>JAPVLO010000093.1:1478125-2956250 GCA_027257055.1 Cephalopachus bancanus | reverse complement strand
TAATGCCTTAGCATGCCTGCTTCTGAATATTCTCATCAATATTTGGTATTATCCAATACTCTAATTTTTGTTAAAATAATGTTTGCAAAGGGATATCACTTTTAAATTTCATTTCTCTCTTCATAGAGTTTGAACATATTTTCATATAATTTGGATTTTCTTTTCAGTGTCTACTAATAGGTTTAATATCTTTTTTATTCACCCAGCTTTCTTATATAGTCTAACCTTTAATCATGTCTTTTGCTTTTTTAACTACAAAAATCTCTCAGTTTGCCAACTGTCTGTGAACTTTGCCCACAGTAAGCCCAGTGCATTATTGTTAGGTGATTCATTTATCAGTACATTTTATTTAGTCATAAAGTCTCAACAAGGTTTTATTATAGTTTCACAATGAATATAGCAATAACACCTAGTAGATAAGACTAAACAAATGTTTTTGTTAGTAGCTTACATGCTTATGCTAAACACATTGAAAAGCTCTTTTTCCTATTACATCAAAACTATTGATTTACCTTGAACTTTTAATTTTGCTTGCTTAGCTGTTTAGCTCAAATTGTCCATAAACATTGCTGTTAATTTTGTAGCAAAATGTCTTGTATGCAGTGATACATATATACACTTCCTGATACACACACATACAGTGCCAAATTATGACAGTCCAACTGGTTTCTAAGGTGTTTATTCTCACGGTTACTGTTGCACTGGCCTTCTGATTATTGTTTTCCAGGTTTGAGGTTGGGGGGTTTTTATAACACTGTCCGAGTGGAACTACTGAAGTATTGAAAAAAAGGCAGTGCATAAAGAAAGAAAAACCAGCCAGGCTTGGTGGCTCAGGCTGTAATCCTGCGCCTTTGGGAGACTGAGGTGAGGGGATTGCCTGAGCCCGTGGGTTCGAGACACGCCTGGGCAGCGAGATCTCAACTCTACAATAAATCAAAAAATCAGCTGGACGTGGCAGTGCATGCCTGTAATTCTGGCTACTTGGAAGGCTGAGGCAGAAGGATCGCCAGAGCCCAGGAGGTCGAGGCTGCGGTGGCTGGGAGCGGCCACTGCACTCCAGTCTGGGCGACAGAGTGAGACTCCAACTCAAAAAAAAAAAAAAAAAAAAAGAAAGAAAGAAAAACCTAGACATGAAACCTGTTTAATGAATGTTCCCCTCCCAACCTCGCCAAGTTTTCCAGCCTCAGGCTCTGGGCATAAAAGATATTGATTAAGGGATTGGCAATGGGTGAACATGTGGTATTAATAATCTTTTTTGAACCAAAGCTTGACTTTGGTTGAATTCCTTGAGCGAAAAAAAAGAGTCAGCAAGAACAAATTAACTTCAAATGATCATCTTACTGAGCAAGTTCCCATAGAGAACTTCTTCCCAAGCTCCTGGCCAGATGAATAAAACCGAACTGGCTTCAGTCTGGTTTGCTTCACCCAAGACTTCCACAGCATAAAAGACACATATTTTCTCCCACCCCTGTCTCTTGTCTTCATAAAATCTGCTCAAAGACTGAAGCTAAGGAGTGCTTAGTCATTATCTATCTTCCTGAAGCATTCCTGAGGATGACAACATCTAGTAAAACTTGGAAACCAAGACATGTTAAAGGTGATATTACAAAGTCTAGTATAAAATTTGTCAAATTTGACAAACATGTTGAAAATAATAGTATTCAATATCTACATACAAATATATCTAATATTTTTCAAAACACACACACACATACACACACACACACACACACACACACACACATACGCGTGCACGCACGCACACACACACCCTGAAGTAATCTTTCCATTCACAAATTAGCATCTGTCTTTATTCATTATCTTCAGACTGGAAGAGTAGCAAAGAGTTATTTCTAAATTTCCTATACAATATTGATAAGGACACATTTTTGAAATGAACACATGCATACAGAGTTTTTCAAACATCAAAGCCAACCTGCTCTTTCCTACATATTGAATGACAAACTTTACAGTCTTTATGCAAAGATAATGCATTTAGAATTTCTTAACTTTCTTATTTCAATTTTCTAGTTAATCTTGCTTGTTTTTTAAGTATCTTTTTTGTGTGCAAAGAACTGGCTATTTTACACACTCACATTTCTATAGTTTCAACTGGAAGAGGTATAGTAAAGCTATCATAGCTTCAGAGTGATTTAGAACTGAGCTGTAGGGCACAAATAACCTTGAAATTTTATCAGTGGAGAACTATCACAGGCATTTATTTCAGAATCACAAATCTAGATCTCCACAGAATACCTGCAGGTCTTCCAGACATCCCTCAAAATACATCAGTCGACTAGATACCAAGTCATAGAATTTTACTTGAAAAATATTTTTGTTAAACCACTTTATCGGAGTCTACACTCGTTACAAATTTCATAAAACCTCTGTAACAATCTTTCTACTCAATTTTGTCCCCTTTTCCCAATTAATTCTGTGTAAGTTTGAAATAGTTAACTGATAAGACCAAATACCAATCAAAGTATAATACAAAAAGAGTACCATTTAATCTACATAGTTCCCCCCAAAATTAATGGCTCAAAATCACCTGTCTGGTGACCCTGAGAAAGAACAAATGAGTCTTGTGCTCAGCAATTATTTAAAAAAATATATTTTTATTGCATCATCTTATAATAATAATATATTAAAAATAGAGTAACTCTATAATTTTAAAAACTCACTTTTGTTTTGCAACGTTTTCTTCCATTTCCCACTAATACCTATGGCTCCCATGAAAATGTTTTTAAAATAAAACTTTTTTCTTTTTACATTTAATACTTTTACAATAGTAGGCTGCTGTTCTTTGATTTTTAAAAATACTGTCAAATTGTTTTATTTCTTTTTTTTTTCTTCCTTTTTTTTGAGTAAAAGTCTTACTCTATCACCCAGGCTGGAGTGCAGTGGCATGCTCATGGCTACCAGAACCTTGACCTGCTGAGCTCAGGCGATCCTTCCCCCTTAGCCTTCTTTTTTTTAATTGTAGAAGCGAGGTCTAGTCAAGTTGTCCAGGCAAGTCTGGAGCCCTTGGACCCAGGCAATCTTTTTGCCTCCACCTCCCAAAGTGCTGGAACTATGGGTATGAGCCACTGTGCCCAGTTTGTCAAATTGCTTTCTAAAAGTATATAGCAAGTTATATTAACACCAGTAGAATATTTTTAAACTTATGTGATGATTTAATTGCAACACCAGATAGTATCACATTAGTTATTATTTGTACATACTATAAATAATCCAATGTCTCATTATTGACCTGCTTGTTTTTATTCTTAATTATAGTCAATAAACCAATATCCAGTGAATCATATGTATGAAACATATGTTTATATCTTATCATCTAATTAGGAAAATATTCCAAAATAATTTAGATATTCTGAAGTACATTGTTTCAAACAAATACCACTAGAAAAAGGTAAAGATTTGATTATGTAAGTAGGCCTATCTGTCATGCAACTATATTTCTCATTTCTTTTTTTTTTTGAGTTGGAGTCTCACTCTGTCTCCCAGTGGCCGCTCCCGACCACTGCAGCCTCGACCTGCTGGGCTCCGGCGATCCTTCCGCCTCAGCCTTCCAAGTAGCTGAAACTACAGGTGCGCGCTTTCACACCCTGCTAATTTTTTTGTTTATTGTAGAGATGTCTCACCAAGTTGCCCAGGCGGGTCTCGAACCCGTGGGCTCAGGCAATCCACTCATCTCAACCTCTCAATGCACGGGATTACAGGCTGAGCCACCGAACCTGGCTTCTCATTTCTTAATATGTACAAATATCTAAATATGTACAAATATCTAAATATGTAATATTGAAGACAACACATCAGAATCTCTTTTCAGGTGGATATGGGGAAGAAGTGTATATTATAGTTTAGTGGCTAAAGCACCAGAGATTTCTTTCAAAAACTTCCAACACCAAGGAAGACCCATAAAAATTATACTCTTCACAAGCTTCACAAGCATGGTCATTATGGTCAGAATTCAGCATTTTTATTTTAATTTGTCTTATTTGGATGTCTTACCAATCATCATGTTTTATTGACTCACTTGAAGAGGCCTCCTTGAAACGGCAAAAATGAATGTGGGTCTTTTAGACTAATGGAGAATGTGACCCAGAGAAGACCAGAGAACCAGTGGTTAACAAGAGAAGGGTCCCTAGGAAAACCCTGTTCCTAAGTCTGTCTGCATGTTTCCCAACCCATAAAATGGAAATTTAAAAAATCGTTTATAATGTTATGATAAGGATTAAATGAATTATTATAAACAGTGCCCACTAAGCAATCCCTGCTTCTTAATACCCTTTGACAGGCTACCTAATTTTCAGGCCTCTAGACCCCAGGAAATAAGGCACTTCCTTGCACTCCAACACATTTCTCATCTCCCTCATCTGTGGTGACTGCATACCTTGGTTTACCTGGGGCATTCTGGTTTATGCCTACTGTCAGGGTGTTTTTACTCCATGCTATAACTCCTTTACATAGTGTTAAGTACTTCTTCCTTTCATGTCCAAAAGTCTATTTTGCATAATAATTCGTATAGTTAACCTATCTTATCCTGTTTATTTGTCACCATCTAATATACTGTATATTTATTGAAGATACATTTATTCTCTCTGTCTTTACTAGATGTAAGCTCCATAGGGGAAAAAAAAATCTGACTTTTAAATTCATTGTCTCGTGTCCAAAAAGAGTCTGATATATAATGAATACTAAAAAATATTAGCTGAATAAGTGAACATTAAGCTTATTCACTGATTGTGGAGAAACTATAGATGGGAGAGTTCCAGGGTACTTTGCAGTGTCTTTGGTGTGGCAAGGCTGTTGTGACTTGTCCAATCCATTCAGAATACCAAAGTGGAAAAGGTGATGTAGGGTAGTCTGATCAACTGGCATCCAAGGGAGACTTGTCACAGTCTAAAGCAAAGAGAAGATGCTTTCTGAAAATAACTTTTTAATTGTTTGTTTTGAGACAGAGTAAACCCTGTCAGTCAGGCTGGAGTGCAGTGGCACAATCATGGCTCACTACAACCTGGAACTCCTGGACTTAGGTGATCCTCCTGCTTCAAGCTACTGCGTAGCTGTTACTACAAGCATATACCACTAAACCTGTCTACTTTTTGTATTTTTTGTAGAGTCAGGGTCTCACTTTGTTGTCCAGGCTAGTTTTGAAATCCTGACTTTAAGTAATCCTTCCACTTTGGCCTCCCAAAAGTGTTGAGAATTCAGGCATAAGCCACCACACCTGGTATTTTTAAGAGAACTTGGAAATAATATTACTGTTCTAGATTTCCTCTCAAATAGGCTTCCTTTCACACTGTATTAACACTCTTATTTGGCAGTGAAATGGCCTCTGCATTTTCCTGACATGTCAGGGACTAGCTTTATTTTTACTATGCAGTGAGCCTTTCTAAGAGAAAACACAAGGTTTCAATTTATATTTCCAAAAACCAAAATAAACCCATCTTATATAAATGAAGTGTCACTGGCTGCAATTTACATCTCAATGTAAATGTCATTTTCCTGCTTACTGTTGAAACTTTAAGTTCAGGCTTCGAGAAAAGCACTATCCGTTCCTGTTATTATAAGCTACATTCCTGACAGATTTCGCATTAATGACACCAGATTGCTTTCTTTAGTGCCTTCCTTTTTGGATCTTATTTTGTCATCATTTACCCCTTCTTTGCCTGTTCTCAACAGAATACGTTCTAATTATATTTGGGAAAAAAATACGTTTCCAGAACTCAGAAGAGAACTTCCTGTTTCTGGTTTAGTTGACAACATGCTCTACAATTTAGTTAGGAAGTGAAGCCTACACACATTGGCTAGAATCCATCAAAATAAGAAAATGGAGAGAAAATTATTCTTTCCCAGATATTGTGTATGTTGAATGCATTAAGCTGTCATGAGGGACTGGGCCAAGGAAAAAGAATAATTGATTCTATATTCCCTCTGGGGTATGGTAAAACAAACCTAAGTTATTATTATTATTAATTTGACGGGGGGATCAGAGTCTTACTCTCTGCAGCCTCACCCTCCTGAGTTCAGGCAATCCTTCTACTGCAACTGGGGCTACAGGTGCATACCACGATGCCCAAGTAATTAAAAAACTTTGTAAAAATGAGGTCTCACTATGTTGACCAGGCTACCTTAAAACTCCTGGGTTCAAGCAATCCACCCACCTTGAGTTCCCAAAATGCTGAGATTATAGGCATGAGTCATCATGCCTGGCCTTAGTTATATAATATCTTATAATTGATGTTAATGTACTCAACCATGTAATGCACAAGTTGTTTTATGTCATTCAGTGCCTTTAGGTATATTATACAGCTTGAAATAGGTAATGAACAAAACAGAGTGCAGAGAGTTGAAAGCTAATTCTCCAAAAGAAATTTATTACTGTGGAAAGATTTTAACAATGTGGGGATGATGATATAGTCTGTGGACTATTGCAAAAGTCAGAAAAATATTGAGTAACAACATGTTTGGGAAGGAAAAAGAGTGATAAAAGCAAAATATTATGTCATTTCTGGTTATGGGAGATAAGACAGTTGCCGAGTTTAGAAACAATGAGAATAGAGATGCTATAGGAATATTTCAAGGAAAAAAAAATGGTCACCATAAAACCTATGCCTCCATATCTTTGTGATGAGATAATATGTATGAAAGCTCTTTCAGTTATTTGGAAAAATGTAAGTAGATGGAGTAAGATCGTTATGTACTATTATTTACAAAAGCTCAATTTTTCTCTGAAACTTCAACTGTTGTGACATATGATGTCTAGTGTTTTTTTATACAAAGCAATATATCACTGGAGTATCAGATACAAAGCTTAATATATCACTTAGAGTATCAGATCTATGATCAGTGATTATCAAATTTGAAGACATAGATAAAAAAATCAGAAGCCTTTTTCACTACGTATGTTTTCTCCTCACATTGGGGAAAATAACACATTCTTATTAAACTTGTATTTCATTTCTTCTTAATTTCTTGACATTTTCTCCTATTCTGGTCTGTTCACTTGTTATACACCAATGTACCACCTATCTGAGGATGACCCTGACAATTATTACACAAGATCACATTAGAGAAAGAAATAGGGTAGTTTAGAAGACAGGGAGAATATTTTTTTTCCTGATTTTATTTGACCCATAATATAAAGACAAGACTCATGAATCCGAATGTGTCATCAGACTTTTAAATGATGAGAATTGTTATCACCAATGCAATCTGACTTGGCAATCAAAAATAATTCTAAGTAAAAGAAGGTTTAGTCTCCCAAAGAATTACACCTGACTGTACTAGGAGTGCACGAATAAGACTGAATTTTTAAAAAGCAAGAGGACATGTAGTAAAGATTGAAAGAATGTATAGAAACCAGGGAAAATACAATAGACTGATATGGTATGGTAAGAATAACGTTAGGAAAGACAAAGTCTCAAATGCAGCATCTCAGAATTTGTCTTCCTGAGAGGTCATGGCCTGCATTAGGGAACATTCTCCTGTACTCCAAAGAACAGCTATAATTTCCACTAACATAGATCCACTGCTCTCTTTCCTCCACTAGATTGGGATCTCATTAAGAGAAGGAAAGGCACCTTTATGTCTTATTCTTCTAGCAGATTGCCTGTTATACAACAGGAAATTTTAAACTGATGACTAAATGGAATATTATGCACACATCATGTCAAGGACAGCAAAAAAAAGGGAAGCTTTTTAGTCATATATACCAGAAGAAAACCAAAGAAAAATCAACTTACTGCTGGCAGTCACCACGAAAGAATTCATGTCTTTGACATTTTGCACCTATATTTTCAGTCTAAACCCAAATAAGAGCAGTTGGATACTTAGTGGGAATGAAAATGGGAAAAAGGACATTGACCTACTCTAAATGAATTTAAGCTTTTGCTGCCCACCCTATTTGATTACATTCCAGTTCAGGAAATAATTTATTTCCTACATTGATCCATTATAAAATTTTTTAATGTCATAATGGGCTATCTTGAGAGATAATGTTTCCTATTCATGGAGAATTTTAAGCAAGGACTGGTTGCTAGCTTGATGGAGATAAAACAGAGGAGATGCAACATTAGAGAGTGGTGGGACAGGATATATGAAGATTCTTTCTCCTCATCACTGAAGTTCTAGTATCTAGTATCTAGCCATCTCTTGAACTCATCTTTCATCTTAATTCTTACAAATCTTCTTTAAAGAAATTAATTTCCCCCTGCTGTTAATCCCCTTTAAGATGTAAAATCATTGCCTGAGCCCGCAGATTGGAGACCTGCCTGGGCAACTTGGTGAGACCTCATCTCTACAATACATCAAAAATTAGCTGGGCGTGGTAGCGCACATCTGTAGTTCTAGCTAGTTGGAAGCTGAGGCGGAAGGATCGCCGGAGCCCAGCAGGTCGAGACTGTGGTGGCCAGGAGCGGCCACTGCACTCCAGTCTGAGTGACGGAGTGAGACTCCAACTCAAAAACAAAAAAGAGGTAAAATCATTTTTGTAGAATATTGAGGTGATTACTTTATTAGGAATTGTGCGTTAATTACTTTATTAGGAATTACTTAATTTAATTTAATTTAATTTATTTAATTACTTTATTAGGAATTGTGCTTTAATAAAGTAGTATAGGTTTTTAAGTCAAGTCTGGTATAAAATAGTAATTATGGGCATAGATTTTGTTTTATATATGGTTTGATTTTATGTTGGATCTTCTCCTCCTATAATTGTATAGTTTTGAATAGGGTACATAAATTTCTAAATTTCAGTTTACTCATCTATAAAATAAAAATAGCATTTTCTTCATAGAATTGCTCTGAGGATTAAATGAAATAATGCATGATACAGTGACTACCAAAAATCATGGTACATGATAATTGCCTCAATAAATGTTGAGGTCTAATTGCTAAGTATTTAAGTTTTCTGATCCTCAAATTTTTCAACTGTGAAATAAAGGAAAACATCTCAAAGAATTATAGCTAGAATGTAATGAAATATGAAGTGACTTAGTTCCTGACTCATGGTAGCAGTTCAACAAATGCTAATATTCTCTGCCCTCTTAAATATCTTTAGGACTGTTCAGAAGGTTTGCCACATGTGTCTATTTTGCCACATGTGCCTTTGTGTTTTTGTTGTGTTTCCTATTAGTCTTCTATTACACACATCTGAAGGCTAAACCAGGTATTTATTGGTTTAAGATGGTGATTCTTAAGGTTTTGGGGGGCTTTAAACTTCTGTATCTTAAAAGCAACAGGTCCTCTTTTAGGAAGCATACATTCACACACACACACACACACACACACACACACACACACACACACACTTTGCACTCAATTTCAGCTAGTTTATAGATGCCTGAAATCAGTTCATAACCTTGTAAACTCCAAGCTAAACACTTTGGTCTACTGAACATCCCAGTTGTGCATGCAGACACATAAATAACCAGAAATGGGATCATCCATTGCACATTGCTATCAGTGCTGTATTGCTTTGAGTTAGTGTTTTCTAGCTTAGTTTCCATGCTTCCAGAGGGCTCATACATAATTTTTACTTTGGAGCATGACTAATACACTGGAGTTCACAAGTGGATAACCTTCATAAATACTAATTGATATTAAAATTAGATGAGGAAAATCTCACTCCGTGAGAATTGCCATCTAGGATTTAAGAAATGAAACCCAAATACCAACTTCTCTCTATATAAGGGACTATAACAAGGATAAGAGAGAAGTCAAGAACTCCAAATTGATATATGTACAAAATAAATATGTGCATACATATTCAGGCAATAGCTTACCTAATGCAAAGCAACAAAATGCAATTTTCCACTTGCCTAGTTTCGTGGTTTGATTGAACCACTCTTTAAATGTCTCCCTTCCTTAGCTGTCTCTGATCTAATTGCACAAGTTAAGCTCAGAAGCTATTTAGAGGTTTGGAGAAAAGTATAACTTTGCAAAATAGTTTTCTCACACTTCCCAAGTATTTTTCCAATCCTCAAAAATAGTAGGCTTTTGGATACTCAGAGCCTTTCTTCCCAAATGACTGATTTAAAGGCACTATGAAAAAGATAAGTAATTTCTGATAAACAGACATAATGGGTTAACATGAATTGTCCAGACCGGGAAAATGCAAAAAGTGTATTTGGAACTATTCAAAATGATGAACATGGGTCTTCCAAAATGGTTTGCCAAGTGATTTCAGTGTGAACACAAACCCTCACTTTTCTTATATGATTATCTTGAATTTTGAGTTAACACCAAGTCAGGATTTCTGAGATGGGTTGCTACCCATTATCTTTTTCATATGTTATGAAATTCTATTGCTTTATTTTAGAATGCTTTATTTTAGAATGTACTGCTTTATTTTAGAATATTTTTCTTTAGAATGTATTCTGTTCAATACATTTTCAGTACCTTAGGTAGTTATAAAGAACTATGCCAGATGTGGTATTCAAGAGGCTAAGATGCAAGGCTTCCTTTAGCTTCGAAGCTAGAGGTTATAGTGAGCTATGATTGCACCACTTCACTGTAGCCTAAGCGATAGAAGTGACCTATCTCTAAAAAAGTTTTTTAAAATATATAAAAATAAAATAAGGAAGTATGCTATCAGCTGCCTTCAACATAGCTTCAATAAAGTAACTATATTTAGTATATTATACTGTCTTTATTTTAAATATCTTACAACTTAGGAGTTTAGAGTTCATAGCAAAAGAAATAAACATTGTCTTGAATAGCAAAAGAAATAAACATTGTCTTGAATAACAATTATTTTAATAAGTAGCTAGACTGTAACTGAAGTGATACATTTTTATATTTTATTTATAATTCAGAAACCACTACTTCTATGCATTAGCTGTATATTTCTATATGACTTCAGAACTTGACACCTCTCATGTAACATAAGACTTTTAATTCTCCCTTAAAATGTTGCTACTCATATTATGATCTGGGGACCAACAGCTCAGCCTGAAATGGAAGACTTCAGAGATGCAGAATCTTAAGCCCTTCTTGAGACACTGACTCTGAACTTATATATTAAAAAAGTTAGAAAGAGATTTGTGTGGGCATCAAAATAGGAGAACATTATCTTGAGGCTTAATAAATATGACTTTTTTTCTGATGTAACATATTTAATTTTTTTTTTTTTTTGAGTTGGAGTCTCACTCTGTCACCCAGACTGGAGTGCAGTGGCTGCTCCCGGCCACCGCAGCCTCGACCCGCTGGGCTCCAGCAATCCTTCCGCCTCAGCTTTCCAAGTAACCGGAATTACAGGCATGTGCTACCACGCCTGACTGATTTTTTGATTTATTGTAGAGATGAGGTCTTGCTGCCCAGGCGTGTCTCGAACCCGTGGGCTCATGCAATCCACTCACCTCAGCCTCCCAAAGGCGCGAGATTACAGGCTGAGCCACCGAACCCGGCTATATTTAATTTTATTTTAATTATTTAATTTTAATTTTTTTTACTTTAAAAGAGATTTACCTATAGTAAGAACTACAATGCAAACTTCACAGAATCTCAAAGATATTAGAACTTCAAAGAAATGTTATGCTTTCATCAACCCACAGTGAAGTGTCCAAAGAATACTTTTTTCTACTTTCAGGAGTATGTGATAAAAAGAAAAGATTTAGAAGAACTGCCTAACTAAATGCAATACCAAAACACCATTCAAACACAGACCCCCATTGAAAGCAGTTTCAGATAAATTTTGACCTTGTCAGGGTGTTCTTTTCTCCACTGGAAAAAGCGGAGAAAATTTTTATTAGCCAAATATGATGAAAACTTTTGTAAGTTATTTAGTGGCTGATTTTTTAAAATGAGAACACCATAGTATGACATCCAGAGTTGCTAGAAAAAAATAGTTTAGTTAATTATATGTTTTACCTTACATAGTCTTTTAAAAGTTTTTCATTTTAGAAAAGAATATCTCCAAATTATTTTCAGAAGTCTCTACTTGATTAATAAAGTTCTATAATGAGAAAATGTTATGCCCAGTGTTAGAAACATCATATAAGTAGTTATGTTGCCTTAGCACAATTCCCCAAGGAGTATTTCTACTTGAAATACCATTAAATAACAAAACAAAAACATTTTATTAACACAATGTTAAAAGGGAAACCACATACACATGTATCAATCAAAAAACCTGCTGCCAAATAAAAATGCTGACTAGGTCGGAGGCTTTGAATTAGCATGTATTTGTTTTTGCCAATTTAAAAAAAAATAAAGATGTGGAGTACAATTCAGGGTTAGGTATACAAACGTTGATTATGCAGGAACCCTTGTTGATGAGGTATACCCCTCCCTCCCCTAGCAGTTTCCCTCAACTGCCAATCCCACCCCTCCTCCCCTGAAAATTTCCCACTAGGGATTCCCAGTTTGCCAATTCCTTTCTTATAGTATTATAATAATTGTGCAAGGTCCACTTATAAATGAAAACATATGGTGCTATGTTCTTTGTTTCTGTGATAGATCACTGAGCATGATCAACTCTAAATCCATCCAAGTTGCTGCAAAGTCCATGTTTGCCCTTCTTTATGGCTGCATAATATTCCACTGTGTGTATGTACCACATTTTTTTATCCAGTCCAACTTCGATGGGCAACATGGGTGGTTCCATGCTTTTGCTATTGTAAATAGAGCTGCCTCAAACACATGTGTGCTGGTATCTTTTTTGTAGAATGACTTGAGTTTCTCTGGGTATAATCCCAATACGGGAATTGCTGGATCCCATGGAAGATTGATTTCTAGTTCTTTCAGAAATCACCACACTGTCTTCCAAAGAGGTTGCACTAGTCTGCATTCCCACAAGCAGTGTAAAAACGTTCTTTTCTCTCCACATCATCGCCAGCATCTACTGTTTGTTTTATTAATGGCCATTCTTACTGGGGTTAGGTGGTATCTCAATGTGGTTTTGATTTGCATTTCTCTGTTGATGAGTGAGGCTGAGCACTTTTTCATGTGTCTGTTGGCTGCCCGTATATCTTCTTTTGAGAAATGTCTATTCATGTCTTTTGCCCACTTTTTAATGGGGCTGTTTGTTTTTTTCCTTTTGGCATGTTTGAGATCCTTGTAGATCCTAGATGTTAGACCTTTGTCAGATATACAGTTGGCAAATATTTTTTCCCATTCTGTGGGTTGTCTCCTTGCTCTTTTAGTGGCTTCTTTTTCTTTGCAGAAGCTTGTTGATTTGATGAGGTTCCACTTCATCTTATTTCTTAAGGTATGGACATTTGGGGTTCAGAATAGGAATTGGTTGCCAGCTCCAATTTCCATAAGGGTGTCTCCTGTGCTTTCTAAGATTCTTATTGTTTGAGGCTTTATATCTAGGTCTGATTCATTTAGAGTTAATTTTTGTGTATGATGATAGGTAGGAGTCCTTTTTCAATCTTCTGCATGTGATCAGCCGGTTTTCCTAGCACCATTTATTGAAGAGGTTCTCCTCTCCCCAGTGGTTGTTGTTGGAGGCTTTGTCAAAGATGAGTTGGTTGAGAAATTGAGGCTTTGCTTCCAGAATCTATCCTATTCCATAAGTCTATATGCTTGTTCTTGCTAGAATCTTGTTAAGGATTTTTGCATCAATGTTCATAAGGGGTATTGGCCTGTAGTTCTCATTTTTTGTTGGATCTTTACCTGGTTTGGGTAGCAGTGTGATGTTAGCTTCATAAAATGATTTGGGGAGAATTCCATCCTTCTCAATAGCCTGGAATACTTACAATAGTCTTGGTGTCAGCTCTTCCTTGTACGTTTTGTAGAATTCTGCTGGAAAGCCATCCGGTCTAGGGCTTTTATTTGGAGGTAGTTTTTTGTATAACAAAGTCAATTTCCTGAGTTTTTATTGGTCTATTTAGTGTCTCAATAGTCTTCTTGTTTCAACCTGGGGAGGTTGTGATGTAAGAAAGTCCTCCATTTCATTTAGATTATCAAGTTTGTTTCCATATAGGTGTACATAGTAATCTCTGATAATCTTTTATATTTCTTTGGATCTGTTGTGATTTAATCTTTTGTATTTCTGATTGTGTCTATTTGGGCTTTTTCTCTCTTTTTCTTAGTCATCTTGGCTAGGGGTGCATCAATCTTGTTAATTCTTTCAAAGAACCAGTTTTTTATTTTGTTGATGTTTTCTATGACATTTTTGAGCTCTATGTCCCTTATTTTGGCTTGTATTTTTGTGATTTGATTCTTCTGCTAAAGTTAGGGATTTTGTGGTCTTCTCATTCCAGCTCACTTAGGTGATGTGTTAGGCTCTCCACTTGTGATCTTTCTGTTTTCTTGATGTATGCCTGTAGAGATGTAAATTCCCCTCTTAGAACAACTTTCATGGCATCCCAGAAATTTTGGTAAGATGTTTCTTCATTTTCATTTTTTTCCAGCAATCTTTTAATTTCTGTGTTGATTTTAGTGTTGATCCAGTAGTTGTTCAGCATCATGCTGTTTAATGTCCATGTCTTTGTGGGCTTTGAGGAAATTTTGTTGATACTGTTTTTTATTCCACTGTGGTCTGAGAATGGGCATAGCAAGTTTTCAACCTTATGGAATCTGTTTATGCTTGCTGTTTATGGTTGATGTGATCGATGTTGGAGTACATTCCATGTGGTGATTAGTAGAATGTATGTTCTGTGATTGTTGGGTGGAATAATCTGTCAGTATCTAAGTTCATTTGGTCGAGTGACAAGTTTAGGTTCTGGACCTCCTTGTTGATTTTTTTGCCTCATTGACCTATCTAGGGCTGTTAGTGGGGTATTCAAGTCCCCTGCTATAATAATGCTAGAGTTGGCCGGGCTTGGTGGCTCAGCCTGTAATCCCAGTGCTTTGGGAGTCCAAGGTGAGTGGATTGCCTGAGTCTTTGGGTTCGAGACCTACCCAGGCAACTTGGCAAGACCTCATCTCTACAATAAATAAAAAAAAAAATCTGCCAGGCACGGTAGTGCGTGCCTATAATTCTGGCTACTCGGAAGGCTGAGGGGGAAGGATCACCAGAGCCCAGCAGGTTGAGGTTGTGGTGGCCGGGAGCGTGCCACTGCACTCCAGTCTGGGCGATGAAGTGAGACTCCAACTCAAAAAAAAAAAATAGTACTAGAGTCAATATCTTTTTTTAGTTTACTTAGTAGTTGCTTTATAAATGCTGGTGCTCCTGTGTTGTGTGCATTATATGTTTAGGATGGGTATTTCTTATTGATGGATTGAAGCTTTTATCATTATGTAGTATCCTTTTGCATCTTTTTGAATTTTTGATATCTTAAATGTTGTTTTGTCTGATATTAGGATTGTAACTCCAGTCTTCTTTTGTGATCCATTTGCCTGGAAACTTGCTTTCTATCCTTTAACTTTGAGTCTGTGTTTGTCCCTTGTAGTGAGATGAGTCTCCTGGATGCAGTAAATAATTGGGTCATGGTTTCCTATCCAGTTTGCCATCCTGTGTCTTTTCAGTGGTACATTTAATCCATTCACATAAAGGCTGATTATTGAAATTTGATTGTTTATCCCTTTCTTGAGGTCCTTATAGTTTTTTCTTCATTTACTTGTTTTCTTTTGGCTTTGGGGTTACTGTATATGTGTGTTTTCAGATTTCTTGTTGTGCTGTATTCTCTGATTCTGTTGATTCTGTGCTCTGCTGTTCTCATGAGAAGTGTGTGGTCATTCTTTTTTTTCTTCCTTCTGTTCTTAATATGTTTTTAAGTGTCCCCTGTAGAGCTGGTCTGGATGCTGCATAAATCTCTTAGGGATTTGAAGTTGGGGAAGGATTTTAATTCTCCATCACTGATGAAGTTGAGCTTGACTAGATAGGAAATTATTGGTTGAAATTGTTTATCTTTGAGGACTTTGAATATAGGGCTCCAGTCCCTTCTTGCTTGTAGTGTTTCTGTCAATAGGTCTGTTGCTACTCTGATTGGTTTTTCCCCGTAGGTAGTCTGACCTTTCTCTCTTGATGTCTTTAGGATTTTTTTCTTTTGTGCCTATTTTGTGTAGGCGAATTACTATGTGTCCAGGGATTGGTCTTCTCATTTGATGTCTTGTAGGGTTTCTCTGTATCTCTTGTGTTTGGCTGGTCACATCTGTGGTGAGATGGGGAAAGTTGGATTACCTCCTGGAATACTTGTTCCAAGTTGTTCTCATTTTCCCTTTCTTCTTCTGGGATACCAAGTAAGCATAGATTTGTCCTCTTGATATAATCACACGTCTCTTGTAGGCTTTGTTCTTTCTTTCTGAGTCTTCTTTCTATGTCTTTTACAAATCACGTGAAAAATTCGTGTTCTGGTCTTCAAGTTCTGAGATTCTTTATTCAGCTAGATTAATTCTGTGTTCCATGCTTATCATCTTGTTTACTTCCTGGATGAAATTTTTTATTGCCAAAATCTAAGTTCTTTTAGTGTTACATCTTATCTTTCTTGAGTCTTATTTACTCTTTCCATCCTTTCCCCAATCCCTTTTGTATTCTGAGGCCAGTTGTTGGTGACTTCCATTATTTGGGAACTAAGGTCTGATTTTTTAGGAGTTTTGACTTTGGTACATTTGAAATTGCCTGTGATCTTCCTTTGGTTTTTCCCTCATTTGTGACAGATCTCTTGTTTTTCTCTTAGTTCTGTTATTCAGTGTCAGTGGGAGTGACTTTCCCTTCTTATGTTTGCTCAGTCCTCTATTCTTCTCTGATCCAGGCTCTGGATTTGTTCTACTTTGCAACAGAATGATGGATAGGAAGCTTTGTTTTCTCTTGTAGTTTTTGAAATTTGACTCAAGTAGAGGATGGGTTGCTAAGATTCAGCAATTACTTGCAAATTACAATGCTCACTTATTGCGGTATGTGTTCCCTGAGACTCACTCCCCACCAGCACTCTATATGACGATGCAAAGCAGAAACCAATGGAAACAACAGTTGAACAACACAGACACAGACATACACACACACCCCTAAACAAACTGGAATAACAGCAAAGTGTAACAAAACAAAAGACAACAAAAAACCAAGGCTAAACACACACACACACACACACACACACACACACACACACACACACACAGACATGCCTAGCACAAAGTGAGTAAAGACAAAAAGCAGAAAGCCTGGATAAAAAAAGAAAAAAAAGGAATTCAGATCAAACCTCACACGTATTTTGACACACTCCTTAAATTACAAAAAATGAAATCAAAAAACTCCAGAAGAACAAAAGACTAAAAAAAAACTAATAACCACAACAAAATTGAAAGATGAATGCTCAATCATTCATATACTCACATAAACAGAAAACAATAAATAAAAGATGAAAGAAACAGAAAAAGAAAAAAAATTGGGTGGGATGTAGATGAAACACTCACATACACAGTCATGCACAAAGGAAGAATATTTTAAAAACTGATGAACTAACAAAGAATTGTTTAAAAAATTTTTTAAAAATTAAAAATTAAAAAAAAACCCACTAGGTCTCTCCTGCAGAGTCACCTCTTTCACTCTCTTCAGTGTCTGGAGCAGGGGAGGAGGAGGAGCAATGGAGGTGGGTGGGACTGCAGTCCTTCCCTCCCACTCAGTGAGGTCTTCTCCTGTGAGGAGGTGCAGGGTTTCTCTATCCCAAGTATGTATTCTCAGGGTATGCTCCAGCCAGGCCTATGCTGGAATGGTATTGTGAATGATGTCCAGGCTCCACCTGAATTTGTCCCTCTCAGTTGTGACCCAGCTTACTCTAAGTTTGTTGGAATAAGTGCATTTAGGAGGAGCTAGTTGGATATGAACCACAGCTTCAAAGATAAAAATCAGATTCAATTCAGTGAGCATCACAAATCTCAACTTGTCAACATGTTTATGCTCCACCAGAAGAACGCAAGGTAGATAGAATAATAGTTTTAAAAAAGAGGAAAAAAAGTCAAACTCCATGGTTATAATAATTGGGTTAATGACAAGACATTTAAAAAATATTGATTAGACAATGGATAAAATTAAAATATCTTGATATACCACAATGTGATTTCTGAATGACTGGTAAAGATGAAATATCTTGATAGCACAAGTGATGTACATAGAAAGAAGAGAAATTGCCGATGAAAAGCAAACTTTCTACTAAAGTACAAGAGGCATCTGGTAAAGAAAGGGATATAAATTGCCATGCAGTCCTTGTGCTGCTCTACTTAAAAGAATAAACTTTGCTAAAATAGCATTGTATGGATTTTATTTTCAACTTTTAAACTCTGTGTCAAGTAGTTTTTATGAACTGGGGGAAGTAATACAATTAAAATGATGTGTTCCCCCACCATACAGGTACAAGTAAAAAGGAGAAAAAGTGTATTGGGATTTATGGGTATATGTAACTCCAAGAATTGAAAACCGTGTGGTATGATAGGAACAGGCCTATCTATTCAGTTGCAGTGAGAATGAAGAAACGTGATATTATTGGTTTTAAAAAAAAGATTTGCATTTTTTTAAAAAAAAATAGACTCACTTGTAAGAGATTCTTCTGTGACTCTTCATTTTATTATGATGAATAAACACCGTTCTGTAAGAAGTCATAATGATTCTGATCTTGTGGGGGAAAAGTGGATTCCTCCTCAAACTCACTTTGTTATCCTTGAAAATGTCCTTTATATAGTGAGTACTCAAAATATGATGTTCATGATGGTGTTCAAATAATCAAACATATGGAAAGGAAGAAAGTCAGAGTCCAGTGCTAGTTTAAACTATGTGAAAATAGTGGTGATGTTAAAAAAGTCTTTGAAAAGTCAAAGCAAGGAGAGATCAGAAAATGAAGAGTATGACTACATAAACATGTGTATTGGAAAGGCAATAACTTTTCACTTACTGAGAGATTCTGCGTGAAGGGAAGTGTTCTCAAGTCATAATACTACCCAACTTTATGGAGACTGAAACATGTTTTATTGATTCTGTGAACCTGCAAGTAGGTGACAGAGTGCATCTACCTTCTCTTATACACTAAATGGAGGCTCTAAGATACAGCTGTATAGCCCCACTTAAGATTATACAGCACACAAAAGGAAAGGCTGTCATTAAAACTAAATTCTCTTGATTTGGTCTTAGATTCTCCGAGTAGTGTGGCATATGCTTGCAGCATTTTATGCTTGGGGAAACTCAATGTCTAAGATGATGTAAAATGTTCTTGTTGTTTACTAAGTCAAATTCTGACAAATGAAAAATGATTTAAAAAATAAGGCCTCAGCATACCAACATGAGTCTGTTGTTATGATGACCAGTGGCTCCTAGTTATCTATTTACTTTCCTTTGTGTCGTCTTCATTCTCTTTGTCTCTATCCATAATTAAGAGACAAAGAACAAAGTATGATTTAGTGATAAGGGAATTTAACCAACATTTCAAATGTACCTTCAGTTAATAACCTAACAATAAAAAAAGAATTAAAACTTCGTGTAGTTGTGCCCTAGCTCAAAGCAAGTCTTTTAGTAAGTGCTTCCTATTTCTTTCAATTAACATATAGTTTATGTCCAATTTTCTATGCATTTAAATAGTCAATTTATTATAATTAAAATGCTTTCTTCAAGAAGTCCCATAGAGGTAATATTTAAAACTCTCTCCAAATTCCCAGTCAAGTCTGAAACTTGTTTTTCTTTCTTAAGACAGAATCCAGATCTTTATGAACAAGTCCCCATAGTTTGGAAAATTAGTCAGGCTAACATTTAACTAAATCATATCATTCTTTATTTCACTAATTTTTCATAAAAAGAAAAAATCTTAGTGATTTGTTGATAGAGCTTTGAATTGATTATTAAGTACTTTTTTGAATAATGCATTTATAACAGATTTCTAAACCAGACTTAGTTTTCTAATATTTTGAAAATATGATTCATTATTATTATTCATTATACTCTGGGTTTTCTATTTTTTATCCTTTACTGAATCTTTCTCAAGCAGTCAACAACTTGTGTTTTTGCTTTTTTTAAAAAAAGATTGCAATAAGCATGTAGTATAATTATCAAATTTTGTAACTTAACCATGTAGTTTGGTAATCACAGTATGTGAGTTTTAAGGAGACCGTTAATAATTTTCAAAAACCAGATGAAGATATTAAGTAAAATTGGACATGAGTTCAAGAATATGTTTTACAAACATAATCCTTGAATTTGGGCTTCCACTCTATATTTATTGTTCTATGATCCTGAGCAAACCATTTGAACTTCTCTGCTCCTGAGTTCCAAAAATGGAGTTAATCCTTCCTTAACACATTTGCTGGAGAATTAGATCAAATGACCATGTGTAATAAGCCCTTTGTAAAGTATGTGTCACTTTTCACTTTTTCTCTTATTACCTGTGCTCATGTCTAGTGCAGAGTTGTGAGTGGATACAAGGTCCACACTTTCAAAATAGAAGGTATTAGACATTATTTAAGGATTCTGAGTGCTAACATTAGAAAATGTCAATATAGTAGATCATGCATAAGACTTTCTTCCTAAAAACATCTGACTACCAGGCTTGGCTTAGAGGAATCCTCCACAAAACCATAATCTATTTGCCTTCTCTACTTCTAACTACCAGCAGGGTCATTTACACTATCCATTCCTGATCTCAAACTAAGCAAACTTGTTCCAGAGAAGACACCACCATGTTGGCATATGACTCAAATTCAAATGATTAGGATATATATATTCAATATATGCTTTTATTTCACCTTACTTAATAGTCCATATTTTTAAAAAAATACTGCGATTTTACCTGGATGTTTTTCTGAGCTATACCCATTTCCACAAAATTCTGAGAATGATATCGGTGAGTGATACCAGTCCTCCACATATTACGGCCTGATTAGCCAGTGTTACAAGTAAAGGAATTGCCCAGGACAGCTCCACAATGCAAAACTAAGAAACAGGGATCTTATATCTTGGAGGAAATAGTGTATCATGGCCTCATTATAAGTATTGGCTGTTTGTGTAGGGAGAATAAGTCAGGGGAATACCAAAGAAAGAAGTTGACAATAGTAAATATGGCTGTCAGGAACTGCCCATGGGAGATAGTGAACTTTGCTTTAACAAGTTCTGCCCACTGATATCAAATTTGATCCCTGCAATAGTCCTGCCTTTCTGTTTTAGGTTCTCCCTTTTTTTTGAAGACAAATTTCCAGTAATAAAGTTATGCTTGTGCACAGAAGGATACTACTAAAAAATATTTCCAATCCAAAGCTTTTAGACTTCTAAGTTGAGGGATAAAATCTTATGAGGAGATAGAGTGTGAAAGAAATGCCATCATTTTCAGTGAGGTCTTTGCTATTTTGGGGCTTTCCTGATATGTTATGGTTTTAGAAAGATAACTTTCAAAGTCAGAATTATGTGTCTCTGTGAAGAGAATAAAACTGTGGATAGATTTCAATTGTGGATGGGAAAAGTAATGGTTCTAAGTAGGCAGCTGTGGGAGTGGAACATCTTGTCTCTGCCTCAGCCCCAGTAACTCTCATGCTATTCCATTTTTCCATTTCCGTTTGCGTGACTCAAGTACCCTGAATTCAGTTAAGGGTAATTGAGTTAAATCAGTTTTCTATCCAAATAATATTAAAGTTATGATGTATAGTACCCAAAAAATGGCACTGCTTTGTGAACCTCTATTTTAAGCCTGAGAAGCAGCCCCGTGAAATTTATTCCTTTCTGCCCTCTTTCTGTGTTTGAGAAATGAAGTGATATTTTGCAGATTCATTCTTTTCTTTTCTCCTTATGCTCATATCTATCTTCCTCATGTTGGCAAAAGATCATTGAACTCTGTTTCCAAACATCTGAGATCTTAACTCTTGCCGTAGTGACTGCCGGGTCCTGCCACCAAGTCAAGGGAGTTGGGAGGAGCCCAGGGAAGCAACCTGCTGAGTAAATGGCTAATTAATGTAATGCACTTTCAAAAGTATTCATAATTAAAAGCTTTATTGGAGTACAAGAAGAAATCACTCAGAACTTTGACTCCATGTCTCAGCAGGCGTGGCTACTTGAAAACAGTCTTTTAAAGTTATCATTAATGGTCTGTAATATAAATGTTGAATTTCACGATGTTTTTTTCTCTATCATATTGAAAAATCAGTTGCTTCTGAAGCTAAGGGGAATAGCTTTTACTTGTTTTGTCTTCATGTTTCTAAAATGAATTTCTTGGAACTGGTATTTAGAGCACAAAGTGAAGTCCTAGTTAGGGCTGCCTAGTGTTAAGCATGTTGTGAACACAACTCCAGGGAGTATTTTCATAGGCAACAACTTGGCTGTGTCGGGGGTTTGTGCAATGCAGTAGCCCTAGTCAGAGCATATTAAATAGTATATTTATGGCTCCTTCTTCATACCAGTTTCTCTCTGTACATTGGGCTTTTCCTCCCTAGCATATTTGAAAACGTTGAGGTTGAGAATTAGGCCATACTGATTTTTTTATTTGGAAAGGACTAAGCACAAACGGGACTTTTTCCACTAGTCTGTGGATTCCTTGGCAACAGAATCACTTTTCTCTTGCCAGTGCTTAAAACATAAGTAATAAATGATTAAGGAAAACAATTTCATGGTGAAATAATTTATTCCTTGTCTTCAAAGAATGCTGAGAGAGTTGAATGTGAACTTTTGGGTTTTCTTCCAGATAAATAAGCCACATTCTTTGAGACATTGTAGGAACTTTCAAACTTGAAAAATTAAGTCTGACTGTTACATATCCAGACTGCTACTTTTGCAAGGTACTGGTAAAAATTTTGAAATTCCATTGTTGAAAGAATAATATAGTTTGCCTAATATTTGAGCATTTTTTTCCTGATGAACATTTTAGATAGGATTAGTAATTCAAAAAGGCAAACAGTTGAATGTGCATAATATATTTTTATATAACGTTATAAGCAAATAGTAATTCCTGTTCTTCAAGATGTTTATTTTTATAATATTAGAAGAATGTTTATGTTTTATATTGTGAAATAATCAAAATCTATTTTCTCAGGAATTAAGTAGGAAAATGTAGATGATAAGTCTTTTCTTGTTACAGGGCAGTGATAGTTATTTTGCAAATAATTTTTAAATGACTTAAGTGCACAAATACCATTATGCAAAAGTAATAAACAAATTGAAGACTAAAATCATCTTTAAAGACTAATATAGTACATATATTACACACATTTGTATATTTACTTTATATGCCCATATTTATATGTATAAAAATATATAAATTATGCAGTATATATACTAATGTAAATTGTGTATATGTACATGCAATATAACATAAAGAACAATTTATACATACACACACACACACGATATATATATATATATAGACCTTGAGCTTACAGATCCATGTGAAATGTTTTTCTTTGTCTTTCTTTAGCATACTGTATATCCTCTGTTATGAGATCTATAGCCCATGTAATTGCTCATTCCGCTGTTTGTGTTCTTCACGATTAAGGGTCCAATGAGTGAAGGACTTAATAACAAAAACTTTCGGTCAGACCACTTGAATTACATCTCAGCCCTAGGCCATTGTTTAACTAGACTCTGTTGTGGCCATGTGCTCTTTGAGCTCTGGCTACTACCATGTTTCCAAGCTCAGGCCCTCTCTCCTACCTTGGAGAGATGAATCCTCTTTCTCGCTCTCTCACTTACTTTCTAAATAAATTATATTTTCTGATAAATAAATAAATAAATAAATAAATCTCGGTCCTATTATTTGTAAGCTCTATGACCTTGAGTAAGTTATTTAATGTGGCCATATCTCAGTTTCTTCATCTGTAAGTTGAGGGAGGTTAATAATAGTAATTAATATCATAACTTTATAGAGATTATTAAATGAACTTTTAAATGTAACATACAAATAACAGTACTCATACAAAGCACTTAATATATATTAACATTGCATATTGCCATGCATTAAAATACATTGTTTTATTTTTTTATTTTTATTTTTTATTTTTTTGAGTTGGAGTCTCACTCTGTCGCCCAGACTGGAGTGCAGTGGCTGCTCTCGGCCACTGCAGCCTCTACCTGCTGGGCTCCAGTGATCCTTCCACCTCAGCCTTCCAAGTAGCCAGAATTATAGGCATGTGCTACCACGCCCGGCTGATTTTTTGATTTTTATTGTAGAGATGAGGTCTCGCTGCCCAGGAGGGTCTCGAACCCACAGGTTCAGGCAATCCACTCACCTCAGCCTCCCAAAGGCACAGGATTACAGGCTGAGCCACCGAGCCTGGCCATTATGTTTTCATAAAAGAACTCAATTACCATTTGTTAAGTGAATTATATTGTCTTTTATGAAATGAATACAGTACTGGGTAGCATTAGAAAAAGGTATAAACAAACAAACAAAAAAACCCACTATTACTGCCCTCAAGGATATTATAATTGGGTAAAATATCACTGGGAATGAAGAACTTTTTTTTGACAAAGAAATAAAAGTTTATTTAAAAGTAAATTAGAGAGAGAGAGAGAGACAGAGAGAGAGAAGGGAGAGAGAAGATTCACCTCCTCAAGGTGGGAGAGGGGGCCAAAGCCAGGAAGCATGATGACAGCCATAGCTCAAAGAGCACATGACCACACCAGAGTCTTGCAAGGCAATGGGTGGGGATGAAGAACTTTTAATTATAAATTATTTACAAAAATATAAGGCCAAAGGTGAACAAGTAGCTATGTGTTGGTAAACAGAGAAGTGCATTTTAGAAGTTTGGATAGAGACTGGACTGGTCTTACAAAAGCATTATAGGAAAAGTAGGACTTAAACTACACAAGAAGTTGAGTAAAGTTGAGTGACTATTACTACACACACACACACACACACACACACACACACACACACACACATACACACACATACACACACATACACATAACTCCTTTTGTGCAGCAGTCTGGAGAACATTATACATTGAGTGAGTGTGAATCCATCTGTGGGTGGAGGTCCTCAGTTTGGCTGAGCGATTACCACTTTTGATAATTCAGACTTAAACAGCAGCCATAACCACTGTTGGAAATACAGTGAATGCTTTGTATTACTAACTAGTATATTTTGTCCCCAAGTTAAGGGATGTATCATTAAAGGGAAGGTAAAGAAAAGGAAGACAGCAAACACATAGGGAGGTTTATTAGTCTTTTTTGTTTGTTTGTTTCCTTTTCTTCTTGCTCTCCAAAGGGGATAGATCAATGGTAAACAATTTTCTATAACTCTGCTAGACGGCAGCGTTTTCAAACAGTTAACCATGACTTGTGGTTTTTCTTTGTACATTTATCGTTATACTGAGTAGAAACACAGAATCACTGATGTTCTTTTGTTTATTATACTCATCTTTATCTTTCAAGGTTCTGATATAATAATTCTCAGTTCACTTAGTTTATACAACAGTAGCAAGAAATATTTCTTTGACCCAGAGTCTAGTGGAATGTGTTTTAGTTTTTATTTTTTTGTCTCAAAATATCTTCTCAACATCACTTTAATAAAATAGATCAGTAGTTTGAGGGTTATCTAAATAGGTCAGTAATTATCTGAAAATACCTTTTTTTATTTTAATATACTAGCAAAAATTGTCAAGCATGTTAAAAGTAGAAACAATAATATGCTTAAAAAAAGGCAAGATGTGCACAGATCCAGGACTGAGAGAACTTGATGCACTTGAAAACCTGAAAAAAGGCCAATGAGACTGAAGTGTAGAGACTGAAAGGTAGAGAGGGGAGCGGGGTTGGAGAGGGTGGCAGCATCAAATCACAAAGGACAATATTGAGTGCATCACGGCAATTTTTAGTTTTTATTTTATTTATTTATTTAAATTATTATTTTTTTTGAGTTGGACTCTCACTCCATTGCCCAGCCTGGAGTGCAGTGGCACGCTCATGGCCACTCCAGCATCAACCAACTGGGCTCAGGTGGTCCTTCTGCCTCAGCCTTCCAAGTAGCTGGATCTACAGGCCTGTGCTACCATACCCAGATAATTTTTAGAAATTTATTGTAGTGACGAGGTCTTGCCAAGTTGCCCGGGCTGGTCTCGAACCTGCGAACTCAGGTAATCCTCTCACCACCTCCCAAAGTCCTGGGATTACAGGCTTGAGTCACCATGCGGAGCCCATTTTTTTACTTTATTCTACTTGCATTAAAATGCCATCAAAAAGTTTTAAACAAGTTCTAAGTTTTTAAAATATTTGTGTTAATGGCTATGTGCACAGTTTATGAAAAATAAAATGGAAATGAGCATACAGAAAGCAAGTTTATTAGGTGATGACATTATAGTTTGAATCACCATGACAGCAATAAAATTGGATATAAATCAATGAATTTAAGGTAGGTTTGAGGGCTATAAGCAACACTGTGGGGTTCGATATTAGGAGGGTGAGAAATAGAGGAATCAGGGTAAGTTTCAGTATTAAAGCTTAAGCAGTTTGGTTAATTGTCATGCCATTTTTTGATCTGGAGCAGTCAGGCAAAAATTTCAGAGTATAATGTACTTAAGAAGAGAGTCAGTCAAGAATAGAGTAAAACATTCCTCTTAGGGCATATTATATTTGTGACATCTTGATGAAACTTCAGTAGGCTGTGATAAGATATTTGACTATATGAGTTACCACTGTGATAAGAAGTCATATAAAAATGTAAATTTGGAAAAGTATATAGATTATATTTAATGCCATTGGCATATAAGAATATTTTAGGGTCAGAACAGAGTTAACAGAATAAAACCTCAGATCAAGCTCTAGTAACTTGAACATGTAGTATAGGCACAGGAGGAAAGTAGGATCATGATCATCATGGAAGCCAAGATAAGAACTGTGTCAAGCAAGAGAAACTGGTTAACACGATAAGAATAAAAATGTGTTCTTTAGATTCTGTGACATGCATCATCAGTTGCAACTTGTACAAGAGTTATTCTGATCGAGTAGTAGAGACAGAACCAAATAAAAGTTGATTAAAGAATATGAGAGGAAAGGAAGTCAAAAAAGCATCAATAAATTCGACTGAAAGGAAATAAATATGTATGACAGTTACTGTTATTTCTTGTTCTGTAAAACATTCTCCATTAATATTACTTGAAAATTTTAGTTACTGCAACTCATGCACGACTATCTCTGCTTTCACACATGCTGATGCTTAATTTTGTTTCAAATAAACCACTTCTTTGTATGTTAATGCTATTGTTTTAGGAAAGAATGATATAAACCTACCACCTGTGTGCAAATTAGTAATAGACAACTCCTCTAAAGATCAGATTTGAATGACTGAACTCGATAGATTCTTAACAATAATTTCACGTGTAGGATCCTACAATATTTGAGATTGAGCTCAGATTTCATCTGCACAGAGTTCTGCTTTCAATTTTACTCCCTAAAAGGATTAAAAAGTTGCCTCCTTTCCTCCTGGTTGCCTGTTGGTGCACTAGATGAGTACATTTGGGTGACCCCACAATGCTAGGGGAAGGAAATGTAGTCTCAGGCATAATTTGTTAGTTCACTATTCACAATCATATGTGCCTCTAAAAGTGACTTTAATTAAAAATTTTTTCAGGATCCTTGTTCTTTTCCATTGTGAAAGTTATTTAAAATCTATTGTGGCTAACCTCTAATACATCATATACTTTATATACACAAACACAAACTCATATGAATTGGTTCTTTCTAGGTAAACTATGAAAGACTAAAAACTGTTAACAAGTTTGGAATTTACTGTTACTCACAGCCACAATCCACTGTTTAATCACTGAAGGGAAACAGATACAATCATTCTATAATGAAATATGGCATTCTTAGGTATTCTGCTAAATTATCTACTAACACAGAAATTTCATCTATACCAGGACTAACTGCCTATGCATGGAAAACTGGGGAGCTTACATTTTATTTGCATGACATTATAGTCCTTCAAGTTGTTGCTATATTTTAAGGAATTGCTTTTTACCTGTCTAAAGGTGTCAAGTTTATGCTCTCAATAATCCAGAGGCATCAGGATTATTCTTTGCAAGGTCAACAAAATGTCCAGTGGGTGGCACTGTGCTAAGTATTTGAACAGAGAGGTCAGGATTTCTCAACAAAAAACCAGACGCATACATATGGGATTCATACAGGGTAACAGTTATTGAAGTCAACCTAATTTTCAGTGGAGATTTTTAACATCATGCCCACATTTTAGCTTATTCTCAGTTGCACATACCTTGTTTAATTACCTATATTATTTCATTTACGTTTATTATTCCTCTACTTTCCCTCCATGTTTTTTACTTCCATCTCCAAATAAAAATCCATTACATGATTTGGATGTCAGCCTCAACTAAAATACAATTTTTTAAACAAGTTTTTAAATTACTGTATCTTTGAAAATGTTTTAAAAATCACTTGTTTAGGTCAGTTTCATCTGGACAGTAAAATTTACCTGCATGATAACTAATATTTCTTTGCTTACAGGTGTTGGGTTGGATCATTCCATATATGCATAGGAACTAATGAAAGTGGAAAGTATGTTACATTGCTTTAACTACAGCCCAAGTTCCTGGTTCTTTTTAGGTCTTTAATATGTTGACACTGATTTTTCTTCATAACTGCGGTACTAATCTTACAATTTAAAAAATAACAGATAAATCAGGAATTCACTGAATAAGCTGTGAAGTATATCACAGAGCAATCATTTTTGAGGGGATAATGCATTCATGATGACCAGTGTATGAGGAGAGGTTCACACTTTGTGTCAAGGGGAAAACTGATTTAATGTTTCCCATTAAAAATTGCTGTTCCAGTTTGTGGAGTATTTGGATGCATTAGTGAGTATAAGAAATGGCATCTTTCACCCCAAAGTCACTCACTGAAATCTGAAACAAATTGAGAATGACTAGAAGAAAATACCGTATGATAATGGTACATACATTTTTAGCAGAACATCGTGAAGACAGCAATTTTCACTTTTCAGTATTTTGGTTTGCTTGTGTACCGTTCATTACCTTTGGCTAATGTGTTTATATCACTTACATCATCAAAGTCAGGATACATTTGAGAGTAAAAATCAGTGATAAAATAACAAATGTTATACAACTTTTGAAGTACATACAAGTATGTTTATATATTGTTACAATTGAAACTTCTATTTCAACTGAAATATATAATTTATTAAGATGTAGTTAAAAATGAGCACCATGACAGTATCAGTTATATTTCTTCTACATAAGTTTTTTTATTTAGTAAGAAGATTGTTTCATTTTCGGGCACTGTGCTACACCAAAGTATACATTCATATTATTCAAGTAATTACCTAAGAAATGCAAATAACTATCTTCACCGTTGAACATTCTATAGGATTTGCAATAGCATTCTTAGCAATGTCATATGTTCAATATTTCTTTTCTTTTTTTTTTTTTTTTGAGTTGGAGTCTCACTCTGTTGCCCAGACTGGAGTGCAGTAGCAGCTCCCGGCCACTGCAGCCTCAACCTGCTGGGCTCCGGCAATCCTTCTGCCTCGCCTTCCAAGTAGCTGGAACTACAGGCATGCGCTACCATGCCCAGCTAAATTTTTTGATTTATTGTAGAGATGAGGTCTTGCCAAGTTGCCCAGGTGGGTCTCGAACCGGCGGGCTCAGGCAATCCACTCACCTCAGCCTCCCAAAGGTGCAGGATTACAGGCTGAGCCACTGAGCCCAGCTACAATATTTCTTAGAATGGCTAGGGACTCAACTTTTGATAGTGCTATCATAACTTTCTTCAGATCTCATTATGTTGGACATGGTTTATTTTTATCAGCGCATTCCTGAATTTAATATTTGCAAACAGCCAGTAAGTAGCACATTTGCTGTCACACTTGCCCTATATCAAGTACAATTAGAGGAGCTGCAGATATTTTTAGTATCTGCACAAGCAGAAGTTAAATGAAAAGTAAATGCATTTCTTTTGAATGTAGTTGAATACATTGTGGATTTATAATATCATATTCTTTATAGAAAATGAAATACAAATTACTGTCATCTGAAGAGATAATCAAAGTCTATATGGCCAAAAAAATTGTAACTTAATGTATATTTAAGTTATTGCTAATCATTCCAATGTATAAATGGCTTCCAGGAATAGCCTAACACCTACCTAGTACATGACATAAAAGTGCAGACCAAACATCTTACCACAGTGTAGATGTGTTTTATTACATCAAGCACTAAAAATATGTAGATATAAAAAGGAGAAATAAGTGTGTAAAAGCATAAACCAGAAACATGTTTATGGAAAATTATTTCATTCATTAAAAGTGTAAAATCATAAAGAATTGTATCTTCTTTGACACCTCCTCAAAAGAGTTTTCTCCCGTATGATACAATCCATAATGCAGTGCTCCCTATCATTAATAAACAGTACCATGAAATAGGATTTATCAAAATTTCAGGAGCAATTATGTATTAGTACTAAAAATTTTTATACACCTGTGTTTTATGCAATTTAACTATCAATAACAATACTAATAACTAATTTTCGTTATTAGTAAAGGACGGTTGAATTATTTTTCCATTATCTACAGAAAATGACATTTTAAAATTGTTGCTGCATGAAGAAAAAATGAAAAATAATACATTAAAAAATAAGATAAAAAGTATTTTACCAATATGTTGGATGGTTAAATAATATTTCTTTCCAGAATGTTGTTATATTCTTATATTTCTAACAATTGTTAACCTAAAATTTGTTGTGATTTATTTTCTAACTTTAAATATATATTCATTTCTATATTTTTTATTTTGTATTTATTTGCATTTTTCTTTTTTTATCTTTTTCTTTGAGGGCCCCCTAGTTTCAGATCTTTTTAAATACCCCTGTAAGAGCTATAAAAAGCTTAAGATATTCTAGAGTATAATGTGATGATATTTAGCCATCTTAAATTTAGGTATAGGTCATTGCCTTAATAGACTGGTGGGACCATGTACTCTTTGAGCTATGGCTGTGGCCATGTTTCCTGACTTTGGCTCCCTCCCCTGCCTTGGGGTGGTGAATCTCCTCTTTCTCTCTAATTTACTTTCTAGATAAACTATATTTTCTGCTCTGATAGATAGATAGATAGATAGATAAATTTAGGCATAACCTATGACTTGGAAATTCTGCTCCTGAGTATCTCTATTCCACAATAATTCACACAGTCTCTGACTCCACTGTAATAAGAAGGTGAAGTGTCTATAATTGAGAAAATAGATGAAAAAAGTATGTAGATGTGCATCTGTGTAATGTTTAAGCAGGTAGATGTAATAATCTAGATATCCAAATGACAACAAGGATGGATCTTAAAAATAGCACTGAGTGGGTAAATAATTTATTTCCCAACATTAAAATCAATCATGCCTTTTTCAAAAACTCATACACAGAAAAAAAACAGGTATTAAACCTATTTTAATGATTGTTTATAGTAGGAATGATGAATGAAAAAGAGATACAAAACAAAACAGACACCTTGTGATATTTTCTAGGAAGTGATAAACAGCAGTTTTTCAGAACCTGAGAAGAATGATTGACTCATACCTCTTCAATTAATGTCAGAAAGAAAAAATATATGATTAGCTCTCATGAGAATAAATATTTATAGGTTGCATATATGCATTATGTAATATGGTGCTAAGTATTGTTATTATCTTGTATTATCTGTGATCAATAATGATGAAATATCACAATAGACTATTTCAAAATCTATAATTAAATAAATGTATATAATTTGCTGTTCTATCTCTTTATCTTTAATTCCTATAGCCCCTGAGACCAACTCCTAATTTTTTCCTCACTTTTTATGTGACTTTATTCCTACCACATAATTCACTAACACTGGTAATTCTAGAGGTCTATGAACGAATGCGTACTAAATAATTCTACCATCTCAAACTCAACAAGTACAAAACTGAGCTTAGTATGTTTTTTGCAAAAAAAACTTTATTCTAGATATATATCAACATTATTTGTAAAAGTAATTGAAAAACTACTTGAGTCCGCTAGCAACCAAGAGCCAAGTCCTGTTTGCCTTATGCCTTAACAACTCTCATTTGTTTCTACTTTGTTTCTCCTTTGTCTCTATCAATTGTATCTTCTATGGTGAAGATACAATTTAAAAGGATATTCATATCCTTTTAAAAATGAAAATTTGATTAAAAATACACATAACTTTATTTGCTCTTAACCTTTATTTGCAATATCATTACTTATCTGTATAATTACACTTTTATTATGTATATATGTATTCATGTATTTATCTTTTAAAAAATTTTTATTTTAAACGTGTGACAAAATTCAGGACGGGGTACACAAGTGGTCATGGTACAGGTGAAGATTGGGCCTCCCTTTGGTCCCACTTCACCTGGTTTGAGATCAGTTACCCTTATTATGTCCCCCGCAGGCAGTTTCTTGCTACCGCCAGCCAATCCCTTTCTTACAGTATTATGAAAATGTTCAGGGTCCGCTTATGAGTGAAAACATGTGGTACAGTTCTGTTTCTGTGATAGTTCGCTGAGTATAGTAGACTCTAAATCCACACAAGTTGATGCAAAGTCCATAATTTTTGTCCTTTACAGCTGTATAATATTCAATTGTGTATATGTACCACAAATTTGTTTTATCTAGTCCACTTTTGATGGGCAGCACAGTTAGTTCCATGTTTTTGCTTTTGTGAATATGTGCAGGTATCTTTTTTATAGAAAGAGTTGAGTTCCTCCGGGTGTATTCCCAGAAGGAGGATGGCTGGGTCATATGGAAGGCTGATCTTTAGATCTTTTAGGAATTGCCACACTGTTTTCCACAGAGGTACTAGTTTACCCTCCCACCAAATGGGTAGAAGAGTTCAAGTAATATTCATTTAAGGAGGCTAAGGTAGGAAGATTTCTAGAGCCTAGGAGTTCAACCAGTCTGGGCAATACAGCAAGACCCTGTGTGTATGCATACATACACACATACCCATTTGAGATTATTGTTTCTAAATACACAAAATATTTTCATTCCTAAATCTATTAACAAATATTGTCCCCGTCTTTCACCTGCCCAGGCTTCTAAATCAAAGGTCTCTCACTCCTCACTTGTTCTTTGATCTCACTCTTCGAGTAAAATTAATCAAATTCTTCTTTGTCCTAATATATTCTGTCCTGTCCATAACAATCTTGTACTATTTACCTTGTTTACATTTATTCCTCTTTTATGACTGATATGAGTGTATAAAATCCTTGAGAACATAAACTGTCTTATCTGCATGTTTTATCTTTATCTTTAGCACAATATGTAGTGCAAAATTGGTCTTCAATAAATACGTCATGAACACTGATAAATTAATGAATAAATGAAAACCTAAAATTCTTCTCAAAACAGAATGGATAAATTACTAGATTGTAATACATGCAAACATTGTTCAGCAATAAAAAATTAATTCTACAAATATGATTTTGAGCAAAAATTCTAGACATAAAAAGAGCATAATATATAATTCAATTGCATTGTCAGGAGGTAAAACCACTCTTCTATCTTCTCTATGTACTTCTCTATGTTCTATCATGGGAAGCTGGGAATTAAACTGACAAAAGATACATTAAAATATTTTAAAGGTATATATATAACACTACATATTCCCCGAAGGGGGAATATCCTTACTTTGTCTTTACTCTTTATCTATGTATGTATGTATGTATATATGTATATATTTGTGTGTATATATATATATATATTTGTGTATATATATATATTTGTGTGTGTGTATATATATATATATAAAATATGTAGTTTACTCTCATCTATATATGTATATGTAGTTACCAAAGAAATAGCTGTCTAACTGGTTAGAGTTAGAGGTACATACATGTAATTTGGTAGGAAAAGGAAGGTGGAGAAAAGGTCTCTATGAGAATAATAAATAGGTTTCTTTAGCAAAGATAAATGAGTTTTTAGAACAATATATATTGGAAATAAGAAAGTTTGTTTATATAGGTGCCAGTAGTCTTTCTTCTTCGTGGCCATAGTGGGAGCATCATTCCCCAGAACTTGCTGCCTTTAGTCAGATATAAAAAGCTCTGAGAAGGCTTCTTTCTGCATCTCTAATGTATCTAGGTTAAAAAGAAAACAACTTTATACCAACTCTGGGGGTCCGATTGGTTCTCCACAATATGAAGTTAACAACAACAACAGCAACAGCAATGACAACCACAGCAGCAGCAGACAAGTTTATAAAGTTAGCAGTCAGAATATTGGCTATTTTTGCTGAGAAGAAGTAAGTGATTAGAGCCACGATAGGACTTTTGGAATCTTGTTGGTACTCCATTTTCTACTCTAGGAGGTAATTGGTTATTTAGGTGTATTCAGATTGTGGAAATCTGTTGAATGATATGTGCAGCATAGTTTATGTAAGTTTCTGTCTGTACATTTTACCAAAAATGTTTTTAAAGAAAAATGAAAGAATAAATGAATGGATTTTACTTATATGTTTAATAGAAAGTGGGGCCCAATATGAAGACTAATAGGTAGCAGATAAATCATACAATTATGTAATTAAGATCAATGTCACTATCTTTATAGTCAATCAAGTAAATACTATGAATAGCAGATATCTGAAACTGTTTGACTGATGGACAGGAAATACTGTCCTCCTGTCTCTGGAGTGTCTTTGAGGATCAGACCCATATGTCTAATAATCTACTTAGATCTGGACTTGGATGCCACAGGGGACCTCAAGACTACTTCCCAAACAAAATTCATCATCTTCCTTTCAAACTAGCTAGGCCAGTGGCATCATTTGTGTTCCCTGATTTGGTAACAAGTTATAAGTATTTCAGTTTCCCAAGCCAAGACCTGGAAACTAAAATTAAGTCATCCAAGCAATCAACACATTCTGTTTATCAAACTTTGCATATATTTATCAAATATTTCTATTTCTCTTTGTCTTCACTGTCCTAGAAAATAAAATCTTTCACATGCACTGCTATAGCATCTACCTGATTGTTTTAGTAGTTCTGGTATTCTTTACTCTCATCTATTTTCTACAATGCAGACAAATAATCTTTCTAACTAGCTCCAGGGAATGAAACAAATTGGTATTTTAAGAATGAATTGCTCTGAGGTGAGTTTTATGAGAACAAAATAAATAAAGCTTCTATAATAATAACAAAAAAGGAAAACATAGGCACCAAATTTGTACATCACAAGCTTAGGACATCATTTTGTGTGTGTGTGTGTGTGCACGCTTGTGCATGCATGCGTGTATATCTCTACATTAGAATTCTATGGTCAAATTAACATTCAAGTGATGAGATTGTTTTCTCTCTTATATGTATCAGCACATAAGTTCAAATATAAAAATAAAGCCACACATTTTTAGACAAAATAGTCCCATTTGATTGCTTCATATAGCAAAAACTAAACATTTCTGTATATTTTCCAAGCATTAAATTAAATCTGTACTTCCACAATTTTAATAAAAATGTATTTGAAACTTAAATATAATACCCAACACTCCCGAAATGTTATCCTGGCAATTATTTAAATATAAAATGTTGTTTCAACATAAAAACCTATGAAAGGGTATATCACTTTTGAAAATTCTTTTAGATGGTACATAAGCAAAAATGTTTGAAAACTACTGTTTTAGTAAATTAAATAGGGTAATTAAAAAACCACACCTGATGAAAGGTTTCACCATGAAAATTATTAGTCACATGACAATTGCCATAAACTGTAAGGTTAGGAAGACACACTTTATTCTTTATTTTCCTCAAGGTAGTTAGTATTTTACATCACAAGTATATATAAATTTTTATCTTTTTGGCATTACAACGTGTCATGCAGCACTTACAAATTCCAATGATTATGACATTGCTATTGAAAATAAGTGTTCTAATTTGCTCTCTAAGAAAATCCATGTCCATAGCTATGGTTATTGGAGTTTTCTCTCAATTACACAAGCCAAATTCTGTCTCACAGATGATGATAGAATTTCATCTGAACAACAAATAAAATTTTCTGCTGTAAGTGAAAGGACAGAGAGAGTGGGAAGTCATTTTTCATCTTGTTCTTAAACCCTGACACAATTATGAGAAAATAGAAGCTGTGCTTTTGGAGAAATGCACACTTTAGGTGTAATTAACTTGTTAATTTTGTCTTTTCAGAAACAGACTTCCAAGTATATGAAGTATCTCATAGTGGCAATCAAGCTTGCCTAGAGTTAAGGGAATTTGCAAGACCTAAGACATCATGCATTGGTCAAGGATTGTAAAAGTCATGAAACTTGTAATTACAAAAGTTATGACTGCTCAGAGGGGGAGCAGGTGGGAATTCGATCTTCCAGTAAATTGGGCAGTATCTACAGGGAAGCCAAGGATCCCCCAAAGCTACCCACTGGGAATGACTAGGAGATAAGGCGAGGTGCACCATCCATTAGCTCCAAGGATTGTCGTTTGGGAAGGTGCAGGAGAAGTAGAATCCTTGTCATATCCTTCTCTAGGGGCTATGATGATGTGGGTGGACATTAATGGGTCTCTGTGTCACAGGTGGTCGATAAGGAAGTCACAGCAGTCACGGCAGTTACGTGCAACATCTCCAAGAGAAGGATTTAAGCCAGGACTCTGGGGGGCTACGATACCACACTCACCTAGAGTGTAGGCCCGCTCCCTGTCTGTGGAGGGTGAACTTTTCTTAAATAAATCTTTTCTTCTCTCACCTCTGTGTGTCGTAATTCTTTGCAATCTACTCGGATCTCTGGGTTGCCGGCGCGCACCTTCGACTTGCCAGCCCTGGCAGTGCTGCGCACCTCTCTGAGCCTCTCCACCATCCACCCTCACCCAGTCTGTCTGTACTTTAACAGTAAGAATATAATATGCCTTAACTAGTGTAAAGGCCGTTTGTAGTGGTATTCAGCTCAGCTGTTCTGAGAACTACGTTATGCAGAATACAGTTTAGAAGATAATGAGTGAAATGTTATAATATTTTGCTGTCTTGTGTTAGCTTATTTTTTAATGTTTACTACTTTTAACATAAATTTTGATAGCAATGGTAAACGTCTACTGTCTACAAATAAAATGTGTTTAACTGAATTATTGTTAATCATATATTCAAATATTTTAGAGATTACTATATTAGGATATTTTGATTACATGTTTTCTAGTCCACAAATTTATTCAAAGGTATACTATAAATATGTTTCATTTAAGAATTTATAAATCTTGGTAAAATATCAGTAGAGAAAGTATGTAAACTTTTATTTCTGATAAAATTAAATATTTATTACCAATAATTCTTAATTACTTTCTTAAATTCTAGTTTCAGTCTTACAGTTACAATTTTGCATTTTATATTTTCAGGCTCATAGTTTTATATCAAATCTGAATGAAACATCTTAAAATATCAATAATTTATTTCCATGGCAACATGTTTAGCATCTCTTGACAACTGTATGCCAAAAATGTTATTTATTAAATACTGAGGATCAGTAACAAATAGTAATTTTAAAATGTGTACAAATATGACACATTTATATTGTTTTCCCAAAAGAATTGGCAAATAGGCTTATTAAAACAAGAATTTTTATCATTAATCTTGGTGCCTAACAGAAAACTTATGAAGCAGTTCTGCACAACTTATCATCTCATTAAGAATCATCAATAACAAACTGTACAGAGAAGATAATCTGCATCATTAAAATAACAACAAATAAACAAAAATCTTAAAATAAAAACCATGAAAGTCATATATTCTTCCATGATAGACCAGAATGAACTAAATCTGTGGATTGGTTAAGCAGAATAGGCCACCAGCAGAGACTGGAAATGATTTGCCAACTGGTAGATGTAGCAGAGATTTCCAGAAATGGAGAGAGAGAAAAAAAATGAAAAACAGAAAACTACATGAGCAAAATATACCTTTTTAATGTTTTATAAAATTAACAAGGTGAACCACAGATGAAATTAGATTACACCCACCCACAAACAACTAAGACAGTCAACTCAAGAAATTGTTGGCCGTTGGAGGATGTGTCTACATGAGTATAATAGAAGAGCACTGAGTAATATGAAAGAGGAGAAAGCACAGGGCCAGAAAAGCCTAAGCAACTGTATTCTACATACCTTCAAATATAATAGGTTTAGCTTTAAAATTATTTATTTTTTACACAGGGAGAATGTTTCTACACTAAAAATTCTTTAATTTTAATTCTTTCATTTTGATTGTTACCCTTCTTTGTCAATAACAATATTATTTGTGGTTCATTAAACACACTTTGTATTAAGAATTTTTGCCCTTATGTTTCAATTTTGGCTAAAAATCAATAAATTATTAAAGGAGAATATGAGCATCTTGCTGTACCTTAAGAGGTTATCTGAGGAAATTTAGAAAAATATATATGCTGAAACGCCTAGTTGAACGAGTCTCAGTTTATGTGGTCTGTATCATCAGCACAGCTCATATGATTTCACTATGGAATTAATGATTTGAGCACTTTAGTTTACCAGCAACTTAGCTATCAGAGTCTGACATAAATGATAGGCAGCTGAAGGATTTAATAGTGGTAATGAGGAAAGTTTCTCAGTTAATTTAATTCAGTCAAAAAAATTTTTTCTTGTTATTCTGACAGCAATAATGCTTTGGGCTTTTATATGACAAATAAACCCAGTGACACTATTGATGAGATGGGACTGATAGAGCCATTATTTCTTTCCAATTCATTGCTAGAAGCAAGCATCTCAGATTCTCTGGATGATTTTCTTAACACCCATGGGGCTCTTGGAGTGTTCACTACAAGGTGCTGACCCCAGGAAGCCCTTAGTGTTAGTTACCTGAAGCAGGAAGGCATCCCTCCACAACTTTATATTGGTTTTTCTGGGAGAATAGGAGGAGCAAATCTGCACATCTACAATGATTTTTTGTTTGTTTGTTTACTTTTGTAAAATAAATTGAGACAAAGTAATGCTAACTGCCCATTTAGGTTTAGAGCACCAAGCCAAGCTGTTCTCCCTTAATTGAATTCTCAGAAAGGAGAAGAAGAAATTAACTCCTAAAGATGAAGTAAGGACAAAATGAGTTCCAACTCATAAAGAATTCTATAAAGACTTGAGTTATAGATCTAGTTTTATTTAAAGAGAAAAAAGTGACACTCATTTGTTTAAACTTTAAGTGTTTTTAACTTATGTTTATTTACTTCAACTGCATTTGTTTGTTTTATGGCAGTGATTATCCATCATTCCATTTGAAATTTTTACTTAAACATTTAGGAAATATGTACAGTATACTAAGCACTAGACTAAGAAAGGAGATATGTTCATTAATTTTTTGAGTAATTAACTATTAATACATTATACTAAAATACATTAATTTATAGAACAAATTTTGAACACTGTGTGCTAAACTCAGGAGATTCAGAGGTAAACAAGGTGAAGTTTCTGATCTCATCAAACTTGTTGCAGCTAGAGAAACAGACAATAAAGTGAAAACATTTTTTTAAAAAGACATAGTTAAAGATTATGGCAAGTGATAAAAGAAAATAGGACATATGACAGGGTCTTTGTGTTTATTTTCAGGATAAAGTGAGGATGGTTGTCTTCAGAAATCAGCATTCCCTTTCCACAGTCTTAAATTGGAATAAAGTCTTGAAGGTGTTCAATGTACACCTCTCCAGAATATGTTACTCTGTCATAAGGATTATTTTCAGCTGAAGGCAATTTTTTAGAAGACTAAAAATAAAATAAATAAAAATTCTAGACTCCTCTATGTCAGAAAGGGCAGGATAATTCCTAATCGTTAGTGACAACTCTAGATGATTACCAGTCCAGAGCTGATAACGGAGAAAACTGTACAACAAACTTTGCTAAAACCAGCCCTCATCTTCCATTAGTTTCCCCATATATTTATATTCTAATAATTTTCATCCCCCAGAAATTCAAAGACTTTGGTCTTGTCATTTCTTTTACAAATGTATTTTTCTTTGCTTAGATGCTGTATAACCTCAAGTTCTAACCACCCCTTTGAGCTACTGATTACTGAATAATTTTGTATGTATGTGCAATGCACACATTAATAAAGAAAGAGAATAATTCCCTCCCCCTATAATCTCAAAGATCAAAGTCCCAGTAGCAGCTACTAGGAAAAAAGAAACTAGACAAATCTCTTAAATTTGATAATAATGCAAAAATGTGAAATACAAGTGACTTGGAATAGCTGCTTGGTCAAGCATTAGCAAGCCCATTTTTACACTGTAGAAATGTGGTGGTTGACAGCTACAGCCAAGATTAGCTGTGTCCAGGCAATTCAGAGAAGTGGTTGGAAGAGGAGGCACTGAGGCATGGGAACTGTCAGAGTGATGTCTAGAAGCCCAAAGTACAAAGACAGATCACTCGATAGGACTGGGTTTAAGCAAAACTGCTCTTTGGTTTATTGACAAATCACCTCCACTATGCTCAAATGACATTTATGAGTTTAGATTTGGATAGTGAAAGAAAATAATACAATAATACGATTATTGGCAAAAGAAAATACCTAAAATTTTTCCTGTAAGAACCAATTTCATAATCTACAGTTTTTATTTTAACTTGTGCTTCCCATTTGGGGGGGGGGAAAAAGAAGAAAAACAACACTTGTTGAAAAGGAAAAAATACGGTGGATGGTTGAAGTTGCACAAAACAGGAGAAAAGCACAAAATCTGTAGGATCAGTAGCTTTTACTTTTATTTAATCTTTTGCCAGGACAAAATAAACAAAAATAAGAGAGTGTGCTATATATAATTTTGTTTGGCTTTCTACTCACAGCCTGGTCTATTAGTGTGGAATGTTTTTCTAGCCCTTGGCTTATTACTCTTTTCTGAACAAATCTTGCTTTAGTTTGTCCCCAGACTAAGGTAAGAATCCCCTGTCCCTGTGTTTTTAACCTACCCTATGATTTTTTTTCTACACCACTTAATGCTTTTTTAACCCAGAATCATTTACTCTATGCTTCAGGTTGTGAGAGTTGTGAAAACAGGTCCCATATCTGCCTTGTTCGATATTGTGTCCTAGGTGTCTGGTAGAAGGCCTTTCATACCCAATAGGTATGTGTCTGACCAAAAAGTCACTAGACAAGTCATGTCCTCCCTCCAGTCTTCCCTTCCTCCTTCTCTTTCTTCCTTCTTCCTCCCTTCTTCCCTATCTCTCTGCCTCCCTCCTGTCCTTTCTCTTTCTTTTTCCTTTATCCCTTTATCCATTCCTTCCTTCCTTTCTTCCTTCCTTTCCTCCCTCCCTCCTTCCATCCTTCCTTTTTTCCCTCCCTCCCTCCCTCCTTCTTTCCTTCCTTCTTTCCTTTTTTCTTTCGTTCTGCCAATGTCACATGATATGCACTTCAAATAATTCTCTATTTGAAACAATATTGCCATTAAGAAGATTAAACACATTTCTGAATTCGTCACATAGGAGACTAAGGATTTTGAACAATGAATTATCTAACATTTCAATACATCACTGAACCTTAATCCAAATAAGTCACGAATGACTTCTTTTTGCTATATATTAACAAGTTTCTTTGTTGCTTTGTTTTTGAGTGCTATTTTCCTTAGAGTACAGGAAAAAGTGTTTCTATTTTCCTTTTTTTGTTTGACTCTCAATAAACCCAGTGATTCAGAAGGAAGTTTGCTTGCACTGTTTTATCATTCCTTAGATAAAGCATGGCTGAGTCACTAAATAGCACATCTCTGCTTACCTATTGCTTCATTTATTAGGGAAGACACAGAGCTCTTTCCTGTAAAGAGCAGCTTTTGAGAAAAATGGATTATTAACTCTGAAAAAAAACTTCACAAAGAGCACATCATGATTTTCTTTATAACATTTCCATTTCCTTTTTAAATGTAAAAATATATATAAATAAACCTTCTGAGGCATCACATAACAAACTACCCTCCCTTCCCCTATACTTCCCGGGAGAGCAAGCAGGTGAAGTCTAGGAACCCTGATGTCAAGAATCTTAGAAATCTAAACAATATGAACATTTTAAAAACAAGTTCTTAAAAATGTTCTTTAGAGAAGAGAAAAACAAAGCTTTTATGGTCAAGGAAACTTAAACAGTATATAATATATACTTTGCTTAATTCATGGTACATAGGGATAGGTTAAACTAAGAACTACCAAAAAAGAAATTTGTTTAATTTTGGTGACAGAAGAGCTTATTGAGGCTTTTATCTCCTTTTTTATTTGATTTATGCTTTGTCTTCTCATCATTAGGGCAAGTACCCCTTTCTGATTTCAAGTTTCTTGACCCAAAGCAGAAGATACTACAAGTGATCAATTACTTTCTCTTTCTTTCTTTGTAAAAGCCCAAAGTTATTAAAGGAAGAAGAGTAAGTGTACTATTATTGAAAAGAGACAGTTTGGAACAGAGACATACATGATACTTTTCAGGCTGTGAGTCAGACCTAAAATTACCAGGTCCTGATTATGACAAGAACATGTGTCTCACTCCTCAACAATACCCTCTACAGATGACAAAACCTAGAGGTAGAGGGGCATGGTGGGACTCTAGGTCCCAGGGCTTTAAACACTAGAAAAGTTAAAAATCCTGTGGCCCACACTTGGCACAAAAGTCATGGAGCAGTCTGTCATAAGGATTTCATGAGCTGAGACAATGAGGTGGTCAGCAGATACATAACAGACTGAACATGAGCACTACCCCCCCACCTCTCCTGAGACCTGTTAAGACTCTAGTGTTTCTGTGCAACCCGGGATTTTAGGCAAGCAGTGGAGAGACCCATATAATGGCTAAAGTTGAATTCTCTGCTATAAAAGCAAGATGGGTAGCTCAAAATGGATATTATTTGATTATATGAAATAAGTTTCACAAATACTACACTTAGTTTCTATTTGAATCTACTTCTATAGTAAATGCAATTAATTTACGTACATACTTCCAAACACAGTTAAGGGACTCAAATATACTAGTTTTTAAAAGATTGTATGCAGCTATTGTTCCATGAAACATATTTGGGGGTTGCAGCTGTGTAGTGTCCCTTTGAAAGAATTCCCTCTGCTAGAAACCTATTATTATTATTATTTTGAAAGCAGGATTTATTGAGGACAGAAAAACTCCCACAGTAGAAGGTTACCAGAGGGGGTTGCCCCAATCAGTAATTTTCAAACAAATCTAGTGTCTGGGAAAGCTTTTCCACCCCTGCTGCACGCCTGTGTGTGCATCCTCCTGGGCCCCGCATAGGAAAGGGCCTTTTGTGTACCCTTAAGGGAAAGCAGTTTTAGTAGGAGAACATTACTAAGTTTAAGGTATTCTAAGCTAGAACACATCAGTTAAAACATGCCCAAATTTACAGTTATCAACACCAACTCTGGAGTTAGACTTCTGGAATCACATCCTAGCATCGCTACTTAATTGGTGTATGTTATTTAAGTTTCTTCATTTGTAGAAAGGAGATAATGATAATACCACCATCACAGGATTATGAGGATTAGCCAAATTAAAATATGTGAAATGCTTAGAAAAAAACTGGACACATATTAAGTATTACATGTATTTTATTATTGTACATATTTAACAAGCATAGGTAAATTGCTTAATTTTAAAGACATAGCTTTTTCTTAGTGTTATTACTTTTGTTTCAACCTACTTTAGGGCAAATATAAAAATGTTCAAAGATCTATTATATTTGACTAACCAAATCCAAATCTAAATATGTTTTTAGATTCATTTTATTAGTACTCTATATAAAAGCAGAATATCAAAAGAAACATCTATTTATAAATGCAAATACATCAATGGGTCTTTCTATGAGTAATATTTAAACTTGTCAGTTGCTATTAAAGTATGGAAAGTTTCTAAACTAAGTGCAATACTACATTAGTGGAAATCTCATTTAAATAAGAAATGAGATATTCTGAAAGCTACTTAACACTTTACAGCACAATTACAGTGCATCATCACAACGAAATTTGATCCAGGTGTTGCAGTAATTGTGATACATGGGAAAAGTTCACAGCTCACTGGCTGTCAAACGTGAATTTCCACATGGGAAATGGTTAAAGTCTATCATACTGTGCAGCAAAAGAACAAGTGCTCTAGATTGAGCTTGAATTGGTTATCTGCTGTTTGTACTTTAAGGGCCTTTTATAGCTTTCTGGTTTTTCCTTTAAAGCAGTCATTTTAAAAGGCAAAATATTTAATACTATAAGATCAGGATAATTGCTGACATTATCAGATTTCAAATGAAAATAAGAGTTAAGCAAATTGAAGATGGTTAGATTATTGTCTCAAAACTAGCAACAAAGTGGTGATTCACACTTGGTAAATATCTCAATTTGAAAATTGCTTTTGATTTCAATACAATTTCCTTTACACCATGTTTTTGCTGAGGTTTAAAAATTGAAGCAAAAATTAGAAATCTTAAATTTAAATAAAATGTATTGCTTAAATTTCCTTCCTAATAAGAGATAAATACATTAAACATTTTTCTAAACTTTTGAGGAAATATCTCTAAAGCAGAAAATTGATTTTTTAAAAAACTTGAGTATAGTGAAAACAGTTGAGATCTTATCCAATAAGTTTTGTGTTTTTACTCAAATTCTATTTTCTTGCATCCATAAACAAAAATGAAGCAAAATATAAACTAATATACCAAAAGTCACTGGAGATGTTCCAAACTTTCAGTTATAAAGGAGCAGGGTAAAACAAAGTATAAAAGACATGTTAGAATATTTTATCTTGTTTTTTTCCTGACATTTGCTATGTGCTCAAATTTGGGGGAAAATGTGTACGTAAGGATAGTTTTCAGTTGTTCTATGGCATGTTTTACCCTAAATTTGTTGACAAAAGATAATGAAATTAAAACTTGGATAATGTTGGTGATTAAAGAATTACTGAAAATGAAGTGTCATTATTACTCAGTGCTCAACACTGCCTAATGAAAAAATATAGGATCACTGAGGGATACTAAATACCTGCTATATTTGCTTAAGGACCTCTATTTCAAAGGGGTTCTTCTTAGAGCTGTTCATAATAATTGCACTAGTATTTATACTAGTCCCTATTATGCCACTAAAACAATGCCTGTGACTGGGTAATTTATAAAGGAAAGAGATTTATTTATTTATCTATTTATTTATTTATTTATTTTTGAGTCATAGTCTCACTCTGTCACGCAGACTGGAGTGCAGTGGCATGCTCCCAGCCAATGCAGCCTCTACCTGCTGGACTCGGGCAATCCTTCCACCTCAGCCTTCCAAGTAGCTGGAACTATAGATGTGCACCACCATTCCTGGCTAATTTTTGGCTTTATTGTAGAGACAAGGTCTCGCCATGTTGCCCAGGCTGGTCTCAAACCCACAGGCTCTGGCAATCCTCTCTCCTCGGCCTCCCAAAGTGCTGAGATTACAGGCATGAGCCACAGCGCCCAGCCAGAGATTTATGTCTTATATTTCTGAGTGCTAAGAAGTCTAAGGTCATGGACCCACATCTGGTGAGAGTGTTCTTACTGCATGGTCCTATGGTAGAAGGCATAAAAACAAGGAAGCATGCAGAGAGAAGGGAAGGGAGCCGAACCTATCCCTTTATCAGGAGCCCACTCCCTCCATGTCCGCCTCACACTTCTATTATAATGACATCAATCCTTCAGGAGGCAGAGCCCTCATGGCCTAATCATCTCTTAAATGTCCTAACCCTCAATATTGTTGCATTGGGGATTAACTTTTAATACATGAACTTCGGGGGACATGTTCAAAATACAGCACACATCACTACTTTCAATGTTTCAACATAAATTTACTCATTTCTGCCAGATTAACTGAAAACCACTTGTTTAATACTCATTATTCCTGATAATCTTATAATAGTTTAAAAGTAACATTTTAAACATATATGTGTCCCCATAAATATATACAGATAATTCATATTCTCATTCCTTCAGTTCTGTTTTTCTCAGTCATTATTTTGTGTTCTTTAGCTTTTAAATTCCTACAGCACTCAATTAAATTTAGAGAAAGTCCTAATTTTTTTAAAAAATTGTGGATAAATATATATAACATGAAATTGATTATCTTAACCATTTTTAAGTATACGATTTAAGGATAAGTGCATTGACATTGTTGTAAAACTGTCACCACCATCCATCTCCAGAACATTTTCATCTTTCTCAACTGAAGTTCTGTACCTATTAAAAATTCACCACATCGCCTCCTCTCTCTAGTCCCTGACAATCACCATTCTGTATTGTCTCTATTAATTTGACTACTTTAATATTTCAAATAAGTGAACTAGTATAATGTAATTTTGTGACTGGCATATTTCATTTAATACAATGTGTTCAAGGTTTACCAATGCTATAACATCTCAGAATTTTCTTCCCTAAGGTTGAATAATATTTAATTATTATTATGTATATCATATACATATATGCCACATTTCATTTATACATTCATCAGTCAACGAACACTTGTATTGCTTCCACCTTGTAGCAATTATAAATAATGAGTGCACAAGTATCTGAAACCACAATATTTCAATTCTTAGGGGTAAAGACTCAGAAATTAAATTACTTTTCACACCAGTTTCACACACATTTTGCATGTATACTGGTTATGTTCAAAGGTTCTGATGTGAGTCTAAGTCCACTCTGGCTGCTGTAACAAAATACCGTACACTGAATGACTTTGAAATAACAAGAATTTATTTCTCACAGTTCTGGAGGCTAGGTAGTCTAAGATCAAAGGGCTGACAAATTTGATGTCTGGTGAGAACCACTTCCTAGTTCATATATGACCATCTTTTTGCTATAATCTCACATGACAGAAGGGGCAAGGGATATTTCTTACAAGGACACTAATTCCATTCACGACACCTCTTCCCTCATGACCCAGTCACTTTGGGGGTTAGAATTTCAACATATGAATGTTGGGAGGATACAAAAATTTAGATCATAGCAACTTGTTATTTTTTGCTTATCATTATTATTATCATCATAGCAGCCATCCTAATGGTTGTGAACGATGTTCTTAATAGTTAAGAATGTGCACTCCGGAGTCAGAGTGACCTGTGTAGAATTCCAGCTCTTATTTGTACCTTTTCTACTCTTTGCTTTTTCCACGTATGAAATCTCCTAGCATTATTGTAGAAACAAATATTTTACCATCTATAAATTACTCAGAACAGAGTTTGGCACAGCATACGTACTATTCAGATGTTATATTTATTATTATTATCACATTTTTTTCTCAAGTCTTCCCTTTTTTTCCTTCTTTAAATACTATTTTTCAATGTCTTTAAATAATGTTTTTCAATGTCTCAACTATTGCTCTAAATTCATATTTCTTTATCTTAAAACTTCATGAATATAATAGCCCTTCTGTTTTCTGGTTGTCTCAAATCATTCTTATTTTTCTTACAGTGTCCTCTTTTCATCTTATTCCACCCCCCCCCAAAATTCCCCGAGAGTTTATCATCAGACAGCTGTTTATTTTCTAACATTTTTCTACCCTGTTACTTTTTTACTTGTTTTCTCTACAACTATATGAAAATCATCTTCATAAACTCACAATTTTCTTCCACTTTCTTTCTTTCTTTTTTTTTTTTTTTGGGGTTGGAGTCTCACTCTGTCTCCCAGACTGGAGTAGAGTGGCCGCTCTCGGCCACTGCAGCCTCGACCTGCTGGGCACTGGCGATCCTTCCACCTCAGCCTTCCAAGTAGCCGGAATTACAGGCATGCGCTACTACACCCAGCTGATTTTTTGATTTATTGTAGAGATGAGGTCTCGCTGCCCAGGCGGGTCTCGAATCCGTGGGCTCAGACAATCCACTCACCTCAGCCTCCCAAAGGCGCGGGATTACAGGCTGAGCCACCGAGCCCGGCTTCTTCCACTTTCTTTAATGCCCTAAATGACTCTTAGAAACAGCTGTCAGCTGTACTGCACATTTGTGAGGCTAACTCTCAGACTTTTTGAATAGGCTAAGCCCTCTTTGCCAAGGATTCTGCTCATAGACCACCACTGAACCTTGCCATTCACACTGGAAAACTCCTAATCATACATACTCAGTTTCCTAAGGTGTATTTATAGTTTAACCTGAGAAATGATCTGTTCCAGGGATAAAACCTACACATAATTAACCCCTTCCTTCCAGGGACATAGCACCATCACTCATGAGGCTCTCTCTGCCAGTTTTACTCGGACTGATACTACATCTTCAATTATTTTAGCAAAGTCACAGTCTCCTAGAGTCAGTTTCATTGATGAAAAGAAAAAAACCCACCTATTACTTTTTGCAAATACTACATGCAATTCCATTTTTTGCTTTAAATTGATTTCCATTAATGATTTTAAAAACTGGTCTCTAAGACCATCCCAGTTCAATAATCACTTGGTAAGTATATTCGTAGCATTCACAAGCATCATATTCTTGAAGGACTGCTCCAAATGTCTTCTCCCTCCAAAATAGCTGTCTAGATATTTTTCTTTGACTTCAAATACTCTTATTTCATATTTCAGACAGCTTCATTTAAAGGGCCCATGTGGTTGCTTCTGCTAGGACTGCTCATGCCTCACATGTTTGCAAGTCCTTGGCCGGCCTATCAATGACAAGTTGACCTGTCCCAAGCTTCCTCTACTCTCAGAGAGGAGAAACTGCTCCCCTGAAACTCCCATGGCACTGATTTGAAGGCACTTTCTATGGTTTACCACACACTATACCTATTTGTATATATGTTCCAGTCACATTATAAAAACTTGGGCTAGTATTGTCTTATTTATTTTTATGCCTTTTCTACCCAAATGAATTGGTTTTTAAAAGTTGGAGAAACAGTAGATTAAGTGATATACAGCAAAACACGTCTAACATTCTTCTCGTCTTTCATTTATCTTTGAGATTGTAAAAAACCCTCAGCAACTTATGTATTTTAAAGTATATAGAGCATAGGTATTTTTACAATAATTTTATAACCACAATAAACATGAGAATTTTAATAAGCATATACCACAACAGAAAGTGTTCTGATTTAATTGTTTACTGGACTTGTTTGAAATAAATACTTCAAATAGTCTCTTTTTTATTATAAAGATGTGGGGTACAATTCAGTCTTAGGTATACAAACGTTGATTATGCAGGTAGCTCTTTATAATTTTTAACTCATTCATTTTCAAATTTGCTGAGATAATTCTAAGTTAAAAGTCGGCACTATTGTTGAAGGGAACAGATATGACACCTAACTTCATGGGGCACATAAGTAGAAAAAACACTGAATATCAACAGAACTAGTAATATCCTTCAAAGTATAAACTGTGTCATAGCTAATAATCTTTAATCACAAAGTTTTGCTACTATTGTGATTTATTTTGTAGTTTATAACTAACAGAAATATATTAATTCAAAGAGTTTTATATTTTTCACTTCATTTGATTTTCAAGACCATGTCTATTTCATGCAACAATTACAAATCTGTGGGTCTCTTCCTACTTAAATATCAAATACAATGTCAACTAGCAGATGTAATGATTATTATAACAATGAACAGTTTTCACAGTTGGGAGAAATCCCAACCCAATAAGCAAGCAAACTGCAAAGTCAACTAAAAATTAAGGTATTATGACAATCTCATATTTTTTGTGCAATTACAACTAATGGTTGTGAAAAATGAAAGAAAAACTACTTAGTCAAAAAGAGCCATATCCATAGTTAAGGAATAATTAATAAGTCAAATTTCAATCAAATCTTTAAAGATCTAGATAGTTTGGCAAAATTGAAGCAGTACCTTGTCTTAAGACAAAACTATTTTCATCATGACCCTACTTTAAATTGGTTATTCTGTTTTAAAATGAAAACAATGTAGAAAGCATATCAACACAAGCATTTGAGGCTAGATTACCTTCAAATTTTAGGGACACTTTGCAGATGAAACGGCTGCTCTTGATAATTGTGTGTTTAGCTCAATTACTCCCTCTGCTTCAGGAAGATTTAGAGAGATCTGGGCACTGTTAGCATTATTTAGGGGATTATAATAAATAATAAGTACTGATACAGAAAGTATTGGCATAATGAGTTTGACAGACAGAAATTGATGGTACCACCATTTTATTCCACCTCTTAGCAATATTCAACTCTGCTGCTCCCATCTTTTTATGCACATCTGGCTTCAGGGACACTCTTTCAGATTTTCTTCCACTTCACCAGTCACTTTTGAGTCTTCTTTACTGCATCTTCTCTACCTCGAATGTTCGAGTTAGTGACAACTCTGACCCATGGCCTCTCTCCTTACTTTTCTAAGCTACTTTTCTGAGGTTATCATTCATTCCTAAGGAATGTGATGGAATTCTCAAATTTTTCCCTAAAGTCTAAGCCTCTCCTCTGTGCTACAGATCCATATGCAACTGTTAATTGGCATTTCTGCTTAGTCTCAAACATGTCTGAATTTAACGATTGGTTTTGCTTCCCAAAAGACCCATTAGGTCTTCCCATTTAATTAAATGGCATTACTTCCCACCTAGTTAGTCAAGTAAGAAATCTTGGAATCACCTTTTGTCTCACAACCTTCATCCTAGCTGAGCCTTATAATTGCTTTTTTAATTACTACACAAATATAAATGGAATCTCCAGTTTGTCTCCATCCTCATCGTCACATTCCTAGTCAAGTGATCAACTTTTATTACCTGCAATACCAGAACAGTACTTCAATGATTTCTCCGTGTCTGTACTTGTCATTTCCGATCTATTAAAAAAAAATTTTTTTTATAAAACAGCTAGGGAAATTTTCTTAAAACAGAAATCAGCTTGTGCTAATGCCTTACTTAAAAACACATCTGATACATTCAACAACATAAATAAACCTTGAACTTAAAAACACATCTGATGCATTCAACAACATAGACAAACCTTGAAAATGTTATGCCAAGTGAAAGAAGCCATACATTTATATGACACATCCAAAAAAGGCAAATATATAAAGACAGATTAGTGGTTGCCAAGGACTGGGGAAGGAAAGCATGGGAAATGATCACTAATGGGTATGGGAGTTCTTTTTAGAATGATGGAAATGTTCTGGAATTAGATCATGGTGACGATTGCATGAACTTGTAACTGCACTACAAATCACTGACGTGTATGCTTTAGAAGAGTTGATCTTTGGTATGTGAATTATAATTTTTTAAACATATTTTTTATTTTAAAATTGTGGGGTACAGTTAAGGGTTAAGTCGAATATGCATCCTTCAGGCACCCTTGTTGAAAAGGGTGTTCCCCCATCCCGAGACAGATATTGACTACCGTTTATCCTACCGCCCTTCCCTCCCTGCCCCACCACAGTCAATCCTTTTCTTATACTATTACGATAGATGTTCAAGGTCCACTTAAGAGTGAGAACATGTGATACTCAGATCTTTGTTATTGTGAGAGATCATTCAGTATTATAAATACTAGTACTATCCAGGTTGCTGCAAAATTCATGGTTTTGTTTTTTTATGGCTGCGTAGTATTCCATCGTGTATATATACCAAATTTTTTTAATCCAGTCCTCTTTTGATGGACAGCATGGTTGGTTCCAGGTTCTTGCTGTTGTGAACAATGTTGCAATGTTGTATCTCTTTTATTGAGTGATTGAGTTCTTCAGAGTATATTCTCAGAAGGGGGATTGTGGGGTCATATGGAAAATTGATTTGTAGATCTCTTAGACGTGCCAAACTGCTTTCCACAGAGGTTGTATTAGTTTATACCCCCACCAACAGTGTAGAAGTGTTCCCTTTTCACCACATCCTCTCCAGCATGTGTTATTTTTTGAGTTATTGTCAGTGGCCATTCTGACTGGAGTTAGGTGGTATCACAGTGTAGCTTTAATTTACATCTCCTTGATGGTTAGTTCTTCATGTGTCTGTTGGCTGCTTGTATGTCTTCTTTTGAGAAGTGTGTGTTCATATCTTTTACCCACTTTGTAATGGGGTTGTTCGTTTTTTTTCTTTTCAGCACGTTTGAGTTCCTTGTAGATCCAAGATGTTAGGCCTTTGTCAGACATGGAGTTGGCAAATACTTTTTCCCAGTCTATGAGCTGTCTCCCTGCTCTCTTGATGGTTTCTTTGGCTTTGCAGAAGCTTGTAATTTTAATAAGATCCCACTTGTCTACCTTATCTCTTATGGCCCGTGCATTTTGGGTTTTGTTCAGGAATTGTATGCCAGTTCCAATTTCCATAAGGGTGTGTCCTGCATTTTCTAAGGTTCTTATGGTTTGAGGTTTTACATTTAGGTGTCTGATCCATTTAGAGTTAATTTTTGTGTGTGGAGATAGATAGGAGTCTTGTCTGAATCTTCTGCATGTGGTCAGTCAGTTTTCCCAGCACCATTTACTGAATAGATTCTCCTCTCCCCACTGGTGGGTGGTAGAGGCTTTGTCATAGATGTCGGTTGAGAAATTGGGGTTTTGCTTCTGGAATCCCAATTCTATTCCATTGGTCTATATGCCTGTTCCTGTACCAATACACAGCTGTTTTGATTATTGTAGCTTTATGGTAAAGTTTGAAGTCAGGTAATGCGATACCTTCTGCTTTGTTTTTTTTTGCTGAGGCTTGTTCTGACTATCTTTGGTCATTTGTGTTTCCATATGAATTACTGTATTGTTTTTTCTAGCTGTGAGGAGAATGTTGCTGGCAATTTGATGGGTATTGCATTAAATCTGTAGATTGCTTTAGGTAAGCTGGACATCTTCACAATGTTGATTCTTCCAATCCATGAGCATGGAATATTTTTCCACTCTTTGTGTCATCTTTGATTTCTTTGAGCAGTGTTTTGTAGTTTTCATTGTAAAAGTCTTTCATGTCTCTGGTTGGGAAGAGGCCAAGGTATTTCATTGTTCTGTGGCTATTGTAAATGGGATTGTGCTTTTTATTTGGGTTTGTTTGTTTTTTATTGGTGTAAAGGTTCTTATTGAGTTGTTGTTGTTTTTCCTCTTTGTTTGTTGTCTTCCTTTTGGTTTTGGGGTTGGTTCGTGTGTGTTTTACTCTTTTTCCTGTACTCTTAAGAAGAACGTTCTTTTATCCTTTCTGTGTTTAGTACTTTCTTAAGTGTTTCTTGTAAAGGTGGTTTGGTCGCAGTGTAAATTCTTAGGGATTGGATATCTGGGAAAGATTTTAATTCTCCTTCACTGATGAAGCTTAGCTTGCCTGGGTAGGTTATTAGAACTTTGAAGATAGGGCTCCAAGCTCTCTTAGCCTGCAGGGTTTCTGTAGATAAATCTACTGCTATTCTAATTGGTCTTCCATTGTAGGTGATCTGGCCTTTTTCTCTTGCTGCTTTTAGGATTTTTCTTTTATACCTACCTTGTTTAGGCGAATTATTATGTGTCTGGGAGTTGGTCTTCTCATTTGTTGTCTTGCAGGGGTTTTCTGAATCTCTTCTGTTTAAATTTTTGCGTCACTGATGAGATGAGGAAAGTTTTCTTCAATAATCTCATGGAATGTTTGTTCCAGGGTGGCCTCTGTCTCTCTTTCTGTTTCAGGAAGTCCAATTACTCTTAGGTTCAGTCTCTTGAAGTAGTCACTCATCTCTTGAAGGTTTTGTTCTATCTTTTTAAGCTTCTTTTCTTTGTTTTTGACAGTTTGGTTTAGTTCTGTATTTTGGTCCTCAAGCTATGAGATTCTTTCTTCTGCTTGGCTAATTTTTCTTTCCATGCTTATCAGTTTGTTATTTATTTCATTCACAGTATCCTTTACTACTTTTATCTCAGTTATCAATTCCTTCCTAGTTTCTTCTTGTCTCTCCTCAATTATTTTTAGTCTCTCCATTACTGTCATGATATCTAGGTTTGTAGTTTAAGACCAGTCATTCTGGGGCTCTTCATTGTTTGCGTTCCGAAGTCAGTTTTCTCAGTGTCTGCCCTCCCAGGGGTCTGGGAGAGATGCATATTCTTCTTTTGGTTTTTCTTCATTTGTGTAGATTTTTCTTTCTCCCCCTTCACCTCCCCTTCTTTAATTCTGTTTTTCAGGGAAGGTGGGGTTGCTTTTACTTCTTTTGTCAGTCTCCCATTCTTTCTTATGAGGGTCCTCTGGCTTTGTTCACTTTTGAGGCTGGACTGTGGGTTGGGGGCTGTACTTTTTGCAGTTTTGAGGTTTAATTGAGGGGGAAGCTGTGATTCAGAATCTATCTGCAGATCCCAGTATCCACCAACAGATGTATGGGCACACTATACTTATTTCCCACTGCCTTACTATCTGTCCATGCAGCAGGGTTTAGGTTTGCTTCCTGGAACAAAAGGAGGTACGAAAAATGAAAATAATGTAAGAAGGGGGGGTCAAGGGGAAGTTAGAGAGAGAGAAGTGTGAGAGGGAAAACAGACATACATACCAACTAACAAATGAAAAAGAGACACAAGGCCAGAAAAGAGTGAAAAATAGACACACAAACAAAATTCTCTAAAGCATACCTGTAATCACACAAAGACAGTCCAATAAAATCATGCCTTTTGATGTGCTTTTCTCCAACACAAACAGGTAGTCTAAATCAAAAAGCAAACAAAAGTGAGCAAAACAAGCAGTCAAAACAATAAAATTAAAAATCAAAATAAGAAACCAGACTAGCTCTGAAATCTTTCCTGAGTGTCTAAAGTCTCTTTAGCTCTGATTTCTAGCCTCTCCCCTTTGCTTTCATTGCAGGCAGAATGATTTACTCCAAGCTAGGTTTGGTGTCCTTGGCTTGCTGCCTGAGAGGTCTGTGACAGGACTGAGTTGCCTGTATCTGATTCAGTGTAGGGAGGGCCTTTTGTCTCCTGTTTAGAGACATTACCTTAGAAACCAAGGTGGAGGTTGCTCGTAGATGGGTGGGGCAATGCAAATGTCTGCCTGGAAAATGGCCAAGGTGGGCAGCTCCTCTTTCATGGATCCTCTCTCTCCATCTGTCCTTTCTCTCCACTCATCCAGGTCCATGGGTGATCCACTATGTAGTGGTGTGTCTCCAATGTCAGGCACTAGGGTTCAGTGTAACAGCTGGGCACTGGATCTGGATCTGGTGTGCTGCCAGCAGCCTAGGGTGGAGGAGGCAACTGGGAATTCCCTCTTCTGGAGCTGAGAGCTGAGGGAGGCTGATCAGTACCTCCTTAAGATACACTGTTCCCTTACACAACCATGGGGTCCCACGCTGGGTGCCTCAGCTAGAGTAGGGACCGGAGCTCCAAAGGGTGGGTGGTGAGTGGTGACAGTGGCATTGGGCCCTGCACAGGGCACTTCAGCCAAGAATGGAGCTGGTATCTCTGAAGGGCAGGTGCCTAGAGACTCCACAGGTGATGGCAGCTTGAAATAGGGCTGGGTGGGGGCCCAGAACCCAGGGCAGGCAGCTGGAACTCTGAGGAGTGAGCACCAGGCTGCTGGGCTTGACGCCCAGTCAGGGAGGGAGCTGGCAGTGGCTAAGTGCCGGGCAGATCAGTGTAGCCAGCAAGGGAACCCAGATCTCCACAAGGCAGTATCCAAGGCCCTTCTTAGGCAGCGGCCGACTACTTGGGGTCAGGTGAGATGTTGTCATTGGGGAGGGAGCTGGGATCTCCACATGGTTGGGGCCTGGGGCCACCTATGGTGGAGTGTCAGCAGTCGAGGGGCTTCAATAGCTGGCCTTGCATGGAACCGAGGGTCTCCAGGCCTCAGACCAGTGCCACTGGCAGTGGGCAGGGGGTTGGGGAAGGAAGGTAAGAGTCTTTTTGGGAACTCACTTTCGGAGAATCTCACAGTCCCACCTATACTGTGGCCTTCTTACCAGAACTCTGAATTATAATTAAATTTAAAAATCACTGAGCTTTTACACCTAAGATATATATGACATTCTGGAGAAGGTAAAGGGGGACCATGTTTAGATTAATCTATATTAGGAGAGAAACAAGAATGTATATCTTATTCTTTAATAAAAATAGTCAGTAGACATAACAATCTCCAAAAATATAAATATAATCTAACTTTTCTTAATCATGATATAATCTGGCAATGATCTGGCCTCTATCTATCTTTCCATCCTCATCCATTGCCCCTTACCATCACACCACATCAGGTGCTTTTCAGTGAACTTGAACACACTGAGTCCTTTTCCATCCTCTATCTTTAAACCCACAGATTCTTCCTGCAATGTTCTTCCCATCGATCTTTATATACATTTATGATATATTTCCAGACTTCAATTTTTTTCATTTTATTTAAAGATACAATTTTTTTAGTCAGGTTCTCACTCTGTGGCATGATTACTATAGCCTTGACCTCCTGGGTTCAGGTGATCCTTCTGCCTCAACCTCAGTAGCTGAGACTACAGACACGTGCCAGCTGAGACCACAGGCACATGGCTAATTTGGGATTTTTGTTTTTTAGAAATCAGATCTTTCTATTTTGGCCAGGCTGGCCTTGAACTCCAGGGCTCAAGTAATCTTCCAGTCTCAGCCTCCCAAAGTGCTAGGATTACGAGCATGAACCATCAGGCCCAGACCCAAACATACTGTAATTTATGGCCCTCAGAAGGGCCTTTCCTAACTATACTACTAAATTAATATCTATCTAACCTATGTTTTTTCTTATCAGATAACTTTTTTAAAAATAGCTCTGGTATTACCTTTTAATAATTTTATTTGCTCATTTTTTTTGTTATTTGCTCATTTTTAAATTTTTTTGTTTGTTTCTCTTTTACTCTCTCACTAGACTATATTTCCACAAGGAAACAATTATCTGTTTTCTTGTTTCCTTTTATACCCTCAAAATCTAGCTATTTCCTGGAATTAGTAGAATAAATATTTATGAAAACCAAAACAATTATTAGAAATAGACTCCATCAGAAGAACTAGAGATTAAGAGGTTTGAAATATCCATTTGGCTATTAAATTAAATCTAAGAGGACCTAATTATAAATAATAAGAAATCTAGGCAAGCAAGAGAGTTTATCAGTAAGATGACTGGAGTTAGGAAGTGATCCAGAAAGATAGTCTGGTGGAATCAAAAGGATCTGGCATGACAAAAACCAGACCTGGGAACCGAAGACGAGGAACAAAGCTGCAGTTTATGTGAGTGCTAGCAAGTGCCAGGTACTGTAACATGTCTTAGAAACAAGCTCCAAACTCAGATCATGAAAATAATATGTGCAGTTTTTGAGTGTTTGGTTACAAGGAACCACAATGCAACTCTTTGGTTATAACAAGTGTTGGAGAGTGGATTACTGTGAGTCATTAAAATTTATTTGGAGGTTTCTCAAATTCTTCTTGATTCTGGAGAGGATATTTCCTGATACGTAGAAGATAATACTAAGCACTACATCTTCAATTGTGGCTTTGTGCAATATTATCTACTCAAAACACAGGTTTGGGAATCAAATCAACTTGAATTTCTAAATATAGATATTTAGAATCTATAAGATCTTGAATAAGCAATCTTTGAGAACTCCTGTACATACTTTATTAGTGATAAAACTCAGATAAAATAATTGCTTCTTAGGATTATTGTGAGGAATTAATTATCAGTGTATACAGAGCACATTGTATTCATTCAATAAATGCTGGCTACTACTGCTTATATTTTAGGCTCTTGCTTTGACGTCTGGGGAGTGTTGGGATTGTGGATAAGTTGGTGAGAAGAATAAGAAGCTATCTCTCAGTGTATAAGAAGGAAGGAAATGTATTCTTGCCTACTCAAGATATGTGCATTTAATCTTTCCAAACATATTTTTAAAATATATAAATTTAATGTTCAATATTTCACTCTAAAAAGTTAAAAAGAAGAAGTTTCCTACCTTCTTCTTTTTTTTTTTTTTTTTGAGTTGGAGTCTCACTGTGTCACCCAGGCTGGAGTGCAGTGGCACTCTTACGGCCACCCCAGTGGCAACCTGCTGGGCTCCAGCAATTTTCCTTCCTCCTCAGCCTTCCAAGTAGTCAGAACTATAGGCATGTGCTACCACACCTGGCTAATTTTTTTTATTTACTGTAGAGAAGAGATCTTGCCAAGTTGCCCGGGCTGGTCTCGAACCCATGGGCTCAGGCAATCCACTTGCCTTGACCTCTCAAAGTGCTGGGATTACAGGCTCAGCCACCAAACCCAGCCAGAAGTTTTCTTCTGTTGAGAAGAAAGTCTAATCAAAATTTCAAAAAAATGATGTAACGCATGCAACACTGTATTTTACACTAAACTTCAGTGAAGGTGACTACTTGTTGGATATTTATAACTTCTACATTGAAAGAGAGTAAATGCTTTTATCAGAGATTTTTATTATTTTTTAAGGTCTTAATGAAAATCAGTTGTGAAGGTACAAAGAAAACTAAGGCTGCAATATAACCTACTGAGAGTGAGTCTTTGTATAGGGATGAAATTATTAAGCATGAGTCTATTGTTCTCTGACATTCCATGATAGCCAGCATTTAGATTTTATGGTTTTTATCAATAGCAGCGGAAACTATTCTTTTGCTTCTCAGGCTGCATGAAATAGACCAAATAGAAGCAGGTGTATTCAAAACCAATTTACCAAATAACATCAAGTGCAAGTCGTTTATACATGAAGAGTCCTTCAATACACACATAAAGAAAATTTGGAAGAAAATGAAAATATTCTAGGCATGAAGGTCACTGCTGAATGTTAATGAGAGAGCATGAATACCATTTATCATGCTTCCAGTAGAAATGGCACTGGCTTATCACCAATAGAGCAAATCAAATTGTCACAAGATCAGGAAAAAAAGAATCAAAAGATAGAGTCAACTGGAACATATTTTTTGTGCACAGGTAGATACAAATATATATTTTTTCCTTGAGCACAAATCCTGCAGCAGTATCACCATAAAATGCATATCTTAATAACTGCCTGTCAAATAGGGTTAAAAAAATCAGGAGGCAAAAAGGAGAAAGCTAAGAAGGAAGGGAGGGAGAAAGAGAGAGAAGGTGGGAGGGAGGGAGGAAAGAAGGAGAAAAGGATGACAAGGAGGGAGGGAGGGAGGGAGGGAGAAAGGAATGAGGGAAGGAAGGGAGGTGAGAAAGGGAGGAAAGAAAGAAGGAAATGAGGGGAAAGGAGTTCTGTAGCAGAGGACCCTTATTTAGCATTTCTTCCTTTCCCTGTGTAGTGTATCTCTCTCTACAGAACAAATACTAATGTTATTCAGTGATTATGTCAAACTACATCAGCTTTAAAAATGCTATGGAATTTTAAGTCTCATACTACATCATTTTGTGGAAATGACCTGGCATTAGACTTAAAATCCATTGATGTATTAGAGGCACATAAATCTTACAATGCAGAAAAATTAATGTTTACAAATATGAATAATGCTAATGATAACCAGTAACAGAAAAGTGAATGTATGGTATTTTGAATTGCGAGGCAAAAGGTAAAAATTAAATGACGATACATATTAGCATGGAAATATTGGAAAGAGTTGTGAATTTATGGTGGAAATATCTTGAATGAAAGATATACAAAGATCTTGAATGTAAAATATCAGAATATCTCTGCTTATATGATCCTTCTCTAGTTTTAGGGGGAAGAACCATAAAATTGTAGTTCTTTCGGGAAGTAAAAGCAGAACTCCACATGAAAATGTTATCAGTGCTCTATCTATTGCTAGGTAAACCATTAGCACTACATTTGGGAAACTGAAATTTAGCCTCCATTTTATGGCAAGTTTTTCTGGTATCAATTATTTATTGGTTTATAATACAAGCATAAAAATAAAGGATTCTATCTGTACATGGCACAATTAGTTACAAAAAGATAGGAGGATTGTATGTCAGTGGTAGGAATATACATTGGTAAAAATGAGCACAAAAGATCTTACAAAAAATATAATAATATTAAAATGAAGATGTGTTTTTAGGAAAAAAAAAGTCAATCTGGTGCCTAAAACTGAGGCAGAGTGACCGAATGGAAGCTTGAATGGGTTGGATGGCAGACTGGTGAGACTTTACTTTGAATTTTGAAAGGGTCACCTGTCCTTCTTAAACTTCAGTTTCTTAATCTGTTAATGAGGTTAACAATATCTACCTTGTCAAACTATTAGAAGAATCAGAATCAATGTTCTTCAGATGACTAAAAGAGTGGCTGTCTTAAATGGATGTTCACTAAACATTTGCTATTACTAATAAAAATAGACTGCAATCAAGCTGTTTATTCTAAGGAACTTAAAATAGCAGACTTACAATTTTTGACTGGCCTAGAGAAATAATATGAATGTAAAGATCAGTGACAGAGTAAAGAAAAGAAAAAAGTATTCTCTGATATTTTAGAACATTTTGAATTCAAATTTTAAATAAATGACAAATATTTGAAAATTTTAGAAACTGAAATTCAAGAACTATTATTATTTTAAAAAGGAGATAGTTTTTTTGTTTTTGTTTTTTGAGTTGGAGTCTCACACTGTCACCCAGACTGGAGTGCAGTGTGTTATATTGTCCATGAAAATGAAGGGTTGAGTTTATAATATTCAGAACCACTATTTTATTGAATGTTAAACATGCCACATATACAATATAGACAACTGCCCATGTGACATATCTAAAGGTCATCTCACACTTAAAAGAAGCCTCTTCCATGTTCTGTCTTTCGATCCCAACTCTACTCGCCACCTCACCAAAACTGAAGCAACTTTCTCATGTTAGCCAATAACAACTAGTAGCCTAGGCCAAAAATCCTTAATTTGTCATTGAATTTTCACTTTCTCTCACAAATGTCATCCACTTCATCAGCAAACCCTATTGCCACTATTTTCAAACTCTACCTAGAATTCAACCATGTCTCACTCCTTCAAACTTTCTTCATATTTTTATATTACTTCCCTGCTTACTTTTTTACTTGATACCTATAACTATATTGTATATGACACAGCGCGTTAACATTGTTTTCTTCCCCTACGGCAATATAGTCTTCATGAGGGCAGGAACCTTTCTCTCTTTTGTTCTCTGACATTTTTTCAGTGTCTAGAAAAAAGTCTGATACTTAGCTGATGATTAAAAAATATGTGGTGAGTGAACTAAATGCACTAACCATATTTATTTTTCTCAATAACTACATGAGAGAAAATATAATTATTTCATAAATAAGAAAACAGAAACTTAACTTATATAACTTGTCCAAGTTCCCATAACAAATAATCATTTTTGCTGCCTATATTTGAACACTTATGGGCCTCTGCTGATAATCTGACCTGATGATCAATTTCTCCCCCAATATACAGTCCAAACTTTCCTTCTTTTTCTCTGTTGTTTTTCCAGTTACTATACTATGACTTCCACTTTTGGCCATTAAAAAATGTTAACTCCTCTAATTTACAGATGTATCTTAAGATAGAAACTCTATATTCTTCCTTGTTAGACTCAATCACAAAATCGATTACAGACATCCTTGACACAGATTGCTTGCTATCTTGTAAAAGATTTGACCTTTCAATGATGCCTTTAAAGATCTAAGTATTTGAATATCATCTCCTTCTTAGCAATATAAATAACATAGTCAGAACTTCCTAGACTTAGATGCAAAGCAAGACAAGTAAAAAGTCAGAAATAAAGATCAGTCTTTTGAGATACAACCTGAGCATGAGTGACTCACCTTATTTGTGTGCACTCAGCATTCAGACTACATGAGAGACTTTATCTGCTTGGGGAAGATTGTTACCACTCAGTCATTTGCAGTTCTCACATCCAGCTGGAACTATAGCTGCAATTTGGCCAGATTTATATCATCATCAGCTATGGTTGTGGTAGCAAGAGTAGATTCTACTTTACACACATGGCTCTATAAAACAACCATTTTATGCAAAAAAATATATTCTTGCAACAGTGTGCACGGATATTTTGAGATATGTTGTAGGATGGCATTGCCATAAGTAAATAGAAGCAAGAAGGACATTTGGTAATGTGGATTTAGTATCTTTTCTACTACTGTTAGTATAAGAGAGAAATCAACTGGTGGAGCAATATGAAAATTCCCACACTCCTGAGAACTAGCACTGACTGTCATCTAGTATGTCTCTGAGGTACTTAGACAAAGTCTTCTAAAAACTGTTTTCTGCTTCCTAGCCAGCAGGGGGAAATTCTATACCCGATACTGGGGGTGAGAGGTGCGGGGGCTGAGCATGAGTCCTTTCTCAGATCATAATGTATTAATTGACTTCATCTAATAAAGTAGACAAATAACAAGTTTTTACATCAAAAAAGATATGTTACAAGTTTATATATCATTGTACTCCTCCGACATCAACCAACTTTAGTTTCAGTTGAAAGTTCTTTACTTATTAGGAACAAAGTCATGATATGTATTAAATAGTTAATGTTGTTGGAAACGGGGGCTGGTAAAAGTGTTACCCCAAGAACAAAATGTACTCTAACTGCAACATTCTTCTCAGTCAGAGTTCAACTTTCTGGGTAATAAAATGTAATAGGGTTTTCAAGAATAGTCAATATATGTATGGTACTTATGCCTTTGGTAAATAATTGTTATAAATGAGAGATAGACTTGGAAAATATTTTTATATTATGGTCTTTTAAGTTTGGCATTATCTTTGATTATATATTAGTTTTTTATATTGCTGTATTTTAGTAAAATAGTCTAATTATATGATAGCTACATAATAAATAATATTTTATAATGTGGGTTAGGGCATGGTAAAACAGAGGCATACCAGCAATATTTTGACATTTGTAGGCAGTTAAGCAGTGTTTTGTTTTATTTATAGCAATAACTATGTTGCTATCATTTGATAAAATACAGCATTTTAAAAAATATTCAAAAATGACATGCATCCTTAATATAATTTGTTTTCCAGAATAAAAATCATTCTACAATATTTATGCACTGTCAAAATTAACTCTTTGTATCACATGATAAAATTGTCTTCTGTTTTAAATAGCAGGAGACATTGAAATTATCGCTCAATATTTATTTTTTAGATATTTCAGATTACTATGGAATGTCACTCAGTTTCTGAGTAAACATATAATGCAATTAGAATCATTATCTTTTAAGCCCGATAAAATCTTATTCTAGAACTGAAACTGCCTTCTTAATATGTGAATATATTACATCAATATCAATCAAAATTAATCCAAACAATTTTAGTTAAAATAATTAAATAAGTAGAAAAATGTAAGAAAGCTTTGCAATTATATTTAGGAAGGTTTACCGTGTTTATATTTTCAGAGTGTTTAAATAGATGTCTTTGTTATTTGAATAAACTCATCTCCCTAAAAATAAGTATCAACCACTTCAAAATTAATGTATATATTATTACTTTTGAAGTATATATATATATATATATATATATATATATACTTCATATATATATGTATGTATGACATATATATATGTATGTATGTCATTCTCAGGCTTGATTCATAACTACTGGAAATCTTACCTATAATCAAATTGAATTAAACGAAACAAATATTGAATGAGTATCCATTTATAAAAAAACCTTAGGATCTAGAGAAAACAAAAAGTTAAATATAATATAGCTTTTCACATAGTAATAATAGAACACCCATTCTATTTGGCTCAGTTCTTTAAAAAAAAAATACACATTGAAGCCCATAAGAGGCAGGTATATAAGAAAGTTAGATTCATAAATGGTTTATTGAACCAAACTTTGAACAAGTTTGTCATAAGCCACACCTTTCTGTGCTTTCTGTCCCTATTTGATTCCTCCAGTCTTACCTTCCTCTTTAGAATCCTTGACTTTCAGCAAGCATTCTTAATGCAGTCTCCTTGTCTTTGTAGACCTGGTAAGGGGTACTCTCCTTGGCACTTCCCAAAAGTTTTTAACTGGGAGCTGTTCTTGGCAGTCCCCGAGACTCAGCACAGACCTCTTGGAAGTCCAGATTTTTGGATCCATGTTAGATGTGGTTTGCAGGATACCTGCTCTTCCACTTTACAAAGCAACAACAACAACAACAAAAGAACTTTGGGTTCATTTTCCTTTTCTTTTTTAAATGAGCTTTTATTTTCATACTTAATTGTACTAGAGATCTTTACTTCCAAAATAATAGATTTGCTGGCCAATATTCAGCAAGGAGAGAAAACACAAATGAGATGTTTAATAAACTTAATTTTTCACCAATAGTTTAATATGGCCTTTCTCTCTCTGTCTCTCTCTTCCTCCCTCCCTCCCTCCTTCCCTCCCACCCTCCTTCTCTCTCTCACCCCTTCTTTAGAACTGAAAAAACTAAGTAGTAAGAGTTCCTTTTCCCCAGCTCTTTTCTGAAAGGAATGCTAAAAAGTAGTGGAAAGGCAGAAAGAGAATGAAATAAATAGATGAAATAAAAACCAAAATTAATCCACCCATGAAATCACCCTTCCCCTGATAACAGAGATGATCATTTGGGTTTTGATTTTCAGATATAATCTACTGCCCTGAGATACTAAGATTTAAAAATAGATGCTCTCCATTTTATTGAGGTCATTTAATTAACTAAAAAGGGCAAATGGAGTGTATAAATCCTCAGAAGTCCTTTCTTGCATTCTTTTTTTTTTTTGAGTTGGAGTCTCACTCTGTCGCCCAGGCTAGAGGGCAGTGGCATGCTCCCGGCCACTGCAGCCTCAACCTGCTGGTCTCCGGCGATCCTTCCACCTCAGCCTTCCAAGTAGCTGGAACTACAGGCGTGCGCTACCACGCCCAGCTAATTTTTGATTTATTGTAGAGATGAGGTCTTGCCAAGTTGCCCCCAGTTTGCCCAGGCGGGTCTCGAACCTGTGGGCTCCGGCAATCCACTCACCTCAGTCTCCCAAAGCGCGGGATTACAGGCTGAGCCACCGAGCCCGGCTCTTTCTTGCATTCTTTATTTCACTTGTGTTGAAATACTTTACTCAAAGGAATATTTCATATTGTTTATATATCTACCTCAGTCCATTTAAAGGATATTGAAATTCTGTATCTATTTTTTTTAAGTTGGAGAACACAGGAAGAGTTCTATTTAACAAATCACTTAAAGCTTTGTCCTTGCAAGCATCTTTTAATTATAGGTTAATGAGGAAAGATGCTGCTCCTTTTGGTGCTTCATCTTTTATGTTTGCAAATAATTTTTATGTGTCAATGTCTATCAAAATAATTTGCATGCAGTTATGCTTTGACTCACATTTTTCTTAAAGTTTTGTCTAATATCATAATTATTTCTTTGAGAATTTTTACTCTTTTGTACAAAAGGGTTGAAATGTACAGAAAATTATGTATTTTTATTTTGTTTTATAGGGAGTTACAATATTCTAGGAGAAAATATGTCGATTTTAATAGACTATAATACTGTAGTATGTCATCAATTAAATCTCCACATTTTGTCCAGAAGAGCACTCAAATGACATTTCAATTATAATTGTTTTAGTCACAGATTTTTAATAACTAATATAAGTAAATGGATAGTTAGGAATATTTAAAGTACAGATGTGTTTATGTCAGTGCCAAACAAAAGCCAGTAAATATACTCCATCTGTATACATTTCTATATGTCAGGCTCTGAGATAGTCACTGAGACATCATCATGATCAAGTCAGAGGTGATCATGGTCCTGTGAGATCACAGTCAGGGGTAGAGCCATATGCTAAACAAATTATATTTAGAAGCCATGTCTCATCGATACTTGGTCCTGTGACCTCTCAATGTATTGTAAGTCATAAAATATTGACATAAAAACATAAAAATATCCAACATTTCTGGAGTTTCAAATTTCAACTTGTAGGACCAACCACACAATAACAAACTTTAAAAGTCAAAAGAGGCAAAAAATAAGACAGTGTCAGAAAAACAAGAGAAGTTGGTCAAGTATGCAGAAGACAAAGAAAATAAAGAAGATATGCTTCAGAGCTAGAGATTTAAGCATAAAAGAAACAAAAGAGATGAAAAAGATGAAAGCTTAGCAAGTGGAAACTAGGTAAGAGTGTCTTATTGAATTAAGTCTCATCTTGATTTAACAAGATAACCTAGTGGGCATGCTTCTATGGTAATGATTTCAAATCTTAATCAAATAATAACTCAGTGTAAGGTGACCTGCTGTGTTTATCTGTAGTTCCATGGAAATGTTTCCTATCCAGTCATGGATCTATTCTAATAAAGGGGAAAAAGGACAGGACTTGTGCTTTTGGTGGCGTGTTCTTAATGAAGAAACAAATCAGCCACCTATGAATGACAATTACCTATGGACAGTAGTAACTCGTGAGATAAATGTTTAGCTAGAGAATTTTAACTGAAACATTTAGAAAAGTGAAATTCTAATTATATACATATTGAATTGTGTCTGTATTAATAAAACACAATGTATAATATCAAAGAAGTAAATGAAGCAACTGATGTATTTGCAGAATGATCAGGAAGATTTGATTTAGACAAAGACGTGAGATTGAAGAAAGTAATTTTTGATCAAACAATCCAATTCATTAATTTCTTGACTGAGAGGAAATAGTCCCTAAATTGACTATTATCATACTGAATGATTATGTAGATCATAATGTGGGGAAACCAAATACTTGTACAGTCATGGGCTATATAACACTTTGGTCAAAGATGGAATGCATATATGATCGTAGTTCCAAAAAATTATGACACCATATTTTCACTGTGCCTTTTCCATGTTTAGATACACAAATACCCTTGTGTTACAATTGCCTGCAGTATTCAGAACAGTAACATGCTGTACTGGTGTGTAACCTAGGAGCAATGGGCTATACCATATAGCCTGAGATGTAGTAGGCTATACCATCTAGGTTTGTGTAGGTACACTCGATGATGTTCACACAATGATGAAATTGCCTAATGATGTGTTTGTCAGAACATATTTTCATCATTTAGTAATGCATGACCATACATGAAAGAGGCTAGGCCAACACTGAACATCACTTTATTTCAACAATTATCCCATTGAGTATATTAAAATGTAATTCAAGTAATTGACCTCCAATTGTATCACTTGAACAATTTTATATATTAAATATTTCTATAGTCTTCCATTAAAATTGTTTTTGGTTATATAATAGTTGTATATATTTTGGAGTACATGTGATACTTTGATAAAAACGTACACCGTGTAATGATCAAACTAAGGTAATTGAGATATTCTTCATGTCAAATATTTATCATTTATAGGGACACTCCAAATCCACTCCTCCATTTATTTTGAAATATGCAAATAATTATTAACTATAGTCACCCCATTGTGCTATCAACTACTAGATTTTATTCCTACTCTCTAACTATATTTTTGTACTCAATAACCAATACCTTTTTAAGCTCTCTCCCCACTACTCTTCCCAACTTCTGGTAACCATCATTCTACTCTCTACCTCTATGAGATCAATTTTTTTTAAGGTCCCACATATCAGTGAGCACATGAGATATTTGTCTTTCTGTGTCTGACTTATTTCACCTATAATAATGTTCTCCAGTTTCATTCACATCATTGTAAATGACAGGATTTCATTTTTTAATGGCTGAATAGTATTTAATTGTATATTTATATCACACTCTTTTTGTTTTCGTTTTTTGTTTTTTGAATTGGAGTCTCACTCTTGTTGCCCAGGCTGAAGTGCAATGACATGCTCACCACAACCTCAATCTGCTGGGCTTAGGTGATCCTTCCACCTCAGCCTTCAAAGTAGCTGGAACTACAGACACATACCACCAGTCATGGCTAATTTTTGTGATTTATTGTACAGATGAGATGTCACCAAGTTGCCTGGGCTAGTCTTGAAACCCCAGGCTCAGGCAATCCTCTTGCCTTGGCTTCCCAAAGTTGGGATTACAGGCTGAACCACCATGACTGGCTCACACTTTCTTTATCTATTCATCTGCTGATGGACACTTAGGTTGATTCCATATCTTGAGTATTGTTAATAGAGCTGCAATAAACATGGGAGTGTAAGTGAGCATTTGGGTTATTACTTTTTGGGGCTTTCAAGATTAGTTCTGCTATGGGTATTGTTGTACATGTCATTTGGGGCATATATTTTCACTCATAGAGTGAAACAGTTAAATTGTATAATATCCTTTCAACTTTAGTAGATACTGTCAAAAGTTTACCAGGGTGGTTGCACAAATGTGTACTCCAATGTTTATTGCACCATCTCTTTCAACATACTGATTTTCTTTCTTTCTTTTTTCTTTTTTGATATATATTCAGTGGGATTGCTCGATCATATGATAGTTATACCTTTTGTTTGTTGAGCAACCTCCATAATGTTTCCCTAGTGGTTTGTACTAATTTACATTTGCACCAACAGTGTATAAGAGTTCACATTTTTCCACATCCTCACCGGCATCTTTTATTTTTGTCTTTTTGATAAAAGCTATTTTAACTGTGATGAGATAATATTTCATTGTGGTTTTGACTTGCATTTTTCTGATGTTTAGTTATGTTGTACATTTTTTTCATATGTCAGTTGACCATTTGTATGTCTGTTCAGATCCTTTAACGATTTTTAAATCTGATTATATGTTTTGTTGCTACTGAGTTGAGTTCCTTATATATTCTGGTTCTTAATCCCTTGTCAGTAAAATAGTTTACAGCTAGAAGTTTTTTAGGTTGATAAGTTCTTGTGTCTATTTTTGCTTTTGTTACCTGGGCTTTCAAGGTCTTACTCAAGAAATGTTTGCTCAGACCTGTGTTAATGAGGACATATCATTATGTAATTTGTACTTACATAATCAAATTAGACTACTTTAAAAATCATTAACTAATGATATAGTCTTTCCTTCTCTGGTGCAGGGTCTTTCTACAAAATTGCTCTGTAGACAATTATTGTGATCTGTTAAACTGATAAGTGTTAAGTGAAACTATTTGATTGTTAGTAAAATACCATGCTATCTTGGGATCTTTATCTTTTTTCATAATTTAAGGTAATTCATAAATTATTCCTATTTGGCAATTATTTATTTACTAGAAGTCATTTGTGACAGAGTTATATTGCAGCCTAATATTTAAAATGAAAAGAAAAACTGCTTCATTCATTTTTTTCAAGCAAATTGTTTATTGTACACCTACTACCCATCCAGACAGTATTCTAAGCAAAAAGAATATTTAAAAAAACGCAGACAAAATCCATATGCTTGAAGGGCTTATATTTTAGTTTGGAAGGGACACATAATATCTAATAAATATAGTGATAAATAATTACTTAGAATGAAAAGAAAAAAGAGAACAAGAATGACACTTGTATAGACAACTGTTACTATATTAGATGGGGGGCAGTCAAGGAAAACCTCACTGAGAAAGTCATTTCTGATCTGTTAGAGAAGCCAACCATGAAGTTCTGCAAAGGCCCTGAAGTGGCAGCATGCTTCAAGTGTTTGAGGAATGGTTCCTGTAAGCCAAAGAAGCCAATGTGAGCAAAGGCAAATGTAGCGTAAAGTCAAATCAGAGATAAGGTGGAGTAGGGTGGAATGGGTGGAGTGGAGTGGAATGGATGGCATAAGCCAAGGAAGATGTTCAGCTTTTTTCATGAATGAGAGTCTGAGTGACATATCTGCCCCATATTGTTTTAAACTACAAAAAACTTAATAACAATCTAAAACATTTTTGTAAATATTTCACTTGAATGTTAAGTGAAGTCTATAGTGAAAAACTATCTGATTACAGAAAAGTTCATAAATCCTGTTTACAACTTAATTAGTTTTCATGAAGTGCATACGATCATGTAACCATCACCTGGGACAAGAGATAGAACATTAAAGTAATGCAGAGCAACCTCCCCACACCCCATTTTCTTTCCATTCACTACTTTCTTTCTCCCCAAAGGTAACCAGTACTTCATTTCCTTCATTGTAAAGTAATTATGCCATTTTTGAATTTTACAGAAAACAAAACCATACAGTACATGTTCCTTTATGTCTGACATGCTGCTCAGCATTATATTTGTAAAATGTATTCATTCTTTTTGGATTTAATAATCATCTGTTCTGCCTCTTTGCTCCAAAAAGATGCATGGGAAAACAATAACAACAACAAAAAAAAAACAACTACCATTCACTTATCCTTTCTACCATTGATGCCCTGCAGCTGTTGGGCTTTTGGGTTCTTACTCTGTTGGGCTTTCAAGACTAGTTCTGCTATGGATATTGTCTTACATGTCCTTTGGTGCACATATTTTCACTCATAGGAGTGAAACAGTTAGATTATACAATATACAATATCTTTAGTAGATACTGTCAAAAGTTTACCAGAGTGGTTGTACCAACTTATACTCTAATCCACTGTGTATAATTATACAGTTTTTCCCACAACCTTGCCAACCAACATTTGAAATAGCCATTGTATCAGTTTATTAGGGCTGCCATAACAAAGTATCACAGACTAGGTGACTTATGTAACAGAAGTTCATTTTTTACAGTTCTGGAAGTTGGAGGTCCAAGTTCAAGATGTAGGCAGGATTGTTACTTCTGAAGATTCTCCTGTTGGCTTGTAGAAAACCATACTTTCTCTGTCTGTATTCACAGGATCTTCTCTTGGTATTGAATGTATTCCAGTTTTCTCTTCCACAAGGACAATGATCATATTTGATTAGGGCCTACCCCAATAATTTCATTTAACCTTAATTGTCTTTTTAAGACTTTTCTCCAGGTAAATCATATTTAGCTACTTGAGATTAAAGTTTTACATATGAATTTTTGAGAGACACAATGTAGCCCATACATTTCACAGTTCTTTTTTAAAATTTAGCTATCCTAATAGAAATTACTCCACTATCATTCTAACTTACATTTAACTGATGACTACTGAGATTGAGTAATTTTTTACATGTTCAGCAGCCCTTTAATAACCAATTCTTGTTAAGTGTTTGCTTTTTCTATTGTATTTTCTTTATTTAATTTAGGTTTTTTTTATATTCTGCATGTAAAATGTAAATTCTTTGTTAGATTTGATTACACATATTTTCATCAGTCCTGTGGCTTGCTTTTAACTTTCTAAACAGAATCTTTTGACAAATGAATGTTCTTAATTTTAATGTAATTCAATTTATCTGTCTATTTCCTTGAGGTTAATATTTACTTTATCCTGTGTAAGAAATTGCTGACTACTCCAAGCCATGAAAGTGTTCTTCTGTATTTTCTACAAGAAGCATGACTTCTTTACATTTCACATTTAGGTCCATAATGCAGCTGTAAATGATTTTAGTGTATAGTTGTAGATATTATCTGGTCACATTTTCCCCCCATACTAAATCTAATCTTTTGGTACTATATTAAAAAAAAAAAACACCTTTTCTTACTGCACTGAGGTAATTATTTTGACAATTCAATGATTATATGTTTAAAATATTTCTGCAATATTTTCTGTTACCTTGGTCAATTTCTTTTATCCTCAGGCTAATGCTAATCTGTCTTAAATTTTGTAACTCTAAAGTTATTTGAATAAATTTAATTTTGTCAGGCCATTTTCTCTAGAACAATAAAGACAAATTTTATATATTCATGCATCTTTTTATGTTATAACCTCAATAATGTAGCATAAAACTGGCACTATATTTTGCATGTTACTGGTGAACTTGAAAACATTATTATTTATGTAATCTGAAACTTTATACTTTTAAGGTTGTTTATAAGTATGTATCTTAAGTTTCTTATTATCATATTCCCACGAGGTAATTGGGTATTATTTGTTCCATTTTATACCCAAGGAAACCAAAGCTAATTACCTCACCTAATGTGAGATTAATCATTACTCAAAATTAGAATTCACAGTCCCTGTCATCGCATTCTGTTGTTTAACCAGTGAGATAAGATGCCATTTTAATCCATTAGTCTTTCCAGTCTGGGTGACAGAGTGAGACTCCAACTCAAAAAAAAAAAAAAAGAAAAAAGAAAAAATAGAAAGCTGTGTTTCTGGAATTAAATATTGTTTACAAACTCCCATTAGCTCTTAATTTATGACTAATAAAACTCTGAATTTTCTTACAAAATGCCATGTGCTTAGATGAGTCATAGCTCATGATATAATTTATGTAGCTATATCTTAGTAATTTAAGTTAATCAAGTCAAATAACATGTTACAGGATCCTAATGCCCGAGATTTCAGATTCTGCCTTTGTTGTCTCTTTTAAATTACCAAATCACACTAATGACAATTACTGTCCAAATTGACATCTGTGACTTCTGGAGTATTTACTACCAGTATTTAGTTCAGTGGTTCAATTTGCATTTTTATCCATGCCCCAGAAGTGGTTACATTCACTGCTTTGGACTTTCTGGATGTAAAATTGCCAACTCTGCCTTTTGTTAGTGTCTGCCTTATTCCAAGTTATTTCTCTTCAACACAAATCCTATATTTCTTACATCTATCTGGCCTTGATTTCTTAACTGTTATGTGTTTCTCCATGTTAATAAATAACCACTTAGAATTTTTAGCTTGTGTATGTATTTGATTGATTATAGGAGGGACAAATAATTATCCAAAATCTTGCTTCCCCTGGTGGCTGTTGCCTCATCCTACAATCCTACACCTGAGATATTTATGTATAATTTGCAGATTTTGTGTTGACATTAGAATATATTTTTTAGCTATGTATATGCAAAATATACACATATATAAACAATTTTTATACTTTTGATGATTTAAAGTCCTTGTTGATCACTTATTTTATTCAATTTTCTTTCTTTTATTCAATATATACTTATTTAGTACTTATCTTGTTCAGTCAGCTTTATTTTCCTTGGTGTTTGATCTGTGTGGTCATCTATATATCTACCTATAATTGGAACAACACAGTAAAGATTGTTGTGTAGGCATTAGCAGTAGAGCACCACACCCAAATGTTCCAAATCAGTGACTAGAGATCAGAACTTAGAGGCATCTTCTCCACCTAGCAGACTAGACTCTCCACTTTATTGCTGCTTCTTTTAAACATACCATTCAGATATTTGTCCATGAAGTTACTCACTAACTTCACCTAATACCAGAATACATCATACAGAGTATGTCCTCTGAAACAGAGTATGTCACAGTGGAATTAAATTTCTAATTGACCAAAGATAGCAGCAAAATTCCAACTGAAAATGTCATTGCAACATACTTCAAAATGAAGTAAATGAAAATGTCTTGCAACATACTTCAACATTTGTGAGATGTTACTAAAATATTACCTATAGGGAAATGTATAGCACTAAGTGTCTATATTACCAAAAAAGAATGGACTCAAACCAATAACTCTATTTTCACCTTAAAATTTTTGTAGAAGAAGAGCAAATGAAACCCAAAGTAAGTAGAGAAAGAAAATAATAGTAATCAAAGTGGAAATCAAAAAATGAATAACAGAGAAAAACCAATAAACCCTAAAGCTGGTTCCTTGTAATGATCAAGTAAATTCATATACTAATAAAAATGTTGAGGAAAAAGAGAGAAAGAAGAGAGAGAAGAGGCAAATTCTAATAACAGGAATAAGAATGATGATATCATTACAAAGGTTTTCAAATTGCAAAAGGATATTAACAACTTTATGTCAATACATTTAAAAAAATTTTAAATACAATTTTTGAAAGGCACAAGTGTTGAATATTTATTTAAAAATACAGATAACACAAATATCTCTCTATTAGATAAATTGTATTTTTTTTCAATTTCCACCAAGAAACTCTAGGCTAAAATGGCTTCAATGGAAATTCTAAGAGATATTTAAGGAAAAGTAGGCAAATTTTCTCCCCAAATTAAAGAGAATGAGTTGTATTATATGGCATCCTATAAGGTCTGTATTACTCTAAAAACAAAATCAGAGTAAAAGCCCTGAAAAGCTTAGATGATGATGCTGAAAGGCATAGATTCAAAAAGTCAACAAATTTTTAACAAATCAAATCCAACCACATTTGGTTATTATATATCACAATCAAGTGGAGTTTTTTGCAGCAATGAAATGATTTAACATTTGGATAAATGATCAATATGATTTACCATATTAACAGACTAAAAACATAAACCTCAAGGCAACAAAGATCTAATTTCTACAAAAACAAAAGTCTGGGTGTGATGGCTATGCCTGTAGCCCCAGTTACTCGGGAAATTGAGATGGAAGGATTAACTGAGACTAGAAGATTGTGGCTTCAGTGAGCCATGATCTGTTTGCACTGCACTATAGCCTGGGTAAAAGAGTGAGATCCAACTCAAATAAGTAAAAGCAAAAATCATATTATGCAGGAAAATCATTTGATTATATAGATAAACACACACACACACACACACACACACACACACACACACACACACACACACCTAAAAACTCTCAGAAAACCAGAAATGGAAGAGAATTATCTTTACTTGATCAAGGACAACTGCAAAATAGCTACAGTTAACATCAAAAGCAAAGCAAGAATGCCATATTCTTTTACTTTTTTTTCTTGAGTCTAACTTCTGGACTCAAGCAATCCTCTAACCTCAACTTCCCAAAATGCTGGGATTACAAGCAAGAGCCACTTCTACGTAAGCTCCCCTCCTAACTGCCCCCTGCCCCCATGAATGTTCTGGCCAGTGCAATAAGGCAAAGAATGAAAGTAAAATCAATCTAGACACACAAAAAAAGAAGTCTAATGGTTTTAACATGCCGATGACATAATCATCTACATAGAAAATTAAACTTACAAATAAGCTACTGGAACTAAGACGTGAGTTTAATAATACTGCAGGACATATGATTCATATAAAAATTTTAAACTTTGTTGGGTGTAATCCCAGTACTTTGGGAGGCAGAGGTAAGAGAAAGAAAAAAATAGCTGAGTATGTTGGCACTCAAGAAAAAAATAGCTGAATATGGTGGCACTCAGTGCCTGTAGTCCCAGCTACTTGGGAGGCTGTTGAAGAAGGATCACTTGAGTACAGGGGTTGGAGGCTGCTGTGAGCTGTAAGTTTGTTTCTGCATTCCAGCCTAGGCAACAGAGGAGACACTGATTGAAAATAAAATAAAATGAAATAAAAATAACTATTTGTATTTATTAGCAATAAATTACTACTAAAAATGTTAAAGCATCTTACATAGCATCAGAAAAATATATTAATGAGTAAATCTGAGGAACATTTGTGAAAGATCTAAACCCTTAAAACTACACAACATTGTTAAGATAAATATAAAAAGATACAAACAAATACTAAGTAAACCATTTTCTTGGATTAGAAGCCCTAATCTTTTTTGAATGCCAATCAAATAGATTTATAGTTTTAATACAATTCCAAGTCACAATTTCAGAACTTTTTAAAATCAATTTTCTAGATGATTCTAGTATTCATACAGAAATGCAACTATTACAAAATTGGCCAAACTCTGGAAAAGAACACAGTTGCAGAAATTTCATTACCTGACTTCAAGACATTAAAGTACTTTAAACAAAGTGACAAATAGGATAATGAAACTTAATCAATTAATAGTGCCACATATGTATTATCAACCAATTTTCAAACAAGTAACAAATGCAGTTCAGTGCAGAAAAATACAGACCTTTCAAAAAATGATGCTGTACTAGTTAGATATCCATACGAATAAATAAATAAAAACCCTTTTGATCATCATCCTAAGTAAACTGCCTTAGAAACAGAAAGCCAAACACCACATATTTTCACTCATATGTGGAAACTAAATACTCACAAGGATGGAAATAATAGACACTGGGGGCAATAATAAGGGAGAAAAGAAGAGGACTAGGTTCACAAACTTCCCATGGGACACAGTGTTTACTATCTTGGGAAAGTGCCACGTGAGACCCGATCCTCACCACTACACAATATGTCCATATAATGAATATGTATGTGTACACTCTGAATTTAAAATAATAATAAAAAATTTAAATTCTTTGATTTACATGTTATACCAGTTACAAAAATTTACTCAAAATTATTTATAGTCCTAAAGATACATTGCAAAATCATAAAACTTCTGAAAGAAAACATACAAAGTAATCTTTGTTACTTAAGGCTAGCCCAAGTTTTTTTTAAATAACAAAAAACAAAACATTTTTAAAAAATATGTATTTTTTTGAAGTGTCTGTTTTTGTGCCGTTATTTTACTGGATCCTTTGATAATATTACTCCCCTCACCCCCAGTTTTGTTGTTATTCGCCTACTTTTTCACTTTCTAGCCTCTTTTTGTGTTATAATCAAATGGGAAGTGGAGAGGGTAAGGTGGTTCATATACTCTGGAGCTTGAAAAATGGTTAATTTTACTGCTTGTTTTCTGGTTTCTTTTGTAGAGTTCTTGCATAAATCCCATTAGCAGAAACTTTTACCTCTTGGAAATTTTTCTATTATTCAGACTCAAAGGGACAACCTCAGACCCTGATTCACTTGTGAACAACACTCAGGGTCAAATGCTGGATTCCCTGCAGCCTCTCTGGTGGTCCTTTTAAAAGGAATTTTTAAGTGGTTCTAGATTCACTTACTCTTCTGTATGGGAAAATTAGGGTACCTAGGAAAAAAGTCATACATAACGACTAAAGAAACTCGTGAAAGTTTAGCCTGGTTCTAATATAGTCAACTCTATCCTACTGCCTTAGAACACAATTTGGCTGTTTTTTTTCCCCTTCTTTTTCTTGTGTTTGAATCTTTCAGTTCTCTTTGCCTCTCAACTGCAATGAACTCATTTCAAGTTCTCTGAGTAACCCCATCAAAACCACTTCTCTAGGCTTGAGACAAGGAGGTAATTATACTTCTCTTTCAAGAAAACACAAAACATGACAACTTTCTCAATAAAATTTTTGCTGTCTATACTTTCATGATTATTTCATATCGTCCACAAGAGTAATGGAATTCAAAGAGTCTGGTACTGGTTCTCAAATATCAAAAAATTCTTTGTAAATTCTTCATATGAAAGATATGGATTTAGAATTTCAAGAAACCAACATCATACTGATACCCAAACCTGGCAAAGACACAAGGAAAGAGAATTACAGGCTAATCTCCCTGATGAACATAGAAGCAAAAATTCTAAACAAGATCCTTAAAAATCATATGCAACATCACATCTCAAGGGTCATGTATAATGACCAGGTGGACTTCATTCCAGGGATGCAGGGCTGGTTCAACATTCACAAGACCATAAACACAAATCAGGACATTAACAGATGTAAAACCAAGAACCACATGATTATGTTACTAGATGTAGAAAAAGTATTCAACAAAATACAGTATCCCTTTCTTGATTAAAAAAACCTTGGGCACCTATGCATAGAAGAAACATTCTTCAAAACAGTAATAACCATCTATGATAAACCCACAGCCAACATTTTGCTCAATGGGCAGAAGTTGGAAGAATTCCAAGAGCAGGAACAAGACAAAGATGCCCATACTCATCTGTCCTGTTTAACATAGTGTTGGCAGTCCCAGTCAGAGAAATCTAGCAAGAGAATGAAATCAGAAGTAGCCAAATGGGAAAAGAGAAAGTGAAGTCATCCCTCTTTGCGGATGTTATGATTCTGTATTTTGAAAACCCTAGGGAGTCTGTTAGAATTTCTTACCTTTTTGTGTGTTCTTTTTTTTTTTGAGTTGGAGTCTCACTCTGTCGCCCAGACTGGAGTGCAGTGGCCGCTACCGGTCACCGCAACCTCGATCTGCTGGACTCCGGCAATCCTTCCGCCTCAGCCTTCCAAGTAGCCGGAATTACAGGCATGCGCTACTACCCCTGGCTGATTTTTTGATTTATTGTAGAGATGAGGTCTCGCTGCCCAGGCGGGTCTCAAACCCGCGGGCTCAGGCAATCCACTCACCTCAGCCTCCCAAAGGCGCGGGATTACAGGCTGAGCCACCGAGCCTGGCTTGTGTGTTCTTTTTATGACAACTTTTAATTTTAACATGTCTGTTTTATGTAAAATTTATATTTTAAATCTGACTTGTCATGCCAAAAATTAGTTATTCTAAACAGGTAAAATTTTCCTAAGGTTGCAGTATAGTGTCATAAGAAGTATAGTATCTGCGCAGTAGTATAGTATCTGCACATAGTATCTGTGACTTTCTGAGTTAGTAGTTGTTGCTTGACCACCAGGTGGATGACTTGCATAACTTAGTTAGCTCAAATTGTGTTTTTTGTAATATGAGGCAAAGCCATGAGATGATATCCAAGATCCCATCCATTTTTAACATTTTTTATTTCTACATAAATGGAAGAATTTTTTAACACAAGTAGGAGTAGGTACTATGTTAGGAAGAAATAAATGTTATGAAGAAGTGCAACAATATTGAAAAATATATAAATAGTAAAAGTGTTCTTCTTACAACTACTAACAGGATTTATAGTAAGAATAAAATATTCAAAGTTAATATAGCTCAGTTAATCTCCTGATTATGCCTCTCTTTTTTTTGAGCCATTTGTGAATTGTAGTTCCTTGGTAATTCCTCCTATTTTTATTGCAAAATTTCCTATACCTTCAGAAGTCTCCTAATCCCAGTTAATTCTAGATCTACTCTGAACATGCTTCACTGGTGAACAAAAATTATCTAGCATTCCCCTTTATCTATTTTCAATGCTCTACTCATTTTTTTTTTTAGTAGGAATCTCACCCTGTCACCCAAGCTGGAGTGCAGGAGACATGCCCATGGCCACTGCAGCCTCGATCTACTGTACTCAGGTGATCCTCCCGTCTCAGCCTTCCAAGTAGCTGAAACTGCAGGTGCAAGACACCACACCCGGCTAATCTTTAGAGGTCTCACCAAGTTGCCCAGACTGGTCTTGAACTCCTGGTTTCAGACAATCCTCTTGCCTCAGCCTCTCAAGTTGCTGGGATTACAGGCTTGAGGCACCATGCCTGACCTCTGGTCACTTCTAATAACAGTGTTTCTTCCTTAAATACCCATATTGAAGCCATGCTAGTGGATTCTTTCCCTCCCACTAAGGTGTTTACTGTCAATCACTATCATTGCCTCCCTCTGGGTAACACCACTGCTACTGTCAGTATCCACAGGCACTTTTATTTTTTTAAAGATGTTAGCTTGATAAACTCTGTGAACCTTACAGAAGCTGACAGTTTTTCTTTCTCTGCTTGAGTGTTGTTTCCATCCCCAGGAGTACCAAAAGCCTTAGATTTATACTGCACTATCTTGAAAAACCTTTTTGTGAAATAAGTCTTTTGGATTTTGTTTGTAGCTACTGTCTTTGCCCACCACCACCCACCCTCACCATTTCACCTTGTCTTTTGCTAAAAAGATAGGACTAGGTGAAACAAGAGTAAACAAAAATTAACTATTGTGGTAAGTGAAAGATAATTTGTGCTGAAATTTAAGGCAGATTGTGTGGAATAAGAAACAAAAGCAAGCGTAGGCACATGAAGATCAAGAATTCATGAGTGTGTAGTATGTGTACTGTTGTACTTAAGAGATATGTTTGCTGTGCTGTAATGTGCTGCACTTAAGGGGTATGCCATTAAATAATAAAATCAATAAGGAGTTACCTTACAGTGATGTGGTCTACAGTCAGAGGTAGATGACTAGAGAAGTACAAGTTATTTAATACATGTATTATGTGACAACAACTTTTTGACAATCTCCTGCATGGCAAGCAAAAACATCACATCAAATTGGAGTTGTCAGTGCTTGAGTTTTTATATATACCACCTCTGTTTGTACTTTATTCCCTTCAGTGTAATCTTGGACCAGTGAAAGAATCATCATTCCCATGGAAGAGCAAACTCAAAGATTAATCTGAGTTACAAACACTATACTAGGCCCTAAATGTTTCCTGATTCTGATGACTAGAGTTTTGTTATTAGATCAAACCTGCCTGCTTTTCTTTCTCCCCTTGGTGTATGTAAACTCCCCAATGGATTTTAGGTTCCTGATACAAACAGATTGACCCAATTTGACAGATTTCCCTAACTGTGCACAAATATTAGTATTAGATTTAGTTGAGATGGAAATTGAGCTATACCCAAGTATCTACATGTGCCTAGATAAATTATTCAAACATCTTGTACCTTTCATCTTTCACATGTAAAAAGAGTAATGATATATATTTTAAACATGTCTACTTCGTATCATAAAGTATTAAACTAGAATAAATATATATGCTAAATTAATGACAATGGGAATTGTAAAAAACCAAGACTAGGTGGTATAAATAGAAGTAGGATATTAAAATCAGATTTTAAAAAAAGTCTATAGAGTTATCCAGCTTTATTATTTATGACCTCTCATGCTCCAGTTAAATTGGAAAACATTTATAGAATTTTGATATAAAAATAAGTTTGAATTCTACTTTTCCTTGGACATGAGTAGGACATTGCTTCAGGAAAAACAACAAAAGAAACATGAATTGCAAAATTATAAATTTATTTACCTTCTAGAGATTCCTTTTAAGGTTTAGGTTGTAAGACAATTAAGTGAACTAAATTCCAAATGGTAACATAAACTCAAGGAAACAAAACATATTGACTATTACTCCTTAAGCAGATCATAGAAAGAAGTAGTAGACATGAACACAGGTTAAAAGTAAATCTGTGCATGGAAGCGTGCATGTGGTAATTGTCTGATACTAGGGGACAGAACTAAATAATGCCTGTGTACTGTACTCTTCTGTTATGCACGTAATATTCTTAGACTACGTTTTCTGCTTTAGTTGTTAAATGTCATTAAGATTGAGCTACTAAAATGAAAATTTTCTACGATAGAAAATAGATTATTTCTACTTAATATTAACTACATAAAACCCTGAAGTCATTTCCAGTTATAACATATGCAAATGATTATTTTTTCTGAGGGGAGAGATTTGTAATTGTCTTTTTAAAAACTTTTCAAGAGGGCCTTCAATATGTTTTACTAGAGGTAAAAGCAATGGGCCTTCTCTACAAAGAATAATTTTTAAGAAGCAAGTAGATAATTATACCTTAAATAAAGTATCTAACTGAGAACATTGAAACACAAAGGAGAAGCGAGAGGAAACATGTGATGTGCAAAAAAGAGATTACCTGGTGCAGGGAAAAGGTGAGTGACAGATCCCCAGTTTTTTACATTCTCACTACAAACCTTTGCAATCCTAACCATGAGAGAGCCCCTCAATCCTCACACGCCCTTAGACTAGTAGGAGGAGACTGCTGGATTCCGTGTGAAGGCATTATTACAGAAAGGAAGCTCATGCTGGATACCATACACACCCCAAGACCCAAGTAGCTGCAGTTTAGCATCATTTGGGGATCCCAGCTCCCTCTCAGATTGCATTTTCTCTGCAGCTTAAAAGCCTCTGTATCTGCACATCCCTAAAGTCCCAGAGACACCCCCACATCTACCCAGAGATCTGTAGCAGCAAATGCTGGTTGGACTCAGCAGTGCAGCCAAATTCCCAGCACTCTAGCCTACACAGTGGCTTACACTCTAGGGAATCACTGTTGCAGCACACCAGGGAAATTGTCCTGAAGAAAAAGAGCACTGAAGTATGCACTTCCCAGAGCCTGAGAACCCTCTTTCAGGAGCCACTATTACTGACATCAACCAACTCTCAGCAACAGAACTATGGTGAACTTGCCCAACCACAATAATAAACAATGCAAATGAAAGAAAAGAGGATATAGAAAACCAGTAACAAAGTAACAGAAATAAACATTTCCATACCAGTAATAATCATGTAACTATAAATTTAAACTAGTTAAATTTTCCACTAAAAATACATAAATTGAGTGAATGGGGTGGGAAAATGACCCAACAGTAGGCTGCATACAAGAAACTTACTTCACTTAAAGAAATATACAAACTAAAAATGAAGAAATGGAAAAAAGATATTTCATGCAAACAAAAAACAAAAGTGAGTAGGAGTAGCCATACTTAGATAAAGCAGATGTCAAGTCAAAAGCAGTAAAAGAAATTGAAGGACATTATATAATAACAAAAATAAATCCAACAAAATAATTTAACAGTTCTATTATTTTATTTTATTTTATTGAGTTGGTACACACACACACACACACACACACACACACACAGACACACACACATACATATCAAACATTAAAAAGCAGGTATTATTAAATTTTAAGGGAGCAATAAACTCCAATAAAATAATATAGACTTAATCACCTCTTTCTCAGCATTAGACATATCGTCCAAACAGAAAATCAACAAAGAAACATTTAATTTCAACTGCATTAAAACCAAATGAACGTAGCCAGATATTCACAGAATATTTTACCCAATGCACATTCTTCTCATCAGCACATGGAACATTCTCTAGGATAGATCATATGTAGGCCACAAATAAGTCTCAACAAATTTTAAAATACCAAAATTATATTGTTTCTTCTCAGACCACAAAGAAATAATGCTATAAGTCAATAGCAAGAGGAAATTTGGAAACTGTACAAACACCTAGAAATTAAATAATATGCTCTGAAAGACCACTTATCATAAAGAAAATAAGGAGCAATTTAAAAATTCTTGAAATAAATGAAAATGGAAACACAACCAAACAAAACCTTTGTATACTGTCAAAGGAGTGCTAAGAGGAATTTTATAGCAATAAATGCTAACATCAACAAAGTAAAAAGATATTAAGCTACCTAATGCACCTCAAATAACTAGAAAATCAAGAACAAATCAGATGCAAAATTAGGAAAATAATAGAAATAATATAAATCAGAGCAGTACTAATTGAGACTGATACAATGAATCAACAAAATAAGTTTTTTTTAAAAAAAGATAAGCAAAATCAATAAGCTGCTAGCTAGACTGACCAAGAAAAAAAGAATCCCTAAATAAACCAAATCAGAAACAAAAGAGGAGCCATTATAACTAATACCACAGTAATGGAAAAGATAATCAGACTATTGTGAACAATAATATACACGAATAAACTGAAAAACCTAGAGAAAATGGATAAATTCCTGAACAGCTACAACTTACCAAGATAAATCAGAAAGAACTAGAAAGCCCTAAAAGATCAATAAAAGGTAATTAAGCTAAATCAGTAAAAAATTTCTCTAATAAAGAAAAGCTCAGGAATGAATGGATTTACTGCCAAAAAGAGATCACTTTAACAGATGCCTAAAAAGCATTTGATAAAAATTTTCACTTTTGATAAAAACTCTAGACAAACAAGGCATAGAAAGAACATATCTCAACACAATACAAGCCATATGTGATAAAACCACAACTAACATCATGCTGAATAGGGAAAAACTGGAACAAGACAAGGATGCTCATTTTCACCTCTCCTATTCAACATGGTACTGGAAGTCCTAGCCAAAGCAATTAGTCAAGAGAAATACATAAAAGGCATCCAAATTAGAAACAAGAAAGTCAAATTGTGTCTCTTTGCAAATGACATGATCTTATATCTAGAAAACTCTAAAGATTCTAACAAAAAACTCTTAGATCTGGATAAACAAATTTAGAAAAGTTTTAGGAAATAAAATCCACATATAATAATCAGTAGTGTTTCTATACACCAGTAATGAACTAATTGAAGAAGAAATCAAGAAAACAATTGCATTGACAGTAGAAGCTATAAAATTATTAGAAGAAAACAGAGGGCAAACATTTCAGGACTTTGACCTTAGCAAATATTTGTAGTGAAGACCTCAAAAGTATAGAAAACAAAAAAGACAAATATTACATTATAAAGCTTCAGCATAGCAATGAAGGCAATCAGAGTGAAAAAACAACCTGTTGAACAAAAGAAAATATTTGAAAAACATTTATCTAACAAGAAACTAGTATCCAGAATATGCAAGGAACTCAACTCAAAAGTAAAGCAATAATTCCATTTATAAGTGGGTGAGGGAAATGAATAGTCATTTCTCAAAAGAAGACATACAAAGGACCAACATGTATGTGGAAAAAAATGCTCAATGTCAGTAATCAGAACCACAATGAAATATTATCTCATTCAAGTTAGAATGGCTATTACTTAAAAGACAAAAATAACAGATGCTGATGAGGATACATACATTGTTGGTGGGAATGTGAATCATTACAATCACTATGGAAAACCAGATGGACATTTCTCAAAAACTAAAATTAAATCTACTATAGGATCCAGTAATTTCATTACTGAGTATTTATCTGAAGGAAAATAAATCAGTATATTAAAAAGATGCCTGCACATTCATGCCTGTTGCAGCACTATTCACAGTAGCCAAGATATGCAAACTAAGTGTAAATTAACAGAAAATGAGTAAATAAAATGTTTTATACACAAAAAAGGAATATTATTTTGCCATAAAAAATGATTGAAATCCTGTCATTTACTGTAACATGGATGGAACTGATATTCATTATATTAAGTGAAATTAAACAGGCACAGACAGGCAAATGTTTCTCTCTCATATGTAGGAGCTGTAAAAGCAGATCACATGGAGGTGCAGAATAGAATGACAGATATTAGAGACTGGGAAGGGTGTGCGCGTGGGAGACAGGCAATGAAGATGTTAGTCAATGGGTACAAACATACAACCAGGCAGAAATTATAAATTCTGTGGTAGGGTGACTATAACTAGCAACAACATATCATGTATTTCAAAGTACATTTGGAAGAGAGAACTTTAAATGTTTCCCACCCATGGGAGTGATATATACTCAAGATGACTGATGGATAACACCAATACACTGACTTGATCACTACACATTCTATGCATTTAACAAAGCATCATATGAACTTCATAAAGTCAATTAAAATGTACTAAAATTGACTCTTTTTCTGCCTTCAATTTATAGGTGGACTCCACATATATTTTTCTTCTATATCAACACTTTCCAATGTAGGGTGAACATGAATGTTAGGATTATTAAATCCTTTCAATTGTCCTAAAGTCATATATTGATTGATAGTTATTAAACTAAATCATTGAAAGTAATATACTCAATATTATAACATGATTGTTATTTGCATGATATTAATTTTTTTTTTAACATTTCCTATTATTTAAAACAAATTTTTATTTTTAGCTATAACTTTCAAAAAACTAAATTTATAGCTAAAATTAATAAATAGGTGAGGATTCTATTCCCTCTTACCTCTACCTACATTTTAGAAACATTTTGAGAAAACTCTCAAGAAGAGGATACAATGAATCTAGAATAATTCTCTAGAGACAATATTTACTAAGGGCTAACTGAGCCTTCAATGGATGAGCAACTGAATTTTCCTAGGTCTTCTGGTCTTTTTAAAAGAGATTAAACAAAAAAAAGTGAGAGAGAAGCAAAATTTCCCAACAATGAGTCATATTTCAATTAACCATATCATATGGGTTTCTTGAGTTGGATAGCTAATGAGATTTTACTTTCTAACTGTAATGAGAATAAAAAAAGGACAGTGTGCTTTACTAGGCTAGGTCATTCAATCCCCTGACCATGCTGGAGCTTGAAGTAGAGATGAAATGTTCAGCAAACTCCAATTCATTATCTCTGCAAGTAGAGGTCTAAAGGGCAAAGGTATTAGCAGTGACTTTCAAAGCAACTTAATGTATGTTTCATGGAAATGGTCACAAAGCTCTTTTTCATGAAGGAAATGCCATGATTTACTTTAAGGAGGTTAGTTACAAAAAGGCCAGAATGACAGTATAGGACAAATGATTATCTAGGGCTGATGATTTTCAGGAAGCAGATTAGCATTGCTAAGAATTCTTTAGTATTAAATTATTATTTTATTATATATCAATAAAAAGTTTTTGAAGTTAATTATCTTGTCTGGAATATTTTAAACTTAAACCTTTTCTCATTTTATTCCACTCAAGCAACTGTCACAAAGATAATTCAGAAAAAGAATTCTGCAAGTCTGAAAGAACAATATGAATTACTGGGGAGATACTCAGAAGCAAAAACATTTACTGTTTTTATTTAAAAATGTCTTATTTCCCAATAAAGCTCCACAGATTAATGACTACTACATTAGAGTAGCAAATAAGTCATATGTGAAGGTTTAAAAGCTTCACTCAAAAGAAATCTGCTGTTCAAATCATGTTTGTGCTTGTGAGAGCAAAAGACAAAGGTGATATCAGACATTATCTATTTGATTTTTCTGGTTTGACCTCTTTAGTAAGAACAGAACATGTGTGTATGTAAGTGACAGATTAAAGAAGGTGACATGTAAGCACATCATCCAAAACATCATTTTAATTAGGCTTCTTTAATAGGTATTAGTTGGATGTAACATTCATTTTGGAGCACATACCTCTGTCTAATTTTATCCCTCCTCAAGCTTGTCTGTATTTAAAAGCCATCAATAATGAAACTAATTTCTTTCATCTCTGTGGGTACTGACAATGAAAAATGAACAAACAAGTTGAAGTGAATATAAATATTAGATGCTTAAAATTATTGCTGTTCATAATGGCACAGCTGTTGGATATTGTGTTGATTTGGGTACATTTTACAACAGCTGACAGTCATTTCCATTTCCTTCAAAATGATAAATAGGTCAAAGAGCTTAACCACATAACAAGCAACATGTACAAGATTTAGCTTCCCATATAAAATGTTGGATTTTGCAAAAAATAGAAAGAGAGAGGAAGAGAAGAAGGAAGAAAATAAGGAAGGGAGGGAGGGAGAAAGGGAGGGAGGGAGGGAGGGAGGCAGAGAGTGAGGGAAAGAGAGAAAGAAAAAGATTAGAACTTTTTAAAATTTTTAAATTTTTTAATTTAAAAATGTGGGATACAATTCAGGGTTAGGTATACAAATGTTCATTATGCAGGCTATCCTTGTTGATGAGGTGTGCCCCTCCCAGCATTTTCCCACTTTTGCCAATCCCTTTCTTATGGTTTTGTAATTGTTTCAGTTCCACTTATGAGTGAGAACATGTGGTTCTCAGTTCTTTGTTTCTGTGATAGATCACTCAGTATCTTAGACTCTAAGTCCATGCAAGTTGCTGTGAAGTTCATAATTTTGTCCTTATTAAAGGAGTCATAGACTCACTATTTTTTCATTCTTTTTTTCTTTTCTTCTAGAATGTGAAGAGATTGCTTTCTATTTGCTATAGGAATTTGGAAATGGAATCCTAAATATAGGCAGGTAAAAGTTTTAAAATAATATCTCCATACAATAGTATACTCTTTTTGTTTCATTATGACCTCTAAGCCTGTTTACCTATCCACAAAACTGCACTGCCTCCTCACGGCTAACAAATAGTGTACAGAGCCCTCTGACTTGGGACTAAGGTTCTCCACAATATTGCATTAGTTAGAATTCTCAGAGAAACAGAACGAATAGGATTTATATTGTTAGGAGGAGATTTATTGTGAGAATTGGCCCACAGGATTATGAAGCCTGAGGTGTTACAACCTTCCATCTGCAAGCTAGAGAACAAAGAAAGTTAGTAGTCTAGTTCAGTCTGAATGTGAAGACCAGAGAACCAGGATCTCTGATGTTCAAGGGGGCAAGAGATGAGTGACCCATCCCAGCTCAAGAAAAGAGAGTTCAGTTTTCCTTCCTCCACCTTTTTTGTTTTATCTGAGTCATGAATGGACTGAATGATATCTGCCTATATTGTTGGGGGAAGATCATCCTAATTCAGCCCACTGATACAAATGATAACCCGTTTCAGAAACACCTTCACAAGCACAACAAAAACTAATGTTTTACCATTTGTCTGGGTATCCCTTGAGCCAATCAAGTTGACACATAAGCTTACCCATCACAAATACGAGTCAACACCTATCTCTGTTTCTAATGAACTTCTCATTTTCATTATTTTTTAGTCAACACAAAGTATCTGTCATTATCCTGTTTTCTCTATTTTTTACTATTGTCCTATGTGCCTATTATTGTACCAGTACCATGTTGTTTTGATGACTGTATCCTTATGTTGGACATTGGATAATGCCTCTGGCTTTTTTCTTTTTGCTTACGATTGCTTTGTCTATTCTGGCTTTTGTTTTCATATAAATTTACTTATTTTTTTCTGGATCTGTGAAAAAATGATGTAGGCAGTTTGATAGGGATTGCATTGAATCTGAAAGTTGCTTTGGGTAGCATTGGGACATCTTAATGATATCGATTCTTCCAATTCATGAGAATAGAATGTTTACCCTATGTTATTTCATCGTTGATTTCTTTCAGCAGTGATATATAGTTCTCATTGCAAAGATCTTTCACCTCCTTGGTTAAATATATTCCAAAGTATTTTATTTTGGGGGTAGCTATTGTAAGTGAGATTGTGTTCTTGATTTGGTTTTCATCTTGAACATTGTCGGTGTATAGAAATGTAACTTAATTATGAACATTGATTTTGTACCTTAAGACTTTACTGAAGACACTTACCAGGTCTATAAGCTTGTATGACAGGCTTAATAGAAACCCAAACTTCACCATCCTGCAATATACCCATGTGACAATCCTGAACATGTACCTTTTGAATAAAAAAAATTAAGTGGCTTATCATATCAGTTATATACTCATAGAAAAAGTTGAATTCAACTAATAAAGAAAGAACACAAGTTTAAAAAAAACCAATAAAATGACCCTGCTTGCCCTTACTTCTATTCCTTAAATCACACTATTGCCTTTTACTATAAATGCGACCCTACAATATCATGCTTTTAATTTTTACTTCTTTAATAAATATTTAAAAGTTCCCCAGGCTACATAAGAGCAGAGTTTTTTGTTAGCTTGTTTATTTATTTTGTCTTGAGCAATACCTGGCACATGATAGAAGCTCAAAAAATAATTATTGAATAAATGAAATGCTTATTTATTCTGTAGCCACATCAGTATTTCCTCACACTTGCACATGGTAAACATTCAATAAATACTTATTGGATAGAGTAAATATTTGTAATGTTATAAATATGTGCTAGTGGGAGAGGTCTAGATTTCAAACCTAATTTGTGTTTACCTCTTTGGAGTTGTGAATACTTTGAAAACAGCCCTTCCATGTCATGGGCATTACAATTTGGATCCTTCAAGACAGAGGAATTCTACTGAGGTGTTTCTGTTTTATAACAGCCCCACTCTTTAAGAATGATCCCTTGGCTAAGAGTTTTATAATGAAAATAGCTTTTACCATAGTCTGCTTTCTTCCTTTCTGCCTGGTTAAATAAAACTCATCTTCTGTTTAGACTGAGATTCCTCTTCTACTGTGGTTTTGTACTTGCTCTCTGTGAAGCTTTGAAGTTCTACAGATATACTTCCAGGGGGTACACAAATACTTGAATCAAATATTGTAGACATATATAATGTTTTAAAGGTTTTTTAAGAAAAACTGAAAAGCACTCAAATATTAGAGCAAATTTTAACATGTTGGAGACAAAATGAGTAAATATGTGCTTTCAAATTAGCTAGTATTTTGTGCTAGTCTTCTTCTATCATGGAGATTTATATACTTAGCGACTCTTGAAAAAGTAATATGAGTAAAGATGTCAGTAACCCTGCACTGGTTTTATTTAGAAACTCAAGTTGTGTGAGTTTGCACAAATAAATGTGTACAAACATACAGTATTTCAAGATGTGCATGAGCAATTAAGAGCAAAATACATCAGCTCATGGCATGGTATCCTTATAAATTCATGTAACACATATGCAGAGTAACATTTCCTAAGTGCTCACTACCTACCAGTAGAGCTCTAGGCTCTAAGAATATAAATGGAAACAAAACAAAGTCTCCGTTCTCATGAATTTTGAATTTACTGAAAGGTAGGACAGAAAATAAACAAATAGAAGATGCTTATATAATATGCTAGGTCACGATAAGAGTGTTTGAGAAAATATGAGCAGGGTAAATAGTTTTGAAATATCTCTCCAATAAGATGATATTTGAGCAGAGATCTGAAGGAAGGGCAAAAGTATTTAGAATTTCGTAGGGGAAAGTGTTCTGGGAAGAGCAAGTGTGAAAGTCCTAGAAGGGAAACTTGTTAATCAAGAGCAGCAAAGATATCTAGGTGACCAGAGCCAAGTTAGCAAGGACCAAATCGAAGGAAGATGAGCCTAGAAAGTTTGGCAGTGACTCCAATATGAAACTGAAAAGTAGTTTGAGATGGCAAGAAAAGCTGCTAAAATAAAGTAATAGCTATTTCTGTGAGAATCAGAATGTTTTCAGTGTCATGTAACCAGAACTAAAGTGAGTGATAAGGTTAATAAAAGAGCAAACTACTAATAACTCTTATAAAAATATATTTTATTATAGAAAGGTGGGGTACAAGTGAGGTATATAAGTAGGCTGCATGCAGGTGAAGTTTGGGCTTCTAACTAGCTCTCCCTCCCCTAGTAGTGGATCAGGTACCCTTTGTGTTGTCACATGCCTCTCTTGCCCTCCTCCCTCCTTCTCTCCCCTAGCAGTGTTTTCCCTTGTGCTAATGTGACTAATGTTCAGGGCCCACTTGTGAGTGTGACATATAGTATTCAGTTTTTTGTTTCGGTGATAGTTAACATTATAGTATGATGGTCTCTACCTGCATCCAGGTTGCTGCAAAGGCCGTAACTTTGTACTTCTTAATGGCTGTGGAATACTCCATCCTGTATATGTACCACATTTTCTTTATCTAGTCCACTTTTGATGTACATTAGGGTTGGTTCCATGTTTTAGCTATTGTGAATAGTGTGTCAATAAACATGTATGTACAGGTGTCTTTCAAAGAATGAATTATGTTCTTCCAGGTCTATTCCCAGGAGATAGATTGCTGGATCATATGGAAAGTCAATTTTTAGGAATTGCAACACTGTTTTCCATAGAGGTTAAACTAGCTTGCACTCCCACCAACAGTGTAGAAGCGTTCCCTTTTCCATACCCACACCAGCATCTGTTGTTTTTTGACTTATTGATAGCCATCCTTACTGGTGCTAAGTGGTATTTCATTATAGTTTTGATTTGCATCTCTCTGATGATTAGTGAGGCTGAGCATTTATTCATGTGTCTATTGGCAGCTTGTATATTTTCTTTTAACAAGTGTCTGTTCAGCCGGGCTCGGTGGCTCAGCCTGTAATCCCGCGCCTTTGGGAGGCTGAGGTGAGTGGATTACCTGAGCCCGCGGGTTCGAGACCCGCCTGGGCAGCGAGACCTCATCTCTACAATAAATCAAAAAATCAGCCAGCTGTGGTAGCGCATGCCTGTAATTCCGGCTACTCGGAAGGCTGAGACGGAAGGATCGCCGGAGTCCAGCAGGCGAGAGTGCGGTGGCCGGGAGCAGCCACTGCACTTCTGTCTGGGTGACCAAGTGAGACTCCAACTCAAAAAAAAAAAAAAAAAGAAGAAGTGTCTGTTCATGTCCTTTGGCCACTTTTAAAAAAAATTTATTTATTTATAAAGATGTGGGGTACAATTCAGGGCTAGGTATACAAACCTTGATCATGGGCTTGTTTTTTTTCTTTCACTTCATTTGAGTTCCTTGCTCAAATGAATATTAAGCCTTGCTCAGATGCATAATTTGCAAACATTTTCCCTCCATTCTGTGGGTTGTTGCTTTACTCTTCTAATGGTTTCTTTTGATAAGCAAAAGTTTTTTCAGTTTGATGAGGACCATTTGTCTACCTTAGCTTTTATGGCATTTGCTTTTGGGGACTTGGTCAAGAATTAGTTGCTTACTCTTATGTGCATAAGGGTGTTTCCTATGTTTTCTTCTAGGATTCTTAGAGGATTTACATTTAGGTCTTTGAGTTGACTTTGGTATATGGTAATAAGTAGGGGTCCAATTTCATTCTCCTGCATGTTGTCAGCCTGTTTAGCCAACATCGTTTGCTAAATATGGTCTTCATTCCCCAGTGATTGTTATTAGTGACTTTTTGAAGATGAGTGGGTTGAGAGACTGTATTTTTGCTTCCAGAATCTCTGTCTTGTTTTATTGGTTTATGGCCCTATTTCTGTACCATTACCAGGCTGTTTTCATTATTGTATCCATGCAGTAAAGTTTAAAGTCTGGAAGTGTTATCCCTCTGGCTTTGCTACTTTTGCTGAGGACTGTTTCAGCTATTCATGCTCTTTTTTGTTGCCATATGAATTTCTGTATTGTGGTTTCCAGGTCTGAAACAAATGATGTTAGTAACTTAATGGGCACTGAATTAAATCTGTAGATTGCCCTGGGTAGGACAGACATCTTGACAATATTGAGTCTTCCTATCCATGACCATAGGATGTTTTTTCATTTGTTTGTGTTATATTTGGTTTCATCATTCTCATAGGAAAGATCTTTCACTCCTCTGGCTAGATGGATGCCAAGGTATTTAATTGTCTGTGTGTGTGTGTGTGTGTGTGTGTGTGTGTGTGTGTGTGTGTCTATTTGGAATGAAACCATGTTTTATTTGGTTCTTCACCTTCTTGTTGCTGTGATGTATACACACGAAATTGTCTTTTGTACATTGATTTTGTAACCTGAGAATTTACCAATCATTTATCAGTACAAGGAGGCTTTTGATGAACTTCCACAGGTTTTCTTTTTTTGTTTGTTTTTGAGTTGAAGTCTTACTCCTTCACCCAGGCTGGAGTGCAGTGGGATGCTCACAGTCACTCAGCATAGACCTGCTGGGCTCAGGTGATCCTTCTGCCTCAGCCTTTCAAGAAACCAGAATTACAGGTGCACATTACCGTGTTCGGCTAATTTATTATTACTTATTGTAGAGATGTGGTCTCGCCAAATTGTCCAGACTGATCTTGAATCTGTGGGCTCAGACAACCCACCAGCCTCACTCTTCCAAAGTGCTGGCATTACAGGCTGAGCACCGAGCCCAGCTGGAGTTTCAAACTATAAAATATTGCCCACAAAAGGGAGAGCTTAATTTTCTCTCTTCCTCTTTAGTTACCCCAGATTCCCTTCTTTTGCCTGATTGCTGTGGCTAGAACTTCCAGCACTATGTTGAACCGCAAGGGGTGAGAGTGGGTATCCTTTTATTTTTCCTGTTTTTAAGAGAATGTTTTCAGCTTCTGCCCATTGAGCAAAATGTTGGCTGTGGGTTTATCATAGATGGCTTTCACTGTTTTGAGAGATGTTCCTTATATGCCTAGGAGTTCAAAGGTTTTTATCAAGAAGGGGTACAGCATTTTGTCAAATGTTTCTTCTTTAGCTAATGATCTGATCACGTGGTTCTTATTTTTACGTTTATTAATGTGCTGAATTATGTATATGATCTTGTGAGTATTGAACCAGCCCTAAATCCTAGGATTGGAGTCACCCTAGTCATAGTAGATCCTTAAGATATGTTGTTGAATTCAATTTGCTGGAATCTTATTGAGAATTTTTGTGTCTAAGTTCATCAAGGAGATTGGCCTATAATACTCTTTCCTTGTTGGGTCTTTGCCAGGTTTGGGTAGCTGTGTGATTTTAACTTCATGAAATGAGTTATGAGGAATTCCATCATTATTGATTGCCTGGAATACTTTCAGTAAGATTGGTATCAGCTCTTTCTTTTAGGTCTTGTAGAATTCAGCTGGGAAGCCATTCTTTTTTTTTAAGGAGTTTTTTTTTTTTTATAAACAAGTCTATTTCCTGGGTTATTGCTTTGTTTAGAATTTCAATTTCTTCTTGTTTCAATCTTGAGAGGTTGTGCAATGTCAAAATGTTCTCTATGTCCTTTAGGTTTCTAGTTTATTTGCATATAGATGTTCATGGTAATCTCCGATAGTCCTTTAAATTTCTTTAGGGTCAGTTGTGACAATGCCTTTTGCTTTTTTAAAGCTTATTTGGACTATCTTTCTCTCTTTTTTTTAGTCATTCTAGCCAAGGGTATATCAATTTAATTTATGCTTTCAGAGAACCAGCTTTCTGTCTTGCTGATCCTTCCTATGATATTTTTATCTTCTATAGTCCACAGTTGTGATTTCATCTTGGTGATCTGGATTCGTCTGCTGATAGGATTTGGATGATCTTGAGTTTCTAGCTCCTTTAATTGTGACATTATGCTGTTTACTTGTGATCTTTTTTTTTAAATGTGTGCTTGCAGTTATGGATTTTCTCTTATCACTGCTTTCATGGCATCCCAGAGATTTTGATAAAATGTGTCTTTGCTTTTGTTCCAGGAACCTTTGTATTTCTGTTTAGATTTTTGTGTTGATCTAGATAGAAATTTTTCAGTAGCATGTTGTTTAATGTCCATGTTTTTGTGTGTTTTGGAGGGATCTTGGTGGTGATATTAATTTTTATTGCACTGTGATCTGAGAAGATGTATTCTTTTAAAATTTGTTCACACTTGATTTATGTCTGAGAATGTGATTGATATTGGAGTAGGTTCATGTGGTGATGAGTAGAATGTATATTCTGTTTATGTTGGGTGGAGTGCTTTGTAGATGTATAATAAATCCATTTGATTGTGTGTTGAGTTAACGCTTATTTGATATTTATCTTATAAAACTTGGTGTTCCTCTGTTAGCTGCATATACAATTATGATGAATATTTCTTGCTGGTGGATTGAGTCTTTTATTGTTATGCAGTGTCTGTCAATGTCCCCTTTAACTTTTGATCATTTGAAGTCTGCTTTTTCCTGACAGCAGAATAGCTACATCGGCTCCTTTCTGTTTTCCATTTGCCTGAATGACTATTTTCCAGACTATTTGTGTCTGTGGGTATTGTTTGCAGATATATGAGTTTCATGGAGGCAGCAGATTGGTAGATTATGCTTTTTTATTCAGTTTGCCACTTTGTGTATCTTCAATGCCATGTTTAGTCCATTCACATTCAAATTGCTTAATGAAATATGAGAGTTTATCCCTGTCATAGGACTCTTGCTTTTTTTTTTCCTTTTTATGGAGTGCTCTGTATCCTCTGTTAACTCTATGCTTGCCTACACTTTTGTGATAGGTATAACCTATTTTAAAATTTATTTTTATTTTTATTTTACCTTTTCTGTGTTCTACACCTTCTTAAGCATCTCCTGGAGGGCTGGTCTGAAGAAGATATATTCTCTTAGTGATTGGGTGAATGGGAAGGGTATTAATTCTCAGTCACTGATGAAGCTTAGCTTGGTGGGATAGGGAATTCTTGTCTGGAATTACCTATGTTTAAGAATGTTAAAAATTGAACTCCAGTACCTTCTGATTTGTAACGTGTCTTCAGATAAGTCTGGAGTGATTCTGATGGTTCTTCCCCTACGTAGTCTGACCTTTCTCTCTTACTGCTTTTAGGATTTACATTGTGGAGGTAGATTAATATGTGTCTTTGGGATGGCCTTCTCATGTGATACCTTGTTGCGGGGGAGTGTTCTCTGACTCTCTTATACTTTAATAGTTGCCTCTCTAGCAAGATGTGGAAAGTTTTCTTGGATGAGTTTATAAATGTTTGTTCCACAGTATTTTCATTTTCTCTTTCTGGTTCAGGGATACAAATAAGGCATTGATTTGGCTTCTTGATATAGTCTCATATCTCTCAGAGGTGTTACTTTTTCTTTTTCATTTTTTTTTCTATATTTTTGACACACTGGGCTAATTTTATATTTTTATGGAATTTTTTGGTCTTCAGGCTCTGAGATTTTTTTCCTTTGTTTGGTTGAGTCTGCTCCCTAAGCTTGTTAACTGTGTTTTTGATTTCCAAGATAGAGCTCTTCATTTCCATTATTTCTGCATAGGCTTTTCTGTAATTGGCCAACTTCCCTTTTACTTCCTGTATGACTTCAGTGAGTTTAGTTTCTAGTCTTTCTTGGTTCTCTCTGTTTATTTTAGCCATTCACTCTCTGATTTCCATGCATGTCATCTGCAGCAGGTCATTCTGAGGGGGTTCCATTACTTGTGCTCTGATGACCGTTTTTTTGGGTGCTGTCTATTTTGGACTCTGAGTGTTGCCTATTTTTTGTTGTTGTTGATTTATTTTCCTCATTTGTGACAGATCTTTCTTTTATTTCTGTACTTTCTTTTATTTTTGTTGCTTCGAAGCTTGTCAATTATCCCCTGTTATAGGGCCCCTTCTGTGATTCAATATATTTCACTCAGTTTGAAAGAGCTACATTTATTTCTGCTCCTTGCTCAACCCTGTGGCGGGTTTTTTCTCCTATAAGTTTTTTCTTCTGCTGTTACTCTAGCCAGGTTAGTTTTCAGTCCCAACTGCTAGCACTCTGTAGAGAGTGAACAGAAAGTTGGGCCGCCCATCTGCTATCTGTGGTTTGCAGTCCAGAAGCCTTCCCACAAAGAAAGCCCTGAGGTATCTTTCATGTCACTTCTTCCTTGTTCAGGTCCATACTCTGCCATTGAATAAATGTGTTATCTGCCACGGCAGGGGGGAATTCCTATAGGCATGCAGGCCTTGGAGGCGATTCTTTCAGATCTTGTTGGGAAGATGGCCATCAGTTATTGGCAGCAGGTGCCAGCTAAGTTCACCCTGCAGGCAGGCTTTCCCTGCGTAGGAACTGGCTCCTGGGCTCCATTGCAGAAGCCACACTCACAGAAGCTGATCAGGTGTGGGTTTTATTCCTCATTCCACTTGGACTCTGGTTGCCTACTACTGTGCCTTTACTAGGACTCCTACCATGTAGGACAACTGATTTGCACATAACTGAGAGGGGATGAGCCAACTCAAGTGTCTTAGAATCACTCGCCCACTCTTCTTCACTGGGCATGGCTTCAGTTCCTGTGTGAGTCAGGTGCACACAGGGGATGGGATGCCCAGATTCTCACATTTACCATTGCTCTCTGGCTTCTATGTGTTTAAAGAGAACTTTGCTGGCTCTAGGGTGCTTCACTCATCCTAAATTTTTGGGATCTCTGTCTATCATAGCTTGGTCACTACTCCTTGCCTTTCTTGGCAAGAGAGATACCATCTGGATAGCCTCTTGGTTCCTCCTCCATAACTCTCAAAATTGATTTGTTGCTTTCATCAAAACAATCAAAGGTTTTACTAATTTACTTTATAGGCTATTTATTTCAAACTAAAAGTGAATGCATAAGTATCAAATATCACTTTTTTCTTCTTTGTGTACTTAAAAGTTTTAAAAATACATATAACTTACAATTATTGACATCATAATTTGGAACTTAAATACCTTATCTAGATATGTTGTAACTTCAGATAATAAACATTAACAGTAAGATAGAAATTATATTAATGTACCAGGAAAGCAAATCATCAGAGTCAACTTTTACTTCTCTTTATAACGATATTTTTCTTACTGTAGTATAAGCACCCATAATAATGAAAGAGAACATAATTAGTAAGACATAGCAGAATATAGTGTTTGTTTCTTGCTCTAATTTAAGTGAGTTTGATTACTCCTTATATCCACAATGCGGTACATTCTTATAAGACCAATTTAATTAAATAACCCATGATTCTTGAAACTCTAGTACCAATATACTAGACTGATAATCCAGATGAACTTGGTTTAGATATTTAATTGGTATGTAAAAAATAATAATACAAGAAGTTTTTAGTATTTTAAAAATATTGAGAATGTTTTCAACAAAGTAGATTCAGTCACAATAAACATCTAATATTATAATTAACTCTCTTGAAAATATGTTTATGTCTGAGTCTAGATATCTTAATTTATGTAAAGAAAAGAAACAAGCCATTGCTTTGGTCAACTCTGGTGTGCCCATGTGGCTATTTGAGCTATGGCCACCATGTTTCCCACCTTTGGTCCCTCCTCTACCTTGGGGAGGTGAGGCTCCTCTCTCTTTTACTCTCTCTCTCTCTCCAATTTACTTTCTAAATAAACTATATGTTTCAATCTAAAAAAAGAAAATAAATAAATAAGTTATTTGATTCATAAATTATATGCTTAATCTACTTTGACTGTATAGAGTAATAGCAATAATGCAATAGTAATATAATCTACTTAATTTACCAATAATTTATTGTGTATTTGAATAATAATAGAGTATGGAATAATTAATTATGACTTTAAAACTTGTTTAATATTTGAAACTATGCCTTAGCTAAAGAAATAAAACCACTGCCTTATATCAAACAATAAAGAACATATAATTTAAAAACACAAGCACTTCTTTTTAAATTCTAGATCAGTGGGGAGAAATTTGATAATAATGTAGAATACCTGAACATAAAAAATCAACCACATTAATCTAATTAACTGTTGCCTCAACAATAGCAGAATATGCATTTTCAAATGGACATGAAATATTTATAAGATAGATAATTTTCTAGACCATTAATCAAAACACAACAAACCAAAAAACATATAAGCATACAAATTGTGTTCATATTTTAACACATCTTGGATTAAAATTTGAAATCAACAGCAGAAAACTACCTAACAAACACAAATTTGAAAATTAAACCATATATTTTCAAGTAACCTATGAGTCAAGCAAGAAGTCTTGAAAGAAATTGCAAGATACTTTTAAATGAATGAAAATAAAAATGCAACATGTCAAAATTTATGCGATGCAGGTAAAGCAGTGATTAGTATCCAATAAAGTACTGGATACTTATACTAGAATAAAAGAATGCTTCAAATCAGTAACCTAAGCATCTACCTCATGAAACAAATAAAATAAGAGAAATCATACCCAAGGCAAGAAAAAAAATTATATAATAAAGATAAGACCAGAATCAATTAAACTGGAAAAAGAAAAGCTATAGAGACGATCAGTGAAAAAATATTAATATTTTATTGAAAAAACAACAATGAAATGTATAAACCTGTAGCCATTCTGACAAGGAACAAAAGAGAGAGTACATATACCAAATTTGGGAGTGAAGGAGTAGTCATCACTACAGAGTACACAGATTTTAAATTGAAAACAAAGGAATACTACAAATAATTCTCCACCAATACATTTGAAAACCCAGAAGGAATGGGACAACTTTTTTAAAGAACAAAGTATCTAAAGTTACTCAAGAAATAATAATTTTAAATAGGTCAATATATACTAAAGAGATTTAATATATAATCTAAAATCTTTAAAATAAAGAGAATGTTAAAAACAATGAAACTAACCTCATAGTACAAACATTGCATATATAGTATTCTTGTCAATAATATTTAACTTGACTCTATCTATATGAAGACAGACAATCGTTCTGAAAAAACAACTGGTCTAAACTATTCAAACTATAAATCATATAAAAAGATAGGAGGTTGGAAAACTTTTTTTAGGAGGCTGACAAAGCAAAATAAAAAAAAAGTAACTTGGATGGATTCAGAGTCAATCATACTCAATGATCTCTTACAGAAACAAAGAACAGTGTACCATATGTTCTCACTCATAAGCAGACCTTGAACAATTATAATACTATAAGAAAGGGATTGGCAGTAGTGAGAAATTGCCAGGGGAGAGGGGATCAGATTGGCAGTTGAGGGAAACTGCTAGAGGAGTGAGGGGCACACCTCATTAACAAGGGTACCTGCATAATCAACATTTGTATACCTAACCATGAATTGTACCCCACATCTTTAAAATAAAAAAAAAATTAATGCCATACATGATTCACAATGACCTTAGATTTATGCAAAAAAACTCCAAAACTCAGAAGAATTATAAATAACATTATGAGGATAATTAGGAACTTTTAACCATAAACTTTGTGTTATCATTATAGATTATAATGTATCAAAGTTTTATGTAAGTATATTTATGATTTAACCTTATATAGAAGTATGTTTTAATTCTTGGGGAATATATGTTGCAATATTTAGGGGTTAGTGCAATATCTACAAATTAATTCCAAATGCTTCAGAAATAAATTAATAAATGCACATATAAATGAGGAGATAGAATATTGCATATAGCACTGTTAGGTGAATCCAACTGAGATGCATACAGGTGTTTATTGTACTACTTTATAAACTTTTTTATTAGATTGACATTAAAAGTTGGGAGTACATTTTTTGCTAGGCTATTGGAACACCCTAAATTTTTGAAGTACTAACTGATTAATAAAATGGTTGTTGAAAAACTACAGTAAGAAAAAGTAAAGCACAATAACAATGAAAACAATTATAATAAACAAGTATGCCTTAATCTGCCTTGTACTCATAGAAATGAAACTGAATTCACGAAATATTGTTTGCCTTCTTACACATTTATATGTCAAATATTCTTTCCCACAGCATAATCATTAATGTAATCTTCTGAAAAACAAAACTAGTATGTGAAATATTTATATTTATATGAGAGTCCTCAAAGGACATGAGCACTAGATTATTTAAGTTGAATCTGGAAGTGTATTTGGAGCTTATACCATCTGTGAGACAAAACATTTTCGTAGTTGAAAAAGAGAAGCCCATTTCCAGGTTTTCATAATGCAACAGGATTTGGAAAGAAAAGTTATAAATCACCTGTAAAACAAGGTAAATAGAGGTTTTTAAAATAGCTATAATAAATGTATTTATGTTATGTTACATCATCACATATAATGAAAAATCAACATGTGAGTATTTTTAGAAATACATTAGCTGATTGTTAAACAACTCAAAAACTAGAAACATTTTTCTCTGCATATTTTTTTTCACCAGAATGAACCTAATACTACAATAACAATGCAAAGGAACTTTGATCAAAACAGTCCAACATACTTTAGAGTGATAAATTTAAATAAAAAGGGAATATGTATTTTTTATTGAATTTTTTATTTTCTCTCTGAAATAGAGTTAACCCAAGTGAATAGTCAGTGAATAAAATTGGAGTTGTTGTCAAGATTGTTATTTTATCTTAATCTTAACTAGAAATCTTTACAATGCAGACCTTTCAATTTTAATTTTTTTCATATTTTTATCTTCAATAGCTTTTCTCTTCCTTTATAACTATAGATGTACACTTCTTAGTAAAATTTTCTAAGCTTTGCTTTGAAAGGGAAAAATGTATTGAATATTTATATTCAACACAAAATATACTCTCTATCGTACATCTTTGAAAAAATGTACAGATGTTGCTTCTAAACAGTTTCCTAAGAAATACTTGATTAATGGGAAGTAGATATTAAATTTTTGCTTTTTGAACTTCATATTATTAGAAAATCAACCAGTAGAAGGACCTTTGGCTAGAATGGAAATAGCTTATGAAAGTAAAATACTTCAAAAATTATATATAGATAATAAAAAAGGGAGTTCAAAAGAAGTAAAAAAACCTTTTAATTTCTTTTGTTTATGGGGCTAGGAAACTAGATGATGTGCAATAAGTATTGCTAGTATTTAATAATAATGAGATTTTTTTCTTAGCTCTCTTTTTTCAGGTTACTTTCAAAAGTTTTGTCTAAAATTTTTGAAAGTAATTTTATTTGGTATTTCTACTTGCTTTTTAAGTTCCAATGTACATTTTGTGTTTGTTTATATCTAGGTCCACATCTATGCTCACACCTCTATTATTTTAAAAGGCAAGTTTTTATAGCAAAATTGTTATTAAGGCATTTTTTTTGTTATTGCATTTTCCATTGCACAAGCACACAACTTTTCATAAGGCAGGCCAATAAAATGTTTTCTTTGAATATAATAAACTTAAGTAATAATAATATTACAAGTAATAATATTACTTCAGTGATATTTTGATTTTGTTACATTATATGGAAACATTTTTAAGAGCGCATATAAATTGAAATAACCTTGTCAAACTGTATGCATTTACTCACAATTTCTTGGACTTTCTTGTAAGTTATAATGACATTAGTTTATGAATGGGATATAAAAATGAGAAATTTATTATATAAATATATATTTGTGTTTCTGCTTGTGTTTTTGAGATAGAAATAGAAGAAGAAAACATAACAAAACTAGTAATAATGGTCTAAATATTTAAAGTACCAGAGTGATTATAGATGATACAGAATTTAGTATTTTCTCAGATTCCAAGTATATATTTTTTCTTTAGAAAAGCTGATTGCCAAAGACAGACACATTTAACAGAGACATTTAATTAACACATCTTTTTATTTCCCTCTAATACATTTTTCACTATAGTGAGATGGTAAACTATTTTATCTAGGTTCTCACAAGAGAAATTTCCTAAAAATTTTATGATAAATGATGAGAAATTAGGGAGTCATACTGTATGTGTATATGTGTTGGTAGCTGTGCTCAATTTGCATCAGAAATTTCAGTAATTCTAAAACCAATATTTGAATTTCTTAGGAGAAAGAATCAATAGCAAAATATTATTTAGTATTAAATAAAAATGCAATCTTATTTTAAAAATGTATTAGGTAAGTAATAATGTAGGTGGATTGCAAATAACACAAAAACTATGAAAATAATTTGAATAAAATTTTCTAAAATTCAAAAATATACAAAACATCTCTTGCTTTCCAGCAGCATATTGTTTTCATTTTAGTCTATTGGGAATTGTTTTTGTTTTATTTTGTGATCTTCACATTTCTTTTCAATGCAAGGTTAGAGAAATCTATTTAGAATTAGTTAAAATATATTCATTTAAACCATAAATCACAATCTAAGTAGGAAAAAGAACAGAAAGTTTAAAAATTGCAATTTTGTAAATTTGAACATAATAAAGCATGATAAACTACATTTCAATTAAACTTTCTGCTTCAGCACACAGGCACCAAACCATGCAACTGCACTCCACGATTTTTCTTCTGGTTCTGAAATCAAATCTTTCCAGAAAAAGTAGCATTTCACTTTCAGATTTCCAGCTCACGGGAAAAAAATGGCAGATTCAAATAACAAAATAATAGACTTTTCTATTTGCTTTCTTTTTGAGAAAATGTCTGCTGAGTGCTTATTTTAGTCACTGTAGATTAAAGTCAAGTAAGATAGGTGTATTGAAAGAATTGATTTTAGTATAAAGCTATCAGTAAATAGCTTAATTTTGCCCTCCACAATTGTTTTCAAGCCACTCTGTTTGGATTTTTTCCTGTTTTCATGATTTCCTGGGCAGGTTCCTAAACTTATTCATCTTGGATATTGGGTGTATCACTTTTTATTCAGCAGTAAAAAGGCACCCTCAGACCTAAATCACATTTTTTTCTCACATCCAGTTTGAAACTTCTTTTCTTTCCTGAACCAAGACCTATGCCAGACTCAGTTATCTACCAAGAGAAAGGGAATAATTGTTAATTACTTGCTTCCTTTACGTCAACTTATAATTTTAAATGACTGACTTTTTCAGGATCCGATGAAGTGAAAATGAACATAATAGAAGAAGGAGGAAGAGTGAGACAAAAAAAGAAAGAGAAGGAAGGGGAGGAAGGGAAAAAGGAAAGATGGAAGCAAAGGGAAGGAAAAGAAAGGAAAGAAGGTAAGGAAAGCAAAGGAAAGGAAAGGAAAGGCGAGGAAAAAGGCAAGGTTTTTATTAATAACTGTTGCTGTAATTGAGTATTGTTGCACTTTGTGCCATCTCTTTGAGAATGTCTGAATGGGAAGAAGAGTAATGAAATTTTAAAAAAAAATTAGAAGGAGATAGGAGGAGGAGAACAAGGGCAAAGAAAGGAAAAGGAGGAGAATGGGAGGTAGAGGAGAGGTGAAAGAGAAAGCAAGCAAGAAATAAATTGAAAGAGAAAGGGAGGGTGGGAAGGAGAGAGGAGAGTGAGAGAGAGAGAGAGAAAGAGAAAGAGAGAGAGAGAGAGAGAGAAGATGAAAGAAAAAAGCACAAAGTCTATATTGAGCACCACGTTGTAGATAAGCATTGAAGCCTTTTATTTGCCTTCTGTTTGAATTTATCTAGTCCTATCAGACAGCATACTGTGACAGGGTCCTTTCGAGAGGGCCCTACTTCCACTGCCCTTGTAGTCTAACCTGGCACATACGGAGAGCTTCCCATCATTAAACATCTTATCCTAGAGTCAAGACTGCTCCATCTGTGACTCTCTTTACTCAGACACCACAGCTTCTTAATTCTAGACTTTTGATCCACAGCCAGGCACAGCACTCTGTGTCTGCCAAATTCTAGGGGCTCAGGTCCAATGTCCTTCATGACAAATAAAGTTTATGTGTTCCAATGTGTTCCAGATTTAAATAGGGAACTATATGTCCTATAGCCATTAGTCATATGTTAATCATTGTCTGAGTAGAGAAATTATAGGGTTTTTTTCCTTTTGCATAACTATTTTCTCCTTCTCTCCCTCCCCAAGTAATGCCCTGTGATTGCTGATCTCTCCCTCGTGTTCAGGTGATTTTAGTTCAGGGCCCACTTATGAATGAGAACATTTATAGTCAGTTCTTTTTTTCTATGATAGGTCGCGAAGTGTGATGAACTCCAACTCCATTCAATTTGCTGTGAAATTCATGAATTTGTTCTACTTTATGTCTGCATAGTAGTCCATCTTGTATATGTACCACATTTTATTTATCCAGTCCACTTTCAATGGACAGTAGGGTTGGTTACATGTTTTTGTTATCGTGAATAGTATGGCAATAAAAATGCATGTGCAGATGTCTTTTTGGTAGAATGATTTATGTTACTCTGGGTACATTCCAAGGAGAGGGATTGCTGGATTGTATGGAAAATGAATTTTTAGTTCTTTTAGAAATTGTCACACTACTTTTCATATAGGCTGAACTAGCTTGTGCTCCCACCAACAGTGTAAAAACATTCCCTTTTTACTGTACCTGTGACAGCATCTGTTGGTTTTTGACTTATTAATGGTAACCATTCTTACAAGAGTTAGGTGGTATCTCATTGTAGTTTTGATTTGCATTTCTCTGATGATTAATGAGGCTGAGAATTTTTTTCATATGTATATTGACTGCTTGTATGTCTTCTTTAGAGAAGTATCTGTTCATGTTCTTTGTCCACCTATTAACGGGATTGTTTGTTTTTTCTTTCACTTCATTACACTTCATTAATGGGATTGTTTGTTTTTTCTTTCACTTCATTAATGGGATTGTTTGTTTTTTCTTTCACTTCATTAATGGGATTGTTTGTTTTTTCTTTCACTTCATTTTTCTTTCACTTCATTTGATTTCCTTGTAGATACTGGATGTTAGGCCTTTGTCAGGTGTGTAATTTGCTAGTTGTTTTTTTCCGTTCTGAGGGCTGTCTCTTTCCTCCACTAATGATTTCTTTTACCGTGAAAAAGCTTTTCAGTTTATCCACTTTTCTGTGTTAGCTTTTATGGCATTCATTTTTGGGGACTTGGTCAATAATTCCTTGCCTACTCCAATGAGCATAAGGGTGTTTCTGACATTTTCTCCCAGAATTCTTATAGTTTGAAGTTTTATGTTTAGGTCTTTGATCCATTTTGAATTGATTTTTGTGTATGTGATAGGTAGGGGTCCAGTTTTATTCTTCTACATGTGGTTAGCCAGTTTTCCCAGCACAATTGGCTAAATATGGTCTCCTTTTCTTTTTCTTTTTTTTTTCTTTTGAGTTGGAGTCTCACTCAGTTGCCCAGACTGGAGTGCAGTGGCCGCTCCTGGCCACTGCAGCCTCGAACTGCTGGGCTCCGGCGATCCTTCCACCACAGCCTTCCAAGTAGCTGGAATCCAAAGTCATTTATCAATGTGAGAAGACTGTTGATGGACTCCCTAAGGTTTTCAAGGTACAGAATCATATCATCTGCAAAGAGGGATAGCTTAATTTTCTCTTTTCTTATTTGGCTACTCTAGGTTTTCTTATCTTGCCTGATTGCTCTGACTAGGACTTCTACACTATGTTGAAAAGGAGGGGTGAGAGTAGGCATCCTTGTCTCATTCCCACTCTTAGTTAGAATACTCCCAACTCTGCCCTTTGAACAAAATGTTGGCTGTGGGTTTATCATAGATGGCTTTCACTGTTTTGAGGGATATTCTTTCTATGCCTTGGTGTTCAAATATTTTTATTAGGAAGGAATGTTGGATCTGGCAAATGCTTTTGTTGCATCTAATGATATATGATCATGTAGCTCTTGTTTTTACATTTATTAATATGCTGTATTACATTTATGGTCTTCCAAATATTGAACTAGCTTTGCATCCCTGTAATGAAGCCTACTTAGTCATGGTGGATGATCCTTGGGATGTGTGGTTGGAAGCAATTTGCTAGAATCTTGTTAAGAATTTTTGTGTCTATGTTCATCAAGGAGATTGGCCTATAATTCTCTTTCCATGTTGGATCTTTGCCAGGTTTGGGTATCAGTGTGTGGTTAGCTTCATACAATATTTGGGGAAAATTCCATCTTTCTCAATTGCCTGTTTGTGCTAGAGTCAATTCCTCACTTAGTTTACTTAGTAGGTGTCTTATAAAACTTGGTGCTGAACATTTTTTCATGTATCTGTTGGCTGCTCGTATGTCTTCTTTTGAGAAGTGTCTATTTATATCTTTTGCCCACATTGTAATAGGGCTGTTTGGTTTTTTTTAATTTTAGCACTTTTGAGTGCCTTGGATAGTCATCATCAATAACTCAAAAAGCAACAGATGTTGGAGAGGATGCGGGAAAAGGGAACTTCTATACTGTTGGTGGGAGTGTAAACTAGTTCAACCTCTGTAGAAAATAGTTTGGTGATTCCTAAAAGATCTAAAAATTGACCTTCCATGCAACCCTGCAATCCACTTACTTGGAATATACCTGAAGGAACTCAAATCACTCTATGAAAATGATACCTGCACATGCATTTTTATTGCAGCATTATTCATAATAGCAAAAACATGGAACCAACCATGCTGTACATTGAAAGAGGACAGGAGATTGGCAGTAGTGGGAAACTGCCAGGGGAGTGGGACTGAGGGGGGAGGATTGGCAATAGTGGAAAACTTCCAGGGAAGGGGGGCGCACCTCATCAATAAGAGTATGGGCATAATGAACATTTTGTATACCTAACCCTGAATTGTACCCCACAGCTTTAAAATAAAAATTAAATTAAAAAACCCTGATACTCCTGTTTTGGGTGCATATATGTATGGGATGGATGTTTATTTGCTGGCAGATTGAGCGTTTTATCATTATGTGGTGGCCTTCTGTGTCATGTTTAAATTTTCCTTCCTTGATGGCTGTTTTTTCTAACATTAGAATAGCTGCTCCTGCCTTCTTCAGTTTTCCATTTACCTGAAAGACCGTTTTCCAGCCTCCAACTTTGAGTCTGTGGGTATCATTTGTGGTAACATGAGTTTCCTGAAGGCAGTAGGTTTTGGGATCATGCTTCTTTATCCAGTTTGCCACTCTTTGTCGTGTCAGGGGTGGATTTAGGCCACTCACTTTCAGGTGGATTATTAAAATGAGAGAGTTTATCCCTACCATACAACTGTTAGGGTTTTGTTGTTATTGTTTTCTTTTAACTATTTTATTTATTTTATTTATATATGTATGTTTTCATTTCTGTGAGTGCTCTATATGCTCTGTAAACTCTGTGTTTGCCTGTACTTTCGTGATGAGTATGACCATTCTTTTGCTTTTTTCTGTGTTCAAGACCTTTTTCAACATCTCTTGAAGGGGTAGTCTAAAGGTAGCATATTCTCTTAGGGATTGGATGTCTGTGAAGGATTTTAATAATCCATCACTGATGAAGCACAATTTGGTGGAGTAGAAAATTATTGGTTAAAATTGCTTATCTATACGAATGTTAAAAATCGGATTCCCATGTATTCTGGGTCATAGTGTTTCTGCAGAAAAATCTGGAGCAATTCTGATAGGTCTTCCCTGGTAGGTAGTCTGATATTTCTCTCTTGCCACCTTTAGGATTCTTTCTTTCTGTCATGTTTTCTTTGTGGAGGCAGATTACTATGTGTCTAGGGATTGATCTCATGTGATACCTTGTGAGGGCTCACTGCAACTGTTTTGTTTGAATAGTTGTGTCTCTAGTGAAAAGAGGAAGGTTTTCTTGGAAGACCTCATGGATTGCTTTTTCCAAGGTGTTCTCCATTTCTCTTTCTGTTTCTGGGATACCATTAAGGGTAGATTTGACTTCTTGACATAGTCTCACATCGCTCAGAGGCTTTGCTCCTGTTTTCAATTTTTCTCCTATATTTTTAGCAAATTGGGTTAATTTTATATTTTGGTCTCTAATCTCTGAGATGCTTCCTCTTTGGTTGATTCTCCTCTTTATGCTGGTCAGTTTATTGATATTGAGGATGGAGTTCTTTAGTTCCACAATTTCAAATTAGGCTTTTTAAATAGGTCAGCTCTGCATTTATTTTTTATACGATTTCATTGTTTCACATCTTCTTTCTCTTGGTTTCTGCTCATTTTTTGTCCTCCAGGCTCTTATTTCTGTGACTGTCATTTGAGGCAGAGCATTCTGGGGTGTTTCCAATGTTTGTGTCCTGATTGCTGCTTAGGATTCTGAGGATTGCCTGCATTTTCCCTTTGATTTTTCCCTATTTGTGACAAATCTCTTTTCTTTATTTAAAATTCTGTCATTCAATGAGAGAGGGAGAAGCATTTACTTCTGCTGTTTGCTCCACCCTATGGCAGGTTATCATACTTGTAGGGTTTTTCTCCCACTGCTAAATTAGTTGAACAAGTTTTCAGCCCCTGCTGTGCTAAAAAGGGGGTAAACTGACTCATCTTAGAATTGTTCACTTCATCCTTCACTGAGCAGAGTTTCTGACTTTGAACGTGGGACAGGGTGGAGGATGGGGCACCAGAATTCCATACCTACTGTTGGAATTTGTTTATATTTGATTTATGTTTGAGAATGTAAAGGATCTTGGAATATGTTCCATGTGCTGATGAGTAGAATGCATACTCTGTAGTCACTGGATGAAATGTTCTATAGATATTTATTAAGTGCATTTGGTTTTACGGGTGCAGGGTGTATCAGCTGCTGAGTTCCTACTCTCTGTCCTGCTTGACAGGAGAGGCACCTATCTGCTTCTCCACTAGTTGCTGGTAGTGGGTATACCAGCCAGATTTGCTCTGCATGCAGTTCTCTGCCTGCCTCAGAACAGGCTGCCACAGTGGTAGCCAGTGGATGGGTCCTGTTCCCCATTTCATTTGGGCTTCAGTTGTCCCCAGCAGTGTCACAACCAAAACTCCTCTCATATAAGACTAGTGGCTTGTGTATTGCTGGAAGGAGGTGAACTGGTTCATAACATCTTAGGGTCAATCACCTCTCTCCTTCACTTAGCAAAGCTTCTGACTTTGTCTGAGCTGGGGAAAGGGTGGGGCATGAAGCACCCAGAGTCCTATGTCTGCCATTGTTTTCTGGTCTCTATGCACACAACGAAAACTTCCTGGCTACGAGGTGCGTTGTCTGTCCAAAAATGTTCAGGGTGCCTCTGTCAATTGTTGAGAGGGTCACTACTCTCTATCTTGGTAGGTGAGAGAGACACTGTAGTGGCCATCTTGGATAACCTCCATTTGTTTTTTTTGTTTTTTTCTCATAATAAATATTTTTTATTATGGTTTTGTGGGGTACAGTTAAGGGTTAGGCGTACAATTATGTTTCATTCAGGCATTCTGTTGATAAGAGGTGTTTCCCCATCTCCAGACAGATATTTGCTACTGTTAATCCCATCTCCCTCCCATAGTTTCCCAGTACCATCAGTCATTTTCTTATAGTATTACATTGGATGTTCAAGGTCCATTATATGAGTGAGAACATGTGATACTCAGATCTTTGTTTCTGTGAGAGGTCACTCAGTATTATAGACTCAAGTTCCATCCAGGTTGCTGCGAAATTCATGATTTTGTTCTTTTTTATGGCTGCGTAGTATTCCATCGTGTATATGTACCACATTTTAAAAATCCAGTCCTCTTTTGTTGGGCAGCATGGTTGTTTCCAGGTTCTTGCTATTGTGAACAATGCTGTGATAAACATACGTGTGCAGATATCTTTTTTATAGAGTGATTTGAATTCTTCAGGGTATATTCCCAGTAGGGGGATTGCGGGGTCTTATGGGAGGTTGATATTTAGAGCTTTTAGGAATCGCCACACTGCTTTCCACAGAGGTTGCACTAGTTGACACTCCCACCAAAAGTGGAGAAGTGTTCCCTTTTCACCACACCCTCTCCAGCAGCTGTAAGTTTTTGAGTTGCTGATAATTGCCATTCTGACTGGAGTTAGGTGGTATCTCAGTGTGGTTTTGATTTGCATCTCCCTGATGATTAGTGAGGTTGAACATTTTTTCATGTGTTTTTTTGGTTGCTCGGATGTCCTCTTTTGTGAAGTGTCTGTTCATATCATTTGCCCATTTTATACTGGGGTTGTTTGTTTTTTTCTTTTCACCACGTTTTAGTTCCTTGTAGATCCAGGATGTTAAGCCTTTGTCAGACCTGGTGTTGGCAAATACTTTTTCCCAGTCAGTAGGCTGTCTCCCTGCTCTCTTGATGGTTTCTTTGGCCTTGCAGAAGCTTGTCAGTTTAATAAGGTCCCACTTGTCTATCTTCTCTCTTATGACCTGTGGGTTTCTGGTTTTGTTCAGGAATTGGATGCCAGTTCCAATTTCCATGAGGGTATTTCCTTCATTTTCTAAGGTTCTTATGGTTTGAGGTTTTACATTTAGGTCTGTGATACATTTGGAGTTAACCTTTGTGCATGGGGATAGATAGGGGTCCTGTTTCAATCTTCTGCATGTGGTCAGCCAGTTTTCCCAGTATCATTTTACTGAATAGGTTCTCCTCTCCCCAGTGGTAGGTGGTGGAGGCCTTGTCGAAGATGAGTTGGTTGAGAAATTGAGGTTTTGCTTCTGGAATCTCAATTCTATTCCATTGATCTATATGCCTGTTCCTATACCAATATCAAGCTATTTTGATGATTGTAGCTTTATAGTAAAGTTTGAAGTCTGGTAATGTGATACCACCTGATTTTTTTTTTTTTTTGCTGAGGATTGTTCTGGCTATTCTTGGACGTTTGTGTTTCCATATGAACTCCTGTGTTGTCTTTTCTAGGTCTGAGAAGAATGTTGCTGGTAATTTGATGGGTATTGCATTGAATATGTAGATTGCCTTAGGTAAGATGGACATCTTCACAATGTTGATTCTTCCAATCCATGAGCATGGGATATTTTTCCACTTGTTTGTGTCATCTTTGATTTCTTTGAGCAGTGTTTTGTAGTTTTCCTTGTAAAGGTCTTTCATGTCTCTGGTTAGGAAGATGCCAAGGTATTTCATTTTTTTATGGCTATTGTGAATGGGATTGTGTTTTTTATTTGGGTTTCTGTTTGTTTATTATTGGTGTAGAGAAATGCGATTGTCTTTTGTACATTTATTTTGTATCCTGAGACTTTGCCAAAGTCCTTTATCAGTGTAAGGAGGTTTTTGACAGATTCTCTTGGGTTTTCAAGGTACACAATCATATCATCTGCAAAGAGAGATAACTTGACTTCCTCTTTCCATATTTGGATACCCCTGATTGCTTCATCTTCTCTGATTGCTCGAGCCAGGACTTCCAATACTATGTTGATCAGGAGGGGTGAGAGTGGGCATCCTTGTCTTGTTCCAGTTTTCAGGGGAAATGGTTCCAATTTTTGTCCATTTAGGAGTATACTGGCTGTGAGCTTCTCATAGATGGCTTTTACTGTTTTGAGGTATGTTCCCCATATGCCTAGATGTTCAAGGGTTTTTATCAAGAAGAGGTGCTGGATTGTATCAAAAGCTTTTTCTGCATCTAATGATATAATCATGTGGTTTTTGTTTTGACATCTGTTGATGTATTTAATTACATTTATGGTTTTACGAATGTTGAACCAGCCTTGCATCCCAGGAATGCAGCCTACTTGGTCATGATGGAGGATTTTTGAGATGTATTGCTGAATTCAGTTTGCTAGGATCTTGTTGAGAATTTTAGCATCTATGTTCATCAAAGATATTGGCCTATAGTTCTCTTTCTTTGTTGGATCTTTACCTGACTTGGGTGTCAATGTGATGTTGCTTTGTAAAATGATTTGGGGAGAGTTCCATCTTTTTCAATCGCCTGGAATACCTTCAGTAGGATTGCTTTCAGCTCCTCCTTAAATGTCTTATAGTATTCTGCTGGAAAACCATCTGAACCAGGGCTTCTTTTGTAGGAAGTTTTCTTATTATGTAGTCGATTTCCTTGATTGTTATTAGTCTATTTAGGGTCTCAATTTCTTCTTGTTCCAACCTAGGTAGGTTGTGTGATGTCAGTAAGTCCTCCATTTCCTTAAGGTTTTCAAGTTTGTTTCCATGCAAATGTACATAGTAGTCTCTAATGATTTTTTTTATTTCTTCAGGGTCATATGTGACTTCATCTTTTGTGTTTCTGATTGTGCTTATTTGACTTTTTTCTCATTTTTTCTTGGTCAGTCTAGCTAGGGTACCATCGATCTTGTTTATCCTTTCAAAGAACAAGCTTTTTGTTTCATTGATTTTTTGTATTATCTTTTTGTCTTCTATGTCCTGGATTTGGGCTTTTATTTTGGTGATCTGGATTCTTCTGCTGAAATTAGGGTTGCTGTGGTCTTGCTTTTCCAGCTACTTTAGGTGGCTTGTTAGGTTGTTAATTTGTGTTCCTTCCATTTTCTTCATGTGTGTTTGTAGGGATATAAATTCCCCTCTTACTACAGCTTTCAAGGCGTCCCAGAGATTTTGGTAAGATGTTTCTTCATTTTTATTTGTTTCCAGGTATCTTTTGATCTCTGTTTTGATTTCATCATTGACCCAGGAGTTGTTTAGCATCATGCTGCTTAGTGTCCATGTCTTTGTGGGTTTTGGGGGGACTTTGTTGGTGTCAATGTTTATTTTTATTCCACTGTGGTCTGAGAAGGTGCATGGTAAAATTTCGGTCCTTTTAAATTTGCTTATGCCTGCTTTATGGCCAATTACATGGTCGATCTTAGAATATGTTCCATGCAGTGTCGAGTAGAATGTATATTCTGTGGTCTTTGGATGGAGTGTTCTGTAGATATCAATTAAGTCCATTTGGTCCAAAGTCACATTGAGGTTCCAGATCTCCTTGCTGATTTTTTGTCCTGATGATCTGTCTAGGGTCATGAGTGGGGTATTAAAGTCCCCAGTTATGATGGTGCTAGAGTCAATATCTTTCTTTAGTTTTCCTAGAAGTTGCTTTATGAAAGTTGGTGCACCTACGTTGGGTGCATATATGTTTAGGATAGATATTTCTTGTTGATGGATTGAGCCTTTTATCATTATGTAGTGGCCTTCTGTATCTTTTTTGATTTTTAATAGTTTGAAGGGTATTTTGTCTGAAATTAAGATCGCTACTCCTCCTTTCTTTTGTATTGCGTTCGCCTGAAAGTTTGTTTCCCATCCTCTTACTTTGAGTCTGTGGGTGTCCTTTCTAGTGAGGTGAGTCTCTTGAAGGCAATAGATTGTTGCCTGATGATATTTTATCCATTTTGCCATTCTATGTCTTTTCAGTGGTGCGTTTAGTCCATTCACATTTAGGCTAATAATTGAAATGCAAGAGTTGATCCCTGTCATAAGGTTCTAACAGAGTTGTTCCTGTTTGTTTGTTGTCTTTCTTTGGGTTTTGGAGTTGGCTCATGTGTGTTTTTGATCTTTTGCCTGTACTCTTGTGAAGAATGTTGTTGTTCTTTTTTCTTTTTCTTCTGTGTTCAGTACTTTCTTAAGTGTTTCTTGCAGTGGTGGTCTGGTGGCAGTGTAGGTTCTTAGGGATTGGATATCTGGAAAAGATTTCAATTTTCCCTCACTAATGCAGCCTAGTTTGACTTGGTAGGTTATTATTGGTTGAAATTGTTTATCTTTTAGAACTTTGAAGATAGGGCTCCAGGCTCTTCTAGCCTGAAGGGTTTCTGTGGATAAATCTGCTGCTATTCTAATTGGCCTTCCCTGTTAGGTAGCCTGGCCTTTTCTCTTGCTGCCTTTAGGATTTTTTCTTTTATAGCTACTTTGTTTAGGTGAATTATTATGTGTCTGGGAGTTGGTCTTCTCATTTGTTGTCTTGCAGGGGTTCTCTGAATCTCTTGTGCTTGAATTTTTTCATCCTTGATGAGATGAGGGAAATTTTCTTGAATTGATTTCATGAAATGTTTGTTCCAGTGTGGCTTCTGTTTCTCTCTCTGCCTCAGGAAGCCCAATTACTCTTAAGTTTGGTCTCTTGAAGTGATCATTCATGTCTTGCAGGTTTTGTTCTGTCTTTTTGAGCTTCTTTTCTATGCTTTTGACTGTTTGGGTTAGTTCTGTGTTTTTGTCCTCGAGCTCTGAGTTTCTTTCTTCTGCTTGGCTAATTCTGCTTTCCATGCTTGTTAGTCTGTTATTCATTTCCATCACAGTATTCTTTACTGCTGCTATATCTGACATCAGCTCCTTCCTATTTTCCTCTTGTCTCTCCTCAATTTTTTAAACTCTCTCCATTAATGTCTTGATGTCTGAGTTTGTTGCATGTGACCAGTTATTCTGGGGGCTCTTGATTGTTTGTGTTCCAGAATCTGTTTTTTCATTGTCTGATCCCCCAGGGGTCTGTGTGAGACCTATATTCTTCTTTTGGTTTTTCTTCATTTGTGCGATTTTTCCCCCTCCCTACTTTTTCCTTCCCTCCACATCACCGTCTTCTTTAATTCTGTTATTCAGGGGTAAAGGGATTGGTTTTACTTCTGTTTGTTCAATCTCCTATTCTTTATGTATGCCCTCTTACTTTGTTCAATTCTGGAATTGCACTGTAGGTTGGGGTGGTCCTTTTTGCAGTTTTGAGATTTACTTAAGGTGGGAGCTGTGATTCAAAATCTATCTGCAGGTCCTGGTATTCACTGACAGGTGTGTGGATAATCTGGAACCCACTTCCCACTTCCTTGGAATCTGTCCATGCAGTGGGGCTGTAGGTTTACTCCCTGAAATAAATGTGGTTAGTGGAGGGAAGAGAATGGAGTAGACAGTGGGTTGAAGAGGGGCGTGGAGAGGTAGAGGAGTAAGGGGGAAAACAAACGAGTGTGCCAACAAATGGAGAGAGAGATCTATACTGAAACAGATAAAAACAATAGACCACAGCTACAGACAAACCAACTCCTATATAAAAAAAAATAAAACATATAGTGATGCTAACATACAAGCTAACCAAACACCTTATTGGTGTGCTATTCCTCTATACAAAGATATGGTTTACAGAGAGAAGAAAAGGAAGAGAAAAAAAAAGGAACAAACAGTAGGAATAGAATTAAGTCATTAAACTAACAGAATCAAGGAAGAACACTCTGAGACTTTTCGTTTAAGTCCAATGTCCTTTCAGTTCTGATTTCTAGCTTTCTTTTCAAGCTGGTAAATTAGTTTGCAGTTCAGTTCAGTTGCCCCTGGTCTGTTGTGAAGACAGTTCAGATCACCCTCCGTTCACCACTCTGGCCTTTGTCTTTTTCAAGCTTGTTTCTCCCATTTCGGTGTTGTTACCTTGAATCGCCAGCAGGCGGTGCTATCTCAGCTGCTCACCCCAGAGGGGGTGGGGCTGGACAGGAACCAGCAGAGACTGGAGATGGATGCCTGCCTCAGGGCAGATGGCAGGAGACTCATGGCGGGCAGGATGTCTCGGTTGCAGGAGAGGTGGCAGCAATGCCAGCAGATCTTCCCTGAAGGGGCTTCAAGGACTGAAGTTGTGGATTGCCTCCGGCCCGGGTGGTGTGATGTGCTATCGGCGGCAGCGGCAGGCTGTGGTTGCGGCAATGTCTGCGCTGCAGTGGCTGTCCAGTCCACTGCGATGCCCCAGCGATGGCTATGGCCGAGCTCCGTAAGAAGAGCAGGCTGCGATGTTGGGGTTCGCAGCCCCTGGGGCGAAAGCCAGAGACCCACTGCAGTTCTCCTTTGCAGAGGGTTTCACAGACCAGGTTGCCCCATTGCCATCTTGCTGGAAGTCCCCCTCCATTTGTTTTTAAATAAGTGAATTTGGACTGTTTCTAAGCAGTTTTAAAATGCACATTAAAATTATCAAAATATTTCTTTTTGAAAATGATTATTTTTTATTTTAGAGTTGTTTCTACAAGTGGGTATTTACTACATTAGTAGGTTGCATGCAGGTGAAACTTGGACTTCAGACTGTCCCTCTCTCCCCCAATAGTGGGCAAGGTGCCCAATGTGTTGCCATGTGCCCACTTCCTTCTATCCCTTAACAGTGTTTAGTGTCTGCCATTCCATTATTGTGGTAGTGTTGCCAGTGATCAAGACCTGCTTACAAGTGACAACTTGTGTTATTCAGTTATTTGTTTCTGTGATAGTTCTCTTAGTATCATGGTCTCCAACTTGAATCCTCAAAAAAAGGAACAAAGCTGGAGGCATCACTCTTCCACTTCTAGACTTTATACTTTATTATAAGGTTACAGTAACCAAGACAAAATGATATTGGTACAGGAATAGGCACATAGACCAATAGAACAGGACAGAGAACATGGAAATTTTTTTTTATTTTGAGTTGGAGTCTCACTCTGTCTCCCAGACTGGAGTGCAGTGACCACTCCCAGCCACCGTAGCCTCAACCTGCTGGGCTCCGGAGATCCTTATGCGGGATTACAGGCTGAGCCATTGAGCCCAGCTGAGAATATGGAAATTAAAACACAGTTTGTCAAATAATTTATCTTTGACAAGGTCATTGATAGCAAACATTGTAGAAAAAAATGCATATTAAGCCTATAATCCCATGCCTTTGGGAGGCTGAGGTGAGTGAATTGCCTGAACCCATGGGTTCAAGGCCCATCTGGGCAGGCGAGACCTCATCTCTACAATAAATCAAAAAATTAGCCAGGCGTGGTAGTGCACGCCTGTAATTCTGGCTACTCAGAAGACTGAGGCAGAAGGATCACTGGAGCCCAGCAGGTCAAGGCTGCGGTGGCCGGGAGTGGCCACTGCACTCCAGTCTGGGTGACAGAGTGAGACTTCAACTCAAAATAACAAAAAAGAAAATGGTGCTAGAAAAACTGGCTAGTCACATGCAGAAAAATAAAACTGGACCCCTACCTATCACCATATACAAAAATTAACTTAAAATGGATCAAGAACTGAAATGCAAAACCAAAATATATTCCTAATATTTTTTATGCTATTTAGCAATAATCATCAGTTTAATTCTAGTTTTAACCATTGTCATTTAGGCATAATTTTTTTCTATTATTATATTCTCCAATAAATCTTAACCCCATATGGAGTATGGTTTAATTGATTTTTCTTGAATTACGTGAAAATTTTTTTTAGTCTTGAACCCATTTGATCAAAACATGGGGGATTTCTGGTATATATACATGTATAATATTATATATTACATGTATTTAGAGTAATAAAATCTTTAACTGGCCTGTGCATAATGAGTGAATTATCTGAGAGGGTCTCTAACCATTCAGGAATAAACTGGTTCCAATACTCAAAATGTTTGCTGCTTTTTCTGAAAGCCTTAAGTTGTAGCTTGATTCTTCTATACAAGCCATCTTTATTATTATTATCATTTTAAATATGTGGGGTACAATTCAGGGTTAGGTATGCAAATGTTCATTATGCAAGTACTCTTGTTGATAAGGTGTGATTCCCCCTGGCAGTTTTTCAGTATTGTCAATCCCGCCCCTGCCCTCCCTTGGCAGTTTCCCACTACTGCCAATCTCTTACTTTAGTAGTATGATAGTTGCTCAAGGTCCACTTATGTGTGAGAACGTTTTATACTCGGTTCTTTCTTTCTGTGATAGATCAGTCAGTATTATATACAAGTCATCTTTAAGAAAGTAGCATTATTTGTAAGTGCAAAAATTTTAATGTCCATTAGTTGAATTTCTAGAAAATAAGACATTGCAATATCTCATTTTATTTTATTTAACTTCAAATTTCTTTTATTTTGAATTTTTGGGGTACAATTCAGGGTTGGGTCACAAATATTCATCATGCAGGTACCCTTGTTGGTGAGGTGTGTGCCCCCATCTCCAGGCAGATTTTAACAACTGTCACTCCTATCTCCCCATGCCCACTTCCCCCACAACTTCCCACTACTGTCAATCCTTTTCTTATGGTATTATGGTAGTCGTTCACGGTCCATATATGAGTGAAACATGGGATACTTAGTTCTCTGTTTCTGTGAAAGATCACTCAGTATTATAGACTCTATGTCCATCCAGGTTGCTGTGAAGTTCATGATTTTGTTCTTTATGGCTGCATAATATTCCACTGTTTATATGTACCTCATTTTTTTTTTTTTTGTCCAATCCTCTTTTGTTGGGCAGCATGGTTGGTTCCATGTTCTTGATATTGTGAACAAGGCTGCAAGAAACATACGTGTACAGGTATCTTCTTTATACAGCAATTTTTGCTCTTCAGGATAAAATCCCAGCAAGGGGATTGCAGGGTCATATGGGAGGTCGATTTTTAGAACTTTTAAGAATCACTGCACTGTTTTCCACAAGGGCTATACTAGTTTACACTTCCACCAATAGTGTAGAAGTGTTCTCTTTTTGTCACAACCTCTCCAGCATCTGTTTTTTTTTTTTTTTTTTTGAGTTGGAGTCTCACTCTGCTGCCCAGACTGGAGTGCAGTGACCATTCCCAGCCATGGCAGCCTCGACCTGCTGGGCTCCGGTGATCCTTCTGCCTCAGGCTTCCAAGTAGCTGGAACTACAGGAGAGCGCTACCACACCCGGCTAATTTTTGATTTATTATAGAGATGAGGTCTCACCAAGTTGCCCAGGCAGGTCTTAAACCCATGGGCTTGGGCAATCCACTCACCTCAGCCTCCAAAAGTGCTGGGATTACATGCTGAGCCACCAAGCCCGGCCTGAGCATGTTACTTTTTGAGTTATTGATGATGGCCTTTCTGACTGAAGTTAGGTGATATCTCAGTGTAGTTTTTTAAATTAATTAATTAATTAATTTATTTATTTATTTATTTTGAGTTTGAGTCTCACTCTGTCACCCAGATTGGAGTGCAGTGGCTGCTCCCAGCCACTGCAGCCTCGACCTGCTGGTTCTGGTGATCCTTCCGCCTCAGCCTTCTGAGTAGCTGGAATTACAGGCACTACCACGTCTGGCTGATTTTTTGATTTATTGTAGAGATGATGTTTTGTCAAGTTGCCCAGGTGGGTCACAAACCCGCGGGCTCAGGCAATCCACTCACCTCGGCCTCCCAAAGTGTGGGATTACAGGCTGAGCCACCGAGCTGGCTCAGTGTCGTTTTAATTTGCATCTCCTTGATGAATAGTGAGGCTGAACATTTTTTCATGTATCTATTGACTGCTCGTATGTCTTCTTTTGAGAACTTTCTATTCATATCTTTTGCCCATTTTGTGATGGGGTTATTTGATTTTTTTCTTTTCAGCACATTTGAGTTCCTTGTAGATCCTAGATGTTAGGCCTTTGTCAGACATGGAGTTGGCAAATATTTTTTCCCTGTCTGTGGGCTGTCTCCCTGCTCTCCTGATGGCTTCTTTGGCTTTACAGAAGTTTGTCAGAAGAGGTCCCATTTGTCAAGCTTATCTCTTATGGCCTGGGCATTTCGGGTTTTGATCAGGATATGGGTGTCAGTTCCAACTTCTATAAGGGTGTCTCCTGAATCTTTTAAGGTTCTTATAGTTTGAGGTTTCACATTTAGGTCTCTGATCCATTTAGAGTTAATTTTTGTGTAGGGGATAGGTAGGGGTCCTGTTTCAATTTTCTGCATGTGGACAGTCTGTTTTCCCAGCACCAATTACTGAATATGTTCTCCTCTCCCCAGTGGTAGGTGGTGGAGGCTTTGTTGAAGATGAGTTGGTTGAGAAATTGGGGTTTTGCTTCTGGAGTCTCAAATCTATTTCATTGGTCTATATGCTTGGCTGTTGTGCTTCTTGTAGCTTTAGAATAAAGTTTAAAGTCTGGGAGTGTGATACCTTCTGCTTTTTTTTTTTTGCTGAGGATTGTTTTGGCTATTCTTGATTGTTTATGTTTCCATGTGTATCTCTGTATTATTGTTTCTAGTTCTGAGAAGAATGTTGCTGGTAATTTGATGGGTATTGCATTAAATCTGTAGATCGTCTTAGGTAAATGGACATCTTCACAATGTTGATTCTTCCAATCCATGAGCATGGAATATTTTTCCACTTGTTTGTGTCATCTTTGATTTCCTCTTTTCTTATTTGGATACCCCTGATCACCTTCACTTCTCTGATGCTCTAGCTAGGACTTCCAAAACTATGTTGAGCAGGAGGGGTGAGAGGGGACTCCTTGTCATGTTCCAGTTTTCAGGGGAAATGTTTCCAATTTCTGTCTGTTTAGCAGTATGCTGGCTGTGGGTTTCTCATAGATGGCTCTTACTATTTTGGTGTATGTTCCATCTATGCCTAGATGTTCGAGGGTTCTTATCAAGAAGAGGTGCTGGATTTTATCAAAAGCTTTTTCTGCATCTAATGATATAATCATGTGGCTTTGTTTTTACATCTGTTGATGTTTTAATTACTTTTATGGTCTTATGATTGTTGAATCAGCATTGCATCCCAGGAATGAAACCTACTTGGTCATGGTGGATGATTTTTGAGATATTTTGTCATATCTACTTTGCCAGGATCATGTTGAGAATTTTGGCATCTATTAATCAAGGATATTGGCCTATAGTTTTCTTTCTTTGTTGAGTCTTTAACTGGTTTGGGCATGAATGTGATGTTAGCTTCATAAAATGATTTGGGGAGAGTTTCATCTTTCTCAATGATGTGGAGTACTTTAAATTGGTTTGGTAACAGTTCTTCCTTGTATGTTTTGTAGAATTCTGCTGGAAAGCCATCTGATCCAGGGCTTTTATTGTAGTTTTCTTATTTTCAATTTCCTGGATTGTTATTGGTCTATTTAGGGTCTCAATTTCTTGTTTCAAGCTAGGAGGGTTGTGTGATGTCAGAAAGTTCTCCATTTCCTTTAGGTTTTCAAGTGTGGTTCCATATAAGTGTACATAGTAGCTTCTGATAATCTTTTGTATTTCTTCAGGGCCAAATGTGACTTCAACTTTTGTGTTTTTGATTGTGTTTACCTGGGCTTTTTCTCTCTTTTTCTTGGTCATTCTAGCTAGGGGACCATCAATCTTGTTTATCCTTTCTAATAACCTGCTGTTCATTTCCTTGATTTTTTAAATTATCTTTTAGTCTATGTTCCAGATTTGGGCTTTTATTTTGGTGACCTGGATTCTTCTGTTGAAGTTAGGGTTTTGATGATCTTGCTTTTCCAGCTTCCTTAGGTGACTTGCTAGACTGTTAACTTTGTGATCTTTCCGTTTTCTTCTTGTGCATTTGTAGAAATATAAACTCCTCTCTTACTACTGCTTTCATGGAACCCCAGAGATGTTGGTAAGATGATTCTTCATTTTCATTTGTTTTCAGGTATCTTAAGTGTCTGTTTTGATTTCCATGTTGACCCAGGAATTGTTTAACATCCTGCTGTTTAGTGTTCATGTCTTTGTGGGTTTGGGGGGAACTTTGTTGGTGTTGATATTTATTTTTATTCCACTGTGGTCTGGGAAGTTTCATGGCAAAATTTTAATCTTATGAAATTTGTTTATATTTGATTTATGGCCAAGGATGTGGTCAGTCTTAGAGTAATTTCCGTGTGGTAATGAGTAGAATGTATATTCTATGGCCAATGGGTGGAATGTTCTGTAGGTATCAAGTAAGTCCATTTGGTCGAGTCACGTTGAGGTTCCAGATCTCCTTGCTGAATTTTTATACTGATAATCTGTCTAGGGTTGTTATTGGGGTATTAAAGTCCCCAGCTATGACAGTGTTAGAATCAATATCTTTCTTAAGGTTGCTTAGAAGCTGCTATATGAAACTTGGTGTTCCTATGTTGGGTGCATATATGTTTAGGATGGATATTTATTGTTGATGGATTAAAGCTTTTATCATTATGTAGTGATTTTCTGTATCTTTTAAAATTTTTGATAATTTAAAAGGGTATTTTGTCTAAAACTAAGATAGAAACTCCTGCTTTCTTCTGTGTTCCATTCATCTGAAATTTTGTTTCCCATCCTCTTACTTTGAATCTGTGAGTGTCCTTTCTGGTGAGATGAGTCTCTTAGAGACAATATATTGTTACCTCATGACATTTTATCTATTTTGCCATTCTATGTCTTTTCAGTCATGCATTTAGTCCATTCACATTCAGGTTAATTATTAAAATGTGAGAGTTTTTCCTGTCATGAGATTCTTATAGAGTTGTTGTAGTTCCTGTTTGTTTGTTGTTTTTCTTTTGATTTTTGGGTTGATTCATGTGTGTTTTCAATCTTTTTCCTGCACTATTGTGAAGAACGTTGTCATTCTTTCTTCCCTTTCTTCTGTGTTTAATACTTTCTTAAGTGTTTCTTGTAGAGCTGGTCTAGAGGCAGTGTAAGTTATTAGCGATTTAATTTCTGGGAAAGATTTTAATTCTCACTCACTGATGAAGCTTAACTTAGCTGGTGTTGGGAGCCAGCCTTGGAGGCCCACCTGATTGACAGGGTCCTGGTGGGTTGAAGACCCTGGGCCACAGGGCGAGCCCAGGAAGCTGAGGCCCTTCTGTCTTCCACCTTTGCTGTTTGATACCGCTGAAGAATTCTGTGCCGCCGTGGAAGAAAAAAAATGGCATGTTTATGTGAAGTACTCACAGCTAACCTGAGAATGTCATGGTTCATTTTTCCATTTTCCCACTATGCCATTTGGCCTTTTCTAACATATGCAAGGGTTAAACTCTGAAGCACATCAAGAATGCTTTCTTTCACTTGGTTATAAGTTACTAGATATCGCTTAAGTAATAAATGATATAAGTGTATTCACTCCTTATTTGATTTAGAATTAGCAGTTTAGTGTTTAGACATAAGGTTTTTTAGAAGCACAAGTTTATAGTAAGTCCATTATGTATTCATTATAAGTTCTAACACTTATCTAGGATTTATGTAGGTGATTTATAACACTGGTTTCACTGACTTAGGATAAAGATTATCATTAAGGTTTTTACTTAATTCAATAGTTAAAACTCTGAGTTAACATTTATAGAATGGGTTTTTTACTGAACTCATAATATACTAATCAGACACTTTTATGATAGATCAGCTAAAGACAGAAAGCAACTTTGGGGGGCCTAGGAAACATTACTAAAAGCTTCTTCTGAGTTCTCTTTAGAAACAAGCACTGCAGGATAAGAAGAGAAGTAACAAAGACATCTGGACAAGGGAGGCAATTACAACACTCTGAAGGACATAAAAGCCTAAGATGGGAAAACTCCTGACACGTGAAGAAATGTACACAGAAACTTTCTTAAGACATTTCAAGGACTGTAATTCGGGACTTTGGACTAAAAGTATTATTGTTGGCTTTATGAATAAGACTCATTGTCTGAATGTTTATAGGGATCTTGGTTTGTTTGTTGCTAAGACCACTAGATGGTAACTTTTAGAAGATATGTACGTGAAGGAATTTTCTTTGTCTTGCCCCTTTATGAATGGTATAAAAGCTCTGTGTTAACTAACATTAAATTGTCATCTGTTCAGGAAGCAGGTGTCCGAGTATAATGTTTTCGTCTTTTGCCTATCCATCTCTCCTTCAGGAAAGCCCATGACCCTTGTAGGGCTGGATTCCCACAAGCTGGGTAGGTTATTCATGGTTGAAATTGTTTATCTTCAAGAACTTTGAAGATTGGCTTCAAACTCTCCTAGCCTAAAGTGTTTCTGTAGATAAGTCTGCTGATATTCTAATTGATCTTCTCCAGTAGGTAGTCTGACCTTTTGCTCTTGCTGCCTTTAGGGTTTTTTCTTTTATACTTATTTTGTTTAGGTAAATTACTATGTGTCTAGGAGTTGGTCTTCTCATTTTTGTCTAGCAGGGTTTCTCTGAATCTCCTGTGTTTTAAAGATCACATTATGATGAGATGAGGGAAGGTTTCTTGAATAATTTCATGGAATGTTTGTTCCAGGGTGGTCTCTGTCTCTCTTTCTGCCCTTAGAAGTTCAATTACTCTTAGGTTTGGCTTCTTAAATAATCACTCATCTCTTGAAGGTTTTTTTCTGTCTTTTAAAGCTTACTTTTGATGTTTTTGACAGTTTGGGTTAGTTCTATATTTTGGTCCTCAAACTGTGAGATTCTTTCCTTTGCTTGGCTAATTCTTCTTTCCATGCTTATCAGTTTATTTATTTCACGCACAGTTTTCTTTACTGATGTTATCTCAGTTATCAACTCCTTCCTATTTTTCTCCTGTCTCACCTCATTCTTTTTAATCTCTCTATTAATGTCTTGATATCTGGGTTGTAGTTTGAGACCAGTCATCCTTGGAGCTCTTCATTGTTTGCATTCTGAAGTCTGTTTTCTCATTGCTTGACCTCCCAGGGGTCTGTGTGAGACCCATATTCTATTTTGATTTTTCTTCATTTGTGTAGATTTCCCTCCCTCACTTTCCCCTTCTTCTTTAATTCTGTTGTTCAGGCATGGCAGGGCTGCTTTTACTTCTGTTTGCTCAATCTCCTATTCTTCCTTATGTGGATACTCTGGCTTTGTTCAAATCTGAAGCTGGACTGTTGATTGGGGCTGTACTTTTTGCACTTTTGAGATTTAATTGAGGCAGGAGCTGTGATTCAAAACCTATCTGCAGATCCCAGTATCCTCTGACATGTATATTGTCACCCTGGAACCCACTTCCCTCTCCCTTACAATCTGTCCATGCAGTGGGGATATAGGTTTCCTCCCTGGAAGCAAAATGAGGCAAGAAAAAGGAAAATAATGGACAAAGGAAGGATGGGGGTAGGAGCAAGATGGAGAGAGAGAGAAGAGTAAGAGCAAAAACAGACAGATGTACCAACTAACAAATGAAAAGAGACACAAAGACAGAAAAGAGTAAAAACAAACAAACAAAAACAAAAATGTATAGATAATCATACAAACACACAGTCCAACAAATACCTGCCTATTGATGTCCTCTCCCCATACACAGAAAATGTAAAGAATTAAAAAAAATCAGTAAAATAACTGAAACAAAGCAAGTATGAAAACATTATCAAAAACAGAAAGAGAAAAAAACGAAAACAAAAACCAAACAAAAATGAAGAAAACAAACACAAAAAATAAAAAATAAAAACAAGAAACCAAACTCACTCTAGGGTCATTCCTGTTAGTTCAATGTCCTTTCAGCTTTGATCTCTAGCCCCTCCCAGCTGCTCTCAGCATAGGCAAATAGGTTTGCTCACAGCTTGGGTCAGATGCTCCAGGCCTATTTTGGAAGGAGGGTGGATCAGATCTGGACTCACCTGACTTGCTGCCTGTCAAGTCTTCCACTCGGATCTGACCTGTCTGTGTCTGATCCAGCATGGGGGAGGGGCTTCTGTCTCTCCCAGTTTGATGAGATTACCTTAGGCCCCAAGTTGGAGGCTGTGTGGGGCTGGGTAGAGCTGGGAGGGGCAATGCAGATCTCTGCCTGGTCCTGGGACAGAGAAAATGGCTGTGGTGGGCATGGACTCCTCTCCTGCTCTCCCAGATCCTCTCTCTCCACTGATCAGTTCCAGGGCTCCAACTGATCTGCTCTAACAGGTGATGATGTGGGCCTGGTGCCAGGTGATGAGAATCACCTGGATTCGGAAGGCTTTTCTCAGGCATGTTCCCATGAGCTGCAGATATCCTGTACAAGATCTTGCCAGCACTCCAATCTCAGGGTGGTGGGGACTTGCAGTCGCCCTCAGAGAGGGGACGCAGGTGCATGAACCTGAGTATCAGATAGACTTTCACTCTCCCACCAGCGCACACTTACTTACAAAGAGAGTCTTTGTGGACACTTGCCTCCAGAGATTCTCGTAGACTGACCTGTCAGTGACCATCTTAAGCTCCACCCTCCATTACTATATTTTAAAATGCAGAATGTCCAGTAACCATATTAACATAGCACAGAGACATAATTCAGAATTATATAGAAATTAGAAGCACTCATTAAATAATGATTTAAGATATTTTGCTTTCAGAAAGAAAGAAGACATTCAACATCAAGAAATAAGCAGATTTTATTAAATATGGTCAATGCATTGTACTTTTAAAAGATAAATCTCAATTTTCCTTTCAGAAAGGACAATTTGACTTTCAGCAGTCTGTATTACTCTGTTCAAAAAGAAACTCCGTTTATGCCATTATTTAAGTAGGGCTTATGTGCTAATACAATTTTTATCTGTAGGAAGTTTTCACCTAAAGACATAAGTTGATGGCAAAGTAAAAGAGATTTGAGTGTAATGAATGTTAACATCCACCAACATTGACAGGTGCCAACAAGTTTTTGCCATCAAGAACCAATACTGAGGTAAGATTAAAAAAAAAAAAAAACTTTCTTTCACATGATCGGACTAGGTTGTTTAATACTATCATAAAATCCAAGGAAAAAATGTGAGTGCTTCTGTCATAGTTTCCTCATTTTATGAATGGTTTTTCCATTTGGTAAATGGCTTTTCTTTCCCCGTTGAATTTCTTTGGCTCCTCTAACATAAATCAATTACCCAGCTGGGCTCAGTGGCTCAGCCTGTAATCCCGCGCCTTTGGGAGGCTGAGGTGAGTGGATTGCCTGAGCCCACGGGTTTAAGACCTGCCTGGGCAGCGAGACCTCATCTCTACAATAAATCAAAAAATCAGCCAGGCGTGGTAGCGTGCACCTGTAGTTCCAGCTACTTAGAAGGCTCAGGCGGAAGGATCGCCAGAGCCCAGCAGGTCGAGGCTGCGGTGGCCGGGAGCGGCCACTGCACTCCAGTCTGGGAGACAGAGTGAGACTCCAACTCAAAAAAAAAAAAAATTACCCATCTATATGTGAATCAAATTACTAACTTTTTAAAAAGCCCATTAATTGATATTTATCCTCATGCCCAAAAGTTCTTAATTATAACAGTTTTATATTAATAGAAGAGAATCTAGAATTAGTTACCTTCACTTTTTAATTTAATTGTTTTTGTTGTTCTGTCTGTTGTTTTTTCATAAAAATTTAAGAATCAACTTGTCAATTTCTATCAAAAATCTCATTGTAATTTTGATTGAGAATATGCAAAATTTATAAATCATTTTAGGTAGAATAGATATCTTAACAATATTTAGTCTTTTCATTTGTGAAACACATGATTTGAGTTCCTCTGGGCACATTCCCAATAGGGGTATTGCTGGGTTCTTATGGAAGGTCAATTTCTAGTTCTTTCAAAAATCACCATGCTGTCTTCCAAAGAGGTTGCACTAGTTTGTGTTCCCACAAATCATTCTACAAAAAAAGATACCTACACACGCATGTTTGCTGCAGCTCTATTCACAATAGCAAAGCATGGAACCAACTATGCTGCCCATCGAAGCTGAACTGGATAGAACAAAATGTGGTACATATACACAATGGAATATTATGCAGTTATAAAGGACTAACATATGGACTTCACAGCAACTTGGATGGATTTAGAGTCTATCATACTCAATGATCTATCACAGAAACAAAGAACAGAGTACCATATGTTCTCACTCATAAGGACTTTGAACAATTATCATAATATTATAAGAAAGGGATTGGCAGTAGTGGGAAACTGCCAGGGAAGGGGAGGTTGGGATTGGAAGTTGAGGAAAACTGCCAGGGAAGGGAGGGCACACCTCATCAACAAGGGTATCTGCATAATGAACATTTCTATACCTAACCATGAATTGTAACCCCACATCTTTAAAATTAAAAAAAAGAATAAAAGAGAAGTCTCCTTTAATTTCTTTCATCAATTTTTTATACATATGTTGTTAAATGTACCTCTATATATTTAATATTTTGATGTCATTTTATTACTTTAAATTGTAATTTCCTGCTTTTTATTTATTACATAAAATTTATTTTTGTAGATTATCTTTGCACACTATTACTTACAAAATTCATAAATTAGTTCTTAAAGCTTTTTAATGGATTCCTTAGTGTACTCATGTTGTTGCATATAAAGACAGCTTTATCTCTTTCTTTTAAAAATATATGTTTTTTCATTCTTGATGCACTAAGACCTCTAGTGCATTCTTGATAGTGATGGTGTGAGTGGGTTTCGTGACTTCCTTCCATATTTAGGGACAGTGAGGAAAATATAATATAGTCTTTAAAATGTTTTCGTCTATTTTGGTTGTTAATATTGTTGCCTTTTCTCCTTCATCTCTTCCCTCCATTCTGGGGATGGAGAATTGTAGGACATGATGTTTTCCCAAAGACCGTAGTAATATGTTTATGATAAAAGAATGTCAGAGAACCTTAGTAATTATAGATGAGAATAATTATTTAAGTAAACTGGTTATTGTCTACTGCATGCCATGTTATAGGTTCTAGAAATGTAGTAGGAAAACATAAACATATATTTTGTGATGATTAATATTAAATCTAAAATGTACATAGTAGTTCTTACTATGTGCTAAGCACTTTTATTTCTTTTAACTCATTTAAACTTTATAACACCCTATGAGGTAGATGATTTTATTATTTACACAAATATTGAGGAACATAGAAGTTATTTAACATGCCATGAGTCCCACAGTTAGGAACCGGTAGAACTGTTTTTAAAACCTAGGATATCAGATACCAAAACTCATGTATACTCATGCATGCTAGTGTGTGTGGCAGTAAATATAATAGTCAAAATAAAGAGATAAAATACATAGTACACTAATTATGCTATATTTGTTATACACAACATGGAGTAAAATAGGGAAAAAGGAAAATAACAGAAGTGTGTGTTTGTGAGTACGTGTGTAGTAGGTGCTGCTATTTTTAAGGTGATTACCAGGAAAGACTTCACTGAGAAAGTGGTATTTGGATAAATTCATTGATAGATATATATACAGGTAGATAGATAGAGATATAGGTACAAATATATGTGTTTTTGTGATTAAATAGATATAAAGACTAAAAGTTCTAAGTCAATACATACATTACTGTAGAATATTTGTTTAATTTATCTATAATATGCTTATATATAAAAATTTCTGTCTATCATCATTAATTTCACTTGAAAAATATCCAAAATATTCAAATAAGTTTTAGTAACATGTAATATTATTGCCTTACAATGGAAACTAGCAGCCTGCTTTCTTAAATTTCTGGATGATTATTAATGCATTCTATTGCGATCAATCCTGGACATAAAATTGAATGTGATTGATCTCTATAAAGTACACACTAATAATGATTCATTATATTGATTAAACACAGCCATTAACTTTTACAAATATTCAGTTTGTCAAATTGAAAAAAACTCTAAATGCAACAATAAGTGAATGAAACATTATTTAAACATAACATCATTCTGGGTTTTAATCATGTTAAGTGTTATATAAATCCCTAAATAACTTACTAATAAAGGTTCAAACTTAGTCTACTTTTTAATAAATATTTCTTAATGAAATCCAAAACTATTGTGATTTATTTTTTAGTGAAGCATATATTCTATAAGAGTTTGTCATCATTTCACAAGAGACTACTTATTCAGGCTTGTTTTCATACCTAATATTTTATACAGTATAATTTCTTATTATGCTCTCAGTCAATTAGCCTGCAAAAACATAGACATATCGTTAAAGCTCAAATTAAAAAGAATAATTACAATGTTTTTGGTGGTGTAATCTTTCAAATAAAAACAGCATCAGTGCTGGAGAAGAAAGGTTTTTGAGCAAACAGAATTTTGGCAGGATTTCTCAATTTTGGCATTATTTACATTTTGGGATGGATGACTCTATTGTGAAGGATCATCATGAGGATTGTAAGATATTCAACATCATTTCTATCCTCTACCCACTAGATGCCAACAGATCCTCCAACCTCCACATCTCCCTGGTTGCAACAACCAAATATTTTTCCATACTTTGCCAAAGGTCTTCTGGAGGGCAAGCAAAATCACCTTAAGTTGAGAACCACTAATATTGAAAAATGCTTATTACAATTAATACTTATATTGTTAATAATAAATAACATTTATTGAGCAAATTATGTACCAAATACTAATTCATCTCATCTGCCATATAAAAAAAACTATAGTAATGCCCATCTTATTAATTAATTAGTCAATTAATTAATTGATTCATTCATTCATTTATTATTTTAGAGTTGTGGGTTACAAGTGACAATTTACTCCATAAGTAAGTTTGGACTTGTAGCTGGTCCTTTCTCTCCCCAATAGTGGACCAGGTACCCAGTGTGTTGCCATGTTCCCCTCTTCCCTCCTCCCCTCCCCTAACAATATTCAGCATCCGTGGGTCTCTTTCTTGCACTACAGTGATCAGGGTTTGCTTAGCAATGAGAACATGTCGTATTCCGTTGTTTATGTGATAGTTCATATAGTGTGATAATTTCTAGTTGCATCCATGTTGCCGTGAAGGCTATGATTTTGTTGTTCTTTATGGCTGTGTAATGCTTCATCATGTATATGTACCACATTTTCTCTATCCAGTCCACTTTTGATAGGCATCTGGGTTGGTTCCATAGTTTTGCATTGTTTTGTATTGCTGCAGTGAACATATGTGTGCTGGTGTCTTTTTGGTAGGGCAATTTATATTTCTCTGGGTATATTCTTAGAAGACTGCTGGATTATATGAAAACTCAATTTCCACGTTGCTTTCCACAAAGATCGAAGTAGTTTACATTCACACCTGTAAATGTAAAAAGAGAAATTTATAGCATATAGAAATAGTCTATACTATTTACAGGCTCAGGGGTATATTATGGGTGGAATTCAGAATATAGAAAATGTGCATTCTACCACATTGTTCATCAACGGGGCCTGGGGAAAGTGTTTCCCTGTGAGTGAATTTAGCTGACAGATCCAAGGAAGAGGAGAACACAGGCAGGAGCATGTCTCAAAGGGTTGCAAGGCCCTAAGAACTATGACAAGTCCATGAGGAAGATAAAATCTGGGCCAAGTGAGGAGATAAAGCCTCTCTGTAGATGGTACATTAGACCTGTCAAATCAGTAGAATAAAATAGAGATAAATGCCAGATTCTCTTTTAACCAAGGTATTAGACTGATGAATTAAAAACTTAAATGAGATTAAAAGCCAAGTATCACTCTAATTTTAATAATAATATCCTTTTAAAGTGGGGATATGGGACAAAGTCTCCTTCGTTGAAAGAACTCTTGAACAGGTATGTCTCTTACCTCTGCTGCTGAAACATTTAACATAATGGTGGCTTTCTCATTACATTAATTACTCCTTTGATTATAGCCAATTGCTTATTTTAAAACTTTATTCAAAAATTCCATTGTAACACAATTGTAAAATAAGGTTTTCCTTGATACAATGCTTCTAAATGCTAGCTAGATTATTGTGTAAGTCAACAAATAGCAAGTAACAGAAATAACTCTAAAGTATAACATTAAAAAAATCAGAACAGGGCAATGTCCTTAGGTCCCCTCTCACTGTGGGAGTTTTTCTGTCCTCTTAATAAATTCTACTTAAAAAAAAAATCAAAACAAACAAAAAAATGCCTAATGATGTAAACACTTTACAATGTCAGAATGGGAAAGGGTTTCTTTTTTCTTTTTTTTTTAGCTTCATTTATTGTAGAAACAAGGTTTCTCCAAGTTGTGCAGGCCAGTTTTGAATCTCTAGGCTCTAGCAACCCTCTTACAATCTTAACAAGAAAATAAGACGAAAAAAAGACAGCAAAAGCTACACCGATAACCTGATACACCATATAAGCTCTCAAAAGCTGTTGTTACCCTTAGGTTACAAATAATAGCACAAAAAGGTCTACTTTTCAACACTTGGAATGTAGTCTCATGAAAACAAGACCTCAAAAAATTAAGTTAAGACTGAGAATTTTTCTTCTTCATGGAAATCTTTAGTAAAAGGTGAAAGATTTATATGATCTGAAGAGAAACCAGGGTACTGGTTTCTTAACAAGCCACCACTAGAGTAGATTAACAGGCAAAAATGGAAACAGGTATATAGAGCAGAAAAAGATACTTGTTTCATTCCTAAAAATGTCGCAATATAGATAAATTAAAATAATAGATTATTCATTAACAGTGTTGAAAAAACTGACTACCAGGCCGGGCTTGGTGGCTTAGCTTATAATCCCCAGCACTTTGGGAGGCCGAGGCGAGTAGATTGCCTGAGCCTTCGGGTTCGAGACCCACCCTGGCAACTTGGCAATACCTCGTCTCTACAAAAAATAAAAAATTAGCCGGGCGTGGTAGCGTGCACCTGTAGTCCCTGACTGCTTGGAAGGCTGAGGTGGAAGGATCGCCAGAGCCCAGCCGTTTGAAGCTGCGGTGGCCAGGAGCATGCCCCTGCATTCCAGTCTGGGTGACAGACTGAGACTCCAACTCAACAAACAAACAAACAAACAAACAGAAAAAACCCGACTACTGTATTCATTTTGTATTGGAACATAACAAATTACCACAAACATAGTACCTTACAACAACTCATGTTTACTCTTTCACTTTCCAGGGGTCAAGGCTAGGCTGAAGTTCAGGTGTTGACCAGAACTGCATTCTTTTCAGAGACTTACAAGGAAAAGTAAAGATACATTTTTAAACAATCTTAGGTTGTTGGCAGCATTAATTTCCTGACAGTGGCAGAAATAAAGTCTCCATTTTCTTAATGATTTTTGAGCATAGACTACTTTTAGCACCGAGAGGTTGCCTGCATTTCCTTGACATGGTTCTTGCCATAAACCCTGTCATGATATGTCAGCTTATTTCTTCAAAACCAGCAAGGAAGAGACATCTCTATAGTGCATACCTGCGTACAAATACGTATACACATACATACATATATATGAGTGTATTTATATAGGGATAGATGTAGACATAGATGCAGATATGGATATGGATATACATATGTGTGTAATGTTCATGTGCAAATATATATACAGTTGACTTTTGAACAGTGTGGGTTTCAACTGAGTTGTCCCTCTTATGCACTGATTTTTTCAATAAAAATGACACCAAATGTTCCTGCCTTTTCTGCTCCCCTTCCACTTCCTACACCTATTTTGCCTCTATCATCCCGTAAACCCACCCCTCTGCTTCTTTCACCTCCTCAGACTACTCAATGAGAAGATAAGGATAAAGACCTCTATGATGATTCACCTCCACAATGAATAGCAAATACATTTTCTCTTCCTTATGATTTTCTTAATAACATTTTCTTTTCTCTGCCTTACTTTATTATAAGACTATAGGACATAATACATATAATATTCAAAATATGTGTGAATTGACTGCTTATCTTATGTGTAAGTCTTCCAGGAAACAATAGGCAAAAACTGTAAACAGTAGGCAAAAGTCACTAAAAAGCAAAGTTTTGTGGGAGTCAAAGTTATACACACATTTTTGACTTCACAGAGGGTCAGGCCCCCTAATCCCTGCATTGTTCAAGGATAAACTGTATATATTTCTACACACACACACACACACACACACACACACACACACACACACACACACACATAAATGTAATCATGGAAGTACCATCCCATCATTTTTGTTATTTCTCATTATTTGCAAGCATATTACAGGTCCAGTCCACATTCAAGGGCAAGGGGTTACACAGGGTATAAACATAGGGTTCACCCTAGGTTCTGTCCACCACTACTCTGCTGAAAAGAATTATATATAAGGATTCTCAAGATACATATATATATATATATACCTCTATGATGATTCATTTCCATTTAATGAATAACAAATACATTTTCTCTTTCATATGAAGAGAAAATTCTTAATTCAAAATTCAATATTCATAATTCCTTATTTCTCTTCCATATATATATATGTACTAAGGGCTGGAGAAAACCAGTGTCCTAGCACAAGCTATCAGAAAGAAAAGGTTCTTTCTCACTTTGTCATTGTGTTCTCTTCAAGTCTTCAGTTGATTGTATGAGGCCCACACACATTGGGGATTGCAATTTCCTTTACTCAGTATACCTATTCGAATGTTAATCTCATCCAAAACTCCATCACAGCCACACTCATAATAATGTTTGACTTACTATCTGGACACTACATGGCCTAGTCAAGTTGACACGTAAAGTTAACCACTACACAAAGGTTTGGAATATCCTGTGCAAGATAAATGTTTTATGTTGGTGGACTTGAAACTTCAAATTAAACAAACAAAGCATCAAAAATATAGCCCTAAAAGTAAAAGAAAATTTGAATTTTAAGTGAAAATATATGTCTTACCTCTATGTAACACCAATTTGTCTATGTATAACACTTGCATCTGCTTCAGAATTGACTTCCTCTCATTGACTATCAGACATTTTTGGCAGCTTGGGCAAGTGACAATGTGACATTTCCACATCTTTTTGCACAAGAGAGATGACTCTTTGTAAAGGCAGTTTGCAAAACTTCTCTTCAAGCCCCCTTTAACTAATTTAGCCTATTTTACAATCACAAATTATGTCATCATATCTAAGAGACAATGATGAGATATGCCATTACTTGATGTTCCCTCTAAAAGATAAAAAATTAAATTTATCTTACTTTATTACTCAGTTTATTAATTTTTTACTTATTAGTCCAACTCTTTTACATTGAGATTAACTAGACTTTTATCATTCTTTGACTATTAAAAATAGAAAACATAAGAAAAATATTAGTTGTTTCATATGCCTAATATTCATACACTTTCAGAGAGTGAATCTTATAAATCACCTTTCAACTCAAAGTAAATGATTCCAGCTCTGTTCAAACTCTATAGCATTCTATAGATTATTAAGGAGGCCAAGACAAATTATCATAAGCTCCTTGGCTTAAAACAACAGAAATTTATTGTCTCAGAGCTAGAGACTGAAAATTTGAAATTAAAGTACAAGCAGGATTTGTTGCTTTTGGAGTCTCTGAGGATAATCCAATTCATTTACCTCTCCTATCTCCTGGTATCTGTGGGCAATTCTTGTCATTCCTTGACCTGTAAGATGTATCACTCCAATCACTGCCTTAATCTTCTTCACACAGCCTGCAACTTCTGTGTCTCTATGTGTCTCAAATATCATTCTCCTTTCTCTTTCAAAGACAACAATCTTTGGATTTAAGGCATACCCAAAAATCCAGATTCCCATCTCACGATATCAACAATTACATCTGGAAGTATCAAATTTCTAAATATGGTCACATTCACAGATATTAAGGGGTAGGACTCAATCATTTTTTGGAGGGAATGCTTATCAATCTACTATACAGGGCCAATACTATAAACATTGCCTAGTTGCTGCATAAATAAAAGCAGATTCTAGATATAATGAGCTATGAAATATTTTTGCATTTTAAAATTAGACTTGTATATGGTATCTACATTAACTACTGTTATTGGATCATTTGGTATCAATTCTCATAACAAATTTATATTTTGTTTAATCAACAAAATTCTAGGAATGCAGATCAGGAATCAAAATATCTAGGAATACATACTAATATTTTAAATATAACTAACAAGAAATTAGCTTTGTTATACATATTAGAATTAGAAACATAAACAGCAGGATTTTTAGAGATATGAATGACAGGTAACATTAGTTTTTGAGTTTGGCAACTCTTCCATTTCAAGAAAACATGTAAAATGAAAAAATGTAAAAATTTGATGGATTTTATTGATTACTGCTCAAAAGAACTTTTAAAATGAATCTCCTTTTTCATTTGATGGTTAAACTTCTTTCCGTCAGTCATATTAAAAGCAGACATACATTAACTTTCTGATGGTTTCAAAGAGTAATTTCAATCTCTTGGTTTTTAGCTTTCAAAGACATTCAAAGGTAATTCTAATGATGGCCCTTCTTGAGGGTGAACTGGTTTTATATAGTCTTAATTTTCAAGTCTTATTGTCAAGAGTAAAGCACACAGTGGGACTGATAGCAGCATTTTGGAAATTGCTGAGGGCAACTTAAGATGAAGTTTTCAGTTTAAGTAGAAAACAGTAATAAGCCCATTTATTTTTTGAATATGCACGTATGCTTTAGAATATCTATATTTGAATGTTAGTATAAACGTGTCCATATATAACATACACACATATACACATGCACAACTTTTGATGCTGAAGATATACATTTCCACTGATTTCAAGATTTGTTGATATCAGCAAGTCATATGTCGAGAAGCATTTTATTAAAGGGAAAATTATCAATATTTTAATATAGAATGTGATGTTAGTATTAAGCCAGAATATTTGTGGTTACTTATGAAAAGTGGATTTTGTTGTAAATAGCTTACAAGTCACCAAGCTAAATCAAGTTATGAATAGTAATAATTGGATACATTTTATTGAATTTTTCCTTGGATTAACTAATTAAACCAAAGATTTCACTACTTAAAACTAATCCAGGTGGTTTTAGAAGTAGAGTTATTATTCAGTGTACAAACATATTTCATTTTGGTTTCATTTAAAACCCTGTTTACTAGAAATCTTTTAATATTAAGAAAAATATATTCAGTTTTCTGGTATCTTTTGTTTTTGTTGTTGTTGTTTGTTTGATTTTGAGTTGGAGTCTCACTCAGTCACCTAGACTGGAGTGCAGTGGCCGCTCCCGGCCACCGCAGCCTTGACCTGCTGGGCTCCGGTGATTCTTCTGCCTCCGCCTTCCAAGTAGCTGGAATTACAGGCACGCGCTACCACACCCGGCTAGTTTTTGATTTATTGTAGAGATGAGGTCTCACCAAGTTGACCAGGTGGGTCTCAAACCCACGGGCTCAGGCAATCCACTCACCTCAGCCCCCCAAAGCGCGGGATTACAGGCTGAGCCACCGAGCCTGGCTAAATATCTATTAAATGCTGCCTACATAGTACACATTGAATGGGAGGTAGTCCCTAAGCAGGCAACCCAAGACTCTGCCTCTTGGTGTTTACACCCTTTGGAATCTTTACCACTCAAGTGTGGAATGGTGACTCACTTCTAATAAATGGAACAGGACAAAAGGTATGGAATATCACTTCAAATATTAAATTACAAAAAGGCTGTGACTTCTATCTTGCTTGCCTTTTCATTTGTATGCCCAGTTAGAAGCTGGATTCCATGTGAGAACTATCTATGGAGAAACCTAAATGGCAAAGAACTGATGGAGACCTTATGCTCACAGCTCACAAGAAACTGACATCCTCAGTCCGGCAACCTGTGAGGAGTTGAGTCCTGCCAACAACCTTGTGAGTGATCTCAGAAGCAAATTCTTCCTCAGATGAACCTAGAGATAGCAATAAACCTGAAGGATTTTTTTCACCCTTAAATTTTTATTTTAAAATTGTGAGGTACAATTTAGGGTTAGGTATACAAATATTCATTGTGCAGTTACCCTAGTTGATGAGGTGTGCCCCCCCTTCCCCCTGCAGATTTGTACTACTGCAAATCCAACCTTCCCACTCCTCAGCCCCCTATAGTTTCCCGTTACTGTCAATCCTTTTCTTACATATTACAATAGTTGTTCAAGGTCCACTTATGAGTGAAAACATGTGATAGTTCTTTGTGTGAAAGATCACAGTCTAATAGACTCAGTCCATCCAGGTTGCTGCAAAGTTCATGATTTTGTTCTTCTTTATGGCTACGTAATATTCCATTGTGTATATGTGCCACATTTTTTTATTCTGTCCTCTTTTGATGGGCTGCATGCTTAGTTCCATGTTCTTGCTATTGTGAACAATGCTGTGATAAACATACGTGTGCAGGTATCTTTTTTATGGAGTGATTTGAGTTCTTCCGGGTATATTCCCAGTAGGGGGATTGTAAAGTCATATAGAAGGTTGACTTTTAGAACTTTTAGGAATTGCCACACTGTTTTCCACAGAATCTGTACTAGTTTACACTCCCACCAACAGCATAGAAGTGTTCCTTTTTCATCACACTCTCTTCAGCATCTGCTATTTTTTGAGAAATTGATGATGGTCATTCTGACTCGAGTTAGGTGGTATATCAAGGTACTTTTAATTTGCATTTCTTTGATGACTAGTGAGACTGAACATTTTTTTTCATGGATCTGTTTGTTGCTCGTATGTCTTATTTTGAAAGCTGTCTTCATATCTTTCGCCCACTCTGCAATGGGGCTGTTTTTTTCTTTTCAGTACATGTGAGTTCCTTGTAGATCCTAGATGTTAGCCTTTGTCAGACATAGAGTTGGCAAATATTTTTTCCCAGTCTGTGGGCTGTCTCACTGCTCTCTTGATGGTTTCTTTGACTTTGCAGACACTTGTTAGTTTGATAAGGTCCCAATTGTCTATCTTACCTCTTTTGGCATGGGCACTTTGGGTTTTGATCTGGAATTGGTTGCCAGTTCCAACTTCCATAAGGGTGTCTCCTGCATTTTCTAAGGTTCTTATAGTTTGAGGTTTTACTTTTAGGTCTCTGATCCATTTAGAGTTGATTTTTGTGTATGGAGATAGGTAGAACTCCTGTTTCAATCTTCTTCATGTAGTCAGCCAGTTTCCCCAGCACTATTTACTGAACAGGTTCTCCTCTCCCCAGTGGTTGGTGGTGGAGGCTTTGTCGAAGATGAGTTGGTTGAGAAATTAAGGTTTTGCTTCTGGAATCTCAATTCTATTCCATTGGTCTATATGCCCGTTCTTGTACCAATACCAGACTGTTCTGATTATTGCAGAATTATAATAAAATTTATACTATGGGAATGTAATACCTCTTACTTTGTTTTTTTTGCTGAGGATTGTTATGGCTATTCTTGATCATTTATGTTTCCATATGAATTCCAGTATTGTTGTTTCTAGGTCTGAGAATAATGTTGCTGGTAATTTGATGGATATTGTATTAAATCTATAGATTGCCTTAGGTAGAAATGCACATCTTAACAATGTTGATTCTTTGAATCCATGAGCATAGAATATTTTTCCACTTCCACTTGTATGTGTCATCTTTGATTTCTTTGAGCAGTGTTTTGTAGATTTCACTGTAGAGGTCTTTCACATTGCTGGTTAGGAAGATGTCACTGTATTTCTTTTGTGTGTGTGTGTGGCTATTGTGAATGGAATCATGCTTTTTATTTGGGTTTCTGTTTGTTTATTATCAGTGTATAGAAATGTGTTTTGCACATTTGCACTCTGAGACTTTTCCAGAGTCCTTTATTAGTGCAAGGAAGTTTTGACAGATTCTGTTGGGTTTTTGAGGTATAGAATCATATCATCTGCAAAGAGGGATTACTTGATTTCCTCTTTTCCTATTTGGATATCCCTGATCACCTTCTCTTCTCTGATTGCTCTAGCAAGAACTTCCTAAACTATGTTGAACAGGAGGAGTGAGAGTGGGTATCCTTGTCTTGTTCCAGTATTCAGGGAAAATGGTTCTAATTTTTGTCTGTTTAGGAGTATGCTGGCTGTGGGTTTCTTGTAGATGACTCTTACTATTTGGAGGTATGTTCCATCTATGCCTAGATGTTTGAAGGTTTTTATGAAGAAAGGGTGCTGAATTTTATCATGTTTTTTGCATCTGATGATATAATCATGTGGTTATTTTTTTTTATGTTTGTTGATGTATTTAATTATGTATATGTTCATATGAGTGTTGAACCAGCCTTGCATCCCAGGGATGAATTCTACTTGGTCAGAGTGGATGGTTTTTGATATGAGTTGTTGAATTCAGTTTGCTATGATTTTTTTTGAGAATTTTAGCATCTGTGTTCATCAAGGATATTGGCCTGTAGTTCTCTCTCTTTGTTGGATCTTTGCCTGGCTTGGGTATTAATGTGATGTTAACTACATAAAATCATTTGGGGGAGAGTTCCATCTTTCTCAATCCACCTGGAATACTTTCAATAGGATTGGTATCAGTTCCTCCTTGTATGTTTTGTAGAATTCTGCTGGAAAACGATCTGGTCCAGGGCTTTTTTTTTCTTATGACAAGTTTATTTCCCACATTGTTACTGGTCTATTTAGGGTCTCAATTTCTTCTTGTTTCAACCTATGGAGGTTGTGTGATGTCAGAAAGTCCTCCGTTTTCTTTAGATTTTCAAGTTTGTTTCCATACAGGTGTACTAGTAGTCTCTGATAATCTTTTGTATATCTTCAGGGTCAGTTGTGACTTCATCTTTGGTGTTTCTGATTGAGTTTATTTGGGCTTTTTCTTTCTTTATCTTGGTCAATCTAGCTAGTGGACCATCAGTCTTGTTCTTTCAAAGAACCAGCTTTTTGTTTCATTGATTTTTTGTATTATCTTTTTTTCTTCTATGTCCTGGATTTGGGCTTTTATTTTGGTAATCTGGATTCTTCTGCTGAAGTGAAGGTTTTGGTTGTTTTGCTTTTCCAGCTTCCTTAGGTGACTTGTGAGGCTGTTAACTTGTGATCTTTCCATTTTTTCCATCTGTGTTTATAGAGTTGTACTGCTCTCATGGCATCCCAGAGGTTTACTCTTATGTTTGACTCCTTGAAATAATTTCTCTTCTCTTGCAGGTTTTGTTCTGTCTTTTAAAGCTTCTTTTCAATGTTTTTGACAGTTTTTTTTTCATTCTATATTTTGGACCTCAAGCTGTGAGATTCTTTCTTCTGTTTGGCTAATTCTGCTTTCCATGTTTATCAGTTTGTTATTTATTTCATTCACAGTATTATTTACTGCTGTTATCTCAGCTATCAACTACTTCCTATTTTCCTTTTGTCTCTCCTCAATTATTTTTATTCTTTCTATTAATGTCTTGATATCTGGGTCTGTAGTTTGAGACCAGTCATTCTGGGGACTCTTTATTGTTTGCATTCTGAAGTCTGTTTTCTTTAGTGTCTGATCTCCCAAGTGTCTGTGTGAAACCCATATTCTTCTTTTGGTTTTTCTTCATTGGCGTAGATTTTTCTCCCCTCCACCTTTCCCCCCCCTTCTTTAATCCTGTTTTTCAATGATGGTGGGGTTGCTTTTACTTTTGTCTGTCAGTCTCCTATTCTTCCTTATGTGGATCCTCTGGCTTGTTAATCTGAAACTGGCTTGTGGGTTGGGGGCTGTACTTTTTGCAGTTTTGACATCTAATTGAGGGGGAGCTGTGATCCAGAATCTATCTGCAGATCCCAGTATCCATCGACAGGTGTATGGGCATCCTGAAACCCACTTCCCACTGTTTTACTTCCCATGCAGTGGGGTATAGGTTTGCTCCCTGGAAGCAAAATGAGGTTGGAAAAAGGAAAATAATGGAAAGAGTAAGGAGGAGAGCAATAGGAAGATGGAGAGAGTGAAGAGTAAGAGCAAAAACAGACAGATGTACCAACTAACAAATGAAAAGAGACACAAAGACAGAAAAGAGTAAAAAAAAACAACAAAACTAACACATATAGATAATCATACACTCAGTCCAACAAATACCTGCCTATTGATGTCCTCTTTCCATACAAAAACAGGAAGCCTAAAGAATAGAAAAAAAAATCAGTAAAATAACAGAAACAAAGCAAATATGAAAACTTTATCAAAAACAGAAAGAAAAAAAAACTAAAACCAAATACAATAAAAAATGAGGAAAACAGACAAAAAAATAAAAATAAAAAAATAAAAACAAGAAACCAAACTTACTCTGGGATCGTTCCTGTTAGTCCAATGTCCTTTCAGCTATGATCTCTAGCCCCTCCCCTCTGCTCTCTGCAGAGGCAAGTAGGGTTGCCCACACTTGGGTCAGATGCCCCAGGCCTACTTTGGAAGGAGGGTGAATCAAATCTGCACTCACCCGACTTGCTGCCTGTCAAGTCTTCCACTCAGAGCTGACCCCTCTGTGTCCAATCCAACATGGGGGAGGAGCTTCTGTCTCTCCCAGTTTGATGAGATTACCTTAGGCCCCAAGTTGGAGGCTGTGTGGAGCTGTTTGGAGCTGGGATGGGCCATGCAGATCTCTGCCTGGTCCTGGGACAGAGAAAATGGCTGCAGTCAGCATCTCCTCACCAGGCTTGGGACTCCTCTTTGGTTCTCCAGGATCCTCTCCTTCCACTGATTAGATCTGGGGCTCCAGCTGATCCATTATAATAGGTAATAATGTGGGCCAGGTGCCAGGTGATAGAATCAACAGGATTCAGCAGGCTTTTCTCAGGAACATCCCCACGAAACATAGCAGACTATCTTGTGTGCCCACACTCCAATCTCAGGGCGGGTGGGACTTGCAGTCGCCTTCAGAGGGGTGCCCCGAGTGCATGAACCCAAGTCTCCCCTCCAATGGTCTTTCACTTTTCCACCAGGGCATGCCTACTCATGCAGGGAGTCTTTATGGACACTTGTTTTTGTGGAGACTCCCACAGTCTGACCTGTCTGGCCACCATCCCAAAGGAATTTTTGATTGCCTCATTTTAAGAGGGTCTGAGCTGGAGGACCCAGGGAAGCTAAGTGAATGCACAAAACTGTGAGAAAATAAATGTATGTTGTACAAAGTCACTAAATGTTCAGATAATTTGTTATGCAGCAATATATATTTACTATACACTACTTAGTTACAGATACTCCTCAATTTAATGTTGGAATTACACATCCTGATAAATCCATTATAAATCAAAAATCTATTTAATACATTGATAAATCCATCATCTAGTCAAAAAAAATCACAAGTTGGAGCATGATAAGTTAGAGGCTGTCTGTGTACAAGTGGGAAAATAAGAAACAATATGTATAGATTGTAGGAAGCAGATAAAGTTCTATAATTCAATTGACTCCTTTAAAATTGGGGCATATGAGTGTATTTTGATAAAAGAGTATGCACTTATGTGTTCTCACAAACCTGTGTTGTTTACACTTGCTTGATTTAAAACATGACTATTTGTTTACCTGAAATATGAGCTATCTGCCTCATAATTTTATAGGTATAGAGAAGGGATGTCCAACATTTTGGCTTCCCTGTGCTGCATCGGATATAGAGGAATTTTCTTGGGCCACATGTGAATTATATAATATAGTTGTTATATATATATTTTTCTAAACTTTATAATAAAAACATGCAACTTCTATTTTTGTATGTTTTTACTATAAAGTTTAGAAAAATGAGAACAATATAAAACTAGTGGAACATTTGTTTTTGTAAAACCATTTTATCAATGTTTGGTTTGATGAAAGTAGTTGCAATTCTTAGCGAGTTCTTAAGGTGCTCATCAGAAATGTCTTTTTGGGGGGCAGCCCCCTTGGGTCCCTTGCAACTTTGGGAGCTTTTTTGTCTTCTCAATAAATCCTGCTTTAAAAAATAGAAATACTTGTTTGAATTTTGTTTTTTGTGTGCTTCATTATTGTAAATGTATGTGCAGCTAAAAAGTGATGTCATGAATAAGTGTGACTGTGAACTTCAAAAATGGAACTATGCATTGTGTCACAAAGAAAATAAATGCCAAAAAAACCCCACATGATGTTAAAATATTTTGTGGGGCTGCATTATTAGCTATCCTGGACCAGATGCAGCCCATGGCCGGCAGGTGGGACATGCCTGGTATAGAGAATGATAACTTTCTAAATTAATTCTGGTTAGACAAGAGATTCTAGTAGGTAATAACATTTATTTAGCCTCTCTAATCTGAAATGGTTAGTTCTTAATATCAATTACACTCTGGCATTTTTTCTTCTCTTTCTGCAATATGTTCTTTCCATTTTTAAAAAGAGGACTGCATGTGTAACAATAACACAAACTATAAATTAGGCAATGAAAGACTGTAACTGGGTAAGCAATTTAAGGAACAACCTACTGTATCACTTATTTGGATTCTGATATCAACTTGAATAAAATCAATTGTTTGAGAAAATTATTAGATATTAGTTATTTCTTATCTTCTGTCTTATTTCTGCAAATCAAGATAGAGCATCTATTGTGTCACATTTATTAAATTTGCTTTAGTTACATGAATCAAGTACTACATTTGTCATATAAATTGACAGTTTAAAACATGTAGCTGGAATGAATTTAAAAGATGGGGATAGTATGTCTGAGTAATTAGTTTCCTCTAAAATATTTTTAGAATAACTTCTTTCCTCTGTCCATTTCTGAGAGATGAAGCTGGGGAAAATCGATCTACTCAGCTTTTTAGCTAAGACATAATAAATATTGTCTTTCTTTCTAGTCATATAACTTTTGAACGTATATCCACCCATACATCTATGATTGTTATTTAATATGGAGAAATATATATCTTACAACTAAGACAATGTTTTCTTTTTTTACTTTTAGGTCAGTTATTACCTCTTTGGAAAAACTGTTTTCAGCATGCAGAATAAAGCATTTCTTTGTTTATACTTATTTAATTTTTTCATTTTGTTACTTCTTCAGAGAAGACAAAAGACTAGAAATACTCAAATCTGTACTTAAAATACATAGCTCAGTAACAACCTAATGGGATTTAATTATATTTCCACAGAGCAAATTTATTATTACACTGCTTCTTTGTGTTTTGTAGAACATTAATAGGAAAATAACATTAAAGATTTCTGCTAGTAACAGACCTATACATTAGCTGCTTTTAAAATAAAAAGCATCACAAAGACATATGAAAAAATGCATATTTATTTTATATTTCTTGTGGCAGGGGATGTGAGTGTAAGAAGATATATACACTACCAAATGTATCCTTATTCTGACCTAGAACCTGTGTCTAGTTTCTAGAAAGGAACATGACATAATTCTCAGAACCCTTACCTCCACATGTTTTTGACTATTGTATTGGAGAATTCTCCCTTGCCCAAATAAAAGCAAACAATTCTGCAACAACAGAAACACAAATAATTTGCCAGAGTGATTCTTATAGTCTTCTTTTTTCTATTACTCAATATATGTCTTGAATGACATAAATAAAAATATGTTAAGATTTTTTAAAGGCGTCTATAAGTTTTAATAGTAATTAAATGTATATTCCTATGTAATTATTTCTCATTTTGAGCAATGTCTAGGTATGAGGTAAAAAAGAAAAAATAGAAGAAAAATATATTTTGTGTCCATTCCCCATATATTTGGGTGTCAATCTATCTGAATTTCTTGATAACTGATCATTTTTATTTTTACTAAAGTAAAACAGAGATTAAAAGTTCTATGGAGCTTTGTCTTTATTATTTTAAATAAGTTATTTTATTCCAGTTGTTGCCCAAGATACGAATATGCTCAGCATAAATATACTTCATAGTAAATTGAATCTTCATTTGCTGCTAGCTCAACTAGTATACCAAAGATTATTTTCACAATAAAATCCATTTCAAAATAATGAAAATTAAAACACCTTTAGTGATTTAAAAAAATGTCATATATCATAGGCTCTAAAGATATTTTTAAAAAGAAAATCTCTAAATATTTTTTAAAAATGTTAATGTCTTAAGTGTATGAAGACCTAGATTAACTCTTTCAAAATGTATGTTTGGGTCTAGATATTCCAATGTATATCTTCAAGATTATTTACATTATTGCATATGTAATTCAGTCATTTAGTGTTTTGGATCCATACTATGTTACTTAAATCTATATTTAAAAGAGCATTATCTCATTTTGACATAATTTCTGGGATCCCTGGAGACTATGTTCTTTTAATTTGTATTTAAATACCACTATGGTTAAATAATTATTTTTGCCCTCAAAGAAATGTGTGTTTCCAGGTGGAATAGTTTTTGTTAGTAAATAAGACAAATTATTAAAAAGTCATTAAAATAAGAATTATTTGTTATCTTGGCAAAAAAGCTGTGAAATTATATTAGGAGAGGATCCTCTGCTAACTGGGTAGATTTATTACAAAAAGATGTATATATTTAAACTTTCTGGGAAACTGAACAGGGAAAAATATTTAAATAAACAAGATTTAGATAATTTAGCATTTACTATTGAGTCAATAAAACTGATAAATATATTACTCTTGTTATGTAGATTTTTTTGGTATGTTAAGAAAATTGGAATTATTTAACATTGTTTATATGAATTGACTATAATTAAACTATCTGTTCCAAAGTATCCTCTTGAATGGTATAAATAGAAACAATAATCAATGTTACATTGAGTATTTTATTTTAAAAAATAGTAATATAATATGCTGATGGAATATATCCTTCCTGCTAAAATATTTAATGAAATATTTAAAATTGTTATAGTAGCATGCTTGACATAAGTAACTCCATTTTGTTAAAATCCTCTGTGTTAACTGCTTGCCTGACCTAAAAATACCCCCCCCCAGTGTGTACATGTAATTATTGTAATGTTCCTATGACCACAGACCCACATCCTTGTCCCCCCTGGACAGAATACTGGTGGTATTCCCCCTGACGGTTTGAAAATTCCCTAGCTACAAGTTCCACGTAATTGTATGCTTTGTTAGCTGAAATCAGCTGTTGCGCTGAGAGATTGTTCCTTGCAACATACCCCCTGCCACATCTCCATATGTTATTCCTATATTTTGTTCCTTTTTGTTTTAGTTCCTTGTTCCCTCACCCTCCTGCTATGTAGCCCAATTGCTGTTTTTACCTTTATAAGCTTCTTGCTTGTTTCACCCGGGGTTGAGAGCTTTCTTGGCGTGAGCCTACTCTTGACTGCATGCTCTTAAAGGACTCATAACTTGAACTCAATGTGCTGGTGATTCTCCTTTCTCACAGTTCGACTATAACACTGGTAATGTCTCCTTTATTCTTGCTAAACTTGATCCCTTTAAATAAGAGATAAACTGTTCTATCTTACTGGTGGTATCAACAGAATTGGAGGAAGAGAATCTTTTGTTTTTCTTAAAAAACAAAATTCTACAAAAGAAAGGATAGGTAGGTTATTTAGGATTTTTACATTTTAAACTATGACTTCTCAAATGTTATGTATACAAATCTCATGGGGAACTTGCTAAAATACAATTCTGATTCAGTATTTCTGGACTGGGTTTGTGATTCTGCATTTCCAATAAGCTCCCAGTTACTGTGAATGCTGCCAGTTTAAGCACATGTCTAAAGATCACAAACTCATTCTATATTTTTTGTGTGGGCTGACTGGTATAGATAAGAATCACGTGTATCAATTACATCATGGCTAGTAAGTTGAGTTAGTAATAATAAAACTGAATATCCTCTCCAATGGCAATATCAAAATGCTTATAATTTCTATTTTCTCTCATAAAATATATATATTTTTAATTTCATTGACTGGTGAAGCTGTCTTCCCTTTGAATCCTCAAATGTAAAAAAGAAATCCTCTAAATTATTTCTTACATTATATTATTTTCTCCTCAATTCTTTATTCAAACTTTTTTCTCATTTTTCTTGTTAACCTTTTAAAAATCTTCTCAATTTAGATTTTTGCTTGTTTTCATCCTCTCCCTTCCAGATTTGGATATCAGGTATATTTGAATTTGGATTTAGGGTAAAGACTCAGCAATGACTTTATTTATTTATTTTTGTTTCCTTTGTAAATTTTTATTGATTTATTTTTAAAATTTTACTTTAAAGATGAGGGGTATAACTCAGGGTTAGGTATACAAATGTTCATTATCCAGGTGCCCTTGTTAATGTGTCCCCATTCCCTGCAGAAATCCACTACCGCCAATTCTTTTCTTATAGTATTATGATAATTGTTAAACATCTGCTTATGAGTGAGAGTATGTGATACTCAGTTCTTTGTTTCTGCAATAGATCACACAGTATTATATACTCTAAGTACATCCATGCTACTGTGAGGTTCACAATTTTGTCCTTATTTAAGGCTGTGTAATATTCCATCATGTATATGTACCACATTTTTTTTTTATCCAGTCCTCTTTGGATGGGCAGCATGGTTGGGTCCATGTTTTTACTATTGTGAACAATGCTGCAATAAACATACGTGTGCAGGTATCTTTTTCATAGAGTGATTTGAGTTCCTCTGTGTATATTCCCAGTAGAGGGACTGCAGGGTCATATGGAAGGTTGATTTTTAGATCTTTTAGGAATCACCAGATTGTTTTCCACAGAGATTTTATTAGTTTATACTCCCACCAGCAGTGTAGAAGTGTTCCCTTTTCCCTCAGTGGTGACTTTAGATGATCATGATGGAGATTATACTTTACACTTAGGAAAGAGTATAATGTATTTATATTCCTGAAAAACATAATGAGATTTCTGTTTTCTCCCAAGTTGTCCAACCATCTTCATATCAAGACTTCCATAGCAACTATGAGCTCTATGCCAAGGGGGCAGCTCTGAAGTTTTCTTCAGAGGGCGGCTACAGAGATTGTGTGGAAGGTGTCCCTGCTAAGAACCAACTACTTTCCCCCATTACCTTCACTCTGATTATGAGTGAATCAATCAGAAAAGTAAAAATTGTTACAGAAATGATATAGGTCAAGTTAAATTGTCTTTACTGTGGAATCCAGAAGGAGTATAACATTGCAGTTTCTTCCGTAATTTACTTGTTTCAAGAATGAGCTGTATCTGTATCTGATGAATGGAAATATGTATGTATCCAAATATGGATGTGGATGTATCCAAAGATTGGCAGAGTTTTCCAACTTGAGTACATCTAGACCTTGAAAATATGTTTAAAGAAGATAGATCCACAAAATTACTAGATAAATTTTTATTCAAGAATTTAAAATCTTAATCTGTCAGTTATGAAATGTCATTGACTTAAAAATTTAAAGTCATATGCAACAAGTAGAAAATTCAGATGCTCATTGGAAGATTGAGGCATGCTTGAAAAGATATTTAAAATCTAACACTGCCCTGTAGGCTGAATTTGGCTACCTATCAACTGGGATCTGGACACAGGCACTGAAACCACATAGCAATACTCAGTTGAGTTTACATAGATGATACAGAAATATTTTTATTACTTTTAGATAATGAAATAAAAACACAAACTAAGTAAAATCTGATAGATGACCCAAATATATATTTATATGCTAGTTTTCAAATGTTAATATATACTAAGAGTCAACAAACTTTTTTTTAAATGTAAAAAAACAAAACAAAAATATTTTCAGCTGCAGGTATACAAAAGCAAGTGGAAAGATGGAATTGCCCCATGAGCATGATTTGGTGATACCTGGTGTAGACAATGCATTATGAGTTCAATATTGAAATGAAAGAGGACCAATGTGTGCTGATACTAGTGCTGGATTTCAAAGGTAAGATGGGTTTGGGATATGGAGCATCTATGAGGAAGGTAATATGCAGAGTACAAATAAAGATATCCAGATATATAGGAAAGAGGAGAAGACAAAAGAGAAATTTATGTTTGGCCTGGGAGGATGCTGAATAAGAGTCATGATTTTGAATGTTTTCTGGAAGCATTTACATGTGTTATGATCAATGATAAGACCCAGATGAAAACACTTCAGGGGAAGACCAAACTAATGGTGATTTTCAGGATGAGATGGTCTTACTAAAGGCAGGAAAAACCAATTAAAAGCTAGTACAATAATCCACACATGAGGAACTGATCTATAGATATGGTAATAAAAATAGAAAGGAGCCGGGCTCGGTGGCTCAGCCTGTAATCCTGCGCCTTTGGGAGGCTGAGGTGGGTGGATTGCCTGTGCCCACGGGTTCGAGACCCACCTGGGCAGCGAGACCTTATTGCTACAATAAATAAAAAAATCAGCCAGGCATGGTGGCGCATGCCTCTAATTACTTGGAAGGCTGAGGTGGAAGGATCGCCAGAGCCCAGCAGGTCGAGGCTGTGGTGGCCGGGAGCGGCCACTGCACTCCAGTCTGGGCGACAGAGTGAGACTCCAACTCAAAAAACAAACAACAACAACAACAACAAAAAAAAAAATAGAAAGGAAAGGAAAATAAAGATGTTACCAGTGTATTAACAATCCACTTGAATTCTGACCAGATGATCTTTAAGTTAAGGAGAGGGAAAAGAAATTCAAATGTATTTCTTTTTTGTTAGATTAGAAAATATAGTTTATTTTAAAAGTAAATTAGAGAGAGAAAGAAAGAGAAGATTCACTTCCCCAAGGTGGGAGAGGGGGCCAAAGCCAGGAAGCATGGTGACTGCCATTGGTCAAAGAGCCCATGGCCACACCAGAGTCTAGGAAGGCAATAGCCTAAATTCAAATATGTTTCTAAAGATTTGAATATGTATAATAAGAAAAATGGTGGTATCCTTGATACTGACAGTGAAATCTGGAGGAATAACTAGTTTAGAAAGAACGATTTTTAAATTTTAGACCTGAGTTAACAAATCTAAACCGTCTAAATGAAAATACCCAATTTCCAGTTAAAGATACCAAATCCAATATTTATTAGTCAGGAAGGAAAACAAAGCTATTAAGAGAAACTGGATGATTAATTAGGCCTATGTAAGTATTAAAGCATGGCAAGATCTCCAAGATTCAGGAGGTGTTTGAGGCAGAGGTGGTCAAATTTATATCTTATAAAGCTGTATTTTTGGCCTCAGGCAAACAATTCTATTTTAAAGGTGCAAATAGCCATGTTCTCACCCTTTGGGAATGTTCAATTTCTATTCAAACATGAGCACTTACTGTGTGAGTAACTGCATCTCACTGCTTGCTCACTGTTTGCTAGGGTGAGGCAAAGCTGCAGTAGAAGGTTAACAAAAGATTCTTTTCTAGTAGGTGTATTTTTTCCCACTACATGAAATATAAGCTTCATAAACAGAGCATGATAATCTCAAGAAGGATTTTGCTTCAGGCTCATCTCTTTCCCCACAGGTTGTGGATATGTGTGCATGAGCCAATTTGCACCCCTTCACAATACTTTCATTCATCTGAAATTACAATACCATCCTTATGTGATTTTTATGCACCCAGAGGAATTAAGCTCATCATTACTATTATGACAGAAAAACTCTCTTAAGAAGTTGCTATATTGGAAGTTTTCCCCAATGATTCATTTGAATTTTCACACCCTACCTCCAAGTATATAATTTCCCATTTCCATTTTTAAGATCTTTAACAGGTATTGTAACTGGTGTTTTAAAAGTATTTATTTAAGAGAATTTTAGTAAGGCTCACGTAGGTTATAGGAGATAGACTACTTGTATTTTGACTAGCAAATTTTCTGTATTCACAAATTATACATATGAAGAGAAGAGTCTAATATCACATGATTAGTCCCAGTGAGGATATGTTAAAGCCATTTTATTTCCTGATTAGCACAAACTTGATGTCTGTCTGAACATGTCTTCTAACCAGAACTCATCTGTCTTTCACATCTTTCATCTTGAACACAGATCATTGAAGTGGTTACATTAATCATTGAGAAAAATTCAGAAACACAACATTTTTAATGGATTTGGGAGTTATTTGCACACAGATTAGGGCATTCTTTTCTGATTACTTAAATTGTTTGGTTTTTAAAGGAGTAAGAGTTAAAATTTCAGATATTTTTTATTACATTTTAAACTTCTTATAGGATAAAAGCTAAGTAAAAGAGATAATAGCCTGTGTTCACATGACAACTGATTATATCAAATTGTCTTTATCAACTGGGAATGAATTATTCCTGTAGCTTTGTTTAGAAACAGTGGCAAACATTGGAGTGTTGTATCCTCTGTTTTCCCATACAGAGGAGGGGGTAATATAAAAATATAATAGACAATAAAACACGGTGTTTACATGAAATGAGCTTAAAACATTTGATGAAAGTAATATTTTTTTCTAAAACACTAAAAAAGTCACAATTTTGTTCTAAAAGTTAGAATCAAGAAAAAAATTATGAGCTCTCTTTTATGAAACCACCCATTAGCTTGGATCTTATAATTCATCTCCCCTCACTATACCCAGTTAATGTCTTTGAGTAATACTGTATTTGGAATAAGAAACCATTTCTGCAGACATAGTTTGTTCATAAGAAATCATATTATTGATAATATACTTATCTATAAATATTATTGCCCCATATGTTATATCATTTGTTTAATAAACAAGTATAATAAAAATTATTCCAATTTTACTGCTCAAGAACAGAAAACAAACCTATGCTTTTGTAGCAAGTACATTAATATAAAAATAGTAAATTAACAATGATTTTTCCTTGTCCCTGCAACTGATGATATCAAATTTTGTTCAAAGTCTATGCAGAAAGAATCTTTTCCTTTGGCCTGGTCCCTCTGGACTGAGCAGAAATATTCAGAGCAGGAGAACATTGATCCTGAAGGAGAGCACCTAGCTCATAGAGATAGCTCATAAGCACTATCTAGCCTACCCTGGAGTGAAAAAAAGACCAACAATTTAGTGGTAAGGACTGAGAATAAAGAGATTTTCTGGGACAAATTCAGCTGCTTAAGGGCCATGTTAGTTGCTCTGGTATGATAAAAACCTAATTAAGATGTCCTTTATATCCTTTATTGTTCATTGAACATAAACACCAGTAACTATGCAGCTTTGGGACTTCCGGCAAGACGGTGACAGGGCAACCTGGTCTGTGAAACTCTCTGCAAAGGAGAACTGCAGTGGGTATCTGGCTCTCGCCCCGGGGGCTGCGGACCCCAAAATCACAGCCTGCTCTTCATTCAGTGCTCGGCCATTGCCACCACTGGGGCATCGCAGCGGACTGGACAACCACTGCAGCGTAGACGCTGCCGCCACAGCTGCTGCAGCCACCACAGCCACCGCTGGTAGCACATCGCACCACCCGGGCCAGAGGCAATCCACAATTTCGTCCTTGAAGCCCCTTCAGGGAAGATCAGCTGGGATCGCTGCCACCTCTCCTGCGACTGAGACTTCCTGCCCGCACTGAGTCTCCTGCCATGTGCCCTGAGGCAGGCATCCATCTCCAGTCTTGCCAGTTCCTGTCCGGCCCCACGCCCTCTGGGACAAGCAGCTGAGACAGCACCACCTGCTGGCGATTCAAGGTAACAACACTGAAATGGGAGAAACAAGCTTGAAAAGGACAAAGGCCAGAGTGGTGAACAGAGGGTGATCAGAACTGTCCTTCACAGCAGAGAAGGGGCAACTGACCTGACTGCAAACTAATTTACCTGCTTGAAAAGAAAGCTAGAAATCAGAACTGAAAGGACATTGAACTTAAAAGAAAAGTCTCAGAGTGTTCTTCATTGATTCTGTTGGTTTAATGACTTAATTCTATTCCTACTATTTGGTCCTTTTCCCCCTCTCTTCCTTTTCTTCTCTTTTCTTCTCTCTGTAAACCATATCTTTGTATAGAGTAACAGCACACCAATAAGGTGGTTGGTTAGCTTATATGTTAGCATCACTATATGTTTTATTATTATTTTTGTATGGGAGTTGGTTCATCAGTAGCTGTGGTCTATTGTTTTTATCTGTTTCAGTATAGGTCTCGCTCTCCATTTGTTGGCACACATTTGTTTCCCCCCTTACTTCTCTATCTCCCCACCCCCTTCTTCAACCCACTGTCTGCTACATTCTCTTACCCCTGCTAAGCACATTTTACTTCAGGAAGTCAACCTACAGCCCCAATGCATGGACAGATTCCAAGGCAGTGGAAAGTGTGTTCCAGATTATCCACATATCTGTCAGTGAATACCAGGACCTACAGATAGATTTTGAATTACAGTTCCTCCCTTAAGTAAATCTCAAAACTGCAAAAAGGACCACACCCAACCTACAGTGCAACTCCAGAATTGAACAAAGTAAGAAGGAATACATAAAGAATAGGAGAATGAACAAACAGAAGTAAAACCAATCTCTTTACCCCTGAATAACAGAATTAAAGAAGACAGTGATGTGGAGGGAAGGAAAAAGTAGGGAGGAGGAAAAATCGCACAAATGAAGAAAATCCAAAAGAAGAATATAGGTCTCACACAGACCCCCTGAATATCAGACACTGGAAAACAGATTCTGGAACGCAAACAATGAAGAGCCCCCAGAATGACTGGTCACATGCAACAAACCCAGACATCAAGACATTAATGGAGAGAATTTAAAAAATTGAGGAGAGACAAGAGGAAAATAGGAAGGAGCTGATGTCAGAAATAACAGCAGTAAAGAATACTGTGATGGAAATGAATAACAAACTAATAAGCATGGAAAGCAGAATTAGCCAAGCACAGAAAGAATCTCAGAGCTTGAAGACCAAACTCAGAACTAACCCAAACTGTCAAAAGAATAAAAAAGAAGCTCAAAAAGACAGAAAAAACCCTGCAAGACATGAATGATCACTTCAAGAGACCAAACCTAAGAGTAATTGGGCTTCCTGAGGCAGAGAGAGAAACAGAAGCCACACTGGAACAAACATTTCATGAAATCATTCAAGAAAACTTCCCTCATCTCATCAAGGATGAAAAAATTCAAACACAAGAGATTCAGAGAACCCCTGCAAGACAACAAATGAGAAGACCAACTCCCAGACACATAATAATTCGCCTAAACAAAGCAGCTATAAAAGAAAAAATCCTAAAGGCAGCAAGAGAAAAAGGCCAGACTACCTACCAGCGAAGACCAATTAGAATAGCAGCAGATTTATCCACAGAGACCCTTCAGGCTAGGAGAGCCTGAAGCCCTATCTTCAAAGTTCTAAAAGTTAAACAATTTCAACAAAGAATAACCTACCCGACCAAACTAAGCTTCATTAGTGAGGGAGAATTGAAATCTTTTCCAGATATCCAATCCCTAAGAACCTACGCTGCCACCAGACCACCTCTACAAGAAACACTTAAGAAAGTACTGAACACAGAAGAAAAAGAAAAAAGAACAACAACATTCTTCACAAGAGTGCAAGCAAAAGATTAAAAACACACACGAGCCAACTCCAGAACCCAAAGAAAGACAACAAACAAACAGGAATAACTCTGTAAGAACCTTATGACAGGGATCAACTCTTGCATTTCAATTATTAGCTTAAATGTGAATGGACTAAATGCACCACTGAAAAGACATAGAATGGCAAAATGGATAAAATATCATCAGGCAACAATCTATTGCCTTCAAGAGACTCACCTCACTAGAAAGGACACCCACAGACTCAAAGTAAGAGGATGGGAAACAAATTTTAGGGCGAATGGAATACAAAAGAAAGGAGGAGTAGCAATCTTAATTTCAGACAAAATACCCTTCAAGCTACTAAAAATCAAAAAAGATACAGAAGACCACTACATAATAATAAAGGGCTCAATCCACCAACAAGAAATATCTATCCTAAAGATATATGCATTCAACATAGGTGCGCCAACTTTCATAAGGCAACTTCTAGGAAAACTAAAGAAAGATATTGACTCTAGCACAATCATAACTGGGGACTTTAATACCCCACTCACAACCCTAGACAGATGATCAGGACAAAAAATCAGCAAGGAGATCAGGAACCTTAATGTGACTTGGACCAAATGGACTTAATTGATACCTACAGAACACTCCATCCAAAGACCACAGATTATACATTCTACTCAACACTGCATGGAACATATTCTAAGATCAACCATGTAATTGGCCATAAATCAAGCATAAGAAAATTTAAAAGGACCGAAATTCTACCATGCACCTTCTCGGAACACGGTGGAATAAAAATAAACATTGACACCAACAAAGTCCCCCCAAAACCCACAAAGACATGGACACTAAGCAGCATGATGCTAAACAACTCCTGGGTCAATGATGAAATCAAAACAGAGATCAAAAGATACCTGGAAACAAATGAAAATGAAGAAACATCTTACCAAAATCTCTGGGAGGTCTTAAAAGCTGTAGTAAGGGGGGAATTTTATATCCCTACAAACACACATGAAGAAAATGAAAGGAACACAAATTAACAACCTAACAAGCCACCTAAAGAAGGTGGAAAAGCAAGACCACAAAAACCCTAAATTTCAGCAGAAGAATCCAGATCACCAAAATAAAAGCCCAAATCCAGGACATGGAAGACAAAAAGATAATACAAAAATCAATGAAACAAAAAGCTTGTTCTTTTGAAAGGATAAACAAGATCAATGGTCCCCTACCTCGACTGACCAAGAAAAAAGAGAAAAAATCCCAAATAAGCACAATCAGAAACACAAAAGATGAAGTCATATCTGACCATGAAGAAATTCAGGAGATCATTAGAGACTACTATGTACACTTGTATGGAAACAAACTTGAAAACCTTAAGGAAATGGAGGACTTTCTGACATCACACAACCTACCTAGGTTGGAACAAGAAGGAATTGAGACCTTAAATAAACCAATAAAAATCAAGGAAATCGACTACGTAATAAGAAAACTACCTACAAAAAAAATTCCTAGTCTAGATCACTTTCCAGCAGAATTCTAGAAGACATTTAAGGAGGAACTACACCAATCCTACTGAAGGTATTTCAGGTGATTGAAAAAGATGGAACTCTCCCCAAATCATTTTATGAAGTCAACATCACATTGATACCCAAGCCAGGTAAAGATCCAACAAAGAAAGAGAACTACAGGCCAATATCTTTGATGAACATAGATGCTAAAATTCTCAACAAGATTCTAGTAAACAGGATTCAACAATACATATCAAAAATCATCCATCATGACCAAGTAGGCTTCATTCCTGGGATGCAAGTCTGGTTCAACATTCATAAAACCATAAATGTAATTAAATACATCAACAGATGTCAAAACAAAAACCACATGATTATATCATTAGATGCAGAAAAAGCTTTTGATAAAATCCAGCACCTCTTCTTGATAAAAACCCTTGAACATCTAGGCATACGGGGAACATATCTCAAATAGTAAAAGCCATCTACAAGAAACCCACAGCCAGCATACTCGTAAATGGACAAAAATTGGAACCATTTCCCCTGAAAATTGAAACAAGACAATGATGCCCACTCTCACCCCTCCTGTTCAACATAGTATTGGAAGTCCTGGCTTGAACAATCAGAGAAGAGAGGGCAATCAGGGGTATCCAAATAGGAAAAGAGGAAGTCAAGTTATCTTTCTTTGCAGACGATATGATTGTGTACCTTGAAAACCCGAGAATCTGTCAAAACCTCCTTATACTGATAAAGGCCTTTGGCAAAGTCTCAGGATACAAAATAAATGTGCAAAAGACAATCACATTTCTTTACACCAATAATAAACAAACAGAAACCCAAATAAAAAAGCACAATTCCATGCACAATAGCCACAAAAAAATGAAATACCTTCGCATCTTCCTAACCAGAGACATGAAAGACCTTTACAATGAAAACTACAAAACACTGCTCAAAGAAATCAAAGATGACACAAACCAGTGGAAAAATATCCCATGCTCATGGCTTGGAAGAATCAACATTGTGAAGATGTCCATCTTACCTAAGTCAATCTACAAATTCAATGCAATACCCATCAAATTACCAGCAACATTCTTCTCAGACCTAGAAAACACAACACAGGAATTCATATGGAAACACAAACATCCAAGAATAGCTAGAACAATCCTCAGCAAAAAAACCGAAGCAGGTGGTATCACATTACTAGACTTCAAACTTTACTATAAAGCTACAATCATCAAAACAGCTTGGTATTTGTATAGGAACAGGCATAGATCAATGGAATAGAATTGAGATTCCAGAAGCAAAACCTCAATTTCTCAACCAACTCATCTTTGACAAAGCCTCCACCACCTACCACTGAGGAGAGGAGAACCTATTCAGTAAATGGTGCTGGGAAAACTGGCTGACCACATGCAGAAGATTGAAACAGGACCCCTATCTATCCCCATGCACAAAGGTTAACTCCAAATGGATCAGAGACCTAAATGTAAAACCTCAAACCATAAGAACCTTAGAAAATGAAGGACATACCCTCATGGAACTGGCATCCAATTCCTGAACAAACCCCGAAACCCACAGGTCATAAGAGAGAAGATAGACAAGTGGGCCTTATTAAGCTGACAAGCTTCTGCAAAGCCAAAGAAACCATTAAGAGAGCGGGGAGACAGCCTACAGACTGGGAAAAAGTATTTGCCAACACCAGGTCTGAGAAAGGCTTAACATCTTGGATCTACAAGGAACTCAAATGTGCTGAAAAGAAAAAAACAAACAACCCCATTATAAAATGGGCAAACGATATGAACAGACACTTCTCAAAGAAAGACACCGAGCAGCCAACAGACACATGAAGAAATGTTCAACCTCACTAATCATCAGGGAGATGCAAATCAAAACCACACTGAGATACCACCTAACCCCAGTCAGAATGGCAATTATCAACAACTCAAAAAATAACAGCTGATGGAGAGGGTGTGGCGAAAGGGGAACACTTCTACACTGTTGGTGGGAGTGTAAACTAGTACAACCTCTGTGGAAAACAGTGTGGTGATTCCTAAAAGCTCTAAATACCAACCTCCCATATGACCCCGCAATCCCCCTACTGGGAATATATACTGAAGAACTCAAATCACTGTATAAAAAAGATACCTGCACACGTATGTTTATCACAGCATTGTTCACAATGGCAAGGACCTGGAAGCAACCATGCTGCTCATCAAAAGAGGACTGGATTAAAAAATGTTGTATATATACACTATGGAATACTACACAGCCATAAAAAGAACAAAATCATGAATTTCGCAGCAACCTGGATGGACCTAGAGTCTGTAATACTGAGTGACCTCTCACAGAAACAAAGATCCAAGTATCACATGTTCTCACTCATATAGTGGACTTTGAACATCCAATGTAATACTATAAGAAAATGACTGACAGTAGTGGGAAACTATGGGGGCGGGGAGGGAGATGGGATTAACGGTAGTAAATATCTGTCTGGGAACGGGGAAACACCTCTTATCAACAAGGGTGCCTGAATGAAACGTATTTGTGTACCTAACCCTTAACTGTACTCCACAATATCACAATAAAAAATATTGATTATAGAAAAAAACTTAAAAAAAAGAAAAAACAGTGCATCTAAAAAATAAAATAATAATAATAAAAAAAGGAATAGATTGAATGTAAAACTACCCACTTTATGTAAACACTACTCATCAGTTGTGACTCATACTTGTAATTCCAGTACTTTGAGAGGCTAAGGTGAGAGAATTGCTTGAGTCCAGAAGTTCAAGACCAGTCTAGGCAACGTAACAAGACCTCATCTCTACAAAAAGTCAAAAATTAATTATCTGGGGATAGTGGTGTGTGCCTATAGTCCCAGCTACTCACGAGGCTGAGGCAGAAGAATTGCCTAACTCCAGGAGGTCAAGTCTGGTGAATCATGACATTGGTCAAGTCTGGTGATCATGACATTGACCTCCAACCTGCATGACAGAGTGAGACCTTGACAAAAGAGAGAGGGAGATAGAAAGGAAGCAAGCAAGCAAGCAAGCAAGCAAGCAAGCTAATGTGACTATTAATATCAAGCTTGCTATACTTGCTTTCATTTTCAGTAGTACTTTCAGAAGAAAAAAGAAGTTTCATAATGATTATAGAGATATTATTCAATTACAATGTCTATTCACCTACTTACAACTCCAAGATGTATAAAACAAAAACTGACAAAACAGTTGATTTAACACTCTTATCTCAGTAACTTATGGAAGTAGTCTATAAATATCTGTAAGGACATAAGATTTAAAAAACAAAACCACACTCAACAACGGTAGAATATACAGTTTTCAAATGCACAAGTTAAACATTCAACAATTCTGACGCCATAAAATTTGTTTTGCAAATTTCAAGTGTAAAAAAAATACATTGTACTCTTTGACCAAAATAAAAATTGATTTGAAAATAAAGCCAAAAAAAAAAAGAAATAACCATTTTAAGCAGCACATTTCTAAATAGCCCATGGGTCAAATAAGAAATTATGAGAACTATTAGGAAAAACTTTATTGATTTAAGAGAACAAAAGTACATTAATGAATGCATAGTTTCCATTGTTTAGAAGAAAATTAATAGATATTAAAAGTTTATTCAGAAAAGAAGTGTAGCCAGGCTCGGTGGCTCAGCCTGTAATCCCGCGCCTTTGGGAGGCCAAGGTGAGTGGATTGCCTGAGCCCACGGGTTTGAGACCCACCTGGGCAGCGAGACCTCATCTCTACAATAAATCAAAAAATCAGCTGGGCATGGTAGCGCATGCCTGTAATTCTGGCTACTCGGAAGGCTGAGGTGTAAGGATCGCCGGAGCCCAGCGGGTCGAGGCTGCTGTGGCCGGGAGCGGCCACTCCATTCCAGTCTGGGTGACAGAGTGAGACTCCAACTCAAAAAAAAAAAAAGAAAAGAAAAGAAGTGTAGTTCAGATTAATAATATGTATACCCATTGTAAGGATCGCCGGAGCCCAGCGGGTCGAGGCTGCTGTGGCCGGGAGCGGCCACTCCATTCCAGTCTGGGTGACAGAGTGAGACTCCAACTCAAAAAAAAAAAAAAAGAAAAGACAAGAAGTGTAGTTCAGATTAATAATATGTATACCCATCTTTCAAAGCTAATAAGGTTAAATAAAACAATATACTGGAGGTGGAAATAATCAAGAAAAAAATAAACAAATTAAATAAAATACAAGCACTAAAGACTATCTATCAACTAAACAAAATTGTTTATTTTAAAAATAATAATTTTGTAAAAACTTCATTGGTTGCCAGGGTTTAGGGAGAGTGAGAATGACTAGAGAGAGTACTGATGATTTTGGGGAAAATAAAACAATTATGTATAATACTATAATTGTGAACATCTGTCATTATGCATTTGTCAAAACCTATAGAATTTACAACACCAAAAGTGAGCTTAAATGTAAACTATGAATTTAGGGTGATAATGATGCATCAGTGTAGATTTAACCATTGTAACAAATGTACCATTCTGCTGCGTGGTAGTGCATGCCTGTAATTCCGGCTACTTGGAAGGCTGAGGCGGAAGGATCGCGGAGCCCAGCAGGTCAAGGCTGCGGTGGCCGGGAGCAGCCACTGCACTCCAGTCTGGGCAACAGAGTGAGACTCCAACTCAAAAAATAAAAAAAAAATAAATAAATAAATGTGTGTATTTATTTTTACATGTTTAAACTTCAGTCACCTTCAAAGTACTCACCATTTGATGCAATGTACACCCATCAAAACTTTTTTTCCACTGCTCAGAACAGTTTTTGAACTCATCAATTTTGACGTCTTTTAGTGCTCCTGCCTTTTATTGTTTTACCTCTTCCACATCAGCAATACATTTCCCTTTGAGCACTTTTTTTCATCCAAGGAAACAAAAAGAAAGTCATTTTGGTGAATAAGGGAGGATGGAGCATGGGGGTCATACTGTTTTTAGTCAAAAATTTCAGAACACAGCCTCAGCGTGGCATGGGCAGGTAGTTCATGTAAGTCACCCATCATGAAAAGGGCAATTGTGTTGAAAGAATTCCTCCTCAAAAAAAATTGCTGAAGCTGAACATCTCACAAAAAAGCTAGCTGGCACAATGATGCCAATGGGTTCCTAGAACCTGTACCATGAGGGACACCCTCCAAGAAATAATTCCAGTTTTTTTGTCTCCCCTCATATAGATAGAATAAAGCACATTCATAGGGTAATTACAAGAGATGTGGAAAAAGCATATGATGAGATTCAATAGCCATTCATACATTGACATTCCATAAGCTAGATCTAGAAGGAAACCTCTAAAATAGATAAAGGATATCTACACAAATCTTACAATTAATATCGTATCTAATTGGTGCTATAGTAATCTATTTCTACCCAACTTTGAAAAAACCCAAGAATGTTCTATTTCACAACTGCTTTCCAACATTTTTCTTAATATTCTAGGCAGTACAAGAAGGCAAGAAAAATAGTTCAAAAGCCATAACAATTAAACAGCAAAATGTTCAACTGTTATTACTTGCATATATGATCGTGTCATTAAAATTTGTAAAGGAATATATAATCAATGTTTGTATACCTAACCGTGAATTGTACCCCACAACTTTATAATAAAATAATAATAATGATAATTATAAAAATTAAAATTAAAAAATTAAAAAAGGAATATGTTTGTACATATACTCATAACCTGCCAGAACTAGTAAGTGCATTCTAAAAATTTACAGGACACAAGTCACAGAATGAAATATCATTTGCATTTATATGTAGTAGCAACAAAAGTTTTTTAGATATAACTAATAAAAATCACTAAATTATATCAAAACATAAAATATCTTAAAACGAACATAAGGAAATTGCTGGACATTGCTGAGATGAATTAAGACATAAATAAATGAAGAGATACTATATTTTTGGATTGGAAGACACAAATCATTACAATGTAAAATTTTCTTATATTGATCTATAGTTTCCATATAATCAAAGTTATTAGCCCAATAGTGGTTTTAAGACAAATGACAGATAAACTTAAAAATTATATGAAAATGCAAATAGCCTAAAGTAGTCAAAAAATTGAAAAACAAAAAAAGACAGATAATTTATACTGTTTGTCTTATTTTACTTTTTCTTAAATTTTTTTTTTTTTTTACTTTGAAGTTGTGGGGTGCAATTCATGATTAGGTATATGAATGGTCATTGTACAGATGAATTTGGGCATTCCTTACTACTTGTCTTTAAAATTTACTTTAAATTTTAAAGAAATTAATAAAGATAGACAAATGGACTAATGAAACTAAATACAAAATCCAGACACAAGCTCACGTAACTGTAGAAAACTGATTTTTAACAAAGGCAGCAATACAGTTCAAAGAAAAAAGCAATGTCTTTTTAAATATTGTGACACAGGAAAAATTGAATATTCAATTGTCTTATCACATAAAATAAACACTAAATTAAATGAAGATATATAATAGATCTAATTATAGAATCAAAAACTGTAAAGCTTAAGAGAAAAACATAATAACATATTATTGCAACTCTGAGGAAGGTAACATTTTATCAGGATGTAAAAGCACCAACAATATGAAAAATGTTAATAAATTTGGCTTCATTAAAATGAAAACTTCTTCCATTAAAATATACTTAAATAAATGAAAGTATAAGACACATACTGTGAGAAAATATTTGTAAAACTGTCTAGCAAATAATTTTAATTCATTTTATATAAAGAACTCCTCAAACTTATAGTTGAACATACCAATTATCCAACTAAATGACTTAAACAATCAAAAGAAAATTAAATACATAGAAAGTGTCCAACATCATACTTTATCAAGAAAATGCAAATTAAAACAATAATGGCATATCAGTATACTCCCTGTAGAATGGATAAATTTAAAAAAAAATTTTTTTTAACTATTTGAAGTTGGCAAAGAAACCAAGACCTTCCCTGTCATGCATTGCTGGAGGAAGCATAAAATGGAAAACTCTTTGGTATTATTTTATAAAGTCAAACACTCACCTGCCCAACCCACCAAATCTGCTTCTTAGTATATAATGAAAATAAGTAACTGTATGCATCCCCCCACCACCAATGTATGAAGAAAATGTTAACATCATTATATATTATAACCTCATGCTGGGGCGTGAGGGACAAGTATATTATCCAGAAAAATGGATATAACATTATGGTATATACATATAGTGGCATAAATGAAGCATGAAAAGGTGATTACTGATACAGCAACAGCATGAATTAATTTTCACAGATATTATATAGTGTGACTATCAATAAAAAGTAATATACACTCCATAGTTTTGTTTACATAAGGTTCTAGAAGAGGCAAAAATAATTTTTGGTGATAGAGATCAATATAGTGGCTTCCTCTGTAGGAAGAGATTGACTCAAAAGGACAATAAGAATTATTTATGGGTTACAGAAACATTCTATTTTTTGATGTGCACATTGTATAAACAGATATATAGATTTGTCAAACCCCACCAAGTGAATATTTCAGATTTCTGCATTTTTCTGAATTTGTGTAGACTGAATTAAAAAGGTTTAAAAATTCTAACTTGATGCATTGGATGTGCTTTTCTTCTCAATGTTTCTGAAGCAGAATTATGATTTTGTCAATATAGCTCAAGTAGTTTAGTTACTTAAAAATTAAATGCACAATAATCATATTTTTAAAATAATTTAAATGCAAACCAGAAACCCAACATATTGATTTGTAATGAGAAAAATAACTGTTATGTTCATAGTGGCTAGCTAGAACATCCACTTTCTGTAGGAAAGTCTTCTTTGAAAAATCAAATTCAAACCTGAAATCAGTTTGGTGAATTCAGAATCAGTTCAAGGGTAATTAGTTTTATAATTGCAATGGCTGGTGCCATCAAGCTGGAATAACCTGAGGTAACCATCTCCCTTTCAAGTCAATTGTACCTCTTTCCAGGCTAGACAGCTATGAAGTAAAAAGGCCAAGCTCCAGCCTTTTGAATGCGCTTTCTCTTGTTTTTAACAAAGGAATTGTCTGAAGAATAGTGCAATGACATAAGCTTTTTATTCAAAATCGCCTTCTCATCCTGTTCTACAGAGACGTCCACCAGGTCATTTTGCTTAAATTTTGGTATTTCTATGTTTCTCATTTGTGAACAGTCACTGATATGGAAATCTGACCTCATTCTATAAGTATCTACTTTAATATTTTAATTCTTAGAGTTAAATATTTGGGGTCCCTCATGATGTAATCTTTGATGTTTGGGATGAAACATGACATGTGGTAAGGATGATTCTACATAAAAAATTTTAATGCAATGATTTGTGCCACATCAAAATATTGAAAGGCTATTTTTATTACTAAAAATAGTTCTTAGCCTTATCTCTGAACTTCACTTCATCCCTTTGATCCTCACTCTATCCCTGACTCTCATAATCTTCTCTCCATTTGTAATTCCATCTCTGGTAATGAACTCTCATATTTTATTTGAATAATTCCCAAGTCTTAGCTCATCCTAAACACAACTGGATATAGTGATAGGGTAATATTTAGCCACAGTGTGAAAATATATGCTTTTTGTATTACTTGGCAATACTAAATGTTTAGTTTTCTTAATGTACCCCACCTAAATTATATCTAGTCAGAATGAGCACATAAAACAGGTTAGTGAAATAAATTCCAGCATCAAGGTAGCTGGTGAAAATAAGAGTTAAGTATTTTTAAAATTTATTTTAAAGATGTAGGGTACCTACTATATACCCATATATCATAGATTTTATTTTTGAAGGAAGGATGCATTGATTCATGTGCAAGTCATCGATCTGAAAAATATTTTGACCCCCTAATTACCAAGAGAGCCTCACATCAGTGTGTATATTCTTTCTTTATTCTCCTATCTATGCCCCATCTGAAGCTGCAATTTGATTCAAATGCAATGAATTTGTCTAAAGTTACATATTTGTTAATATGGTTTTGTAACTATAGGACTTGATTTTGGTGATTGTCAATGATTCAATTTCTTTCACTGGTATAGTCACATTTATAAATATGTGAAGGTCTTGTTGGGATTAATAATGAAAAGTTCACTTCTTTAAAGTTTCTATATTTCTTATATGTTAGATTATATACATATATATAAATTATGTTTGGTTGTTTTTTAAATTGAAAAAATATTTGTCATTTTTGTGTAATAAACTTGTTTCTATAGTTATAATGTACCCTTAACAGAGGAGACAAAAGAGAGGTCAATTATGTTACACAGCAAAGAACCATTTATATGAGACCTGCTGTGTCTCTGAATGTCTAAGAGAGCATGGAAAATATCTTATAACAAATGACTGTCATGGTAAGAGGCTAGGGTACAACACAACCGTGAGCAAACCCTAGTCCCCAGGTCCTGATGGCTGAGGAGACCAGTCTAGAAGACATTTTTAAACTATAGGAGCAATTTCTGGCCATGATCAAGGCGAATGGCAAAAAACGCAGCAAAGAGAAATAAAGAGAAGCAGTGATTTGACCCAACACATAGGCAGAGAACTATCATCGATTAACAGAAGGCTGATACTCAGAAATCTGGCTATGAATTTGCATGAATGTATGTAGGAATCAGAGTAGTAACTTGACTGTGGGGGGATCCAGGCAGAGGACAAGACCTAAATTCTAAGGACAGATTCATACTAGAGTCAGGAACTCTTCATTACCCAATGATTAGGAAATTAGCCAGGCTGCTGGCACAGTGACTTTATCAGGACTATTAAGATATGAATGAGAGGACCATAGTAGAAGAGAGGATTAAGGTTGCACTCTGAGGGCCAGCATGTAGTCCAAGAGTTTTCAGTCAGCCTAAGAATAAAAGGCTACTCAGGAACTATACATGAAAAAAGTCATTGAGCCATTAGATGATATTAGATGACCAGCTCAAATAAGAATTTATGATCTGAAAGACAAATCAATGTAAATAACCATGTTAAAGTACAGACAGATTAAAATTTCAAAAATACAGAAAATAGATGACATTACTAAATTAAATTTATCCCTAAGGTGCTTTCATAGACAGCAAACTGTAACCTAACTTTGTATGTAAACAATGTGCCACCTACCTTAAGAGAATAATCTTATAATCTATAACTGAGTCTCAGCCAGTCACAGCATCCAGGCTTCAGTCAATAACAGGGTTCCAAGTGATCAGACCATGACACTGTTCTCTTAAAAATCCATATGGGACATGCAAAAGAGTCTAAAATAGTTGTCACTGGAGTTAGGAATGGCAAAGAGACAGGTAGTAGGGCAAAAGCAATATTTGAAGACAAATACAGAGGTTTTCAAAAATAATACCAGATGCAAAGCAACAGATTTAAGATAACACTATAAACTTGAGTTTGTGTTATAACTACTTTTTGAACTTTTGGTGGTATCTACTAAATAAGAACATAGTGTGTTCCATAGAAAGATAAAATGACACCTAGGTACAATGAAAAAAGATGTTTATATTTGTGCAGCAGAAGATACATTTTCAAATGTATGAGTTTGTTTTGACTGAGAAGAGGGGAGAAATTCTCAGTTTTATCATAAGAAAATTATTTAATTACCCCAAATAACTTGTTTAACATTCCTTCCAGATGCAATTTGATTTATATATTTTTGATATCCTTCTTTAGATAAATAGTTTAAAAATGTTTGCAGAAGTTTGGTTACAGACTGTTTAGCCAAAAAATGCCCCCTTTATACTAACTTAATCAGGTAATGATTTCTGTTACAAAATCCGTGTCACATTTGGCCAATTCATGTTATTTGCATTCCTGCCCTGTTGCAAAATGTTAACAGGCATCATTCACCTTATGTTCTATGTGAAAGTTGCCCTCAAAATATACATACATATGGTGGTGCTGTAAAATCAAAATTATTTTTATGGATCAAAATTTATATCCAGGGTCATGAGGTAGAGGAGTCAATCTTCTCATTTATTTATTTGGGATGGTACTTGTTTATCACATGGACATCTTTATTTGGCCACCTCTGGATAAATAGTGAAGAGATAGACATTGGCTAATAATTATTCAGAGCCATATTGCACTAGGATGGTCAGTTAAAGTGTGTAATGTATCTAGTCTGTAACTATTTTATCTTTCAATATTAGCTCCCTTTGCTATTTAGGGTAAGCAGAAAATGTATTGTCTTAAGTACTAACATTTGTGGGCTTTGAAGTTTTGTCAGCATGGCTTGTCTTTTCCACTGTGTCTTCATTAACCATGGGCCACTGCCCATTGTACAACTGACAAGTTGTTCCCTACAGAGAACTTTCCTAAGAGTCTATAAAAAGAGAATCTAAGGAATCAGAGCCCTTCATCAAAAGGTTTCCACATGAGCACACATCCAATTCTCCACTGTTTCGACAAGGTACAGGCTTTCTTTCCTTAAGTCCAAACTGCTTAATGCTCTTGCAATAATTGCCACCACACTTACAGAAATGCATATCTAATTCTATTTCTTCAGAAGTACATTTTCTCAAATTTGAAACATTTGAGAATAAGCTAACTTCTGGGTCTTTAGGAGGACAATCAGTGATACCCTCCATTTTCACGTCTTGGTCTGGTGGAGGGAGAGTACACTAGTAGTGTTCTGGAACTCTTGATCCATATTGGGCTTCTAAATTAAGTCACTCTCACAAGATTTCTTCCTGGTATCTCACAGTCAGCCATTTGAAATTAGAGGCTAATGTAGGCAGCAAATCAAACAGGTTCTGTGCCCCCAATTTCCCATCTATTGTGCTCATTGACATCATATACAGCAGAAAGACTCAAGATAAAAATAAAAGAGAAAAAGTGTCTTAACTAAAAAGTGCATTTCAAATACTTTTACTAGATAATCAGGGATTGTAATTACAGATTACAAAGCCTAATATTTAGTTCAACATATCCACACAGAGAAGTAGGAAATAATCCTTGATCTGACCAATAACTTGGTTTTCTAAATTTAAGAAAGTCAAGAAAGTATTTTCTTTTCTAAAATGAGTTTAAATACTCCCAATGTCTTATTGACAATACCCAATGTCCAACAGGAATAAAGTGTGTGTATGTGCACATGCCTGTGTGTCTGTGTTTCTCAAAAGATACTGTAATTTAACAGGCATGTCTGCAGTTCAGCATGATAAGAGTCTTGACCTCTGATAGATATGAAGAAATGAAGTATTCTTCTGTGTGATTTCAGCAGCCTGCTGGACAGGGTTGGGCCAGCCCACAGAGATGGGAAATCAGAGGAAACCATTTTCTTATTCTGGTAAAATTTATTTTAAAAAAGAAAAAGGACTTATAGAGCTTTCCATTTTTCGGTGTGCATAAGAGAGCATCTTATATATAATAGATGCTGAATAAAGTGTATAGACTGAATAATAAACAGGCACACTTTCTTATCCCAGGTATAGCAATACCTCAAATTGAAGAAAAAAGTTTTATAACGGAAACATTTCTTAAATTGTGTAGAAATAGTACGAAAAATACACAAATATAAATGGTAACAGAGCACAAGGTGATAATTTAGAATGAGAAGGAATTGGTACATGCAATTACCATTTAGATTATAAAGTTGTACAGGGTAAGTTACAAATTGGATTTGAATATAAGAAAATGGCAGCCCTGAAAGTAAACATGTGCTCTCTAACCTAGCGTTCAGGCACATGAGATGCTCTATTCTGTCAGTAAGTTAAATTTACTGATTCGTAGTTCATTAAACATTTAAAAATCCATATACAATAGGCATTCTCTTGTTTTCTATTTCATGTGGATTGGTGAATTTTTTCCTTAAATTAACTATAAATGGCCCAGCTTCTAATTTTTTTTAAAAAATCAGAATCTAACTTTATCACCCAGTTAAGATGAACACCATCACAGCTCAACACAGTCTCTAACTCCTGGGCTCAAGCAATCCTTCTGCATCAGCCTCCTGAAAGCTGGGACTACAAGTGCTTGCCACTACACCAGGCTAATTTTTGTTTTTTATTATTAATTTTTGTAAAGATTAAGTCTTGTTATGATGCCCAGGTTGTTCTTGAATTCCTGGACTCAAGTGATCCTCCTGTCTCTACCTCCCAAAGTGCTAGGATTATACGTGTGAGTCATTGTGCCTGGCCTCTAGTTTCAAACTTCAAAAGAAAAAGGAAATCTTCACAGTCTTCAAGTTTTCAATTATATGCATTCACAGGATGGGTATGAAAGTATCTTATAAGATTGTTATTTGCTAAAAAGAGAGAATAAATATATTCTAGGTTACCTAAGTTAGTGATATTCAAACAGTATTTTTTAAAAATTACGAATATGAGAATTAGCGTGAAATTTTGAACAAGATTTTTGGGTAAGCTTAACTAAAATAGAGGAAATATAACCAGCATTATGTCTTCCAAATTTACTATTTTAGTTTTTCTGAATTTATTTCAATGTATGAAGTTGTCTAAATAACATGCTAAATTTTGATCTTCCCAAATCAATATACACACTTTTAACTAATCAGTGAGACTCTAAATCCACTAAAGATTTGTACCTAGACCTGTAAATATTACACTTTAGTATTTGGAAAACTCCTTTTTTCCATTTATGGTTATAAATTATAAAAGAGAAATTTTCATAGCTCATATAAAGAAAAAAGTCAATTACTGAATATGATTGTACAGCTTAGTCAGAAAAAACAGTATTTAGTTTATATGAGAACCAAAAAAATGGAATAATGCATTGTTCTCTACATGTTCATTGAATCACATACACATACACCTACTGCCATGAGTTCTAGCCAAACAAGTGAAGGCTAAATGAAAGAAAGCAACAGCACTCTAAAATGTCAGTCATATAAAACATGGAAGTAAAACAAAATTTGCATTTTAGATAACTCTGGATATTAAATATAATTTTAAACCAATTGAAATCTATATTTATTCCAAACACACAGTTGGTGAGGAGAAAATGTGTCTATGTTAGACCTGCCTTAAAATAAATTCTCTCTTCCCCACATGTCAGTCATTCCCCTGTTTCTTTTATTAAAATTCCATATGTTAGAAGCAAGATGTGGTATCTTCAAGCCTCATCTGATTTATAGTGCCCCATACTTGGTCCAGACTAAAATAAATCATTTTGATTGCTTCCTTGAAGAGCAGACTCATGGAAAACAAACTACCCCTTAGAAATCATTAGGACAGAAAATTAGGGCAAATAGATGAGTCCCTCACCAGGAAGCCGTAATACTTAAAAGTTTCAAGTTTTTCCAAGGGTCTAGAGAGTAATTTTAAGTTTCATGGCACTCCCAAACTATCATGGGTTGTTTGACACTTCTAATTCTCCACTCCTTGATAGATAGCATTTAGTTCAGACTAGATCATTCAATGCAAAGAGACCAACATATGCACTTTTTTCAATTGGCTTCTAGTCCATCCTTGAGAAATTGGGACTACAGAGAGACTGAAGGGAGAGAGCTGACAGAAAAAAGAAGAGCTGCTTATCCTCTTCCTAACAGTGATTGTGATACTTTGGAATAACGGCAGCCACACAAAACACTTAGCTAGGAACAATCATCTCTGTGAGATAGTTAAATTACATTCTACCTATTCAATGTTTTTAAAACTGCTTGATTCCTTATGCAGGGCTCTAGGAAAGATTTGCTTGGAGGGGGTAAACGTTACTAATAACTAATAACCACTTACTGTGAATTAGGTACTACTCAGACTTTATTTCATTGATTATTTAATCCTCAAAAAATAGTATATAGTCTCACTATTCTTACTTTATAGATCTGAAGGTCAGGCAATGAGAAGTTAGACAGCTGGAGGGGATAAATAACTAGCTCAATATGAACCCATGCTACACTGACCTACTAATAATTGGAAAAGTGGATTTGGGCCCAAGTGATCAAACAATACAGTCCATGTCATCAATTACACTCCTGCATTTTTCAAATGTGACTCCTTATGTAGGTGACAATGACCCTGGTGGCAACATTGGTTCTAATACATTAAACATTTTGCATTGAGCTGTACAATACTATAGCACTGGAATTCTCTGAGCCACCTCACTTTGAAGACTTTCCTTTTTATTGGAATCTCTTCACTTTAGCATATAACATGGATATTTCTAGTTCTAGTCAAATACTTTGACCATTTGTCTAGATTTTTACTAATCTTTCCTTTACTAGTTGATTTCTGGACAGGGTAAGTAAACATGTCATCTTTTGTTTCAAGAAATGGAGCAATGTTGATACACATTTTATTTGAGCATAATTTGACCCTTTATAAATGCTGCTATTGTGTATTTCTAGGAGCATGCTTTGTTATGAACTGAAAGTCAGAAATATAATTCATAAGGTTTTTACTAATACTGTTAGACTCTCTCATTGAAATCATACAATGGCCCTATATAGTGGTTTTATCAGCATAGGTACAGATGAGAAAAATGCATACCAGAAAGTCAAGCTAATTTACGCAGGGAAACCCACAGCCACTCATGAGCACATTGTTAATATACAAGCCACGAAGGAAATGATGAAGTCAAACAGAAATGTAGGATTGACTTTTCAAAACAGAAAAGTCAGGAAAGCAAAGATGATGGCATGTTGGGCATGATCTAGGAACAGCAAGAGACTTATGTGAAGTTGTTTAATGAGCAAAAAGTAAGGTGTGATGAATTCAGAAAAGTAGTAGTAAACCTTATACTGTGGAGCTTCACAGCCATTGGAAGATGTTATTGCATCTGAGCAACATGAGATGCCATTGACTGTGAATAACCAAAGAAGCAACTGAGTCAGATAAATCCGAAATGTTTTTGCTTCAGGAATTATAAAATGAAATTTGCATTTATAGTGTTGGGAAGTATATTTGGGAAAAGTTCAGGAATTTTGTTTTGGCTATGTTAGGTTTGAAATATTTATTCATTAAAATGTTAGACTAGGTAAAAAACTGGATATGAGTACATGCAGATAAACAATGTTATTTCTGAATCATAGCATGTAAGTAGTCTTTAAAACTATGAGACTGAATGAGATATCTAAGGTCCAACTGACAGAAGGAAAATAATCAAGAAATTAGTTGTATGCTTACATGATGGGGAATCAGAAGGCTATCTAGATAAACCAACAAAATCAGGATACACCAGACAAAGTGGTAATATAGGGTGAAAATCAAGAGAAGATTTTGTACAGGAAGCAAATATTCAAGGAAAGGGCCTGAACTACCAAGACAAATGCTGCTAATATGTCAACCAAAATGAGAACCGAAAATGATCATTGGTTTTAGCCACAGAGATTAGTGTGATGGCATGAAGACATTTTGAAAAAGGTATTAGAGAAAAAAATCGGATTATAATAAAGTCTCCAGAGAGAACAAGAGGAAAAAAATAGAGATTAAAATAGATGTTTAAATTTTAGCTGAGGTCCCACCCTATTTTTGTGCCTGGCTCTTTCTGGTACATGATGAAATGTAGTCTAGAATTTCATGAATATTCATTTGATGTTTAATAATTTTGATCTATGCTTCATAGATAAAAATAAAATCAATAGAGGTTTCCTCAATATTCTTCTTAATATTCTAAATATAGAGGATTTCTAAATGCTTTAATTGAATTGGATGACAAGTAGAAAAATAGTGCTCGTAATATTTCGAGTTTATGTACTAAAAGTCTATGTCATTATAAATAAGAAGCTATCTCAAATACTTTTAATATTGTAACTCAGATAGCTCAGAGATAAATTAATTGAACTGAGATTCTTATGTTCTAAGATTAAAAGGAATGATTTATTTTCCCTCAACTTTTTACTTAATTTTCTTTTGTTCAAATACATATCAGTCAAAGAAATCTCATTTCTTAGTCTTTAAGTTATATATTTTAGTTTTCTGAAACAAATTACACACATCTATTTATTACACACCAAGTAAAGTAGTATAACTTGTCCTCAGACATCTCTCTGTTTCAAGAAATCTCTAAACTTATGCAGTTAGAAAACAACGTTCACACATGTCACAATCTCAAGAAGTATAAAAGTCATCATTGTAAAAAAAAAGTATACATATTTCCATTCTGAATAAATCACTGTGCTTTATATCTTCTGTAGAAGAATCACATGGATAAATTGTGGATCACATTTATCTTTTGAAACTTCCTACTTGAGAATGTAAGCAAAGCCAACGTGACAGTTGAATACACTTTGAAGTTCTTTTACAGCTCAACCCTCCACAACTTTTATCTTTTATTTTGCAACTGCTTTTAAATTTGTATTTCTCTATAAATGGCATTTTTGTTTAACACTATTTTCTCTTTCCTCTTGTTTTTTTAAAAAATTCCCCTATTGCGTTTTTTTCTGTTAATTTTGCTCTTCATGATGGCTAAATACTTTCTGTCAAAGGTAACAAAACACCATTGTATTAAATCCCTGGCCTTTGAAAAGAGTGTTAATAACTTTGATCACTGTATTTGTATAATTAAGGTGCAGGTCTTTGCTCTAAATGAGTTCATCTCTTGCTTTGAATCTGGAAAGGATAATGCATTTATGAAGATGAGCACTCTGTTGGAAAGTCCCTGGTCTCCTTTGGTTTGCATCTATCTATGTCCCCAGACTGCTCATCCAATGTTCCAATGACAATGATTAGCGGGACCCCCTACAAGCTGCAGATGGAATAAGGCAGAGCGATAAGGCACACTGCCTTTCAGTTTAGCAGGGAGAGAGGCCTTCTTCACAGGAAGCCCAAGATGATGCCATTTAAACAAGCGTGTAGAAAATATTGGGGTAATTACCAAGCACAGGGAGGGGGGCTCAGCATTGAGAATAGATTAAAAAGTTCATTCAGCAGATTAATTGATGCTTTCCCTGAAGCTTGTCTTTAGAAATAATTCCCATGGAAATTCACAGCTGAGAGAAAAGTGTATTATAAAAAGATATTTTCATTACATCCAATATATGTATTAACACTTGAACCACATTTGTTTTTGCCAGAGAAGCTTTGATTCTTTTGATCACTCAACTTTGCCGTTTTGCTCTCTAAAATAAGACTCTTGCATCAGGCCAGAGAACCTTGATGTGTGCAGATATATTACAGGAAGCTGTTTAAAGTATTATTTTGGAAATATCTGGGCAAGCTTTTGGTAATTTCAGTTATTTTCTGCCATAATATACTTGATTGCCATTCTGATGTCAGATTTGATTTATCTAAAACAAAATCTGTTGTGGGTGTATTTGAGCAGAAAGTACCCTGAAGGAGGAGAACTGGCATCCCTCAGTCCCACAAGGCTACTGGAGTGTATATCATCAGTGCCATGACAGATTTTTTTCAGGGGAAAAGCAAATTGACCTTTGCCTCCTTCTTTTCTAACCAGCTGGCAAATAAATGTTCTTGACAGCAAAAATATAGAGATAGCCACTTATCAAATATACTAGTTTGGAAAGGTGTCTTACAAGCAGAAATATATGTGTAAGTGTGTTGTGCACACACACTTATGGCACAATGTTTATGGAACACAGCATTAGGCTTGAAAAGGACATGCCTATCTTTTGGAAATATCAATCTATCATTGCAAAATGATAGGAAGAAATCTATTAAAATTGTGTTGGTGCATTATTTTCATGATGCATAATACGTATAAAAAATCTGTTTATAATGTCTAGGTTAATTAGAAATTATCTTGGAATAAATTAATGTAAGTATCCTCACTGCAGATGTCTGCTCATGCACATAATGATTCTAAGACCACTTGGGAATTTGAGTGTGGATATCCATTCCTTTGACTTGGGTGAACAGGATAGGTGATTCACTTATCCCATGAGGAAAGCATACTCTGTTCCCTTCACCTTGAATGTACTTTCCCTTCATGTGTATCTATCATGCTATACTCATGCAGTTAATGTTGTACTGTGCCTTCCGTGTACTCTTTGTACTAAATATTATTCTTTACAATTTCATTGATACAAAGATATTGGTGTTATATATGGAAACATTTTCTTTGATGTATAATCTTATTTTGTATTCTGGTTTAAAAAAAATTAAATATATTTTTGCCCTAAAATGCATCTTGGGACTTGACATCATGCATGCAAGTAAATGTCCAAGTGAAATGTTGACAGTTCTATGTAAGCTTCTTATGGCAGATCCTGTTGAAGAACTCATGACAACTTTTTTCCCCTTTTTTTCCTATTCTGACTAGGACATTCTGGATTTTGCTCAGGGTTCAGGAAAAAAAAAAACCAAGGAGTAGGATCCTCCCTAATATAAAGGAATAGACTATGACTGACTTGATGCTGCCATGGAAATTCTGCTATCTTCATCCATAGGAGATTTTTAAATGTAGCTCATCTTTTGATCATAAAGAGTAACATGATTTAGCAGACCAATGGAAGGAACCCGAATACTTAATAACACTGTTCAGTCACTGAATTAACCTGGGATTTTTTTTTTTTTTTGTCCTCCGTGCCATGTTTAGTTCAGTGTTCTGTTTCTTGAATCATAATTAATATAATTTCTTTTCATTTCCTAGGTGATGGGATATTTTCCTTATCTTTGTGTCCACATTACACAATTATCATCGTACTATTTACTTTACTAATATGTAATGTGGCAGTACCTCCATTAAATGGCAAGCTCTGCTTCCCTGTTCTTGAAATAATCCTGCTTAACAAATATTTGTCAAATTAGTAGAGGTGAGGTTACTGATCTGTATTTTTTTGACTATGATTTTTTTCTTTCTTAATAAAAAGTCAGGATAATAGTGTTTTGATACCCCTCTCACTCTCCAGTTGAGAGATGGTTCTGGGTTTTTTGCCTGAACCCAAAACTTCAACTCAGTTAATTTCTTCTTAATCAACTTCTAATATATCCAGAGCGCTGTTGGTTATATTCTTTCCTGACTAAACACCGGTATCCTTGTTATAAAAGATGTAACAAATACTTTTGGTAGTTACACATTATCTATGGCATCAGTTTTATTTTTTTGCTATATACCCAGCACCCAGTACATGGCTCAATGTCCAGAAGATAGAAAAAATTTGTAAATACATTTTGGTTGAATGAATTATAAACCTCTTCTTTTCATCTATAAATATTTCTATAAATTCTTGTTACCCCATTTCCAAGATGACCAATCCCCACACCTTTTGTTTTGTTTTGTCTTGTTCCTCAAGATTTAATCTTTTTGAAGAACTCTTAGCAGAACAACACTACCCTGAAATTTTAAAGCTATGTACCCATATCCCCCTCCTGTGCATATATTTAAAATAAATTCTACTCTAGAAATGTGGCTAGACTGGTTTGCCTCTGCTATTGCTACATATAAGCATGAGTGATTTGGAAAATCATCTATATTTCCAGAAAGGGTTAAGAGCAGTTAAGAGCTGTTAACCTGGCATGTGAGAGGCAGTAGATAAGGTTAGAATCTCATATTGCTGTCACTCGATTTAGTTCGTTTCCCCAAGGAAAACAACATGGTCCACAGAAAACTAGAGTTCCCATGGGCTACAATAATCTACAGGGCATATACCAAAACATCTCATATTGTAAAGCTTTCTAACCCTAAAATATTATTAGGTTTATACCAGACTGGCTCAGCTGAGTGCCTCCTCCAGAACAGGTTCTCCTGCTTTATTCATGTTTGAACTTCCCAGCCAACCTCCAGAAGTACCATGTATCTTAGCTCTTTTAGTTGGGCTGGTTTGCAGTCAGTTCTTCTCCTCTCTCCTGCTGCCTGGCATGACTCTCTCTGATGATAATCTTTGAGATTTACTCTTTAACAATGATTCATCCAAAAACACAAATCAGATTTAGGTTGCCTGACTCAGAAAATACTTTAAAAAAAATCTCATTCACTGTTCATATACCACATAACCAATTAGATAAGCTTGGTTTGCCAGACTTTGGGAGATTGCCTGCATTGAAAGCTGTGGCTACTATAGGAGCAAGTCTGGTAGTAAAGTGAATAGCAGGTCAAATCTGTGTATTAAGGACAATAGTTGCATGTTTTAAATATAATAGCCACCCTAGAACAGGAGTCCCCAATCCCCAGTCCATGACCTGTTAGGAAACAGGCAGCACAGCAGGAGGGGTGAGTGATTGACAAGAGAGGGAAGCTTCATCTGTGTTTACATCCCCTCTCCATCACTCGCATTACTGCCTGAGCTCCATATTCTGTCAGATCACCTGTGGCATTAGATTCTCATATGACTGTGCACCCTATTGTGAGACTGCAACTCAAAAAAAAAAAAAAAAGAAAAGAAAGAAAGAAAAACAAGATTTAATGGAGTTCAATAATATTCCAACTTATAAAATTTCCTTTTTTCTTGTCAGAATATCAATTACTGAGAAAACACAGAAATGAATATTGGAAGGTATCAATTTAATATGTGAAGTGAACACAAGCACACACAATGGAATAAAACAATAAGAACAAATGCATAAATACAGTGGATAAAATTTCTGAAAACTGCTATAAATCTCTTTTTTTTTTTTTTGAGTTGTGGAGTCTCACTCTGTCGCCCAGACTAGAGTGCAGTGACATGTTCCTGGCCACCGCAACCTCGACCTGCTGGGTTCTGCCTATCTTTCCGCCTCAGCTGTCCAAGTAGCCGGAACTACAGGTGTACACTACCACACCCCACTAATTTTTGGTTTATTGTAGAGACGAAGGCTCACCAAGTTTCCCGGGTGTATCTCGAACCCGCGGGCCCAGACAATCCACTAGCCTCAGCCTCCCAAAGTGCTGGGATTATAGGCGGAGTCTCCTCAGTCCTAAGGAGAGATATGTGTCAGGCAGATTTTACCTGATGTCATTAAATATTGAGTGTTCTAATTCTCCATTTCTCTTTAGATATCAGACCTATCAATTATAATGCGACTTTCCACATCTTGGAAACAATGCATTGACTAAAAGACGTGGTTTAAGTCTTCATAGATCACATCTAAACTAGTCAATTGGCTAAACCTTCCTTAAGTATTCATTGCTAGGAATAAAATATTTTTAAAAGAGCTTTTGACTAAAAAAACCTCAAAGTATTAGATTGAATATTAAAATGAGATGAAAGAAAAATTCACTTACAAAAAATGAAAAATATTGTAAATTTGATATAAGTACATTAGAAATGCAAAAATAAGAAAGTACTTCCATATGTGTTGACTAAATAATCCTTAAAATGTTATAAAGAGGTCAATAATGCAACATCAAAAAAATAGGCCTCAAAATAAAATAAAAATAAAATTAAAACCTACAAGGAGGCTGAATTCAAGTTAATTCTCCATTTGGTTGGTCAATCTTTAAGCACAATTCTTCTAGGAGATGTGTGTTTAAGTTATTGTTTTTTTGAGAATTGGGTAGCTACCTAAGCATCTAAGAACTATGTTTTCTGAATATTTCAATGGCAGATGTCTATAGATTACTTGTATTTTATAACCGACATTTCCCCATATATACTTAAAGCATCTGACTGAGGAAGACAAATCTAGTGGGGAAGACAAAGTGGGATGGCCACCCTTGCCTCTGTGACCATCCAAGATTCACTTTCCTCTGCCCATACTGTAATTCTTGGCATTTTGTCTTAAACCTTACATTTTCCTAATTAAGGCACATATTATCTTTCTTTTCCTTTTATTTGTTCTAAATATCTTAAATATGTGAATTCATAAACATCCAGTTTAGTTTTTATAGACTTCCCCCTTTTATTTCTTCTTGGAGCATTTCAATTTATAATAATTTCATTATTAAGTACTTCTGTCAAAACTTTATCCATTTTCTCTTTGAGAAGATTTAGCTATGGAGATTATCTGATACCTTTCACATGATTTATATGCTGTAAAGTACCAAGTGTTTTTCCAGAAGGGAAAGTTAAAAGTTCTAGTTCATGAATCAATTTTTGTAAAATGTTCAAACAGCATAGAAGAACCATTCTCTTTATCCTTTTCTTAACTTATACAATCAATTAAGGAGTCTAGGCAGGAATTTATTAGTGTCCTGATGATTTGTGTAAGTCTCCATAAGCTAACCACAGGTTAAAAAAAAAACATTGAAGACAATAAAACGGTCCTCAGTGTTAAATTTTAAAGCCAGTATGTGATGGGTGAAAGCAAACATTAAATTATACACTCATTTGCAGAGTAAAATATGGACAGAGCCCTAGTTCAAAATCTGGTTGCACTCCTTATCTCAGTCCTAAGGAGAGATATGTGTCGGGCAGATTTTACCTGGTGTCATTAAATATTGAGTGTTTTAATTCTCCATTTCTCATCAGATATCAGACCTATCAATTATAATGTGATTTTCCACATCATGTAAACAATGCATTGACTAAAAAAATGTGGTTATCTGGTTAAAGTCTTCACAGATCACATCTAAACTAGTCAATTGGCTTTTTTCCTTCACAAATATTTTCTTTTTTTAACTTAAGTATTTCCAAAAAGGTGAATATAATAATCTTGATGAGTTTCTTAGCCTGTAGGACTGAAAAACAAGTCTGGATCAAAATAAATTAAAGCAGTCAGATTTGTTGGGATAGATTCATTAGTTCTTGTCTGACAATTCCTCTACATTATTGTGCTCCATGAGCTTTTTCTATTTGCAATTTGTATTAGTGGTTGCTATTTCTTTAACGTTGAACATCTGGGTTCAATTGCACAAATTTGTGATATTAGGAAAGCATCCCCTGTTATTTTCTTAGTGATCCATTGTCCATCCCTTCCGTTTTCTCCCCATCATTCTAACTTGAAGACTTCCTGCCATGTTTCTGACTTTTCGTGATTTTACAGACCCCCAAGATGCATAATGTTCTACTACCCTTTCTGACAATCAAGCCTAAGTGACACCCATGTATATTGTAACTAAGAAGATAAATTTATTCATTATCTGTTTCTGTTTATTTGTTCTTCAAGTTCCAATATTCCTTGGTCTATTTCGTCTTAGAATACAACCACATGTCTTACCTATAGTCATCCTATTTTAACTAATTTAGTTCTCCAGCAAATTTGTTGAGGAAACACTGATTTTCCCTTTGTTATATTTCTATGCATAGGTGGTTATTTCATTTTCTAAGCAGAAGAAGTAATGAGGTAGCATTCTGTGTATTTTCCTCATTTATTCTACCTCAAGGGATAAGAACTGGCATTCATTGACTATGCTATTGGTTGAATAAATTCACTTCACAACAGTACTCATACATAAGCCTACTTCTTGAGGTTCTTTCTTTTTCAACAATTGTTCCATTTGCAATTTAAAGGATAAGTGTCATTTAGAAGGTGGATTTGTAGACCACACATCTTAAACCTTAATTGAGACTTATTTTAAATCTGGCTTGAACAGCAACAAAATAGTATTTTAATCTTCATTTCATTTCTATTTTTTTCTTAATTGCTTCAAAATGTGAAAGAATTATAATGAATAAGTATCACTCAAAATTTCCTAAATTTGAAAACATCATTTTGATTGTAATATGGGGGAATTAAAATATTTTTATTACAAATGTATAGCTAGAAAATGTGTAATAAGAAATGTGTGCATGATGAATTAACTTTATAAATGGCAGACAGCTTACTAACTGGTCAATTTTCAAGTTCACTGATGAAATAATTTGTATGTATAGAAAAATAACTAAATGTTTTGTATCTCATAAAATCCTTCCCTCATTTTAGTTGCCAAATTCCCCAAGCTGAAAATGCAATTTTCTTTCTCTCTGTTTCTCTGGAAAGAATTATTTTCAGTACTAAATATCTCTCAAATATTGATTTTTAAAAAAACTTGTAACTATACGCATATTTTCTTGTAGCCCCAGTTTTGGCTTAATTTACAGGCATGTGGTAGTTGCTTTCATAACCTCTAGGAAAAGGTGTTTAAGACCTAATTTGAAACACTGGGTATAGTGAAAAGAACCTAACTTTTTAAATCATATAGACTTGAAATTTAGTGCTCCCTATAATTTATACTAAAGTTGAACTCTCTAAATTTATTGATTCTCCATGTCACTGTTTGACAATTGGAGCTAATAAAATAACAATAATAAAATTATTGTGAGGATTATTTCTGTTCCACTATGTAACTAACTCACAATGCATAGAACACAGAGGCCATACTCAATAAATGACAGATTTAAAATTTTTTTCCATTGTTGCTATTACTTTTAGGTAATTCCTGGTTGACAAGTCGAAATCCTTTCTTCTCTCCATAAAAAAGAAGCAACACAAGTCAGCTAGAAATATCCTTCTTGATTTTAAGTGATAGGTTTATTGATCTTTTTAAAGAATGGGTCAGGAGTTTTCATACAATTTAGAGCAGATCAATTAATTGTCTATGGTATATTATACACAAATTCCTGAAAAGCTATAGGGACCCACACTTTACAAACTATAGGACTAGTGCTTAGACCTGTTGATGACTAAAAACTAGTGAATTTAAATGAAAAAGATCAGCATCTCTAACCAGGGTTTAAAGTGTGTTCAATTTCAGCATGGTGTTTGAAGCAAAAGAAGAAAAAAAATTGTACAGTAAGGTAAGGCTAGGAGCAAAAACTAGAAAGGCACAACGAAGCAGCCAAAGACCAGTTTCAAAAAGCTAGAAAGAAAGCCTAAGCCAATTCTTTTAGTGAAAAGCATATTATATGTGAATAAAATTTAGAAAGTAATTTTAAATATATAGATTATAAGTATAATAAAGTATAATATTGCGTTTACTATTTTTTATATTACACATTATATTAATACTTTATTTCCATGATATTTGCAAAATCGCCTCATAATGATTTATAATCTAACTGTGATTTAAAATTAGAAGTGGAGATAGTTTTCTAAATTTGAAATGGTCATAGATAGTTGGGGCCACAGGCAGTATATTGGGGATTTGAAAAATAAAAGACATAAAGAAAAGAGATAAAATCACCAGAAGTAAACATAAGGAGAACTGAAGGTATATGAAAATTGCCTATTGTCTTTTATAATTAAAACAGGTGTCAGTGGAAGGTCAAAATTTATATTTGACAGTTAATTTGGTTCACTGTCAGGGTTAGAGAACTACAGAGGTACAGGACCCAAAGAGTTTATTATAAAAAATACTGTTGGAGCTGCAGTGTCTTTGGAGAACTCATCTGTATTCTAGGTGCTGGGATAAGACCTTAGTTTGTTCTCAGCATTAAGAGACTATACCAATCATTAAGTTCTCTCTTCCAGACATGCGTGCCTGGGATCATGAATTAAAACTTAGAATTGCAACCTGGATTGTTTTCATTTTCACCCCCAATTATAAGCCGATTTCTTATGTCAATTCATATATAAAATGATGTTTTCAACACTTCCCCAAATACATTCCCCAAATGCACTTAAAAAAGGAAAAAATAAAAATAAAAGCTAGCATCAAGTATTTACTGTGCTAATATTTTAATTACCCTTATAAAGTTAATCTTATTTGTACCTTATGTATATGTCAAGAAATGGATTATGAGAACATGGAGAACACCAAAATCCATGAATGTGAAGTAAACTCCTATTTCATAAAAAAATTAAAAAAACCCAACATTATTTTGTCACTCATCCATTTTTTAAAATTACCAGAACAATATTGTTACATCACTCATTATATGATGACCCTACAGTCACTTCAAATAAAAGCCTGTGATCATTGAAATGAATAAATACAAACAGCTGTTGAAATAGATGGGTCTCCAGAGTCCATGTCTGTCACTAGACTGGTCATTTTGATCAAGCAGAACAGACTCTCAGGATCCCTCATTTAAGTATCCTAGTTTTTGTTTTGTACGCGTTTTTTTTTTTTTTTTTAGTATCAGTGAGAAAAAACATTTCTGCATAATAGGCTTTGATATATTCCATTGATCTGTATATGAGACATCCTGTAAGGGTTCAGAGTGACTTCAGTGGAATTGAGATGCCCCTTACTAAAGGCTTCATTTACTAAAGCCACCTCTTGGCTTTAGAAGCAAGCACAAATGCATTTGCTCATTTAAGCTCTACAATAATTATGGGGAGAGTCAGCAAAATTATGCTTTGGTCGGCTATTCTTCACATACTTTGAAATGTATTAAACTGTAAAATGTCCAGCACAGTTTTGATAACAACTGATATAAATATTTATTTCCATTTAGAAAGGTTCACTAACAATAAAGTCCTAGAAAAATCACTGTCATAACATGCATCTAAGATTTACCAAAATTGTATTTTTCATTTTTAGTGCTTGCTTTTAGATGTAAAGGTTAAAACATTATATACTACTTTGTCCTACCTAATCAACTTCTAAAATATACTATGTAGAGTGCTTTCCAAAAATGTTGAATCAGATTTTTAAATGGTCACTGAAAGATTTGCTTAATAGGTTTAAATTCACTTTTGTGGATAGCTTTAAAAACAAAAGCTTAGTTAACATAGCTCCTTTTTGTACTTTTATAGCAGATAAAACACACATATTCTTTACTGCCTACAATTCAAAATATGTATTCATTATCAACTAATGGTTTTGTTGAATTCTTTTAAATTTTGCTATAATCAAACATTTAAAATTGTGTCTTGAATTTAAACTCATCTCTAATCCTTTAAAATTTCCCAAACTGAGAAGCATGGAGAATTTCCTATAATAGTTCAATGGGTGTCTATCTTCCTATTTGTAACTCCTAAATGTGCCAACCAGCACTAAAAAATATGTGAAGAAAAAAGTGTTTATTATAAACTCAAATACTCTACTTCTTGTTAGTTCATTTTCCAGGATTCCTTTTGAAGATCCATCACAGAATTCTAAGTGTTGTGTCTACTGGGATTTACACCACTTGTTCAGTCTATTTATACCAAGTTAATTAAGTGATAATCCCAATGTATCAGAGGACATATGAAGTAATAAATGCCTGCTTCACTTCGAGGCATACTGAGACCACATGGTGAGGAGTCACAGAATGGAAGATTGTTTTATTACCTAATGTCATATTCTTCTGTATAGGGAATATTGCTATTAAACAATCTGCTCTTTTATTTTCAGAGGTTTTATGACTTTCATTGAATAAATATTCTTTTGACAACTGATGTGATATTTCTAAAGGAGATTCTTACCAAAGACAGGCACTCAAAATTTTATAAATTAAGTAAGGGATTGGCTTCAACTTAGTAACCTAGGTCAATTCATTACCACAAAAAACAAAACAAATAAAAATACAGATTTATTTTCTATTGCTAAATTATTTCCATGAATGGATTTTTTAAAACCTCCAATATTCCTTAACTTTGAACTCTACATTGGTTCTATAAATGCTGGCAACCATACACACACATATACATGTGCGCACACACACACACACACACACACACACACACACACACAGAGAGAGAGAGAGAAACCAAAATTATCCACTTACTAATTTAGTATACCAAAGTGGCTGTTTAAATGTTTACTCATTTTATCTATTTTGTTAGATAGCAAGAAGTAAAACTCATTTTTTTAGCACCACATACAGACAATTGTGAGAAAGAAGAAATATTTGATGAATATATTTATGTCATAGAAATCTTATGGGTGATTTTTAGCTATAAGTTAGATGTAAAACTATTTCCAACAGTTTAAAACATTTGAAAAGCATTGGTCAGCCTAGAAATCTCACTATTACATTGGGAGTCATCTGGCCTCCAGCTGAAGTAAAGAATTAGGATGCAGTCCATTCAAAGGTAACCATACAGTAATCCTTCTTTAAAAATGAAGGACTTTCCTCACACCAATTTAAAATGTTGATTAGAAAAAGCAAAGGAACCTAAGTGGAACTGACAAGTTTATAAACTTGTGAAATTTGGAAATTTGGGAATTATTCTAGCTCTGGTTCTGCTCTCACTAATTTGTTTCAAAACATAGAACATGTAAACATGTTGGGCATTAACTTTTCCTTCTGATAAATGTGTGGGGTAGGGGTTGAAGTAGATTTCTTTGTTTTAAAATTATATTATTTGGCATTTAGACTTCTTAAACAATCAAGATCATGGTTGCGATTATTTGGTGAAGTACAAGCTTAGACATTAAAAAAATGCAGTTAGAGAAAAAATACAGTTACAGGAAAAGAAATGACTGAGGTAAATTTTCTTAGAATGAATAACTATAAAAATGAAATTAATTCCACAACTAAAAAAAGTATATCATAACCTTGGATGTTGGATAAAATATATCCAAAGAAAATGAAAATAATTTTGTTGGCATTTTAATTAAAAAATATAACTTACTTGATTCATTAGTTATAACAATAGATAGAATGAAATCTATTATCTAGTTCTTTTTTTCATTCCTCTGAAACACTGTAAGATCCACTGAAAGTAATACTCTTTTATTTTTATTTTTTTTTTATTATAAAGATGTGGGGTATAATTCAGTGTTAGGTATACAAACGTTGATTATACAGGTACCCCTTGTTGATGAGGTATCTCTCCTTCCCCTAGCAGTTTCCCTCAACTGCCGATCCCACCCCGCTCCCCTGACAGTTTCCCACTATTGCCAATCCCTTTCTTATATTATTATAGTAATTGTCCAAGATCCTCTTATGAGTGAGAACATATGGTATTCTGTTCTTTGTTTCTGTGATAGATCACTGAGTATGATCGACTCTAAATCCATCCAAGTTACTGTGAAGTCCATATGTTTGTCCTTCTTTATGACTGCATAATATTCCATTGTGTATATGTACCACATTTTTAAAAATCCAGTCTAACTATTATATAATGCTTTCATACATCATGACTAGTTTGATTTGATTTTCATCACATCTCTCAGAACCAGGTTCAATATATGCCTATACATTACATGAGGAAATACAGTACTCATAGCTGAATGACTCATCAATACTGTGTAACACCTAGTAACTAATGAAACATTTAGGATTGGGGTCTTCCGAATTCTGTTTTGGCCTTTTTTATTTATTGTAGAGATGAGGTTTCGCCAAGTTGCCCAGGCGGGTTTCGAACCCGCGGGTTCAGGCAATCCACCCACCTCAGCCTTCCAAGGCGCGGGATTACAGGGTGAGCCACCAAGCCCGGCAGCATTTTTTGTATACTAAAAACAATACCAAAGCGTTAAAAACAACTTTTTTTTTTCAGTTGAAGTCTCACTACCTAGCCCAGGCTGGAGATGCTCATGGCCACCCCAGGGTCAACCTGCTGGGCCCAGCCATCCTTCCACCTCAGCCTTCCAAGCAGCTGGACCTACAGGCGCACTACCAAGCCCAGCTGACTTTTTGATTTATTTCAAGGTATCACCAAGTTGCCCAGGCTGTTCTTGAACCCATGAGATTAGGTAATCTCCTCACCCTGGCCTCCCAAAGTGCTGGGATTACAGGTTTGAGCCACTGTACCTAGCCAATTCTTTTGATATGTTAATAAAATTCCTCTTCCTTGTCCCTGACAGAAACGAATAGCTCCAGCACTGGGTTGTTTGACATTTTCTGATGATGACATAACAGAAATGTTGAGTAAACAATTAATAAATATTTGGTTTGTGAATGTCAAAATATATCTTTCAAACTAGTGGTCAAAACTGTGCTATAAGAAGAAATGGTTTCTATACTAAGGACTCTGTCTAGAAAAGATTCACTATGCAATTATAACATTTTTGTGTGTAAATAAAAATAGCAGATTGCAAGAGGTTTTAGAGTATGGCCCTATTTGCACTTTTAAAAATAAATAGGGCTAGTGATGTCCACTCCAGATAAATCACATCTCCCTCTCACTCTTACAATAAAAAAGATAAAATGTGTATCATTATTCCAAGCTTATATGTGAGGAAGTGAAGGCTTAGAGAGCTTGAGACATGTTCAAGGTATCCCAGGTGTCATGTGACAAATCGTTTAATATAACATTTCTCTTAATACTCTACTTCTGACTCAGAACTGATAATAATGAACAGGCAACGGTAAATATATGAACTATACAGTTCCTGTTACTCTCAAAGTCAAGAATGTCAAATCTTATTTTGTACCACTGGAACCCATACATTGAAAAAAACATCAACAAATTTATATTTAAATTGCTAGGCCAGGGAAAGTGGTTCAGGCCTGTTATCCCAATGCTTTGGCAGGTGAAGTGGCAGGATCACGTGAGGCAAGGAGTTGAAGCTTACAGTGAACCTGTGTGACAGAATAAGATCCTGTCTCTAAAATAATAATAATAATAATAATGATATAAGTTTTTATTACCATTCTAAGATTTAAAAAACCCTATAATTAAGCATTATTTCTTCTGGCAGCAAAATAAAGAAAATGTTAAATACAAATGTGTTGGTTACTTAAGGTCAGAATCAACAGGGATTTCCATATTCACAGACCTAAGAATTCTCTATTTTTATATGCTCAGTTATTTTTACTCCTACACTTTCACCTTTCCATATAACACCAAGAAAACAACAGTGTCTATGTGGGAACATAATAATCCAAAGGTATCAACAGGACCTGTAAACTTAATTTCTGCTAATGACAACACCTAGTTCATTTTAGCATTACTTTCTTTAAACTGCTTTTTCTTTTTGTCTATGAATGACCTTTCCTATTGCCTCACATCTAATATTTTTTTCTTTTATGCTGGTCATAGTGGACTATACTGTGAAGTGTTTGTATTATTTTGTCTCCCATTAAAGAGCAATATATTTTGTTTTCCCAAGTTATTTTCCCAAGTTCAATTACTGGCCTATAGTTTAATGCTGTCAGATGATTCTTTCATTACTAAGAAGATTCTAATTTTGTTTTGTTCTTAACAGTTAGAACATGCCAGTTACCACATGATGTGGCCTTGATTTCTAAGCTGTGGTGTTTTCTGCAGTCTCAACTGGATACTTAGTGTTCTCAGGGGGATCTTCCTATTATGGCTGACCTGGGCCTCCGTCTACATGAAGTGAACCATTTAACCCAAGGACCCATGATTACTCAGTTCAGAGACTTTCGAAACCCCACTCTGCACAGCACTCTCAGATATTGAGCTGTACATTTTGGCTGTTCCAGAAGCCTAAAAATCTAATATCTTCCTCCTCAGCTCAGCAGGATATTTTGCAGCACTCAAAAGTACCTAGGCAGAAACCTAAGGCCTCCATGGTGCAATCATCTGGCTCATTCTGTGTGTTTCCCTTCTCCCATGATCACAGTTCTTCTCTGCTTTATGTTTCATACCCAAAATTTTGTCTCTCATATATTTTATTATGTTTTGTAGTAGTTTTCATGAAGAGATTAAAATCTGGTACTACTTTTTCTGTCATGACTGGATATAGAGTTCCCACTAGAGTAAAATTTAACAACCACAAACTAGTCATACTTTTTCTTGATTATTTATTTGAATACTCATTGTGCTTAGATTAAATCCATATTCTTTACCAAGGCCTATAAGTGTCAGCATAATTTATCTCCTCCCTTATCTCTAATAGTCTATAAACATCTTCTTGCTCACTTTACTCCAGATGCTAATTTTTTTTCAGACCCTGAAACCATACAACTGGTCACTAAACTGTAACAGCAAAATGGTAATACTTTTTCTTCACCCATTACAAGGGGCATGGCAGATACTTCTGTAACAAAAAACAGGTTAACAAGAGAAAAGCATAGCAAATTTATTTAACAAAGTTTTATGTGGCATTGGAGTCTTCAGAACTAAAGACCAAAAGACCCAGAGAAAACTGTGTTTTTACGCTTAGTTCAATGAAGGATGGACAGCTATGTAGAAATGTGATTGGACAAAATGGGTGTGATCTACTGCTAACAAAATAAAGGAGTGAACCCCACAAGGCCTGTTTGTTCAGATTCTACTTGGACTCTCCATGTACTATTTCTTCCTTGAGGTATAGGGCAGGACGTGTGTCCCATAGGGGTTTTCAGGGGAGAAAGGACAAGGTCAGAGAGTGAGATTTCTGAGTTTTATTGTTTACTTTGGAGGTGAGGACTTCTAGTTTTTATGAATCACCATAAGAAAGAGAAATTCTTATTTCTATGACTTACTTCGGGGGGGGGAGAGAGGATCTGGAGAGAGGGGGACAGGAAAAAAGCTAGAGAGAATTTCCTACTTGTGTGGTCCTTCCAACTGCCTTCAGTTCAAAGTATTCAGCATGCCATACTTTGAGGTATCACATTCTGAGCCCCAACATCACTATATCAATTATTTCTTTTCTTTTTTTTTTTTTGAGTTGGAGTCTCACTCTGTCACCCGGACTGGAGTGCAGTGACCGCTCTCGGCCACTGCAGCCTCGACCTGCTGGACTCCAGCGATCCTTCCGCCTCAGCCTTCCAAGTAGCTGGAACTACAGGCGCGTGCCACCATGCCCGGCTCATTTTGATTTATTGTAGAGATGAGGTCTCACTCAGTTGCCCAGGCAGGTCTCGAACCCGCGGACTCAGGCAATCCACTCACCTCAACCTCCCAAAGGTGCAGGATTACAGGCTGAGCCACCGAGCCCGGCTTATATCAACTATTTCAATCTGGACAAAGGATTTTCCCTCGGCCTGAAATATTTTTTTCTGACCCTGCCTACTTACTCTTTAAATTTTCAGTTAGAATGTGACTTCCTTTTAGTAGCCTTCACTGACCACCTATATAACCTATACCGCCTTTTCTCATAATCATATTTCTTTTCCTTTATAGCCCTTACTGCCATGTTATACATTATTTATGTGAGTGTTTATTAGTAGAGAGCATATAGCTGGAGACCCAGAAGAGTACATGGTGCAAGGTCTAGTCCTAGTCTGAATATGAGTTCAAAAGCAGAAGACTAATGTCTCAGCTCAAAGACAGATGTCTCAGTCAGAGAGAGAGAAGAGAGAGAGAGAGAGAGAGAGAGAGAGAGAGAGAGAGAGAGAGAGAGTTATTTAACCTTTTTTTTCTATTCAGGCCTTCAGTAGATTGGATGAGGCTCACCAACATTGAGGAAGACAATCTGCTTACTCAGTCTACAGATCCACACATTAGTAACATCCAGAAACTCCCTCACAGACACACACAGAATGATGTTTAACAAAATATCTAGACATTCTGTGGCCCAGTTAAGTTGACACATAAAGTTAATCATTGCACTCAGAAAATGTTTTTTCAGATGAGTAAAAGAAATTGAAGCTGGGCTCGGTGGCTCAGCCTGAAATCCCGCGCCTTGGGAGGCTGAGGTGAGTGGATTGATTGAGCCCGCGGGTTCGAGACCCGCCTGGGCAACTTGGGGAAACCTCATCTCTACAGTAAATCAAAAAATTAGCCGGGTGTGGTAACGCACGCCTGTAGTTCCAACTACTTGGAAGGATGAGGCGGAAGGATCACTGGAGCCCAGCAGGTCGAGGCTGCAGTGGCCGAGAGCGGCCACTGCACTCCTGTCTGGGTGACAGAGTGAGACTCCAACTCAGAAAAAAAATAAAAATAAAAATAAAATAAATTGAGATGAAAGGAAACAGGGAGTTAGTAGTATAAAGAGTGGTCCAGGGTATTCTGGACAAATAAAACTTCCTGTGTAAAGTCATGGACATATGAAAAAGTTTGGTATGCTGAGGAAATGAAAGATGTCAAGGTGCCTAGAGCTGAGTGAGTCAGATGGAGAGTGTTATGTGAGAAATTCTGAGGCCAGACTATGTGGGAACCCATAGGTCCTTGTTATTCAAAGTATGGTTCTCAAATCATCAACACTGGCATCCCCTAAGATCATATTAAAATGAATAGTCTCAAGTCTCACCCTAAATAAACATAATCAGAATCTGCATTTTAATAAGATCCCAGTACAAAACACATCTAAGATATGTAAATGTAATAGTACCTGGAGACTGAATTTATATTGGTGATGATGAATCAAGAATAACTCCCAGATTATGTACTTTAATGAAAGAGTTTGTAAAGGAGTCATTTACTTAGATGGAGAATGCTGTAGGTAGGGAAAATTAGGCAGATTGTGTGTGTGTGTGTGTGTGTGTGTGTGTGTGTGTGCGCGCGCGCGCCACACATGTTCACACACACACGTGCATGTGTATTCATGTGTTTGTGTTTAGTAGAGAATTAAAGTTTCGAGTTTTGCCTAATTGTGTCTGAATTGGCAAAGAGACATCTGAATAGTGATGTCCACTGCACAAGATAGAAAGATCTGGAACTCAAGAAAGATAAGTGGGTTGCATTCAAGGGGAAGAAAACTAGAAATATAAAAATGAAGATAATATTTAATAGTTCAAGAGATGAGAATCTAAAATTTGATTTTAAGAGTAAGAATTTTAAAAATGAAAATTTAAGATTGAACCTCTGAAAATATAAAACAAATTCAATATAGGGAAAAGGGAAGAAAGAGACCAAAGATGACCCCACAATTTTCACCCTGTATAATTAGAATAAGGATGTGTTATCAGATAGGGAATGCACAATAATAAATGCATATATGATATGCCCTGGAAATATTTTCAAGAAACATCAGGATATTCATGTGAAGAGATGATCATATATGCATACCTATGCATGTGTATCTAAAAATTTATAGATATGTATAAATACTTATATATTTAAACATATTTACATGTATACATTTATATATACATATACACATATCTGTGTGTATGTGTGTGTATAAGTGGATCTCAGGATGTTAAATCAGAACTTAAATATTTGGAAGCTATGGATATGAAGAAAATAATTGAAACATAAGTGTAGAGCCCTGCTTTTCCCTGGCTCTATTGCATTCCACTTCTGTTCAGTGGAGTGAGTTCATTAAAGTCAATACTCCACCTTAAAGGGAAGATTGGACATTGCTTAACTGGCACCCAACCCAGGAAGATATATTGAAAATACAAACAAACAAATAGCTGTGAAAAGAGTGAGACACCAGTTTGAGTGGTTAGGAGATTCCTTTTATTGTTCCTAATATAAAAACTCTACAATTTTGAAGAAAAAGGGAATAATATGATACAATGGGATAGACTAAAATTGCTTGAGAAAGAGGAAGAAATATTAATTTAATATGACCCTAAATCTGGTGAGAAAATTGCCTAGAGATTAAGATCAGAGGTATTGGCACTGGGGGAAAAAAGGATGATATTTGTACAGACTGCCTCAGTGCAGTCACTTAAAATATTAAAATACATTCTCACAGGTTGACAGTTTTCTTTTGCTTTGAGCCCTCAACGGATAGTTCCGGCCACACACATTCGTATCTCAGCTGCCTCTGCCCACTCTTCAACTTCTCAGGATCAAGCAACTGACAGGTTAAAGCTCAAATCAGTAGCAGATTGTCTATATTCTAAATCTCTGAGTTACCTGTGACCATTCTGATCAATAGGTGCTCATGGAAAATTGGCTGACTGGCCCTTGCTCTGCAGACACCCAGCACAGGGAGACCAGGAGGGCTTGATCAGCAGAGAGGGCACCTAATATGAATAATGCTATGCAATGCTACTGGAAGGTGCTGATTAAACCTACAGACCAACCAACTCTTTTGGCTGTTAACAATATTAAACATATGAATAAAACGAGATCCAGCATTAGGCCATGCCCAGAACATATATTGGCTCATTTGAGTACTATAATTACTCAATTACATTGAGTACTATAATTTTACAAATGAGAAGATGAAGTATATTGAGATTTTAAAAAATGCAATGATAGAGCTTCGATTAGAATGCTAGCAACCAGTAATAGAGCTTCCACTTTTAATGACACTAATGCTGCTAATCTGGTCTGGAGGAAAATGTTCTACTATTTTATAGATGCCCTGCCAATAAATGAGTTAGGTGCATAGTTAATAATAGACGTAATGAATACATTAAAATATTAGGCATAATTTAAAGGAATAGAAAAAGAATGAGTTTAATGGATGCTAATTCAGCAGAAGCTGAGGCAGAATTCAATGCCACGAGAAAACATCACTGATAATGTGTGTGAAGAAGACAATTTTGGCACAGCTGAAGTTAATTTTTAATATGTAAAGAAGAAACAATGACGAATTCATTTTAAAAGGACAAAAATTTTTAATGCAAAGATATGCAATCATCTGAAGAGAGAAGAAACAGTTCTGAGAGGAATTAGAAAGTTTTGGAAGTAGTGTGGAAGTTAGCTGTAGGGGAACATTTCAAATCCTTCATCATGCCCAGCTACCTTCAATTTTGAAGGGATGGTAATAAAGAAAATGATGTTTCTTTCTCTTCTTGCACACACTAGCCAGGGAATTTTTTAAAGGGTGTATTTTATCCATTATTCTTAGTTTCAGGAAATAAAGTTTTCCAAATGTGTAAGACTGAACAAAACTTAGAAATAAACTATAATGACAACCAATAAAAGCAAACACTTAATCGTATATCTGTGCCTCCCAGAGCTTTTTTTAAAACCAAACATACTAATGCTGTTTATGACTTTTATACTTGAATGGAGTATTCAGTTATTTTTTCAACAAACAGCACCCGACACATTAAACCACATCTATTTTCACAGCCCAAATGCACCTCTAAAAATACATCAGGTTTCACATGTTCACTCAAAGGATGGAAATATTGTAGGCTGGATTAAGCAGGATATGAACAAGAAAGCAGAATAAACCAGTAAAATTTAGTCAAGCAATTTAACACTCCATAAAAGCAGTAACACATAAAAGCAAGATGTAAGCGACAGGATTGGGCTGTACTACAATTCTAATCTTTTAGGGACTTAGAAAGGAGCACTCAGTGCAACAAACAGCAGTGTTTTTCCTACACATAGTAAATTTAAGTACAAGAAATAATTGAAGCAGCCTTTACTCATGGAAATTGTCCATTGTATTCTTGACTTTCACTTTGTGCAAGTGGAGCAAAAAGAATGGGCACCAAAGTAACTTTGCACGCAATGAAGAAATGATTGCAAGACTTATATGCTTACATCTGCTACAACCAGACAGGAAAACTGAGGGAAAAAAACATTTGTTGAAAGTCTAATTTTCAAAACCATATGATATGCCTGCCACATCCTCGCATTAGTTAATCCTAATGAGATACTGAAATAAACTGGGAGACCAGAGGTAAAAAATACAAGACCTCTGCATTAAAAGGACTAAAAGGATGAACAGTGTCTTTTGCTTCCATAGCAACCACTTCGGAAATGTGACTTATTTTTTATATCTTAGAATTATTTCAATACCATATTTCTTTTAATTAAGTCCAACCTTGTTGTCAAGGTGTCTGCAATCTGGCTATTTCTAACGTTATTTCCTATTAGTTTGCAAAATTCTCCACAGGTTTTTCTTCAACTGAAGCTATTTTAGAAAATAAAAAATTCAAAAGTCAAAATAGAATCCTTTAATATTTAACCATTGACTTTATTTCAGACTCTTCTAAGCTGTAAAGTCAATGGTTATTTAGCAGGATTTACAAAATTGTATTTTATTTATATACATTCTTTAGCTATTTGCTTTTGCCCTGATTTATTTTAATTTTATAATTTAAATATTATATAATAATTTTAATGTATAAATTAATTGTTTCCTTAATTACATTTATTATAAGTTACCGCAAGCATTTGTGGTAGAAAACAGAATGAAAAAAGAATGGCAAATGAAAATATAGTATTTCAGAATATAGCAGTTAACAACAAATTATTCCCCCATAGGGAATAGAAGATTTTTTAGCAGAAGACCACATATTTTTTGCCTCTGACTATCTTATAGGCCTTAATATAATCATAAGTACACAGTAAATATTACTCAGTTTATTCTATGAAACATATAACTCATCTCTTCTTTTTAAACGTGCACATTTTATTTTCTCTAACTTATTTTTATCACTTCTATTACCTCTTAAGTATATTTTATACTTTATTTAAAATAAGTTCACATACAGAAAAATTACAGGAAAGGTACTCATGAAATCCTCTTCATTTTTTCTGCTTCTCCAACATGTTACCATGTTTGTTCCACCTCCCTATCTCTCTTACTGGAAATGATGTAGACAAAATCCCTCATCTTTTCTAAGTTAGCAAAACAAAGTCATTCTACTACTAGTCTCCCTTAGTCTGCTACAGTGCCTCAATCTTTCTTTGACAGCTATAAAGAATATAGGCTTTCACATTTTATTTTTTCACAGCCTTTTGAAAATTCCCTAGGTGAAGATACTCCTAAGGAAATCCTATCATCTCTTTCAAACGCAATACCTGTTTCTCACCAAATCTCCACCTACAGGTTCTAGCATTCACTCATGACTTCTTTCTGAATTAAGCACCAAAATAAGAGTTGCTAAATGGTAATTTTCTATTTCCATCGTTTCTTCTAAATTTATTATTTGGCATTGTATTCTAAGGAAGAGCTTTGTCTTCCTCACTGTTTATTTATATATTATTTTATTTATATATGTCTGAACTCCTAGATTTACATTTTATCCATTGGATGTTAATTAATTACTTTCAGTCTTTATTTTAAAGCTAAAATTGCCTCTATTTTGGCTAGAAGGAACTCCCTCATGACTGGCTCTTATGTCCTGATATTATGTCTTCATCATTCATTGAGTACTTTTTTACTTTCTGGCCTATTAAGATGTTTCAGGCTCATCATGTAAACACTTTTCCTACCTCATCTCCAATACCAACCATTTTTTCAAGGAACCCTAATTTCTTTAGTTGAGGATGGTACCTAGAAATCAGATCTTAGTGCCTAGTACTCTTATACTCTTGGAGTATAACTGTTTCTGTGTCTTCTCAGCAGACCAACTAAGGAAATGTATACATGATTGTGAGTGAAAGAGGTACACATGTTCATATATACATATAGCATATGTTTTTGTATGAATTATAGGTTCTTTCTGTCCTCTCTTTTAAATTTGTAAATCCATTTTCTAACAGTGAGGAACCTGGCCCCATTATCCTCAACATATTTACTGTTTTTTTTTACTCTCCTGTATGTAGCCCATCTCCTAATATGCCAGCTGCCTGTTCATGCAAGCCCCACAGTTACTTCCTTAGCTGGATCCTGAATTAAAGGAAAAAAGAGGAGGACACACTCTGCTATTTTAAGGTAAATTCAAGAAGGCTGCTCTTCTATGTATTATTTTTGGTCTCTTTTTATTTTTTTATGTACATCATATATTTATTCATTCACTTGGGAGATACTTGTATACCTATTCTCTACTAAGAATTTTTCTAGGTCCAGAGACTAAGCGATGAAGAAATTATGTCTCATTCTTTAGAACACAATAATATATTGCTTTAACATTTTTTCTTAATTATAAAAGTAGTCTTACTAAAGAAAATTAAATTAGTTAATAAAAAACAAATCTAATTTTTCCTTCTGTAATTATTCTAGAATCCTTGTCCCATCCTCATGCTGTTTTCTCTTCTGAAATTATTGCTTTCATCAGTTTGCTGTGCAATGTTTGACATTTTACAGTGTATTTACACATACACATACATCCACACACGTTGACAATGTAGAATGCCATTTTCCATGTTTATTTTTTTTGCTTTTGTGAAGATATTATATTTCATGCATAATTCTGAAACATGCAATCTTTATCAGTCCTTGAATATTAAATTAAGATTCCCATAATTTTAAAAGCTGCTACACAGTATCTCATAGTATATATAATGTTACAGTATATTTAGAGATCACATATAAATATTTTCTGTGAATGACCGTTACAATTTTCCTAATTTCCCATTTTTTTTATTGAATTGTATTAATTCTTATATATTGAGAAAAAGCTATTTTATACTTATGGTGCCATTTGACATATAGAAAATAAATTTGACATAGTCTAATAGTTCATCCTTTCTTTTTCTGTTATTTAAATCTTGCTTAATCCAAAGGCTATTATTTATGTTTTCAACATGTTCCCAGACTTTTAAAATGTTTATGATGTAACTCATTTGAAATTTATTTTTAGGAATGGCGTGATGTAAAGGGCTTGTATATTTTCCCAAATAATTCATCAATTTTTTTTTTTTTTTTGAGTTGGAGTCTCACTTTGCCGCCCACATTGGAGTGCTGTGGCCGCTCCCGGCCACCGCAGCCTCGACCTGCTGGGCTCCGGCGATCCTTCCACCTCAGCCTTCCAAGTAGCCGGAATTACAGGCATGCACTACCACGCCCGGCTGATTTTTTGATTTATTGTAGAGATGAGGTCTTGCTGCCCAGGTGGGTCTCGAACCCGCGGGCTCAGGCAATCCACTCACCTCAGCCTCCCAAAGGTGCGGGATTACAGGCTGAGCCTATGTTTTACTTGTTTATTCATTGTTTTCAGTCAAATGTTACACTACTTTATTTACTATACCTTAATAAGATGCTATAGTCATAGATGGAGCCCGCTATACTTCTATGTTTAAACAAAACTCCTTTGGCTATATTTGTAAATTGCTATTCCTTTGTATTTTAAAAGCCCTGTGTCAAATTGTTTAAAATATTGTGGGTTTATGGTTTTTAAAAATTCATTCAATTAGTTTATTTAATTTTAACTGACAGTTTTACAATATTAGTTCTTCTTACGTATGAACATTGCATTTATTTCTATTTATTTGTTACATTTTATGGTCTTCAATAAAGTTTTCTGATTATCAAATTTTACTTTTATTTATTTATTTTTTTGAGTTGGAGTCTCACTCTGTCACCCAGGCTGGAGTGCAGTGGCTGCTCCCAGCCACCGCAGCCTCGACCTGCTGGGTTCAGGCGATCCTTCTGCCTCAGCCTTCTAAGTCGCCGGAATGACAAGCGCGTGCTACCAGCCAGGCTAATTTTTTGATTTATTGTAGATATGAGGTCTAGCCTGCCCAGGCGGGTCTCGAACCTGAGGGCTCAGGCAATCTACTCACCTCAGCCTCCCAAAGGCGCGGGATATAAAAATTCTTAGTGGTTTTATTTTTAAGTATTATAAGTATTTTAATTATAAAAGCATTTTTCTATTAGATTTTCTGGATTTTGATCAACAGTTTATAAAAATATTGATTTTTATATGTGAGATTTTATATCTAACATGAACTGATCTCCTTTTCTAATTCCTCTTATTTTTAAAATTTTCTTAGGGCTTATAGGTAAGAGATCGGGTTTTCTGCCACAAATATATTTTACATATTATCTGAAAATGTTTTTGTTTCTTATATCCTTGTCTTGTCTTATTGTATTGGCTAAAACGCTTACTACTATGTAAAAGAGAAGTGGTGGTTTTATCTTTAAGTGCATTTACCAATATCTTTCTGACTAATTTAAAGATGTTTCCATCAAATATTCTTCTTGGCATCAATTAAAATAATCATGGATTCCCTCCTTTGTTTTGCCTATATAATGAGTTTTACTGACAGATTTTCTAATGCTGCATCATTCTCTCATTACTAGAATAATACCTTCATAACCATGACATTTTTGTTCCTTTTACTATAACAGATGGAGAGTTCTTTTTGCTCTGATTATTTAAGCATATGTGTTTCTCATACAGTTTTTTGTCTGTTGGTTTTTAAATTTTGCTAAATTTCTTTTTCAGTGGAAGGGCACAAGCAATACAAGTCTCCTGTTTCTGTCTTCAAAAATTACATTAGCCGGGCTCGGTGGCTCAGCCTGTAATCCCGCGCCTTTGGGAGGCTGAGGTGAGTGGATTGCCTGAGCCCGCGGGTTCGAGACCCGCCTGGGCAGCGAGACCTCATCTCTACAATAAATCAAAAAATCAGCCGGGCATGGTAGTGCATGCCTGTAATTCTGGCTACTTGGAAGGCTGAGGCGGAAGGATCGCCAGAGCCCAGCAGGTCGAGCCTGCGGTGGCCGGAAGCGGCCACTGCACTCCAGTCTGGGCGACAGAGTGAGACTCCAACTCAAAAAAAAAAAAAAAATTACATTGTTCAGCTATTCCTATGCTGCCTGTAGTCACATTATTTATTTACTTCTCCCAATATGTTCACTGTAAGGTGATATTAATTTCTGAAACAGAATTACTGAATTTGTATTGCGTGTCTGAATAAATACTTCAATCATTTATTGATTAATACTTAAAATTGACTTTGATTTCATTGCTTCTTATGCTCAGAACCAGCTAATTTCTTCTCAAGATCACAGAGTTGATATTGTCTAACCACAAGCAATTAAAACTACAAATAATAGTCATGACTCTTCTTATCGCAAGAGACTGGATCTCAACTTGTAGTTGAAACAATGAAATTGTGTACTGACATAAAATAACTAGAACTGTGAAAAGGAGACTTCAGCCCCATTCATGGGTGGATCCAGGAGTACAGACAATATTATCAGAATTTCCTCTACTTTTGCCTACCTCTATTTGGATATATGTTCAGTAAAGCCTTATTCATTTAGTTGCAAATAGCTCACCAAGAATCACTTGCTCACATCCTACAAACAGCAATCTTAATAGAAAACAATTATTACTTTCTACCAGTGCCCAAGGTCTCTAAAATCCTTTCTTAAGTAATGAATGGTCCTTCCCTGAAATCATTACTGAGCTAGGAGAATGGGGTCATCTCGTTACCTAAATGTAGCACATAGGCTACTCCATTTGCTAGAGTTGGGGGAAAGAGAGAAAATTGTCAGTTCATTGCAAAATGTATAAATAAGTCCCTGCAAGAGATAAATGGTTCCTTTTATAGAAAATGTAGAAAAGAAAAGGCTGGACTGACAGCATAAATATTTAGCTAATGCTAAATAATGTTTCTATTCCAAGTATTGCTCTTTATAATTTACATATATAAATCATTTAATCTTCACAACAACCCTACAACAAATATATTATTCTTTTTATATTTGAATACTTTTTACATATTTTACATTCACAGAAATATTTTAAAGATAGCACATCACACAGAATTCCAGTACATCTTTCGTCCAGTTTACCTTTTTTCATTACCATAATGCATTTATCAAAATTTTAAAACTGATATTAAGTATACCACTATTAACTAAACTGCAGCAAACTATTAAACTTCTCTATTTTTGATGTATTCTTTGATATGTTTTGACACACTTATAAAGTCATGTATCTGCTACCCCAATACTACAAACAATAGTTCCTTCACTCTACAATTTCTCTTTCACATTATCCCATAGTTGATAACTCTTCCCTTCCCCAACTCCTTGCTTTCTACAATTTCTGTGATCCAGAGAAATAGACTACAGTATTGTACATTTCTAACATTTTAAATCAATATACAGTAATCCTAGTTTATAGCATATCAGAGAAATATCCCTATAATCTTTGCTTTTTCCCAAATATCACATGAATGGAATCATGGAATGTGTAGATTTTAGAGTCTGTCTTCTTTCAATTTGTAAACTGTATTAAGCATTTATCCATGTTATTGCCTGAGTCAATAATTCCTTTTTTAAAATCCTGCAATTATATTCCACTATATTGTTCCACTCAGTTTATCAGTTTACCTATTTTAGGTCATATTGATTGTGTAGGGGCAAAAAAATTGTAATTATTTTTCTTCACTCTTCATAAAGGTCATGGTTGACATCTTTAAAATGAAAGACAGATTAACAAGAGAAAAGCATAACAACATTTATTTAATAAAGTTTTATGTGACACAAAGACTTCAAAAATGAAGACTTAAAGACCCAGGGAAAACTACATTTTAATGCTTAGGTTTGATGAATACTAGATATCCATGTAGAAATGTAATTGGACAAAAAAAGATTATAATCTGGTAGTAACAACCAGGGAAAAAAATTTAGCAAGACTTGTTTGTTCTGGTTTTTCTTAGTCTATCTGTGTAACATTCTTTCCCCTTCCCCTGAGGTATGGGAAAGGACTCTTCTGGAACAAGGGTCTTATGGCCTGTTCTCAGGCAAGGTAAACCAGAGAGTAACCTCTTTAGGTTTTATGGCTTGCTTTTGGGGAAAGGAGTTCTAATTTCCATGACCTGCCTTGGGGAAGAGAAATTCTGATTTCTATGACCTTTCTTAGAGGGAATATGGGGGAAGGAGAAAGGAAAGTGGGAATAAATCAGAGGAAACTTCTTGCTTCTGAGATTCTTCCACATCCTTCAATTCAAAGTACTCAGAATACCAAATTGATATACTTTGGGGTATCATATTCTAGTCCCAACAGTTGCTTCAAGTTTTTGGCAATTTTGGACAAAGGAGTTATCAACACTTTCACACAGAATTTTCCTGAGGATGTAGGTTTTCAAATCTGAGTTGTATGGCAAGTTTTTTTTAAACGTTATAAATATTTGCCATATTCTTTTCTAAAGTGGTTGTACCACTTCATTATTCCATCAGCAATGAATGAGGTTTCTTGATATTTCTCATCCTTACCAGCATTTATCATCAGTTTTATATATTATTTCATATTAGCTATTCAAATGGATGAGCAATGTTATCTCATGTCTCACGGGGTCTTTAATTTGCATTTCCTAATGACAAATGATGTTGCACATCTTTCCATGTTCTTTGTCATCTGTATATCTTTTTGCCATCTGTATGTTTAAACTATGAGGTCATTTTTAATTTTATTATTATTCTGATTTTACATATAATAAGATTGAGAATTAAAGCAATTAATGACTTTATGTATCGGGAAAGTAGAGCAGAATTCTACTGCTTTACTTTTAAGTAACATACCTAGCTGGGCGCAGTGACTCACCTATAATCCCAGCACTTTGGGAGGTAGAGTTTAAGAGCATTGCCTGAGTCCAAGGGTTAAAGACCAGCAGGGTCACTTGGTGAGATCTTATCTCTACAATAAATCAAAAAATTATCTGGGTGTGGTGGCACATGCCTGTGGTTCAGCTACTTGGAAGTCTGAGATGGAAGGACCACTCGAGCCTAGCAGGTAGAGGCTGCAGTGGTTGTAAGCATGCTACTGTACTTCAGCTTAGGCGGCAACAGAGTGAGATTCTGACTAAAAGTGAAAATAAAGTAGCATACCTATATAGAAGATCCAATTATGGAAATAACATTGCCCTCGGTGGTCCATATTTTCTATCATACCTCCAATTCTTAAATAAGAAAAACCATGTAAAATAATTCAAAGAAACACTTTGTGAAATAAGAAATAGAGAAGATATAAAAGCCCGTGAGATTAATTCTAAATAATAATATATTAGGAAGAACTCTTAACAACAATATGAAAGAATTGAGCTATCATAGGCAGATACTGCTTTGTAAGAGGATTGTACACTAGGTACTGTAAATTAAATTCTATACCTTCAGTGACTTTTGAGAAAAGTATTAAAATAATGATCTATATCATGCTAAATGTGGTGCTTAAATAGCACTATATTGCTCCTGGGTATCTCCTAATTTGGTATTTGCAATCCTGATACTTTGTTTTCCTTATCTTTTGTCTGGGCATTAAAATGGCTGACATGGAATGTAAATTTATGCCAGTACCTGCTCAGCTGTGATGGTACTACCATTTTTTAGGTTTCTGTTTCTGAAATGAGGGGCACCTACACAACCATAGATGAATATAGGCTATTTTCATCTTTATATAACTCAAATAAGGGCTCAGATTGGATTTTCTTTTTATTTGAATCTTTTTATTAAAATTTTTTACTTATTATTATTTTAGTGTCTTTAATCTAAGTCTTATAGGTTTATTAAAGATTTAAAAATCTTTAGTTCTTATTGTAGCATTGCTCAACGCAACAGTCAAGTAAGCATTTCTTTCATGCTGTTTTCTCATGCTATAAACTAGGATCACTAAATATTTATATACAATGCTGGAAGTGTACAATATTGTAGTCTATTACTCTGGATTGTATAGGAGGAAGACTCCCCCCCAAAATCTGACATTTATTTATAAAAAATTGTGTACTTATTCTTATGTTTAAACTTTAGTCGCCTTCAAAGTGCTCTCGTAAGATGCAATACACTTATCGAGATGCTTTTTCCTCTGCTCAAAACAGTTTTTGAACTCAACAATTTTGATGCCTTTTAGTGCTTCTACCATTTTTAAATTTTACTCTTCAACATGGGCAAAATGTTTCCCTATGACTCCTTTTTTTCTTTAGTCAGGGAAACTAAAAAAAGTCACTCGAAGCAAGATTGGGTCAATAGGGAGAGTGGGGCATGAGGGTCATGCCGTTTTTGATTAAAAAAATTGAAAACTCAGTGTTTTGTGAGCAGGTGCGTTGTCATGGCAGAAGAACCAGTAACCTGTTTGCCACACTCAGGATATTTCTTCTGCAAATCATTATGCTACCTTCTCAAAATTCCCAGATGAAAACTTTAACCGTTTGATCTGGAGGAATAAATTCTGAATGTACTACAAAGGGCCCATCCTCCAAAAGATAATTCTGTAGTTTCGGGTTCCCCTTGTACTGTTTTCCAATAAAACAATATTTGACAACTCTGTCTAGTTGTCTTCTCAAAATGAAGCTTTAATTCTTAATTATAATTGTTAAACATTCTAATTAAAATTTGTTTAAATCTGACATGAATTGATCCCAGATGCACTCAATTCATAGGTTAAGAAAGAACCATTTCAATATTTTAAACCATATTCCAAAATAATCTGAGCAAATATTAACTAATTCTCTGAATTACAAATTGATATTTTTCTTAAATTAAAGGTTATACCTTGGCTTATTTGTTGATGCAGATATATAATGAACAAGTAATTTTCAATAAGGAAAATCGAGAATCAGTTTAATAAGATTATCCATATTATATGAAAATAAAATCACCTAACCATTGTTTAGAAAAAAGTACGTTTTCCAGAAAATTCAAATGAGTACAGAATAGTTATTTTTATAATTTTTCTAGCAATTATGCCTTACTATGAGTTTGAGTTTGCTTGCATGATCAGTGGGAGATTAGAGTGAATAAGTGAACATGAGAGTCTTTGATATACAATACCTCAAAAACTCAAAAGTGTAGTAACACTGCATTGATTTCCTAAAAAATGTCATAACTTTAAAAAGCCAACCTGCATTTTTAGAATAGCAGCTAAATAATAACTGCTTTAAAACTTGTATATTTTCATGGTATATCACAATCTATTATACTAAATACTAAAAAAAAAAGGAATAAATACATTTATTTGCAAACCACCATTAATTTTTGTTTATGTAACACTATAAAATGTAGTTAGTGATTTGCTATTTTGGTCATTTGTATTTGCTCTCTACTGGTTCAGAAAGAGAATTAACAACCTTATTGCTGTTTTAGATTAGTTTGTCTTTTTGTCTGTGTTTTCTCTTGATACTACGTCTTGCTCTCATTTAATAACCAATGGCAAAATATAATGCTGTAGATATGGATAAACTTAATTTTTTCAAAATTTAAACTAGTCTGATAAGGCACACCAGGAGAAAAGTAAAGCATATGTTCAATAAATTATAGTTGAATAGATTGAAGTGAATGTTATTTGTTTTCATGCAACTCAAGTGGAGGATACAAAACAACCCAGGACTTAGAGAAAGGATAATATTAAATAAGTGGCAATGAAAGCCATCAAACTACAGTCAAATGCCATTAAATCCATTTTTCAATGCCAATAAAAGCAAACAAATATTTAAGTCTTGATATATTCTTTCATCTTAGCAAGGAACTGAGATAATTATTTCTTATTTGCTTCTCTCCACTCAGTAAGAATAGTCAAAAAAAATTTAAGTGTGATACTTAGGAGATTTTCTTAAATAGAAGAATCAAAAAACCTGAATCAGAGGTATAAATATGGGGAAAAAACTACAAATTTCTTAAAAAACAAGGTGACACAAGTGTGTGAAGTCTATGGGGACATAAAAAGATGCTGGTATATGTTTTAAACATAGTTTCTGCCAATAAAAATGTATTATTTGTACAGAGTTTCTGGTTGATTGTGGGGGAAGGGACCAGATGGTTGTGGGAAGTAGAAAGGGTTTGTTCATATTTAGTATCACATAATTCAAATGCTAACTTAAATAAGAATTACTCAAAGTATATACCTGTATCAGTCTATTATTTACTAGCCAAATTATTTGATCCAGCCACAAAATCCTCAATCTTATAATTTAGATAGCATTTAGGACATAATGTAGTTATACAAATTACATAGAGCAATACACTAAAATACCTAGAACACTGGCAGACACATAGAAAAGAGTCAATAAATTTTTTTGTGTCTTTTCCCCCCAATCTTCCCTGCATTTATTTTTCTTTGCATGGAACTAGAGATGGCAGAAAGGCAAAAAATTGGGTTAAAAATCTTAATAGGATATTTTATATTTTAATTTATTCAACCAATTACAGATTACTACTTAGTGTAAGAGGACATCATTTTAAAAAGTAGAAAACCAGACCAGAGAGATTAAATGACTTTCCTGAGATTTTAGCTACATTACGTCAAGATGAAAATCATAGTTTTGCCATTTTGTATTCTTCATACTTTCACATTTATATATTGCCTTCATATTATTATTACCTTTGAGTAAATTCTAGTAAGTTATTCATGGGCCAGCTAATTGTCCTAAACACTATAATACAAACAATCTTGGCATTGTTCATTATCCTCCTAGTTATTTGAAGCTATATTATTGTTAACTACAATCATTCCACAGTAGCATAGATCACTAGAATGCATTTCTTCCATCTAGCTGCAATTTTGTACCCTTTAACCAATTTATCCCTTCCCCTTCCCATTTCTCTTCTCAACCTCTAGCATCCTCTGTTCTACTTTTTACTTTTATGAGATCAATTTTTTTTAGCTTTCATATATGTGTGACCATGCAGTGTTTAACTTTGTGTTCCTGGCTTATTTCACTTAACATAATGTTCTTCAGTTCCATCGATGTTGCCATGAAACACAGGATTTCTTTCTTTTTTCTTTTAATGGAGAAACCGTATATCATTATGACATTTTCTTTATCCATTCAGCTGCTGTTTGACACCTAGGTTGATTCCATATCTTGGCTATCGTAAATAGAGCTGCAATAAACATGGTGGTGCAGATGTCTCTTTGGCATAATGATTTCCTTTCCTCTGGATAAATTTCAGTTGTGGGATTGCTGGATCATATGACAGTTTTAATTGTAGTTTTTAAGAGAAATTTCATAGTAGCTGTACTAGTTTATATTCCCATCAACAGTGTATAAATTTTCTTTGTATAGATTTCCTACATCCTCCCATCATCTGTTATTTTTTTGTCTTTTTGATAATAGCCATCCTAATGGTGTGAGATGATACCTCATTGTAGTTTCAAACTACATTGATAATTAGTAATATTGAACATTTTTTCATATTTGTCAGTCATTTTTTGTCTTCTTTTGAGAAATGAGTGCTCATACTATTATTATTAATAATTTTGATTCAAGGTCTTTCTCTGTCACCAAGGCTTGAGTGCAGTGGGACAATCATGAACCACCACAGCTTCAAACTACTGAGCTCAAGCAATCCTTCCACCTTAGCCCTCCAAGTAGCTGAAACCAAGTATGTTCTAACATGCCTGGTTGTTTTTTTTTACTTTTATTTTTTTTGGAGACAAGGTCTCAAACTCCTGGCTTAAGCATTCCTCTCCCTTTGGCCTTCCAAGGTGCAGGGATTATGGGCATGAGCTACCATACTTGACCTAGGTGTCCAAATTTTTGTCAGATTATTACCATTATTCTTTTGCTGTTCAGATGTGTGAGTTTCGTGTATATTCTAAATATTAATCCCTTCTTGAATGAGTAGTTTGCAAATATTTGCTAACATTCTGTGAGGTTTATTTTTTTATTTTTTTTAACTCGGTTGATTGTTACCTTTGTGGTGCAGAGCTTTTTTGTTAAATGCTATCAAATACTACAAAGGGCCAGCCCTCTGAAAGTTATTTTGGAGTGTTGGGGGAGTGTTCTACCCTCATAGTTGTTCACGTAGTCTCTAATGATTCTTTTTATTTTTGTGGTATTTCTTGTGACCTCAACACTTTTGTATCTAATTTTACTTATTAAGGTCTGCTCTCTTTTTTCTTAGCTACATAACAGTCTGCCAATTTTGTTTATCTTTTCAAAAAATCAGTTTTTTGGTTAATTTGTTGTGAGGTTTTTTGTTTTTTAAAATTTTGTTTCTTTTCACTCTTTTCTTTAACATATATTTTCTTCCACTAATTTTGAGTTTGGTTTATTCCTGCTTTCCTGTTTCCCTCAGGTGTATCATTAGGTTGCTTATTTAAAATCTTTCTAGTTTTTTGATGTAGGCATATATTGTTATGTACCCTTGTTTCTTAATACTGTTTTTGCAGTGTTCCATAGGTTTTGGTATGTTATGTTTCTATTTTCATTTGTTTCAAGAAATTTTTAAATTTTATTCTTAATTTCTTCCTTTACTCATTGGTTGCTTAGGAGCATGCTGTTTAATTTACATGTACTAGTTTAATATCAAATGTCCTCATTGTTGATGTCCAGTCTTATTCCATTATAGTCAGATAAGACAATTGACATGATTTCAATGTTAAAAAATGTTGAGACTTGTTTTATTTCTTAACATCTGATCGATTCTGAACAATGTTCCATGTTTTGATGAGAAGAATGTACCCTGAATCTGCTGGGTGAAATGTTTCATAAAGATCTGTTAGGTCCATTTGGTCTATCGCACATATTAAATGAAATTTTTTTTGTTGCTTTTCAATCAAGATGGTTTGTCCAATGCTAAAAGTGAGATTTTAAAGTTCTCAAATTTATTGTATGGGGTTCTAACTTTTCCTTTAGATCTTATAATAATTGTTTTATATATTTGTATGCTCCAGTGTTGGGTGTATATATAACTAAAATTCCTTTATTGTCTTGCTGAATGTATCCCTTTGCTATTATTTAATGCCATTCTTGGTCTCTTTTTACAGCTTTAGAAGTCTGCTTTGTCTGATATAAGTATAGCACTCCTCACTTTTAGCTTTCTGTTGCATCAGATATCTTTTTCTATCGATTCACTTTCAGTTTATCTGTATTTACAGATGATGTGAATTTATCATAGATAGCATAAAATTGGGTCTTTTAAAAAATTGATTTTTAAAATTTGTGTTTTTTAATTTGGAACTTGAAGCTGTTTACGATCAAGGTTATTATTGCCAGATGAGGACTTACTCCTGTCATTTTCTTGATTGTTTTCTGGCTGTTTTATGTATCCTTTGTTCTTTACTTTTTCTCTTATTTATTTTTTCTGATGAACAATTTTCTGTAATGATAAGTTTTATTTCTTTTTTGTGTTTTTATTTTTATTTATTAACTTTTTATTATAAAGATGTGGAGTACAATTCAGGGTTAGGTAAACAAACATTGATTATGCAGTTACCCTTGTTGATGACGCGTGCCCTGCCCTCCCCTAGCAGTTTCCCTCAACTGCCAATCCCACCCCCGCTCCCACAGTTTCCCACTACTGCCAATCCCTTTCTTACAGCTTTATAATTGTTCAAGGTCTGCTTATGAGTGAGAACATATGGTACTCTGTTTTTTGTTTCTGTGATAGATCACTGAGTATGATCGACTCTAAATCCATCCAAGTTGCTGCGAAGTCCATATGTTTGTCCTTCTTTATGGTTGCATGATATTCCATTGTGTATATATACCACATTTTTTTATCCGGTTTAGCTTCAATGGGCAGCATGGTTGGTTCCATGTTTTTGATATTGTGAATAGAGCTACAACAAACATACATGTGCAGGTATCTCTTTGAAGAATGATATGAGTTTCTCCGGGTATATTCTCAACAGGGGAATTGTGGATCATATGGAAGGTCAATTTCTAGTTCTTCCAGAAATCGCCACACTGTCTTCTTAAAGGGGTTGCACTAGTTTGCATTCCCACCAGCAGTGTAGAAATATTCCTTTTTCTCTGCATTCTTGCCAGCATCTGTTGTTTGTTTTATTAATGATGGTCATTCTTACTGGGGTTAGGTGGTATCTCAATGTGGTTTTGATTTGCATTTCTCTGATGATGAGTGAGGCTGAACACTTTTCAGGTTCTGTGGTCTGCCTGTATAGCTTCTTTTGAGATGTGTCTATTCATGCCTTTTGCCCACTTTTTAATGGAGCTGTTTTTTTTTTCTTTCTGTGTGGTTGAGTTCCTTGTAGATCCTAGATGTTAGGCCTTTGTCAGTTATACAGTTGGCACATATTTTTACCAATTCTGTGGGCAGACTCCCTGCTCTCTTGATGGTTTATTTTGCTTTGCAGAAGCTCATCAGCTTGATGAGGTCCCACTTGTCTATCTTATTTCTTAAGGTATGGGTATTTAGGGTTCTGAGTAGGAATTGGTTGCCAGTTCCAATTTCCATAAAGATGTCTGCTGCATTTTCTAAGATTCTTATAGTTTGAGATTTTATGTTTAGGTTTTTGATACATTCAGAGTTAATTTTATATATAGTGATAGGTAGGGGTCCTATTTCAATCTTCTGCAGGTGATCAGTCAGTTTTCCCAGCATCATTTACTGGATAGGTTCTCCTCTCCCCAGTGATTGTTGTTGGAGGCTTTGTCAAAGATGAGTTGGTTGAGAAATTGAGGCTTTTCTTCCAGAATCTTAATCTTGTTCCATTGGTCTATGTGCCTGTTCTTGTACCAATACCAAGCTGTTTGGATTACTGTAGCCTTACAATAAAGTTTGAAGTCTGGAAGTGTGACACCTCCTGCTTTGTTTATTTTGCTAAGGATTGTTTTGGCTGTTCATGGTAGTTCATGCTTCTATATGAATTTCTGAATTGTCATTTCCAGGTCTGAGAAGAATGATGTTGGTAACTTAATAGGTACTACATTGAATTTGTAGATTGCCTTTGGTAGGATGGGCGTTTTAACAATGTTGATTCTTCGTATCCATGAGCATGGAATATTTTTCCATTTGTTTGTGTCTTCTTGGATTTCTTTGAGCAGTGTTTTCTAGTTCTCTTTGCAAAGGTCTTTCACATCTCTGGTTAGGAAGATGCTGAGGTATTTCTTTTCTTTTCTTTTTACTATTGTGAATGGGATTTTGCCTTTAATTTGGGTCTCTGACTGCTTGTTGGTGGTGTATAGGAATGCAACTGTCTTTTGTACACTTATTTTGTACCCTGAGACTTTGCCAAAGTCCTGTATCTGTGAAAGCAGGTTTTTGACAGATTCTCTTGGATTTTCAAGGTATAGGATCATATCATCAGCAAAGAGGGATAACTTGACTTTCTCTTTTCCTATTTGGATACCCCTGATTTTCTTCTCTTGTCTAATTGCTCTAGTTAGGACTTTCAACACAATGTTGAACAAGAGGGGTGAGAGTGGGCAGCCTTGTCTTGTACCAGTTTTCAGGGGGGAGTGTTTCCAGTTTCTGTACATTTAGCAATATGTTACCTGTGTGTTTATCATAGATGGCACTTACTATTTTGAGGTATGTTCCATCTATACCTGGGTGTTTGAGGGTTTTTATCGAGAAGGGATTTTATCAAAAACATTTTCTGCACCTAATGATATAATCATGTGGTTACTGTTTTTACATCTGTTGATGTGTTTAATTACATTTATGGTCTTGCGAATGTTGAACTATTCGCATGGGGATGAAGCCTACTTGGTCATGGTGGATGATCTTTGAGATGTGTTTTTGGATCCGATTTGCTAGAATCTTGTTGAGTATTTTTGCACCTATGTTCATAAACTATATTGGACTGTATTTCCCTTTTTTTGTTGGATCTTTACCTGGTTTGGATATCAGTGTAATGTTAGGGTCATAAAATGATTTGGGGAGAATTCCATCTTTCTAAATTGCCTGGAATACTTTCAATAGGATTGGTATCAACTCTTCCTTGTACGCTTTGTAAAATTCTGCTGGAAAGTCGTCTGGTCCAGGCATTCTTTTTGTAGGTAGTTTTCGTATGACAGAGTTAATTTCCTGAGTTGTTTTTGGTCTATTACTGTCTCAGTCTTCTTGTTTTAACCTGGGGAGGTTGTGATGTCAGAAAGTCTTCCATTTCATTTAGGTTATCAAGTTTGTTTCCATATAGGCGTACATAGCAGTCTCTAGTAATCTTTTATGTTTTTCCAGGTTAGTTGTGATTTGATCTTTTGTATTTCTGATTGTGTTTATTTGGGCCTTTCCTCTCTTTTTCTGGGTCATTCTTGCTAGGGGCCCACCAATCTTGTTAATTCTTTCAAAGAACAAGCTTTTTGTTTTATTAATGTTTTCTATGATATTTTTGTCTTCTATGTCCTGTTTTTAGTCTCTTATATTGGTGATTTGGATTCTTATGCTAAAGTTGGGGTTTTGGTGGTCTTATCTTTCCAACTCCCTTAGGTGATTTGTTAGGCTCTCCACTTGTGATCTTTCCATTTTCTTCATGTGTGCTCTAAATTCCCCCTCTTAAAATTGATTTCATAACCAGGCTTGGTGGCTCAGCCTATAATCCCGTGCCTTTGGGAGGCTGAGGTGAGTGGATTGCCTGAGCCTGTGGGTTCGAGACCCGCCTGGGCAGCGAGACCTCATGTTTACAATAAATCAAAAAATCAGCCGGGCATAGTAGCACATGCCTGTAATTCCGGCTACTTGGAAGGCTGAGGCGGAAGGCGGAAGGATTGCCGGAGCCCAGCAGGTCGAGGCTGCGGTGGCCGGGAGCGGCCACTGCACTCCAGTCTGGGCGACAGAGTGAGACTCCGACTCAAAAAAAAAAAAATTGATTTCATGGGCTCCCAGAGGTTTTGGTAAGATATTTCTTTATTTTCATTTATTTCCAGGAATCTTTTAATTTCTTCTTTGATTTCAATGTTGACCCAGTAGTTGCTCAACATCATGCTGTTTAGTGTTCATGTTTTTGTGGCCTTTCGGGAAATTTTGTTTGTGATAATATTTATTTTTATTTCACTGTAGTTTGGGAATATGCATGGCAAGATTTCAACGTTATAGAATTCATTTATGCTTGGTTTATGGCCAAGGATGCGATCCATCTTGGAATATGCTCCATTTGGTGATGACTAGAAAATATTCTGTGGTTGTTGGGTGGAATAATCTGTAGGTATCTATTATGTCCATTTGGTCAAGTGTCAAGTTTAGGTTCTGGATCTCCTTGTTGATTTTTAGCCTTGATGATCTATGTAGGGCTGCTTGTGGGGTATTCAAGTTCCCTGCTGTAATAGTATTAGAGTCAATATCTTTTTTTAGTTTACTTAGTAGTTGCTTTGTAAATGCTGGTGCTCCTGTGTTGGGTGCATATGTGTTTAGGATGGATATTTATTGTTGATGGATTGAACTTTTTATCATTATGTAGTGTCCTTTTGCATCTTTTAAAATTTTTGATAGCTTTTGATGGTTGTTTTAAGATTGCACCGCCTGGGCAGCGAGACCTCATTTCTACAATAAATAAAAAAAATCAGCCAGGCATGGTGGCGCATGCCTGTAATTCCGGCTACTCAGAAGGCTGAGGCAGAAGGATCGCCGGAGCCCAGCAGGCTGAGGCTGTGGTGGCTGGGAGCGGCCACTGCACTCCAGTCTGGGTGACAGAGACTCCATCTCAAAAAAAAAAAAAAAAGATCGCGACTCCTGCCTTCTTTTGTGATCCATTTGCCTGGAAATTCATTTTCCATCCTTTAAGTTTGAGTCTGTGTATGTCCCTTATAGTGAGATGAGTTTCCTGGATGCAGCAAATAATTGGGTCATGGTTTCTTTTCCAGTTTGCCATTCTGTGTCTTATCAGTGGTGCATTTAATCCATTCATGTTCAGGCTGATTATTGAAATGTGATTGTTTATCCCTGCCATGAGGTTCTTATAAAGTTTTTTTCTTTGCTTGTTTTCTTTTGACTTTGGGGTGGATGTATGTATGTGTTTTCAAGTTTCTTATTGCACTGTATTCTCTGTTGATTCTGTGCTCTGCTGTTTTCTTGGGAAGTGTGTGGTCATTCTTTTCTTTCTTCTGTGCTTATACCTTTTTAAGTGTCTCCTATAGAGCTGGCCTGGAAGCTGCATAATATCTTAGGAATTGGATGTCTGGGTGGATTTTAATTCTCCATCCCTGATGAAGCCAAGCTTGACTGGACAGGAAATTCTTGGTTGAATTTTTTTTAATCTTTGAGGACTTTGAATATAGGGCCCCAGTCTCTTCTAGCTTGTAGAGTTTCTGCCAATAGGTCTGTTGCTATTCTGATTGGTTTTCCCCAGTAGGTAGTCTGACCTTTCTCTCTTACTGCCTTTAGGATTTTTTCTTTTGTGTCTACTGTGTGTAGGGGATTGATTTTCTCATTTGATGTCTTGTGGGGGTCTCTGAATCGCTTGTGTTTGGGTGGTCACATCTCTGGTGAGATGGGGATAGTTTTCTAGGATAACCTCCTGGAATACTTGCTCCAAGGTATTCTTAATTTTCCTTTCCTCTTCTGGGATATCAACCAGTCATATGTTCAGCCTATTGATATAATCACATATCTCTTGGAAATTTTGTTCTTTCTTTTTGAGTTTTCTTTCTATCTTTTTTACAGATTGGGTTAATTCCATGTTTTGGTCTTCAAGTTCTGAGATTCTTCTGCTCAATTAATTCTGATTTCCATGCTTGTTGTCTTGTTATTTATTTCCTGGATGAAGTTTTTTATGGTCAAAATCTCTGCTACAAGTTCTTTCATTGTTGCATTTTGTCTTTCTTGAGTCTTATTCACTCTTTCCATCCATTCCCTAATCCTTGTTGTATTCTGGGACCAGTTGTTGGTGACTTTCATTGTTTGGGCTCTGAGGTCTGATTTTTTGGGGTATTTTCTCTTTGTTGCACTTGAATTACATGTATACATGTTTTCTTCAATTGAGTTTTCCTCATTTGTGACAGATCTTTCTTTTTGCTTTGGTTCCATTATTCAGTGGCAGTGGGAGAAGCTTTTACTTCTGATGTTTGCTCAGCCCTCAATTCTTCCCTGATCAGGGCTCTGAATTTATTCTATTTTGAAACAGGGCTGCCAGTGGGAAACTTTGTTGTCTCTTGTTTTGAGAGTCAAATAAAGTGGAGGATGGAGGATGGGGAGCAAAGATTCAGAAGTTACTTGCAAATCACAATGTTCACTGGTTGTGGTATGGGTTGCCCAAGACCCACACCCCACCACCACCCTATATGTCAGTGCAATGACTATGTGTGTGTATCCCCTGAGTCCAAGATACAGTAATAGCAAAAAAGAGAATAGAGAAAAGTAGAATGAAATAAGATGGACAACAATAAAAAAAACAACAGAACAAGAGCAGAAACCAAAGCAAAACACACACACACACACACACACACACACACACACACACACATCCCAAAACAAACTGGAATAACAACAAGGCAAAACAAAATAAAAACAACAACAAAAGGCAGGAAAACCAAACACAGACACAAACACTTAATCCAAAATGAAAGGAGAAGAAAAAGAGAAAAGAAAATAAAAAGGAAAAGAAAAAAAAGAAATTCAAATTGAGCACTTACATATGTATTCACACACATATTAAACTAAAAAAGAGAAAAACAAAAAACCCAAAACCAACAAAACTGAAAGATGAACACTCAGTCCTTCACATTCACACATAAATGGAAAAAAAAATTAAAGCAGAAAAAAAGAAAGAAAAAGGAGGTAGAGGGGATGCAGCTCGAACCCTCACAAACAAGTTCATGTACAAAGAAAAAATATTTAAAAAATTAAAAAAAACAAACAAACAAGACTGCCCTCTTGTAGCAGGTTTGGTAACTGTCTCTCTCAACTACCCCTCTGCTGTCTCCTGTAGAGCTTTGGTCTCATTCACAATCTCCCCAGGGTCCAGCCCAGAGAAGGAGGAGGGAGCAGTCAAGGTAAGTGCAGCTTCAGTCCTACCCTTCCTCTCTAGTATGGTAGGGACTCCCCTCCAGTTGAGAGGTGTTAGATTGTCTCTTCCCTGGGTACTGAAGAGAGGCACCCCAGGCAGGCTTATCCTGGAGTGGAGTCTCAGCCTGGGTTTGTCCCTCTCAGTCGTGTTCCAGCCATGTGGGTCTGACATTCAGAAGATTGCTGGGGAGGAGGGGCTGGGTCAGCTCTGGACTCACTTCTAATCTCTTTGGAGGTCTTCCGCATCCTTTTCTGGCCACGTGCTTTGTCCTGTGACTGAATCAATTCAGGGTGGGGGGGACGCCTGAGGCTCAGCATCAGTCCTGTCCCTCTGGAGTGTATGCTTTCAAGATATTTCCTCTGGGTCAAAATTAGCCCCTGAGTAGTTAATCTGCTGGTCACAGAGATTGGGTTGAGTCTGTCACTCTGTGGTAAGCAAGCTGGAGCACTTTCCTGCCCCATTTTCAAGATGGTGTCAGGGTGCCTCTTTCATCTTCTCTAGTGGGGCTCTGTCTCTGGTCTCCCTCACTGTGCTCCCTCCACAGACCTTACTGCTGGTGTCTAGCCAGGCACTGCAGTGGTGAGGCAGAGCCTGGAGGCAGCAGTTTCTCCCAGTAGCTTCTTCTCAAGAAGGGCTTTGTTGGCTTCTGCATGCCAGGAAGTACTAGGGACCATACAGAGCAGCTGCAGCACCAGATGCTTCATCTGAAGATCCCCGGCCACTTACTCCTCAGTCACCACTCACTCCTCAGTCACCACTCACATACCCACTTACTCACCAACACATATGCAAAATTTTCCCTATACTCACTCACGCTGGTACGTGCTTAGTCCAACTGACTCTGCTGCCATCTTCCCAAGAATCCAGAAAGGTCTTGAGTAAAAGACCACATTTTGGCATTAGAATATTTGCTTTTGTTTAATTGATGTGATAGCTGATTAATATTTTCAGGGTAAAAGATAACACAAATAAAGGCAAAATAAATCAAAATAGATAATTAATTTGCCTCAATACTGGGAATAATGTTATATAAGCTTTCAAATGCATGGGTGTTTTTCAAAGATATCACACTGTATGGTCAAAGAAGGAATTAATGAAAACACAAAGATCAGTCTCTTAATGAAGTTTCAACATCAGTACTACTGGTTCCTTCAGGATTAAAAAGAAAACTGAGGTGACTGAGGAAAGTATTGAAGGTTACCTATATAGCAAAAGAGAATAGATGGTTTCAGAATTTTTAGACTAGGTCTCTGGAAAGCAAATGTAGCTTAAATAACAATTCTTTACTTCTTTGGTATTCAGCAGTAGCAAAAGTCACCTGACAATCATTGGATACCTCCTGCTGTTTAAAATGTCCAAGGGAAAGAAACATGACATTGTATCCTACTGTTTCATTTCAGTGAGCTTATTTTAAGGTAGTAAAAATAGGAGATAACATGATGAGAATTACCAATAGCTTTTAAATATAATTTATCTATTTACCAGCTGCTTTTTTTCTCACAAAATTTCTGTTATCCTTTAAACCAATTGCTGATTGTTTATATGAATGCTAAAAAAGATAAACGTCATATTAAAAACATAAAATTCTATATTGATCATGAATAGGTGTCATAATTTGAGTAAAACCAAACAGCCAATTGCTAAATGTTTTAAAAACAAACTTATAAAGTATGTATAGTCAATATTAGAGAATTCACAGTAGAATTTTAGTGTACCTTTGGAAGGCATTCAGTTATGATTAATCATAATTCCTCAATTATTATTACTAAATATATAGAAAAAGAATCACCAAATTGAATTAATGACAGAGAGGAACAGTTCAGGAGCACATATGATCATTTAAAAATATATCTGTGATGACTTTAAAGTGGAAATATCTGTTAAAATAGAAAATAATTACACGGGTAGATTTGACCATGAGTAATGGCATAGACAAATGTCTTAACAAATGAGACTTTGCAGCAACTTGGATGAATTTAAAGTCAATCATACTCACTGATTTGTCACAGAAATGAAGAACAGAGTACCATATGTTTTCACTCACAAGCAGACCTTGAACAATTATAATACTATAAGAAAGGGATTGGCAATAGTGGGAAACTATTGGGGACGGTGCGATTGGCAGTTGAGGGCAACTGCTAGGGGAGGGAGGAACACACCTCATCAACAAGGGTACCTGCATAATCAACATTTGTATACCTAACCCTGAATTGTACCCCGTATCTTTGTTTTTTTTTAAAAAAAACCAAATTAAAAACATAAATCTAAAAGGAGAAAATTTAAATATACAGAATATGCCTTTAAACTTGTATTGTATTCAATAAACATATGTGGTTAATAAAAGGCAAATGTCCTGTCTGTGTGCATGTGTGCATACATGTGCATTTTAGTAACCATCTGTAAAACTCACAATAAAAGAACAGTTTTCAAGTAAATGCAGGATTTAGCACATATGAATCAATAGTGTCTTTTTTAAAGCAAAGGACAACATGTACATCACCACTCAGACCACTTTCATAGCAAAAAGAAAAGGCATTCCCTCTGGTTTCTAGTTATATAACTTACAAGTTGCTTTGAAGAGTAATGATTCAAGCTACAAAGTAGTAATTTAGTGTTGAGTGTATCAGAAAACACTGAAATGCTATAAAATGTTCTTTAGATGTCCATAATAGATATTGATAGAATAAATTAGTGTTTACATATAAAACATAGATAAAAGCATGAATATTTGTGATCTAATCTAACATTAAAAAACTCAATTTAAATACTTTCTTCTATTAAAATCAAGTTTTAAATTAATTTTTTTTTTTGCTTCATGATGTCTTTAATTTTTGTTTCAAGTTTTCAAAAAATTGTCTTTCAAACTTTTTTTCCCATAATCAATATTTTTTATTATGGTTTTGTGGGGTACAGTTACGGATTAGGTGTACAATTACGTTTCATTCAGGATATTTGCTACTGTTAATCACATCTCCCTACCCACCCATAGTTTCTCAGTACCGTCAGTCATTTTCTTATAGTATTACATTGGATGTTCAAGGTCCATTACATGAGTGAGAACATGTGATACTCAGATCTTTGTTTCTGTGAGAGGTCACTCAGTATTATAGACCCTAGTTCCATCCAGGTTGCTGCGAAATTCATGATTTTGTTCCTTTTTTATGGCTGCATAGTATTCCATCGTGTATATGTACCACATTTTTAAAAGCCAGTCCTCTTTTGATGGGCGGCATGGTTGTTTCCAGGTTCTTGTACTGTGAACAAGGCTGCGATAAACATACATGTGCAGGTATCTTTTTTATAGAGTGATTTGAGTTCTTCAGGGTATATATCCAGTAGGGGGATTGCAGGGTCATATGGGAGGTTGATATTTAGAGTTTTTAGGAATCGCCACACTGCTTTCCACAGAGGTTGCACTAGTTTACACTCCCACCAACAATGTAGAAGTGTTCCCTTTTCACCACACCCTCTCCAGCAGTTGTTATTTTTTGAGTTGCTGATAATTGCCATTCTGACCAGAGTTAGGTGGTATCTCAGTGTGGTTTTGATTTGCATCTCCCTGATGATTAGTGAGGTTGAACATTTCTTCATGTGTCTGTTGGCTGCTCGGATGTCCTCTTTTCTGAAGTGTCTGTTCATATCTTTTGCCCATTTATACTGGGGTTGTTTGTTTTTTTCTTTTCAGCACGTTTTAGTTCCTTGTAGATCCAGGATGTTAAGCCTTTGTCAGACCTGGTGTTGGCAAATACTTTTTCCCAGTCTATAGGCTGTCTCCCTGCTCTCTTGATGGTTTCTTTGGCCTTGCAGAAGCTTGTCAGTTTAATAAGGTCCCACTTGTCTATCTTCTCTCTTATGACCTGTGGGTTTCGGGTTTTGTTCAGGAATTGGATGCCAGTTCCGATTTCCATGAGGGTATTTCCTTCATTTTCTAAGGTTCCTACGGTTTGAGGTTTTACATTTAGGTCTCTGATCAATTTGGAGTTAACCTTTGTGCATGGGGAGAGATAGGGGTCCTGTTTCAATCTTCTGCATGTGGTCAGCCAGTTTTCCCGTACCATTTACTGAATAGGTTCTCCTCTCCACAGTGGTAGGTGGTGGAGGCCTTGTCGAAGATGAATTGGTTGAGGAATTGAGGTTTTGCTTCTGGAATCTCAATTCTAGTCCATTAATCTATATGCCTGTTCCTATACCAATACCAAGCTGTTTTGATGATTGTAGCTTTATAGTAAAGTTTGAAGTCTGGTAATGTGATACCATCTGCTTCGTTTTTTTTGCTGAGGATTGTTCTGGCTATTCTTGGATGTTTTTGTTTCCATATGAATTCCTGTGTTGTCTTTTCTAGGTCTGAGAAGAATGTTGCTGGTAGTTTGATGGGTATTGCATTGAATTCGTAGATTGCCTTAGGCAAGATGGACATCTTCACAATGATGATTCTTCCAATCCATGAGCATGGGATACTTTTCCACTTGTTTGTGTCATCTTTGATTTCTTTGAGCAGTGTTTTGTAATTTTCATTGTAAAGGTCTTTCACGTCTCTGGTTAGGAAGATGCCAAGGTATTTCATTTATTTTGGTGGCTATTGTGAATGGAATTGTGCTTTTTTATTTGGGTTTCTGCTTGTTTATTATTGGTGTAGAGAAATGCGATTGTCTTTTGTACATTTATTTTGTATCCTGAGACTTTGCCAAAGTCCTTTATCAGTGTAAGGAGGTTTTTGACAGATTTTCTTGGGTTTTCAAGGTACACAATCATATCATCTGCAAAGAGAGATAACTTGACTTCCTCTTTTCCTATTTGGATACCCCTGATTGCCTCCTCTTCTCTGACTGCTCGAGCCAGGACTTCCAATACTATGTTGACCAGGAGGGGTGAGAGTGGCCATTCTTGTCTTGTTCCAGTTTTCAGGGGAAATGGTCCCAATTTTGTCCATTTAGGAGTATGCTGGCTGTGGGTTTCTTGTAGATGGCTTTTACTATTTTGAGGTATGTTCCCCGTATGCCTAGACGTTCAAGGGTTTTTATCAAGAAGGGGTGCTGGATTTTATCAAAAACTTTTTCTTCATCTAATGATATAATGTGGTTTTTGTTTTGACATCTGTTGATGTATTTAATTACATTTATGGTTTTACGAATGTTGAACCAGCCTTGCATCCCAGGAATGAAGCCTACTTGGTCATGATGGATGATTTTTGAGATGTATTGCTGAATTCAGTTTGCTAGGATCTTGTTGAGAATTTTAGCATCTATGTTCATCAAAGATATTGGCCTATAGTTCTCTTTCTTTGTTGGATCTTTACCTGGCTTGGGTATCAATGAGATGTTGGCTTCGTAAAATGATTTGTGGAGAGTTCCATCTTTTTCAACTGCCTGGAATACCTTCAGTAGGATTGGTATCAGCTCCTCCTTAAATGTCTTGTAGAAGTCTGCTGGAAAGCCATCTGGACCAGAGTTTTTTTTTGTAGAAAGTTTTCTTATTACGTAGTCGATTTTCTTGATTGTTATTGGTCTATTTAGGGTCTCAATTTCTTCTTGTTCCAACCTAGGTAGGTTGTGTGATGTCAGTAAGTCCTCCATTTCCTTAAGGTTTTCAAGTTTGTTTTCATACAAGTGTACATAGTAGTCTCTAATGATCTTTTGTATTTCTTCAGGGTCAGATGTTACTTCATCTTTTGTGTTTCTGATTGTGCTTATTTGGTTTTTTTCTCGTTTTTTCTTGGTCAGTCTAGCTAGAGGACCATCGATCTTGTTCACCCTTTTGAAGAATCAGCTTTTTGTTTCATTGATTTTTTTGTATTATCTTTTTGTCTTCTATGTCCTGGATTTGGGCTTTTATTTTGGTGATCTGGATTCTTCTGCTGAAATTAGGGTTTTTGTGGTCTTGCTTTTCCAGTTTCTTTAGGTGGCTAGTTAGGTTTTTAATTTGTGTTCCTTCCATTTTCTTCATGTGTGTTTGTAGTGATATAAATTCCCCTCTTACTACAGCTTTCAAGGCATCCCAGAGATTTTGGTAAGATGTTTCTTCATTTTCACTTGTTTCCAGGTATCTTTTGATCTCTGTTTTGATTTCATCATTGACCCAGGAGTTGTTTAGCATCATGCTGTTTAGTGTCCATGTCTTTGTGCGTTTTGGGGGGCTTTGTTGGTGTCAATGTTTATTTTTATCCCACTGTGGTCCTAGATGGTGCTTGGTAGAATATCCGTCCTTTTAAATTTTCTTATGCTTGATTTATGGCCTATTACATGGTTGATCTTAGAAAACGTTCCATGCAGTGATGAGTAGAATGTGTATTCTGTGGTCTTTGGATGGAGTGTTCTGTAGGTATCAATTAAGTCCATTTGGTCCAAGTCACATTAGGGTTCCTGATCTCCTTGCTGATTTTTTGTCCTGATGATCTGTCTAGGGTTGTGAGTGGGGTATTAAAGTCCCCAGTTATGATGGTGTTAGAATCAACATCTTTCTTTAGTTTTCCTAGAAGTTATTTTATGAAAGTTGGCGCATCTATGTTGGTTGCATATATGTTTTGGATAGATATTTCTTGTTGATGGATTGAGCCTTTTATCATTATGTAGAAGCCTTCTGTGTTTTTTTTGATTTTTAATAGCTTGAAGGGTATTTTGTCTGAAATTAAGATCACTACTCCTCCTTTCTTTTGTATTCTGTTTGCCTGAAAGTTTGTTTCCCATCCTCTTACTTTGAGTCTGTGGGTGTCCTTTCTAGTGAGGTGAGTCTCTTAAAGGCAATAGATTGTTGCCTGATGATATTTTATCCATTTTGCCATTCTATGTCTTTTCAGTGGTGCATTTAGTCCATTCACATTTAGGCTAATAATTGAAATGCAAGAGTTGATCCTGTCATAAGGTTCTTACAGAGTTGTTCCTGTTTGTTTGTTGTCTTTCTTTGGGTTTTGGAGTTGGCTCATGTGTGTTTTTGATCTTTTGCCTGTACTCTTGTGAAGAATGTTGTTGTTCTTTTTTCTTTTTCTTCTGTATTCAGTACTTTCTTAAGTGTTTCTTGTAGAGGTGGTCTGGTGGCAGCATAGGTTCTTAGGGATTGGATATCTGGAAAAGATTTCAATTCTCCCTCACTAATGAAGCTTAGTTTGACTGGGTAGGTTATTCTTGGTTGAAATTGTTTAACTTTTAGAACTTTGAAGATAGGGCTCCAGGCTCTCCTAGCCTGAAGGGTCTCTGTGGATAAATCTGCTGCTATTCTAATTGGTCTTTCCTGGTAGGTAGTCTGGCCTTTTTCTCTTGCTGCCTTTAGGATTTTTTCTTTTATAGCTACTTTGCTTAGGCGAATTATTGTGTCTGGGAGTTGGTCTTATCAATTGTTGTTGTGCAGGGGTTCTCTGAATCTCTTGTGTTTGAATTTTTTCATCCTTGATGAATTGAGAGAAGTTTTCTTGAATGATTTCATGAAATGTTTGTTCCAGTGTGGCTTCTGTTTCTCTCTCTGCCTCAGGAAGCCCAATTACTCTTAGGTTTGGTCTCTTGAAGTGATCATTCATCTCTTGCAGGTTTTGTTTTGTCTTTTTGAGTTTCTCTTCTAGCTTTTGACAGTTTGGGTTAGTTCTGTGTTTTGGTCTTTGAGCTCTGAGATTCTTTCTTCTGCTTGGCTAATTCTGCTTTCCATGCTTATTAGTCTGTTATTCATTTCCATCATAGTATTCTTTACTACTGTTATTTCTGACATCAGCTCCTTCCTATTTTCCTCTTGTCTCTTCTCAATTTTTTAAATTCTCTCCATTAATGTCTTGATGTCTGGGTTTGTTGCATGTGACCAGTCATTGTGGGGGCTCTTCATTGTTTGTGTTCCAGAATCTGTTTTCTCAGTGTCTGGTCTCCCAGGGGTCTGTATTAGACCTATATTCTTCTTTTGGCTTTTCTTCATTTGTGCGATTTTTCCTCCTCCCTACTTTTTCCTTCCCTCCATGTCACCGTCTTCTTTAATTCTGTTATTCAGGGGCAAAGGGATTGGCTTTACTTCTGTTTGTTCAATCTCCTATTCTTTATGTATGCCCTCTTACTTTGTTCAATTCTGGAATTGCACTGTAAGTTGGGGGTGGTCTTTTTTGCAGTTTTGAGATTTACTTAAGGGGGGAGCTGTGATTCAAAATCTATCTGCAGGTCCTGGTATTCACTGACAGGTGTGTGGATAACCTGGAACCCACTTCTCACTGCCTTGGAATCTGTCCATGCAGTGGGGCTGTATGTTTACACCCTGAAATAAATGTGGTTAGTGGAGGGAAGAAAATGGAGCAGACAGTGCATTGAAGAGGGGGGTGGAGAGGTAGAGGAGTAAGGGGGGAAACAAACGAGTGTGCCAACAAATGGAGAGAGCGACCTATACTGAAACAGATAAGAACAATAGACCACAGCTACAGATGAACCAACTCCCGTACAAAAAAATAAATAAAACATATAGTGATGCTAACATACAAGCTAACCAACCACCTTATTGGTGTGCTATTCCTCTATACAAAAATATGGTTTACAGAGAGAAGAAAAGGAAGAGAAAAAAATGGAATAATACAGTAGGAATAGAATTAAGTCATTAACTAACAGAATCAATGAAGCACACTCTGAGACTTTTCGTTTAAGTCTAATGTCCTTTCAGTTCTGATTTCTAGCTTTCTTTTCAAGCTGGTAAATTAGTTTGCAGTTCAGTTCAGTTGCCCCTGGTCTGCTGTGAAGACAGTTCAGATCCCCCTCCATTCACCACTCTGGCCTGTCTTTTTCAAGCTTGTTTCTCCCATTTCGGTGTTGTTACCTTGAATCACCAGCAGGTGGTTCTATCTCAGGTGCTCGCCCCAGAGGGGGTGAGGCCGGAAAGGGACCGGCAGAGACTAGAGATGGATGCCTGCCTCAGGGCACACGGCAGGAGACTCATGGCTCACAGGAGAGGTGGCAGCGATGCCAGGAGATCTTCCCTGAAGGGGCTTCAAGGACTGAATCGTGGGTCACCTCCAGCCCAGGTGGTGCGATGTGTTACCAGTGGTGGCAGCAGTGTCTGCGCTGCAGTGGCTGTCCAGTCCGCTGCGATGCCCCAGCAGTGGCAACGGCTGAGCTCCGTATGAAGAGCAGTCTGCAATATTGGGGTCTGCAGCCCCCGTGGCGAGAGCCAGAGACCCACTGCAGTTCTCCTTTGCAGAGGGTTTCACAGACCAGGTTGCCCCATCGCCATCTTGCTGTTAATTTGATTTTTAAAAAACTAGATACATCAGTAAATTTGTGGCCTTTTTTCCAAGTTAGAATACGTTATTAGAGTATTATCGTGAAACTTATACTAACCTATTATATATGGTAAGACAGACTTTTTCTAGCATTCTGAATTTGGGGAAATATTAATTCATAGGATGTTATAAAGATTTTTTTTTACTGTGGTTTATGTAGAATGGTGATTTACAACCTGTGTTTGGCAGAAAATTGTGCTTTGCTAGGTATTACTTTGTGCTACCAGAAAACATGTTCTACGGTCAAGCAAGTTAGGGAAAAACAGAATTAATTACTGCAAGTAATATCCTTCATTGCAGGACTTCAAAGAGCAGTTTTAAATAATCAATTTAAGCTGTCTGTGGTGACTCATGCCTGCAATCTGAATGCTTTGGGAGGACAAGTTGGGAGGATTGCTTGAGGCCAGCAGTTCAAGGTTACAGTGATCAACACTTGTACCACTGCACTGCAACCTGGGTGACAGAATGAGACCCTGTCTCAAAACAACAGAATCAACTTTATTAAAAATAACCAAAATTAAGATGTGTTCTGAAGAGTTTTCTTAGCTTTTTAACCAATATATCCCTCTCGGATCATAGCTCAAAGGATTAGTATTCAACAGAAGTCTCTTTAGAAAAACATGATCTTTCAGAAAGAATCTTGGGCTAGCTGTTCATAGCACAGTGAAGCATAGTGTAGTTGGATTTCACTGTTGCCTGTGAAACTTCATTTTTTTCAATTAATCCTTTTCCCTTTTTGTAGCATGTCAATATGCCTTCATATATTAGATTTTAAGAATAAAAAGAAGAAGATTCTATTTGAATAAGCTTTAAGAGGAATACACCAAAATAAATATGCATCATCTTTTAACTATATTGAAATAAAATATTGTTTGTCTTACAGTTTTTCTTGGGGTCTTAACATTCTAGATTTAAGCTGCACATTATAATTACTCTAAAAACTTAAAAAAACAATCAATGTTCAGGCCTCTTCCTGAATCAATTAAATGAGGATCCTTGGGTTGAGGCCAGACATTGATGTTTTTAAAAGCTCTTAAGATGATCCTAATGTAGATTGAAGGCTGAGAAGCACTACTGTAGACTGTATCTCAGAGGAAAGAAATCAACCCTCTGAGCCCAACAAGAATTGACCGAAAATAATATATTTTATCAAACAAGAAACATGTCCTTTCTTTTATAATACTGTTATTTGACTGAACTTTACATTCCATATTAGTTACTGGGTTTCATCTGGCAAAGATTCCGCATGATCTGGGACAGAATCTGAGAACAGGTGAAGCAGAAGTGTCAGGCAGCAGGCTGAGGGGTGATGGTGTTGATTCAAGTTGAGTAGATAGGTGGAGGAGGAAGAAACTTGGCTGAGTATTTTTCTGTCATAAAGGGGATTGTGGAGGAAGTGTGCCGTAATCCTCCAAGGAGTAATATTTATGCTTGGCTAGCCCCTTCTCCTCCTCACCCACATATATCCTGATATAAATGTCCTGAAAATTTTGTGTTTTTCACATTTCTGAATTGAGAAGTGCTAACCTGGAAATTTCACATCAAACTGAGAATCTCTGATAAATATCATATATGTTGCTCAAAATGTATTTAATTGTGAAAATGCAAGAACTGTAAGGAAGGATAACATTGTAGTATATACATGTAACTTAGTGTGAAAAAAGTTAGGAATAAAAAGATTTTAGAGAGTTTGAAGACCAGGGAAGGTATGAAAATAAATTCTGAGTAGGCATAAAGTGTGAAGGAAAACTGGCATATATTTGTGGAGTTTGAAACATTAAAGACAATTTTTATCTATTTGATAACTTATCACATACCTGAGACTTGTAAGAAATGTCAATGGTGGGCAGACATATCCCCAAAGTCATAGAAGAAAAATCACACAAAAGAGTTTGGATTTAGACAAATGTAGTCTCTATGAAGATCCTATATCCTTTATTATCATTAAAACTCTTGGTCTTATTATGAATAAGACCCTATTACATTGTTCAGAATAATATTTCAAAGGGTCTTATCTCAACAAATAGCTGAACTGTTTTTGGAAACTGCAGTAGTAAAGATATCATGTTAACAGCATGGCTTCCCCACCATTAAACAAACTGCCCCTTTTAATCAAGTTTACAGTTTTCCAAGTTCCTGGTCATCAGATTCAGTGTGAGTTAAATGAATTTGGTTTCTTAACGGCATTTTCTTTCAAAAAATTTTATTGTTCAGAATTACCTTATCTGGAAACCCTTGCTCTTTCTGCAAGCCCTCATGTCATAGCAGCCATGAATCAATAGCTTGGTACTGAGTATTGAATTTAGACAAATGCTGACTAACCTATTGCTACATGATAGGATTTGCTTCTAACTAGCAATTAAATTGCCATGTAGGCTAAAGTCTGTATTTCAAAATCATCACCATAATATTAGCTTATTTGATCCCTAAGGTTTCAAAATATACTAAATGTTCAAATGTACTGCTATTAAAAAATAAAAATCACAAAACTAAACCCAGCCTTCCTCTTCTCTAGCTTCTACTTGTCACATCAGGGCAGCCTGAAAAGACTTTCTTATTGCTCTGAGATAGCAGAGGTGAGTTTTAGGTAATGAACAAAATAGAAACTTACTGATGCTAATCAGGGCTGTGATTCATACCTCAGTCTGACTTAGAAGTTTTGTGGTTTGAAATGTGGATGAACGAATATAGGAGGAAGTGCTTGAAAGCTGTGGACTGAGGTGGATTCAAGGGTACTGGAGGATCATAGAAACAGCAGCCCACTAGCAGTCCTGCTGAAACCGTGACTCATGACACCCACTCTCTAAAACTAGTGACTAATTTTTAAAATGCGAATCCTTCCCAAGGACTGAGTTGTCCAAAAATATAAATTTAATTACAAAAATTGCAGACTCTTCACAAAAATTGCTTTATATATTAATTAGGCTAAAACTAGTATTGAGGTTAGCATTCAACGAGTAAAACTTCTCAAAGGGATACTTTTTTAGTATTCAAGATAGCATGAGGGATCATACCAACTATTTTACTGTGGTGACGATAGGGTTAGTGTACTGAACTCTGATGAAGTTTTCTCCACATGGTACAAGACAGTCTCAAAATCATAAAACTTATAATATTGGTCACCACAAATCAATTCATATGTGCTGTATGTTTTAGAACCCAACATTTAAAAAAATGCACTTGTCCTCTGAAGTTATTGGTAAATAAAACAATCATTATTTGATCTGAAGGGACTATGCTTGTATTTAACTATTTCCAGTTCTCTAAAAGTGAAGAGGGATGTGTAGAATTCATTGAAGTGAAAGAAAATTATTGAGACTCAAAAATAAACACATGAGGATAACGAGAATGTCAGTATGCTGAATAATATATTTGTTCTGATAGCTAGCTAGCCAGAACCCTTAACAGATAATGGAAGATGTAAGAAAAGGCATTAAGAGATGTAACACACTTTTATAAAAACAGTGAATGGTCTGATTCAAGAATCTATGAAATAGGCTGCAGGATGTGTAAATTCCACTGCATGTTGGCCTTCAAGGTTTCTGATAATAAAGAATTTGCTAATTGCTAATAAATGTTTATTCCTCTGTACACGGGAGCTGTTTTACTCTTACTGTTTTGAAGATTCTTCTCTGTTCTTCAGTCATTTGACTTTGATATAGGTTAGATATCGTTGTGTTTATCTTACTGAGTTTCTAGAACCTGTAAATTAATATTTACATTAAATGTGGGAAAGTTTTTACCTTTATTTCTCCAAATGTTTTTTTTCAGATTTTCTTTTTTTCTATCTGGCAGTCATATTACATTCATTTGGTATACTTGATGTTTCTTACCAGTTTCTGAATCTCTGTTTATTTTGCTTAAATCTTTTTCTCCTTGTTCTTTCAATTAAAAAATTTCATTGATCAATTTTCGAATCATTGGTTTGTTTCTCTGATATTTCTAGTATGCTATTGAGCCTATCTAGCAAATTTTTCACTTGATGCATTTCATTTGCAACTCCAGAATTTTAATTTGATTCGTCTTTCCTATATTTCTATTCACTGAGATTCTCTATTTGTTCAGTTAATGTCATCATTATTTAGTTCTTTAAACATCATTTTTCTTTAGTTTTTTAAATATAGTTATAACAACTACTTTGAAGTCTTTTTCTTCTAACTCCAACATCTGGCACTCCTTATAGATAGTATCCTTTTTTCTGAGTACTAGTCACATTTTTCTGTGTATTTCAGTGTCATAAATTTTTGTTGAAAACTGGACATTTTAGATAACATATAGTGGTCACTTTAGATTCGGACTTACTTCCTCTATTGCTGTTTCTTATTTTGCTTGGTTGTGTGTTTAAAATCGTCAGCACTAAATATGTCAAAAGCAGGAGGATAAACTCAAATGTACTCTCACTAGCCACATTTGGAAAATTTTAGCATCAAAATAATGTAATGCCAATAAGGTAGCACACTAAAATTGATGAGTCCATGGGAAAATGAAGGCCTTTACAGATGAATATCACATATCACTAAATAAATTATAGAATTAGAATATGGCGATTTTGCAACTACCAATTTAACAAATAATTTAGAAAAGGATTTTCAATTAATGACAAAACATTGTGGAATTAAAATACTTGATAGAAAGGCTAAAATTAAAAAACTTAATTATCAGTTGTTGACAAGGATGTAGAATAACAGGGAATCTCATCCATTGCTGGTGGAAATGCAAACTATTATAGCCACTTTGGAAGAAAATATTGCAGTATCATATAAAACTAAACAAAGTCTTGTACAATCCAACAATTTCTCTTGCAGTTATTTATTCAACTGACTTGAAAACTTATATTCACAAAGACTCTGCCTTTGAATATTTATAGACATTATCACCAAAAAAACAAAAGTGACCACGAAGTCCTTCAGAAGATGAAATGATAAAACACTCTCCTATACAACCATACAAAATTAAATGCAGTGATGAAATAAATGAACACAACACTTGAAAAAAAAATTCATATTGCGAAGTGAAAGAAGTCTGTAGGAAAAGGGTAACATCACTCCATTTATGTGACATTTTGATTAAAAAAATTACCAAAACATATTGGTGGTTGCTGGTGGTTTACGGAGAGTTAAATAAGTGAAGCACTAAGAATTTTTTTTTGTTTTTTTGAGTCAGAGTCTCACTCTGTCACCCAGGCTGGAGTGCAGTGGCACACTTATGACCACTACAGCCTTGACCTAGTGGACTCAGGCGATTCTTCCTCCTCAGCCTTCCAAGTAGCTGGAACTATAGACACATGTAACCATGCCTGGCTAATTTTATTTAACTTATTGTAGAGAAGAGGTCTTGCCAAGTTGCTCAGGCTGGTCTCGAACTCCTGGGCTCAGGCAATCCTCTCGCCTTCACTCCCAAAGTGCTGGAATTAGAAGCATGAGCCCCTACACTCAGTTGGGACTTTCTTTTAGGTGCGTAACCATACAATATAGTACCGAATTTGTCAAATATGTAGAACTTTTTATCCAAAAGAGTACAACCTAATGTACATAAATTAAAAATTGGGAGATCAAAGGATTCCAGGATATAATGCAAACTGTAGTAAAATGATCCAATTGTATTACAAATTTGTGACATCACTGAAGGAGGTGAGGAGGATAAGGTGGCAATGTGACATTGGAGCTATGTGGAGACTGTAAGACTGAAGACTATGAACTGTACATAAGCATTTTGCTCTACTTGGTGATTGTTTCTCATGGGTCTATGAGTTAGTAATTCTAAAACCATATATATGCATACTAGGACTGAACAAATACACAAATGAACTGTGGATGCTGGAAGTCAGGTTTCTCCTTGTCAGAGTGAAAGTTTACAATCAAGGGAGCAAGGCTAGATAGAATGAGTCATTTAATACTAGATTAAGTGCAGATATGAGTATACTCAAGTTTAACTGAATACAAATTGATAAATAGAGAAATAATTATAGACATGTGTGCATACACAGATTATAATAGAAACCTATCTCCAAGCTATGCTTTCTGAAATAGTCTATAAGTAATAACACCTCATTAGCAATGAGCATACTCAGAACCCAGATCTTGGTTGCTAAAAGAAAACAGGGCTCCTTGGAAAACCAAATCATTATTAGGACAGTAAATATACAAAATAAGCCTTGAGCATCTTACAGTACCAGAATGTAAGGAAGTGCTTAAAAAATAAACCAATGGAATATGGCAAAGAAACACAGTAGCCAGTTAAACTAGCTTTTAGTGACAAAAGATAGAACAAATTGAACAACAAAATAAATCATTAGAACTGGATTCTAATTTAAAGTAAAAGTATCTATAAGACTATACTCATATAAATAAATGAATAAACACACAAAAGGGGGAGAATAGGTAAATTTCCACACATGAGAAGTAAAGATAATTTATGTGGATATTCCTCCCTTCAGGAAGTGGCACATACTGTCCTACTTGTTAAGTGTGGGCTTTGTGTAATGACATTTTTCAAAGATTGTAGAAAGGCAAGAAAGGAGTATATTTACAGTGGAGAGAACTGACAAGCACTAACTTGGTCATGTGATTGAAGTTAGCAGCAACAGTGAAAAATCATGTTACTCGCATGCACCCGTGATATGAAGTGATGTAAGTGGTGTTTCTGTGGCTTTCTAAAAATCCATAACTGAATCTTATTATGAAGAAAATATTAACTAAGTGGATGAACATACTACAAAACATCCAATTGTACTCCTCAAAACTGTCAAGGTCATCAAAAACAAGGAAAATCTAAGAAACATATCATCTAGAGAAGTCTAAGGAGACATGACTAAATATAATGTGTTACTCTGGATGAGATCTGAAAAAAGAACATTTTATAAAAACTAAATAATCTAGATAGACTGTGGACTTTATCGTCAATATTCAGTCATTAATTGCAATAAATATATCATCTAAGGTAAGATTGTTAATGTCAGGGCAATGTACTATCTTGGAAACGATTTTGTAAATCAAAACTATTTTACAATACAAATTTCATTAAAAACAAAACAATGAAGAGAGTTTAGTGGAAAAAAAGAATATTCACATAGTTTAAGGAATCACTCCACAAATTGTTTTCATTACAAAAGGATAAAGGTATCTTTAAGATGGAGAAATCTAGAGGACACCAACTTAATCAAGGATTAATTTTCATTGCCAAAAATTGGAAAAAAATACACACCATTTGCACACAAATCATTTGTGCAATGTCTGACAAAAAATGTTTTCTCTGAACCTAATCGTGAGAGAACAATTAGACAAATCCAAATGAAGTGATATTCTACAAAAACATCTGTAAAATTTCTTAATATGTAAAAGCTTTATTAGCTAGAAGGCTGGAAGTTAAAATGTAACCTAATGACAATGTTTTACCATCGAGTTTATGGAAAAACTTCTTAGAGTAAGTGGCTTTAGTTATGCAAATCTATGTATCTCTTGGGCAAAACCATTTGGACTGTGGGGCGAGAACAGAATACATGTTATGGTGAGTTAATGTGTTCCTGCATATGTAGAACAAAAATAAAATACCAATTCTTTTCAGGAATTTGAAGTGAACAAGTAAGAGATGAACAGGCATAGTGTCAGTGATGTAAACATGTAGCGTTTTAAGTTTTCCTAATGCCAAAGCATTGTATTAACTTTAACTATGACTAAAAGCTTTTTTCTACTTTATGGTCTAGATCTAAGAAATCTTCCAACTATTATTCTCTGCTCTTACCACAGTCAATATATAAACACAGAGAAACTAAACATGTAAATAATTATGGAGTATAGTATCTATTTTTAAATGGAAGAGCTTATTTAAAAACATAAATCTGACATGATTACCTTTTAAATATAGGACTTCATTTGAACTAATGGAATAATCAGTTATGGATATTCTGGTTGATTACAAAGGTAAGGCACTATTCTGTAAATGCTATTTTATTTACCTATGCAGAGAAATTTACATTTTTTTTACTGTAAACCATTTTCATAATTTGATTATTAGTTTCAGTCATCAAATATGTTTTTACACATTTCTGTATGGACAAAGATGTAAAACATCTTTTCACTACCATATTTTTTTCTCATTTTGTTTTCAGTATTTACAAATTTATGTAAATCTGTTAGAAACCTTTATATTTCACACATGCTGTAAATAATCCAGTCCTGGAAGGTAACAAAGGTTGTGTCTTACTATCAAGCCCTGCACTTCAATTGCTATTTGAAGCCAGTTTTCTTCTTTCCTCCCACTCTGTGATCTCTTTCCAAGAACCTTAGCACTGTAGATTTCTGGCAGAGCCTCCCTAGAATGGACTGATTGGGTTATTTGACTTTGCCTCAAGCTTTGCAAGGACCCCTGTGGTTGGTTGTAAGAGGTGGTGGAGAAAGAGAAAAATGCATTTTGCCAGCTAGTACTGAGGAGAGAAATAACACAGACACCTTGAGACTTATATTCAATTAACCTTCCCTGCCTCCCGGCATCTTCATGGAAAAACCACTAACTTTCACAAAAGTTGTTTCAGAGCTTCTAGTGGAGGGGGCACCCTGCCAGAACTAGAAAGGGAAAAGAAGTAAAGATGAGGGGACTAATGAAGACAAGGGCAGATGTCCAAAACTCTGAGTATGGGAGTCAAATAAAATGGGTTTGAAAATTGTCAACTCTTTCTACATTAACCTGTGGACTTTGGCAAATAAACTTCTGTAATTATTTTTTCTCATTTTAATAAGGCTAGAGGGATTTATGCAAAACTGAAGTTAAATAATTTTTTTTAGTTTCATATAAATCAATAACTAAAGTGCCTTAGCTACAAGAGTACCTTGATGGTGTATCAGAGACTGATAACAGGATTCTTTTCTTGAACTTTAGTCTAAAAGAGGCAGTCAAATATTTGACAGCAGATTATAAGAAAATATAGGATGAAATAAGTGATTAAAAGGAGCACAAATTACACAGAGGGAAAACCTAGAATAATTTATTTTAGCCAATGTGGGACAGGTAGTCAGGAAAGATGGGGGAAGTAGTACTGAGTTGGGTCTTTGAGATAACGGTGGTATCAGAGGCACCGAATGGGTAAGGACTAAGTCAATGTCAGTTATGTGGGCACAGGATGTATTACAGAAATACCAAAAGTACTAAAGAAGTGATGGCTATATCAGAGGGTCATGGTATGTGAATTTAGCTTGTATGTACAGAGGGCAGGGGATGCTGCAGAAATAACTTAGGGAGAAAGCTTATGTAAGGGGAAAAAAAAGAAATCAAAGGAATGAAAACAGGGAATAACAACATAGGAATTTGAGAACATAAATGGATCTACTGACGGTCAATGAAAAGAAGACATCTATAGAATAAGAAATGTCAGGATGTTGTCGAAATTAAAAATCAATAGGAAGAAAGTAATTCAATAATAGAATTGATTATCTGTATCAAATTCTGCTAAGGTTTGAGTAAAAAGGAAACAGATCACTAACAGCAAGTTTAGCAAGATAAATGTCTTTAGTGATTTGAAGTTTGGTTTACTTGGCTGGTGAAGGTGAAAAATTCCACTAGTTCCTAGAGAGACAAAAGTGGGAAAATTCAAAACAGAAAGTATTAACAACTGTTCCATATAAATTTGATTTCAAAGTTGTTTTAACCTTTTATTTTAAAAAATTGAAAAATGTGGCTGGGTGCAGCAGCATACACTTGCAATCCCAGTATTTTAGGAGGCTCAGGAAAGAGGACTCTTTGAGCACAAAAGTTTGAGGCAAGCCTGGGCAACATTGTGAGACTTCGTCTCTACAATAAATAACAACAACAATAATAATTAGGTCAAGCATGATGGTGAACATCTGTAGTCCCAGTTATACTGGAGGCTGCGGAGAAAGAATTGCCTGAGCTCAGGAGGTTGGGGCTGCTGTGAGCTGTGATAGTGCCATTGCACTCCAGCCTAGGTGACAATGAGAGCCCAACTGAAAAAGAAGATAGAGAAATGTGGTTGTAAAGGTAGAGAAATTATAGCATGTATGTATGCTGAGGGTAATAGCTATCATCTTTGACTTGATTGAGAAAAGTGCACTAAAAATACTAGAGATTAAAGTCAGAGATCAATTTAGCAATGGTCTAGGAAAGATGATGTTGGATCTGAACTAGAGTAGCACCACTGAAGAGACTGAGTGGTTAGAGTTGGTGATTGGCTTTAGAGGGAAGAAACACCATAAAGATTACAGTATTTAGCTTGTGTGATTTGGTAGATGCCATAGTTCAGAAACAAAACAAAAAGGTGGGTAGTAACGGATGTCAACTGGAGATGGTTTCTGGTTTAGAACAACCCACAACCTCCAAGATCAGCTTCACTTCATCCAGGTGAGCTTATGATAGTTAGGTGTCTCTCAACTTGCCTAAAGTAAACCAATTAAAGGTATTCATTGTGATTTTGCAAACTGGAAATAGAGAAAAAGATTCAAAGTTTGAAAATGTAAAGTTCAAGTATGAGTTCTATGGACTAAATGTCACCCTCCCCAAATTTATGTGTCGAAGACCTAATCTCTAGTGTGCTAGTATTTGAAGGTGGGGCCTTTGGGAGGTAACTAGATCATGGATTGGAGTAGTACCCTTATGAAAAGAGACACAAGAGAAGTGGTCTCTTTCTTCACCATATGAGAATATAGCAAGAAGGAGCCATCTGCAAGAAGAGGGTCTTTTCCTGGAACCAAATTGATCAACCCCTTGATGCTGGACCAAGCTTCAGAACTGTGATAAATGAATTTCTGTTATTGAAGTCACCTAATCTATGATATTTTGTTATCGTAGCCTGGGAAGACTAAGAAAGAAATTACCAGGTGAGGAGTGCTTCTATCACAAATACCTAAAACAGGGAAAGCAGCTTGGGTAGAGGCTAGAAGAGCCTTGGTGTGCATTCAGGAAAAAGGTGATTCTGGCAATGTCTGAGAAAGAAAAGAGAACTGTAGAAAAAGTTTCTATCTTCTTAGAGAATACATAAATAATTATGAATACAATGTTGATGGAAATATGGATGATAAAGGCCATTCTGATGAAGTCTCAGATGCAAATGAGAAATGTCATTAGATAATGGAGAAAAGGTGATTCTTGTTATAAAAATGCAAGGGATTTGGCTATGTTTAGGTTCTGTTTTGTGGAATGTAAAAGTTGTAAATAAAAATTGGACATTGAGGAAATTTCTATGCAGTGCTGAGGAAGCAACTTGGTTCCTCTTGACTGCTTACAATAAAATATGAAAAGATAAGTAAATGGAAGAACTGTTAAACAAAAATTAAAAATAATTTAAATATTTAGAGAGTTCTTAGCCTCTCAACATTATAAAACATGAGGAAGAGTGTGTGGAAGAAAAATACTAACATGACAGACCAACAATTTGATAAGGGAGATTAGTATGAATGTAAACCATGCATTTAATTATTCATGCCAACACGAACAGGGCAGTTTGAACAGAAGGCCATAAAACTAAAGGGAATAGAGTTGGAACAAAATAAAGGAAGGGTGTAAAATTTCTTGACTTTTACAACATGGGACCCTTGAGCTACTTGGCTGTGAACATGCTATTCTTCAAGATAAGGGACGAATGATTGTAGAGGTGATTCAGAAATCATCAGGGCTGCATTCTCAATTTCAAAAAAAGGTGGCAAAGGGAATTGCCTAGCTTTCAATAGGTCAGAGGTTGCAGCCCAAAGCCTTGGAGATGAGGCTTCCTGAAGCCTTGGGAATATGACCTCCAACTGGCAGAGCTGTGGTAGCAGTACCACTATCTAGTGTGTCTGGAAGGCAGGTTCTCTACCGCATTGAGTCTGAAAGGTTAGGTCTCTGCTCCGGTGGTTCCATAAAGCAGAGCATTGAGCTAAAGATGATTTTAGCTTAAGGATTTTGATCCTTCAGATCTTACAGAATTTGTTTTGTCGGGTTTTAAACTATCTTGGTAATCATTCTAGTTTAAACCCATTCTTTATTTCCAGTTTCGTTTGGAATGGAAATGTATGTTCTATGCTTATCCACCATCACATTCTGGAAGCAAATAATTTATTTGGTTTCACAGGTTCACAACCAGAGAAGAATTTTGCCTCAGAATGAATTGTATCTTGATTCCTACCCATATCTGATATTTAGATGATATTTAGATGAGAAGTTGGACTTTAGATTTTAGAACAACTCCTGGATTTTAGAACAACTTTAAAACAACTTTAGAATTTTAGAACAACTCCTGGATTTTAGAACAACTTTAGATTTTAGAACAAGTTCAGACTTTTGCACTTGTTGAGATGGAATGAGTGCATTTTGTGTATGAAAAGGACATGAATTTGTGGAGGGAAAAGAGGCAGAATTTATAAATGGAATGTTTGTGTCTATTATGTTATAAATTTGCTCCCTCCAAATCCATGTGTTGCCAATATGATAGAAGTTAATAGCTGGGACTTTTAAGAGATGTTTAGGCTCCAAGTGTACCTCCCATTAATGCCAGTAAGGTTCTTATAAAAGAGGCTTTACTTAGCATTTGGTTCAACTGGCCTTCTGCCTACTGCCATGGGAGGTTGTAGCATTTTTTCTCCTCTGAAGGATGCAGCATCAAGGCATCATATTTGAAGCAGAGATCAGCTTTCACAAGACAACTGGATCCACTGACACCTTGATCGTGGACTTTCCAGACTCCAGAATTATGAGTAAAAACAGTCATTTGTTGCTTAACAACAGGGATGTCAAAAGTGCACAAATAGTTCTACCAAAAAGACACCTGCATTTATTGCAGCACTATTCACAAAAGCAAAGACATGGAATCAACTTTGCTGTCTATCTTTAGCGGATTGGATAAAAGAAAATGTTATACATATACACTATGAAATACTACGCACCCATAAAAATAGTGAAATTGTGCCTTTTGTAGTAACATGATGCATCTGGAGGCCATTGTCCAAAGTAAATTATCACAGAGAAAGGAAACTAAATACTGAATGTTCTCACTTATGAGTGAGAGCTAAACACTGGGGACACGCAGACATAAAAATGGGAACAGTAGACACCAGGGACTCCTAAGGGAGAGATGGGCAAAGGTTGAAAAGCTACCTCTTGGGTAATACCTATTTGGATGACAGGCCCAAACCACACCATCATACAATATATCCATGTAACAAACCTGCACATGTAACCCCTGAATCTGAAATAAAAATAAATAAATAGGGCAAACCTTTTTGATCCCCTCCCACTGTGGGAGCTTTTCTGTCCTCTCAATAAATCCTACTTTCTCAAAAAAAATTACTAAATAAATAGAAAATAAAAATAAATAAATAATAAGAAGAATGTGCTCTAAGAAATTATCCTTGGGCAATTTTGTCACTGTGTGAACATCATAGAAGATACACAAACCTAGATGCTATAGTCTATTACACAGCTAAGTTATATAGGACAGGCTATTGCTCCTAGACTACAAACCTGTACAGCATGTTACTGCACTAAATATTGTAGACAATTGTAACACAGAGGTATTTGTGATTCTATGCATGGGAAATGTATAGTAAAAATATAATGTAAAATATTTTTAAATGGTACATTGGTCTAGGTGCATATCCTGAGTAGAGTTTGCAGGACTGGAAGTGGTTAAGAGTGATAAGTGAGTGGGGGGGGTTAGTGAATATAAAGGCCGAAGACATTGCTATACACAACTGTAGACATCACAAGCACTGTACACATAGACTGCATTACATTTATTAAAAAATTATTTCCTCAATATAAATTAATAGCTTACTATAATTTTTTTTTTACTTTGAAAACCTTCAAATATGTTTTGATTCCACTCTTGTAATAACATTTAATTTAAAACACAAACACATTGTACAGGTGTATAACATATTTTCCTTATGTCATTATTTTATGTTCTTTCTTTCTTTTTATTTTTCAAGGACTTTTTGCTAAAAACGAAGACACAAACACACATTAGCCTAATGCGACACAAAGTCAGGGTCATCAATATCACTCTCTTCCACCTCTGTATCTTGTCCCACTGTAAAGTCTTCAAGGGCAATAACACACATGGTGCTGCCGTATCCTATAATAACCATGCCTTCTTCTGGAATACCACTGAAGGACACTCCTGACATAGTTTTTTAGTGAACATTTTTTAATAAGTAGGAGTATGCACTAAAAAAACTATTAGTATAGCAAACACATAAACCAGCAACAGAGTTATTATTATCAAGCATTATGTACTGTATATAATTGTTAAATTTTTATATGACTGGCAACACAGCAGGTTTATTTACACTAGTATCACCACAAACACATAATAATGTCCTATGTTATAAAATTGTAATGGCCACAATATCACTAGACAATAGCAATTTCTCAATTCTGTTATAATCTTATGAGACCACCATCATATATGCAGTACCTCATTGGCCAAAATATCATTATGTAGCACGTCAGCATAAATTTCTGTTCTTTGTAATTTACTCAGTCTCAGATAGTTTTAAATAGCAGTGAAAATGGTCTAAAACGGTCCCCCACCACTAATTCATATGTTGAAACCCCAATCTCCAATGTGCTAGTATTTGGAGATGGGGCTTTTAGAAGGTAATTAGATTGTGAAAATGGAGATTTTATGAATAGAATTAGTGTAGTGTCCTTATAAGAGGAGACATGAGATACAATCTCTCTCTTTCTCTTTTCATTACGTGAAGATACAGCAAACTAGGCAGAGGACACTCACCAGCAATCAAATCCACTGGAACACTAATCTTGGACTTCTCAGCCTCCAGAACTGTAAGAAATCAATTTCTGTTGTATAAACCACACAGTTTATAGTATTTTGCTATATCAGCTTGAGCAGATACAGAAAGTGAAAATCAGGAATTTTTAGCAATCACCTTTCCTACTCTATGGAGTGAATGAGTAGGTCTTTATTGGACTTCATAAAACTAGTACGTAGATGTTGGAAGGACAAAGACACAGACACCTAATTATGAATAGTCATATTACACACCAGTATGTTTCTAATAAATCCATCTTTAGTTTAATTAGAATGGAATTTCTTTGTAACCCAAAGATGAACTGAATGAGTAGTAAAATTTAATAAGCTAAGTTTTGCAAATATTAGATTTGTGATAGCAACAATATCTTGTGGATTTGAGAATTCAGACCTGGAATTCACAAATTAGTTCAAAATTATGGTTTTATACTTGAACTCTAGAGGATATAATCAAATCATTGGGGAAAGACATGTTTAAGTTGTGTGTAGTCATGGTAGAATATTAATATTTTTAAGTATATATATTAAATCATATTATAGAATATTCACACGAAAAGAGCAGTTGACCAAAGCCTGCAGAAAATGATTTCAAGAAAAGTAATCAAAGAAGTAAAACAGATCAAGTATGCAGTTGCCGTAGAAATTAAGAGCATGAGAATCAGGAAGAAGTAAATATAGTTAATTATGTCAGATTTTCTTAAAGAAGATTAACTATGATGATCACTATCACAAAACTGCTGGGTTTGATATTTGAGAGGTGACCTTTGGGAAAGCAGTTTTAGTTGAACTAGTAGGTGAAAGGAGGAGATGAGATTATCAGGTTATTATTTGGATTGACAAAAAGGAGATAGTAAGCAAAAGTGCGTTTATAAGTGAAAGTAAGAAGAAATATGCTCACTAGAGGGAAGATTTGGGGTAGAAGTAAAAGATTTTAAATAGTAGTGATGCTTGAGCATATTTGTTGATGAAGAGCAGTGGAGAAGGATTGAATACACACATAACCAATAAACAAGGATAGGATTATCAACACAAGAGGGAGAAGCAGCCTTAGAAAGTAGGTGAGCTATGTGAAAGGCAAGATGACTGGGCTGTAGTTAATGGAAAGATAGATATATTGAGGTTAAACAAAAAAGTGAAGAAATGTCTGTTTTGAAGACCACAATTGAGAGGAAAATTTCAGATATAGAAACATGAAAATACTGACAAGGTTTTAGTTTATCTACAGTAGCAAATAGAAGAAAAAATTATCCAGAAATGAAAAATGAGATGCCACTTCTTTTCCTTCCTTGACATCAATCCTTGTTTCCAACAGGCTATAAACATATAAAATATCCAAGGACAGACAGAGAAAGAGAGAGAGAGAGAGAGAATGCTGGAATCTATATTCTGAAGAGAGGGCCTCTGGATTCTACACAAGGAAGGCCTTGATCTTCCACATGAGAATGAGCCTTTCTAGAATGTTATCTTGGCATAAAAGGCTTATTCATTTGTTGAGAAAATTCTTCCACAAGAGATGATTGATTTTAGAGGAAACGAGTAGCTCCTACAGGGCAACAAACTTTATGCTGCTCCATCATTATAATAAAGAGTTTCTAGAAAGAATCACTGTTCACCTTTATAATGGAGCAGTATTATGGGATTTGGGAAATACTTGTCACAGACGATTTTTAAATGAGTATGTATGTATATAAAATACCATCCAATTACAAGTTATGGATCACCTTCAAGCTTACTGCTAGCTCTTTGTTTGAACCCTGAATCAACAGAAAAGCACATTTGCTGTCCAGTCTATGGCTCCGATACATGGAGACATTGTAATTGCTCTGCATTCCTGAGTAATCATTTTCTGATGGGTTTATTGCCACCTCTGCCTTATCAGGGCATGGCACTGTTATGGACCCTAGTGATAAATTACCCTTTAGAGAGGGATAAGACAGTGCCACTTTAACAAGTGCAATAAAGCACTTTTTATATTGGGAGAGTTCAGTGCATTTCCCATTCATCATACACCCTCAGTGATTTTACACAGATTTTACACTGTTGATTAGCTCATTAGTGGGGTTAATTGGATACATTAACTGGCAGAATTACAGCTTGACTATGAACCAGAGGCTGCAGCATTATAAATGACAGACAAACCACAGACATGCACGGCCAGCCTAAAGGAAGTTCTTCTCTTTGATTAACTTTCATTAGATTTTAATTCTTTCCCCCTCCCCACTCCTGTAATTGACTCCACATGAATATTTACTATGGATTGGATAAGTGAATCAATGACACTAATGCACATTTCCAATCCGGTTCTCTCCTTTTCTAAAGTAACTTTTTCTTGAAAAATAATAAGAAAAAGTGCATTTTAGGAAAGTGATTAAAAACAAAAGCCATGTTTTTACTAAATCCTTGATTATACATAGTGTGAATTAATAATTATCTTTAGGTCTGCAGATCAGACTCATGTGGAAAGCATTTAAAGATACAGATTCCTGAACCTTGTTCTTAATCTATTAGAGATATGCCCACGAATCTTTTTAATTATGAAATTCCCCCAGGTGATTCTTACACAGTGAGTTTGGCACTGTGGTTAAAATGCCATGTCAGTTTGGATTTACCATCAAGCAATGTAGCGTATTCACTTAATTAAGTAAATTAAAGAGATGTGTTACTACTTGAAGAAAGGCCAAGAAACAAGACAAAACTTTCTTTGTAGATCAAATTTTCTGCCAGATAAGGCTCTACATTGCTTGTTGTACACTCCATGAGGCTCCTATATTTTCTTTTCTTACTTATACTAGTTTTCATTGTTTTTATGAAAATACATTTTTAGTTTTATTTCCTAAGAAATTGGATTTGCCTCACTGAAAACTCTAATAGAGAAGATGTGAAATTATTTATGTTTTGGATTTGTTTGAGTGTCAGATAAGATAGAGTTTGGCAGCTTAAAGTCTACTAGACTCAGTGAGACAACTTGGATGACTCCAGCTAATCTGGGCCTCAGTTTGCTATTTGTAAGCTGTAAATCAGTCACATCTCATCTACAAGGCTTGCTATAAAGACTAAATTAAACTTTGCCTGATTCTATGTGCATTTGTGAGAATAGTAGAAAAGGTAGATGGAAACGACCATCTATCTCCAAAGGTAAGAAACAGAGTCTAGCCAATTAGGGCAGCTAATTTCACAAGGCAGCAGAGGGTATAGAAAAAACAGCATTTCCTGTGAATAGCATGTGAAAACTGTAGAAAGAACAAGAAAGCTGGGATAAAAGAAAACATGTTGATAGTTGTAGCTAACTTCACCCCTGCCTGCCCCTTTCAGGCAGAGAGGAGCAGCAGCAATACAAACCGCCAGCTATGTAGGCGACTACTCAATGACAAGGCAGGAAGGAGATAAAGGGTTGGTTTGCAGAAGTGGAAAATGCAGGCACAGGAATAGGATGAGGAAGAAAAAGGTAAATATAAAAAAATCTTTCTCTGCTAGTTTTTGAAGAAAAGAAAACCAGAAGTACCAGAAAAGAGAGAGAGGGGAGGGAGAAACAGTATTAGGAAGATTTGCCTGAAAATGTATGGGAGCAATTACCAAGTGACTGTGTACGATGGACTTTGATAAATGATTTAACTGAACTGAACCCAGAGGATATATTTACAGTGATTCTAAGTTCTGGAATTTAGTACTTAATTTGCATTCCAGACCATAATAAAACTTTTATTTTTCTCTGAAAAATGTATCTTGAGATTAAAGAGCTACTAAAATTCCACTATGTGAGGTGAAGTGTAAATGCTCTCAGTGGTTCTCTGCAGGAGTGGAGTAAAGCTTTTAAGATGCCTTGTGACTTTCTTAACAAGACATTGTGAAGTTTTCAGGTGACCTAGAACTCATAAAATTGTAGATCAAACTCCACATATGTAAGTGACTTATATATTTAAGAAACTTTAGGTGTTTTGGTATAAAATGTTTTGAAAAACCATTATTTGTACTATTTGGGGAGGTTGCTTTCAGACATTTATTTTTCGTTGCTGGGTTGTGTAATATTTTGCTTTTAAATATATTGATGAACTTTTGGAAAATAGCGGCCAAAAAAAATGACAATGTTGTCTCTTAAAACTCAAGAATGAAACTATTTCTGAATATATATATATATATTAAAAAAAACTTCTCAGTATTGTGAGAGCCAAATAAAATGTAACTTACAAAATAAAGCTCTTCCTGTTCAATCAAGTCTTTTCTTTTACTAAATTGTCCCAAGCTGTTTACCTTAGGATGTACTTATTTTACCTTCTGTCATCGTTATTTGTACATGAACTTTATCCTCCTTCCTAGATGATCTATTTCTGAAAGACAGAAGCTCTGTATAATAAAACATAAAATAGCCACACAGCTAATGATTGTAATTCTCATCATAATTATGCATAAAAATCTGTTGAGAACAAAGAGTGAACCAAACACAACACCAACTGGGATGGACAATGATTACACCATCTTTCAAAGTTCATACAAAAAATTCAATATATCCCACAAATTAGAGAAAAATTTATGAATGTCTATTAATATCAAATTAACAGTTTTTATATCTTATTGGACTCAAAGGGTATTGAAATAGGAAAATGAAATATTTTGTTGAGTATATTGTACATTATTCTTGGCCATGCAGTGAAATGACAATAACTTGAAAGAAAATAGACTGGACACAAATTGAACACTGTATTGAAATGTAATCACAAAGTGAAACAAAATATATGTTTAAATATGCAAAGTATAGGAGGGAATATTGCTTTATTATTGCTCTGTAAAGGAATTGAGAACCAACAAAGAATGTCAAAGACAGAAAAAAGTTGAAAATCTATGTAGAATATAAAGTATCTCACCTTTTTATTTCTCCAACCACAGTTTCTGAAAAGTTTTAATACTCCCTGTCTTCTGAGGTGAAGCTCACACTTTAAGTTTCCTGGACATATTAGCACAGGACTGACGTCAATCACCTAGGACAGGAAGAACATCAGGAGAGGAAACCCTACAAATGAGTTGGTCTAGAAATCATCCTACTGCTTTTTATCTGCCAAAGGTCTGGATGGACACTCTGGATACACAACACCATAGTTTTGTGTATCCACTATGGAGGTGTGACTTCCTTCAGTTCTTTATCAGTGTACTCCTTACCTTTGAATCTGGGGCTCAAACTTCAACCTCAGGCTGCTCAGTTAAAGTTTTGTCATTGCTAAAGCTATCTTTAGCCCTCTCTTTCTTTCTTTTTTTATTTTTATTTTTTGCGTTGGAGTCTCACTCGGTTGCCCAGACTGGAGTACAGTGGCTGCTCCCGGCCACCGCAGCCTCGCCTGCTGGGCTCCAGCGATCCTTCCCCCTCGGCCTTCCCAGTAGCCGGAATTACAGGCACGCGCTACCATGCTTGGCTGATTTTTTGATTTATTGTAGAGATGAGGTCTCGCTGCCCAGGCGCGTTGCAAACCCGCGGGCTCAGGCAATCCACTCAACCTCAGTCTCCCAAAGGCATGGGATTACAGGCTGAGCCACCAAGCCCGGCTAGTCCTCTCTTTCTAAGCCCATAATCTTTTCTATATTCTTTTCTACCAGTGGCAAAGAGGTATCTCCAATCAAAATAAGCCAGTGAGTATCCTGATGAGCACCTGACTGACTTAATCTTGTCATACCCTGAGACATCTCTTCAACTGGACTCTTGAAATTAACACCAAAGTGGAGTCTAAGTCGACACACCCATTTTTAATACTTTAATTTGAGGAAAAAAGTTACTGACAAATTAGTTAAAATATTGAACATATCATCTTGAAACTCAACAAGTTTATTCATGCATGAATCATTCCTTTCATTCAGCAGATTTTGCCTTCAAATTAATATAAAAGAATAATTAGAAATAGTTATTTCTATTAATTACATTTATTTTTAGTATCTATTAATAAGCAAAATAAGTTATCATTGCTTATTAATACTTATAGAATATAAACCAGGACACGCTTGCCTAGGTAGTAACAAAAACAAAACTGGTTAGCTGCAATCTGGAATCTGAATCTTGTTTCCATAGAGCTAACTTGCCCTTTGGAAAACTTCACTAATTGATAGTGGGTACTGTATACATGTATCTTGCAAGGATAAGTGTTTCACTATGGTATAATTTATTAGCAAATAAAAATAAGAAGCATAAATAAAGCAGAAGAGAGTCATCTAATTAATAAGCAGCTGCAGTTGAATCAACATACAAAATACAATATTAGCTACAAAACTACAATGATAATGGAAAATATATGTGGATTCCTTTTGTCTGCTTTAAGTAGTTTAGTTAGTTTGAGTACAGTCCTTGACTAATTTAGCTACAGTATAGATAGTTATAGTACATAGTTTAGTGAAGAAATAGTATAGTTAGTGTATAGCTAGCAAGAATAAAAAGCACTAGATAAACGTGTGTGTGTGTGTGTGTGTGTGTGTGTGTGTGTGTGTGTGTGTGTGTGTTTGTGTTTTCACTACATGATATGCATATTTGAACCCAGGACAACAAACAGACTCCATACTGTTGACCAACACTGAGTTATTGGAATTACCTTACTGAAGGATTGCATTAAAAAATACTATGATACTAAGTTTGGACTCAATTATAAAGCTACAGGTTAAATTTATAACATTTGCCATAATATTTCTTTCATTCAGTTTAAGAAAAAAATTAAATGAAAACAAATTCAAGTGTAAAAATATTAAACATTGTTATTTTATAGTAAATCCCGACTCGAGTTGTTTTGAGTTGTAAAAATTGTTTGAATAGAAAGGATCTTTAATGTCAAAAGCATTTATGAAATTGCATATGCACTAGGCTCAAGTTGGGAATACAGAGCTGAATAAGAGGCAGTGACTCCTCTCAAGGATTTATAATTTAGAAGACACTTTTTGGCCACAAATAGTGTCAGCCTAAAAAGTGTGAAGAACTTAATACAAACACTATTAGTGAAAACTGGCATTTGACAGTATAATCTACATATCTATTAAATCAGCATATATATCTTCTTGCTGTCCTCTGAAAGATTTTCCACTACAGTGTTTTCTTCCAAAATTGCAAACGCCCTTCTGTCTCTTATTGCTGGCTCAGTGCTGCCCCAGATCATAGTGCTTCTTGAAGACTGCTAGAGAATGAACGATTTTGTTTCTATTCCCAGGATAACATCTGTAGGAAAACAACTCAGGCAGATATGTTCAGTTATGCAAGCAAATACTACTTTCTTTTTTATCTCCAGAAAGTTATTGGATGTTTCCCTTTTAAGAAGATGGGGTTCTGATGACCCTAATTGTATTGGAAAGAAAAGGGGTAGTGATTAGGTGGTGATAATATCTCATTGGAAGGCAGATTTCTGATTTAGACTTTTTACTTTCACTACAGCTTGTTTATGTAAATGAGAAAAAATGCCACACTCACACAAATCCTCGAAATAAAATGACACATACTCAGCATCAATCTGGATTTTATCTTCCTCACAATGGATTCATCTCTACAAAATGTCGAACCAATCTTTTCAACTCTTCTACTATCTTACTGTTTAAACACCTTTTCAATGTAAATTACCGTATTTTGCTATGCTAATTACATTTACCTTTTATTCTTTTGCCTCATTGCGAAAGATATTTTCTTCATTAAAGATATAAGGGAGAACTGAATATTTTAAGTTTTGCCTTGTCATCTCTTTTACTGCTTATGAGTGCTCTAGATTGTGAATTACTTAAATTCTATCATGTGTTTTTAGCTGAGACTACTTATCTTGCTTTTGTACCATTCCACAATCTTATTTGAATTCATTCGACTCATTTGAATTCTCTAGACAGGCCAACCTTCTCACTTATAGTCATACATGCTTAATTTAGTTTCCTCTGTACTGTATGGTATCGTCTGTGGGTTGAATATTTTGCAGTTGGCCCTTGAGATTTGTCCTACATCTCTTTTTCCTATTCTGGGGGCATTCAGTAATTGACTTTTCCATATCGCAGCAGATAGACTTCCTATGAAACCTCACAGTTCTGTTTATTCAGTAGAAAATTCCAATGAGAGATCAGTGGGTGTGCACAGAAAACTGTTGTTGCACTGAAATCTCTGGTTCCTTCCCTGTTAGCTTGTGGTCATTAATGGCTTGTTCCTTTACTGCAGGATACAGCTCCAGGTGGGCAGCTCCCTTCTACAGACGCAAGCCCTGACATATTCAATTCTAGGAGAGTCAAAGGTCACCAGCTGCTGCCAATCCAGGAAATGTTTTCCCTTCCTTGTTGATCTCCCGTAAGTGTATCTACACTATTTTAAAGTTCTTTATTAAACTCTTTTGAATGAACATTTTTAGTATGCCATATATATTTTCTACTAAATCTCTGCTGACTACACACTTTTGCCCCTCCCTATCCAAATCAGCAAAGACTGAGTGGAAAACAAATAAAAATATGGAAATTCTCAGTAAAGAAACAGAATAAATAAATAAATAAATAAAAGACAAATAGAATACTTTAAGTAAAGAAACAGAATAAATAAATAAATAAATAAAAGACAAATAGAATACTTTAAATAGATTACTTTAAATGGAAACCATTGGAGAAACTGGGTAAAGTGAGCATCTGGGTAAAGTGAGATCTCTGAATCTGCAATCATCTCAAAATGAAAAGATTAATTTTTAAAATCTCTTTCGGAAGAAGAAAAACATGACTTTACTTTGAAAGCAGTATTCGGTGGCTCAGCCTGTAATTCTGAGCTTTGGGAAGCTGAGGTGAGTGAATTGCCTGAGTCCGCGGGTTCGAGACCCGCCTGGGCAACTTGGTGAGACCTCATCTTTACAATAAATAAAAAAAATTAGCCGGGTGTGGTAGCGGACACCTGTAATTACAGCTACTTGGAAGGCTGAGGCAGAAGGATCGCTGGAGCCCAGCAGGTCGAGGCTGCGGTGGCCAGGAGTGTGCCACTGCACTCCAGTTTGGGCGACAGAGTGAGACTCCAACTCCAAAAAAAAAAAGAAAAAGAAATTAGCAGTATTCAGGTTAAAAGGAAGAGTCTCCAAATAATATTTTTCATCATGCTTTTAAACTCTAAACCACACTGTTCACACTATTTTCTTTCTTTTTTCTTATAACTATTTTTTATAGAGATGAGGGGTAAAAGTCAGAATTAGGTACATAAGTAGACATGCAGGTGAAGCTTGGGCCTCCAATTGGCCCTCACTTCCCCTAGTTTAGGACCAGGTACTCTTTGTATTGTTATGCATCCCTCCTCTCCCCTGGCAGTGTCCCATGACTGTTGGTCTCTCCTTTGTGCTATTGTGATTAATGTTCGGGTTCCACTTATGAGTGAGAACATGTGATATTCAGTTCTTTGTTTCTGTGATAAAGCACTAAGTATGATGGTCTCCAACTCCATCCAATTTGTTGTGAAGTCCCTGACTTCATCTTTCTTTATGGCTGCATAATACTCTGCCAATCGAAAGTGCACTGGATAAAGAAAATGTGGTACATATATATATGTTGGAGCATTGCCACTACTTTCAAAAATCCTAACAGTTACTTATTTTTTTAACCTATCTTTTGCCTCTTATTAGTTTTACAATTTATTTGGTAAATGTATTTTTCAGGAAGTAAATAAGTGAATGCTTTTATCTTTTAATTGTGAAGTAACTAGTAGCAATGTTTTATTTAGGAATATCAGAGGGCAAACATGGCCATAGGGCCTATGGAACCTAAAATCAACTTTGAATATCATTATAAATGTGAGCTGGCTCAATACTGGATTAGAATTAGCCTGTTATCTTTGTTTACACTATTCTTTGGCAAATAATATTTTTTCATATTATGTAATTTATTCTAGGAGAATTTTAATTTATAATTTTAAATTGTTTAAATAGGTTTTCTCCACTTCCAGATTACATAAATCTCCTCATACATTTTTCCAACGTGTTGGCAGTTGTTTTAAATTTACATTTAGAAATTTAATACATCTAAAATTTATTTTCTTTTATGTTATAAGGTGAAAGTTTATTTTTTCTAAATAAAATAGTGACATTTATGGAGCACTCGTGTACCATATGATAATTACTATTATTATATTATAGTCATTTCCACATAAATACTTGATCAATATCTTTACTTTCTATTCTTTCAACTGACTTCCTAGACTTTTGCTACACAAATATGACACTATTTTCATTAAAGTAGCTTGGCAGCCAATGGACAGGTGCGTTTTCAATATTGTTTTTAATATTTGTTTAGCAATTTCATTCTCTTATGCTTTCATATTAACTTCAGAATTATTTGCTGCTTATAAAAAAGTTCATTGTAACACTAGTTGACAACAAATTAAATGCATACATTTATATGGCTTAGATGGCTATTTTTATATTATTATACTTTTCTTTTATTGTGTGTATTATTTATTCAGGCACCTATTTTCAAAAGTGAATTTCACCTATAATATGTGTGTTTGTGTGTGTGTGCATGTGTCTGTGTGTGATTTTGAAAATCATGTTTTTTGTAATAGGATTATGCCAGCACTATAAAATAAGCAGGGAAATTTTTCATAACATACTATTATGAAATTTGTTAAAGTATGAAGTGTTTACTGTGAGGCTGTGTTTGATACTTATGATAAAATTCATAAGTAAAATTATCTGGGCTTTGAAAACCCTTTCTTCTAAAGTTTTGAAATGTTAAATCTTTTATCTCTTTTTAAGCCATTAATTATAATATATATGTTGCTGAGAAATAATCAAAGATGTCACGCATTTGCATAGACTATCACAATAATTTAAATCACTTCTATGTTTATAGTTCTGTCTGCTTTTTCAATCCTCAATCACATATTCTTTTTTTCCTTTTTGTAATAACTTTTTTTTTTTGAATTGGAGTCTCAGGCTGGAGAGCAGTGGCACATTCACAGACACCGCAGCCTCGACCTGCTGGGTTCAGGTGATCCTCTCAACTCAGCCTTTCAAGTAGATGGAACTTCAGGCATGTGCCACCACGCCTGGCTAATTCTTTCTCTTTTTATTTTTTTATTGTAGAGATGAGGTCTCTCCAAGTTGCCAAGACTAATAGCACTTTCTAAAAGAGAAAAGAGAAGTTGGCTTTATTGAAAATTTTTATTAATGTATTTTCTCCTTGTAGTTAATCTAAGCTTTTATTATTAATAATTCAACTTTTAGTATTTTTAATTTCGTCAATTTTTTCTATTTCCACAAGTGAATAAAAACATGCATATATTGTATTATTTCTGAAAAAGGAAAGTATTTAAGCAAATATAATTTATTTTAACAAGGGACTTAGATAAGATATGTTGTCTCTAAATTTTTTTTTAACTTAGAGACGATTTTCATTTTTAATTTCTGTTTGTTTAATATTAAGCTTATTTTGGTTATTGACTCTCTAGACTTACTTCATGAAAGTCTGAGAACATGGTCTCTGAAATCACTATTGTTAACAATTACTGAGGCTGTGTTTGCCACTCAAGTGCAAGATTTATTTTTGAAAATGTTCCACAAAAGAAAAGACTATGTTTTTTTCCTGTGGATTTAGACATTCTTTTACCTTTGGGTTTACATTTAAGTTTTCAAATTACTTTTGCCCTACTCTTAAAGTGAGAGAGATTGTAAGGATGGAGAAGCCACTGCATGGAGAGAGACAATACAGTCTACATCAGATGCTTCCCAAAGTGATGAGCTGTTGTTGTTGCCCATTATAGTCCTGCAGCTACTCTGTGATTCCTACTGTATAATGTGATTTTAGCTGCTTCCCCTTCTGTTTGAATTGATGTTTCTTTTTATGTTTGCTGTTAGCTAACATGCTATTCAAATTCAAAACATTATTATATTTCTCTCTTTTCTACATCAGATCAACCCTTATTAACAAACCTGATTACTACACATTTTGCTGTCAGTCCCCTTAAAGTATAACCAGCAGCTTTCATGCTTTTAGAAAGGGCAAGGGAGCACAATTAGTTTACCAAGAGCTGACACCTTAGAGGCATAATGTTAAGAACATCTATAAATCAAAACTCATAAAACACATTAACATTTTTAAGCAAAAAGTTCCAAAGGCCTTAAAAGAGGATGAATATGAGCTTTCTTTCCAAATGTCTCATATCATTTCTTTTTAAATACTTTTCTCTTTGATATTTTGGCAGGGGACAATCACACCATTATATGTCTGCTTTAGAAAAGCCATTTTAAATAACTAATGTGAGAAAAATCAATCTGAACTTGAAATCCATTTTAAGCACCATTATAGTAAAACATCTATCTTTATAGAATATATGTGCCCATGTTTAAGATGCTTGAAGAAATGTACTACATCCATAAAAGATATAGTTGATGTAAGAGTATTGATTTTGCAAAATGTAAAGGGTAGAAAGTGTATCACTGAGTGGATATAATTTCTAAAAATTACCTAGCAAGAAATTCAAGAATAATGGTTCATTTCTGGGAAACTTGTTAATGTATTTTTGTTCACAACAATAAGGAATGGCCACCAAGCAGCAACCTTTCCCAATACCAAGAACACAGAGAAACACACCTGCAAACCCACGTGTCATTGAAAGTACACACAGGTACTTGCACAACATAACTGTGCCTATACATAAACCCACATAGACATATACACAAATATATAACTGCAAATAGCTTTAGCTTTTGAGATCCTGTTACTAGTTTTTTTAAAACGAAAATATTTATCAGAAGAATTTGAGGATGCTTTTCTAAAAAAAAAAAAATCAAGGCCATCAGAGACATAATAACAGATCATTTGGAAAAAGGAGTTGAGAATTTGTCTGTATAATAACCCCTGGTAGTTTGATACAAAGGTTTCCTGAAACATTACCTCTTCTCATAAGCACAAACCTTGATATAATAATATGAATGGCATTTGAAATATCACTTATTTTATTCTTTTGTTCAACTAATTATCAAAATTTTAATAAACTTTCCCCTTAGATTCACACATTTGAGATGAAGAAACAAACCAAAAACACTACACTTTTAATTACTTGTTATGGAACTCTGCTTAAATCTTAGTTTTTGTGCCTCATTTTTCTCATGTGCAAAATGGGAATAAGTTTGAGCAAGTTAAATAAGCTGAAACTTATAAATAATAGTTTTAATTGTGTATTAGTACACAACACTACTATCTTTTAAAAAGCCTTATTAATATATTTTGTAATTTCCATTCTTATCCCTAGTAACCAAAAATTATAAATGTAAATAACTTAGCATTTAATTATAACTCAAGGTGTCCTCTTGGTTCAAAGAGTCAGAAAAATATATTTATTCAATATATTAGGTAACGCATGGTTGCTTCCTAAAATAAATACTTCTAAAACACTTTCTACCATAGAAAGAGAACATAGTGTTGTGGAAATACACTGAACTGAAAGTCAGTGTACAGCATTTCAAATTCTACCCTGACTAACAGCTATAAAGTTTGGACAAATTGAACTTATTGTCTTTGAACTGATTGAGACCTCAATTTCTTCTATATCACAGTTACGTCTTTATCTACATGTACATTCATATGAAACTTTATGTGAAGGATATGTGAAATGTCTCTTTGACTAAACTACAACTAACTATAAATTAATATTAACTGCAATTTTTACTATTTTACTGTAGCAAAAACTGATAATTTTAAAGTCTCAGGCTCTCCTGGTCCTAAAATGATGGATTTATTTATCTTCATTTTCACAGTGATTACACTTGCCATCTGATGATCCCCAAATCACACTACTGTTAACCTTAGTTAACAATAACTATGGTAGACTGCACAATAATTTGGTAGACTGCACAATAACCCCGTGGTTGGTGGTCAAAGATGAGTTGGTTGAGAAATCAAGGCTTTACTTCTGGAATTTCAATACGATTCCATTGGTCTATATGCCTATTCTTGTACCAATACCAGGCTGTTTGATTATTACAGCTCTATAATAAAGTTTAGTCTGAGAGTGTGATACCTCCTGCTTTTTTTTGGCGCTGTTGTTAAGGATAGTTTTGGCTATTCTTGGTCATTTATGTTTTCATATGAATTCCTGTATTATTATTTCCAGCTCTGAGAAGAATGTTGCAGGTAATTTGATGGGTATTGCATTAAATCTGTAGATTGTCTTAGGGAGAATGGATATCTTAACAATGTTGATTCTTCCAATCCATGAGCATGAAATATTTTTTCCCTTTTTGGTGTCATCTTTGATTTCCTTGAGCAGTATTTTTGGTTTTCACTGTAAAGGTCTCTTTCACGTCTCTGGTTAGGAAGATGCCAAGTTATATCACTTTGTTTTGTGGCTATTGTGTATGGGATTGTGGTTTTTATTTAGATTCCTCTTTGTTTATTATTGGTATAGAAAAGCAATAGTCTTTTGCACATTTATTTCATAACCTGAGACTTTGCCAAAGTCCTTTATCAGTGCAAGGAAGTTTTTTGACCGATTCTCCCGGGTTTCCGAGATATAGAATAATGTTGTCTGCAAAAAGGGATAACTTGATTTCCTCTTTTCCTATTTGAATACCCCTGATCACCTTCTCTTCTCTGATTGTTCTAGCTAGGACTTCCAAAAAAATGTTGGACAGGAGGGGTGAGAGTGGACATCCTTGTCTTGTTCCAGTTTTCAGGGGAAATGGTTCCAATTTCTGTCTGTTTAGCAGTATGCTGGCTGTGGGTTTCTCACAATTTCTGTCTGTTTAGCAGTATGCTGGCTGTGGGCTTCTCGTAGATGGCTCTTACTATTTTAAGGCATGTTCCATCTATGCCTAGATGTTCGAGGGCTTTTATGAAGAAGGGGTGGTGGATTTTATCAAAAGCTTTTTCTACATCTAATGATATAATGATGTAGTTATTGTTTTTATGTCTGTTGATGTATTTAATTATGTTTATGGTCTTATGAATGTTGAACCAGCCTTGCATCCCAGGGATGAAGCATACTTGGTCACTGTCGCCCAGACTGGAGTGCAGTGGCTGCTCCCGGCCACCGCAGCCTCGACCTGCTGGGCTCCGGTGATCCTTCCGCCTCAGCCTTCCAAGTAGCTGGAACTACAGGCGCGTGCTACCACGCCCAGCTACTTTTTTAAAAAAAATTTATTGTAGAGGTGAGGTCTCGCCGAGTTGCAGGTCTCGAACCCTCGGGCTCAGGCAATCCACTCACCTCAGCCTCCCAAAGGCGCTGGATTACAGCCACCGAGCCTGGCTCTAAATTCATTCTTATAAGTCCATTGTCCTTTCATCCTTTCAGCTCTGATATCTAGTCTCTCCCCTCTGCTCTCAGCATGGCAGATAGGATTGCTCACAGCTTAGGTCAAATGCTCCAGGCCTATTCTGGAAGGAAGGTGGATCTGATCTGGTCTCACCTGATTTGCTGTCTGTCAAGTCTGCCACTCAGATCTGACCTGTGTCTGAGATCCAGCATGTAGTGGGACTTTTATCTCTTTCAGTTTGATGAGATTACCTCAGTTCCCAAGTTGGAGCCTGGACTGAGCTGGGCGGGGCAATGCAGGTCTCTGCCTGGTCCTGGGACAGAGAAAATGCTGTTTTCTCACTGGGGACAGGATTTCTTTCTGGCAGTCCCCGATCTTCTCTCTCCACTGATCAGATCTAGGGCTCCAACTGATTTGCTATAACAGGTGATGGTGTGGGCCAGGTGCCAGGTGATGAGAAGTAGCTGGATTCATCAGGTTTTTCTCAGGAGAGTCCCATGAACAGCAGATGATCTTGCTCAGTGGCCGCTCCAATCTCAGGGTGGTGGGCACTTGCAGTCACCTTCAGTGGGGACTCCCAGGTGCATGAACCTGAGTCTCCCCTCAGACAGATTTTCACTCACCTACCAGCACACTCCTACTCACACAGAGAGTCTTTTTGGACACTTCCTTTTGCAGAGACTCTCACAGTCCAACCTGTCCAGTCACCAGCTTGTGACTCCCCTCTCATGGATATGTTTATAAAAAGAAAACACAAGAGATTCTTGTAGTGTGGAACTGTTCTATGTTCTGATTGTGGTAGAAGTTACATAAAACTAAATGTGATAAAACAATATAAAAACTAAATACACACCACACACACACACACACACACACACACACACACACACACACACACACACACCAGTACAAGTAATAGTAACTGGGAAAATCTGAATACAATCCATAGGACATAAACATGTTGATATCCTATTTGTAAATTGTATTATAGTTTTGTGTTGGGAGCCAACATCTTGGCCACATGCATTTTGGCCACATGCATTTAGGCCTATGGAGACCTGTCTGGAGAATTGCCTCTGGCATAAGAAGAGCACTACAACTATTATATTGGCGTATGAATAAAAGACCAAAGCATACACATAATAATAAAGTTTATACAGTGATATACAATACTTAATCAGGACTAAAAGAAATTCACAGCAGAAATCATTTTCCATTTCTCTCTCTTTTCTTAAACTGTTTCTTTCTTCTCAGAGGTATTTTTTAGCTGTTATTTCCTGGTAAACTGGTTAGTCAGCCTTTGTTCTTGCTAGAAAGTTTTCCTTTAGGTTAAAGTTAAACATTATAATTGTGATAATAGTTTTGTTATGTTGCCTTAGGTCAAGCAGAACGTTCTTGGTTTCTGCACGTGCTGAAACTTTCAGCCCCCGGTTATCGTCATGGCAACGGTGCAGCTCATTGTCCCAAAGTAGTGTGACAGGTTCCCAGACGCAGGTAGCTTTCACATAACAGGAAATAAGATTTAGATTTTTAAATAGAATTACAGATTTATTAAGTTTTATAAAATATAGAAGTAAGTTTATAGTTTGGATATTAAGGCTAGTGATAAGGTTTATTAAAAGTTCAATTAAGATAATACATAGTGTTAAGAGTTAGGTAATGAAGTATATAAGGAAGTAAAGTTTAGACACAAGAAATTCATAAAAGTAGTGTTAAGATTTTAGTTTAAGGATAAGTTTTTAGGTAATTAGTATAGGATTTCAAGACATTGCATATTATAAATCAGTAGGTTATAAGGATAATAAAAATAAGTTCATAGATATGGTGTAAGGTTAAGTAATACTTAATGTGGTGTTTGATTATAACTTAAAAAGTTACAATAATAAGAATATGGGCGTAAGTTAATAGGATAAATATAAATTGAGTAAGGATAAAAGATTAGTATAAAGTTAAGATAATAATAAGTTGATAGTTTTAATTGTTAAAAATCATTAGAAGTTATTAATTTTGAATTTAATGTTAATCAGAATTTAGCTCATTGGATTGATTAGAATTTAGAATTAATCAAGAAGTTTAGAACATAAAGTATAACATGAATGAGTTATGGGAAACATCTTGTGAAACTATTGATTAATTTGTGTACCTGTTACATTGTGAACAGCACGTCATGCATCATGGAATTGTAATTGTGTGCATAGAATTTGAAAGTCTTGTGACAATCTTGTAAGGAGGTGTACGCCCCCAGCAAGTGATTGTTACACTGCTGGAGGGTATGAAAAATGGTATATAAGTTGGAAGGAGTTTGAATAAAGTTGGCTTCAGTCCTGGCCAGACTTCCCAGAAGAAATCGCCTCCGAGTGGTCTCTTCTTGACATCTGGAGCATCCGTTGCGGTCCTAACCCTTCCCTCCGTTGGGGCTGGTCCCCGACAGTTTTGCAAGATGTTACCATTGTAGAAATCAGGTAAAGAGTACACAGAATCTTGATTTATTTCCTACAAATGTGAATCTACAATTGTCAAAAAAATTGTTAAAGGTGTAATTTTAAAAAATATTCTGAAATAAAAGGATGGTCTTTTTTTTTAACTTTGATATAGGCAGTGGTAAGTTTGGGGTTGAAAAATGACATATTATGCCATGGACTGCATGTAGAGAAAAATAGCTAACCCAGAGGGTTTTATATAAGATGGTGGTTTAGTTACCTCCTATAATGCATAAATTATGTGAGTAATGTGCGAAGACTTTCCACAAAGAAAGAACAGTGTGAAAGAAACTATATTGACAAGAAACAGCATGAAAACATATTATGAGAGGGCAAAGTGTGAGAACAGGACTAGTGACAAAGACAAAATGTAGGTCACTGCCGGGTCATCAAATACCCTAAAGATTGGAATTTTCATGAAAGTAATGAGAAGTCAATGGTATAGTTATATACATGGGATTATAGCAGTTCATTATGGCTTTAACAAAAAATGAATTGAATCTAAGGGACACTAGATTTACTCAAATATTGACTCAAATTTATTCAAATTTTATAGCTGACAGAGTTAAGTGGTGATAATGAGGAAGCAGAAGAGAGGGCAGACTACATATTTTCTTTTGTCTTTAAAGATTTAGCGATAATTTACAGAGAGTTAAAAAATAAAAACAATGTAGAATAGGCTTTACCTGGTGGGGCCTCTGTAGGTTGAAATATCAAAACAAACAGGAGAGGGCTATGATGGAGACAGCTTAATTTCTCCTGAAAGCAGAGCAAATGAGCAAATGTACATGTGCTTTGGACCTCATGAGAATTTTGAAGTTAGTTGGCCTAGGGTCAACCTAAACACAACAGTCCTGAAGGGATAAAGGGTCTATCAGAGAGGTGATTATACACAGACCATGGGCTGAAGAGGTGGTCAAAAGAAGAGTGGCAGCCCTGTGCCCAAAAATGTATCTTATGTTGCTAACCAAACACCCACATAAATCCTTTTTGCACTCACAATAAAGTTGACCTTTAACAATTAAAAAAAAAAAGAAGAAGAAGAGTGGACGCACATCAAGGGAACAGGTGCAAGTCCCATCAGCAGGCTCTCCAAGGAACTCACAGAAACTCCATAAGGGAAAAAACCAAAAAGTTGTTACTCTGTTAACAAATTCCAAATTTGCCAATATAGTAAATTGATGAGAGAGATCTCATCTGCACCAGCAGGCCCATAAAACGCACCAAGTGAAGGAAAGAATAGAGAAGTGGTTTTCTATGTATAGGACTGGGGCAGCAACGGTAGCAGCACCAAATAACTTGGTAGAAATCAAATTCTCAGACTTCACTAGGCATACTGAATGAGAAGTGCTCAGGGTGAGGCACAGCAATCTGCTTAACAAGTTCTTGAGCTGGGTCTAATTTATGCTAATGTCTCCTAAGCACTGAGTTAGAGAAATGAAGTAGGAAGTGTTGCCTCGTGCTGCTCTTGGCCATTGCAGGTCTCTCCTAAAGAAGAAAAGGAGTTCCCAGTATGTTCAAGAGGACATTTGAATAGGATATGAATTTTAAATTAATGAATCTGAGACTTAGCCTTGTCCCAGAAAGGAACCAAAAAATTGATAGTCCAGGCTTAAGAGAATAGAAAAGAATGTGTTTAGAGAGTGTGTTTGATAAGAGGAAAAAGAGTCTTTTTAAAAAAAATTTCCTATTGAATTCAGCTCATCCAATAAACTTGTTAGGAAGGTATCAAATAAATATGTATATATATTTGAGTAAACATGCAATTCTGAAGCTCAAGTGAAAAATCAAGAAAAGATAAAGATTTTTCTATCCACTACATATGGATGTTTGTTGAAACCCTTGAGAAATATGAGGAAATGCAGAAAGCATCAGGGAACCAAAGATAGGACTCTGAAAACACCAATGTTTGAGTTACAGCTGGTGGAAGAAGTCTCACAAGGTAGATGGGAAAAGAATTGTTAGAAATATATTTTAAAAAAAGCTAAAAAAGAGTGGTGAAATATATGGCAAAGCAGAAGAATCAAGAAAGAAAATAAATGAATTATGTATGGCTTAAATTTTCCCTAGAGACCCAAGAGTATATGTACAAATATGAAGAATATGTCTTCTATAGAATCTTACTAGCCACAGAAGAGAGATAAGTCAGTAGCTGGAAGTTTGAGGTGGGAGTTGAAGGAAAACTTTGTATTCATGAGAGGCAGAATGTGCAGTGTGTTTATAAGTTTCAGGTAAAATAATGAAAATAGTGGAATTAGGATGTTTAAGGCATTTGGTGGTTCTAGAAATTCTTTAGCTTTTGTTGATCACCTAAAGTAGCACTAATTTAAACAATTTATCTATTTTATCACAGAAGTTCTAATGCTACAAAATATTCATTTACAATTTATTATGATGCCCACACACAGTGAATTACAAACAACATCTACTTTTCCTGGTATTAGATTATATTCTTCCATTGGAATTTCACATTATTTTCATGATGGCACAAATAAGAGAATCAGACCATCCTTCAACTCAGACTCACATGGTAGATTTGGCATTTATATATCCTGGTGATGATTAGTGTAGCGGCTATGGCTACCTATCAGACAATTAAAAATCAGAAGGATTTATATATAAATGTCAATCTTATGATTCATAACATTTATTAACACAATAATTTTCTTATTAATTCATTACACAAATGTATTATGACAGGTACTATAAGACAGAAATGAATAGGCCACATATGTCCTTTTATTAGAAATTTAAGAATCATGAGGAAGGTACAGCAAAAGAAGAAATTACGAGGTCTGACAAAGTTTATGAACATGACACTGTGTGCTTATGTTGGCGGCACTGTTCAAAAAGCTCAGTAAGGTTTCATAACTGTGATATATCGATGTCTCACAGCTGTGTTCATGTTGACGTGAGACAGTGTCTTGCTGAGTGTGTTCATTATTGTTGTTGCATCTTTTTGTGTGCCATTATGAGAATGTTGGAACTTGAATTAGAGCAATGGACAACATTAAATTTCTTGTTAAACTCGGCAAGGGTGGCAGTAAAATCAAAGTAATGTTAGTCTAAGTTTAGGAGTATAATGCCATAAAGAAAATGGCAGTGTACAAATGGATTAAACATTTTTCTGAAGGGAAAGTGTCACTGTTAAAGAGCAGTCATGATAGCCAGTAGCAAACAAAACTGATGAAAAAAATTGCAAAAATTCACTGAATTGTGCATCAAAATTTTCACCTGACTGTGAGAAGCATAGCAGACCAATACACATTGATAGAGAAACAGTTATGAAAATCTTAACTTGAAATCTTGACATGAGATAGGTGTATGCAAAAATGGTTCCACACAGCACTGTATGTGAGGGAATTTTTAGCCAATAAACAAATCACTGTATTGGAACATCTTCCCTGCTCACCTGATTTGGCTCCTGGGGACCTTTTTATTTACCAGAAGATAAAGGAAATTTGAAGGGAAGACATTCTGATGACATCAAGACATTATGAGTAATACAACAGCTCTAATGGCTATTCCAGAAAAAAAGTTCGAGAATTGCTTTGATGGGTGGACTAGGTGCTGGTATCCACATATAGCTTCCCAAGGGGAGTACCTCGAAGGTGACTGTGGTGATATTCAGCAATGAGGTATGCAGTACTTTTTCTAGGATTAATTTGTGAACTTAATTGCCATACCTAGCAGTAAATAATAAGATGCATTCTGGGGTAAAGCTGCTGACTGTTGTGATGGTGCACATACAGAGAGTTGGTTAAGAGCATGAGAATGTGCATTAGAGAGGGGAGCTAAGGAAGGGCACATATACAAGGGTGTTTATATCAGCATTTGACAGTAATATTATGGAGATTTAGTCATGAGGAATGGGTGCTCCAGGAAGATAAGTAATCCTTTAAATCACATGGAATAATCTTTAGGAACATAAATAAATTCAGGGTCTGTTGTAATAATCAATTTTAAAAAGGTTTTTATTATACTTATAGCAATGTGAAAGAAGTATACAAATCTTAAAAGAATATCATTTTGGAATGTAATAAAAATGATTTGTGAGTGAAAAAATTATTTGGCAACCCTGGTGAATGGAAGGCTATCCTTAAAAGCATGTGTCTTGAGCCAAGAATACTGGTTGATGTTATCCAAGAAAGATCAAAGAATGACCCCTCCAAACTCCTCCTGGGATTGAGTGGATTGGTCCATGATAATATTTTCCCAGGGTACTACATGTCCTAGAAAAATAAGTGAGAGTGGAACAGGCCTCAAATTTATGGCTACTGTTGGGGTCAATTTAACTGGTTTCTTTAGTGCAAAATTATAGAAGCAACATTAGGAGAAGGTGGAGATCATCTGAAGGGTAGAGCTGACACCTAAGACATAACTGCCTCCTTTTGAGATGAGAAAGTAGATGATTCTACATGCTGGGTTCATTAGAAAACCAACCTGCTGACCCCTCTTCACAAAATAAGTCTGACTGCCTTAAGGCATTGCCATTACATGTGGAAACCATCTCACAGACTCACAAAGTCTGGGCACTAATGGCACACTTCTATTTATAACATGAGGTTCCTTTTCTGATCCAGGTAACACAATGTTGGTCTGACAAACATTGAGTAGAAAATAGATAGAATAATGGTTTTTATAATTGAAAATAATGTATTTTTATTTTACTTGAGTTAAAGTAGCTTGAATAATAATCAGGCTCAGAATATGACCATAGGGATGACTGCCCAGAATAGAGCAACTTAGGAGCAAATTACTCATTAGGAATATCTGGGTCAAGGAACTGGTATTCCAGTGTGATGTGTGGGGTTTTTACATAAACACTATCACCCAGAATGATGGTAAGAATTTGAATAAAGAATAAGAATAAAAACTAGGCAACAAAGTTACCAATAAAGGAGACAAAAATTCAAAAACCATTAATGAAAGTGTAAAGAAAAGTTGCTGTTTACATAGCCAACTTCCATAAGCTTCAGAGAGCACTGGGCTGATTTTTACATGAGAAATTAGCAGCAATAGCTTGGAAAAGGCAATGGAGAACAAAAAAGAAAAATATACTTGACAATCATATACAGTATAGGAGAATGATAACTTTCTCTTTAATGTTCTACAGAGAAATCTATATCCAACAGGCCAAGAGCTTAAAGGAAAAGAATGAATCTGTATTGGAGTTTAATCATGTAACAGGAGTTACATTATTCACAGGGGATATCTGGGGGTAAGGATTGGAGGGGGAAAAAACCCTTGAAAGAATATATTGGTAGGAGACAGAATAAATTATGGAAGAAGTTTTATCTTGGGTACCAATCGTGGATAATAACTTCTGTGTAACGGGGACATTTATTAAGATGGCATGGGAAGAGAATACTAACAAGCATGGTTATAAAGAAAATCATAAAGTGTTGTTATATTGAAGTTGTGAAACCTCTATGTTATGTCATCAGTAAAAAAAGAAACTCCAAAACTGTTTTAAGTATTTTATATACTTTTAGTCAACTTGTGAAGCCTTTACACTTAAGTAATAAAATTTTTATAATACCATGAGGCAGATTTTCTCATGTGAAAATCTTTTTAGTATTTTACACAGTCATTAGTCTATATATCATCACTACTATCCTTTCATAAACAATATTTTTTGCTATGTTCACAGGTCATACTTTTGATACAAATAATAGATATTCTAATTATATTACCATTAAAATTGTACCTATGTAACACTTTTTCTCTAGGACAACTATAAAAATATGAATACTTAAATATAGGGCTTTTGCTATATCAATTCTGTTCTCTGTCAAATAAATCATTTAATACTATAATGTGTTCAATTCCTGACTTCTCAGAAATAATTTCAATAAAAAGGATGTTAAGATGTAGAAATTCCAAAACATATTTGAGCTTTTAATTGTGAATTCAAAGTTATTTTAATATAGTTCTTTATATACTTTGGTTTTGATATGTTTTGATTTTTCCAATTAAAAGCAAGAATTTTCCATGATGAATAGGAAGGACTAAATGCACAGTACATATAAACAACTCACATTTCTTTCTAATACGTTTTCTTCTTATCACCATGGTAACACTGTTTGGGAGAACATCGATGATAACAGGTCCTTTTCTATGCAGTCCAGTAAATGATTGTCAGGAAACTTGTTGACTGCACTGACTAATATGCAGAACTAGGATCCATTTATAGAAAGATATTTTGAAGATAAGTTGATTCACTCTGCCTTTTCAGTTCATTCTAAGCTCAGGAACTTCACACTTTTAGCTAAATTAGTTTGTGTATCCAGGGACAGCTGGTAAAATTAGAATGTACCCTCTCCTGAAAGAACTGATAATGGAAATACTGGGTAAATTTCTTCAAATTTCATTCCCCAAAACTCCTTCCTATCATCACAGTCAAATTATACTGAATGAATGTAAGTGTTTAAACTGAAAATTAGGTAAACATAAGGAATACATTTAATTATGAACTTGGATTTCGTCTATCAGAGACGTTAAATACAAAAGATACTGGCTATCCTTTCAATGCCCTAATGCCTCATCATTATGAAGAGGTAAATGAAACTGGATGGATATGCCTTCTCTGACACACATTGTTACATATAGTATTTGTTCAATATTTAAAAACAATTGGATAGCCTATTATTTATAATTCAGTAAAATAACAAATATCTCTTTCTCGTAACCACATTGTAATAAAATATTTACTTTATGTGTTTAGAAATATTCATATTTTTATGTATTATCATAAAATATCCAAGCTATTTTCATAAGGACTCTGATAGATTCTTTGTAGACTTAACTCTTTCTACTAAATTAGAGAAGGAAAAGGGTGATTACTGCAACTGAGCAGAAAGAGAGCTAACAAACATAACAGGTCTTAGAGAAGGAAACATATAACTCCAGGACTTTCAGCAATATAAAAACATCATGAAAATTTTTTATAGAGCCCCCCACATTAGACCGAGGACATTCTATTCTTGAGTATCTCTACTGAAGTTAAAATCCTGGGAAAGAAATTGACCTAGGCTGAATCATCAACCAACCCTACCTACTGGAGCCAGAATTCTGTGATTGGTATCTTTACCAGAATCAAACTGAGCAGCAGAAGGCATCTCAAGAAAATTTAACTTGGAAAAATAATCAACATACACATAATTTATTTTTATTATGTTTACAAAACTGATCCATTTATAATTGTAAACAAACTCTGACTTGTTGAACAGAGGCAATGTAAAACAATGTCATGCTAAAGGCTGCAAAGGTCAATATCCTGAGGCTTTTTTGATATAAAGTCAGTATCTTTAGGTAGTATTACAGCCTTATGAAGGATTTTATGTTAAAATTATTCTTTCAAATAATATATAGTAGAAACAAAGAGGAAAGACTAAACTTTTTCTCCAATCTTTCAGTCTGAAGCTTCCCATGAACCTAATTTTCTAGTTCATTAGTCACAGCTCATGAATTAGTGTAGATCCTGACCCCAGGTCATCACTCCTTTTAAGTAAAGTAGAAAAGAAAATGTAATGGTTGAAGTTTTTGCCTAATCAGAGAATTTTCCATTTGTTCTTAGGGACTTTCTATTATGAGGCTATAATATTCCAGTTGCTCTCTTATTGCTGTTGTCTGCATATTTTTAGAGGCATCTGTAATTTGAATAAGAGGTTTCCTATTTTTTAGTTAATTGATCTGAGTCAATCCCTTGATTTCAGTTGGTAGTGAAGAAGTCGTATGCATGCAAGGCACTTGAGAAACAGTAACTCACTAATGCAACTTATGTGTTTCTTCTGAGATTGTTCAGGTCTTCTTTACATGTGCCGAGTTTACTTGATAGCACAGGTTGTCTAGAATTCCCACTTTACAGCCAGATAAGTGAGATAAGGCTGGGTCCCTGTTGCCATCTTAGATTGCAGCATCACCTGCTAGACCAGGGATAGGTGTGCTGTTACCCTCAAAGGTAGCAATAAGCCAGGATAGGTTCTCTAAACTATCTGCAAATCCTTTTGGGTGGCAGTTTTTCTTTAACTTTACTGATTCTGCTTTACCAACTCTAGATTTCTTTGTTTGTGTGTTATCTTGTAAATAACTATATGAGGAGCATGATATGAGGAGAAGGGTTAACATTTTTCTACAGAGAAACTACTTTATCTTCAGTCAAATAAGGCACAATGCAGATAATCTTTAAGGGATCTCAGAATTTGGGATTCTCCGAATGCTCTTACTACTCCTAAACAATTTACTCAGCCTTAAAGTTATTACCTAGAAGCCAGCTGTAATCAATCCAGCAACTCCTACAATCAGACTCTATACAATATTTTCAGTAAAAGCTGTTAGAAAGCAGTAAGGTGTTCTTTCACTGTGGTCACATAGAGGTCCTTAAGTGATAAAAAAAAATTCATATTTTAGTTTGTTTTTTCTTTTTTTATGTTTTAAAAGAGGAATGGACTTATTCTATATTATATAAAATGTAAGTGGAAGTTTTAATTCTATTTATGCCATTTGAGCTTAATAACTTGACGATTAAATAAAAATAATGTTTCTTGATGATCTTTTTCTCAATTTTTATCAATTTTTGTGTCATATAGGATATTTGATTATCAACAACAAACCCCAATTTCAACTAAATTATATAATAAAAATTAGTAAAAAATTATTTTAAGAATTGTGAAACCCAGAAAATAAAAATAATTGTTATAAAATATGGTCTTAATAATGGCAGAAATCAGAGCAGCTTGTATATCTTTCTCAGCAGCAGAATCTCTGGGGGTGTCTTTTTAGGACAAAACAGCAGATAAGTCAGTGTCCATTACTTTCATCACTACATGTATCAGGTAAAAGGATTATGTGGATTCATGGCCCTGTCTACAAGACCAGGGGCTGATCCTAGATGAACAGCTCACTAGAATCATGAGGAGGAGAAAAATGTCAATCCCAATGTTTATGAGGAAGATACTCAATAGTTTTTTGTTTATTTTTAGAAACATTCATAGCTCTTCCTTCTCTGGATATTTTCTTTACCTGACTAAAATTTTCTTTTGTGTAATTTTCAAATTAATAATATTCTCCCTTATGTACCCAAAGAAATGTTTATAAGTCAGAAAAAGTAAAGATTGAGAAATAGAAAACACCAATTTTACCTTCTCAGAACTAGCTTATATAAATAAACACTGATTTAGGATTTCTTGTGTGTTGGGCATTGTTCTTTAAATAAACTTATTTACCTAAAGTTATTTAAACTAGCTCATTTATTTCTAATATTTGTAATTATTTTTTCCATTAAGAAACTTGCACAAAATTACATAGTTAGGTGTTGGTCAAATTAAGACCAAAACCTCATTTTATTCTGAATCAAGAGGCAACACTCTTAATAACTGAGCTTTATGACCTCAATAGGTAAAGTTAATTATACAAGTTTCTAGAATCCATGTTTTAAATGACCAAGGAGTCAAAATGCAGTTTAAGAAATATCATACTAACCTAAAAATTTGAGTTCCTCAAAGTTGCCTGAATAAGTATAATACCTATAATTTACATACTGTTTAAATTCAAAATTCTTATAGTAAAAAAATGAGGTATGACAATTAAGTTCACGAACTCACCCAAGAAAAAGTGTTATATACCTTATTACTGGGTATCACTACAGTCACTTTTGAAGTATTCCCCTTGGGAAGCTATGCACCAATGCCAGCACCTAGTCCATCTTTCAAAGCAATTTTGGAACTCTTTTTCCGAAACGTCCATCAGAGTTATCATATTATTCTTGATGTCCTGAGTGTTATCATCAAATGTCTTCCTTTCAATAGTTACTTTATCTTTGGGTAGAGAAAAAAGTCATTGGTAGCCAGATTAGATCAGTAGGGAGGGTTTTTCAATACAGTTATTTGTTTACTGATTAAAAACTCCCTCACAGACAGTGCTGTGTGAACTTACATTGTTATGATGCAAGAACTCCTTCAGGACCATCTTTGCTCATACTATTCTCATGCCAAGATTTTCAGTTAAGATTTTCCTAACTGTTTCTCCATCAATGTTTATTTGGTCTGCTATGCTTCTCACAATCAACTGACAATTCTGATACGCAATTCAACAAATTTTGCAATGCTTTCATCAGCTCTGTTCATTACTTACCATCCTGACCTTTCTTCATCAGTGATGCTTTCTCTTTCCTCAGAAAAAATGTTTAATCCATTTGCAAACTGCTGTTTTCTTCATAGCAATATCCTCATAAACTTGGACTAACATGTTCCTGATTTCACTTCCACTCTTGTCAAGTTTAACAAATTTAATTCATTGTTCTAATTCAAATTCACATTCTCGTGACAACAGCTCTGATGGCCATTCCAGAAAAAGATTTCCAAAATTGCTTTGATGGGTGGACCAGGTGCTGGCTGGCATCAGTGTATTACTTCCCAAGGGGAGTGCTTCAAAGGTGACTGTAGTGGTTTTCAGCAATGAGGTAGGCAGCATTTTTTTCTAGGATGAGTTTGCAAACTTAATTGTCACATCTTGTATTCTAATCTATTGTATTAGTGAAGATCTCTCTACTCCTTGCTGTTTTATGTGGCATTTTCGATAGATGTATATGTGATGAGAAGGGATGAACTTCTAGATGGCCTCAAGCAATTAAATCTCAATATATCCTAAAAAGAGCTAATTAATTATCTTTCTTCTTAAAGATATTTACCCAACTGAACTTTCTATCCCTTTTAGTTAAGTGTAACTGTATTCATCCATAGTTCCAAGCCCAAAATTTTATAATTATTAACTTTTTTCTCTTGATATCATTAAAACCTTCTCTAAGACACCAAATTCATTTAAGGTTATCAGAAATATCTCCCAAATTTAATCATTTTTCTTGATTCATCCTTACAATCCTTTTTGGCCCAGGTTCTTAATGTCTTCCAAGTACAACAGCCTGGTAAATGTTCTTGTCAGCACCATTTTTATCCATTTAAATATACATTCTTACTGTCACCAGATTTATCTTCCTAAAAATGTTTAATTACATTTTTTTCTGACTAAAAGATTTATGTTGGTTCACTGTCACCTTCATTATAAAATCAAACACTGGCGTAAGGTAAAGAAAGTATGCAAACTGGCACACAAGTTGGCTTCAAATTATCTTATAACTTTAAACTAAATTTAATCAACCATACCTTCTCCAAAAACTTTTGCTTCAGCAACACTGAAATTCTTATATATCTTAAATGCAACTCAAAGTTATTTTTTGATTCTATAATTTTATAGAGGAATTAATTCTGCTAGTGATACCTTTTCTTTCATTTTCTTTCTGTACGTTCTTGTTTACAATTCAAAACACAAAGTCACTTTCTCTGTAAAGTGTTTCCTGACTATCTAACTCTTAGTGCTTTGAGAGTTCATGCTCACCCTAATTGCATCTCCAAATTCTGAAAAAATAACTCACAAAATTTAGTATGAATTTATTATTATTATTGCTTTCTCATAATCATTCTTATTAGATTATAACAACTTGCTACACAGCTAGCTCCCTGAGCAGCTTCTGGATTTCTCAAGTGTGAAAACCATATCTAATTCACCTTGGGTATCCTCAGTGCCTAGCAAAAGGCATAGTTTATATTTGGTGTTCAGCAAGTTTTAATTGACTGGATGAATAACTGATTCTCCTAAAACCAAAACAGTATACCTATCAACCACAAATAATTCTGATTTATAATTATTCTATGCTATTCTACCACCCTTTATAAATGTCCAATTTTCCTCAGAGGACATTAGGGAAATGGTTAAACTGATCTTGAAACAGACTAATTATTATCTAGATTTATTTCACTTGTATTAAGAAAATCTACACCATTGTCATTCAATGTAAAGATGACCACGTCATTCACCCTCAGAAAATTAGCAGTACAGTGAGCAATTTTAAAACAGCATGCTTGTTTTGAAATCTTGTCTTACTCATTAAGATAAAGGTGTTGCATTAACTATCTTAGTAAAAAAATCTTCAGCTGATCAAGTATACTTTGATGTGTCCTTAATCTTACCAGAATGAAAGAAAACTTCTAATCAAAAAGAATCTCAGTGAAGCTAGGCCTAGTGGGAGGTAGAATGTGCACTGAGAGAAAAAATAGCAGGATTCTTAGGCAAGTTGCACTCCGAGACCTATCCAGATATGCCAGAAATGAAAGCCTTTACATGTGATTTCAAAATGCTCCATTTGCTTTTCAAGATTTTTTTTAACATGTAGCAAGTTTAAGGAATATTAACATGATAACAAACAAACAAACAAACAAACAAAAAAGACCCTAATGGAGGCAAATAAGTTTTAAGTTTGGGATCTCCTGAGATTTCTTCACGTCTGACATTTGTAAGGGACAAATAAAAGCAAAGCAAAACACGTTTGGGTCCTTGAAGAGGTTATGTTTCTGTCCTTTGTGTAATCTCAGTGGTGTAGATGTTCGTCTTAGTCTGTTTCATGTTGCTATAACAATACCACAGACTGGATAGCTTATAAAGAAATACATTTATTTCTTACAGTTGTGGAGGCCAAGAAGTCCAAGGTCAAGGGACCTATATCTAGGGAGTGCCTTCTTGACACATCATTCTGTAGCAGAAGGCAGGAGGGCAAGAGAGCAAGCAAAGAGAAGGGAAGGAATCTGAATTCATCTCTTTATCAGGAACCCTCGCCTTCCATAACTATCCCACTCCCGCTTTAATGGCATTAATCCATTCATGAAAGTGAAGTTCCCATAATCTAATAACCTCTTAAAGACTGCATCTCTAAATTCTGTTGTACTGGGTATTAAGTTTCCAATTCATGAACTTTGGGGAGCCCATTCAAACCATAGCAACGTTCATAATGGAACACATTTTAGTACTAATAATTAACAGTAGTTTCAGGGGCACCAGTATTATGTAAGACATCTCTGTGGTACAAGTCAATGAATGAGTCCACACATTAACTCCTTCAACAAATATTTATAGATATTATTCTAGAATACAGGGGTACTGTGATACAGTCTTTCCCCTTGAGGAGCTCACCTACTACTGAGGAAGACAGACAAGAAAACACAACCCAATGGATTATAACATCATGATAGGTAGTGATAGACAGAAAGTACATATTTTAGAGTGGCTAGCAGTAGGTGAGCTGGTGTCATTTCCTTCCAACAGCAGGGTACTGAAAAGGAAGAACTTGTTATGATTATAGGAAAGGGAAAGGGTAGAGAATTTGCAAATGTCTTGGAGTGGAGTAAAGCTTAGTATATTCCAGGAACAGTAAAAAGTTAAGTGATGGTATTTGGAGGTGGAACTTTTGAGAGGTAATTAGATTTTGATGAGGTCATGAAAAATGGGGTCCTCATGATGGGATTAATGCCTTATATGAAGAGAAAGAGACCAGACTGTGTTTTTTCTCTCTCTGTCCTCTGTCCCTGTCTCTCCACTATGTGAAGGCACAGTGAGAAGGCAGGCTCTTCAAGCTAGAAAGGAGGCTAGTACCAGATACTGAATCTGAGGGCATCTTGATGGTGAACTTCCCACCCTCCAGATCTGTGAGGGGAAAAATAATCTGTTGTTTAAGTCACCTGGTCTATAACAATTTCTTATAGCATCCAGAAACGACTAAGTCTAGAAACTATTACTGATGCAGAGAGAAAACCATGAGTGTATGGCACCCTCAGAGTCAAGGAAGAGAGTAATTCAAGGAATATCCCTTCCTTGATCAATGTTATCCAAAACTGCTCAAAGAGAGAGAGGAGCTCTGAGTGAGAATTAACTATGTGTGGCAAGATAAAGGCCACTATTTTTTTCAGAAAGTTATGAAGAGTAAAGATGGTTAGCATATGTTGAAGACAGAATGGAGGATGAGAACAAGGAAACAGCAAGCGTAGTCACATATTGTGATGTTGTCACAAAGATGAACAGATCAATAAGTCTAGAAAATGTGAGATCAAGGAAAGGCTGTTGTGTTTGTTGCTTTGTTTTGTTTTTAAGTTGAGAGATATTACAAGATGTGTCTGTGAATTGAAGGAAAATAATCCAATAGAGAGGGAAATTTTTATAATACAGACGAGAGAAAATAATTCCAGTAGCAAAATCCTAGAGATGTAAATGGAACTGATTCCCTGCACAATATATTGGGATAGGAGGGAAGGTGAATTTTATGAAGACATATATGAACGGATTATTAGGTTGTTGGGAAATGAAGTAATTTTACTCTGATAACCTGTTATTTTGGTTGTTCCTCTCTAATGAAATTGCAAATTATTTTTCTGATATATTTGCCTTAAAGCTTTCTAATGAATGGAGAAAGTGAACTCCCATTGTGGATTTTATATTATGTTTATCATGATGTTTGTGGGTTTTATTCCTTGTTTTTAAACTTATGAGAAGATTTTTTACAGAGTAAGACAAAGGTTGCAGATTCTAGTAAGAGGATGTAAAATAAAATTGAAAAAATAAACACAATATGTTTTTTTAAAAATCCCAAAGGAATGTGAAAACTTTTAAGTTCATTTAATATATGTTAAGTGAAAAAAGAAAAGTATGAGGATAATATTCTTTCTCTCACCCTTCCATTCTCCCTTTCCTTGTTTTCCTACCTTTATTCTATTTACATACATTTCTCTTCTATCAATATGATTTAAATCTATAGATTTCAGAAGCCCATATGGAGATAATTCACAAAACAAATTCCTAAGGATTCCTCATTATTACTTAGTGTGATTTTCTGTCAAGTGTTCAAATTTTCTTTTTTCAGAATTTAAATCAGTTTTGAAAGGTGAAAATCTAATTTCCTATTCTAAAACAGGAAATAGAAAGGTGAAGGAGAGACATTTCTTAGTTCCTCCCTTGAAAGACGCCTAATCTCTCTTAAAAAGCTCTAAATATTACACTATTATCCTGAAATTAAAGGGGATCACATAAATGTATAGTCATATGTTAGAAGTTAGAATAGTGGTTGCATTGTGGGTAGAAGTGGATGCTGAATAGATGGGGCATAAGGAGATTCTAAGGCAATAGTCATGTCCTATTTCTTGTCCAGACCATTCTGTGTGGTTCATGCTCCAATGTGGTCCAATAGACACCACAAGGCCAAATTGGTCTTCAGTCTTCCTCCCACCCTTGCACTACACTCCAGCATATAGTCAATCTTCAAGGCAGTTCTGCCACGTGAACACTGTTTCTTGCATTTGACTTGATATTCATTGCAGGTTCTTCTCTCACATTTAAAGATGGTCTTGGAAGGAAAAACAGATGGGTTAAGACAACTTAAGAGAGGGACTATGACTGTTCAACAATCCCTGTCCCCCATAATGACACATTACCCGTGAAGCACATAAATCTTCAAGATGTTTTCTTTTCTTTTCTTTTCTTTTCTTTTTGATCAGGAAGACTTTTCCAAGAAGGTTCATTAGTCCTTCAGGCAAGCAGTTTCATGATACCTAGGGCAAACAGAATTATGGCTTCCAAGTGATTCCTTTTAATCCTGAAGTACTTTAGTATCTGTTGTTTTTATTATTCGATGTAAGGTCACAAGATTGCCTTTACCCTTCAGGTCAATAAAATATACCCAGTTTCTTGTTATTTCCATCAATTAAGAATTATAGATATGAATTTTCAGAAACTCCATATAACTTAAAGCTGTCTTTTAACTACCGGGTTTTATTGTCTTTTCTTCCTTCTGCACAGTTTATGGAATGTTAAACTATAGAAAAAAGTTAATATCATATGACTTTATCTAAAGCAACATGAAGGGTAAAAATAAAATGGAACTCATTATATCTATGGTCATGGCATGTGTAGAAGATATAGAAAATATATCCTATTTGAAGATAATCATGCTTTTATTAGTTCAATCAACTTGCTAATTTGAAAAACTATTTCTTGGAAGAAAGAAAATGAAGTATTATTTCTTTAATTTAAAAAAAATATATGTTGTGCCTTCCTGAAAGGGTGACATTGCAAAGTACACATGACAAATTTCAATCTGAAAATGTTATGAAAAATTTATCTTGTGGTATAATGCTGTTTTACCTGAAGGCTTATCTACCACTATGGCAATGATGATGACATTGCACCACTTTAAATACATCTATATTAAGATGACAAAACATGGCAAAATATTGGTTCCACAGAGAATTGCAGTAATTGCTCTGACCCTAAAGGTAAAATGTTAGGAACACCGGGAGAGCCACAGAGCAGTGATAGTGCCTTCAAGCAAAAGCTACCCTTTTCATTAAAATGTTTCCAATTCTTTCTATGGCCTTTTCGGTAATCTTTATGGCAATGGTTTAATCTCACTTTTATAGTTCTAAATAATGCAAATCATCACAAGCCACTCTTAACATGAATAATGTGAAGTACAATTAGTCACTGATTTATTGCTCCAGTGAGGGTGCAAGTGAGGAGAATAACCTTGCAATATTCATAACAGATAGGAATAATGTCATGATGTTACTGGCATTGGAAACTAAAAAGAGGAACAAAAGCCTTGACTTGAGCTGCTTATTTTATTCCACACAATCTATTTTTCCATGGTCTAAGTATCTGAGGATTATCCAGAGACCAGATTTTTGTATAGTACTTGAAAGAAAATTACTAAATGTTTCCAAATTTTAGTACCAAAGGAAAACATGCCTTTAGCTGATTGATTGCTTTATTTATTGACATACATTTGTCTCATGGGAATATCTTCACCTGCACAACAGATGTGCCTCATTCTTTTAAAGAAACCGGTTTTATCAACTTAATCTTCTATCAGGCTACTATTTTATGCAGATAACTTCTCTCATATTATTTTAATCCAGAATATAGATTTAGAGCTCAAAAAGGGTATTTTTATCCAAAATATTTGTTTAATCACAGCTAGTTCTGATTTTCTGTATTCTTATCTCCAGAGTCAATTTGCACCGCTTGTGTACATTCACAAACACAGTTGTGTACTTATTATCTGCCCAGAATCTAGAATACCCAAATTTTAGGCAGAAAATACTTGAGCAACTCTAAAATAACACTCTGTATTAAAGGCTAAGGCATCCTTGTTACTTCTCCAACTCAGACTCATTTATAGTTTCTTTTTTTCCTCTTTAGTGACTTTTTGTATTATTTACTAAGATCTCAGTTTTTTCATGACTCGAATTCTAATTTCTCTTGTCAAGTTCTGCCCTGGACAAATCTTCCTTCCACCAATATTTTTCACCTCGCAAGCCTTCCCCATCCTCTGCCCTAAGCTTAAAAGTGACACGTTACTATCTCACATTTATTGTCCTGAATTTGTCACATAGCACATCTAACTGCAAGAGAACTGAGAAGTATGGTTTTCTCTGTGTACAGGGAGGTGGAATATTAAAGGAGTTTGGTGAACATATAGCATTGTCATCATCATACCCAAGAAACTTTTAAAAAATAAATAACACATCAACAACTTTACCTGAGACCTGACTCATATTGGAACAAAGTATTCCTGAATGACAAAACAGCTCTATGTAGACTTCAAACACTGCCTAGACACTTTGTAATACTTTATTTTCCCTTGTGACCTTATGACAAATGTTTAATACCACCTTTGTGTTTATAAAGAATATAAATTAAGACAGAATAACAGTGAGATCCAGATATTTAAAAACTTGTGTCATTTGAAACAATTCATGTTTATTCATCTCAAATTGCCTACCCTGGGGGTTATTTATTAATTCATATGCTAATTAAATATAACACGATTTTTATTTGCAATAGGTTGAAGATAGAATAGATTTGGAATCAGACCAGAGTCTGAATCCAGGTGGTAGTAGCTATAATTTACCTATCTGGTCCACAGTTTCCTTTTTAATAAAATGGAAATTGTTTCAGATTATTGAGGATTAAATGGATCCGTGTATATGAACTTTCCACTCTAGTGCCTGACACACCCCATGTGGATTAATTCCCTTTCCTCCTACCTCTGAAGATTTGAAGATTTGTTGAGTTCCTGATTACTGGTTTGATCTTCCAAATATCATTTGTTTCTGAATTTCTTATTGCTGTTCTCTGCTTGACTATTATTATAATGCTGTGTCCAGTGTGGGAGCTTTCTGATGCAAAATGTTGTACCAAATGGCATTACTATCTATGACCTGCTTGGCCAGAATTCCTCCTGGCACCTGACTCAGTGTCTGGGCCTTGTATGTGTCCCAGCCCTGAGGCAGATTCTACAATCTGGTCCTCCCAACCTGCTCTGATGGGCCACAGTTAATGTCATTTGTTGTTGTTGCTGCTGTTTTTTTTCTTTTCTTTTTTTTTTCCCCCAGGGATGGACAGAAAATATTTACACAACTCTTTTCATACCTATACATTTCTTTAAATAGTCAATGATTTTGAACTTGTTACTGGCTATGCAGAAAACAAACACAAACATATTTATAATTTTATAAGTTTTCCAAAGAATTTGCATATATATAGAAAGCTTAATACTTCCCAGTACTGCCTATGAGTTTTGCAAAGCTTCTTAATTTTTTCTAAGTGGTAAAGATGGTAAAACTATTTGTGGAAATATATCACCTAATAATGTAAACTTTCTTTTTCTAGAGAATTTAATTAGCAGATCATGTTATTCTAATTAAAAGAAAGTAGAACTATGCAAACAATAAAACTCCTATTTGCAAATAATTCCTACTCCAGTTAGTTGGACTTCCTGGGGAAAAGAAAAATAAAAACAATTATCTAAGAACATTTAAGCACACAGATATGAGCACTGTTTTGTCAAATATTAACACTAACTTAGTGTGTTTAAATTTGTTGTTAGTATGTAAGCTTTTCTAAAGATTTTTTTTTCCCTAGGGGATTTAAAAAAAAGTTTAGGTACCTAGGTTAAAATCTGTAGTACTTATATTTTTCCGCATAGAAAATAGGAGCTTACTGACATGGGGACTGCAGAAAATATTGGCAATATTTTAAAGATGTTGAAATATTTCCCTGACAAGAATGTAAAAATATTTTCATTTCAATCATCTGTCTTCCCCTGGGGGTCCCTAAGGGAGCCCTGTGTATGACTGAATGGGAATCAAAGTATACTTCGTGATTATTTGGGTCCACTCAAATACAGGGCTCGGCCGGGCTTGGTGGCTTAGCCTGTAATCCCGCGCCTTTGGGAGGCTGAGGTGAGTGAATTGCCTGAGCCCGTGGGTTCGAGACCCGCCTGGGCAGCGAGACCTCATCTCTACAATAAATCAAAAAATCAGCCGGGCGTGGTAGCGCATGCCTGTAATTCCGGCTACTCGGAAGGCTGAGGCGGAAGGATCGCCAGAGCCCAGTGGGTCCGAGGTTGCGGTGGCCGGGAGCAGCCACTGCACTCCAGTCTGGGTGACAGGGTGAGACACCAACTCAAAAAAAAAAAAAAAAAAAAAAAAAAAAGATTAAATAGATGTTAGTATATTTGCTTTAAAAAAAATCTTATTAGCAAGAAAAGTAAAATGGTACATGTAAGTAAAACTTCTCTGACATTTTTCTGATTTTTTCTTCCATAGAGATAAAAAGGACTCTAAGGCTGACACATCCATTTCCATTTATATATTAGAACTTATACTGTATTATTATTATTATTTTAATTATTTATTTTAAATACGTGTGGTACAATTCAGGGTTAGGTATACAGATATTCATTTTGTGGATACCCTTATTAATGAGGTGTTCCCACCCTCCCCTGGCAGTTTCTCACTACTGCCAATCCCTTTCTTATAGTATTATAATAGTTGTTCAAGTTTCGCTTATGATGCTCGGTTCTTTGTTTCTGTGATAGATCACTCAGTATTACAGCCTGTAAGTCCATCCAAGTTGCCGCAAAGTTCATAATTTTGTCCTGATTTATGGCTGCATAATATTCAATTGTGTATATGTACTACATTTTTCTTTATCCAGTCCTCTTTCGAAGGACAGCATGGTTGGTTCTATGTTTTTACTATTGTGAACAATGCTGCAATAAACATGTGTGTGCAAGTATCATTTTCACAGAGTGATCTGAGTTCCTCCAGGAGGATTGCAGGGTAGTATGAAAGATCAGATTTTAGATTTTTTAGGAATTGCCACACTGTTTTCCACAGAGCCTGTACTAGTTTATATTCCCACAAGTTAGAAGTATGTCCTTTCCCCACATCCTCTCCAGTATCTGTTGTTCTTTGAGTTATTGATGATGGCCATTTTGAATGGAGTTAGGTGGTATCTCAGTAATTTTAAATTGCATTTATTTGATGACTAGTGAGGCTGAACATTTTTTCATATATCTGTTGACTGCTCATATGTCTTATTTTGAGAAGTCTCTATACATATCTTTTGCCCACTTTGTAATGGAGATGTTTGTTTTCTTCTTTTCAGCACATTTGAGTTCCTTGTAGGTCCTAGATGTTAGGCCTTTGTGAGATATACAGTTGGCAAACATTTTCGCAGTCTGTGGGCTGACTCCCTGCTCTCTTTATGGTTTCGTGACTTTGCAGAAGCTTCTCAGTTTGATGAAGTCCCTCTTGTCTATCTAATCTCTTATGACATGGGCACTTGGGATTTTGATTAGAAATGGTTGTCAGTTCCAATTTCCATAAGGGTGTATCCTGCATTTTATAAGGTTCTTATAGTTTGAGGTTTTAAATGTACATCTTTGATCTATTTAGAGTTGATTTTTGTGTATGGTGATAAGTAGGGGTCTTGTTTTAATCTTCTGCATATAGTCAGCCGGTTTTCTCAGCACCATTTACTGAACAGGTACTCCTCTCCCCAGTGATTGATGGTGGAGGCTTTGTCAAAGATGAGTTGGTTGAGAAATTGAGGTTTTGATTCCAGAATCTCTATCCTGTTCCGTTGATGTATATGTCTGTTCTTGTACCACAATACCAGACTGTTTTGATTACTGTAGCTTTATAATAAAGTTTAAAGTCTGGGAGTGTGATGTCTCCCACTTTGTTTTTGTTTTGTTTTGTTTTCTGAAGATTATTTTGACCATTCATGGTCTTTTATGTTGTCATATGAATTCCTGGATTGTCATTTCCAGGTCTGAGAAGAATGCTGCTGGTAATTTAATTTAATCTGTGGATTGCTTTGGACAGGATGGACATCTTTAAAATGTTGATTGTTCCAGCCCATGAGCATGTAATATTTTTCCATTTGTTTGTGTCATCTTTGACTTCTTTGAGCAATGTATTATGGTTTTTATTATAAAAGTCTTTCACTGGTCTGGTTAGGAAGATGTCAAGGTATTTCATTTTTTTGTGTCTATTGTAAATGGGATTGTGCTTTTCATTTGGGTTTCTATTTGTTTAGTGTTGGTATATAGAAATGGGACTGCATTTTGCAAATTTATTTCATAACCTGAAACTTTCCCAAAGTCGTTTATAAGTGCAAGGGATTTTTGAAAGACTCTCTTGGGTTTTCGAGGTATAGAATTATGTTGTCTGCAAAGAGGGATAACTTAACTTTCTCTTTTCCTATTTGGATACCCCCGATTTCCTTCTCTTGTCTGATTGCTCTAGCTAGGACTTCCAATACTATGTTGAACAGAAGAGGAGAGAGTAGGCATCCTTGCCTTGTTCCAGTTTTCAGGGGAAATTGTACCTGGTTCCAATTTTTGCTATTTAACAGTAGGTTGGCTGTGGATTTCTCATAGATGGCTCTTACTCTTTTGAAGTATGTTCCATCTATGCTTAAATGTTCAACAGTTTTTATCAAGATGGGGTGATGGATTTTATTGTTTTTTCTGCATCTAATGATATAACCATGTGGTTTTTGTTTTTACATCTGTTGATGTATTTAATTATGCTTATGATCTTGCAGATGTTGAACCCACCCTGCATCGCAGGGATGAAACCTACTTGGTCGTGGTGGATGATTTTTGAGATGTGTTGTAGGATCCTGTTTATTAGAATCCTGTTGAGAATTTCAGCATCCATGTTCATCAAGGATATTTGCCTGTAGTTCTCTTTCTTTGTTGGATCTTTATGTGGTTTAGGTGTCAATGTGATGTTAGCTTCATCAAATTATTAGAAGAGAGGTCTGTCTTCCTCAATTGCCCGGAATACTTTCAATAGGATTGATATCAGTTCCTCCTTGTATGTCTTGCAAGAATTCTCCTGGAAAGTCATTTGGTCCAGGGCTTTTGTTGTTGTTGTAGGCAGTTTTCTTATGACATGGTTGATTTCCTGGGCTGTTATTGCGCTATATATATTATCAATTTCTTCTTGTTTCAAACTGGAGAGATTATGTGGTGTCAGAAAGTCCTCCATTGCATTTAGCTTTTCAAGTTTGTTTCCATACAAGTGTACATAGTAATCTCTGATAATCTTTTGTATTTCTTCAGGGTCAGTTGTGGCTTGATCATTTGCATTTCTGATTGTGTTTATTTGGGCTCTCTTTTTCTTGGTCAGTCTAGCTAGAGGACCATCAATCTTGTTTAACCTTTCAAAGAACCATCTTCTTTCATTGATTTTGTTGTATATTTTTTGTCTTCTATGTCTCAAATTTGGGTGCTTTTTTTGGTGATCTGGATTCTTCTGCAGAAGTTAAGATTTTAGTGGTCTTACTTTTCCAGCTTTCTTAGGTGGTTTGTTAGGCCTTGTGACCTTTCCATTTTCTTCATGTGTGTTCATAGAGATATGAATTCCCCTCTTAGTACTGATTTCATGGCATCCAGAGATTTTGAAATGTTTCTTCATTTTCATTTGTTTCCAGAAATCTTATGATTTTTGTTTATGCTAGACTTATGGCTGAGGGTGAGGTCACTCTTAGAGTACATTCCATGTGGTGATGAGTAGGATGTATATTCTGTGGTTGTTGGGTGGAGTGTTCGTAAGTATCAATTAAGTCCTTTTGGTCAAGTGTCATGTTGAGGTTCTGGATCTCCTTGTTGATTTTTTGCCTTGATGATCTGTCTAGGGTTTAAGTCCCCAGCTATAATAGTGTTAGAGCCAATATCTGTTTTTAGTTTACCTAGAAACTGCTTTATGAAAGTTGGTGCTCCTTTTTTGGGTGAATATATGTTTGGAATGGATATTTCCTGTTGATGGATTGAACCTTTTATCATTATGTTGTGACCTTCCATATCTTTTAAAATTATTGATAGCTAAACAGATGTTTTGTTTGATATTAAGACTGAAATTCCTGCTTTCTTTTGTGTTCCATTGACCTGGAAATTTGTTTTCCATCCTCTTACTTGGAGTCCGTGAGTGTCCTTTCTGGTTAGATGAGTTTCTTGGAGACAATATATTGTTGCATCATGATATTTTATCCAATTTGCCATTCTATGTCTTTTCAGTAGTGCATTTCTTCTTTCACATTCAGGCTAATTATTGACATGTGAGAGTTTATCCCTGTCATGAAGTTCTCATCAAGTTTGTTATCTCTGCTACTGCTTGTTAGGTTATTTATATGTTGTCTTTCTTTTGATTTCTGAGTTGATTTATGTGTGTTTTCAATCTTTTTACTGTATTCTTCGGAAGTGCATAGTCTTTCTTCTGTGTTACTTTCTTAAGTGTTTCTTGTAGAGCTGGTCTGGAGGTGGTGAAAATTCTTAGGGACGCATGTCTGGGAATGATTTTAATTCTCCATCACTGATAAAACTTTGCTTAGCTTGGTTGAAAATTCTTGGTTGAAATTTTTTATCTTTGGGAACTCTCAACATTGGACTCTAAACTCTCCTAGACTGAAGTGTTTCTGTAGATAAGTCTGCTGCTATTCTAACCAGTCTTCCTTGATAGGTAGTCTGACCTTTCTCTCTTGCTGCCTTTATGATTTCTTCTTTTATACCTACTTTGCTTAAGTGAATTACTATATGTCTAAGAGTTGGTCTTCTTATTTGTTGTCCTGCAAGGGTTCTCTGAATGTCTTGTGTCAATAGTTACATCTCTGATGAGATAAGGGAAGTTTTTTTGGATAATATCATGGAATGGTTGTTCCAAGGTGGTCTCTGTCTCTCTGTCTGCCTCAGGGATTCCAATTAGTCTTAGGTTTGGTCTCTTGATATAATTGCTCCTCTCTTTGAGGATTTGTTTTCTCTTCTTCAGCTTCTTTTCTATGTTTTTAACAATTTGGATTATTTCCAAATTTTGGTCCTCAAGCTCTGAGATTCTTCCTTCTGCTTGGTTAATTCTGCTTTCCATGCTTATCAGTTTGTTATTTATTTCATTTGCTGTATTCTTGACTGCTGTAATCTCAGTTATCAACTGCTTCATTCTTTCCCTGTTTCTCCTCATTTCTATTTATTCTATCTTTTAAAATCTTAATATCTGGGTGTGTGGTTTAAGACCAGTCATTCTGGGGGCTCTTCCTTGTTTGAGTTCCAAAGTCTGTATTCTCAGTTGTCCTCCCAGGGTTCTGTATGCAACCCATATTCTTTCTTTGGTTTTTCTTCATTTGTGTAGGTTTTCCTCCCCATGTTTTTTTTTTTTAACTCTTCTTTAATTTTGTTGTTAAGTGATGTGGAGGTAGCTTTTCCTTCTGTTTGGTCAGTCTTCTATTCTTCCTATGTAGATTCTGTGGCTTTATTCCATTTTAAAGTTGAATTGGGTGTGGTGGACTGTGCCTTTTGCAGTTTTGAGATTTAATTAAGGGTGGAGCTGTGATTTAGAAGTTATCTTCAGATCTCAGTATCCCCTGACAGGTATAGATACCCCCCCAGAACCCACTTTCCACTGCCTTACAATCTGTCCATGCAGTGGGGATGTATGTTTGTCCCCTAAAAGCAAAATGAGAAACAAAGACAGAAAAAAAAACAAACAAAAAACATACAGACAATCATACAAACAAAAAAACCTGTTGATGTACTCACCCTCAAAAATACCCATACACAGAAAATCTAAAAAAAAAAATTAAAATAAGGAACAAAACAAGTACAAAAATGTAAATAAAAACAGAAAGAAAGAAGAAAAAAACTAAAACAAAAAACAAACAAAAAACTTGCTCTGTGGCCGTTTCTGTAACTCCAAATCCCTTTCGACTGCTGCCACCATGTTAAGTAGTGGCCCATCCCCTCCCTCTCAGCACAGACATCAATTGCTCTCAGTGTGAGTCAGATGCTCCACAGACCATCGTGGGAGGAGGATGGATCAAATACGGACTTACCCAACTCTGTTACTGCCGCTGTCAAGTCTCCGACTCGGATCTGACATGACTGTGCCTGTTCCAGCATGGAGAAGGGGCATCTGTCTCTCTGAGTTCAATGAGGAGATAGCTTCTGGGTCCCAGGTTGGAGGCTGGACAGAGCTGTGCGGGGCAATGCAGGTCTCTGCCTGGTTCTGGTACAGAGAAGATGGCACAAGTCAGCATCTCCTCACCAGTGGTAGTGCTTCATTCCAGATTTCCATGCCCTGCCTTCTCTACAGTTCCTGAGGCTCATGCCTGGTCTGCTGCCACAGGTGATGGCATGGACTGGGTGCCAAGTGCCGAGGAGCAGCTGTTATCTGCTGCCTCCTTTGGAGAGAGTCTCAAGAACAGCAGAGTATCCTGCATGCCAGGGACCCCAATCTCAGGGTGGTAATGGGTTGCAGTCATCTCCGGAGGAGAGTCCTGGCTGTATGAACCTAAGTCTCCTCTCAGATGGACTTTCTCTCACCCACTGGTGCACACCCACTCACACAGAGTCTTTATGGACACTTGCTTTTGCAAAGACTCTCACACTCCGACCTGTTTCATTGCCATCTTGTCTTCTTTAGAATGTTTTATAAATAAACTATTTTATCCATTTTTTATACCAAAAGTAAGTTAGAACTTTTTTATGGCTTTCTATTTAAAATGAGGCTGCAATAATTATCATTCTCTCTGTGTCTTTGTCCACAGGAAAATACACAAAGTTGACTTGCTGAGTCAAAGAATATATGTGCACAATCAACTTTTCTTGTATTGCCAAATGAATCTCCAAAGTGTAGAAATTTACTCCTCAGCAACACTTAGCAGCAAAGCTATAAAAGTCCCATTTCTTGATACTCTGACCAAATAACAAGTGCTATCAGACATTAATTTAATCAACATGATAGATGTGAAATGACATCTAATTATAAGACTAAGACTGTCTACATACTTGGCCCAGCTTCCAATGCTTCATCCGTCTTTTCTTATTGATTTGCAGAAGTTATTTTTAAAATTTATTTATGATATTTGTGCCCTGCCTAAGGATTATTTCCCTAAACTGATGCAACATATGTACTCTATGCTTACTTTTAAAAGATTTTCTTTTGTTGACTTTTATGTATTTAATTTGTTGGCTTTATTATCTGGCATACCAGGTGACATAGGGATCTTAATTATTTTTCTTTTTATTTGCATTTAGTCCAGTCAATCTTTTCTTAACAATTTTCACTTCTCAACCTAGCATATATAATAATTCTGTGACTACATTGGTCCATTTTTGAGACTTTTTGTTCAATTTTAAATTTTTTCAACTCTGTGCCAATGCCACACTTTCTACTTATTGTAGATTTGTATAAGTCTTTTTAGTTGCCACTAAATGTAAACAAATATTCCTGCTCTTCACCTGATGTGGGTAACAATAATAACCTCCAATCTCCCACCCTTGCTTGGACCCCTTCCAACCAGCAATTGTTAATGAAGATTGCATAAGGAGCTCTAGTCCTTTTGTTCAACTCCTTTTGCATTTTCTGCACCTGGTGATGTATTTATTTACTTCATTCCAATCTCAACTTTGAATGAGTTAATGCATTGTATACAGTTTTCTTAATGTTTGTTTTTGTAAAGTCTGCAATTTGCCATATTATTAGAATGTGAAGTAAAAAACTCATTACTTAACTCCGTTTAGTGAAAAATATGAGCATATCAAAGGAACACTTTTTCTGATAAACAAAAAAAGTAAAAGCTAAAAAACAGAACAGTTGTTTTATTTTGCAACTTAAGCAAAGTAACAAAGATGTACTGTGGGTTCTTTAAAGTGGATAAAAGTCATTAGGCAAATTTGATTATGGAAAAAGAAAAGTCAATAGCAGCGTACAATATTAAAATCTTGAATGTCTTGAATACAAAGAAAATCTTATGTATATAGAATTCTCTTAACCAGTAGAGTCAATATTATTTAAAAGATAAGATCATAGACCACTGAGTTGATTTTTATTTTAAAGAAAAAAAATAGAAAACAAAACATTTTTCCAAAAAAATATTGACTTAGTAACCTTGGTCAAAGTACTTAAACTCCTTGTGCCTTAACATACTCAACTTTAAATTCAGAATGAAAAGTGTGAGTTCTTCACAGGCCTTCATTTCAACTATAAATCTTGAATGACTTCATGACTACCCATCTATGTTTTGAGGATTAAAGTATATTAACAAACACAATTAGAATAGCCTTTGACACATAGTAAGCACATAAGAGTGCTCATTTGTTATTATCATCATTATTATTTATTTTAACTGAAATGTATTTATATTGAACTAGAAACTTATCTATTCCAATAAATTAGTGATTAAAGACAACAATTTATTATACTCACAGATTCTTCAAGAATCTGTTGATGTAGAAGGAAGAGGCTAAAGAGGCAAAATGTGACTTAAAGAGTTTACTTGAGCCAGAATAAGGACAGCTGTCAGGAAGATTCAGACTGAGTAACATTGGGTATGACTTCCAATTAACCTGTTACAGGCAGATTTTTAAAGGGGGAAATGGGAAAGAGGGAAGGGGTGACAGGAAGTGGGCCAATAAAAAATTCTGTCAGGAATTTTTGTCTATTTACAAAGATAAATAAATAAAATGATTAAGACTGGGTATAAATTGTTAAGCTATAGGGTGTGAGATGTGATCAGTGAGGCATTATTAGATTAATTCATGGCTACTTGGAACAATAGAAGCAGTTTCAATAGATGAATACACTGTTCAGAAGGAAGAAAGTAGTTTGCGGTCTCTTTCTCCCTTTAATGCCTGTTTGAGCCTAATAATTTGAAAGGACTCACATTCCTCAGATAAAAGTTATTTTCTTCCTCAAATCAATACAGGACATTATAGATATGTTTTTTGTTTGTTTGTTTGTTTGTTTTTTGAGTTGGAGTCTCACTCTGTCGCCCAGACTGGAGTGCAGTGGCTGCTCCCGGCCACCGCAGCCTCGACCTGCTGGGCTCCGGTGATCCTTCCGCCTCAGCCTTCCAAGTAGCTGGAATTACAGGCGTGTGCTACCACGCCTAGTTATTTTTTGAATTATTGTAGAGATGAGGTCTCACCAAGGTGCCCAGGTGGGTCTCGAACCGGCGGGCTCAGGCAATCCACTCACCTCAGCCTCCCAAAGGCGCGGGACTACAGGCTGAGCCACCGAGCCTGGCTGTAGATATGGTTTTATCTCTGCTCTTCGGCATCTGAGGACTCACTTGAGAAGACTCAACATCTGGAGTTGACTTGAAAAATTAGGATCTAGAATCATCCGAGAGTTTTTTCAATCACATAACTGGCTGGTATCAGGGAGGAATGACAAAGGATGAAATAGCTGGATCTGCTAATAAGAGGAACTGCATAAGGTCTTTTCATGAGGTTCACAGGATGGTTACTGGAATCCATGAAGCAGCATCCTTGAGCATTCATTGTTTGCTATTCGGTGGGTTGAGTAATTATATTCTGCAAGAAGTTTTCCTGTTGATATAAGAACCATAAAATTTTCCTCAGTTTAATTATGATGCATTTCCTTTGCACTTTGATAGATAATTATGGGTTGCCTATTTCACATTTAATAATTTATGTGCTCTTTTACTTAAACACATCATAAGTCAGAAAAAAGCTTAAAATCCAATAAAACAACTTTATAAGTTGAGAGAAGAAATAAGTCATAAAGAGCATAGACCTTTGCTACTGCAAATATGTGTGTATATCACAAGGATGTCATATAAAAGAAAAATTCAAAATCTATGTAAGACTTTCTTCATTGAGCATTCATGTTGCAATATCTTCATCTTTTAATTTTATATAATAAAAATATATAATAAAATGTTGAAACAAGACTGTGTTCTCTATAAGGTTGACAGAGAAGTGGTATAGAGAGAACACACATTAATAAATATACTCATTGATATATAAATGCATAAATTATCATACAGGACACATATTATATCAGTAGAGTTTTCAGAAATGCAAATCAAAACCACATTGAGATACCACCTAAACCCAGTAAGCATGACCATCATTAATAAAACAAACAACAATAAATGCTGGCGAGGTTACAGAGAAAAAGGAACACTTCTACACTGCTGGTGGGAATGCAAACTAGTGCAACCTCTTTGGAACACAGTGTGGCGATTTCTGAAAGAACTAAAAATTGACCTTCCATATGACCCAGCAATTCCCCTACTGGGAATATACCTGGAGGAACTCAAATAATTCTACAAAAAAGATACCTGCACACTTATGTTTGTTGCAGCTCTATACACAATAGCAAAAATATGGAACCAGCCCTGTTGCCCATCGAAGTTGGATTGGATAACAAAAATGTGGTACATATATTCAATGGAATATTATGCAGCCATAAAGAATGACAAATATGTGGACTTTGCAGCAACTTGGATGGATTTGGAGTCGATCAAACGCAGTGATTTATCACAAAAACAAAGAGCAAAGTACCATATGTTCTCACTCATAAGTGAACCTCGAACAATTATAATACTATAGGAAAGCATTTGGCAGTAGTGGGAAACTTTCAGTTGAGGGAAACTGCTAGGGGAGGGAGGGGCATACCTCATCAACAAGGATACCTGCATGTTCAATGTTTGTATACCTAACCCTGATTTGTACCCAGAATTTTTATAATAAAAAATAATAATAAAAGAAAAAGAAAATGATATTGAAAATATTTTTTATTAAACAAAAAGTTGGGCTCCTGTCACTCATGCTACTGAATATATTTCAGATGCATTAAAATTTTAAGTGTCATAATAATAAGCCATATATGTAGTAGAAGATAATAAGGACTATCTTGAAATAAAACAATCAACTAAACCACTGTTTTTTGAATGCTTATTACTTAGGCAGAAAGTCAAGTGTTAATAGTTGAAGATGTACCTGAGTTTAATATTAAATGCAAAATAATTGATGAAGCATTTTATGTTTATCCCAAAATGTTATCAGTAGTCTTCACAAATAAATATGTCTCAATCAAACTGTGGGAAATTTGCAAACTATATAATAAAATGTTTATAGCTTATGATATACGTTAAATAAGAACTTGAATATCACAATATTAAGACTTTAAATTGGATAATTAATATTCTGCACTGGCCAGGTGCAGTGACTCAAGCCTGTAACTCAGCACTTTGGGAGGCCAAGTTGAGAGGACTGCCTGAGCCTACAGGTTCGAGAATAGCCTGGGCAACTTGGCAAGACCTCATCTCTATGATAAATCAAAAAATTAGCCAGACGTGATAATTCTCCCCTATAGTTCCGGCTACTCGGAAGGCTGAGGCAGAAGGATTGCCTGAAACCAGCAGGTTGACTCTGGGGTAGCCGTGAGCATGCCACTACACTTCAGCCTGGGAGATGAAGTGAGACTCCAACTCAAAACAAACAAACAAAATATTCTGCATTTTCCACTATGTTGCATATTGTATTACTGTAAATTAACCAACTCAGGTAGTAGATGCTCAAGGTATAATGATAGTCTTAGTAAGTTGGTGGCTTTATATTGAAATTGATTTGGTTTCTTAGAAACCATAAGTATTATTGGTCATTTTCAGAATTTTAAAATTTTTCCTTATATGTTATAAATGGTTGTATGCTATGTTAACTGAAACATTGTATCATTTTAGTTTCTATAAAGAACTTAAAAATTTTCCAATTCAGTGATTTGCAAAGTACTCCTGAGAATCAAAGAGATTCAGGATAAATCGTAGAGAAGGAGATCCAATACAAAGGAAGGAAAGGGATAGGGAAAGACTGACCATGACAATCTCTGCTTCTAACAGAGCAGTTCTGCCTTATGTGTTTCACATGTAAGGGTTTCTTGATAACACATCACTTAGAGGTTTCCAATACTAATAATAGTAGCAGCAGCAACAGTGGCAGCAGTAGTTGTGAATAATCCTACTGTGCTGGGCAAAAAAATGCATCCCCTCCAACCCCCGTGATATCAAGTTTTAATCCCTGAAATGTATGTTTTCTTTCATTGAAAAAAAGTTATTTACAGATGTGATCAAGTGAAAGATCTCTAGATGGGGAGAATATTCTGGATTCTCTAAGTGAGCTCTAAATGCCATCACATGTATTCTTTTTTAAAAATTTTAAAATTTTTATTTTTGAGTTGGAGTCTCACTCTGTTACCCAGACTGGAGTGCAATGGCACGCTCCTGGTCACTTCAACCTCAACCTGCTGGGCTCGGATGATCCTTCTGCCTCAGCCTTCCAAGTAACCAGAGCTACAGGCACGTGCTACCACACCCAGCTAATTTTTTATTCATTGTAGATAAGAGGTCTCGAGGTCTCACCAAGTTGCCTGGGTGTGTCTTGAACCCACAGACTCAGGCAATTCACTCGCCTCAGCCACCCAAAGTGCTGGGATTGCAGTCTGAGCCACTGAGCCAGCGACATGTATTCTTATACAAGAGAGGTAGAGGGGAACTTGACTCAGAAAACAAGGTCTGTGAAGATGCTGGAGAGAGAGATTTGAAGATGCTGATCTTGAAGACTGGAGAGATGCAGTCACAAGTCAAGGAGTGTTGGCCCACCAGAAACTGGGAGAGGCAAAGAACAGATTCTCCCCCAGAGGGCGGGCTGCCTGCTGACACCTTGATTTTGCCACAGAGATAGTGATTTAGGAATTCTGGCCTTTAGAACTATAAGAGAATAAATTCTTGTTCTCTTAAGCTAATATGCTTTTGACAATTTGTTACAGCAGTGTCAGGAAACGAATACAACAATAACCACCACCAGTCTAGTCCTACTCTATTCAATTTTCTGTTGGGGAAATTGAAGTCCAAATAAATTAGAAAAACAGTCAGCAACACAAAATCAACTAATTAGTATTAAAACTGCAGGGTGGTCCAGGTCTTGAGACTTTGAAGGTTTTAGCTAATCTTTACATTATTTTCATTGCATTGTAATTATTATGTGATGTTATTTATGAGAATAAATTGTTCTGAAAAAATTAACAGGTTCTTTTCACCCAACAAGTAAATTTTTGGCATTTCTTTTTGAAAAAAGAAATTATTTTCCCACCTTTTTTGTATAACTTTTCCCCCTTGTAATGAAAGTATTTACTCCAATATATAAATTGAATTGGCACTAGTGGTTCAAATATAAGGAAGTTAGCAGAGCTTTTAGTTCATGGAACTAGCCACTGTAGTAGGGTGATAGACAATTAAACCTTTAAGTGAAAACATATAAGAGGTTGTTTGATTACACAATAAGGTTCCTTAACATGCCCAGGAAAGGTTCCCAGATATGATGACAGAGATGGGAAGAGAAAGAGAGAGAAAGACTGATTCCTAACCATTTCTGCAAACTCAAGGAAGATTTATTTTCAAGGAAGAGTAGTGACTCCTAAACTGACACTGGAAAGACTAATCAGAGCAGTGTGGCTGCAGAGAGAGCATAAGTTTGTGGAACTTATCTTTAAGCAGCAAGATTGTGAATTGAAGAGTGGGCTATCAATATTGAAGCAGAGTAGGGTTGACTGTGTTTACCAGAAGGAAGACAGCAGGGGCTTAATTTTCAGGGAGCCAATTAAGCCAGTTGCAGGTTGTTCTGAAAGTTGCAGATATGGGTTGGAGGCCAAAATTAGTCTGACCACAGGCACAAGAAATAATCAGATCCTTTCAGATAGAAGTCGGAGAGAAACTATGAAGAGAATGGAAAACCTAATTTAGCTCTTAAAATAGATAGCAACTACAAATAAAATATTTTTTTCTAGAATTAAAAATTACATTGTCCTCTTTTCGGTGTCCCATATACAAGTGGAAATTATAGCTACTTGGATTATCTTTAAATATTATTTTTTTCACAAAAACACTAAGTTCATGGAATGCATAACGTTTGTCATGTAAAGGAGTCATTCCATGTTTTTAGATCTGCCTGATACCTGGTCTTCAACAAACATACACTGTCTTGAAGTAGTCACTGCAGTGTACTTTTTGACCATCCTGCTAACATTTCATTTAATTGCACAAAGTAAATGTGGCAAATATTCATCCCTTTTGTCTGTATTCTTGAAGATTCTGCTTTGCATTTTTTAGTGAAAATAAAGCTGGAAAGGAATAGGAAATTGTTTAAAAAGTCAGGTGAGATCAGACAAGTGCATTTACCACTGTTTTAGAGACTAATAAATGAGCATCCACTCATAGTCTTTGAATCTTTCTTGGAACGAACATTTCTGTATGAGTCCACAGGTTTTTGTTCTTATTTTTGAAAGGATGTCTCTCTTAATTCATTTCTAATTAAAGCATAATGTTGGAGTGTGGAAACTTTGCAACACAATCTGTTTATTTTTAAAAGTATAATCCTTTTTGAGCTTTTAAAATTATATCATGATATGTTATAATTTCTAGTTTTTTTTATTTTTAAAGGTCGAAATTGATGTAAAAATGTAAAAGTTGCTACTCAGGCAAACAATATAATCTGCATAGAGATCACAATTGAAGACAGTTACAAATGTGATGGCCTCCTGAGAGAATATATCATGAGTCAGGGATTCCCGAAATGAACTACCCAACAGAAGAGGGCAAGCATAATGTGACAGAGAAGTTACAGAGTTGGGAAGAAACCAGGACAGTGTCACATCATCTCTGCACTGTGTGAGACAAGGAAGACTGTTTCAGAAGGGAAGTTACATTCAGCAGTGTGGACTGTTGACACTGGATCAAGCAAGTGGTGTGTGAAAAATGCTATCAGTCTTCCCACATGGAATGGAGATGAGGGATGTAACAAGATTAGGGATGATATTCTAAAATCTTTTTAAAGCTCTTCAAGTTGGAAAAATGATAGATATGACCAGAGAACATTGTCAAAAAATATTCATAAACAACATAGAAAACGTACCAAAATCTCTGACAAAAACAAAAACTCTTTCAAACAGTTTGACTGTGTGTGAAAGGGGAAAGGGAGGATTCCAAGTGAAGTCCAGTAAAAAGTGTGACATGCTTAAAGACTGACGGGAAGACTCCAGGGAAAGGAAGCATTTGCAAAATGAAAGTAAAGGAATAGTTGTAGGGTAAAGTCCTTGAGGAGGATTGAGGGGTGAGCACATAGCACCCACAGAAAGAGGTCTGAGGCACAAGAGCTGCAACTTTCTTGCAGCAGCAGGGAAGAAGAAAAGGATAGTGGTAATTTTTGTAGGTTTTCAAGGAAGTCTCGATTATAGGACTCCTATCTTCTTGAAAACTTAAGAAGCTCAGCCATTTGGCTGAACCAATGTGTTTTTATTTTATTTTATTTTATTTTATTCTTTTAATGACTATACTCAGTAATCCTCAGTTGCTTGGAAGCAGGCCTGACTAGATTTGGTTCTATTTGGGTTCATTCTATTTGGTTCCATTCAGATGTGGTTTTTGTACTGGCAACTGTTGTGAAGAAGGTAGAGTTTTAAGGTAATGTGGAACATTGGCAAGAGTGTTCTTGAAATGATGCTCCTAGGAATTTAATCCATGTAAGGTTAGAATTCAAGAACAGGCCTTTCTTCTGAGAATTATCCATATGAAATAATGGTGTTAATGACTGAAAGTCTTCATAAGGCAAGTGGAGTCATAGGGGTGGCAATGAACAAGCGAGCTAAAAGAAAAGAGGGTTGAGTTGGTGATTTTTATAGGTTCATCAATTTGAGGAGATGGCAAGGTTCAAAATCTGGTTTTCAGGGTGAGTTGTTATAGGGATATTAATTATGAGAAAATAATAATAATAATATTCATTGAAGACTTTATGGCCGAAGTACATTTTTGAAACACTTTATCTACTTATTTATTTATCTTAATAATCCTAAATTGAGTTTTTGTAATTACCTTTCTTTCATAGGTGAGAAAAATTAAGGCACTGGCAGTTTGATCTTTCCCTAGGATTTGTGAATGAAGTTTTTTGCTTCCAAAAACAAGCAGCAGTCTACATAGCCACATCTTTATCTCAAATCTATATTTTCTCTTTCAAATGCTTGTATAAGGTGGGTCTTCTATGTGGATGTAAAGTCATCCATGATGTTGATGCTCAGGGTGGAAGAGAGAACTGTAGTCAAAGTGCTCAACTTTAAAGTGAATGAGGGAAAGTGGTCCAATGTCAAGTGTCAATCACCAAAAGGGAAAGATGATCGAATTGCCTAGAATGAGTTGCATTAGGCAAGTTTTACTAATAACCTGGAAGGTCTGGAAGATATTCTGTGGATATAAGAGGAATACATCCTCAATACCTGCCAATATGATGAAGAGGTTAAGAAAATATATATACAGAGAGAGAAAGATACAGAGAGAGAAAAAGCATAAGCATTTGAGATAATTCCAGAAAAAAAAGAAGTTAAAGTAAAAGGTGGAATAAATTCAGTTAAAGCAAAAGGTGGACTAAACATAAATGCGATTGAAGCTACAGAAGATGTGTTATGTGTTTGGTAAGAAGAAATAGATCAATCTAGCTCTGTGAAAAAGTCTGTGGAAAAGGCCTTGACAAAATCCAGGAAGCATAATGTGTTATGAGAGAGGATATTGTTCAAGAAGATTGAAGGCTTGGATTGGTTATACTTTGTGCAGTAACCAGTAAAAAGAGACCTTTGAAGACTGTGGGAACTGGATTCTAAAATAAAAGGACTTAGGTCACATTACTGGAATGAAGACAGTCTATGCAATTGTAGACTTCAGACTACTGATCAGGAGAGTCTGCCTGGAGCACTTTGCTGATAAATATTCTAAGTTCATATCCTAACTCAGTAGGAAGGAGTAGTGATTGGTTAGATGTCTCTACCAGAGACACAGAAAAAGAATAAAGAACACATAACAATGCTTGCTAAACCAGATTCCTAATTTACCTGGCAATCACACCTTCTATTGAAGTAGCCATTCTATTGAAGTCACAGCTTCAATAAAAGTAAGCTATTTATCATATGATTTCCTAAAGAAAAGTCTCTATGAAATCTATCTCACCAATGTATTAGATCTAAAATAAATGTACAAGTCCATATCATAGCAGGGAAGAGATAGTACCAAAAAGATACATGAAAGCACTTAAAGACATGTCACAGGAGGGAGTATTAATGCTACTATACTTGAAAGTACAAGGCCAAAAAGTGCTACCAGAATTCAGAGAACTGGACTGCATGACTCTAACTAGAACAACAAAAGGAAGAACAAAATTACTCATTAAACAATGACCCATCAGGAAACAAAGCTGGAGAAGTGAGCACTATGACTTTTCTCTACCACAGCTCTCCAATGTCTTGCTAATGTCTTTATTTGGATGCTAGAGAGCATGGGGCCCTGGGTAATGGCATGCATCAATGTCAACCTCAAGAAGCAAAGTCATCAGGTAGAGAAAGATCTGGAAGGGCTAACTGTACAATTTTCCCCAAGAAAGATGATGTCATAACGCTCAGGGTTGCCACATATAGTTGGACCCATTGTCCGCTGCACAACCCAGAGACACACCATCCACACCATCCACATATTGTACATACATTCTGCTGGTCTTGTAGTCATGGCTGTTGTGTTAGGGTTCTTCAGAAGGACAGAATCATTAGGCTATATGTGCATGCAAAAGATGATTTATTAGGGACGATTGGCTCACGTGATTGCAAGGTGAAGTCTCACAATAGGCTGTCTGCAAGCTGGATGATGAGAAAAGCTGGTTGTGTGTCCTCAAAGTTCCAAAATCTCAAAACTAGGGAAAATGACACTGCAGCCCTGTGTTTGAGGCCCCCTGAGAGGCCACTGATGCAAAATCCAAAGTCCAAAGCCTGAAGCACATAGAGGCTGATGGCCAAGGGCGAGAACACAAAGTTCAGCCAGGCAAGGGAAAGTGGGAGAGGAAAATCCCAAGCTATTTATTCTCCTCTTTTCCAAGCCTGCTTTTTGTACTGCAGCAGATTGGGTTTGGTGATGCCCACCCACACTGAGGGAACATATTCCTCTCCCTGTCCACTGACTCATGTGTCAAATGGCCTCTAAAAACACCCTCACAGACACACTCAGAAATAATGCTTCACTGGCTGCCTAGGCATCCTTCAATCTAGTCAAGCTGACACCTGATATTAACCTTCACTGTGTTTTATCAATCTTTGAAAGCATAATCAGACTATGATTTGTCTTTTACTCATATAAAATTAAAATATAAGAAGGATTTCAGGCTATTATGATATGTAGTAATCCTTTCTGTCACAAATTGAGGTTTAACAAACTCTTCAAGTTCATTAATTGAGACATAGGTATTGCACAGAATACCCTTATAGAGGTGCTCATTTTTTTCTGTTTATTTATGTTAGTAACACATTATTTTCACATAACTCACAACTGGATCTTTCATAATATCAGTAACTATTTTGTTATAATAGTGTTATATATATTTAATAAAATATGTAATGATATTCTATTATAATATTAATATTTTATTATCTAAAAATAAATAGGTAAAACAGTCCAAAAAATGTTTTCCATGCAGATCTAACCTTGAGAAATGTAGCAAAGAAATACTTTAGACAGTACTGAATGGAATACATAGGTGATGTTGGTAAAATGCTTTGATGAGCTCTTCATCACTCTTGTTAGATTAGTTTCCTCCAAATGAATTTCAAGTATTTCTAATGGAATCATGATTATAAATAATGTGACACTTGCTTTTTCTTATTTCAATCATAAGAAGTTTAGGGGGGAAGGGATTAATGAAAAAATAAAATGTTATTCTTGGCTTCTGATAAAATTTACACACATGATTTGAATGCCTACAAGGGATAAGTTCCCCTAAATCAGAATTTATTTATTTAAAAATTGTGTATTTATTCTTACAAGTTTAAACTTTAATTCCCTTCAAGGTACTCTCCATTTGAGGCAATGCAGCTATTAAAATGCTTTTTTGTTTTTTTCTATTTATTAATTTTTCTCTTTTAATTTTTATTTTGAAATTGTGGGGTACAATTCAGGGTTAGGTATACAAATGTTTATTGTGCAGGTACCCTTATTGATGAGGTGTGCCCCCCTTTCCCCAGGTGGATATGGGCTACTGTCAATCCCAGCTACCTATCCCCCAACCCCCTCCCCACAGTTTCTCACTACTTTCAATCCCTTTCCTACAGTAATACGGTAGTTGTTCAAGGTTCACTTATGAGTGAGAACATTTGATACTCAGCTCTTTGTTTCTGTGAGAGATCACTCAGTATTATAAACTCTAATTCTACCCATGTTGCTGCAAAGATGATTTTGTTCTTAATGGCTGCATAATATTCCATTGTATATATGTACCACATTTTTTATCCAGTCCTCTTTTGATGGGCAGCACGGTTGGTTCCATGTTCTTGCTATTGTGAACAATGCTGTGATAAACATACATGTGCAGGTATCTTTTTTATAGAGTGAACTGAGTTCTTCTGGGTATATTCCCAGTAGGGGGATTGTAGGGTCATATGGAAGGTCAATTTTTAGAATTTTTAGGAATCACCACACTGATTTCCACAGAGGCTGTACTAGTTTACACTCCCACCAACAGTGTAGAAGTGTTCCCTTTTCGCCACATCCTCTCTAGCATCTGATGTTTTTTGAGTTATTGATGATGGCCATTCTGACTGGACTTAGATGGTATCTCAGTGTACATCTCCTTGATGACTAGTGAGGCTGAACATTTTTTCATGGGTCTGTTGGCTGCTCTTATGTCTTCTTTTGAGAAGTATCTATTCATATCTTTAGCCCACTTTGTAATGTGGCTGTTTGTTTTATTCTTTTCAGTACATTTGAGTTCCATATAGATCCTTGATGTTCGCCTTTGTCAGACATGGATTTGACAAATATTCTTTCCCAGTCTGTGGACTGTCTCCCTGTTCTCTTGATGCTTTCTTTGGCTTTGCAGAAGCTTGTCAATTTAATGAGGTCCCACTTATCTATCTTACATCTTCTGCCTTGGGCACTTTGGGTTTTGATCAGGAATCGGTTGCCAGTTCCAACTTCCATAAGAGTGTCTCCTGCATTTTCTAAGGTTCTCACAGTTTGAGGTTTTACATTTAGGCCTGTGATCCATTTAGAGTTAAGTTTTGTGTCTGGGGATAGGTAGGGGTCCTGTTTCAATCTTCTGCATGTGGTAAGCCAGTTTTCCCAGCACCATTTACTGAATGGGTTCTCTGCTCCCTATTAGTGGGTGGTGGAGGCTTTATCAAAGATGAGTTGGTTGAGAAATTGAGGTTTTGCTTCTGGAATCTCAATTCTGTTCCATTGATCTATATGCCTGTTCTTGTACCAATACCAAGCTGTTTTGATAATTGTAGCTCTATAGTATAGTTTAAAGTCTGGGAGTGTGATTCCTCCTAATTTTTTTTTTGTTGTTTTTGCTGAGGATTGTTTAGGCTATTCTTGGTCATTTATGTTTCCATATGAATTCCTGTATTGTTTTTTCTAGGTATGGGAAGAATTTTGCTGGTAATTTTTTTTTTTTTTTTTGAGTTGGAGTCTCACTCTGTCACCCAGACTAGAGTGCAGTGGCCACTCCTGGCCACTGCAGCCTCGACCTGCTGGGCTCCAGTGATCCTTCCACCTCAGCCTTCCAAGTAGCTGGAATTACAGGCATGCGCTACCACGCCCAGCTAATTTTTTGTTTTATTGTACAGATGAGGTCTGGTAATTTGATGGGTATTGCATTAAATCTGTAGATGGCCTTAGGTAAATGGACATCTTAACAATGTTGGTTCTTTCGATCCATGAGCATGGGCTATTTTTCCACTTGTTTGTATCATCTTTGCTTTCTTTGTGTAGTGTTTTGTAGTTTTCATTGTAAAGGTCTTTTACATCTCTGATTAGGGAGATGCCAAGGTATTTCATTTTTCTGTGGCTATTGTAAATGATATAGTGCACTTTATTTGGGTTTCTGTTTGTTTATCATTGATGTATAGAAATGCGATTGTCTTTTGAACATTTATGTTATACCCTGAGACTTTGCCAAATTCCTTTATCAGTGCCAGGAGGTTTTTGGCAGATTCTCTTGGGTTTTCAAGGCATACAATCATGTCATCTGCAAAGAGAGATTACTTGATTTCCTCTTTTCCTATCTGGATACCCCCATCACTTTCTCTTCTCTGATTGCTCTAACCAGGACTTCCAAAACTATGTTGAACAGGAGGGGCGAGAGTGGGCATCCTTAAGATGCTTTTTTCATTGTTTAAATAGTTTTAGAGCTTGTCATTTTTTTTTTTTTTGAGTTGGAGTCTCACTCTGTCGCCCAGACTGGAGTGCAGTGGCCGCTCCTGGCCACCGCAGCCTCGACCTGCTGGGCTCTGGTGATCCTTCCGCCTCAGCCTTCCAAGCAGCCAGAATTACAGGCATGAGCTACCACGTCCGGCTGATTTTTTTGATTTATTGTAGAGATGAGGTCTCGCTGCCCAGGCGGGTCTCGAACCCGCGGGCTCAGGCAATCCACTCACCTCAGCCTCCCAAATGTGCGGGATTACATGTTGAGCCACCGAGCCCCAGCTGAGCTCGTCATTTTTGATGCCTTTTAGTGCTTCTGTCATTTTTTGTTTCACCTCTTCCACATCAGCAATACATTTCTCTTTTAGGATTTTTTTCTTCTGGGGAAACAAAACAAAACAAAACAAAAAAACTGTTGCTTGGGGCAAGATAGTGTGAATCAGGAGGATGGAGGACAGGGGTCATGCAAATATGTCAGGTTGTGGGCAAGTGTGGTGCCATGATGGAAGAACCAGTCACCTCTCTGCCACAACTTGAGATGTGTCTTCCACAAATCATAACACTGAAACTTTCAGATTAAAAACATTGTTTGACTGTTTGATCTTGAGAAACAAATTCTGAGCATACTACACGGAGCCCACCTTCCAAAATATATTCCCTTTTTGGAGAGGTCTCCTTTGCATAAGTTGAAGAAATTTTTGTTTGTTTTTGGTTTTGTTTGAGTCAGAGTCTCACTTTGTCACCCAAACTGAAGGACAGTAGCACAATCATGACTGACAACAATCTCAAACTCCTGAGCTCAAGTAATCCTCCTGTTTTGACCTTTCAAAGTGCTAGAATTAGAGTGAACCACTCTAATGGTTTGATTAAACTCATGGAGTTTGAATCAAACTCATGGTTTGATTAAGTACTCAGCCAAGAAATTTTAAATTAATTTAATTAAAAAAATTAATTTTGAAGTTCATATAGCACTCATAATCCTTAGTTTTTATGGGCAATCAGATTTAGATAATATCCTTCTGCTTGCTTAAATTCCAGATATAAACCTAATACTTACAAAGTATCACAAAGTAGCAGCTGAATAGAGAGAAATCAGCTGCAGTATAAAATTGACTACGGCTGTTTATCTAGTCTTCTATAACTTATTCAACATATCTTTTTTGTTTAGTGAATAATCAGGACTGTTAAAGGTAGATTACAGTTTATCAAATATTCACGGTAATGTCCATGGAGAAATATCTTTTTGGAAGATAGAGTAAATTTCATTATCAAAATTTGTGGCAAAAATAAACAGTAACTGGGGTTAAAGGAGAAGCCCTAGGGCCAGAAAGGAAAAGTTAATGTACAGTGTAGAGAATATTTACCAAAGCTTATTTATTCACTCAGTTCCATTGCACATTATGCAAATATGTGCAAAGGCATTTAAATAATGCTTGAACTACAAAATGCAATATTTCAAAACCTCACCTAATAAGAAAATTATAGAATATTATTTTTATTAATTGCTGTATTACAGAATATGATTTTATATAGTATCTTTAAATAAAAGATATCTGTGACATGAAGCCACAGAAACAATAGAAATAGAAAAGCAAGAAAAAATTTTAATATATTCATATTTCCTTTCTATTTCCTTAGCAAGAATTCCAATGCAAACACTCAGATTTTTGCACGAACTTCTGAAATAATGCATTAATGTTATACTGTCATTCCAAATTCCACCACATGCCAGTTATGTCTCAAAGTTCAATTAAAGTGACAAGAATGGAACACATCAATAGTTTTGGAGCAAAAATGAAAAGTGAAGAAACTTCTAAGTGACATTTAATTATGATCTTATGACAGAAATTATTCTAGAAAGGAAGGAAATGCAATAGGAAACAAAATTTCATATTTTTGTATTTTAATCCCCAGAGACAATTAACCAAAAAAGCTATAGCATGGTTTGATTAAGTCTGCATGTTATTCTTGACCTCATTATTGGAGTCAGCTGATATCTTTCCAGATCAATTTGTATGCAAATGTAACAGAAATAAGAATGCAATTTTACAACTAATCTGCCTGTTTTCACAGTCTATATACTTTGTTTCCTTCTCATCTTCTTTTATTCACTAAGTGATGTTTATTGCTGCCCTCACAAAAGTGTTTTGATAGCTGACTGAGTGTGTTAAACAGAAAAAGGAAAATATAAATCTGTAAGTTTGGTTCATATAAGAATGTGTGATATTTAAATGCAGTGTAACATTTCTTCAGACTTTTACCGCTGTGATTTTCTTTACTACTAACTTACTCTAATGCATTTTAATATACTGGAAAGTAACTATTATGTAGATAAGTACAGACTCTGGCACAGTTAACAGCCTATCCAGTTTACAAGGTAGCAGGGGCATCTCATCTCATCACAACAAAGTGGGCCAAATAGAGATATTTATTGCTGGTTACAAAAAGTTTACAATTATAAGTTGTGAGAGTTGTGTACATTTTTGTTATAATGAATGTATTATCAATCTGATCTCTTTATACTCATCATGTATATGGCTCAAACTTCCATGGTTTCAAGGGTTGTTCAGTTAAAGTTAGTCACTGAATAATGTCTTGAGAAGCATCTGGCTATCATATTTTTGTCATATTACAGAATATAATTTGACATATCTTCAAATAAAAGCTGTCTATGACACAGAGGCATTATTAGAAATGCTTGGAAAAATTAGTCTTAATTTTTTATTCTTATATGAATACAAAACTAAACTAGACAAATGAAGTGAAATAAATGTGGAAAGTGGAAAGCTAAGGGGCTTAAAGAAGGAAGAATCTCTATGACTTAAGACTAGTTATATGTAAGTAAGTGAAATGGAAAACTGGAGTCAACCCTATTGCAGAACGCCTCCCAGACACCAAAAGTGTAGAATCACCGCATAGATTGAGCATATTAAAAAGAAAGCTTAGAGAAATTAACAAACACTTATGAGAAAACACTTAAGCTTCATGTCCTATTTCAACTAGATTGAGTTGTATGAATGTTTTTCCTCTCCCTCCTAAGACCTCATTAAAAATGACAGTAAACCATGATGAAAGCAATAAGTTTAAAAATGAACAGAGCTAATGTTACACACTCTTCAAATGCTAAATCCTCACTTTTCATGGCAAAAGTCGACAGATAAATAATATCCACAATTAATGAATTTGTATGTAATGCTATAAGCATAAAATATCGGGATGGGAAAGCACCCAACAAAGTAACAAGGCTAGAGTTGTTTGCTTTTTTCCTTTTTAGTTGTGGGGAGAGGCAGTAGAACAATGGGACTTTTGCTTTCCTTTACAGCTCCTTGTGTACCACTGTATTTGTAAGGTGTGTGAGTGTGTGTGTGTGTGTGTGTGTGTGTGTGTGTGTGTGTGTTTGAGAGAGAGAGAGAGAAAGAGACTAATAAAACAACACTACAAAGGAAAGCAATGCTTTCACTATGCATTGAGAATTCCACACATTCCTAAATATGCTCTTTCCTTTAAAACAGGGATTACTAGCCAGACATTAAAACTCCTGTGAACTGTCTTACAATTTAATAGTCAATATCTTTCTTGTAGATATCAGTTGTGCAAAGATGTCTTAAAAGCTTTTGGACAGTTAAATTATAAATGTGACATTTTAATTTTTATTACATATTAAGGGTTGATGTATAATCTCGGTAAACTCTGGCTCAAATGTACTTTCATTGTTTGAAAATATGGTATGCTTTTGTGAATATGCATAACTGATGCTTTTTGGACTGGCTACAGTTTAAATTAGTGTGAATACTCACAAAATTTCAATATTTTGTTATCATTATTCTGTATAAAATCATCAAAAAACCTTTCAATGTTTTTTGAAAAATGAAGGAATATGTTGCCTACTGTTCTTCAAGCATACTGAAGAATAAGCATTCTTATTTCTATTCTCTTAATATTAATCTGTCAATCCCTGTAGATTCACAGAAAACTTTCACCAGCCATCAGACAGAAAAGTAATGCCTACTATTAGAAGAGCTCAAGGTCCACAAACCTCCTTTATAAGACAAGATGTCTTTATTAAAGTGCTACATTTTTAACTTCATTGAGATATCTATTCTTTTTAATATACAATCTAATGAATCTGTTTATTAGCAGAGTGATGCAAACACCACCAAAATCTATTGTTGGACATTTTCAACATTCCAATAAACAAATGTTGTGCTCATTTACACTCACTCTTTAGTCCCATATCTAGCCCTATATCACCACTAATTTAATTTCTGTATTTATTTGTTTCATGGTCAATTCTTTATGGATTACTTGAGAGTAAACATTCTCAGACAACTGAAAAGTTGAAACCTGTTTGTTGGTTAAAATGTTAAAGTGACAGAATTATTTATGACAATTTTGCTTAGTATTTTTTCTAAAGATAGTGTAGAATCCGTGAATCCTTTCAAATATCACTCAGTTGTATGACTTTGGCTGTTTCTTTTACCCATCTCTATTTTAGTATGTCATTGATCAAAACTAGCTGGCTGACTGGCTAATCACTATCATAGTTATATAAGTTAACTAGATAAAATACATAAACTAATAGCATAGTGTGTAAAATACTGGCTCCTTGTCAATTTTTCTCATCTTAGAAACTTAGATTCAGGAATAGACCACGCTCAGTGATTTACAATTGGTTAAAGGTAGGTTTATTCTGAACACAAATCCAGTGATATGCATACACTGGACAACATGAATATTGATAATTTTCTCTTGAACCAGAGAGTTAGCCTGATTGTGACCAAAATTTTGTAAATAGTGATGTAAAGTTTCAGTTTTATAGTAAAAATATCTGAAAATTATTTGCTAGATTTGTTATTTTATAATTTGTCCAAATTCAATGAGACTAGTTTAAATAAATTGTATTGAGACAAAAACGCTCTCATTTTATAGATAAATATAAAGCAACATAGAAATATTTCTTTCAAAACTTAGCAATTTGTTGGACAATGGCTTTGGCTGAATGAGTCTATTAGCCCAGTGTCTTACACTGCACAGAATGATTAAGAGGAAAGGTTGCTCATTCTCAAAGTTGAAATCTTGTCAGCATCGATGCAGATTTATGAGGCAATGTCCTAATTCCTCATGATTATCTCTCCTGTTGTTCTCTGTTGCCGCTTCCTAAGGAGGCTGGTTTGTTGTATACTTCTCATGTCGTGCTCAGCTGAAGTATAATCGACTGGAAGACCACCTACACTTATGGTGCATTCACACACAAATGAATGATTGCTGGAAAAGTTGTACATCCATTAAGCAGAGCATTATTTTTGATGTTATTCATTTATCTATCAAATATACTTAGACATATGAGTTCTCTGAAGACTTGTTTACTAAGAAATGGCACTTTACTCCCAGATAGGGGAAATTAAGGATATTACTGCTGTCAATGAATTTAAAAGCTTTTATGCAGAAGTCTGAAAAATGAGTACCCACCTCATTTTTCCATTGTCTATTTTGTGGCACTTTCAAAGTGAATTCTTTCAGCAGGCCATTTTCATGTTATGACCAGAAAGAAAATGAGTACATACACATTTAATCTGTATTGCCTTATTTTATCTCTGAAGAGAAACATACAGAAATTTAAGTCATCGTTTACTTAGAGTTTTCCAGGTTCATGTAGTCTTTTAAAAATAATAAAACAATAAGTAGACAATTTAAAATGACAGTTTTCATTTGCTAGTAAAAGTACAAAATTTGATGTTAGATGACATTAGAGGGAAGCTTGGAAAGGCATGTCAATTAGAACAATGGTCAGGAATATCAATTTTGTAAAGGAGATGTACAGGATGTTGTCTAAAAATACAATGGGAACATGAATACTGGTCTGATGCATCTTGGAAGCTCTTTAGGGAAGTGGCAGATGCATCTAACTTTGAAGGTTGAGTAAGAGTTAGCAATGAAAAGAGAGGAAGAAGAATGTTCAGACTTTAGGAATCATAGATATGAATACTTGGATGGAGAAAAGAACTAAACACCTTTGAAGAAAGAGTCACATATCACTGGAGCACAAAAAACAAGAAAACGTTGGCTGGGCTAGATCATACAGGGCCTTGCAGACTTTGTTATTAGTTTTAGACATTATTCTAAGACAAAAGAACTAGCCACTGAAGGATTTTAAGTAGAACCATGAAAAAATTAGATGCAGACTTTTTAAAGGTTCATTTAGCTGCGTGAAAATGTGAAGAAAAAAGTTGGAATAATGGAAACAAGGATATGGTTACTGCAATGGTCTAGACTAAGGAAAGTTAGCTGATACTGGTTGTTGGGAGGGGGATATAGAAAAATCAGGTAATAAACACATTTGAGAGATAGTCGAGGGAGGAGTATAGAAACTGCAGGTGTTATGTTAAGTGCTTTTATATGCATCAATTCATTGAAATCCCAAATTACAAGATACCTATTTTATCATTTTTAAATCTGTAAATATTGAATCATAGAGAACACTGAAAATCTGAGGTATTGGAGATATGGCATACTTTATACTAAACCCAGATCTACATGTCCTAAAAAAATAAACCATCAGCCAAATAGTAGTACACCTTTTTGATACAACCTTTAAAGTAAACATAACATTTTAATAAAAAGTCTTAGATCATTGTTTTCATCAGAAACATGATTATTATTAGTGTGACTAAAAATGAAAAAAAATCAGCTCAAAGCACTCACATGCAGGTAGGAATTAAAAGGGGTAGTTAATTGTCTAAGGACATGCATTATATCTGTTACTTTAACATAAAACCCACTCTATTAGTAGCATATTACTACTCTAACATAAACATAGACAATTATATTAAAATATAGTAATGTGTCATTTAGCAATAGAGATAGATTCTGAGAAATGCACTGTTTGACCTTTGTCATTGTATGAACATCACAGAGTGTGCTTACACAAACCTATATGGTATAGAATACTACGCATGTAGGTTGTATGGATAGCCTATTGCTCTTAGGCTACAAACCTGTACAGCATATTATCACACTGAATACAGGAGACAATTCAGCATAATGGTAGGAATTTCTGTATCAAAACATAAAAATACAGTATAATATCCTATAGAACCACAGTTGCATATGTGGGCCATTGTTGATGGAAAAATCATTCTGCAGCACATGCCTGAATGTGTCTAGTCCAGTGAACTCTAGATAAACACTGCATACTTCATAATGCAATAATTACAAGATGTTTAAATCCATCACAAAATAGTATTCTATTTGTTTAAGTTTGAAATTAACAGTATTTATTGAATATCTGACTCATTTAATTTCATTTTATAATAAAATATTTTTGAGTATAGTGTTTTTATATTATATTTAAAAAATTGTAGAAAAGTAGAATATACATTCCTGGTTTTTCTACCTTGTTAATTTTTAGTAATGTGTTTTTTTCCAGTCATTTAAGTGTGCATATGTTCTGTGCTTTTAAGTAATATCACATAAACAACTGAAAATTCTGTTTTTTTAGTTCTACTGAAATAAACTCTTGACTAAGTTGTTAAAAATGTATGTCTTTGGAAATACTACTTTAAAAGAATAGACTAACAATGAGCAGATTTGTGTCTTCTTTTTCCCCCCAGCATTTTGAAACATAGCCTTGATGTAAGTTTTTCAAAGTGAAATTGATGAAAAGGGAAAATGTAAAAATTCATGGTATATATTACCAAATTTTCTTCTAATGGAGCTTATTTAATTTTAAAATAAACATTATTCAGCTAATATTTAATGTTAGTTATAATGATAGGGAGTATTTTTTAATTCTAATTTAAGTTAATTGTTCCACATCTAATATGCACTGTGAACAATAGTAATTGGAAAACCAAAAGGAACCAGTAGGACCCATGGTTTCTCTTGTTTGTGCACATAGTGTTCTGGTGCTCTGTTTCCTCTGAATATTATACTCATCCATTCCAGACTGATATGTACTACTTTGAAACACTCATTGTTTTCTAATTTCTTTTCAAAATGTTTGTGACATTTATAAACTTTATTTAAAACAAATATTCCTCAAGCCCATCTATATCTAGTATATGATCATACTTTGGTCACAAAAAACTCTAATTTTTTTCTTTATTTTCTTTTTAACAGGCCACCTTAGACTAGAATATCAATGTCAGCACTCTCTTCGCATTTTGACATACATTAAAAATGCTCCTCTCTTATCTTTCACACAAATGAAGCGATACATATATAGATATTTTATATATATATATATATATAATTTTATCTCAGATGTGCTTATTTCTACTTCATTGAAATGAATTCAGGTAATTTTTTTTTTTTTTTTTTTTGAGTTGGAGTCTCACTCTGTCGCCCAGACTGGAGTGTAGTGGCCGCTCCCGGCCACCACAGCCTCGACCTGCTGGGCTCCGGCGATCCTTCCGCCTCAGCCTTCCGAATAGCCGGAATTACAGGCATGCGCTACCACGCCCAGCTGATTTTTTGATTTATTGTAGAGATGAGGTCTCGCTGCCCAGGCGGGTCTCGAACCCGCGGACTCAGGCAATCCACTCACCTCAGCCTCCCAAAGGCGCGGGATTACAGGCTGAGCCACCGAGCCCGGCTAATTCAGGTAATTTTTAAATGTAACCACATATGCACATTGAAGATATTCCGTGTTTCTTTAAGGATTAAAAAAAAAGATATATTCAATTATCAATATAGTCACAATCTCCCTTTTTTTTCTGTTTGCTTTTATTCACTAAATTATGTATCACCCATGGGCAGGCATTGGGTTGCAATACAGTAGTGTATCAATTAAGTAACCATCTGTTATAAAAACTTTAAGAAAGTCAAAATCAGCCGGGCGTGGTAACGCGTGCCTGTAGTTCCAGTTACTTGGAAGGCTGAGGCGGAAGGATCGCCGGAGCCCAGCAGGTAGAGGCTGCGGTGGCCAGGAGCGGCCACTGCACTCCAGCCTGGGCGACAGCGTGAGACTCCAACTTAAAAAAAAAAGAAAGAAAGCAACTTTAAAAAGTCATTCTGAGTCTCCAAGGAGTAGTCCAAAGATGAAAAGACTTTAGGGTGAGAGACTGATTATATAAAAGTCACAATGGCCAGATCATATATTACAATAGAACCCTGACTTGCAACCAGCCCAAACTTGACCAATGATTGCCTGCTTCTTTGTTTTTAGAACCTGCCCCAACTCAGAACCAACCAGAAAACGACAATGTTTTTTCCCAAATCCATCACGCGATGCTCCGTTTCCATCCTGTGGCTTGCCATGTCATACGGCTCCAATCAGAGCAAACCTGTAATCTTCACTTTTTTTACTATAAGACTTTCTTATTTCGCTGTTGCTTTTGTCTCTGCCAAACAAGAGTGATGGTGGCTGACCCCCTCTCTAAGCAAGTTCTGAATAAATAGCCTCTGTTTGTTCTCATTTGATTTGTCTTTATTTCTTTTTTTAGTTTAAGAACTGTGAGACATGAAGGAGGAAAGGGCAGGGGTGCTGCACAGGACCAATCAGAGGGTTGCCTTCTCCATACCCATGACATGGAGAGAGGAGAGGGCTAGCTGGGCAGTAGCATTTTGCAGTGTCAGCAGGACTATAGAGTTTGCAGCCAGCTCTGTCAGGTACAAGGGAATCTTTCCTAAATGGCGGGAGGGAAAGAGAGAAAGTCTTTCTGATGTGTGGAAAAGGAAGAATGGCTTAGTGCACAAAAACTCAGCACAACAGTTAGATACACAATGATAGCTAGCTACCTTGCCTAATTAGCTCCCTATCTTTTCTATACATTCTTACTCGTTCTTTTATGTATTTTGGATATAAGTCCTTTATCATACAGAAGTTCCAAATATTTTCTTTCAGTCAGTGACTTACTATTTCATTTTCATGAGTGTCTTTTGCAGAGCAAATTTTAAGAATTCTGATAGTCTAATTTTAACATTTTTCTATTGTATTTTCTCATTGTGGTACTCTAATTGCATTTATGTTATTTTATTTAATATCGCCCCAAAGCTCACTGGTGCTTTAGTCACTTTGTTCAGTCTTTGAATTTTGTTTATTTTGCTTTGTTCTCCATTCAGTGTTTCAATATAAATTATTTCTACTACAAATTCTTCATATTCACCAATCTTCTCTTCATCAGATAAGAATTGAGACAATCTCTCCACTGAGTCCCAAAAATCTCTTTCCAATATTTTGCCCCACACATCCATAGCCACCTTATCCTGAGCAAACACTGAACTTCGTCTCCTCAACGGATCCAGACAGACAGCCTCTGTTTGGCTCATCCCCCTGTGCACTGTGGTTTCACTCCATAACCTAAAGTAATCTGAAGACTCACCTTGTTTGTTCCTCTTTTTCACACATTAATTCATTGGATTAGCTCTAGTCCGATGGTTGACCATTTATTTCATGAGTTTTTTTAAGTTTTCTAAGTATTTAAGACAGGAGGGCAAACGAGATTCCTATTAGTCCGTCATGACTGGAAGTAGAATTTCTGATTACTCTTCTTAATATATCTGAATATTCTTCTATCTCTCTCCCATTGCTTGCAATCTGATTACTTTTTGTTAGACTTCACAATTATTTAGAGATTTTTAGACAGGAATAGGCAAAGCACCACTACACATATGCTGTATGTGAATTCTCATGCCACTTAATTACATATCAGTTATTTGCTTTTTTAACCTTTATTTTAATAGGTTAAAACTGCTATTTGTTTTCTAATAATTTTAGCTATATATGTATTCTATCAGTTAACTTAAAAATATGACTTGAACAAAATTTAAAAGTATTTCATTAATTTTCTTATTTATTTTGATCATGTCAAACTTAATGTTTTACTTATTATATAATGCTAATATATTTGACAAAATTATAAAAAGTAGAAAAATATAAAAATGTTATTTCTTGTAATTAACTTAGAGTTCCATTTTTTTCTTATTATAAATGTATGTGTGGCAATATAATTATTGTTTAGATATTTAATTATATATAAAGTGCTGTGTTGGCAAGAAATTTCCAGTGCTGACAAAAAAGTGGTCTGAATCAAAATAACAATTACTCTTTAATGCTTAAAACAACCTCAAGATTACATCCTGGTGACACGTTACCTAACCTATATATTACCTAGTAACAATTCAGGTAAGAAGTAGAAACTAAATTAATTCACTGGTTGGGTTTATGTCAAGTATTCTTCCAACTTAGTATTCCTGGTAAAGATTTTTTAAAAATACAGATAACTTTAAGACAAATATGAGAAGAAATTTATTGGGTAATTTTGATTTTTAAAAAAGTGGTCCTCTTTTCAGAAGAAATACCAAATCTTTATGTTCTGGATATTTAGTCTGGCAATCAGATCATCATTCCTATAAAATGTGATTAGTAAATGTGCATTAGATTTAGTGACTCATTATAAGATATAATTACCATCACATGTAAACTACAGCAAAGCATCAAGTGAGCAGGAAAGTAAGCATATCTGTCTGTGTTTTTTGAGCTCCCATAATATTGGATGTTTGAGAATTTTGTCTAAAAAAATCAGAACTCTTTCCAACTGAAAAGTTACTTTTTATATCTTCATATTTCACACAACTATTCACATAGTATTGTTTTTAAATAGTACAGGTAAGCATCAAATGTTTATGGTAAATATAATGTTATATTTTAATGACTTTGCTTATATTTTACCAGTTTGTATGTAAATATTAATGAATGTTTTTTGGTATCATAGAAAATACATATATTTTATTTCAAATAAATTTAAAGCAAGCACAGAAAATGTACTATATTAAATTGAGAGTCTATAACTAGTGAAATAAACACTGAATTTACATAGTTTTATAATAGTCGATGGCTGTGATATTTCTTTTTATGTTTCAACTTTGTTAGGTTATATTATCAGTTATTTATTCAAACACTAATCTAGGTGTTGAGGCAAATCACTTTAAGTAAAGGACAGTATTTTCAATAATGTAGGTGGGCCTTATTAAATCAGGTGAAGACCTTAAGAGCAAAAACTGAAGTTTTTTCTGAAGAAGAGATTCTATCTCCAGATTACGCATGACAAAGACCAACTCTCACCAAATTTCCAGTCTTTTAACCTGTTCTACAAATTTCAGACTTGCCAGAATCCACTATGGTGTGAACCTATTGCTTAAAATAAATCTCTTAAAAACATTTCTCAGCCGGGCTTAGTGGCTCAGCCTGTAATCCTGCGCCTTTGGGAGGCCGAGGTGAGTGGATTGCCTGAGCCCGCGGGTTCGAGACCCGCCTTGGCAGCGAGACCTCATCTCTACAATAAATCCAAAAATCAGCCGGGCGTTGTAGCGCATGCCTGTAATTCCGGCTACTTGGAAGGCTGAGGCGGAAGGATTGCTGGAGCCCAGCAGGTCGAGGCTGCGGTGGCCAGGAGCGGCCACCGCACTCCAGTCTGGGTGACAGCGTGAGGCTCCAACTCAAAAAACAAACAAACAAAAAAAAACATTTCTCTTTCTATTTAAATTCTAATGGCTCCATTTATCTGAAGAACCCTAATATTATGAATAGTAAAGGCAAAAAATTATTGTTAAAAAAAAGGTAAAGATTATTTGTTAGGCTTTCAAAATAAGTTAAATAAGCTTGGACTTAATCCTTCAATTGCAAAAATAAATAATCTTCTGTTTAGTCAGAAATTGATTTTAACTGGTTATTTTAGAAGGCAATGTTTTAATTTCTCAACAGATGTGTTATTAAAAAGTTGGTGATAAACATTAAAACACAGACCTTCAAAAGTCTTTGTATTAATTTCTCTATCATCATTATAGCAGTAAAATATTTTATATTTTTGACTTTTATAGAAAAAGCTATGGTTTAAAAATGACCAATTTCTTAAGTAGCTAACAAAATCTTTCAAAATCAAATAAAGATAAAAATATCAGATTTATTTACTGTTAAAAAGATAAGAATGGGAACCTGAGTATTATTAACAGTTTACAAGTTTTAAAAGGAAATTATGAATAGAATACATCACATACAACATAAATTGTATTATCCTGGTGAGAAAGCACACATGCTTAGATTCTCTGCTCAAATTCATAGCATTTAGTTATATAATAGTTAATTAAGAATGACAAGAAACCTGTTGAAAAATAAACAAATTTAGCTTTATGATATAGGGTGAGGGTACTACTTTTTAGCACTTTACAATTGAGTGTGTTTCTTGTTTTGATTTGCTTTATAGTAGCAAATAAATCCTTATTTAGAGATATAAATACTTGGAAACATATCTTTTCTAAACATTCAGATTCTTTTAAAAAAGTAAAACATTAATAATACTAAAAACTTCTCTCTTCTTTAACAGAAGCTCAATTCATAAGTAGTAAATTTGAAACTAAATTAAGATAAAAAGGTTTTCAACCATTTGTATTTGAATATCTAGAAAATTGTATTTTCCAATTTATCTTATAATATTGTGATATTTCAAATTACATCCTAAAATATGTATTTCAATTCCCATTCTTATAGATACTCTTTTAAATTTACTTGAGAAATTTCAATTTTATCGTGCTATTTTATCTGAAAATTAAAGTATATATCTTTACATCTTGTATTTTTCAGTGTACTTATTCAGTTTATTCAAAGACAGATTTAAAGCCTCTGAAAACTGCAGTAAACAATAAGAATTCTGGTTCCAGTTGTTGGATTCAATGCATATTTTAAAAGACAGAGAACAGAATCAGAATGGGGAACCCAAGGCACTTCTGGAAAAAGTCACACTATTATTGAAGAATAAAAATGCTGAAAAAATTCTGGAAGATAAGAATCAAAGGGGACTAGATTCTTGAGATTGCAAATATGCTATAGAAAACCACAACAAAACCACCAGTGCTATGTAAGTTTTTTCAGAGAAATCTGAGACTAGCTTCAGATTCAAATGAAAAAACATTTGAAGAGAAAATGGCCTTAGCATCTTAATATTCAAAGAACTGCAGTTTAAATACACGAGCCAATCACACCTTCTAACCTCCCCATGCACAGAATTGATGACAGCAGACTGCCTACGACATTTATGTGGGTTTAAGGGTTTAAAGCACTAAATGAAAGGAATATTTGAGGTTAAAATACTTGCATATTAGAAAGAGATGACCAAAAAACAAACAAAAAAGTGGGATAAAATTTTCCCACTCAGCTGAGATGTAGCATTTGCTACTTTAATACAATTCCAAGATAAACCTTTTCTAACTTCTAAAGGTACCATGAGGGTACTCAGTATGCCTACCTGTCCACAATCTGGGCACCCTTTGGAGATGTCTACCTGTTGACAAAGCCCTTCAACTTACTTAAAGTGAGTTGTTGCCTTCTGTTTTGTTCGAGGGAGAGGCTATTTTGTGAAATATACTTTTACAACTGAAGAGGTAAGTCACACCACATACTTAATTAACTGAGTCTTTAATTTGTAAGTAGTAACTGAGAATCATCAGATATTTGAGAACAACTGTGAGCACTAAATAGATGGGCCAAAATGAGCACACAGAACAAATGACCCTGAAAAAAACAGACACTTCAGGCAATAAAAGAGGATATTAAAAATTCAAATTAGTATCCCTTGAGACATGTAGAAGACATCATATCACTAAGAAAAGACCAGAGAATAAAAAGAGCTCTTAGAAATAAAAAAGATAAATATATACATATATATATATTTTATTTTCATAAAATATATATATATTTTGAGTTAGAGTCTCACTCTGTCACCCAGACTGGCGTGCAGTGGCACGTTCCAGGCCACCGCAGCCTTGCCCTGCTGTGCTCAGGCGATCCTCATGTCTCAGCCTTCCAAGTAGCTGGAACTACAGGCGCGCACCACTGCGCCCAGCTAATCTTTTATTTATTGTAGAGATGAAGTCTTGCCAAGTTATTTGCCTGAGCGGGTCTCGAACCTGCGGGCTCAGGCAATCCACTCGCCTCGGCTTTCCAAAGTGCTGGGATTACAGGCTGAGCCACTGAGCCCGGCTGATAAAAATAATTTAAAGGATTAGTGAATATAATGAAAATGAACAAATGAAAATAAAATTATGTGTTCATCTTTAGGCTTAAAAGCTCAATATAATGCTAAGAAAGTAGTCCTTCTGGTGAAATTTCCAGAAAAATATAGGATATTTTAAAGGAAAGGACAATCACAAAAATTCAAATTTTTCATAGAAATATTTAATACTAAAATATTGCTTTATATATTTTTTAAGTTTGAAAGAAAATGTAATCTATGTATAGAATTGCCTACTCTAACTCTCAAATAAGATTAAAGGAAAGATAGATCACTTTGGATCTATAAATTTACTGATCATTCAATGTGTGTGTGTTGCGGGGGAGGTGTGTGGCTGAGGAGAGATTTCAAAATAACAAGACTGTGTAAAACAAAAACTATATATATATATATATATATATTTTTTTTTTTTTTAATTTATTTTATTTTTTTTATTTTTTTGCCTGGTGTAGTGGCTTGTACCTGTCATCCTAGCCACTAGGGATGTTGAGGCAGGAGGATCACTTGAGCCTAGGAATTTGAGTTCAGCCTAGGCAACACAGTGACACCTGGTTTCTAAAAAGTAAGTTTAAAACATTAGCTGGGCTCAGTGACATGTGCCTGTAGTCCCAGCTACTCAGGAGGCTGAGGCATGAGAATCACTTCAGCCCAGGAGTTTGAGTCTACAATGAGGTATGATCACACCACTGCATTCTAACCTGGGTAACAAGCTAATAGTTGATTTTTCTAAATGGTATTTAAGTATAACCTAGAAAAAATGAAGAAAAATACCTGTTGACACTTACACACTGTACATATAGCAGCAGCAGTTCAGTTAAATTGTATCATAATTTTGTCTCCATGAGTCTACCCATAGTACTTGCTTCATAAACGTCTTTTCTATGATGAGTAATTTTATGACTTGCTGGTTGTGATGATATCTGGTTTATCATGGGCAATTTTAGATGCATGATATCTTGATATTCCATAACCAGATGCTTAGTTTTCCCACTAGCATGTTAGGAGCCATTGAGTATAATAGTCCTCTGGTAGAGATTACATGGCCTTGCTTCAGAACCCTAAAGATTTATATGGTTACTGTACTATTGAAGTTTTCAAAAGAAAAAGGTAGTCCCTTTGCTACCCTAGATAATGTCTGCTATGATAAGATCTGTCAGGTTCTATGGCCCAAATGAGAGGACTGCCTGTCCCCTGGCCTGGACATGATACCAAGTCTTTTCTTTCTCTTGGACCCACTAAAAGTGAGTAGCTTTCCACATAAAATCTATTGGAGCAGTATTTTATCACCTATAGAATATGACCAAAACCGTACCACAGATTAGACTTCCTTCTTAGTGGTAAAAGGCATACGATGCAATGATTAGTTCTTTGTTTTGGAGCAATGACCCAACATTTCTAGACCACTGGACTCCTACAAATGTCATCAGTGAAACTTTGTAGTGCTTAATCTCTCACATCTTGGAGCACACGTCTTTTTTGACACATCCCAAGTGTGTGTTACCTATTGCTTATAGATCTGATTAATATGATATCAATATGGTGAACCAATATGATTAATATGATATCAATATAGTGAAACAATATGATGCTTTGCAGAGTCTCCAGATGGCCTGGGTTTCTTAGGACTATATCATGGCACAGGGAAACAATACGAAGGTTCTATTAACAGCTAAGTAACAAGTCTAATAGTACATTCAAGAGACTGAGAAATGTTTACTCAATAGGCTTGTGGGCTAAGTGAGCACACTATGAGATAAACTTTGGTTGTGATTTTAATTTACTATTTAACTCCTCTATGTCTATATTCTAATAAAGGAACAGCATGGTGCTTTGAATCTCTGTATATCAAAATCAACTCAGATTCTTATCAACTGTAATATATATATTATATATATTAAAAAAAATTTCTGTACCTTATAAAGTTTTGACATATTTAAACAACAAAAAAATTTGCTTGAGAAGCTAACCAATTCTTGGAGATAGCAAAGGGCTCAGCTCGGACCCTGCTTCAGATATGCAAGCCAACCCAGAGTCATACCTCCTCTATCTGGCCAATCCAGGAGACAACAATACTTTGCCTTTGTCTCCCTAGGGTCAAGTACCCTGACCAAAAACTGGCACTGCCCTTCTGACCCTATGTGGCGTAGAATCTAGAACATCTGTGTACAACAAACTTTGTTTTCTGGTGTTTCTTCTATGTTTCTTCTTGTGGCCACTCCCAAGAGAACACAGAACACCAATATGCTTTAAAAGATCGAGACAGTCAGTCTCCTTTCCAGTGTATGATCACCTGAGTCCTTTTATGAAAAGAGTAGGTAAATCAATGTTGTGTGTGTGTGTGTGTGTGTGTGTGTGTGTGTGTGTGTGTGTGTGTTTATAGTGTATGTGTATATATACATATAATATATACAATGTGGATGAATAGATAAGCTCATAAATATATAGAAAGACAGATACTAGGGTTTTTAGTATTTATGTATTTATATACATGTATTTATATCTCAGTTCTATAACTATGTGTTCTACTTTCAGTTCTGAACTTTAGAGAAGCCAATAATCAGCTTTCAATAATGCTGTTTCCCCTCACCAATATATTTCTTATTGCTTTGCTAAATGAGGTCCCAGAGAAAAAATGATGGTAGGATCTATTAACCAAAACCTTAAAGCAAAGATGTGTTTCTTGGTTGGGTGAGGTGACAGTCTATAATCCCAGCACTTTGGGAGGCCGAGGCAAGAGGATTGCCTGAGCCTGGAGGTTCGAGATCAGCCTAGGCAACTTGGTGAGACCTTGTCTCTACAATAAATCACACACACACACACACACACACACACACACACACGCACGCACGCACGCACGCACGCACACACACACACACACGACCCCAAAAAACTAGCCAGGCATGGTGGCGTGCTTCTATAATTCCAGCTACTTGGAAGACTGAGGCAGAAGGATAACCTGAGCCTAACAGGTCTAGACTGCAGTGACCGTGAGTGTGCCACTGCACTCCAGCCTGGGTGACAAAACTGCAACTCCAACTCAAAAAAAAAAGTCTTTCTTAACAATATTTAAAGAAACTCTCAACTGCTGAAGTCCCATGGCAGAGCCATTGACACTCAAGCCCAAGACATAACTGTAGGAGTGGCAGAACTTCAGAAAAGCCTGAATTCTTAGCCTAAGTTAATCTTTCATGTCAGACTTGAGCCTGATATGGAAGCAATAAAATCCCGAGATTTTGAAAGACAGGGCCCACCTGAGCAAAATAGTTAACTTGTGAGCAAAATAGTTAACTCCGGGCCCATCTGAGCAAAATAGTTAACTTGTGAGTTTTCTGCTCTGTTATAGTAAATTCATTCTGGCAGTTCATTTTTCTGATCCTTTTAATTTATTTCTCAATATATTATGTATTACTCATTTTATTTTATTATAGAGATGTGGGATACAAGTAAGGGTTAACTACACAAGCAGGCTGCATGCAGGTGAAGTTTGGGCTTCCAACTGGTCCTCACTTCCCCTGGTTTATGTTGTTATTTACATCCCCTGCCCTCCCTCCCCTGGCAGTGCCCAGTGACTACCCCTTGTGCTAATGTGACTAGTGTTCAGGGTCCACTTATGAGTGAGAATATACAGTATTTAGTTCTTTGTTTCTGTGATAGATCACTATGTATGATGGTCTCTAACTTCATAAGGAAACTCTATAATATCTACTTCATTTAAGGAATATTGACACTTTTCCCAAGCATTCAGGAGACCCTTTGTGAGAAAATTAAATCTGTGGTCATCAGAGAGTGCTCCAGTATACACAAACTCTTCCTTCTCCAGGTTTATATCAGCTCAACCTGTTGGCACTCTTATGATCCCTTCAGGTCTGCTTCCCTGGTTCCTGCTTGCAACTCCTTTCTTATATAAACACTTCTATCCAGATTAGGTACACAATTTTCTGCTTGGGTTAGATTTAATATTTTCCCCTAATTAAGAACCTCTTGTCCAGAAAAATATCTGTGGTCACAGCTTGAGGAAAGCAAGTATTATCTTCTCTAGTATTGCTGAATTTGGATTTCTTATATGGTTTTAACAAGAAATTGGAAGAGAGGTTGGGTATCTATCCTCCAAGAAGAGGGAGTTGGCCTTGAAAGTTCACCAGGAACTCAAGATTCAAGATTCTCAAGTACACCTATCCAGATAACTTCTTTCAAAATCTCAGAAGTTATTGCTTCCCTATCAGGTCATCTGAACTGATTTTTGCCAAGTTATATGTAACCAAAAGCATCTTTATAAATATAATAGAACAATGTAAATGTAAAAATATCAACTTTAGCACAATCAAAAGTCAACATTCTGTGCCTTCATGTATGTATGATATAACTGATTATACATATATATACATATATATATAATTCTATAACTTTTTATTCTTTATGTGTTAGTGGTCTATTTTCTTTGGTCATATCTGCATATACACAGATATTGGTTGCCCCTAACTTTATCTCATAGGCCATCTAGAACAAAAATTGCTTGAGTAGTATTTATGAATAGAAGCTACATTCTTCATTTTTCATATCAGACAGTAGATAGATCTACTTTCCCTATACTCTTATCACATTATCATTTTTTTCTTTCTCATCCTCTATGATTCCCTACAAGTATTAATGTCTATAACAGTAAATGTGCCCTCAATGCACAGATAGATATTTGCTTATATGCCTCTATGTTTTAGAAATGGATAAGAACTGGACCAAGCTCTGTAGAGCACATCTATCAAATATTTAATATGTATTTTTCTCTCCTAAATGAATACCACTGGAAAAATTTCCTGTTCCCTGAGGAATATCTGAATGACATGTTGCAGGCTGTACAACCTTTCCACAACCTGGAACTTAAAACATTTACAGGTTAGAAGGTAAATAAGCATATAGCATATGCTAATTCTGTCCTTATGAATAGTTATTTGTGTTTTCACTATTTAATGAAGTTATGGACTGTGGCCTTTCTGTGAAAGTACAGTAATTAGGAATCAATTACATTTGACATTGAAACATTGGTTACTCTGATGCTGTGGGATAATTGAGAAATAACCATATTGTCATTTTTTTGTACTTTGGCTACATTGAATCATAGCATTTTAGTAGTGATGCACTGGCAAATTACACATACATTTGTTCATATTAGGTCATGGAATGTGAAGACAGCATGAAAAAACTGCTCATTTAGAATGAACTCCAAAGATAATGTGTAAGTTCAAGCAACTATGCAAAGACGGGGGAACGTCTCAATTTTCCATTCTTAATGCAATTAACACCACTTAATAGGATGTGGTGCAATATCAGAAAATGTATCTAAATGTCTTGCTGGGTTTTTTGATTTTTTAATTTTACCATTAAAAAGAACTAAAATATTCAAATTAAACGGTTTTTTGGGGGGAATAAAGGTTTTTTTAAAGAAAAAAATTTCTTAAAAATACAAATAACTTGTGAATAATGTATAAAAATAAATATATGCAATAATAAATTGGCTTCCACTGCCTTGAAGATGTTTTCAATTGGATTTTTAAAAGAGATTCTCTGCTTCTGATGTGACTGAGAAACAAAATCTTGTAATATAGAAATATTTTGTTTTGCTTATTGGTTGTATATATTTAATTTACTTATAGCATTGATACTGCTAACCAAGTCTCACGGGAAAAACTAGTGGTGACAAGCAATGAGCTAGGATCTTAGTTGAAGATTCTAATAAGAATGTCATGAGAATTCCCACATTAAGAGTAAACAGGCAGTTGTTTACTTGCTAAAAAACAAAGGAAATCCCAAAGACTCTACTTATACATCTTATAACAGAACCACCTTATAATCTACTGTTTAGAACATCTGTCTCAACTGTCAAATAAGGTAAATTTCATGCAGATCACTGCTTTTTTCCTTATTTCTTCCTTTTCCTTTTTCATTTTCTCACTTTTAAACTTTAAAAATATATATTTCAGATTCTCATCATGAGTTAAAAAATATAGGAGCAAAAATTTACCTTACAAATTTACAAGTATAGGAAAAGTTTAGCTAAATAATTTTTTTCAACGGCCAAAAGGTAATTTTCTATTGCTGAAAATTATCCGGGTTTGTGGCACTCTTAATCTGAAGGATCTATATACTATGACAAGGAAATTTCACTTTTAACATGACCACAGTTGAAAAATGTAAGCTTCTCAGAGCATCTGGATCTCAGTTGTCTCATGAAAGTATTGTTTAGATTTAAGTGGATCCTATTCTTTTATTTTTATTTTAAAGATGTGAGGTACAATTCAGGGTTAGATATACAAATGATCATTATACAGGTAAAGTTTGGGTCTCACTTTGGTCCCATCTTCACCTGGTTTGAGATCAGGTACCTTTATCGATAATGTGTGCCCACTCCTCCCTCTCTTGCAGTTTCCCACCACTGCCAATCCCCTTCTTATAGTATTGTGATAGTTGTTCAGAGTCTACCTATGAAGCCATACTAGCAACCAAAAGATACATGAAAAACTACTCAGCTTTACTAATCATCAAATAAGTACAAATTAAAACCACACTGAGATACCACCTAACCAGTGGTAGTTTGGCCATCATCAATAACTCAAAAAACAACAGATGCTGGACCTCTCCAGGGAAAAGGGAATACTTCTACACTATTAGTGAGAGTGCAAACTAGTACAACCTGTGTGGAAAACACTGTTGATTCCTAAAAGATCTAAAAATCGACCTTCCATATGACCTAGCAATCCCCCTTCTGGGACTATATCCGCAGGAAAACAGATCCTATTCTTTTAAACATAATGTGTACTTTGCAACAGCGAATGGGAGATTGTGTGTAATAGCAAGAGTTGTAGTCCTTAAAAAAACTGAAAGCATTGTTCCAGAGCTGTCTTCAACTAATACCAGCCCTATTATCTTCATTCAGACCAACCCATCAAATGAAGCAGTACAAATACCCTATAGAGATCAGATTGTTTTAAAAGCTTGGTACCCTTGATCACTGACTACACAATTACTTAAGAGAGGAAATCTGAGAACAAAACAAAAGTAATTAAGTGTGGGAGGTTTGTTTTTTAAATTATAAACAAACTAAATTAATTAAAACACAGAGTAATTCGTTGTGAAAAGATTATAACAGAAATTGTCTCAAATGCGACTCCAAAAATCATTACCTAGTAGTCAACCAATTAACAAACAATTAAAACAATGGGCACAAATGTGGTTTGTACTTCCTAGGATGCAATTTGGTTCTTTTTCATTTGTGTAAATTGTAAGTTTAAAATTTTTTTAATGGTAAAAGAAGTAAAATTATTGTTAATGACTCTTGCTGGAAAAATTTAACAAAATAAATAAATATTATTACATCTATTTGTGCTATTATCTTTTTCTGAAAAGACAAATACCAGTAAAAGTAGATCACCTTGAGGACATAGAATGGCAGTAACATTAGATCCAACATATCCCCTGAAAAGGGAGAAAATAGAATCTAGGAATAGTTTTATTATCAAACGAATCTTATGGGTCTCATATTTCCTTTTCTTTTTCAAATATTTCTCAAAGTAAAGTTTAAGGCAATTTCCCCCCCTAAAATACGCTATTTCTATCTGATTATAGTAAGTTCCAGTTTCTTTTGGAGACATATTCAGAAGCAATTGAAATATTAAACTGAAAATGGTAGTTTCCTAAGATTTGATCCAAGATATTATCTATGTGTTAGAAAGTTTCAGCATAGCAATTTGACATGTAGTGATGAGCATTACTAATACAAATGTGTTATGATTCAGCAGGAGCTCGGAAGAATTCTCAGCAATATATTACTTCCATCTTATTGTGCAACCACCTATGATGATCTTTGCATTCTCAAATCAACACATCTCCATTCCTGGTGATTTATTTTAGCTGATTCTCTGCTGAATTTTAAACAAATGTTCAATATTTTCAAAATGCTTTACAGTGGAGGAGAATGTTAGGAAATGGTTGTCACTAGAATGAACGTTCCAGAGGAAAGATTAGAGTGATTATGTGATGATCTGGAGAGTAATTCTAGCTCTCAGCAGAACAGAATGAATCAGGGCACCATCATTCAGTGCGTTCATGTCTGCAATTGACTAATGACACTATTCATGTATAATTAAGAATAACATGCAAAATAACCCATTGCCAGTCATTAATTTGTAACATATTAGACCTCTCACCTGGAACTTCATATACATTCTTTGCAACAAACCGTAGATTAATTCTGAGATTAATGGTCTTGTTTTTTTTCAGCTATATTTTCTTTAGTAAAATACTGCCTCATTCTCACTTAACTGATAATTGTCTTCTCATAGAAAATACATCCCTACCTTAAAGACAAACGACAGTAACAGACATTAGGGACTGAGAAAGTATCATTTTACAAGTTAAAAAACATAAAACTTTAAAAACATTAAAAGTATTTTACACAGGGTCACAGAGCAAGCTAGCATAAAAACTGGAACTAAAATACTAATCTCTGGCTTCCCAAGTCAATTTTTATACTAGTTAATTATGTCTCAAAGCAATACACATGTGTTCAGGAAAATACAGGTGTTTCTCTTAGTGATATTTTCTTATTATTACTATTGAACCTGGACTGGCATTAGCAACGTTAATTAACGGATGACTTAAATCATCTGTATTTGGACCCATGACATTTTGTAACGACTTCTTTAAACATTAGTTTAATTAAATTCTATTTTTTGCTTATGTACACCAATGGTGTGCATTTTCTTGTGAAATAGAGCTTAAGTTCTTTAATCTAGTATTAAAATCTGTGCATAAACCAATTGATCCACTCTGACATATTTCTTTTTTTTTCTTTTCTTTATTTATTTTAGAGATGTGGGGTACAATTCAGGATTAGGCATATAAGTGGTCACTGTACAGGTAAAGTTTGGGCCTATGTATACTGTACTACACATAGTGAGGCAGGGCTCTCTGTTGGTTTGAAAAAAAGTAAAAAGTACTTTGGGTTGCATAGCTTGACTACAACTTCCACTTGCTAGCATGTCAATCAGCAGTCAAGTTACATATCACAACTTGATCAGGAAAAACATAAAAAATAACAGAACTCACCTTATATAGTTACCAGAACATTAAATAAGATGAACCAAATTAACATATATAACTACATATATTAGAATATATTTGTGCACACACACACACACACACACACACACACACACACACACAGTACCAAAAATGTGTATACATTAAATGTGTTTACATTTTAAGAAAGGATAAATCTGTTTTAAAATTGTGATACTCAAAGTATACTGATAACAAAAGATTGAATGCAAGTCACATTTGACTTCTGCAATTACAAGAGGTGCTCAGACACTTCTGATTAAAAGTAATACATAGATAACATCTTAAAATGTGTGTGTGTGTGTGTGTGTGTGTGTGTGTGTGTGTGTGTGTGTATGTGTGTGTGTGTGTATACATATGACTCAATTTCTTCAATTTCTTACATCAAGCTGATTCATACATTCTTTCCATATAGTTACTATGCTAATTACCCTTCTAAGGAATAATCCCTAAATCCTAGTATGTACTCTTATTTTCTATAAAGACCTCAATTATCTAGATGAAGTGGTCACTCCTTTCTGTAATTCATAAAATGTGAAAATAGCAGTATCTGCTAAGTTTTAGAAGAGTTATCCAAAGCCCCCAAATTCAAGTGAGTTGACCCATTATGCTATCTATTTCTGCAAATAAATCACGACAAACTTAACAGCTTGAAATAACAAACATATTTTCTCACAGCTTCTGTGTGTCAAAAATTCAGTCATAACTTAGATTTGTCATCACAAAGCTGCAATTAAAAGTGTTGAAAAGGACTAGAACTCAGAGAAATCGTGATTATAATAATAATCCTGGTTTGTAATTAAAGGGAAATGGATGAATGTTTTTTCTCTTGCAAGTCAAATTTCATGTAAATAAAATAAAATATTTTGCAAAATTAAGAAACAGCCAGCTATATTCTCAGAATATATCAAACTTCTGACAAATTCAAAATAATCATATTTATTATTATTTTATTCAAGCATTCTAAGTTTTTTCTTTCTAAACTAACTTTTAAAATAATAAGTCTGATCATCTCTTCCTATGTTTGCATGCCATTGGTACTTTCCGAGATTTAATTATCAAGTCTATTTTTTGGTTGAGAAATCCACCTATTTTTGTACTAATTTGTTTTTATAGAGGAATTATAAAAATCCTTTTACTACCTCTCAGATATTATTTTAGTTTATATTTCATTTAATTGTTAGGATGTTTTTCCATAAAAAATTTTTCTTATTTTTTTGTTTTGTAAATGTTATTATTTTTTTCTTTACATTTTCCATAGTTCAAAGAACAGAAAGTCCTTATCTAATGCACTGTTATATAGTTATTAACCTATATTTTATTCTAGGAATAGTGTTGTTTTATAAATCTTTAGCATATGCAGAATTTATTTTAGTGGAAAATATAAATGGCCTAAATTATTTTTTCAAATGACTAACAAGTTTTTTTTTTTTTTTGAGTTGGAGTCTCACTCTGTCGCCCAGACTGGAGCGCAGTGGCCGCTTCCGGCCACCGCAGCCTCGACCTGCTGGGCTCCCGCGATCCTTCCGCCTCAGCCTTCCGAGTAGCCGGAATTACAGGCATGCGCTACCACACCCGGCTGATTTTTTGATTTATTGTAGAGATGAGGTCTCGCTGCCCAGGCGGGTCTCGAACCCGCCGGCTCAGGCAATCCACTCACCTCAGCCTCCCAAAGGCGCGGGATTACAGGCTGAGCCACCGAGCCCGGCTGACTAACAAGTTTTAAACGCCATCTTTTTCATAATCTTTTCTCCCATTACTGCTTTGACAGCCATTGTTATATTAAAGCCTTTCTATTTGCTTCTACTGCTTTGTTTCTGTGTTAGTTCCATAATGTGTTGTTTGTAGCTTTATATGCTTAAAATATGATAAAGTAAGTTGTGTATGTTGCCCTTATTTTACAAAAATTTTTTCCCCATACTTCACACTTTGAAACTTTAGGTAAACTTTGCATACTTTTTAAAATGTGGGCATTTATTAAGACTGTTATTTATGTAACATCATACAGATTTTTAAATAATATCTTAATGTATATATTTGTATATGTGTTTAAATATGCATTTATATGTGTGTAGTTTATTTTTGCTTTGTATCCAGAGGCATATAAAACATAGATTCATATGCTTTGCATAGATCTTATTAAACTCACATATTATTCCTATTACCTTTTCAGATATGTAGTTAGTATGGTGAAAATAAAGTTTTAAAATAGAAAAAGAATACATAGAAAAACTTTTTTATAATTTAAAAATAGATATAATATATACTTAGTGATGTGACAGTGAGAGTAAAAGAACTATCAGTCTTTAGGGGCGTGAGAAACCCTAATCTACCAAGACAACATATGGACATTTAGGCCATATGTGGGGGACACCAAAAAACCCAGAATTTATAAAGAATTGTATATTTATTCTTACATGTTTAAACTGCAGTCACCTTAAAGTACTCTCTGTTGGATGCAATACACCGATCAAGACTCTTTTTACACTGCTCAAAACAGTTTTTGAACTGGTCAGTTCTGATGCCTTTTAAGTGCTTCTACCACTTTTTGTTTCACCTCTTCCACAATGAAAAAACGTTTCTTGCTGAGGACTTTTTAATCCAGGGAAACAAAAAAAGTCACTTGGGACAAGATCAGCTGAAGAGGGAGGGTGAGTTATGGGGAATTATTCATTTTTGGTCAAAAACTGCTGAACACTCAACTAAGTGCAGTGTGGGCGGGTGCACTCGTAAATCACCCATTATGAAATAAGTAAACACATTGAAAGACTCTCAAAAAAAAAAAAAAAAAAAGAGAGAAATTAACTGAAGCCGAACACAACCTCTCTCACAACACTAATTGGGAAACTAATGTCAATGGATTCTTAGAACACTTACCTAACAGGGGAAAGGAAGCCTATATTCCTGTACTACAAGAGGCCTGCCCTCTAAAAGATAATTCTGGGTGTCCTCATATAATTGACCACTTGAGTCTAACTAATCAAATATCCATTTAGTGTTGACTAATACTTTTTAGGAAATAGTGTATTCCTGTGAATATCTGTAAGCACAAAGTGCATGGTGATTTGTTTGGGCAAATTCTAGTGTTTTTAGTTGATGGGATTGCCATTAAAGGTGGGACAATTTGCAGTTATCAGTATTAGTAAAATTTACAAATGAGGACTACATTGCTTCCAGAACCCTGAAAGGACTAAAAATGTTTCATGTTCCTAAATAATATATAAAATGTATCCCCTTGGAGGAGGATATTCTCAATGTACTGTCATATCTGTGCTCCTAGGAAAATATAAATACAGTTAAGATATTGCTTGCAAAAAATTATATGTGATGGCAAGATTGCTAATATACCCCATCAGTAGCCTGGTAAAGGCTTAAGTGCTGAAGGATTACTGATTGAGAGACTAGAGAAATAGACACTAAGTAGAGAATATTGGCTAAATCTTTTGTTGTTGTTGTTGTTGTTATTATTATTATAGAGATGTGGGGTACAAGTGGGGATTAATTACAAGGTAGGCTGCATGCAGGACAAGTTTGGGCTTCCAACTGGCCCTCCTTGCTCTGGGAGTGGACCTGGTACCCTTTGTGTTATCATGTGCCACCCCCCCACCACATCCATCTGTCCCTCCACTAGCAGTGCCCAGCAACTGCTGATCTCTCCCTTGTGTTAAAGTGGTTATTGTTCAGGGACCACTTATGAGTCAGAGCATGTGGCATTCAGTTATTTTTTTTCTATGATAAATCACTTAGTATGATGATCTCCAACTCCATTCAATTTGCTGCAAAGTTCATGATTTTGTTCTTTTCTATGGCTGTGTAATACTCCATCATGTATACATGCCACATTTTCTTTATCCAGTCTACTTTTGAAGAGTAGTGGGATCGGTTCCATGTTTTTGCTATTGTGAATAGTGTGGCAATAAACATGCATGTGCAAGTGTCTTTTTGGTAGACCATTTTATGTTCCTCTGGGGATATTCCCAGGAGGAGGATTGCTGGATCATATGGAAGGTCAAATTTTAATTCTTTTAAGAATTGCCAGCTGGGCTCGGTGGCTCAGCCTGTAATCCCTCGCCTTTGAGAGGCTGAGGTGAGTGAATTGCCTGAGCCCACGGGTTCGAGACCTGCCTGGGCAGCGAGACCTCATCTCTACAATAAATCAAAAAATCAGCTGGGCGTGGTAGTGCATGCCTGTAGTTCAGGCTACTTGGAAGGCTGAGGTGGAAGGATCGCCGGAGCCCAGCAGGTTGAGGCTGCGGTGGCCGGGAGCGGCCACTGCACTCCAGTCTGGGCGACAGAGTGAGACTCCAACTCAAAAAAAAAAAAAAGAATTGCCAAACTGTTTTCTATAAAGACTGAGTTCGTTTGCACTCCCACTGACAGTGTAGAAGTGTTTCCTTGTCGCCATACCCACTCCAGCATTTGTTGTTTTTGACGTATTAATGACAGCCATCCTTATTGCAGTTAGGTGATATCTCATTGTAGTTTTGATCTGTATGTCTCTGATGATTAGTAAGGCTGAGAATTTTTTGCATGTCTGTTGGCTGTTTATATATATTGTTTTGAGAAGTGCCTATTCATATCCTTTGTCCATTTTTTAAATGGAGTTTTTTTTTTTTTCTTTCATTTCATTTGAGTTTCTTGTAGATCCTGGATGTTAGGCCTTTGCCAAATGCATAATTTGCAAATATTTTCTCTCATTTTGTGGGTTGTATTTTACTCTCCTAATGGTTTCTTTTGCTGTACAAAAGCTTTTCAGTTTAATGAGATTTTATTTATTTATCTTAGCTTTTATGGCATTCACTTTTGGGGATTTGGTCAAGATTTTGTTACCTGCTATGGTGTACATAAGGATGTTTCTGGTGTTATCTTCTAGGATTCTTATAGTTTGAAGTTTTATGTTTATTTTATCCATTTTCAGTTTATTTTGTATATGGTGATAGGTAGGGGTCCAGTTTCAGTTTTTTGCTTGTGGTCAGTCACTTTTCCCAGCATCATTGCTAAATATGGTTTCCGTCCCCCAGTGATTTTTGTTGGTGACTTTGTTGAAGATGAGTTGGTTGAGAGACCATGTTTTTGCTTCCAGAATCTCTGTCCTATTCTATTGGCCTATGTGTCTATTCTTGTACCAGTACAGGCTGTACTGTAGCCTTGTAACATAGTTTAATGTCTGAAAGTGTGATACTTCCTGCTTTCTTCCTTTTGCTGAGGATTGTTTGGATATTAGTGCTCTTTCTTGTTTCCATAGACTAAATCTTCTATAGCAAAATATTTACCAGTTGACTGGATATAGTCAACATTTTTCATAATATTGACTATTAAGTGTGGGGGGTGACTTTAAGGGACAGAGCCAAGGCATTGTGTAATCCACCTTGAGTTACCATTTATATTTTTAAGTTTGAGATCAGAACACATTGAACTGTCAAATGTGGAAATCACCCTTGTATTTATTAGGTAATAAGTGTTATGTAATAAGTGTTAATTCTTAAATGTTTTTAACTTATACTGGGCCATATTAGCTATTTTAACTGGGGGAGGGGGAATCTGTAAAGTCTCACTTTTCTGTAAAGCCAACATGTAAGTGCCAAAGACTTAATGTAATTGAATGTATTTATCATTAAATTAGAGAAACCAGGTCTACTATGAGACTTTTTTTTTTTTACAGGAATGGGTGCTATCACCATGGGAAATTTGGGCAATGTAATAGTTAAGATGAGGTGTATTTATTTGCCTTCTATTTTATATTTTGAAATTCTTCAAAGATTATAAGGAAGCTTGTGTTTAACTCTAGTGGAATCCCCAAGTATTACTAATTTGAGTTCCAGTGTTTATAAAGTTTTTGAAGGCTTGCTAATTTGCGTATTTTAGCAATTGGCAGTGTTAATTCAGAGCCTATATTGTAGAGGTGCAAATGCAAATAAGCACCCTTTTATCTTTGTGCCTGTCAGGGCTAGTCAAACTTCAGTTTTGCATTAACTAGGGTACACAGGGAAGACCTTATTCTCAGTCCACAATGCTTAAAATCATAAAACTTGTGTTGTTAAAGATGCACAATATACAAATGGACTCAACAAAAATACTAGCAAGGGAAATCAATATTGCTAAGAAAATATTTTGGTACTATTTGTTAGAACACTTGAAGAGGATAAGTGTCTCACATCAGGTGCATTCTTCTTCTTCTTTTTTTTTTGAGTTGGAGTCTCTCTCTGTCACCCAGACTGGAGTGCAGGGACATGCTCTTGGCCACCGCAGCCCTGACCTGCTGGGCTCCGGCGATCCTTCCACCTCAGCCTTCCAAGTAGCTGGAACTACAGTCACGCGCTACCATACCTGGCTAATATTTGATTTATTGTAGAGACGAGGTCTTGCCAAGTTGTTCAGGCGGGTCTCGAACCCGTGGGCTCAGGCAATCCACTTCCTCGGCCTCCCAAAGCGCTGGGATTACACATTGAGCCACCGAGCCTAGCCAGGTGCATTCTTCTAAATGCAGATAACATGAGAGAAAAGTTGGTTTTGTGCAAGAAAGTTGATTTCATGTCACAGGCAAAAGATTGCTCATGGATTTAGAATTCCTCAGTCATACAAATCTTTCACGTTATGTCCATATGCTTCTATGAGCCTTAATTAAGATTACTCTTATAATAACAAATAAAAGAAAACACAGACATCCCAGGCCAGAGTATGCAGGACTCATTCCATTTAAGTAGTACATTTATGTTTCCTTTGAAGACACAGCAGATCCATCATCATAAATTTATATACACTTTATATAACATTGAATTTTTTATGGGTATTTTATTGACTTTAACATTTATGAAATAGTAGCCATTTTAACTTCATATATTCAAATGTATTGATTTTTCTCAACCTAGTACCAATGCCACAACAGCATTCCATTTAAAAAATGTAGGCTAGTAGCAGTTTTCTGCTGGCAGTTTCTATTGATCATTCATAGAAATTTGAATTCATGGTACAGCAGAATACTAAAAGTTTCAGGGTTTTTTTTTTTTGTATTCGTTTCCAGTTTTAAATGCTTACAGTGTTTTGCCTATCATTGAGAATTATTTTTAAAGCAGTCAGTATTCATAGAAAAATAACATGAAAAAATATTTTCTTACATATAAATTTAAACCTTTTGTTCAATATTAGCATTAAAAATAAATTAAAATGCCAGTGGGGATACACTTTATCGTGTAAGATAAATATATGCATTATATTTAAATTAGTCAAATATTTCTATCATTCTAGCTACCTACCTACCTATCTGGTATTTATAGCCAATCGAAAGCAACTGAATTATAAAGTGATGTAAACAAAAAGCGCACAAGAAAAACAAGTTAAAAATATTTAACATCACTTATAATCAAAAGAATGCAGGCCAAATGTGGTGGCTCATGACCATAATCTCAGCACTTTGGGAGACTGAGGTATGAAGATTGCTTGTATAATCCAAAGAATGCAGGCCAAATGTGGTGGCGCATGACCATACTCTCAGCACTTTGGGAGGCTGAGGTATGAAGATTGCTTGAGGCTAGGAGTTGAGACCAGTCTGGGCAACATAGTGAGAGGTCATCTCTACAAAAAAATAATAAAAAATAAATAAATGGTTGTGTGTGGTGGCATGTGCCTGTAGTCCCAGCTACTCAGGAGGCTACAGCAGAAGGATTGCCCGAGCCCAGGAGGTCAAGGTTGCAGTGTGAGCATGCGACTGCACTCATTTGCAGGACAGAGTGATTCTGACACGCACACACATGCACAAAGAATGCATATAACAATATCAAATACATTTGTCTATTTATTAAAAATAGTCCATTCTCAATATTATTCCACAAAGTATTTAAGAACTTTTATAAAAATACATTAAAACTCACAAAAAAATAGGCACTGTAAAATGACTTTTCAAGTGAGGCTCACACCTGTAATCCAAGCACTTTGAGGGGCTGAGACAGGATTGCTTGAACCTGGGAGTCAGACCAGCTTAAGCAATATAGCAAGACCTCATCCTCTCTACAAAATTAACTGGTCATCGTGGCATGCTTCTGTACTCCCAACTACGTGGAAGGCTCAAGTGGAAGGATAGCCTAAGCCCAGGTGGTATCACTGCATTCCAGCCTGGGTGATGGAGTAAGATCATGCCTCAAAAAAAAAAGTAAATAAAAAAGAAAAATGGCATTTCAGTAAAGAACAGACAGCTTATACAATAGTACTCCTATAAACTTATAATGCAGCTTTGAAAAGTTCTATTGCCAACCGGGCTCAGTGGCTCAGCCTGTAATCCCACGCCTTTGGGAGGCTGAGGTGAGTGGATTGCCTGAGCCCGCAGGTTCGAGACCTGCCTGGGCAGGCAAGACCTCATCTCTACAATAAATAAAAAAAAATTAGCTGGGTGTGGTAGTGTGCACCTGTAGTTCCTGCTACTTGGAAGGCTGAGGCAGAAGGATCACTGGAGCCCAGCAGGTCGAGGCTGCGGTTGCCCGGAGCGGCCACTGCACTCCAGTCTGGGTGACAGAGTGAGACTCCAACTCAGAAAAAAAAAAGTCCTATTGCCTAGTATTTACAATATTATACTTTTAATCATTATTTTAGAGTATACTCCTATACATTTTTTAAAGTGTTACCTGTAATGTGGCCTGAGGTAAGTCCTTCAGCAGGTAGTTCAGAAGAAGGCTCTGTTATCATGAGATGACAGCTTCCGTGTGTCCTTGCTTCTAAAGACCTTCCAGTGAAACAAAATTTGGAAGCAGAAGACAGTGATATTGATAATCCTGACCATGTATAGGGCTGGGATAATATGTGTGCTTGTGTCTCAGATTTTAACCAAAAAGCTTAAAGAGTAAAGGATAAAATAAAAAAAATCTAAAAAATAGAACAAATCTATATAATATAAATACCAGAAATTAAAATATTTTAGTACAATTATACAATGTGTTTTTTAAGCTAAGTGTTACTGCAAAAGAGTGAAAAAGTTAAAAACATTAAAAGTTTATAAGGTTAAAAAGTTAGTAACCTAAAGTTAATTTATTGAAGAAATAATTTTTTAAATTTAGTATAGCCTAAGTGAACAATATTTATAAAGTCTACAGTAGTGTACAGTAATATCCTAGACCTTCTTCACATTCAGTCACAACTTACTCACTGACTCATCCATAACCAGTCTTACAAGTTTCAATCCTAATCAGGACTCTATACAGGCATACCATTTTAATCTTTTATATCATATTTTCACTGTTCCTTTTCTCTGTTCAAAAATACAAATACTTACCATTTTGTTATAACTGCTTATGCTATTTAGTACTGTAACATGCTAGTGCTTGTTTGTAGTCTAAGATCAATAAGCTATAACATATAACTTAGGTATGTAGTAGGCTATATGGTCTAGGTTTGTGTAAGTTCAAAATTGCCTAAGGATGCATTTATCAGAATATATTTCTTTCATTAAGCTATGTATGACAATAAATTGTTTTGAAACCAGAACTTAAAGAATATATGAGTGGAAAGAGAAACAATAGAAACATTGGCACACAAAATTGCACCACATAATTTCTTGTATATGTACTAGAAGTGACCAAAAAAGTTGGTCCAAGTTATTCATTGAACACTTTTAAAAAGAGAGAAAACAAACTTTGATAAAGTATTCATAATGTCAAAACACAAGATCAAAACATTAATCAAGACCATTTTTCCTGATACTAGGCTGAAGGGAAAAATTATATTTAGGATTTTCCTAATTACGTCTTTACAGTAACTATCATTTTGATTTTCTTAAACTCTAATTCTCCTACAACTGTTTGTTATGGCCTTCATCAATGCAAACTGATAGCATGAGTTCTATCATGAATCATAAATCAATAAATTCTAAAAGAAGACAGATTAAAGCTATTCCATATGGAAATTTTATTAATCCCAGAAATAATATTTAAAGTATATAAATAAATGTATAAACTGCAGGCATATGCCCATTACATAATGCTCACAAAAGCTTAAGAACTGCCCATTTAAAATTGTCAACCAACCCCCGCTTATTTCAGTCAAAATAATCCCACTAATATACCAGCACAACAAATTTTTCCTTTGAGAATTCAACTAGTTACCTTCCAAAAGATGAAACAATTATCTGGAGACACTGCAGAAAATTCATTTGATATGAAAAAAAAAAAAACCTTCACTGGCCAGCACGAGGTACTTGTCATATAGAAGAACAATGAGAACTAAAATGTCTACTGGAGTCAACCTAGATTGTTTTAGATGCAACATTCTATCCATTCAAACAGACAGGTGTATCTTAGGATAGTTCTATCAGTTCATCAATGATGAAAATAAGCTCATAGGTGAATTGACCACATAATGCCATGGAAAATCATTAAATAACACTGGATAAGAAAATTAAAGGAGAAAATGGCAGAGTCTGAGCTTTCAATCAGAGGAAGTCTTTGGGATGTTTGGAAGAATGTATAGGGAGTATCTTGAGAAAAATGTGAAAATGAGTGACTCCTACTAAGTGGAGAAAATTCCTAGTCATTTAGACACAGTAAAGTAGTTATTTTCATATATGAGTTTTCAGAAAAGTTACTTGAGAAGCATCATAATAATGAAGATTTTCAGATTCTTCCCTTAGAAATTTCAGGAGATAGAGTGGAGTCTGGGAATCTACATTTATCAGACATCTAAAATAACCTTAAGCCAAGTAGTCCTAGGTCTCTAATTTGAAAAATACTCTTTCTTCACAAGAAAGCAATGTAATGCAATAGAACAAAAACACAATGATATTGGAAAATCCAATTGTGACCTAAGTTCTGAAGATTGATTGAATATCTTTTATTGGTAGTTCCCCTCAGGAAATATTATTTCTCTACATGACAAAACAAATGAATGTATGAATGACTTACAATGTTCTGGATACTTTAAAATTTTTTCCAAATAATAAAAAAACTTGCAAAGATATTTATTAGAGTTGCATATGAAATATAGATGAAATCGCTCAAATTATTAATAAGCTAAATGCTCAACAATATGATAATCTGTACATAAATTAAATTGAAGTACATAAATTAAATGGAATAGATGACACTACCAAAATGGTAATTATTATAGCATATACTATATATAATGATATATGTATACATGGTGTAAATTTAAACAGCAGAAATCAAAATTAAATGTGCATGATGATCAGAATTATTTAAATGATGCATGTCTATACTAGTATCCACAAGGTCACTTTAAAAAATTTAAATAATTATATTTGAAGTTTGGATAAAAACATTTTTCTTGGTATAATTTCATAATTAGTTTATAACAATATACTTTAAAAATGCTCCAAAGTTAGCATTCAAATTATCTTAATTACCTCAAAGCTGTTATTGTAACTCGAACACTTTCTAAAAAGATATGATAGGTTAGTACTTTGCCTAAGCATTTGTGGGTACATATGACACTTGGGGTTTTTATTTTAATGTTCTGTATGAGAAGCTCCCCATCAGAATACATATTTTTTGTGCTTGTTTATTTTTGTTTTTGTTTTTTTACAAAAATTCTGGTTACCTATTAATCAGTAGTCTGAGGAAAGAGCTTCAGTGAAACTTCAATGATTAATTTGCATCATTGTAGAAGATAAAGTTTTAATTATGTGTTTAAAAACATCAGAGCCAAATCCTTGAAGCGTTAATACCTGCAATGGACAGACAAGGACCAATGATTGTGGGGGTCCTGCTCCCTCCGGGTGTGGGATTTCCTGAAGGAAAGATGAATAGGCGAAAGAAGGAACTTACGATGAAAATAATAATGTACTTGGACACCTGCTTGCAGGCCAGAAGCCTGCAGGACAGATGACATGTAATGTTAGTTAACAGAAAGCTTTTATACCATTTGTAAAGGGGCAAGACAAAGAAAATTCCTTTATGTACATATCCTTTAAAAGTTACCACCATCTAGCGATCTAGAAGCAACAAACAAGCCAAGAACACTATCTGCTTTCAGTCAATAAGTCTTTTTCATAAAGCCAAAAATAATAGTTTTAGTCCAAAGTCCTGAATTACAGTCCTTGAAATGTCTCAAGAAAGTTTCCAAGTGCACATTTCTCCACATATTAGGAGTTTTCTTTCTGGGGCTTCTATGACCTTCAGAGTTTTGTAATTGCCTCCCTTGTCCAGGTGTCTTCGTTACTTTTCTCTTATCCTGCAGTGTTTATTTCTAAAGAAAACTCAAAAGAAGCTTTTAGTGATGTTTCCCAGGCTCTGAAGGTTGCTTTCTGTCTTTAGTTAATTTATCATAAAAGTATCCAGTTAGTATATTATGAATTTAGTGAAAGCTCACTCTATAAACATTAACTTAGAATTTTAACTATTGAATTAAGTAAAAACCTTAATGATTAATCTTCATCCTAAATCTGTGAAAACAGTGTTATAAGTCACCTATGTAACTCCTAGATAAGTGTTAGAATGTATAATGAATTCATAATGAACTCACTATAAACTTGTGCTTCTAAAAAACCTTATGTCTAAACACTAAGCTACATAATTGTAAATCAAATAAGGAGTGAATATACTTATATCATTTTTTACTCAAGCAATATCTAGTAACTTATAACCAAGTGAAAGAAAGCATTCTTGATGTGCTTCAGAGTTTAACCCATGCATATGTTAGAAAAGGCCAAATGGCATAGTGGGAAATGGAAAAATGAACCATGACATTTCCAGGTTAGTTGTGAGTACTTCATATAAACATGCCATTTTCTTCTTCCATGACTGCACAGAATTCTTTGGCCATACCAAACAGCAAAGATGGAAGACAGAAGGGTCTCAGCTGCCCTGACTCGCTTTGAGGCTGGGGGCCCTCAGTGCACCTGGACTTTGTCAATCAGGCGGGCTTCCAAGGCTGGCTCCCAACAAATGATTATTAGTCAATTTCAGTTTTTGTAAAAGGTTATGATTCTCTATGAAAATCATTTCAAAGTGACACAGTTGGATCACACTTCAGGTGCTTCCTTTTCGGATTGGTTCAGAAGGAAAGTCTAAGAACTTGAAGTTCAATGAAGTCTATCACAAAGCAAGATCCACAAGCTAATATATCGTATCTAAAATGTGAGACAATCTAGAGAGAGCTGTATGGCAACTTTGCAATAGAAAGTAGATTCTCTCTATAAAAATAAAATATCCCTATGCTTCTTTTCTCTTCCAGTGATCTCTCCCATTATTTTTCACTTAAGATTTATTTTCTAACCAGTCTCTCCTTCCAGTCTATTATTTGTATTGTTGCTAAAAAAAAAAAAAAAAATTCTCTATAGTCCAAGGGTGACAGAAGAAGTGGGATTATTTTATTCTTCTTGTATTCTCCTGTGTATTTATTGTAAAAAGGACTTTTATATTTTAAATTTGCATTACTAGAATGATTTCTCTGAGATCTCTGGAATACAGAAAATGTTGCTATTTCTATCTCTTAAATATATTCTGTTGAAAGCCAATAGAATATTTCTTAAGTATAGTCTTGGGGATTGTATTGTAATATCAAGTAAATAGGATATTAATAAAATTGAAATTTGATTTTTATGGTGAAAAATACCCACCTTTTTATGAACTTGTATAATATACTTTCTTCTCAATATATTAGCAGTATCATACATGATTTCAAAATTTCCTTTGGCATTGATAGTGTAGTACATTGAAATTATTTTCAGACTGCATAAGAATATCACAATTTATTTATGTCTCACAAAAATAATGTTATTAGATCATAGAATCCAATACGTTGACCTGCTGATAATAAATTGTAATAGGTAAATAACCTCAGTTTTTTTAATGGCATGTGTGCTGTCAAAGAATATTTAACATTTATTTGATTCATATTTTCCAAATTGTCCCTAGAATAATGATAATTTAAAATCTGTGCTATTCTTCATGCCCCATTACAAATGGCTTAAGTTTACAACTGTTAGATTTCACAACAACTTCTGATAATTTTCAAGTCAAGAATATTTATGCAGTAATTCCTCAGTATCCACGATAGATTCATTTCAGGACTTCCTGCAAATGCCAAAATTCATTGACACTCCAATCCCTGATATAAAATGGTGCAATATTTGCATATAACCTACACACATTTTCCAGTATACTTTGTCTAGACAGCTTATAATATCAAATACAATATAAATGTTGTGTAGATAGTTTCTATATTGCTTAGGGAATAATGACTAGAAAAAAGTCTGTACATATTCAGTACAAACACAACCATCCATTTAAAATATATTTGTTTTGATCCACAGTTAATTGATTTCATGGATGCAGAACCCACAGATACAATGGGCTGTGTTTCTTTTTTTCTGATTTACTTTTGAGAAAATCACTGAATGCATTGCTTCCCCAGATGAGCAGGTAACCATCAAGAGGGCTTGCTTCTAACAACTGAGAAAATAAAATTGGTTTTGAGTTTATCTTAAATATTTCATCTACATTATCAAATAAAGATATCAGCTCATTTCTAGACTATACATGGAATTTTGATAGAGTTACATTGACAACAAAAGCCCAGTATATTGGGAGTTCCTTTCTCCAAAACAAAATTCTGAAATTCAGATAAGCCATTGTAAAATATCTTCATCTGGAGATGGGAACAAGATGGCGACAGCATAGGTGGACTTGTGAGATTCTCCGAACGTGAGTTCCCAAAAAGACTTACTCTTCTTCCCCCATCCACCAGCCCACCACCAGCCATGCTGGTCTGAGGCCCGGGTATGTTTGGTCCTACACAGGGCCAGATATTGTGGCCCCCTGCTGCTGCTGTTCCACCACATGCATGGGAGTCTTGGGTTCCAGCTCCCACCCTGGCTACATCATTTCCTGCCCAGCACCCAGCACCAAGCTGCTGGTCACTCAGGGAGGCTCTGGGTGCCCACCCCTCAGAGACACCGGTCCCATTTCTGGCTGAAGTACGCTGTGGGGGACCCAGGGCCACTCTCGCTGCTCATTGCCTGCCCTTTGGAGCTTTGGAGCTCTGGAGATCTGGGCCCACCCTGGCCGAGGCACTCAGCGCATGACCCCAAGCTGGGGACCCAGACAAGCGGAGAGAAATGGATCTGCAAAAACTGCCTCAGCCATTCTCAAGGAAGAGACTCCATTACCCCGCCCACCTATCAACAAACCCTACCTCAGTTCCTAAGGTAATGTGAAACAGGAGACAAAGCCCCACTCCTACGCTGAATCAGACAAAAGCAACCCCCAGGTAGCCGACTAAAAAAAAAAAAAAAAACAAACAAACCCTAACTGCGAGTAAATCTAGCTGCCTGCAATGAAAAACAAAGGGGAGAGGTTGGAGATCAGAGCTGAAGTTACTTTAGTCTGATCGCTTATTTTGACTTATGATTTTATCATTTTGACTATTTGTTTTGATCACATTTGTTGTTTGCCATCTGACTTACACTGTTTCTTGATATTATTGGTCTGTCTCTGTGTTCTTTAGGGAATCTTTCTTATGTGTCTTTTTTCACTTCTTTCTGGCCTTGTGTCTCTTTCTTACCTGATAGTTGGTATGTATGTCAGTTTTCCCTCTTGCTCTTCTTTCTTTCAAACTTCCTATTGACCCCGCCTTCCTCCAATATTTTCCTCTTTTATATCCCTCTTTTAAATCTAGGGACCAAGATTACATACTGCTGAATGCACAGATTGTAAGGCAGAGGGAAATAGGTTCCAGTGTGCTCATACACCTCTTCGTTGATGCTAGAATAAGCATATACATTCTGAACCACAGCATCCCCCTCAATTAAACCTCAAAACTGCAAAAAGTACAGACTGCAGCCTACACTCCAACCTCAAAAGTGAACAAAGCCAGAAGACCCTCATAAGGAAGAACAGGATATTGCAGAAGAGAAATAAAAGCAACCCCACCTTCCCTCAAAAACAGAATTAAAGAAGGGGAGGGAGAGGGGGAGAGAGATAAAAATCTACACAAATGAAGAAAAACCAAAAGAACAGTTATGGGTCTCTCCCAGACCCCTGGGAGGGGATCTGGGAAAACTGACTTCAGAATGCAAACAATAAAGAGCCCCCAGAATGAAGGGTCTCAACTACAAACCTAGATATCAAGACATTAATGGAGATATTAAAAAGAATTGAGGAGACACAAGAAGAAACCAGGAAGGAGCTGATATCTGAGACAACAGTAATAAAGAATACTGTGAATGATAAATAACAAACTCATAAGCATGGAAAGCAGAATTACCCAAGCAGAAGAAAGAATCTCAGAGCTTGAGGACCAAAATATAGAATTAACCCAAATTCTTAAAAACACAGAAAATAAGCAAAAAAAGACAACAAAACATTCAAGAGATGAGCGATTACTTCAAGATACTGAACCTCAGTAATTGGCCTTCCTGAGGCAGAAAGAGAAACAGAGACCAAACTGGAACAAACTTTCCATGAGATCGTTCAAGAAAACTTCCCTTATTTAACCAGTGATGCAAAAATTCAAGCACAAGAGATTCAGAGAAACCCTACAAGACAACAAATGAGAAGACCAACTCCTAGACACATAATAATTTGCCTAAACAAAGTAGGCATAAAAGAAAAAATCCTAAAGGCAGCAAGAGAAAAAGGCCAGATCACCTACCATGGAAGACCAATCAGAATAGCAGCAGATTTATCCACAGAAACCCTGCAGGATAGGAGAACTTGGAGCCCTATCTTCAAAGTCCTAAAAGAGAAACAATTTCAACCAACAATAACCTACCTGGCCAAGCTGAGCTTCATCAGTGAGGGAGAATTAAAATCTTTCCCAGATATCCAATCCCTAAGAACTTATGCTGCCACCAAATCACCTCTAAATGAAACACTTAAGAAAGCACTAAACACAGAAGAAAAGGAAAAAAGAACAACGTTCTTCACAAGAGTACAGGAAAAAGAATAAAATATACATGAACCAACCCCAAAACCAAAAGAAAGACTAAAAAAAAAACCAAGTGGAAGAACAACAACTCTATAAGAACTCTATGATAGGGATGAACTCTCACATTTCAATAATTAGCCTGAATATGAATGGACTAAACACACCACTGAAAAGACATAGAATGGCAAAATGGATAAATTATCACCAGGCAACAATATACTGCCTTCAAGAGACCCATCTCACTAGAAAGGACATACACAGACTCAAAGTAAGAGGATGGGAAACAAATTTTCAGGTGAATGAAACACAAAAGAGGGGAGGAGTCCCGATACTAATTTCAGACAAAACCATTTAAGCTATCAAAAATTAAAAGATACAGAGGGCCACTACATGATGATAAAACGTTCACTCCATCAACAAGAAATATCTATCCTAAATATATATGCACCCAACATAGGTGTGCCAACTTTCATAAAGTAACTTCTAGGAAAACTACAGAAAGATATCGACTCTAACAACATCATAACTGGGGACTTTAATACCCCACTCACAACCCTAGACAGATCAACAGGACAAAAAATCAGCAATAAGATCCAGAACCTCAGTGTGACTCTGGACCAAATGGACTTAATTGATAACCACAGAACACTCCATCCAAAGACCAAGAATACACATTCTACTCATCACCACATGGAAAGTATTCTAAGATCGACCACATAATTGGCCATAAATCAAGCATAAGCAAATTTAAAAGGACCAAAATTCTACCACGCACCTTCTAGGACCACAGCGGAATAAAAATAAACATTGACACCAACAAGGTCCCCCCAAAACCCACAAAGACAAGGACACTAAACAGCAGGATGATGAACAACTCCTGGGTCAATGATGAAATCAAAACAGGGATCAAAATATACCTGGAAACAAATGAAAATGAAGAAACATCTTACCAAAATCTCTGGGATGCCTTAAAAGCTGTAGTAAGAGGGGAATTTATATCCCTACAAACACACATGTAGAAAATGGAAGGAACACAAATTAACAGCTTAACAAGCCACCTAAGGAAGCTGGAAAAGCAAGGCCACCAAAAACCTTACTTCAGCAGAAGAATCCAGATCACCAAAATAAAAGCCCACATCCAGGACATAGAAGACAAAAAGATAATATAAAAAATCAATGAAACAAAAAGCTGGTTCTTCGAAAGGATAAACAAGATCGATGGTCCCCTAGCTAGACTGACCAAGAAAAAATGAAAAAAACCCAAATAAGCACAATCAGACACACAAAAGATAAAGTCACATCTGACCTGAAGAAATACAAAAGATCATTAGAGACTACTACGTACACTTGTATGAAAACAAACCTGAAAACTTCAAGGAAATGGAGGACTTTCTGACATTACACAACCTACCTAGGTTGGAACAAGAAGAAATTGAGACCCTAAATAGACCAATAACAATCAAGGAAATCGATTATGTAATAAGAAAACTATCTACAAAAAAAAAAAAAAAAACCCTGGTCCAGGTGGCTTTCTAGCAGAATTCTACAAGACATTTAAGGAGGAGCTGATATCAATCCTACTGAAGGTATTCCAGGTGATTGAAAAAGATGGAACTTTCCCCAAATCATTTTACAAAGTTAACATCACATTGATACCCAAGCCAGGTAAAGATTCAACAAAGAAAGAGAACTATAGGCCAATATCTTTGATGAACATAGATGCTAAAATTCTCAACAGGATCCTAGCAAACCGGATTCAACAATACATCTCAAAAATCATCCATCATGACCAAGTAGGCTTCATACCTGGGATGCAAGCCTGGTTCAACATTCGTAAAACCATAAATGTAATTAAATACATCAACAGTTGTCAAAACAAATACCTCATGATTATATCATTAGATGCAGACAAAGTTTTTGATAAAATCCAGCACTCCTTCTTCATAAAAACCTCGAACATCTAGGCATACGGGGAACATACCTCAAAATAGTAAAAGCCATCTACAAGAAACCCACAGCCAGCATACACCTAAATGGACAAAAATTGGAACCATTTCCCCTGAAAACTGGAACAAGACAAGGATGCCCACTCTCACTCCTCCTGTTCAACATATTATGGAAGTCCTGGCTTGAGCAATCAGAGAAGAGAAGGCAATCAGGGGTATCCAAGTAGGAAAAGAGGAAGTCAAGCTAACTCTCTTTGCAGATGACATGATCGTATACCTTGAAAACCCAAGAGAATCTGTCAAAAAACTTCTTACACTAATAAAGGACATTGGGAAAGTCTCAGGATACAAAATAAATGTGCAAAAGACAATTGCATTTCTCTACACCAATAATAAACAAACAGAAACCCAAATAAAAAGCACAATTCTATTTATAATAGCCACAAAAAAAAAGAAATACCTTGGCATCTTCCTAACCAGAGACGTGAAAGACCTTTACAAATTAAAACTACAAAACACTGCTCAAAGAAATTAAAGATGACACAAACAAGTGGAAAAATATCCCATGCTCATGAATTGGAAGAATCAACATTGTGAAGATGTCCATCTTACCTAAGGCAATCTACAAATTCAATGCAATACCCATCAAATTACCAGCAACATTCTTCTCAGACCTAGAAAAAACAACACAGGAATTCATCTGGAAACACAAACGTCCAAGAATAGCCAGAACAATCCTCAGCAAAAAAAGCAAAGCAAGCTGGGCTCGGTGGCTCAGCCTGTAATCCCTCTCCTTAGGGAGGCTTAGGTGAGTGGATTGCCTGAGCCCGCGGGTTCGAGACCCGCTTGGGCAGCAAGACCTCATCTCTACAATAAATCAAAAAATCAGCCGGGCGTGGTAGCGCATGCCTGTAATTCTGGCTACTTGGAAGGCTGAGGTGGGAGGACCGCCAGAGCCCAGCTGTTCAAGGCTGTGGTGGCCGGGAGTGGCCACTGCACTCCAGTCTGGGTGACAGAGTGAGACTCCAACTCAAAAAAAAAAAAAAAAAAAAAAAAAAGCTGGTGGTATCACATTACCAGACTTCAAACTTTGCTATAAAGCTACAATCATCAAAATAGCTTGGTGTTGGTATAGGAACAAGCATATAGATCAATGGAATAGAATTGAGATTCCAGAAGCAAAACCTCAATTTCTCAACCAACTCATCTTCGACAAAGCCTCCACCACCTACCACTGGAGAGAGGAGAACCTATTCAGTAAATAGTGCTGGGAAAACTGGCTGACCACATGCAGAAGATTGAAACAGGACCCCTATCTATCCCCATGCACAAAGGTTAACTCCAAATGGATCAGAGACCTAAATGTAAAACCTCAAACCATAAGAACCTTAGAAAATGAAGGACATACCCTCATGGAAATCGGGACTGGCATCCAATTCCTGAACAAAACTCCAAACCCACAGTTCATAAGAGAGAAGATAGACAAGTGGGACCCCATTAAACTGACAAGCTTCTGCAAAGCCAAAGAAACCATCAAGAGAGCAGGGAGACAGCCTACAGACTGGGAAAAAGTATTTGCTAACACTAGGTCTGACAAAGGCTTAACATCTTTGATCTACAAGGCAATAAATGTGAAAAGAAAGTTTTTTCTGAAAAGAAAAATACAAACAACCCCATTATAAAATGGGCAAAAGATATGAACAGACACTTCACAAAGGAAGGCATCCAAGCAACCAACAGACACATGAAGAAATGTTCAACCTCACTAATCATCAGGGAGATGCAAATCAAAACCACACTGAGATACCAGCTAACTCCAGTCAGAATGGCAATTAACAACAACTCAAAAAATAACAGCTGCTGGAGAGGGTGTGACGAAAAGGGAGCACTTCTACACTGTTGGTGGGAGTGTAAACTAGTGCAACCTCTGTGGAAAGCAGTGTGGTGATTCCTGAAATCTCTAAATATCAACCTCCCATATGACCCTGCAATCCCCCTACTGGGAATATACCCTGAAGAACTCAAATCACTCTATAAAAAAGATACCTCCACATGTATGTTTATCGCAGCATTGTTCACAATAGCAAGAAACTGGAAGCAACTATGCTACCCATCAAAAGAGGACTGGATTAAAAAAATGTGGTATATATACATGATGGGATACTATGCAGACATAAAAAAGAACAAAATCATGAATTTCGCAGCAACCTGGATGGAACTAGAGTCTATAATATTGAGTGACCTCTCACAGAAACAAAGATCCGTGTATCACATGTTCTCACTCATATAATGGACCTTGAACATCCAATGTAATACTATAAGAAAATGACTGACAGTAGTGGGAAACTATGTGGGGGGGGAGGGTGATGGGATTAATGGTCTGGGGACTAGGAAACACCTCTTATCAACAGGATTCCTGAATGAAATGTATTTGTACACTTAACCCTTAACTGTATCCACAACATCATAATAAAAAATATTGATTAAAAAAATAAAATAAGAATATAAAAAATAGAAAAAAATCTTCATCCAATTATTTGTGGTAGTTCCAAGAGGGTGTCCCATATTTGCTACAAAAAGCTTCTTCATTAAATCATGTTATATGCAAATTCTGTTCTCTTGTTCTGGCTGTTGTAAGGATATACCTTCTGAAGAACCATCTGCAGAGTGAGAAGACCAGATACTGTTTCCACTGTCTTTAGTAAAAAATGCAAAAACCAACTTATCACAAATTTTCTGGACACAGTATGTTTTTTCTGTCATTTACTTAAACATTTTCATAAGCTCTGTGATTTTGTGATATAATGAGAAATATGTATTTTATCCTCTCCATTTCCTAGCACATAACTCCTAAATTCTATAGAATTGCCAAAGCAGTGTCTTGGTGGTGGCATACGAATGAGATGAGTGAGGATTTCTGGGGGCTTCTGGATAGCCTCAGAAAGGAAGCTAGTTGCCCAGAGGAACCAATCATGTGTTTAGGAGGTTTCAGTCCCATTCCCTTGACCCCCAGGGAAGGAAGAGCAGTTGACATTTAGTTAATTACTATTGACCAATGATTTAATCAATTGTGCCCACATAATGGAGCCTCCATAAAAAACCCAAAAGTGTGGGGTTTAGAAAGTTTCTGGATTGCTGAACACTTGGAGGTGCAGGCAAGGTGGCTTACCTGGAGAGGGCAAGGAAGCTCTGCACTCCTTCCCACAAAGCTTGCCCTATTTAATACACAATCTGGTTGTTCATCTGTATCATTTATCAATCCTTTATTAAATAATAAAGCAGTCAACATAAGTAAATATTTCCCAGAGTTCTGTGAGCCATTTCTGCAAATTATCAAACCCAAAGAAGGGATCATGGGAATCCACAACTCATAACTGCTTGGCTGGAAAGACTAGATGAAAGCCTGGAACTTTTTATTGTTATATATATTTTTTGTCCTGCCATGTTTTTATTTTTATCTTTATTTTTAATTTTTAATTTTAAAGATGGGTACAATTCAGGGCTAGGTATACAAATATTCATTAGGCAGGTACCCATGATGAGGTGTACCCCCTCCCCTGGCAGTTTCCCACTTCTGCCAATCCCTTTCTTATAGTATTATGATAATTGTTCAAGGTCTGTTTATGAGTGAGAATATATGATATTCAGTTTTGTTTCTGTGATAGATCGCTCAGTATTATAGACTCTAAGTTCATCCAAATTGCTGTGAGGTTCATAATTTTGTCTTTCTTTGTGGCTGTGTAATATACCATCATGTATATATGTACTACATTTTTTAAATCTAGTCTCTTTTGATGGGCAGCATGGTTAGTTCCATGTTTTTGCTATTGTGAATAATGCTGCAATAAACATGCATGTGCAGGTATTTTTTTCAAGAGTGATCTGAGTTCCTCTGGGTATATTCCCAGTAGGGGGATTGCAGGGTTGTATGGAAGGTTGATTTTTATATCTTTTAGGAATTGCCATACTATTTTCCACCGAGGTTGTATTAGTTTATACTCCCTCCAACAGTGTTCCCTTTTCCCTGCATCCTCTCCAGCATCTAATGCTTTTTGAGTTATTGTTTAAGGCCATCCTGACTGCAGTTAGGGAGTATCTCAGTGTGGTTTCAATTTGCATTTCTTTGATGACTAGTGATGCTGAGCATTTTTTCATGTACCTGTTGGCTACTCATATGTCTTCTTTTGAGAAGTGTCTATTCATAGATTTTGCCTACTTTGTAATGGGGCTGTTTTTTTTTTTCTTTTTGGCACGTTTGAGTTTCTTGTGGATTCTAGATGTTAGGCCTTTGTCATATATACAGTTGGCAAATATTTTTTCTAAGTCTGTCAGTTACTCCTCACTTTCTTGATGGTTTCTTTGGCTTTGCAGAAGTTTGTCCATTTCATGAAGTCCCACTTGTAGATCTTATCTCTTATGGCATGGGCACTTGGGGTTTTGATCAGGAATTGGTTACCCTTTCCAATTTCCATAAGGGTGTTTCCTGCATTTTCTAAGGTTCTTATAGTTTGAAGTTTTACATTTAGGTCTTTGACCCATTTAGAGCTGATTTTTGTGTTGGGTGAAAGGTAGGGGTCTTGTTTTAATTTTCTGCATGTGATCAGCCAGTTTTTCCAGCATCATTTACTGAATAGGTTCTCCTCTCCCCAGTGGTTATTGCTGGAGGCTTTGTCAAAGATGAGTTGGTTGAGAAATTGAGGTTTTTTTTCCTAGAATATTGTTCCATTGGTCTATATACCTGTTCTTGTACCAATACTAGGCTGTTTTTATCCTAACCAGAGAAGTGACAGAACTTTACAATAAAAACTACAAAACACTGCTCAAAGAAATCAAAGATGACACAAACAAACGGAAAATATTCCATGGTCATGGATTGGAGGAATCAACATTGTTAAGATGTCCATCCTGCCCAAGGCAATCTACAGATTTAATGCAATTCCCATTAAATTACTACCAGTGTTCTTCTCAGACCTGGAAATTACAATACAGGAATTCATATGGAAATATAAACAGCCATGAATAGCCAAAACAATCCCCAGCTTAAAAAAAAAAAAAAAAAAAAAAAAAATAAATATATATATATATATATATATATATATATATATATATATATATATATAGCAGAGGTATCACACTCTCGGACTTTAAACTTTATTATTGTATCTTAAGTGGGAGACAATCTTGTGAGACTGAGTACTTATCCTGTAAGGTATGCAATAATTCCAGTTAGTGTAGGAATTAAACTGAATTGTAAAATACTCAGTTGGTCTCCACAAGAGTAATTCTTGGTTTGGGGGAAAAACCTCACATTTTGCATGCCAGATGTTAAATATTAATTAGGAATGTGAATTAAAAAGATCTGTTTGCTTTTTTCTTATTAGCTCTTAATATTTGTGAAGAGCTGCTGTAGGCACAGGGTATACACAGATTTTTGGTCAGCTTATAAGGCACCCACGTATCGAGTTTTTTCACCATTCCAATTTACTTCAAATGCCAAACAATGGCAGAATTGTTGAAGTTGGGTTCTTTGGCAACTTCTCATGTAGTTGTATGAGGATCAGCTTTCAATGATTGATCTCAACTTCTGATGGCTGGCCACTATGCTCTTCATCTTCAAGGCTCTCATCTCCTTTGCAAAACTTCTTGAATCACCACTGCACTGTATTCATTAGGTGTCCCTGGGTCAAAAGTGTTGATGTTGTGAGTTTTCTCTGCTGCATTACAACCCATTTTGGACTGGAATAAGAAAATTGCTTGAATTTGCTTTTTGTCCAACATCATTTCCATAGCCTAAATAAATATAAAATAAATAGCAAGTAATATGTCATTAGCAAAAAATAAGGTGAGAAATGTGCATTAAAAGATGTATAACATAACTACATTTAAGAATGTATTCCAATAACAAACAGCAAATTTTAACAATGAAAAAAATTGCAATTACTTTTGCATCAACCTAATACTACCCTCATTATAACAAGCTTTCTAAAAAAGCCCTTCCAACTAAAAAGACAATGTATGACCAGAAAGTAGTAAACTTGGAATTATAAGTTGTATTTCTCAGACTGGAGCTAGAGCTGAATGTAGATAATCAGAGAAGTTTACAGAGGTCAGAGTTTTAACTTTAAGGATAATAATAAGCTTTGATTTCCAATATATATTTCAATGTACAGCCATGAATTGTTTAACAATGGGAGTACATTCAGAGAAATGTGTCCTTAGGTGATTTTGTCAGTATGCAAACATCAAAGATTGTACTTACACAAATCTAGATACTGCAGCCTATCACACACCTAGGTCTTATGGTAAAGCCGACTGCTCCTAGGCTACAAACCTGTACAGTATGTACTGTACTGGATACTCCATATCTTGTCCAACTGGAATGTCTTCAGGGACAATAACACGCATGGAGCTGTTTACTCCTATGATAGCAATGTCCCCTTGGAAAACCTAAAGGACCCACCAGAGACTGTTTTACAGTTAACATTTTTCTTTTGTAAGTAGAAGGAGTATATTCTAAAATAAGGATAAAAGTACAGTATAGTATAGTAAATATACAAACTAGTAATATAGTATTACTATTTAATGCTCTCTTTGGCTATGGAGACATCGGTGGTGGTATCTCCATGTTGACAGTCCAACAGGGTGATGTTGTTGTGCTAGAAGATTCAGTGTCCCACAGTGGCATTGTGTTTTCTTGATCCCCAGAGTATTCACTGCATTCTCTTTCAAAATAGAAAAAATTCTGTCATTATTTTTTATTACACTTCAGTTAGTGGGGATCTAAGCAATATGACCTTTCACTTACAGTCTTACAAAACTTTCAGCAATTTGCCTTTTAGAGTTTTACATTGCAATTCCATTTTTTCTAAATGTAATACAATGTTGATCTTAAAATAAAATCTATTGTATTGATTACTTTAGTTCAATTTATCATTCTTGGTTCCATAAAAATATGAAATATTTCCAGGATTCATTACCATTGCAGTTTTATAAGTTCAATAATATAACTGTGAATATGCATTTTGTTGTTCTAAGTAACACATATATGTGTAAGTATATAAGAAATTTTCTGCTTTTTTGACATAAACTGCCTCAACTCCCAGTATCTCATTGTCTTCTAAGTTATACCAAGTAATTAGCCTTCTCTCTCACACTATTCAAAAAAACATTTCTTGTTTTGATCTTATGCTCTAGTGTCACAGCAAGTGGCCATGAGGCAAGAATTACCAATCATGTTCTGGGTCCAATCAGATTAATTAAATCATAAGGTCAGATGATCCCAGAAGCAACTCATTGTAAAATGGAAATGTGTATATACAGGATCAAAATCATGCAGGTTCAAAGACCACAATAAGTTGTATAAAGATAAGGACAATCCTTATTTAATCAATCCATATTGCAATGGCTCCTATCTCTCAGCTCAACCCAAGCCCTCATAGGGAGTTTCTTATGGCCAACTGATAGAGCATGAGAATAACTTGAATTTGTTTTAAGGAAAGATCAGGTCAACAGGTAGTTGCAAAGTAAAAATTATCCTCTGCTACAGTACATCCTCACACAGGCATATCACAAAAAACAATGGTGATGGTAAATCCTTACAATGAATAGTGTTGGGCTGTATACATGGTCATCTACTTTGTGTAGTGAAAACTGTGGCCTGAGATAGAAATATGCTTGCATTCATAGGTATATTCTTACTTAATTGTGTACCATTTTCCATTTTACAATGGGTTCCTTCTGGGATCATCTGACCTTATGATTTAGTGAGTCTGATAAGACCCCGAAAGGATTGACAACTCTGGCCACATGTTCACTCGGTTTGATACACTTTTTCTATACCAGGGCACATAGGCTTACCTAACTGGAGCAATAAATTTTACAGACCTTCAAGAAGCAAATTTAGAGAAAAACCTTGTGGTTGAATCTATGAAAGTGGACACAAGATGTGAAGATCGCTCAATTTCAACTAGTGAGTATCCACTGCTGAAACAGCTCTAAGCAACTAAATAGACTGGATGACTTGGTCAGTAGATTTTAGTCAATTCCTGTTCTTGGCCATCAAAGTACATATACGACGTGACAGCAGAGATAAGAGCTACACATTGGTGCAAGAACAAAGCATCCTTTCATCAAAGTTGGTTTTGCTACTACCACTGATGGATGTCCACCTCACTAGAACAGGGAGCAGTATTGTGCCTGCAATACTGTACTAGCTTTTAGAAAGACCAACTAACCATTTGGTGGCAAATTGATTACACTGAATCATTTCTACCCTGGAAGGACTGCCTAAGATTGTATTTATGCCAGTTTTTACCATATTTGGGATACAGGTTTGCCTTTGCAGGTGATGATGTTCCAGCAACACAACTCAGGGCTCTGATTGTAAAATTTGCTAATATGGAAAATCACATAACATCCTCTTGGACTAAGGCATAGTTAAATGACAGAAAAGTACAGTCTATAAGGATACTTTACTGTGACATTACAAAGCTTTACCATGTAAGAAACTACTCTGATATTGGCAGCATGATAAAAATGATGTACTAGTTCCTGGAAGGCAGAGTTGGGCATCAGCTTAAAGATGACAGTTCATGAATATGAGGCAGTATCTTTCAGAATGCAGTATAAGCCTTAAACCAATGGTCAATATATGTCTCTATGTGACAAGTAGGTAGTAGACTAGTAATATAGACTGAATGGTTTCAGGGACCAATGGGTAAAAGTAGGGTTGACCTTTCTTACCTTCAGTCATAAAGTCCTACTTGGGGAATTTGTGCTTCTTTTACTGACAAAACTCAGTCTAGAGTCTCAGGTACTATAAGACAGATGTATACACAAGAAAACGAGAATGTCTGTGAGCTTAAAGGTGTAGCAACCGCCTCGTCTCATTGAGTTCCTTGCTCCATTATATCAGCAAGCAGGGGTAATTGACGCTCATCATTAATGAGAGGTAGGCTTCCATCACATAACAGAGAAAGAAAGAATGTTTGAAACTCTGGTGACCTTTTTACATATCTCTTAGTATCTCTAAGCTAAATTAAACCACAAATGGATAGAAAGAGCAGCCAGAGCCTGATAAAAGCACTGTAAAAATGAGCAGTCTTCATTGCCTTGATGTTAATGAAAATGCCAAGAGGGTAATCTAGAATACCAGTTTCCAACCTTTTTGGTATCAGGGACCAGTTTCATGGAAGACATGGATGGGGGAAGGGAGGAATCATCAGTCATGATATTCTTATAAGATACATGTAATCTAGATCTCTTACATGAGCAGTTCAAAATAGAGTTCACAATCCTATGAGATCTAATGCTACCACTGATCTGATAGAAGGCAGAACTCTGCTCACCCATGGTTTGCCTCCTGATCTGTGGCCTGGTTTCCAACAGGCCACAAATTAGTACTGATCTGTGGTCCAGGGGATAGTAGGAATCAATCCTTGATCTAGAATGGATTTTGAAGGAGAGGAATAGTGAATATCACTGATCACCTCCAGAGCAACTACAACATTGTGAATTGTAGTTTTTCCCACTAATCCTTTTCTTGTAAGTTTGCTCAGAAATTGTGACAAGCCAAAATCTAAAAAACAAAAAAACAAAACAAACAAAAAAACTATGCCTGACTACAGTAAATGTAGGATTAGACCTAAGTGGGTCTTTGCATTGTGAGGTGTGAAATGTGTAGTGGATTCTCTTGGTGACCTCCTATATTCCCTTCACCATTCAATATTGCCTCATCCTACCTACTTGGAGTTTCAGTTGCTAAGGCTCAGTGGTCTCCCATTCTTAAGAGAACAGCCTAACCAAAGAAGACACTTTGCACCTCTCACTCACCTACTTGAGTTGCAGTTTGTGGGCAAAAACTAACTGACATCAAAGATCTAGAGTTCCTCTTGGGAGCCATCCAAAGCCAAACTCTAGCTGAGACCATGTCCTTGTTTAACTGTTGTCTTTGCTCTGTACTTCTTCCTCATTATTGCTTCTGAGAGCATTCATCCAATATATTGGACAATGCTATCTCAGACATCACCTAGAGAACCAAACCTCACAACTTGAAGAAGTACTGTTCCCACATTAATACATCCTTGAGACATTCATATACTGTTAAGGTCTAGGAAAATTGTTTACAACTATATAGAGCAAAACAGTTTGCCTCTAACTTGTTAAACTCTTGTCATTTTCTTTCTAGAGAAGTTATGCTGCAGAAATAATCATTAAAAATTTTAAAGAAATAAATATGTAAATTATATAACATTGTCATGGCAAAAATAGTGAATGTACATCAGTATGGGAATGGATTAAATAAATCATAATACATACATTTTATATCAATGAAAACAAATTAAGTAGACTTATTTATTTTAATGTAGAAATATGCCTAACATGTGGTAGATGTAAATCAAAGCGCTTAAATACATGCACTCTCATGTCAGCAGAGCTAAGTTCTTTGCAGGCTCTGCCTTTTTCTTACTGCTGCACAATGGTGAGAAGGGCACTTAACCTATCTAAACCTACAACTCATTTTCTTCATTTTCAAAAATTTAAAAAATAAGGTATCGCATGCAAAGCACTTAACACATGATTAATGATCAGTATAAATTAAATATTATTTTGTCATTATATTTTGAGTGTAAAGTGTTAAGTACTAGAACAATAGGACTCATTGGGTGTATTTGAATTAAGGCATAGCACCTTCCAATGTAGCTTAGACACTGTAGAAATTAAAGCATGGACTTTAGTCAGACTCCCTAGACTAATCTCTTTTTACAACGCTACCTAGTATGTAACCTTGGAAAATTTTCCTAAACTCTTTAAGCTCCAATTTTCTCATCTGTATAATGAATACAATAACAGTTCCTTCTTTGGGAAGTTAGTACCCAATGGACTTAAGTAAGTTAAAAATTATAGTTGCTAATGCTTACTTACTGGGTGGCAAGTATAGTTCTGAGTGTTTTAAATGTATATTTCATCTTTAACTATAGCCCCAGGAGAAGGATGTTGCTGTTACGCCTATTTTACAGATTAAAAATCTAAAGCATAAAATAGTTTAATAATTTGTTGAATCACACAGCTAGACCAAGGTGAATCAGGATTGGATTCAAACTGTCAAATTTCATAGGCTGGAACTGTGACCACTTTTATATTATGTGATTCATGACATATACTAAGGGTTCAACAAAGGGTAGATATAATATTTGTATAAAATATATGTATGCATATGTGTGTGTACACACACACATGTGTATGTTTAATAGTTCACAGAGAAATATCTGAAATGCGCTTAAACAATTGAACATCTGGGAATATGTTTCAGGGAAATTATTGGAGGATATTCATCTTTTTAATCAAAATATTTTCTTTTTTAGAAATTTTTAAATGATCAGGTATTATTTTGAAATAAGAATATAGTTTTAATAATCAAGAAAATTACCCTGATTTTAATTGAATGCTAAAAATAGATCAAATTAAGACAAGTTAAAATTAGTACACTTAATAATAACCAAATACCATGAACAGTTCAGGAATGACAGGTAAGTAGAAACAGTAGAAAAAATGAGACAGATCCTAAGCATAATTCACTAACGACAGAATGCAGCTATAATGGGAAAAAATTTAGGTGATTGAGTCACTGGTATTCTTCAACTAGTTGGTTCATCCCCCAGCTGAGAGTGCGTAGATCATTATCTCACTCCACCTTAGCCACACTACTCAAAGACTCTAATTGAGCAGTACAAACAATGGTATAATATTTGGATAGTTTCTCTTGGGCCACCTTTTTTTTAATCCCTTCAAAAGAAAACATTTGAGTTTCACATGAAAATAAAAAAGATGTTCTTAATCTTGGATGTTTATAAGTTATTTGACTGAAGAGTTGGGGAAAAAGAGCTTTACATTCCAAGTCAGACTTTTATTGAATTATTGAGTCCTAATCAACACATTTCAAAAAGACTTCAAGGCATTTGCACTGAATTTAGGGGTGTAAATATAAAGACTAATAAAGGAAAACAGACTGAGTGAGAAAATGAGAAAGTAATTTAGATAGACAGGAGAAGGCAAAGCATGTGTGGGATACTGGTTTGGGGTGGCTGTTGATAACAATAGTTGACAGACACAAAGAACCAAGTTACCCTTTATGGTAGGCATATTTCTAATAGCTTAAGCTTACATCGTATTGGATATTCCAGTAGAAAACATATTGTGTAAAGTGATTTAAAATGAGTGTCACTAGCACAAAGAAATAGAGCCTGCAAAAATAGCAAAACTTGCTCTATAAAGTACCAAGATGGATCGTTCTCAAATCCCTTACTTACTTTATTAAGGGGGTTAACATAGTCAAAGGATGCTTTAATAATTTTTGAGAAGACATCTGCACTGTAGGCTCTTTTGTTTAGTGTTGCTCTTATGATGTCTTGATTGTTCTGGCTTAAGTCCTGATGATGTAAAGACTAAAAGATAGAAGGAAAAGCATGGACACAGTAATCCAAGTGACTGGGGGCACACATCCTGCCTTTAAATCAACCCAGCTATATGACTTGAGAAATTTACTAAATTTCCTGAGTCTCTGATTGCCTTTTGACCAAAATAACAGTACAAGATTATGCAAGACTTACTAAAACAATATACATGATAAAGTGGCATACAGTAGGTGATTATCAGTTAAAACTATTATTATCGCTTTTCTATATCCTTCCACAAATCATACCTCAGCTTGTTTGTGAAAATCACACTTTCCAAGTTCTCACTGTAGTGAAATAGTCAAGTCACAAACGAACAACCACATTGTGTAAAAAATTGAACCATTCAGTAGCCAATGGAGGAGTTGGAAGGCAAAGAAAAGAGGAGTTATATAGAAAGAACAAGAGATAATTCATTATTTCTGACTCTTGGATGCCATTTCTTTTCTTTGGACATGAAAAGTTATGAGGATACAGAGAAAAATGGAACTACCACTTTTGTGCTTGTGATTCCATTTTCAATTTGAATCAGGTGCACCTTAGAGACAAGGCTTGGCATAATCAACCCCTGTAGTGGGTGGTTCTAATAAGCCAAGTACCTATTTATTCAATTGAAAGGAAGACTGGAGATGTTGATGCAGCCAGTTTCAAAGCAAGCCAAGAGCTAAGTGCAGGGGGTTGAAAGCTTTTCAGTAGAGAAGAACATAAAAGGCTTCCAACATTGGGAAGTACTTTCAAGGTAGAATGCACCTTAACTGTTGGAATAGCAAGAGTTTATTCCTAGTTTAGAAATAAAATTACTTCTGTTCCCAACAACATCTGGGGCTTGATGAGTTGAAGGAGATATTTTAATAAGTATTGATGCAAGTTGATTTTCTTTAAAAATGTAATCTTTTTCATTTTCAGTTTATTTTATTTAGAGAGAACTAAGACCTTTACTTCTACCTATTAGTATTATAATATTAGTAAATCCACTTTATCTGATTTTAAAAATTTGTTTACAAATACAAATTGTCTTTTTTAAAACACCATACTTTATGAAAGGCCCTAGAAATTCAAAAGTTATTCTGACAAGATTGTTCCTTTCAGAAAAGTGCATACTCTAGTAAAGAAATAGATCTTTAAGCACAGAATTTCAAAAAAATGAGGAAAATGGCAATACTTGCATGCAAAAAATATGGCATACTTGCTAGACAGGTTTAACAGAGGCCTCAATTATGCCATTGAGATTGTTACAACTGAGCTCAGTCTAAAAATAAGTGGGTGTACTTGGGGTACAGAAAATGATTCCTCAAAGCATGGTACTGTTGACATGCTGAGTGCTTTGAAAATTTGTTGTTTTGTTTTGTTTTTGACCAAGTTCTCATTCTGACACACAGACTGAAGCATAGTGGCATGATCATGATCACAGATTACTGCTTCCTTGACCTCCTGGACTCGAGTGATCCTTCTGCCTCAGCCTCTGGAGTTGCTGGAACTACAGGTATGTACCACCATGTCCAGTGCTTTTTGTTTTTTTTTTTTTTGTAGAGACAGTGTCTCACTATGTTGCCTAAGCTGGTCTTGAACTCCTGGACTCAAGCAGTCCTCCCACCTTGGCTTCCCAAAGTGTTGGGATTACAGGTTTGAAAATTTAAAGGCCTCAGAAATAATCTTCAGAATCAGGTCACTCTCTGATCTTCCCTTGCCTCCCTGTCTTCCCTTCTCTCTGTTCCTCTTTCCCAAAGCATTGGCAGGGGGAACATTGGGGGGGATTCTCCTTGGAATTTCTTTATCTGACTAAGAAAACATATTTCAAAAGAAATACAATTGTCTTAAAGTTCTTCTCCCTAGGAATCTCATCAAATGACCAAGAAAAATGAACCACTGGAGAGGAGTCTAGGAGACATCATCCAGTTCAGAAAGATTTCATCTACTCTCCTTAGGGCAGCTCTGAGAGATTACCTGGGGGAAATAATCTGCATAGTAAAACTTGTTCCTGTGCAGTTCTGCCCCTCACCTTGTGCTATTCAGCTTCCAAAGAGTATCATTTACAAAATAATATTAATATCTGTCTTCTGGGACCTTATACCTCTCTCCTATGAAGAAAGTATTTTAGCCCCAGCCATCTGGTTACTTTTATCACTCACATTTTGTGTATGACTTCTATGTATGCATGTCAAATAAATTAGTAAGTCTTTCTCTTATTAATCTACCTTTGTCAGTTTATTCTCAATGAAATATTGATGGACAGAGAGTAAGCTTTCCCTCCACCCTGACAGCATGTTTCAGATGGAAAAAGTAAAACAGGCATTGCAGAAAGTATTCTTTTTATTGTTATTTTTTGTAGAGATGAAATCTCACCAAGTTACCCAGGCTGGTCACAAAATCCTGGACTCAGGCAATTCTCTCACCTTGGCCTCCCAAAGTGCTGGGATTATAGGCTTGAGCCACCATGCCCAGCCTGCAGAAAGTATTCTAAGGTCTAGGGTATGGGGATAGGGGGAGTAGGCTTCCACACAGAGCAAGTCTCAGATTCTCTGGACAACAAATGAGTATCCTACAATTCAATTCAATTCTCACACTATCTACCTGAAGATAGCATTAGATCCCATAGGTTAAGGGCTCAGTTCCACAAGACTGCTCCCACATCTGATGCCAATTACAAGTCCCAGGTTGTCAACTGTGTTTCTGACTGATCCACTGTAAATTGGGTTCCCATGGCCCCCTCTTCAAGTTGTATTAATTTGCTAGAGAGGCTCATAGAGCTCAGGAAAACAATTTACGTATGTCTACCTGTTTACTTTAAAAATACTACAAGGTAAAGATGACAGATGAACAGCCAGAGGGAAGAGATACAGAGGGCAGGGTTATGTGTAGAAGACTGTAGAGTTTGAACAAGTTTGCAAGTTCTCTCTAGGTACGCAACCCTCCTAGCACCTCCCTGTGTTTAGCAACCCAGAAGCTCATCAGTTTGTTGTTCAAGAGTTTTCATAGAGCTTATTGTCTCCCACACTTCCATCCTCTTCCCAGAGGTCAGTGAATGGGATGAAAGTTCCAACTCTCTAATCACTGGGTCTTTCTGATGACAAGCTCCATCCTGAGGTTATCTTGGGAACTCACCAGAAGTCATATCCTTAACACAACTCAGATGTGATAAAAATGGGCTCATTATGAATAATAAAAGATACTCCTATCATTTGGGAAACTCTAAGGATTTTAGAAGTTCTGTAACAGGAACTAGGAGACCAAATATATTTTATGTTATGTCACATAAGAATGTTGACTGTTTTATCTCACTTAACATCCATCAGGTACTGATTGTAGATGCTTTATTTGCATTAACATATTTGATCGGAGCAGGAACAAGATGGTGACGGCATAGGTGAACTGGTGAGATTCTCTGAATGGACCAAGACTACATACTGCTGAATAGACAGACTGTAAAGCAGAGGGAAAAGTGAACAAAGCCAAAAGACCCTCAGAAGGAAGAACAGGACATTGCAGAAGAGAAATAAAAGCAACCCCACCTTCCTTCAAAAACAGAATTGAAGAAGGGAAGGGAAAGAGGGAGAGGGAGAAAAATCTACAGAAATGAAGAAAAACCAAAAGAAGAGTATGGGTCTCTCCCAGATGCCTGGGAGAGCAGACACTGAGAGAACTGACTTTGGAATGCAAACAATGAAAAGCCCCAGAATGAAGGGTCTCAAACTGCAAATGTAGATATCAAGACAATAATGGAGAGATTAAAAAGAATTGCAGAGACACAAGAAGAAACTAGGAAGGAGCTGATATCTGAGATAACAGTAATAAAGAATACTGTGAATGAAATAAATAACAAACTGATGAGGATGGAAAGCAGAATTACAAGCAGAAAGCAGAAGAAAGAATCTCAGAGCTTGAGGACCAAAATATAGAACTAACCCAAACTCTTAAAAACACAGAAAATAAGCTCAAAAAGACAGAACAAAACCTTCATGAGATGAGTGACTACCTCAAGAGGCCTAACCTAAGAGTAATCGGACTCCCTGAGGCAGAAAGAGAAACAGAGACCACACTGGAACAAACTTTCCATGAGATCATCCAAGAAAACTTCCCTTATCTAATCAGTGATGCAAAAATTCAAACACAAAAGATTCAGAGAACCCCTGCAAGACAACAAATGAGAAGACCAACTCCTAGACACATAATAATTCGCCTAAATAAAGTAGGCACGAAAGAAAAAAATCCTAAAGGCAGCAAGAGAAAAAGGCCGGATTGCCTACTATGGAAGACCAATCAGAATAGCAGCAGATTTATCTACAGAAACCCTGCAGGCTAGGAGAGCTTGGAACCCTATCTTCAAAGTCCTAAAAGATAAACAATTTCAACCAAGAATAACCTACCCGGCCACCAAAGCTTCATCAGTGAAGGAGAATTAAAATCTTTCCCAGATATCCAATCTCTAAGAACTTATGCTGCCACCAAACCATCTCTACAGGAAACACTTAAGAAAGCACTAAACACAGAAGAAAAGGAAAAAAGAACAACATTCTTCACAAGAGTACAGGGAAAAGAATAAAATATTCATGAACCAACCCCCAAACCAAAAGAAAGACAAAATAAAAAATTTTAAAAAAGAAAAAAACAAATGGAAGAACAACAACTCTGTAAGAACTCCATGATAGGGACGAACTCTCACATTTCAATAATTAGGCTGAATGTGAATGGACTAAATGCACCACTGAAAAGACATAAAATGACAAAATGGATAAAATATCACCAGGCAACAATATACTGCCTTCAAGAGACCCATCTCACTAGAAAGGACATACACAGACTCAAAGTAAGAGGATGAGAAACAAACTTTCAGGCGAATGGAATACAAAAGAAAGGAGGTGTTGTGATCCTAATTTCAGACAAAATACCATTTAAGCTATCAAAAATTAAAAAAAGATACAGAGAGTCACTACATAATGATAAAAGGTTCACTCAACAAGAAATCAACAAGAAGTATCTATCCTAAACATATATGCACCCAAGATAGGTGCACCAACATTCATAAAGCAACTTCTAGGAAAACTAAAGAGAGACATTGACTCTAACACCATCATAACTGGGGACTTTAATACACCACTCACAACCCTAGACAGATCATCAGGACAAAAAATCAGCAAGGAGATCTGGAACCTCAATGAGACTTTGGACCAAATGGACTTAATTGATACCTACAGAACACTCCATCGAAAGACAACAGAACACACATTCTACTCATTACTGCATGGAACATATTCTAAGATCGACCACATAATTGGACACAAATCAAGCATAAGCAAATTTAAAAGGACCGAAATTCTACCATGCACCTTCTCGGACCACAGTGGAATAAAAATAAACATTGACACTAACAAGGTCCCCCCAAAACCCACAAAGACATGGACACCAAACAGCAGGATGCTAAACAACTCCTGGGTCAATGATGAAATCAAAACAGAGATCAAAAGATACCTGGAAACAAAAATGAAGAAACATCTTACCAAAATCTCTGGGATGCCTTAAAAGCTGTAGTAAGAGGGGAATTTATATCCCTACAAGCACACATGTAGAAAATGGAAGGAACACAAATTAACAGCTTAACAAGCCACCTAAGGAAGCTGGAAAAGCAAGGCCACCAAAAACCTTACTTCAGCAGAAGAATCTAGATCACCAAAATAAAAGCCCACATCCAGGACATAGAAGACAAAAAGATAATACAAAAAATCAATGAAACAAAAAGCTGGTTCTTCGAAAGGATAAACAAGATCAATGGTCCCCTAGCTAGACTGACCAAGAAAAAACAAGAAAAAAACCAAATAAGCACAATCAGAAACACAAAAGATGAAGTCACATCTGACCCTGAAGAAATACAAAAGATCATTAGAGACTACTATGTACACTTGTATGGAAACAAACTTGAAAACCTTAAGGAAATGGAGGACTTTCTGACATCACACAACCTACCTAGGTTGGAACAAGAAGAAATTGAGACCCTAAATAGACCAATAACAATCAAGGAAATTGACTACGTAATAAGAAAACTTCCTATCAAAAAAAGCCCTGGACCAGATGGCTTTCCAGCAGAATTCTACAAGACATTCAAGGAGGAGCTAATACCAATCCTACTGAAGGTATTCCAGGCGATTGAAAAAGATGGAACTCTCCCCAAATCATTTTACGAAGCCAACATCACATTGATACCCAAGCCAGGTAAAGATCCAACAAAGAAAGAGAACTACAGGCCAATATCTTTGATGAACATAGATGCTAAAATTCTCAACAAGATCCTAAAAAACCAGATTCAGCAATACATCTCAAAAATCATCCATCATGACCAAGTAGGCTTCATTCCTGGGATGCAAGGCTGGTTCAACATTCGTAAAACCATAATTGTAATTAAATACATCAACAGATGTCAAAACAAAAACCACATGATTATATCATTAGATGCAGAAAAAGCTTTTGATAAAATCCAGCACCCCTTCTTGATAAAAACCCTTGAACATCTAGGCATACGGGGAACATACCTCAAAATAGTAAAAGCCATCTACAAGAAACCCACAGCCAGCATACTCCTAAATGGACAAAAATTAGAACCATTTCCCCTGAAAACTGGAACAAGACAAGATGCCCACTCTCACCCCTCCTGGTCAACATAGTATTGGAAGTCCTGGCTCGAGCAATCAGAGAAGAGAAGGCAATCAGGGGTATCCAAATAGGAAAAGAGGAAGTCAAGTTATCTCTCTTTGCAGGCGATATGATTGTGTATCTTGAAAACCCAAGAGAATCTGTCAAAAACCTCCTTACAGTGATAAAGACCTTTGGCAAAGTCTAGGATACAAAATAAATGTACAAAAGACAATCGCATTTCTCTACACCAATAATAAACAAACAGAAACCCAAATAAAAAACACAATTCCATTCACAATAGCCACAAAAAATGAAAGACCTTGGCATCTTCCTAACCAGAGACGTGAAAGACCTTTACAAGGAAAACTACAAAACACTGCTCAAAGAAATTAAAGATGACACAAACAAGTGGAAAAATATCCCATACTCATGGATTTGGAAGAATCAACATTGTGAAGATCTCCATCTTACCTAAGGCAATCTACAAATTTAATGCAATACCCATCAAATTACCAGCAACATTCTTCTCAGACCTAGAAAAAACAACACAGGAATTCATCTGGAAACACAAACATCCAAGAATAGCCAGAACAATACTCAGCAAAAAAAAAACAAAGCAGGTGGTATCACATTACCAGACTTCAAACTTTACTATAAAGCTATAATCATCAAAACAGCTTGGTATTGGTACAGGAACAGGCATATAGATCAATGGGACAGAATTGAGATTCCATAAGCAAAACCTCAATTTCTCAACCAACTCATCTTTGACAAAGCCTCCACCACCTACCACTGGGGAGAGGGGAACCTATTCAGTAAATGGTGCTGGGAAAACTGGCTAAACACATGCAGAAAATTGAAACAGGACCCCTATCTATCCCCATGCACAAAAGTTAACTCCAAATGGATCAGAGACCTAAATGTAAAACCTCAAACCATAAGAACCTTAGAAAATGAAGGAAATACCCTCATGGAAATCTGAACTGGCATCCAATTCCTGAACAAAACCCGAAACCCACAGCTCATAAGAGAGAAGATAGACAAGTGGGACCTTATTAAACCGACAAGCTTCTGCAAAGCCAAAGAAACCATCAAGAGAGCAGGGAGACAGCCTACAGACTGGGAAAAAATATTTGCCAACACCAGGTCTGACAAAGGCTTAACATCCTGGATCTACAAGGAACTCAAACGTGTTGAAAAGTAAAAAAACCAAACAACCCCATTATAAAATGGGCAAAAGATATGAACAGACACTTCACAAATGAAGACATCTGTGTAGCCAACAAACACATGAAATGTTCAACCTCACTAATCATCAGGGAGATGCAAATCAAAACCACACTGAGATACCACCTAACCCCAGTCGAAATGGCAATTATCAACAAGTCAAAAAATAATAGCTGCTGGAGAGGGTGTGGCAAAAATGGAACACTTCTACACTGTTGGTGGGAATGTAAACTAGTGCAACCTCTGTGGAAAGCAGTGTGGCAATTCCTAAAAGCTCTAAATACCAACCTCCCATATGACCCTGCAATCCCCCTACTGGGAATATACCCTGAAGAACACAAATCACTCTATAAAAAAGATACCTACACATGCATGTTTATCGCAGCGTTGCTCACAATAGCAAGAACCTGGAAACAACTATGCTGCCCATGAAAAGAGGACTGGATTAAAAAAAGTGGTACATATACATGATGGAATACTACACAGCCATAAAAAAGAACAAAATCATGAATTTCGCAGCAACCTGGTTGGAACTAGAGTCTATAATACTGAGTGACCTCTCACAGAAACAAAGATCCGAGTATCACATGTTCTCACTCATATAATGGACCTTGAACATCCAATGCAATACTATAAGAAAATGACTGACAGTCTTGGGAAACTATGGGGGTAGGAGGGAGATGGGATTAACAGTAGCAAATGTCTGTCTGGGAACGGGGAAACACCCCATATCAACAGGATGCCTGAGTGAAATGCAATTGTATACCTAACCCTTAACTGTACCCCACAACTTCATAATAAAAATAAATAAATAAATTTAAAAAAAAACACATATTTGATCATCAAACAATTGTCCTGAGTAACTTTTGTTATTGGTCCTTGTTATGTAAATGACTACAAGGGATACATATAATGGATAAAGGCTTTGAAACCCATGCAGTCTAACCTTAGTCTAACAACCACTTCACTAGAACATTTTTCAATAAATGTATTATCATACCAACGTAAAAAAGTACAAAAGGCAAAAACCAAAGCATGAATTAATTCAAGTGTAGCTTCTCTGTACCAGGCACTAAGATGAGGGGAATTTTCCAAAGAAAACTAAGAGGACACTCTACTAACAGAAAAATGAGACTGAAGTAGTGGGTACTGGAAGAAAGAGTAACTACTAGCAATTATTTATTGCCTATAGAGAAAGGATATGAGGTAAGGTAGACAAACATTACTAAGTTTTTTTGGTTTGGGAGGGTTTTTTTGCTTTAAAAATACAGCATATGTAGTGACATATGAAGAAGGAAAATCATTAGGACAAACAACATTTTTTCTTTTAATTGTTTTTATTTTAAAGCTGTGGGTACAATTCAGGATTAGGTATACAAATGTTCATTATGCAGGTACCCTTGTTGATGAGGTGTGCCTCCTCTCCCTCAACAGTTTTCTACTACTGCTAATTCTGCCTCCCCCACTCCTTCAGTTTCCTGCTACTGCCATACTTTTTCTTGTAGTACTGCAATAGTTGTTCAAGGTCCACTTATGAGAGAGAACATGTGATACTTAGTTCTTTGTTTCTGTGATACATCACTCAGTATTATTGACTCTAAGTCCATCCAGGTTGCTGTGAAGTTCATGATTTTGTCCTTCTTTATGGCTGTATAATATTCCATCATGTATATATACCATTTAAAAAAAATTGGTCCTCTTTTAATGGGCAGATGGTTGGTTCCATGTTCTTGCTATTGTGAACAATACTGCAATAAACATATGAGTACAGGTATCTTTTTCATAGAGTCATTTGAGTTCTTCTGGGTATATTCCCAGTAGGGGGATTGTAGGGTCATATGGAAGGTCAATTTTTATATCTTTTAGAAATTGCCACACTGTTTTTCACAGAGGCTGTACTAGTTTACACTCCCACCAACAATGTAGAAGTGTTCCCTTTTTACAGCATCTTCTCCAGCATCTGTTGTTTTTTGAGCTATTGATGATGGCCATCCTGACTGGAGTTAGGTGGTATCTTAGTGTAGCTTTAATTTGCATTTCTTTGCTGACTAGTGAGGCTGAGCATTTTTTCATGTGTCTGTTGGCTGCTTGTATGTCTTCTTTTGAGAAGTGTCCATTCATAATCTTTTGCCCACTTTGTAATGCGACTGTTTTTTGTTTTTGTTTTTTCCTTTCAGCATGTTTGAGTTCCTTTTAGATCCTAGATGTTAGGTCTTTGTCAGACAAAGAGTTGGCAAATATTTTTTCCCAGTCTGTGTGCTGTCTCCCTGCTTGCTTGTTGGTTTCTTTGGCTTTGCAGAAGCTTGTCAGTTTGATGAGGTTCCACTTATCTATCTTACCTCTTATGGCCTGGGCACTTGGGAATTGATCAGGAATTGGTTACCAGTTCCAATTTCCATAAAGGTGTCTCCTGCATTTTCTAAGGTTCTTATAGTTTGAGGTTTTATGTTTAGGTCTTTGATCTGTTTAGAGTGGCTCATGCCTGTAATCCCAGCTCTTTGGGGTGGAGGCAAGAGGATTGCCTGAGTTCAGGAGTTTGAGACCAACCTGAGCAACATTGAGAGACCTCATCTCTACAACAACAACAACAACAACAAATTAGAGGATGAACAACTTAATAAGGGAAATAATAAGGGAAAACAGTGAGTTCATTTTGGAACCTTGGCTCCTTCTATGCAAATATGATGCAAGGATGCCTTGCCTACCTACTTCTCAGTTTAGAATTGAGAACTACTTGTCAGTTACAAACATCAATTATATACTAATGAGTATAACTCTAAAATAGTATGCAAAATTTAAAACAAGCTATTTGTCAGGCATGGTGTCTCATGCCTGAAATCCCAGCACTTTGGGAGAATTGGTTGAACCCAGGAATTCGAGACCAACTTAGGCAACATATGAGATCTTGTCTCTACAAAAAAAAAAAAAATCAGAAAAGTAAGTCAGACAAACATGGTGGCACATGCCTAAAGTCCCAGATACTGAGGAGGGTGAGGCAGAAAGATCGCTGAGCTCAGGAGGTCTAGGCTGTGGTGAGTCATTATAATACCACTGCACTCCAGCCTGGGCTTCAGAGTGAGACCTTGATTTAAAAAACAATATGTTAATAAAAAATAAAGCAAACTATCTTTCTCTAAATGAATGAAAATCCTCAACAATGTAAATTCATTTAGTTGGTACACGTGTATAACTCTGAGAGTCCTTCAAGGAGCAAATTGTTACTCTGTCACATCTGTAACAGAGCAGTGAATTAATAAATATTTGTTGAATGAAATAATATACTAATAAATTCACAGATTACTGGTAAGATTACTTATTATAAAATTTATTTGTAGAGCACAAATGAGAAAAAACAGCACTGGATTAATGCAAAAGAAAGTTGAAATTGATGAATCATTAATTTCTTAGGCTTATAGTCTTACACTTGAAGATATTCCATAAAAGAAGAAACTGTCTTTGTGACACAGGTCTTCTACCTCAGATAGTTTAAAGCAGGCCAATACATGGATCTCAGTAGAAAATGAAATGGTGGAGCAGTGTTTTATCCTGAAAAACTAACTCTTACAATTCTGATAAGCATGTATACTCTTTCTCCTTCAGTTCATTTGAGCATTTATTTGTCCTTAGACATGTTTTTTTCTCTGTGATTTTATTATTAGCCTGTCAATTAATTTTGTTTCAATTCACTACTTTTCGAACCCCAGCTAAAACTCTCTACCTATTTTGATATAAGGATTAACATTAACCCTATTATTATTTGATTAAAGTTATACTTAGATTCAAAGTTATCAAACTCTTTTAGTTAAGTTGTTATTTTATTATTAATCTCATGGCCCTTCTGCCTCTTTAAGTGTCATTTTCCTCTCAATCCTGTTTTCATATGTTTACCATAATAGTATCTGTCTTAGTCTGTTCAAGCTGCTATAACAAATTACCATAGACTGGGTACCTTATAAACAATGGAAACGTATTTCTTACAGTTCTGGAGGTTGGGAAATCCAAGATTAAAGAGCTTGCAGATTTGATGTCTGATAAGGGACTACTTCCCGGCACATCAATCACCATCTTTTTCTTGTAATCTCATATGGTGGAAAGAGTAAGAGGATTTTTCTGGGATCTTTTTAATAAGAGCACTAATTATATTTTCAAGATCTCTGCCCTGGTAACCTAATCACCTACCAAAAGTTCCACCTCTAAATACCATCACAACGGTGATTGTGTTTCAACATATACTTTTTTTGGGGAGGGAGCAAAAACATTTAGCCTATAGCAACATCTATTGTTGTCATTTGCACTTAGCACTTTGAATTGTTCTGTACACAAGCTGAATCCTTTTGTGTCATATCGTTGCTTATATTTTTCTACTATTTTTGTAATAAAAAGCAATTTTTTATTAAGTAATAATTTTGGTTTTATTTCATCTAATTTATTACTATTGATGCATTCTTGCCCTCATACTTGTATTATATTGTCTCAATATTTTCTTTTTCTTTTTTTTTTTTTTTTTTGAGTTGGAGTCTCACTCTGTCACCCAGACTGGAGTGCAGTGGCCGCTCCTGGCCACTGCAGCCTCGACCTGCTGGGCTCTGGCGATCCTTCTGCCTCAGCCTTCCAAGTAGCCGGAATTACAGGCATGCGCTACCATGCCCAGCTGATTTTTTGATTTATTGTAGAGATGAGGTCTCGCTGCCCAGGTGGGTCTCGAACCCGTGGGCTCAGGCAATCCACTCACCTCAGCCTCCCAAAGGCACGGGATTACAGGCTGAGCCACCGAGCCCGGCTTCAATATTTTCATACACTCAATTAAGTTTATATTTTAATATTAAAACAAGAATAAAATTATTTAATTTCATGATTTGAATGTTGACAGCACCAATTACATTTTAGTCACATAATAAATTATAAAAAATATATTACAATGTGGACATTTATTTAAAAATATTGTAAACCTGCTTTATACTAGTACCTATGCTAACTATTGGTAATATAATAGTCAACACAGCAAGAATGGTCCTTTTACTGAAATTTTTACAGTTTAGAGGAAAATACAGACAAAGAAGTATAGTATTAAAATATCAAATAATAAATAGATTCTAAGTTCTTGCCATTAAATACTAGATGGGCTATAAAGGCACACACACAAAATATATGTGAAAATACATATATGCATATATATGAACATATATTTAAATAAATAAAACTAATTTATCACTTTACATTGTCAAACTATGAAGTTAACTTCAATATAACAGGTTACATGTTTCAAAATAAAGATGTGCTAGGAAAACATTCTGACAAAACTGAGACGCACCTTCTAAAAGCATAGAACAAATTCAGACCACAGAATGAGGCAAACTACTCCAGATTAGTAGGTCATCAAAGATTTATTCAAGAGAATAAAGGCATTCTTGGGTGACAGCAAGATGAAGTAGATCTCTGTGCTTGCATTGCATGCTATATACCATGAAAAGAGGGGGAAAAGTCACTAATGGCCTGTTTAGCAATCTGGTTGCTTCCTTCATCTGATTGCTTTCTGCTTGAAGGGATTGATTGGTTCCCCTGCAATCTGGTCACTGTTACCAAGGGGAGAGGGAATGTTCCATGCAGGAGCACTGCCTTGAAGAAAATATTTTCAGAACATAATATCCACTGCCCTGATGATAAATCATTTTTTAAAATTAATAATTTATGTTTTACATGTCTAAATAGATTCTAAGTTCTTGTCATTAAATACTACACATTTATAACATAAAAAGGGACATATATTTATGATGGACAAGTAATATAGAAAGATCTTTTTAAAGTTTGTTCCACTTGAAAACACACATCATTAAAGTTATTAGAATGTATATAAATCCATGATCATTTTCATGAAGCATAGTTTAAAACATAATTTTATATTTAAGCATTTTTATATGTTACAGTCTTTGAATATGATAAGTGGTAAATATTATACAGGCTTAAACTTTAAGATATTGTGGGTTTGGTTTGAGACCACCACAATAAAATGAATATCACAATAAAGTGAGTCACACATTATTTCTGGTTCCCAGTGCATATTTAAGTTATAACGACACTATACTGTAGTATATTAAGTGTGCAATAACATTATGTCTAAAAAAATCAACGTACATATCTCAATTTAAAAACGACTATATTACTAAAAAGTGCTTACAATAATCTGAGCCATTAATGAGTCATGGTCTTTTTACTGGTGAAGGATCTTGCTTCGATATGGATGGCTACTAATTGATCAGGATTATGGTTGCTGAAGATTGAGGTGGCTATGGCAATTTCTTGAAACAATACAACAATGAAGCTAACAGCATCTATTTCACTCTTCATTTCATAAAATATCTTACTGTAGTATGATGCCATATTATAGCATTTTACCTACAATAGAACTTCTTTCAAAATTAGAGTCAATCCTCTCAAAACTTGTCATTGCTTTACCAACTACATTTACATAATAGTCTAAGTCTTTTGTTGCCATTTTAGCAATGTTCAAAGCATCTTCCCCAGGAGTAGATTCAATCTCAAGAAACTGGCTTATTTGCTCATCCATAAAAAGTAACTCTTCATCTGTTTAAGCCTTATCATGAACTTGCAGTCATTCAGGTCCATCTTCAGGCTTCACTTCTAATTCTAGTTCTCCTTCTATTTCTACCACTTCTGCAGTTACTTTATCCAATAAAGTCTTGAACCCCACAAAGTCATCCATGAGGACTGGAACTAACTTCTTTTCAACTCCTGTTAATGTTGCTATTCTGACCTCCTCTCATGAATCACAAATGTTCTTAATATCATCTATAATGCTATCTAGAATGTTTCCAGAAGGTCTTCAATTGACTTTCCCCAAATTTATTAGAAGAATCATTACTGATGGCAGCTATAGCCTTAATAAATACATTTCTTAAAAAAGAAGACTTGAAAATCAAAATTTTTTTTTTATCCATGGGCTACAAAGTGAATATTGTGTTAACAGATATGAAAACAACATTATTCTCCTTGTACATCTCCATGTAATCTCCCTGTACATCCAGCTGCACATCTGTTTATATTTCTTGGGTGACTAGGCAGATTTTTGATGAGAAGTAAATTTTGATAGGAATCTTTTTCTCTCTCTCTCTCTCTCTCTCTAAACAGTAGGTCTCAACAGTGGGTCTCTTGAATATTTTCAATAAACCATTCTGTAAACAGATGTGCTGTCATCTAGCCTTTGTTGTTCTATTTACAAAACACAAACAAAGTAGACTTAACACAATGCTCAAGGGAGCTTGGATTTTTAGAAAGGTAAATGTATATTGGCTTCAACTTAAGGTCACCAGTTGCAATAGCCCCTGGCAAGAGAATCAGATTCTCCTTTGGAACTTTGACTCAGACATTGACTTCTCTTCTAGTTCTAGATGGCATCTTCTTCCATTATATGACCTGTTTCATCCACATTGAAAATCTGTTGTCTAGTGTAGCCATCCTCATCAGTTAGATCTTCTGAAAAACTTGCTATAGTTTCTACATTGACACTTGCTGCTTCACCTTGTACTTCTATGTTGCAGAGACAGTTTATTTGCTTAAGCCTCACAAATCAACTTCTGCTAGCTTCCAGTTTTTCCTCTGCAGCTTCCTCATCTCTCTCAGATTTCAAATAATTGAAGAGTTAGGGCCTTTCTGTGGATTAGGCTTTGACTTAAGGGAATGTTTGACTGGTTTTATCCTTATCCAGACCACTAAAGCTTTCTCTACATCAGCAACAAGGTTGTTTCACTTTCTTATCATTGATGTGTTCACAGAGTAGCACTTTTAGTGTGCTTCAATAACTTTTTCTTTCCATTCACAACTCGGCTAAATGTTTGGCACAAAAGGCCTAGTTTTCAACTTCTCTTGGCACTTGCTATGCCTTCTTCACTAATGTTTTTCATTGTAGGAATTTTTATCTGGACTAATTTCAGTATTATGCTGTCTCAGGGAATAGGGAAGACCTGAAGAGAGGGAGAGATAAGGAGAACAGTTAGTTGGTCTTGGAGCAGTCAGAACACATACAACATTTATTGATTAAGTTCACTTTCTTATGTACTCATGGTTCTTGGTGTCCCAATACAATTACTATAATAACTTCAAGAACTGATAACAGATTATCATAGCAGTTAGAATAATACTTTTATAAAAGTTTATAATGCTGTAAGAATTACTAAAATGTGACACAGAAACACAAAATGAGTACATGCTGTTGAAAAAAATGATGGCAATAGACTTGATCAATGCAAAGTTGCCACAAACCTGAAATTTGTAAAAAAAAAAAAAAAAAGCAATTTCTGTGAAGTACAATAAACTGAAGCATGATAAAATGAGGTATGCCTGTAATGATTTCATGTTAAAAGGAATTTCAAATTATTTGTATTACAATCTATGAATTGTAGTAAGATAATAACATAAGAAAAATATCTATTTATGAATTACATATTTTTCAGGTAGTAGCTCCTGAGGGACCCAAACTATGTCTACTGTTTCCATTGCTTTGTCACAGTGTCTAGTAAAGAACAATGGGCGATTCTAAAGGTTGATGGTTTTGTCATTACAAACTTAGTTTTGATAAGCATCTGAAGTAAATGTCTGCTAAGGTTCTTTCTTGAAATTATGTGTTTCTTTAATATAGCGATATATATTCATTTTCCTCTGTAAAAATATAAATCACATAATAATCTCTAAGTAACAATGATCTCTTGAGTGATGAACATACACATCATTCATGTATTGTTTAAGAAAAATATCTCAGAGAGCGTTCTCCTGGGGAAGAACTAGTCCCAGAGTAGCAGAAATGACTTGAAGCAGTCTCTGCCCTTTCATTTTTTTCTCTGACTTTTTAAAAAGTTTTACTTAAAATAGGACTACAGGTGAAATTATTTTGTTAGTATATTATTTTTATTTTTTTCTTACTAGAGCATATTTTACGTCTCTCAATCACCAATGTGGAAAATAGCATAGTTAGAAAAACTTCAAAATGATCACAAGTAATATTGATTTATTAAATGTGAGCAATTAAAAATATTGCATAGTGCTGCATAGTGATGATGCCAGAAAAGTCCAGAAAAATAACCTGAGTGTTTAGATTTTTCTAGAGTTGACTTGGTCAGTTAATACCTATAAGGTATCCTAATAGGGTGAGTCAATAAAACATCTGCTCTTAAATAGTATGAAAATGTATTTGACAATAAAAAGACTATAACAATTTAGAAGTGAAGACGTGCCAAAAGATATGGTACATATTAATTGTCAATTAAATAACAAATAGAAATTTCTTCAACACTTCAGATTGAAGAATCATATTAGTTTTACTGTAGTGTGAATATTATTTGCAAAGGCAGGAAAAAGTGAATGGGTTTTATAGGAAGGATAAAAATCTTTAGCAAAAGCTCAAAAACAGGCAAATGAAAGCTAGATTCAGTAAAAATGATGTCACTTTGGCACAGAGGTGTGCTAAGTAAAGAAGAGGTAAGCTATGGAAGAATACAGACAAAGAAAAGAAAATACAATCTAGGAGTTTACAGAGAAGTAAATTATGCCTATAATCTTTCATCTAAAGCATTGAAACTTCATTCAATATTTTAAATACAGATAATATACAAACTTTCTGAAGTGCAATTTCTTGCAAACATTGCCAGGAAGAAAGCCGGGCTCGGTGGCTCAGCCTATAATCCCGCGCCTTGGGAGGCTGAGGTGAGTGGATTGTCTGAGCCCGTGGTTCGAGACCTGCCCGGGCAACTTGGCGACACCTCATCTCTACAATAAATAAAAAATTAACCGAGTGTGGTAGCGCGCACCTGTAGTTCCAGCTACTTGGAAGACTGAGGTGGCAGGATCGCCGGCGCCCAGCAGGTCGAGGCTGTTGGTGACTGGGAGCGGCCACTGCACTCCAGTCTGGGCGACAGAGTGAGACTTCAACTCAAAAAAAAGAGAAGTCCAAAGTCAAATATTTTTTACTATATATTTTGTATTTATATATGTACAGTATATATATATATATTCTGGTTGTAGTGAAGGGCTTTAAAATGGAGAGAGATAAGAGAAAGTTATATGGTAAAAAGTAATAGTAAATGCCAAACTCTGCCAGTACTGTTTTAAGAGTTTACAATTTCTAGTCTGCAGCTTTAAATATAGTAATAGCATATAGCAAGTCTTGTCTTGTGTGATGCAAGACAAGACTATAAACTTAAAAGCCAAAGAGGCCTATGTTGTAATAAGTCTAACTTTCTCCCTCTGTGACTTTTGAACACAGTTTAAGCTCTTTGACCTTCAGATTTCTTATCTATATAAGAAAGACAATTATTTCTGTCTCATACTATTGATATGTCTGGTTTCCTGCTTGGCACAAAGGCAGGACTCAAAAAATGTTAGCTCTTATCCCATGAATGTCATTATTTTATTCATGGTGGCTTTTCTTTAAGTCACAGAAAAAACAATATCAGCAATTTTTAAAGTTCAGTATAAGGTTATACCAGGGTTCTTTTAAAGTGTATTGTAATGAACAACATCATTAATTCTATACATCTTTTTTTAGTAGGTTGAGGTTACTGTCGTTGGCATTAAATGCTCGGTTAATATATGATACAGAGTTCAGTTGCAGAAAAGAGAAACTACTCCATTTTGTGTTAGCAGAAAGGGCATTTTTTATAGAGCATTGAATGCTTAAAGAAATATAGAGGGAGCTGAAGAAATTGTATGTAACCTGATATTTCAGAAACCATTTCCAGAAATATGTAATAGAACTGAGTTTCCAAGAAAGCTGCTAATTTTCCTTTGATCGGCAAGAAAGTTGTTTAGTATCATGAAGCCATTTTGTCCTATACTACTTCTTCTATGATCTTCATGTGCAAAATGGATTGTCGAGCCCTGCCTACTTTCCAACATAATTGAAATTCAAATTTTGCTCAAACCTATCTGATTTTCAGTACCAAATCATATTGAAATTCTAGGTCCAAGGAATTAGAAAATGGATTTTTTTTGGTGTTTGTAGTGTAAATCCCTTCCACATAGAAATTTTTATAGAAGAAATTTAAAACTGATCATTGATAAATCACATACTGTATATCTACTACAGTCCAACACTTTTTATACTCAATAACTTTTTTACTTCCTAAGTTTCTGAACAATAGTTGGTAACAATAGATACCTTCCTAATAAATATAATTATCTTTCATATAAATGAAATGTTACCCAGACTTTACCAGAAAGGCACATTCTCTAGTTCAATTAAAATCTCATCAAAATAGTTGTTATGTTTAACTAGGTATAAATTTAAAAGTAATATATTCTAAGGTTGCTGGACAAAGAGATAAGAAATAAAAGAAATTCGGTTGATACGTAGACATTAAGAAAGAATACAAGGGGAACCCCCCAAAATATTAACTTATTATTACATGTTTAAACTTTCGTCACCTTCAAAGTACTTTCCATTTGTTTCAATACACCTATTGAGATGACAGCTTTTGAACTGCTGAGATTGACAGTTTTTGAGCTCATCAATTTTGATGTCTTTTACTGCTTCTGTCGCTTTTTGTTTCACATCTCCAACATTGGCAAACTGTTTCTCTTTGAGGACATTTTTCCATCTGGGGAAACAAACAAACAAAAATAAAAGTCCCTCAGGATCAGATCAGGTGAATAGAGAGGGTAGGACACAGAGGTCATGCTGGTTTTGGTCAAAAACTGCTGAACACTCAGCATGTAGGCGAGTACACTATTATGGTGGAAGAACCAGTCATCTGTTTGCCACAACTCTGGGTGTTTCTTCCACAAATTGTGACTCAACCTTCTCAAAACTTCCAGATAAAAACATTTGTTGACCATCTGATACAGAGGAAAAATTCTGAGTGCACTACAAGGGGCTCGCCCTCCAAAAGACAATTCTGGTTTTTTTGGGGGGGCCCCCCCTGGCATATGGGAAATTTCTTCAGTCTCCATTTTTGTAAATTGTAAAATAAAGTAAAAAATAAAATAAAGTAATAATTAGATTTAGGACTTGTCTTTCACCAACCATTCTATATTTACTTTGTCCATAGTGACTACCTCTATACTTCAGAATTATTTACATGTTGGAAGGATCCAAAACTTTATTCTCAAAGGATCTAACACTTACTCTCCTGCATGCATTTTGTTACTCCAGTCTTTCATGAACTAGTATCACTGAAAACCACAGTATGTGAAATACCCCTTCATATCCCTCTTGTGTTAAAAACAACCTCACTTGCCCATAAGAATCACAACCACGTATTCCAGATGACATAGGACTCTCTCTTCTTTTTCGCTAGTTGATCTAGCAGCATGAGCAGCCCAAATGACCATCTGGTGGTCTCAATGACAAGTTCAATGGCATCACTAATGTATTATCTGTTGGATGCAGTCTTCTAAGAGCTATAAACCAATAGAGCTCTGTGATGCAGAAGCAAGAAGAAAATATACTGTGAGTTAGTCATTAGGCGAGAAAGAAATACTACAAAGAAATACTACTTTTAGTTTATCATTCCAGGGTAATGTGTTTTGGCTATGGAAAAACTGGTCTAGCCTTGTATTTTGGTCACATATTTGTAGAATATACTGTTTCTTGTAGGATGTCCTACTATGATGTGTGGTTTCTAACTAGAACAATAGCAGGGTCTTTAAGAGTTCATGTAACCAGTTACTTGCAAATGACAGAGTGAGGTTAAGGAGTTCTGTTGGTGTAAAAAAATTGCCTCACCTTTTTGACTAGAAAACAAGTTCATTATTCAAAAGTAAGATACTCTGATTTGAATAGGCACTCATTAAGTTTATGGCAGAAGCATGGCAGGCAGTGAAGAATAAACCAGAATGTATTTCACTTCACGTAAGAAAGCATTTTATACTTGACCTACCCCACACTATCTTGTCTCCTAGAGATGTATATCACTATTTGGAGGCCTAAGTCTCTGCTTTTAAATGCTGGTATTTAGCAATCTAAGTGGAAGTAACCAAATAAGCCTAGTAAAAATAAAGGAAGTCTACATGTGCTCACTTATTATTTTAATTTATATCATTATGATCACTTTTTTGACTCAAATACTTTGTGCAAATACAGAGTGCTTGGTAAGAAGCCAACTAATAGCCATGAAAAGGTATTTCATTAAACTTTTTTTTCTACCGAGAGAATAAATACATAAGTATCCTCTTATTCTGGATCTATTTTGAGAAGTCAGTAACCATACTTTTTCTCCAAACTGCTTGGTAATCTGTTTTTAAATCTTTTTTTTCTAATTACCTGATCATCTGGCCAAACCATTGGCTACTGCTCTTGAAAAACGTTGATCCATTCTTGCTGCAAGTTTTCCTTCTATGTAATGTGACAATCATAGGTATTATTCAAATTCTTGTGAATAGCAAAACCTTCCCCCACTCTCTTTTCCAACCAGTAGACTGTTCAGCATTACAGGCACACTTTTACTATTTCCATAACATAATGGAGAACCACCTATAAACCAGATTGAATTTTATTTTTCTCAATCTGTCATTCATAAGAAACTTTTTATGAGGACATAAACATGGGTTGAGAAGTGGTAGCAGTTTAATAAAGGTATATGCACTGAGTTCAGAGACTTCGCAAGTTGTTATTTTAGTTTTCTTTGATATTTTATAATATTTATAGTTACAAAGATTTTAATATTCATATCAAAAATAATATAAAGTGTGTAGTTATAGATATTATAGTTAAAATAATAAAGATTAAAGTAAGGCCTTTGTAGCCCGCCTGTTTAAATTTGGGGTATTACATGAATAATTAGTTAGAAATTTTGATTATTAGTATTGTCACCTATTATGAAAACCACAACACTTTTGCTTCTGACTGAAATGTTTACCCCTGTCTTCTAAATTCTGAGATATCATCACCTTAATTAAAATCAGAAGCCATAACAATTCAATCCTTATTATCATGCTGCGAAGAGCAGCAAATAGTATGCTATGGCTTTCTTTACCAATGAATCTCTCAAAGACTTGGTGAAATACTTGTTTTCTGGATTCTCCAGGAGTCATGGCCAGCATATATCTAATAGATCATAAAAAATTAAACCACTCCAACATTGTTAACATCTTGAGAAGTTAGGATTCTTTCTTCTGGGTTATATCCAGAAATGTTGGCATCTCAACAATATGACATAAGCCTTATTTTAGTACACATTTAAGAAATAAAGCAAGGGCACAGAACAACTCATGGGTGTCTCAGAATACTCAGATCTTCTTCTATGTGAAGTCATAAATATATCTAAAACTGAAATTTTATTCCTTCTTCCTTTATCCAGCACAATCAAAATTAATTTCCTTTTTTTCATTTTATGTTGATATAAGTTAGCAAAATTATTAATTAACTATAATAAATAAACTTTATTCCAGGTCATCCTAAGATTTCTCTCCACAGATGTGTGAACAATGCAGTAGGTTGTAGTGGTGGGTCTTAAGAATTAACATCTCCTCAAAATAACCATGACATATACCATTATTCTAAGTCTTAAGGTAGATCAGAAGTAACATTATCACTCAAGGGAGAAAAACTTACTTCTCAGGGAAAAGAAAGATAAGTGGGCATTCCTGGAATTCAATCAATTGAATCCACACAAATGTCCCCATGCTAATGTTTGAGGTCTCATTACTTTCCATACTATATAAATATACTAATTTTCTCACCAGACATCTGGCAAACTAGTAAATATTTTCAGTATCTTTATGTAGCAAACAAAGCATCAGACTCTCTGCTCAAACTTAAAAATTACTATCACTGTTACCAAATATTTCTAGTTTTTGCTTTTCTTTATAAGTCCTTGGATTGCACTTGTGATCTTGGCTTTAGGTAAAACCACCATACTGATTATGCCCAGACAGCTTTGAGTAGAATTGTATGTATAACTTTAAGAGCAGTATTTAATTGACATTTCTGAGTTTTCTTTTCTGTTTACCATAGCTACTATGTTCAAGAAGGTATCTGGTTCAAGAATCTGAGTATTTTAGAGATTATGATAAGAGAGCATTCAATTCACCAGTCATGGATATGTAGTTTAAACTACTTTTGTTTTGAGCTATTTACATTTTTGAAGTTGTTCATTAATGCAGCAGCATAGCTTAGCCCATTCTGACTAATACATTGATTATCATGGATGTTAGGCCTTTGTCTAAACAAACAAACAAACAAACAAGATTACATTTCTTTTAGGGCACTCAGAAATTGTCTAGAGCCATGACTGTCTCTTGTAGGGATTTTGAAACTTTGTCTTATCCTTTTTATTTCCTAAACTCTCTAGCACAGTTGCTCACTTTAGAATTCATGCAATCTTCATTCTGGTCATAAGGGTATATTGCAGCAACTAACCAGCTCACCAACTACTAGACTTCAATAAACACTCTCTCCCAAGAGACTACAGGCAATCATTTAATGCTGTTTTGATTTAGCACACAATGAAACAACCATGTTCTATACTCTGATATTAGCAGCATCTTAATTGCCTTCAAGCATAACCAAGTCAGATACTAAATACCAAATGCCCATTTCCTTTACTGGGTCCCAATTACTCTCAGTTAAAATGTAGTAGCAAATACAGGATTTACTGAAATTAACATAAGTAGAAAATATTGTAAGGCTTTAGGAACAGTCTCTAGGTCAAGATCTTAAAAATAACTTTCAAACCAAAAAGAGAACTTGAGTTTAAAGGTTGCATTTCCTGCCATGATAAGGAAAACTGAATGTTGAATCAGGAAGTGATTATTACTTCTGCTTACTTCAGGCCCACAATACCTGTACTACAGCACACACACACACACACACACACACACACACACACACACACACAGCGAGAGAGAGAGATACACTAATGGATATTTTGTGCCGTACTCATTCCTCCACTTAATTCAAATCAAGATTTTTAAATTCAAGTTTAATTTAAATAAATCTGATTTAGGAACTTAAATTGCAACTAGAATACTCATTTCTCACTTAATTCAAATCAAGATTTTTAAATTCAAGCTTAATTTAAATAAATCTGATTTGGGAGTTTAAATCGCAACTAGAAATCTGGGCATAAGGAATCTTGTCTTTTTATTTTGATTTGTTTTAGGAATTCAGCAGAGCTGCATTATAAGAAAGCATGTTTGAGTAAGGTTGAAATGGATATTGAGTTGCCCGAGCTAATGCAACTACCACAGCTTACTTATATGGTAGTGATTTATGGAGTGAAATCCTAATTGTGGAAAGGCTTTATAATTAGCACTTCGATTTTGAAGTGTTCCCTCAAGCATTAACTCTATAGAATTGTTGCCAAACTTTTAGTGCAATTTGCAACTTTAAGTATATAATTTGTGCCAAGTTCTGGCGATACAAAGATGAATTATACCAGTTCCTCACCCTTAAGGAGTTAACAGTCTACAATGCTGCAAAGACTGATCAATAGCTATGGTAATTCAGATATTAACACTGTACCAAGAAGAGAACAACATGCTAAGAGATTAATTTAGCTTCCGGTGGGTATAGAGCAGATATTTGGGAACACCCACATGAGTAAATTTAAATCATGCTTTAAGGGATATTTTTCCTCACATTAAATAAGGCAGGAAGTACAGTATTTCAGTAGACAAGAGCATGAGTAACTCATAAAAAAATGAACATCCATATAAAGTAAGTGATCCTTGACCATAGTAGGATCTACAATAAATACTTGTTGAAATAAATAAGAAAAACTAGAATGCAGAGGTAAAAAAAAATGAACAGAAATGAAACTGAGAAAGTTAGGGTTTTTTTTAGATTGTTAAGGACCTTTTAAGCCAGTTTTGACCCACAAGTTGTAAGTGGAAATCAGGTATATTGTTTCCATGCCAGACATTTAATTGATGGTACAAAACTACACATGGCTTTCTTTTCTATGTTGTTCCAATGTTAAGAAAGTGGTTGGTGAGAGGAGATCCAAGATGGTCACTGTGAAGCAGCAAACTGATTCCTCTCTAACCCAGAAAGGCAGACAGTAGGGACACAATTAGAGATAGATGAAGACACCCTGAACAGTTTTGGTTGGGTGAATCACCCTGCACCCAGAAAATATCTCTTTGAACACATAGAGACCAGAAAGTGGTGGCAGATGCTGGAATCTGGGTACTCCATCCCCCACAGTGCACCAGGCTCACAGGAAGCCTTGTCCTGTAAACAAGAGGGGGTGAGAGATTCTAAGACAGTTTGGTTCAGTTTCCCTCATTCTGGCCATGTGTGAATCATTGGTCCCACATGAGAGGAGACTTGGTTAGGACATAGTGGTGGGCAACCAGAGCCCAAACAGAGCAGGGAACCAACCTGCCCTTGGATGGCCTCTGAATTCATCCTTTCCACCAGTGGAGCACTGCGGCTGGCTCCCAGGATGGGAAATTTCACCTGCAGATTGAACTTGACTGGTTCTTGCTGCCAATGACTGGGGGCAACCCTCCTGACAAATCAGGATGAATAATCTCCCAGCTCTATATGCCCACAGGGAGGTTGCTCTGTGACAGGGAACTTACTCTCATCAAGTGCTGAGTGTAGACATGAACAAGGAGGGAGTGGCATGAAAGACACCTGAAGGCTTTTCTGGTAGGAAGACTTCTGGGGTGCAAATGACATACATAGATGGGGGGCCCATTCCTCCTGCTCTCTGCAGAAGTGAATGCCCCTCTTTCTCTCACTGAATGACCTATATTGAGCAACAGAAAGGAGGTTATAATAGAAGGTAATTGACTAGCTTCAGAACAACAAAACTAAAGAGGACAGATAGATAGGGAAAATAATCTTGTCACAAATAAGAAAGAATTGATAAAAAATAGATAATCCTCAGAGTCTTGAAGAGACAGTACCCCAAAAAGCAGCTATCAGACCAAAAACAATAGAAGCCACTCAGAATGTCCTGTCCCAAATGACAGTCACAGAAATCAAGGTTAAATGACTAAAATGAATAAAGAGAACTATGAGAAACTAGATGCAAAACTCACGGAAGTCATGCAGGAATTAAAAGTGGAGTTGGCCAATTTCAGAAAGGCCCATTCTGAAATAATGGAAATTAAGAACTTTATCCTGAAATTTAAAAAATATAGTAACAAGTATAGGAAGTGGAATCAACCAAGCAGAAGAAAGAATCTCAGAGCCTGAAGACCAAAATATGAAACCAACCCAGTCTATCAAAAACATAGAAAAAAAGACTCAAAAAGAAGAAATGAAGTCTCTGAGATATGTGGAACAATATCAAGAAATCAAACCTATGCCTAATTGTTATCTCAGAAGCAGAAAGGGAAATTGAGGACACCACAGAACAAGTATTCCATGAGGTAATTGAAAACAACTACTCACATCTTGCTAGAGAGGTTACCATTCAAGCACAGATATTCAGGGAATCCCTGCAAGGTATCACATGAGAAGATCATCCCCAAGACACATAGTAACCTGTTTCCACAAAGTAAGCTTAAAATAAAACCATAAAGGCAGCAAGAGAGAAAAGTCAGATCATCTATTAGAGGAGACCCATCAGAATTGCTCCAGACTTATCTGAAGTTACACTTCAAACCAGAAGTCTCATTTTTAACTTTCTCAAATATAAGCAGTTTAGTCAAAAATTTTCTACACTCCCAAGCTAAGCTTCATTGGTGACAGATAATTAAATTATTTTCCAGATATCCAATCCCTAAGAAAATATGCTGCCCTTCAGATGATGCTTAAGAAGGTGTTGAACACAGGAAGAAAAGAAATCAATCATACTCATCATAAAATTACAGGCAAGCACAGAGATAACAAACAAAGCATTCACAAAAATGGAAACACACACATATATAAATACAAAAGTAAAAAGAAAGCAAAGCAACTCCCCCAAGAGTCTTATAACAGGGATAAACTCTCACATTTCAATAATTAATTTGAATGTGAATGGACTGAATGCACCACTGAAGAGACATAGACTGGAAAACTGGATAAAGATGCATGATCCAACATTCTACTGCTTCCAGAAAGCTTATCTCACTGAAAAGGACACCCACGGGCTCAAAGTTATGATCTACCAGGCAAATGGAAAACTGTAGAGAGCAGGGGTAGCTGTTCTGATATCAGACAAAGCAGACTTAAAACCATCAAAAGTTAAAAAGGAGATGGAAGGACACTACATAATGATAAAAGGCTCGATTCACTAGTAAGACATATCCATCCAGAAAGATATGCATCCAACACGGAAGTGTCAGACTTTATAAAACAACTACTAAGTAAACTAAGAGAGGACACTAACAGTCACATAATCATAGTTGGAGACCTAAATATTCTACTAACAGCCCTAGAGAGATCATCGAGGGAAAAAAACAAAAAGGAGATCCAGAACCTTAACTCAACATTTGAGCAAATGAATTTAATAGACATCTACAGAACACTCCACCCAACATCTACAGAATTTACCTTATACTCATCAGCACATAGAACATACTCCAAAATTGATCACATTCTTGGACATGAATCAAGTGTGAGCAAATTTCAAAAGATACAAAATTACCATGCATCTTCTTAGATCACAGTGGAATAAAAATAAATATTTCCACCAACAAGATTCCCTCAAAACACTCAAAGATATGGACACTACACAACATGCTACTGAATGACTTCTGGGTCAACATGGAAATCAAGACAGAAAGAAAAAAAGATTCTTGGAAATAAATGATTATAAAGACATATTTTACCAGAATCTATGGGATTCTATGAAAACATAGATGTTTCATAGTGTTAACATAGTGTTAAGAGGAAAATTCATAGCATTGCATGCACACATCAAGAAGATAGAAAGAATGCAATTAAACAGCCTGAAGACATACCCAAAGGTACTGGAAAGTCAAGATCATCTAAATCCTAATTTTAGTAGAAAAATCCAGATCACTGGGATAAAACCACATTTCAGAATATAGATAAATATAGAAAGGATCAACAAGACAAAAAACTGGTTCTTTGAAAGGATACATAAGATTGACAGAACCTGACCAGATTGAATACGAAAGAGAGACAGAGAGAGAGACAGAGACAGAGAGAGTCAGAGTCCAAATAAATACACTTAGAAACACAAAAGGTAAAATCGCAACTGACCCTGACCCTGAAGAAATTCAAGAGACTATTAGAGTTTGCTATGGACATCTGTACGCAAGAGAACTGGAAAATCTAAAGGAAATAGAGGACTTTTTGATGTCACACAATCTCCCAAGGTTGAAGCAGGAAGAAATTGAAACTCTAAACAGACCAATAACAATCCAGGAACTTGACTCAGTCATAAGAAATCCCCTGCCAAAAAGAAAAAATAAAAAAAGAAACAAACAACAGCAATAACACAAACCTGTGGATCAGATGAATTCTCAGTTGAATTCTACGAAATATACAAGAAGAAGTTGATACCAAACTTATTAAAAATATTCCAGGCAATCAAAAATGAAATTTTCTCCAGTTCAGTTTATGAAGTTAACATCATATTGATACCAAAACTGGCAAAGTCCATCAAGGAAAGAGAATTACAAGCCAATCTCCTTGATGAACATAGATGCCAAAATTCTCGACAATATTGTAGCAAAATGAATCAAACAACACATCTAAAGGATTATCTAACATGACCAGGTGGGCTTCATTCCTGGTATGTGAGCTGGTTCAACATTCATAAGACCATAAACATAATTCAGCACATTGACAGATGTAAAACCAAAAAACACAAGATTAAATCATTAGATGCAGAAAAAGCATTTGACAAAATCCAACATCCTTTCTTGATAAAAACCCTTGAGAACCTAGGCATAAGGAATATTTCTCAAAACAATAAGAGCCAACTATGATAAACCTACAGCCAAGATTTTGCTTAATGGGCAGAAACTGGAAGAATTTCCCCTAAGAACTGTAACTACACAAAGATGCCCATTCTCACCCCTCTTATTCAGCATAATGCTAGAAGCCCTAGCCAGAACAATCAGGCATGAGACAGAAATCAGGGATATTCAAATAGGAAAAGAGGAAGTTTACCTATCTCTCATTGCTGATGTTATTCTATACCTAAAACTCTACAAAGTCTATCAAAAGCCTCCTTGCACTGATAACCAACTTTAGTAAAGTCGTGGGCTACAAAATCTGTTTGCAAGAGACAGTTTCATTTCTATACACTGGCAACAAGAAGGCGGAGAACCAAATAGTCAACACAACCTCATTCACAATAGCGACAAAAAAAGGAAGAAGGAAGGAAGAAGGAAGGAAGAGAGGGAGAGAAGAAGGGAAGGAGGGAAGAAGGGAAGGAAGGAAGGAAGGAAGGAAGGAAGGAAGGAGAAAGAAAGATAAACAGACCTTGGTATCCACCTATCCAGGGAAGTGAAAGAACTTTACAATGAAAACTACAAAACATTACTCAAAGAAATCAAGAATGACATAAACAAATGGAAAAGTATTCCATGATCATGGAGTGCAAGAATCAATACTCACAAAATATCTATCCTCTCCTAGGTAATCTACAGATTCAATGCAATATCTATCACATTACCAATATCATTTTTCAAAGACCTGGAAACAACAATATAAGAATTCATATAGAAGCAAAAAAGAGCACAAATAGCAAAAACAATCCTTAGCAAAAGGAACAGAGGGGGACCATCACTCTTCCAGACTTTAAACTTCATTACAAGGCTATAGTAACCAAGACAGAATGGTATTGGTACAGGAATAGGCACATAGACCAATGGAATAGGAAATAGATTGTAGAATCAAAAAAACAGTCTCTCAACCCACTCATCTTCAACAAAGCCACCAATAACAATTACTGGGGCAAGGAGGTCATATTGAGCAAATGATGCTGGGAAAACTGGCTTATCACATGCAGAAAAATGAAACAGGACCCCCACATATCACCATATAAAAAAAATCAACACAAATGGATCAAAAACCTAAACGTAAAACCTTAAACTATAATAACAGAAGAAAACATAGGAAAAAGTTGTATGCACATCAGAGTAGACAACAAATTCTTGACCAGGTACCCAAGAGTGAATGCCATAAAAGTTAAGATATACAAGTGGTACCACATCAAACTGAAAAGCTTTTGCACAGCAAAATAAATGATCAAGAGAATAAAAAGACAACTCACAGAATGGGAAAAAATATTTGCCACTTATACATCTGACAAAAGCCTAACTTCCAGGACCTACAAGGAACTCAAATTAAGTGAAAAGAAAAAAAAAGCCCGTTAAAAAGTGAGAAAGAACATGAACAGACACGTCTCAAAAGATGATATACAAGCAGCCAACAGACACATGAAAAAAATGCTCAGCCTTACTAATCATCAGACAAATCAGACAAATGCAAATCAAAACTACAGTGAGATACCACCTGACTTTGATAAGGATAGCTATCATTAAGTAGTCAAAAAATGACAGGTGCTGGAGTGGTTGTGGAGAAAAGGAATTGTTTTTACAGGGCTTTTGGGAATACAATCTAGTTCAACCTCTATAGAAAACAGGGTGGTGATTCCTAAAATAACTAAAAATTGATCTTACACACAATCTAGCTATCCTAGGAATATACTCAGAGGAACATAATTTGCTTTACCAAAAGCACACTTGCACACACATATTTACAACTTCTATAGTTCTCTGTTCTACCAGCTGAGCTATCAAAGGGTGCTTGTACATACATATTTGCACTATTCCCACAATAGCAAAAGCATGGAACCAACCCCACTGCCCATTGCAAGTGTACTCGATAAAGAAAATGTGGTATACATACTCAGTGGAGTATTACACAGCCATAAAGAACAAAATCAGACTGGGCACGGTGGCTCTTGCCTAGAATATCAGCACTTTGGGAGACCAAGGTGAGAGGATTGCCTGAGTCTATGGGTTCGAGGCCAGCCTGGGCAACTTGATAATACCTCATCTCTACAATAAACCAAGAAAAATTCACTGGGCATGATGGTGCATGGCTGGTTCCAGCTACTTGGAAGGCTGAGGCAGAAGGATCACCTGAGTTCAGCAGTCCAAGGCTGCCAGTGGCCGTGAGTATGTCACTGCCCTCTAGCCTGGGTGACAGAGTGAGACTCCAACTCAAAAAAAAAAAAAAGAAAGAAAAAGAAAAAAGAAAGAACAAAATCATAGCCTTTGCAGGAACTTGGATACAGTTGGAGACCGTAATACTAAGTGAGCTATTACAGAAACTAAGAACTGAAGCCACACATTCTTACTCATAAGTGGGCCCTGAATATCAGTCACCTTAGCACAAGGGTGGGATCGGCAGGCACTGAGCATTACTGGGGGAGTGAGCGCCAGTTAGAAGCCCAAATTTCACCTGCATGCAGCCTACTTATGTAGTTAGTCCTCACTTGATTCCTACATCTCTATAACAAAAAATAAATAAACAAAAAAGTTATTGCCCCAATTATGGGAAATGTAGGCAAATAGAAGTGTTTTGTACAAGGAAATTTTAGAGCCATATCTTTGTAGTGATAACTCTGATAATGTAGTGAGGAGAAGAGATTATAGCATAGACAACTGAAATCTGATGAGCAGAATATTATATGAGTTGTGAAATAATCAGAAATATACATCTGACTTCTCCCAGTTCCTGACACAGAGCTTCTAAAACTGTTGTAACTTCCTGAGCAGTATTGTAATATCCTGAGTGACAGGAGCATCTTTTGTTGTAATATTTGATCTCTGTCTGGTTTCTGACACAAGAGCTTCTAAGACCCTTAAGATCTTTGGAGTGACAAGAGTGTTTTTTCTTCATTAATTAGATGACTGGTGGCTGAAATTCCCTTCATAATTCCTGAATGAGGTAGCTGACAAATGAAACAATCTCATGTTTAGAGGATTTGAACATTTATTCTCGCCCTGTAATAACTGAGGAAGGGAAAGGGATTAGAGAGTGTGTTCAATCACAGACAATAATTTAATCTGCATGCCTGTGTAATGGAACTTCCATAATAAACCTAAACAATGAAGCTTGGAAAGCTTCCAGATTGATGAACAGATCCACATGACAGGAGGGGGGCTTACCCCAACTCCATGGGGACAGGATGTGCTTAGGACCTTTCCAGAGCTCAATCTATGTGCCTTTTTATCTAACTGTTCATCTGTATTCTTTATCATATCCTCTGTAAAAGTAAGTAAATGTTTCCCTGAGTTCTGTGGTCTGTCATAGCAAATTATCAAGCCTGAGGAGACGGTAATGGGAACACCTGATTTGTAATCAGATCAGATGGAATTATGAGTAACTACTTGTGACTGGCCTCTGAAGTGGAGAGCAGTCAAGTGGGACTGAATCCTTAAACTGTGGGGTTTGTAGGACACCAGTTGGTATACAGAGAGTTGAAGAATTGGTTGGTTAGAAAAACCTCCACACATTTGGTGCCAGAAATGTTGAATATAAAGGAAAAAAAAGTTTTTTCTTTTCTTTTCTTTTTTTTTTAAGTCTGTTTACTGAAGCAGAAAGCAGTAAGAAGAGGAGGAAGCTCATTTCATAAATTTTAAGAAGAAATAGACTTAGTTGAAAAAATATATGGATGAAGAAGGAAGAGGAAAATTCAGAAATAAATTCAAGATTTTATCTTGGCTTTCTGAGTGAATGATGATGTCTTAGGTGGGATGCAAATGCTTAATGCTCTATTTGTGTTTCTATATTTCCCATGTCCCTTGCTGTTAGATCGGACCATGTAACCACTTCGCAATGAGCTGAGAGCAGAAATAGCATGTGTCCCTTTGGGACAAAAAAAATTTTGCAATTTTCTGGCTCTTTCTTCCCTAATCTGATGACAGTGAAGTTCCAGAGCCTAGATGACTGAACTACTAGATGTGAACTGCAGTCCTAAGTTATTTGATGAATAGAAGCAAACCTAAAAGTTCTCCAATCTTCATAATAACGTTGAGCTAAGCAAGAAATTATTTTTCATATGTAAATTTACTGCAAATATGGAATTCTTTTTATTACAGTTTAGTTGGTTTACCCTGACTAAAAAGTGAGTAGAGAGAACAGAACATTTGTTGAAATAATGACAAAATTTATTGAATATGTACCATATACCCATCACTGTTTTAATCACATTTATTACATATGACAACTCATGTGCTCCTCGAAACAGCCCTATAAAAAAAAGGTTGTTTTATCCTAATTCCATAGATAAGAAGATTGAGGCACAGGGGATTTAAGTAATTTAATTTCATATAGATACTATGATGTGAGCTTGAAATTCTGGATCTTATTTTACACATGCTAAATTTAAGACAAGAATATCCAATGTGCATATAGAGATATCCTTTAGTCACATTTAATTTTGTGATTCATCATCGTAGGGCTGATATTTAAATCCGTGGACAAGATAAATATATCTGGAAGCATATTAATACAAAAATAAAGGAAGTCTAATAGTTATTACATTATATATATATATATATATATATAATGAAAAAGGAAGATGTTTTTAAAAAGCAGAAAGAAAACTCTAAGAGACAGCAGGAAAACTAAGATCCCCAACATCTTTTTCTCCTTTCTTACCTCTAAACAGTGGGATAACTAGCTATCAGTTTGCAGCTCTCTCTTCTTTTCTACCCATAGGTTCTATTAAGATTATTTTACACAGTCACTAATTTTAAAATAATTTTTTGTGTCAGTTGTTTTCAATTTTATATTGTCAGTTCTTCTTATGTCTGAGGTCCAGACCAAATATGTCTAAATGCCTACTGGGATATTCACTCTGATGTTTAGTAGACATTGCAAATGAAATATATCCAAAATTTACCTTTATTTCTTTTCATATTATTTGTCACTTTTCTAGACTTCTCTATTCCAGTTAATTACCTATAATTTAACCTTGTTGCTTAGGCCTATAATGAAGAATCACTCTTTATTCTCTTAATTCACTTTTACTTTTCTTTCAATCTATCAACAAGTTTTATTGGTGCTTCCTTCAAATATATGTTCCAGATCCTACCACTCCTTACTCCTCTTTTATTAACGTCTGTCCTAGATACCATTATTACTTGCCTATTATGCTGAAATAACATCCAAAAAGAACGTACATTATTCCTTTTGTCTTCAACAAACTATTTATCATATAATGTTAGGGTGATATATTTAAAAACATATCAGGCCCTATAACTATCTTTTTCAGAAGCCGTCAATAACTTTCTTTCACTTGTAGTATGAAAATCAAAATGATTTAGCTTGGTTTAGAGTGTATCACAATATCTGATCAATATCTACCAGTCAGATCTATTTCTTCTAATTTTCTCCTGATCTCTATCTTCTCCTTTTCTAAATTTTTATATGTTTTAACAGTTTTATTATGGCATAATTGATATAAATAGAAGTACATACTTAGAGTCTGCAACTTGATCAAGTGTGACATACTCACACAACTATCATAATCAAAATAGTGACCACACACATCACTCCATACATTGCCTTTGTACTATTTCACAAAACTACCATCTCTCCTGCCTCTTCCTTTCTCAAACAATCTCTGATCTCCCTTATGTCAATACAAATTGGTTTTTAATTTTCTAGAGATTTATATAAATGGAACATATGGTTTACAATCATTTTAATCTGTCTTCTTTCACTCAGCATAATTATTTTGAGTTTCATTTATGTTGTTGCATGTATTTGTAGTTCACTTGTTTTTATTGAAGAAACACATTACATAATGTACATATACAAAAAGATGTTTATTAATTCACCTGTTGATAGACATTTGGGATTTTTCTCATTTTGAGGCTACTAGCAAAGAAAATGTTCTGAATATTTATGAAGACTTTGTATTGTCATGTGCTTTCAATTCACTTGAGTAAACATGTAAGAGTGGAATGACTGAATCATATAGAACGAATATCTTTAACTTCTTAAGATATTGATGAACCCTTTTCCAAAGTGTTTATGTTATCTCACATTCCTATCAGCAGTGTATGAGAGTTTGAGCTAGTGTTGTTGTAACAAAGAACCACTAACTGGGTCACCTAGGCAACAGAAATGTATTCTGCTATAGGCCTGGACACTAGAAGTATGAAATTAATGTATTGGCAAGCCATACTTACATCAGATTCTAGGTTAGACTCCTTAGGTCTCCTTCTTTGCCTCTTCTAACTTCTGATAGTCACCAGCAATCCTTGAGATTCCTTGGTTTGTGGTAGCATAATTTAAATCTCTGCCTCCATCTTTACATAATCATCCTTCCTCTACATGCATCTGTGTTCAAATTTCTCTCTAATAAGGAAAAAATTATGGGATAAGACGTGTCCTACTCAAAATTCATATGTTGAAGTATTAATCCCCAGTATCCAAGAATGTGACCCTACTTGAAGATAAGGTCTTTACAAAAATTATCAAGTTAAAATGAAATCATTAGAGTGGGTCCCAATTTATTATGATGGGTGCCCTTAAAAGGAGAGGGAATTAGGACACAGACCCACCTTCAGAAGGAAGACAACATGTGGACACAGGGAGAAGCTGGCCATCAGTAAGTCAGTGAGAGTAACCTGGAACAGATCTTTTGCTCATGGCCCTCAGAAGAAGCCAATCTTGCTGACATCTTGATCTCAAACTTCTTCTAGCCTCCCAAACTAAGTGAAAATATAAGATTTTTTTTTGTTGTTTGTTTGTTTTGTTTTTTGTTTAAGCCTTTCAGTTTATATCACACTGTTAAGGCAGCCCTAGGAAATGAACACATTTTATCATCAGAGTTGGGCCCACTCTAATTCTGTACAACTTCATCTTTATTTGATTGCATTAGCAAAGACTTTATTTCAAAATAATCACATTCTTGAGTTCTGGGTGGGCATAAATTTTGAAGGGACACTATTTTACCCAGTATAATGTGGTCAGGATTTTAAGTTTAATATATTATAATAGACATAAAATAGAATCTTATTATAGATTTAATTTGTCATTTTCCTAACAATTAATTCTATGGAAGATATTTTCATATGCTTATTTGCAATCCATATATCTTCTTTGGTAAATTTGTTGTAAAAAACATACTGCATACATGTTTGGGAATTGTTTGTTTCTATTATTGTGCTTCAAAAAATCTTATATATTCTGGATAACAGTACTTTGTCAGATGTATGCCTTGCAAATTTTTTTTTCTGTCAATAGTTTGCCTTTTTATTTTCATATTAGTGTCTCCCAAAGAATAGGAATTTTAAATTTTTATTAATTTTTGTTTTCATGGATTGTGCTGTTGTATCAGATCTAAGAAATAAGATTTCCTTCTGTTTTTATCCAAAAGTTTTATAGTTTTGGGGTTAACATTTAGTTCTATGATCTAGTTTAAGTTAATTTTTGTATCTAGTGCAAAGTACCATTGTTCTCTATTTTCTGGATGAACTTTTGTAGACCTAAAATTATTTTGTCTCCTAAATGTATAAGTATATAGTAGCATTTATCCATGAAGCCATTAGGGCCTAGAATGTGTGTGTGTGTGTGTGTGTGTGTGTGTGTGTGTGTGTGTGTGTGTGTAATTTATTTTTAATAAAATTTTAATTTCTTCACCAAATATAGGGCTATTCAGGTTACTTATTTAATCTTGAGTGAGATTTCCTAACTTGTATCTTTCAAATAATTTGCCCATTTCACCTAAGTTTTTAGATTTATTGGAAGTAATTTGTTCACAATATTCTTTTGTTCTTTTGATCCACAGACTCTGTAGTAAGATCACTTCTCTTATTTTTGACAGAGGTAATTTCTGTCCTTTATCTTTTGATAAATTTTGTTTACATTTCATTCTGTTGAAAATAATTCTATTGGCGTTTTTGCTTATTTTTGACTCATTAGTTATTTATACACTTGTGAACTTCCAAATATTTTAAGATATCACAGCTATCATTCTGACTGATTTTTATCTTAATTTTATTATGGCCAGATAATGTGCTATATATGATTTGAATGCATTTAAATCTGGACTTGTTTTATAACCCAGAATATGATCTATTTGTGTCAATGTGCCATGTATACTTAAGAAAGCATTTATATTGAACTGCTTTTACATGGAGACTTCTATAAACATGAATCAGGTCAAATCAGTTGTGAGTATTGTTCAAATTTTCTATACCTTTATTTATTTTCTGTTCAAATGCCATATCAATTATTGAGAGTAGGTAACAAAATGTTATCTATTTCTTTTTTGAAATTATAACAAATTTTGGCTCATATATTTTGAAGCTATGTTATTAGTTGCAAAAATATTTAGCCTTTTTATATCTTCTTGATGAATTTTCATCTTTAGCATATAAAATAATCTCCATCCCTCAGGTTATTCCCTACTCTGAAATCTAAATTGTCTGATATTAACAAGCAGCTACTCCAGCTTTCTCTACATTGTTTTAGAATTATAGAATGGTATAGTCAGTTCTTTGTAGCCATAAGTTTCACACTTGTGGGTTCCATGAACTGGGAATCAAAAACATTTTAAAAATAGTAATAATAAAATTACAACACAATAATGACATTACTATAAATTACAAAAATACTGCAGTGAAATACCTATTTACATAGCATTTACATTGTGTTGAACATCATAAATAATCTAGAGACAATTTAAGGTATATGAGAAGATATGCATAGGTTATATGCAAATACTCTGCAATAAGGTACGTGAACATTTTCTGTCTTTGGTATTATAGGGGCAGTCCTAGAAACACTCACGCACAGATACTAATGGAGGACTACATCTTTTTCTATCTTATTATTTTAAATTTATTTTTCTTTATATTCACAATATAAAGAAAAATAAATAAATATATTCTTAGAAGAACTTCATAAGTTCAGTCTTGCTTTTTTTTTGGAAAGCAGTTTATTAAGAAGACAGAAAAGCTCTCATAGCAGGAAGGCACCTGAAAGAGGGCTGCCATCTTACTTTTGCATCCAAATCACCATCTTTTTTTTATTAATCAATATTTTTTTTAGTTTTTGGAAAACATTTTTGCCAGTATAGAATGTTAGGCTGACAGTTTATTTTCTTTTAGTACTTTGAAAATGTTGTGCCACAAATTTTTCACATTTTTAAAAAGAGTGACCAGCTTTCCTCTTTTATCTCTCTTCCTCTAAGATATATACAATTTTCCTCTACTTTTAAGATTTTCTCTTTATCATTAGTTTTGAGTAATTTGACTACAATCATCGTATATTTTTATTTATTTCCCTTATAGTTGGGGTTATTTCAGCTTCTCAGATTTTCAAGTTTATGATTTTCATTAAGTTTAAGCATTTTATCAGTCATTATTATTTCTTCAATTTTTAAAAAATCTTTCCTATCCCAAACATTTTGATAACTCCAATGATGCATGTATTAGGTCACTTGGGTTTGTTCCAGCTCACTGAAGTTTTTTGTTTGTTTTTCATATTTACTTCCTCTGTGCTTTTTACCTTAAATATTTTATGTTGCTATAGTCACAAGTATATTAATAATTTCTTTTATCATGTTTAATCTGCCTTGAACCCACCCTATCCAGTGTGTTTTTCATTTATAGAATTTTGATTTGTATCTCATTTTTTGTATCTTTAATGTTTCTATTTAACTATTTGGACTTATGGAATATAATAATAATATTAGTGATAATAATGTTAATGTCTACATTTAATTATAATATCTGTGCTAGTTCTAGGTCAGTTTCATTTTTTTCTCTTTATTATAGGTCATTTTAAAAGTGAAGAAATGGAGATTTGGTGTAAGTTTTAATGAAGCAGTGGTAAACTATTTATATAGCACACTGAAAAAGTGAGAATTTCAAATTTTTTGAACCCTAAAGTGGCAAAAACACACAGAAATACAGTGATATCAATACTGGAGCTTTTCACTCTGGCCCCGTTGTTCTAGATTTTGGTAGTTTGGGAAGGTTGCCTGTTCACACAGCTAAAGTCTACAGCAGAGTGAGTGGTTGAATTTAAGACCACTGCATAAAGTTGCATCTCCTGAAGACCTACCCCATCAGTTTGCTAAGCTCTTCATCACAAGAGATAATTAGATCATTTTCTGTCCATGCCTTCAATTTAGGTGGAGAGGAAAGAAAAGAAATATCTACCCCATACTTTTTCACTATACTCCCATACTCAGTAGGACTTGGGAGCAAAAATTTATAGCCTTTCACCTTAAAAATTAAAGTAAAAAAAAAAAGTGGTCCAGTATGTATTGCTTCTCTGTGGAGTAACTTGTTACAACTGTCTAAATTTGACATTTTCTTCTTCAGTTGTTTTATTTATTTTTATTTTAGAGTGCTGAACTCTTTTGATATTCTTTATTCTAAAAAATATTTCTCTTACTTTATTCATCATTATCTCTCAGGTCAAGTCATCTACTGATCTCCGAGAGTCTCATATTTAAAACTCATTATATCAACTACTATGTCTATTTATCTCTCCAAAATCTACTTATATATTTATAACTAGCTTGCACATCTAGTTCTCTCTCCAAGTTCTTATGAGCTGAGGTCTACAACACATCTCTAATTAGTTCAATCAACTAATGTATAAAGAAAATTAAGGTCATTTGATGGTCAACCTTTGAAAAAGATACTTACACACACATGTTTATTGCAGCATCATTCACAATGGCAAAAATATAGAACCAATCATGCTGCCCATCAAAAAAAGACTGAACAAAAAAATATGGTACATATACATGATGAAATATTACCCAGCCATGAAAGGGACAAAATTTTGAACTTCACAGCAACTTGGATGGACTTAGAATCTATAATGCTGAGTGATCTATCGTAGAAACAAAGAGCTGAGTACCACATGTTCTCATTCATAAGTGGACCTTGAACAATTATCATAATACTATAGGAAAGGAATTGGCAGTAGTGGGAAACTGCCAGGGGAGCATGAGTCATACTTCATCAACAGGGGTACCTGCTTAATAAACATTTGTATATCTAACCCTGAATTGTACCCCACATCTTTAAAATAAAAAAATTAAAAACAAAGATGATTTCTACAGGGCAAAACATTATCAGGAAGACAATATGTTGCTGAAATCTCTTGGAGTCACAGAGTTCTTTGGTTTCAATTCTATCTCTGTACTTATGTATATTTGAGAGTTAGAATTTTCTTTTTTTTCAATTATAAAGATGTGGGGTACAATTCAGGGTGAGGTATATAAACGTTGATTATGCAGTTATCCTTGTTGATGAGGTATGCCCCTCTGTCCCCTAGCAGTTTACCTCAACTGCCAATCCCACCACACCTTCCCTGACAGTTTCCCACTACTGCCAATTACTTTCTTAGAGTATTATAATTTTTCAAGGGCCACTTATGAGTGAGAACATATGGTAATCTGTTCTTTGTTTCTGTTGTAGATCACTGAGTATGATCGACTCTAAATCCATCCAAGTTGCTGCAAAGTCCATATGTTTGTCCTTCTTTATGGGAACTCATCAAACTAATGAACTTCTGCAAACAAAAGAAACTATCAAGAGAGCAGGTAGACAGCCCACAGAATGGGGGAAAAAATATTTGCCAACTATATATCTGACAAAGACCTATCATCTTGGATATAAAAGGAACTTAAAAGCACTGAAAGGAAAAAAACAAACAGCCCCATTAAAAAGTGGGCAAAAGACATGAGAGCTAGAATTTTCTAAGTTTAAAATTCTGGCCGGGCTCAGTGGCTCAGCCTGTAATCCCGTGCCTTTGGGGGCTGAGGTGAGTGGATTGCGTGAGCCCGTGGGTTCGAGACCTGCCTGGGCAGCGAGACCTCATCTCTACAATAAATCAAAAAATCAACCGGGCATGGTTGCGCATGCCTGTAATTCCACCTGCTTGGAAGGCTGAGGTGGAAGGATCGCTGGAGCCCAGCAGGTCAAGGCTGCGGTAGCCGGGAGCGGCCGCTGCACTCCAGTCCGGGCGACAGAGTGAGACTCCAACTCAAAAAAAAAAAATAAAATAAATAAATAAATAAATAAAATTTTGAGCCTCAGTTTTCTCGTCTGTAAATTGGGGATTATAGAAATTACATCACTTGCTGTGAATACTAAATCAAGTCATTCACAGAAAATCACTGGTATACCTAGTATATGGTAAGTTCTCTACAAAAGTAAGTTCCTCCAGCTATTTTGTTTCCAGTTTTATGTTCACTATCAGGTAGTCAATGGAGTCTATCTGTTAGGATTTTCAGTTTATCTTCTTTAAAAACTTGTTTGATTGCCAGTTTTTGATAGATTTTAGGGTAATTAAGAATATGTATTAAGATTAATATTTTTCTTCAATAATAATATGTTTATGTTCTTCTAATTGGCTAGAATTATAAATAGATGATCTTTAAAAAGATCTTACAAATATTTTGGTAGCTTCTGTACTTTTAACTCTTAGGGAATTTTTTCATTGACAATCCTGAATATTTTTACTTGGCTGATTTTTCTACTCATGTCCTTTAAAAATGAATTACAAAACTGGTTATTTCCTGAAATTCTCTGCTATGAAAAACAAAATTCTACACTCTGACTCAAATTAATTATCCATTAGCTACTTATTGGAAATGCCACCAAACCCAGTTTGCACTGGACGTCTATGTAAATATGCCGAAGTGATCCATATATTATGTAAGCAGTATATGTCTGGAGGTGAAAGCCAATAGATGTTCCTTAATTTTTTTATGTGCAATAATTTTGATTAGGTAATGTGACTTATGAAGCTATCTTTCTGTCATTTTTCTTGAGATTTTTCAATTAGCTTCCAGTTTCCAATTCTGACTTTTTCTGTTAAGTAAACATCTATCAAAGAACATCAGCAATTTCAATTTTGTGCATGGAAATTAAATAAAGAAAAATATTCTTTACTTCAGGATTCAATGAATCCTGACATTCATTGCTTTCCTATATTTTATTGTAAACCAGTAATGGACAAAAAAAGTGTTTATTGCAGAGGAAGTTATGCTTAATTTTTCTGGCAAATGGACAAAAGTCCTCCTTTCAACTTCCATCTATACAAGATAAAAACGAAATATTATAATGCTGCTTTTTTCCTTATAGGTTTTTCATTTTATTTCAAAATGCTAATAAAGTTTATGCTCAATTTGTTATTATAATGGCGGCTGGCATTGTCAATATAGTATGTACTACAGATAACTATTTGGTTCAATTAAAATTGGTTAACAAACATCTGTTCAAATTTTTTTTTTTTTTTGAGCTGGAGTCTCACCCTGCTGCCCAGACTGGAGTGCAGTGACTGCTCCTGGCCACCACAGCCTCGACTGGCTGGGCTCCAGCCAAAATGTTTTTAGGAAAATAATATTAAACCATTTCAATTTTTTTAACTTCACAAATAATTTCTTGTAATTTTATAGTGGATATAATTTGAAAGAGAACCTAATGTTTTATTATCAGATGTGTGGTTCATACCTGAATGAAAAGTACACACAATAATCCCATGTAGATACCAGGACACACATTTGATAATCTGTATAATCTGGAGGCAGGATATCATCCAGTAACAGTCATGTATTCACTCACTCATTCAGGTTTTACCATCTGATACGTGCTGAATATAATGATGAGAAAGGTAATCCTAACCTCACCTTCATAGAAATTACAGATAATCAGGTAACACAGAATTCAAGCATTTCTGCCCATATCACATATAAAACCTTTACTCATAAGAGCTATTAGTCTCTGAACCACGTCACTCAAATGGGTTTAATAATCTTGGTGATCAAGCACTCTAGACAATGGCTGATTTAAATAAGTAAGTCAAATATGAGGGAGACTGTTAAATGGCAAAGACATTAACAAGAAATGGAAAGCAATTTAACTATGAGAGTGAATAGAAAAAATAGATACAAAGAGCTACAAAGTTCAAAAAACATTTTAACCTAAGCTCTTGTCAGTTTGACCGACCTCATGTTTTACTCAACTCAAAATAGATCATTGTCATATTTAATTCTAATTTATTCATCTAACATTTTTTGACTATTATATGTCATGTAGCATATATAGATCTGGACTTATAATCAATCAAATAATATATGACCCATAAATTAAGGAAACATAGTAATGTACATATGTATATGTACCTGTGTTTGGTGTCTGTGTCTTGTGATTTTGAGGTGGAGCACTGGGAGCATGGATACAGCAATAGGTTTGGGTTTCAAGAATCAAAATCAATCAGAAGTGATACAGAAAATGTAGTGTCAAGAAAGAACTTTTAACTAAAATATAAGTTAGTTGAGAATAAAGGTTAAACCTGAAATTGATGAGAAAGACGGTGCTGAACTATGACAAAGGTAGCATGACAAGAATGGTACCCATGACACAATAGAATGAGGTTAGAATCAGGGTAAAGATGGAAGGCACCTATACCACTATGTTAACTGAAAGAAGGTTATGAGTCAGAATTTTTGAAGATAATAATACTAGGAATTGTGAATGTTTGCATTATTGTTCAGCTAATATTCAGTATATTTCCTGCCTCACATTAGGCAGAACATATTTTTGTCTCATTGATTTTGGCCTTTGCCATATGAGATGGTTTGGCCAACAGAGGCACAAAGTAAGTTCCAAATATAGGTCATAAGAGATATCAAGTACTTGTTCACAACTTTCTAGAATTTTTTTACCTGTGCCATAAAAATAGCTCTTGCCCCTGTAGCCTGCTCCTCACCCAAATATAGATGAAGCAGAGTTTCCCCAGTCAATCTGAGCACCTATAGGGAATTAATTTGTGTCTAGATTGAGACCACTGCATTAGCAAACACCTAGAGTGAGTGACATTGGCTTTGAGACCAGCTAATGGATAACAAGAAAATTCTTTTTTTTTATAATCTATATTTTTTATTTTGATATTGTGGGGTACAGTTAAGGGTAAGGTATACAAATATGCTTCATTCAGGCCCTCTTGTTGATAATTGGTGTCTCTCCGTCTCTAGACAGATGTTTACTACCATTAGTCCCATCCCCCCCCATAGTTTCCCAACACTGTCAGTCATTTTCTTATAGTAGTGCATTGGATGATCAAGGTCCACTATGTGAGTGAGAATATGTGGTACTCAGATCTTTGTTTCTGTGAGAGGTCACTTAGTATTATAGACTCTAGCTCCATCCAGTTTGCTGCAAAATTCATGATTTTGTTATTTTTTATGGCTGCATAGTATTCCATCGTGTATATGTACCACATTTTTTAAATCCAGTCCTCTTTTGATGGACAGCGTGGTTGGTTCCAGGTTCTTGCTATTGTGAACAATGCTGCAATAAACACTCGCATGCAGGTATCTTTTTTATAGAGTGATTTGAGTTCTTCAGGGTATATTCCCAGTAGGGGGATTGCAGGGTCATATGGGAGGTTGATGTTTAGAGCTTTTAGGAATTGCCACACTGCTTTCCACAGAGGTTGCACTAGTTTACACTCCCACCAACAGTGTAGAAGTGTTCCCTTTTTGCCACACCCTCTCCAGCAGCTGTTATTTTTTGAGTTGTTGATAATTGCCATTCTGACTGGAGTTAGGTGGTATCTCAGTTTTGATTTGCATCTCCCTGATGATTAGTGAGGTTGAACATTTCTTCATTTGTCTGTTGGCTGCTTGGATGTCTTCCTTTGTGAAGTGTCTGTTCATATCTTTTGCCCACTTTATAATGGGGTTGCTTGTTTTTTTCTTTTCAGCATGTTTGAGTTCCTTGTAGATCCAGGATGTTAAGCCTTTGTCAGACCTGGAGTTGGCAAATAATTTTTCCCAGTCTGTTGGCTGTCTTCCTGCTCTCTTGATGGTTTCTTTGACTTTGCAGAAGCTTGTCAGTTTAATGGGGTCCCACTTTTCTATCTTATCTCTTATGGCCTGTGGGTTTCAAGTTTTGTTCAGGAATTGGATGCCAGTTCCAATTTCCATGAGGATATGTCCTTCATTTTCTAAGGTTCTTATGGTTTGAGGTTTTATATTTAGGTCCCTGATCCATTTGGAGTTAATTTTTGTGTATGGGGATAGATAGGGGTCCTGTTTCAATCTTCTGCATGTGGTCAGCCAGTTTTCCCAGCACCATTTACTGAATAGGTTCTCCTCTCCCCAGTGGTAGGTGGTGGAGGGTTTGTCGAAGATGAGTTGGTTGAGAAATTGAGGTCTTGCCTCTGGAATCTCAATTCTATTCCATTGGTCTATATGCCTGTTCCTATACCAATACCAAGCTGTTTTGATGATTGTAGCTTTATAGTAAAGTTTGAAGTCTGGTAATGTGATGCCACCTGCTTTGTTTTTTTAGCTGAGAATTGTTCTGGCAATTCTTGGTCGTCTGTGTTTCCACATGAATTCCTGTGCTATTTTTTCTAGGTCTGAGAAGAATGTTGCTGGTAATTTGATAGGTATTGCATTGAATCTGTAGATCGCCTTAGGTAAGATGGACATCTTCACAATGTTGATTCTTCCAATCCATGAGCATGGGATATTTTGCCACTTGTTTGTGTCATCTTTGATTTCTCTGAGCAGAGTTTTGTAGTTTTCATTGTAAAGGTCTTTCGCGTCTCTGGTTAGGAAGATGCCAAGGTATTTCATTTTTTTTTGTGTGTGACTATTTTGAATGGAATTGTGTGTCTTATTTGCCTTTCTGTTTCTTTATTATGGGTGTAAAGAAATGCGATTGTCTTTTGCACATTTATTTCATATCCTGAGACTTTGCCAAAGGACTTTATCAGTACAAGGAGGTTTTTGACAGATTCTCTTGGGTTTTCAAGGTATATGATCATGTCATCTGCAAAGAGAAATAATTTGACTTCCTCTTTTCCTATTTGGATACCCCTGATTGCCTTCTTTTCTCTGATCACTCTAGCCAGGACTTCCAGTACTATATTGAACAGGAGGGGTGAGAGTGGTCATCCTTGTCTTGTTCCAGTTTTCAGGGGAAATGGTTCTAATTTTTGTCCGTTTAGGAGTATGCTGGTTGTGGGTTTCTCATAGATGGCTTTTACTATTTTGAGGTATGTTCCCCGTATGCCTAGATGTTCAGGGGTTTTTATCAAGAAGGGGTGCTGGATTTTATCAAAAGTTTTTTCTGCATCTAATGATATGATCATGTGGTTTTTGTTTTGACATCTGTTGATGTATTTAATTACATTTATGGTTTTACGAATATTGAACCAGCCTTGCGTCCCAGGGATGAATCCTACTTGGTCATAATGAATGATTTTTGTGATGTGCTGTTGAACCTGGTTTGCTAGGATCTTGTTGAGAATTTTAGTGTCTATGTTCATCAAAGATATTGGCCTGTAGTTCTCTTTTTTTGTTGGATATTTACCTGGCTTGGGTATCAATGTGATATTAGCTTCATAAAATGATTTGGGAAGGGTTTCATCTTTCTCAATCACCTGAAATAGCTTCAGTAGGATTGGAATCAGTTCCTCCTTAAATGTCTTTTAGAATTCTGCTGGAAAGCCATCAGGCCCAGGGCTTTTCTTTGTAGGTAGTTTTCTTATTATACAATTTCCTTGATTGTTATTGGTCTATTTAGGGTCTCAATTTCTTCTTGTTTCAACCTAGGCCGGTTGTATGATGACAAAAAGTTCTCCATTTCCTTGAGGTTTTCAAGTTTGTTTCCATACAAGTGCACATAGTAGTCGCTGATGATCTTTTTTATTTCTTCAGGGTCAGATGTGACTTCATCTTTTGTGTTTCTGATTGTGCTTATTTGGGTTTTTTCTTTGGTTTTCTTGGTCAGTCTAGCTAGGGGACCATCGATCTTGTTGATCCTTTCGAAGAACTAGCTTTTTGTTTCATTGATTTTTTGTATTGTCTTTTGTCTTCTATGTCCTGGATTTGGGCTTTTATTTTGGTGATCTGGATTCTTCTGCTGAAATTCGGGTTTTTGTGATCTTGCTTTTCCAACTTCCTTAGGTGGCTTGTTAGGCTACTAATTTGTGCTCCTTCCATTTTCTCCATGTGTGTTTGTAGGGATATAAATTCCCCTCTTACTACAGCTTTTAAGGTGTCCCAAAGATTTTGTAAGATGTTTCTTTATTTTCATTTGGTTCCAGGTATCTTTTGATCTCTGTTTTGATTTCATCACTCATCCAGGAGTTGTTTAGCATCACGCTGTTTAGTGTCCATGTCTTTATGGGTTTTGGGGGGACCTTGTTGGTGTCAATGTTTATTTTTTTTCCACTGTGGTCCGAGAAGGTGCATGGTAGAATTTCTGTCTTTTTATATTTGCTTATGCTTGATTTATGACCGATAATGTGGTTGATCTTGGAATATGTCCCGTGTGGTGAAGAGTAGAATGTGTATTCTCTGGTCTTTGGATGGAATGTTTTGTAGGTATCAATTAAGTCCATTTGGCCCAGAGTCACATTGAGGTTCCGAATCTCATTGTTGATTTTTTGTCCCAATGATCTGTCGAGGGTTGTGAGTAGGGTATTAAGGCCCCTGTTATGATGGTGTCAGAATCAATATCTTTCTTTAGTTTTCCTAGTAGTTGCTTTGTAAAAGTTGGTGCACCTATGTTAGGTGCATATATGTTTAGGATAGCTATTTCTTGTTGATGGAGCGAAACTTTTATCATTATGTAGTGGCCCTCTTATCTTTTTTAATTTTTGATAGCTTAAATGGTATTTTGTCTGAAATTAGGATCATGACTCCTCCTTTCTTTTGTGTTCCATATGCCTGGAAATTTGTTTCCCATCCTCTTACTTTGAGTCTGTGTATGTCCTTTCTAGTGAGATGGGTCTCTTGAAGGCAGTATATTGTTGCCTGGTGATATTTTATCCATTTTGCCATTCTATGTCTTTTCAGTGGTGCATTTAGTCCATTCACCTTCAGGCTAATTATTGAAATGTGAGAGTTCATCCCTAACATACAGTCTTTTAGAGTTGTTCTTCCACTTGGTTTATTGTCTTTCTTTTGTTTTGGGGGTTGGTTCATATGTATTTTATTCTTTTTCCTGTACTCTTGTGAAAAATGTTGCTCTTTTTTTCCCTTTTTCTTCTGTGTTTACTACTTTCTTAAGTGTTTCATGTAGAGGTGGTTTGGTGGCAGCGTAGGTTCTTAGGGATTGGATATCTGGGAAAGATTTTAATTCTCCCTCGCTGATAAAGCTTAATCTGGCAGGGTAGGTGATTCTTGGTTGAAATTGTTTATCTTTTAGGACTTTGAAGATAGGGCTCCAAGCTCTCCTAGCCTGCAGGGTTTCTGTAGATAAATCTGCTGCTATTCTAATTGGTTTTCCATGGTAGGTAATCTGACCCTTTTCTCTTGCTGCCTTTAGGATTTTTTCTTTTATGCCTACTTTGCTTAGGTGAATTATTATGTGTCTAGGAGTTGGTTTTCTCATTTGTTGCCTTGCAGGGGTTCTCTGGATCTCTTGTGTTTGAGGTTTTGCATCATTGATTAGATAAGGGAAGTTTTCTTGAATGATCTCATGGAAGGTTTGTTCCAATGTGGTCTCTGTCTTTCTTTCTGCCTCAGGCAGACCAATTACTTTTAGGTTAGGCCTCTTGAGGTTATCGCTCATCTCTTGAAGATTTTTTTCTGTCTTTTTGAGCTTGTTTTCTGTGTTTTTGAGAGTTTGGGTTATTTCTATATTTTGGTCCTCAAGCTCTGAGATTCTTTCTTCTGCTTGGGTAATTATGCTTTCCATGCTTATCAGTTTATTGTTTATTTCATTCACATTATTCTTTATTACTGTTATCTCAGATATCAGCTCCTTTCTAGTTTCTTCTTGAGTCCCTTCAATTCTCTTTAATCTCTCCATTAATGTCTTGATGTCTAGGGTTGTATTTTGAGACCATTCATTCTGGGTGGGGCTCTTCGTTGTTTGCATTCCAAAGTCAGTTTTCTCAGTGTCTGCCCTCCCAGGAGTCTGGGAGAGACCCATATTCTTCTTTTGGTTTTTCTTCATTTGTGTAGATTTTTTTCTCTCTCGTCCCTTAGTGGATCAAGTTCCTGTGATCCAATCTCCAGCCTCTCTCCTCTGTTTCTGTTGCTTGCAGTTAGCTTGTTGCCTGGGAGATCTGTGGCACTAGTCTCTATTCAACATAGGGGAGGGGCTTTGTATCCTGTTAATGATGTCAGCGTGGGAACCAAGGTGTAGGCTCTGATAGGTGGGCGGGGCAATGCGATGTAAACATGCCTTGAAAATGGCAGAGGTGGTGGTTTTACTTTCACTTTTAGGGGTGCTCCTGTGGGTCTCCAGGCAAGACCAGCTGTATAGCTGGGCACTGGATCTGGGGTGCCTCCAGCCGGCTAGGGTGGAGGAGAGGGTCAGGCATTCCCTCCTCTGGAGCTGGATGCCTGCGATCGGCACCTTATGCCAGCTTGGGATTCTGCCCCCTTACACAGTCTTGTGGTCATGCAGGCTGAGTGCCTCAGCCAGGGTGGGCCCGGGGCTTCCAATCTCCACAGCTCCAGAGGGCAGGTGGTGGCTCTGGGTCCCTCCCAGAGCACTTTAGCCAGAAATGGGACTGGTATCTCTAAGGGGTGGGCGCTCAAAGCCTCCCTGCATGACCGGCAGCTTCGCACTGGGTGCTGGTCACGACGATGTAGTGTAGCCAGGGATGGAGCTGGGATCCAGGATTTGGGATTCCCCAGCAGGTCGAAATCACATATAGTGGAGCAGCTGCAGTCCGGCCACAATGTCTGGCCCTGCATGGGACCAAAAGTCCCCAAGCCTCATACCAGTGCGGCTGGTGGTTGGTGGGGGAGTGCAGGAAGAAAAGTAATAGTATTTTGGGGAAACTCACGTTCAGAGAATCTCAGGGATCCACCTATGTGGTCGCCATCTTCAGGTTGCCTCACCAGGAAAACTCTTAAACTCTTAAGGGAGGTTGGGAAGATAATGAACTGTGTAATGTGATAACAAAATATTTGGTAAAACTTTTGTCTGTGGTAACTTGGGAGATCAAACTAATATATAATAAACTTATAGTTTTGGTAAGAAAGTTATGAACAGAGCTTTGAAAGCATGAGATGAATGCTACGAGATGCATTTGGCAAGGTACTGAACAGGGGGAAATAAGTCTAGAAAAGACCTGGAGTTTGAGATTAGAGTTTAGAGGGAATATGGGTGGGGGGGCAGAAATTGCAGGATTAAATCAAAGGCATAACCATTATGATGCAGCTTCAAGGAGAAAGTAAAAAATCCAAAGCACCAGGTAAGAGCATACCCTTTGTTAAGATCCCTAAGTGACCTAAAGCAGCATCTAGTGTATTCGTTGAGCTGGACCAAGGAGTGGGTAGCAAGCCAAGGATATGTTCCTACAGATGTGTGATATGTAAAAAGAATCATAATTAAGCCCAAAGAGAAAGAACAGCAAGCCTAAAAATATATATGAAAAAGAAAGTAAATAAAAAATAAAAGCACTTGGTGTTTACTAGCATCAAATACATAGGAAATCTACAGTATTAAAGACAGTTATACTAGCGTAATCACTGCTAGCTTAGAATAAGCAAGACAATGTTTTTAAATGTAAAATAGCTCAGAGCCACCAACTTTCTACAGAGAGAAAACAGTTTGAGAAGGCTGCTTGGTCACCAAGCAGTACTGCTTCAAAGGCAGCTAGGGAGGATTATAGACAAATAAAGTCCTTCCAGAGGGTCATATCAAGAGTTGTAGAGTTTGATGAACCAAGCAGTCTATTTCAGGAAGCAAATCTGGAATTGAATGAAAGAACATCCTCTACCTTCTAGGTAAGGGAATCTTGGAAACATTTTCCTAGCAGAATTTTAGCTTTCTTGAGGACTATTCACTACTCTGCTTCTTATGTTTCTTCTTGTTGAGTGAAAATGTTATTGTAGATATCCTTCCCTGTTTCTTCTTTGTACATTGGGTGCATGAAGAGTATATTACTTGTCTGTTTAGTCTATAAGCACCTGGACCTAGAGGAACTGCACCTCGAAAACATGTGGATGATGACATTTTTGTCTTAAAATCTGCTACTGCTGTAACAGATGACTCATTAGTGGACTTGGAATTGGAGGACCTGCATATTGCATGCAGGAGGACATGTAGAATATATGGGGGGGTAAACTGTGATTGTTAGATAATTGCTTGGCAAACAGTCACTCTCCTCTACCTCCCATTATGGGTAGAGTACACTTCCAAGCACATTTATTCTGTATTTGGCCATAAGACACTCTGATCAGTTGAACTGGCAATAAAAATGACAGAATGCAAGATATACGCACATAACTTGGAAGTCATCACATATATCTATAGGTTCCCTTTATAGCTTTTGACCTCTACAATGAGCATACCACCACCACATAGGTGACCCTTGCATCTCTATTCTAGACTCTTCAATGTGACATGTGGGACAGAGCAGCCCCCTTGTGATGCCTACATAAGCAGTCTTCCCAATTAATCCTTAGAGCAACTATGGCTGACATATAAATCTATTTATTCTAATACCCATGAAAATAAATGTATACTGCTGCTGGTACTGTGTTTTGGGAGTGTTTTGTTATGCAGCAATAACTCACAAAGACAGAAAAACTTATCCTGTGAGAAATAAGAGACAAGGATATCTGCTGAGAGTAATAGGAAAAGTGGTAGGGTGTGGATCATGATTATAGTACTGAATTCTTTTAAAAGTAGTTATGAAAAGTGGCAGAGAGGTAAGAAACAATATGGCAAAAAAGGGATCTAAAGGGGCATTGAAGTCAAGGTCTTATCTGAGAAGGCTGTTATTTGCTTGTCAATTCCCAAAATGACTCCTTTCTTTATTCTATGCTTTTTTACTTACCCTTTAGAGAACTCATGTAATTATCTCTGTACACTGAGATCTTCAAACTCTCCCTCACATAATTACAAACCTATTTAAATTTCTTCCTCCAAAATTAAAAATAATCTGTAAATGTATGTGTAAACAATAAAGATACACACACACACACACACACCAACAACAAAACAAAACAAAAATTCAAAGTTATTATTATCCTGTTAAGGCATATATTTCTAAATCTTATCATTTCTGAAGATCTTCAAAAGAGCTAAAAGGACCCTTGACATTTTGAACAAAGAAACTCACAGTTTTTGCAAAATGGCCTAGTGTTTTAAAATGCTATTACTATGATAGAAGGTGTGTCACTCACAAAAAGACTCATTGGCATTTATCAACCACGTCACATTTTTAAATGCAAAAACTCTAGAAATTTATTTTCTTTTGCCTCTTATTTTCTTAATTTTCCATCTAATTCTCACAATAAACCTACTAGTACCTTAGTGTCACTGTCCTCTTCTTAAATTATAAGCCTACCAAGGTGATTGGCAGTATTAAATTTAGAAGCAAAATTCATCAATGTCTCTTGAATTTCCACTTCCTCATTCCTAAGTAATACATTTACTTGCTGTTTTTCATCCCTTTCCAATCACCTTAATAAAAATCGAGGCATCCTTAGTCCTTTCTAATCACTAAAGTGTCCCATTCCAGATTTTCACCTTGAAGCCTCTGTACCACTTAATATTACTGGTTTGTATTTCCCCTTAGAAATAATCTTCCTTAGTTCCCATTTCCTTATATTCCCCTAGTCTTCTGTTTATCAATTTTTTTTTTTTTTTTTGAGTTGGCGTCTCACTCTGTCACCCAGACTGGAGTGAAGTGGCCGCTCCCGGCCACCGCAGCCTCGCCTGCTGGGCTCCGGCGATCCTTCCGCCTCAGCCTTCCGAGTAGCCGGAATTACAGGCATGCGCTACCACGCCCGGCTGATTTTTTGATTTATTGTAGAGATGAGGTCTCGCTGCCCAGGCGGGTCTCGAACCCGCGGGCTCAGGCAATCCACTCACCTCAGCCTCCCAAAGGCGCGGGATTACAGGCTGAGCCACCGAGCCCGGCTGTTTATCAATTTTTAACAGTTTCTTGTATTTACATGTATTCTTCATGTTGGGATGCCTCAATTTAAGATCCTATGGATTTTAATTTTTCTTCTCATCTACCTCTCCCTACATTCTTTTTTCTTTTATTTTTAGCTGACATATAATAAGTGTGCATATTTATAGAATAAAGAAATTTTTTATACATGTATACAGCATACAATGATCAAATCTGGGTAATTAGCATATCCATCACCTGAAATATTTATCATTTCTTTTGTGTTGTGAGTAATTTTTCTCCTCTAGCTTTTTAAAAATATACAATAAACTATATATAACCATATTCACCCCCAACAGTGCTGGAGAATACTAGAATTCTATTTAATTATAATTTTGTATCTGTTAACCATTTCTTCCCATTCTCCCCTTCTCTCTCCATTTCCACCTCTATTACCCATAATGCTACTCTTCATTTCTATGAACTCATTTTTTTGAGTTTCCATGTCTGAGTGAGAACAAGCAGTATTTATATTTCTGTTCTTCACGTTTTTCCCTTAACATAATGCCTACAAGCTCATCTGCACTGCCACAAATAACAGGATTTCATTAGTTTTTTATGACTGAATAGTATTTCACTGAGTATATATACTACATTTTTATAGCTTTCAGTTTTTTAGTTATTTTCCATGATGGTTATACTCATTTACACCAGCAGTATATAAGACTTCCCTTTCCATCATTGCCAGCATGTTACTTCTTGTCTTTTTGATAATAGCCATTTTAACTGGGGTGAGTTAATACCTCATTATGGTTTTGATTTGAATGTTCCTGATGATTAATGATATTAATCATCTAAAAATATCTTTTTGGGGTCATTTTTATCTTTTCTTCTGAGAAATGTCTATTCAGTTTCTTTACCCACTTTTTAATGCAATTATTTGTTTTCTGCTGTTGAGTTATTTGAGTTCCTTGTATATGCTGCATATTTGTCCTTTGTCTGATAAGTAGTTTACTTATATTTCCTCCCATTCTACACATTGTCTCTTCACTTTGTTGATTGTTTCTTTTACTGCATAGAAGCTTTTTAGTCTAATATAGTCCCATTTTTCTATTTTTGTTTTGTTTTTGTTGCCTGTGCCTTTAAAGTCTTAGCCATAATATATTTGCCTAGACCAAAGTTCTTAAGCATTTCCCCTATCTCTTTTTCTAGTAATTTTAGTTTTGGATATTACAATTAAGTCTTTAATTCCGTTTGAGTTGAGTTTTGTATACAGTAAGAGATATGTGTCTAGTTTTATTCTTCTACATATGGATATTCAGTTTTCCCAGCATCATTTATTGGAAAGAATGTTTTCCCCCAATGTTTGTCCTTGGCAATATTGTCAAACAAACAATATACTGTAAATACACAGATTTATTGCTAGGTATCTCAACTTTGTTTCATTGATCTATGTGTATGTTTTCATACCAATATCATGTTGTTTTGGTTATTATTGCCTTGTAATAGATTTCAAATCAGGTAGTAGGATGCCGCCAGTTTTGTTCTTTTTGCTTAATACACTTTGGCTATTTGGAGACTTTTATGAATCCATATGAATTTTAGGATTATGTTTTTCTATGTCTATAAAGAATGTCGTGTATTTTGATAGGGATTACATTGAATCTGTAGATTTCATTGAGTAGTATGGTTATCTTAACAATTAAAAATTTTTCAATCCACAAACATGGGATATAGCCCTTTGTGTCCTCTTTCATATCTTTCATTAGTATATTTTAACATTTGTTGTAGGGGCCATGCACCACCTTCGTTAAAATTAATCTGAGTCATATTATTTTACTGTTTTGTGGCTACTATAAATATAATTGGCTACTTGATTTTATTTTCAGCTAGTTTATTATTGGTATATGAAAACATTACTTGAATTATGTATGTTGATATTGTATTTTGTAACATTACTGAGTTTTTCAGTTCTAAGAGCCTTTTAAGGAAAGTCTTGCTTTATTGTATATAAAGTTATGTCATCTGCAAAGAGGGGTTATTTGAATTCTCTTTTCAATTTTTGAGTGTTTTTAATATCTTCCTCTTGCCTAATTGTTGTGACTAGAATTTTCAACAATGTTTTGAATAGGAGTGGTGAAAGTGAGCATCCATGTTTTTTCTAGTTCTTAGAGGAAAGACATTCAACTTTTCCCCAATCTATACAATGTTAATTGTGTTTCTCATATATGACTGTTATTACATTGAGCTATGTCTCTTCTATGTCTAATTTATTGAGAGCTTTTATCTTGAAGGGATTCTGAATTTTATCAAATGAATTTTCTGCATCTATTGAGATGATCAAAAAATTTTTTCATTCTGTTGATGTGATATAACACATTTATTAATTTGCATATGTTGAGACATTCATGCATCTCTCTGATGAATCCCAACTGATCATGGTATATTGTCTTTTTCACACATTGTGAGATTCAGTTGACCAGTATATTGTTCAAAATTTTGCATCATGTTCATCAGGGCTATTGGTCTGTAGTTTTGTTGTGTTCTTGCTTGGCTTTGGTATCAGTATAATGCTGGCCTTATAGAATATGTTAGGAAGAATTTCTTCTTCTTCTGCTTTCTTATATAGTTTCAGAAAAATTCATGTGAATTCTTCAAAAGTCAAGTAGAATTCAGCAATAAAGCCATTCACTCCCAGGCTTTTCTTCATTGGGAAACTTTTTAGTACTAATTTAATTTTATTACTCCTTGTTTTTCTCTTTATATATTCTATTTCCTCCTTGTTTAGTCTTGGTAAGTTGTATATCTCCAGAAATTTGTATACCTATTTTTCTAGGTTTTTAAATTTCTCAGCATATAGTTGTTCATTATAGTTTTAAATCATCTTTTGTATTTCTGTGGTATCAGTTATAATGTCTCCTTTTTATTTCTGATTATGTTTATTTGTTTTTTCCCATTTTTCCTTGGTTATTGTACCTAGAAGATTAGTAATTTTGTTAATCTTTTCAAAATCCAACTTTTTGTTTTGTTGATCCTTTGTGTTTCTTTCAATCTCTGTATTTATTTAGTTTAGTTCTGCCTTGCTATTTATTATTTCTTTTCCTTTACTAATTTTGGGTTTAATGTTTTCTTGTTTCTCAAGTTCCTTGAGGTACATAATTAGGTTATTTATTTGAAGTTTGCTACTATTTATTTAGATACAGGGTCTTGCTCTGTTACCCAGACTGGTGTGCAGTGGCTAAATCATACCTCACTGTAGCCTTGAATTACTGGGCTTAAACTATTCTCTTACCTCAGTCTCTCAACTATCTAGGACTACAAATACACACCAATGTGCCCAGGTATTTTTTAAAAAATCTTTTATAGAGATAGTCTCAAATGATCCTTCTGCCTTGGTCACCCAAAGTGCAGAGATGACAGGCATGAATTACAATGACCAGTCCTTTCTACTTTTTTGATGTAGTGTTTTCTCTTAGCATTGCTTTTGCTGAAACCCCAAAACCCATAGGTTTTGTTTTGTTGTGACTTCATTTTTTAAAGAATTTTTAATCTTTTTCTTAATTTCTTCATTAACGGGATGGTCATTATGAAGCATATTGGTCAATTTTCATGTGTTTGTATTATTTACAAATTTCCACTTGTTACTGATTTGTAGTTTTATTCTATTATGGTCTGAGAAGATATTTAATATGATTTTGATTTTTAAAATTTGTTCGGACTTGCTTTGTGGCATAACATATGGTCTATTCTGCAGAAAGTCCTATGTGCTAATGAGAAAACTGTGTTCTCTGCAGTTGTTAGATAAAATGTTTTGTCAGTAACTGTCAGGTTCTTTTGGTCTTTAAGTCAGATTAAGTCTGAGGTTCCTTTTTGACCTCTAACTGTATGATTTGTTCAGTGCTGAAAGTGGGGAATTGAAGTCCACAACTATTATCATATAGGGGTCTCTCTCTTTAGCTTTAACATTATTTTCTTTACATATCTAGGTGCTCTGAATTCAGGTGCATGCATATTTAGAGCTGTTATATCCTTTTGATTATCCTAATGTGATTTTGACCATTATATAATCTTTGTCTTTTTTTAAATATTTACTGCTTTGATGTCTATTTATCTAAGTATAGTTCTGCATGATTTGTTTTGTTTCCTTGGAATATTTTTTCCATCTCTTACCTTTCAGTATATATGTATCTTTACAGGTAAAGTTATTTTATAATAGGAACATATAATTGGGCCTTATTTTTGTATTTACCCAGCAAGTTTTTATATTTTTATTGAAGAATTAAAACCGATTATGTTAAATATTTTTAATGATAAGTAGAAACTTATCATTTTGCTGACTCCTCTCTCTCTCTCTCTCTCTCTCTCTCTCTTTCTTTTCTCTCTCTCCCAGTATAGCCTTGGTTTCTTTCTTCTTCTTTTATTGTTTATAAAAGTGAGGGGAGGTTGTAGTGTTTATATTTTATTAATTTTCTTTCACATTTGTGTATCTACTTTACCAGCAAGTTTTAAACTTTTATAGAAAATAGTCTTCAGAGCTGGTATAATGGTGATGAATTCCTTCAGTTTACTTGTCTGGGTAAGACTTTATTTTTCCTTAATTTCTCAATGATAGTTTTGCTGAGTATAATAATTTTGGCTTCCTTTTCTTTTCTTTTCTTTTCTTTCAGTACTTGGAGTATATCATCCCAATCTCTCCTGACCTATAAGGTTTCTACTGAAGAATGCATTAATTGGAATGTCCTTATATGTGATTTGATGCTTTTCTATTAGTGTTTTTAGAATTTTCTCTTTGTCTTTGACTTTTGACAGTTTGACTGTAATGTGCCTCAGAGAAAACCTTTTTATAATTGAATCTATTTGGGGATGTTCTGGCTTCCTATATCTGGATGTTTATCTCTCTTGTAAGACTTGGAGCTACTATTTTATTACATAGTTATTATGAGTTTTCTATGCTTTTAACCATTTCTTCTCTTTCTGGAATTCTCAACATTCAAGTTTTTTTCTCTCAATGGTGTTTTATATATCATATAGACTATTTTATTCTTTCTAATTTTCACTTTATTCAATTTTGTCTGACTGGAAGTTTTTAAAAGACCTGCCAAATTAAAAAGTTTGTTTTCCTTTTGATTTAGTCTATTATTGAAGCTTTCATTTGTATTTTTTATTTCATTCACTAAATTTTTCAATTATAGTATTTCTGTTTGGTGCTTTTTTATGATATCTATCTCTCTTAAATTTCTCATCAAGATCATGAATTGTTTTTCTGATATTTATTTGCATTGTTTATCTATGTTCTCTTACATCTTGCTGAGCTTCCTTAAAAATCATTAATATATTACATTTCAGATATTATACATGAAATCTGTTATTGAAGAATTATGTTCATACGGAGGTATCAGGTTTCTTTGCTTTTTCATGTTTCTTGTGTCTTTATGTTGATATCTACAAATTTATTGTAATAATGAATTTTCTAAATTTATGAATTTACCTTTTTAGAAAACAAATTTTTTTCTGTATGTATCTATAGTATTCATTAGGCGGGGTGTTTTTACATTTTTTTCTGAGAGGTCACAATAAGGTAGTCTTTGTGTGATTTCTTCAGCTATAATCAATGTCAGTGGTATCTGTGAGTTATTCAGTGTCTCAAGCTGCAATTGTTAGTAGGAGCCGCAGTAAGGCATTGCTGGAGTTGGTGACAACAGGAATTCTAGCCCTCTGGCCCCCAGGGAGTTTTTGTGGGTGCTAGTGGTGGTAGGGTTGCTGTTGATGCTGGTAACTTTGGGCAGTCAGCTCCCAAGCTATGGGGAACACTTTTTGGTGTGTCCTGCATTCCCACAGTAGTCTCCTTGGTGTAAAGTACCACCTTTTCCCAGGGTGTAGGAAACTGTATGGACTCTAGTTCTGGGGATCCAGTCATACCACTGAGTCCAGATAGGTGTTGTGACACTGCAACCCTCTGGGTGTAGCTGGGAGATATCAGCAGGCTTACAGGGTTGTGGAGATGAAAGGTCTGCTGCATCCCTGGGCAGAATGTTGTCTGTTAAGGCTAGGTTCTCAACATGGTGCTGTGCTTCAGAAGCTTGAGTCTCAAAGGATGGGTGAGACCTTATGTGAATTTTCTCTCTGAATCAGTTTAATCATGTGGGCTTCAAACAACTTCCTATACTAGATTAAAGGTTTAGAAGTGTTACTTGTTCCTCCTGTGGTTAGGATGCCAGGTGTCCATGGTTGGAACATTTACTACTAGAGATGTCTCACTTAGCTTTTCCCTGTATTAAGGAATTCCTCCTAGATCCCTGCCAATTCTAGATGAGCCAACTCCTTCTTTGTGTCTGTGTCATTTTCCTGCTGAATGCCACTGTTCTGTCTTAGATATTCCATTTACACTTTGGTTATCTACCACTATTTTGGTCCTTGTTTGTGGAGGAGGCAAGTGCCAGGCACCTCTGGCCAGCCATCTTGATGACATCATTACATTCTTTACCATGGCAAATTATACACTTATCTGTTTTTTATGCCCCAAACCATATTTCTGTTTCCTTTTTGTGCTTCAGCTCACTTCTCAGATTCCTCACTGTAGTTATTACTTAATTATAATTTTGTGAAACAGTATTTTGTATCTTATTTTCTGCCTTTGCTGAAATCTTATATCCTTTAAAAGATTACATGAGTTTGTTAAAGGTAAATATGTTTTCTTCATTTTATAATATCTATGAATTTATTGCATTGTCTTGGACATAAATGATCAGTAAATCTATTTGCATTAACTAGTGCATAATATTTTTTATACATAATATTTTTTGTAAGCCCTGTTGATGGTCATGTGAAGCCTGGAATGCTTCTAGTGATTTCTTGATATTTTCTTAACTCAAGACAAACAAACTGGGTTTATAATAGTATCTTTTGTGAACCAAGAATAAATTAAATACTAAGAGTACTCAGTCAAGAAAGTAGAATATATTGTAAAAAATCATTCTGAATTGTTCCAACAATCTAAATTTGATATTAAGTAAAGATAAATACATTATCTTACATCTATTTTGGATACTTTTCACAATGGATTGTTAAATTTTGCTGTACTAGATGTAAAACCTACTAGGTAGCTTCCTGCCTAATCTACATGAAAAATTGTCAATACCTCATTATTATAGATCTTTCTTGACTACTGAACAGTTTTATAGCTTTACTTTAACTTAGATTGTGGAGCTCTATTCTTGACAATATATGTCACCAAATCATAAGGAAAATAATGCAACAAGGATGCATTGCTTCTAACCCCATATGGTATCCATTTAGCTTGGACTTATTTCTTTGCATAAAATTAATAGACTGAGACAACATATCTTTTTGAAATATAATTTCATTTATAAGGTTTATTGTTTTGACTGGGTGCAGTGTCATGTGCCTGTAATTCCAGTACTTTGAGAAGCTAAAGTGGAAGGCTCACTTGAGGCCAGGAGTTCCAGACTGGCCTGAGCAACATAAAAGAACCACCATCTCTTAAAAAAAAATCCAGGCAGGTGAAGTAGATTGGTTGAGCCCAGGAGTTGGAACAACAAGGCAAAATACAAAATAGGGTATTAGATGGAACATCTAATCACTGTTTTAGTTACAGTGAATAATTCTCACTTATTCTCATTAATTTTTTAACATTATTGAGAATATAAAAATGTTTTCATAACTTTTAAATGCATTTCTTTTTAATGTTTTAAAATAAATGTTCATAAAGTTATTAAACTTATATTTTTTCAGTTTGCCTAATCACCAAAGATTCTTCTCTAAACATTTTATAATTTTTGGCTATAATATTGAACTGTAAGAAAGGGGTATAAAGTGGTTATAGCCAGTGCTTTACAGGACTTTTACTCATGTGTTTTATATATATATGTGGTCTCATTTTTATAATTTTTTTCCAAGACATCACACCATTACCCAATTGCCTATTTTCTAATTTTCATATCTAATAAATTCCAGTTAGCTTTTCTTTCAGTAAGGATCTAAGATTAGAAAATTCCCATTTTTGGTATAAAAATAGTAAAATGCCTTTCTTCAACCTCAATTTTTGTCTGATAGATTTAAAATTAATCATACTCATTTCATAGGAGGAAAATTAGTTATATTTAATGTTTGATTTATTTAAAAATATAATGCATGGATTCTCATTCCTTACAGAGAAGTTCTTTGTTTACTAGGGCTGTCTTGAAGAGATGAAATAAAAATATGCCAATGTTTGGCAGAGTACAAGACATCCTAAAGTAATTATTTAGATTTGTCCATTGTAACTTAGAGTTCTTATTTAAATCAACTCTAAAAGACTACTGGAGGTGTATAAAACAATTATGTAGGACACAAAAGTCCACATATGTAGATCCTGCTTTATAGATGTATTAATATTGTAAGCTAAATAGTGTCCTTTTGTGCAGTGACAATGTACTAAAGTTATCTCGTTAGGTGACTGTAAAAGTAGATATTGTTCTTGTTCTTCTTAGTGACTTTAACCACTATAATAATATATTTTTGCTATTTCTATCAATATATAATATGGATATACTCTATATTATATTCATTATTAAGATATTCATTATTATATGTTAAAATATTTGCATAACTATTTCTTACATCATTTTTAACTTTCAAAACCACATTTCAATAAATAATACCTACTTCTTTGTGCAATTTCATGTATAATTTACCTTGTTGTATTCAACTTGTATTTTTTGTTTAGATTGTGAGATCTAGAACACTGTTTCCTGTTTCTCAAGTTTTGGTTGTGATCAAGTCATTAGAAAGTAGAAGTTTTGTTAAAATTACACTTAATTCCTTCTTGATGCTCAAAATTCATCAGCAGGAGTGACAAACAATTTCATTGAACTTAGTCTAAGGACAACAATCTACTTGGATATGACAGAAGTTACCTTGGATACTCAGCTTCTTTTTTTTAGCCCATCTTGTCTCGGCTCTTCAATAAGTAGCATTCAGCTCACACTTTGTTGTAGAAATTATGTGCTATATTTCTGCCCCTCTTCCACTACCTATGGTCATGTGTAAGTGTTGCTTCCAACCTAGTATCTATCTTCTTATAGCACGACTATGAAAGTTAATACTTTGAAACATGTCAATAGTTTAACACAAAGTATAAATTTAGTAATGATAAAAGATTACAGATATTGAGTTAAATACGTTCTGTGAATGAGAAACAAATAGCGCAATGCTTGAGCTTATCCTCAGTGAGAAATGAACAATTTTGCTTACCATGATTTGTTACCAAAGAGAGGTGCTAACTACAGAAGTTGATACTTCCTTTTTCCCTTTCTTTCTTTAGTGTAGCAGTGAAAAGGTAGGCTATTTTTTCTTTACCCATTTCAAGGTCCAGGTTGACATCTTTATAATGAAAGATGAATTAACAAGGAAAATCACAAATTTGCTCAACAAAGTTGTATAAGACATGGGAACCTTCAGATATGAAGACCCAAAGACCCAAGGAAAACTGTATTTTTATGTGTAAGTTCAATTAAAAATAGACAGCCATGTAGAAATGGGATTGAACAAAGAGGGTATGAAATAACAGAAGTAAGTTAGGGAAAAGTTATCAATCTTTGTTTGTTCAGATTCTTCTTGGTTTCTCTTTGTAGCATTCTGTCCCCACCACCTACTATCCCGGGTATGGGGCAGGACCCTTTCAGAATGAAGCTCTATGACCAACTTTTAAGGAAAATAGGTAAGAGAGAAATCTCTCTAGGTTTTATGGTTTGCTTTGAGGAAATAAAGTTCTAGTTTCTATGACTTACTTGGGGAAGAGGAATTCTTGTTTCTGTAACCTGCTTCAAGGGGAAAAATGGAAGTCTACTGAAACTTTGTCCCAAAGAGCTAAATAAACCAATTATTAACAAAAATTCTTAAGTTTAAAGCAGCAATCCCCAACTTTTTTTGGCATCAGTGACGTGTTTCATGGAAGACAATTTTCCCACGTACAGTGATGGGGGGATCATCTGGCATCAGACTCTCATAAGGAGCACACAGCTTAGATCCCTTGCTGTACGGTTCATAATAAGGTTCCTGAGAATCTAGTGCCATAGCTGATCTGATAGAAGGCAGAGCTCCACTGCCCTCCATACCTCCTCTATGCTTCCTGGTTCCTAACAGGCCACAGACTGGTACAGGTGTGCAGCCTGGAGGTTGGGGACCCCTGTTTAAAAGATGGCAGATAAGAAAAGAAACAACTTGCTGAAATGCTGAAATTCTCTCCACCTGTAAGATTTACAAAACTGGCTAAAATTGGTTGGGGCCAATATAGCCAACTGGAGGTTGCACAGAACAAGTTGCTGACATCACAATTCAAATTTTCACCACATATATCATACTAACTCCCTCAAAATTTTCACATGTGATCAATGAGATAGCATGAAGAAAGAACCATGAATGCCTAAGGGCTTTCTACACATCCCCCTTCCCTCCATCATTACCTCCAAATCCCAGAATCTACCATTAAATTCCTTCTAATAAAATTATTACCTTAAAGCCGACACAAAAAAAGAAACAATTTTGAGCTGGGTTTCTGTCTCCCTGTTGGTCGACCTACAATAAAAATATTTTCTCAAAATCTCAATGTCATAGTATTGACTTCTAACACATTGAACAACGAGACTCTTTTACTCAGTAGCATTATTATATAATCAACTGATTTTGCTAAATAAGATATTAAACGGTAAGAAGTAGAGTGTATTTGTAACACCAGCCAGTACAATTACTTTTATAGTACCTCTTAAATGAGTACAAAAATTCAATAGTTTAAAATATGGTATGTTGGAAACTAATTTTTAAAAATTTCTCCTTATTAATGTAGAAAATTAAAATGCTGCTCTATAATATTCAATAATAAAAAATTAGAAAATAATATTTTTTAAACATTTGTCATAGGTTACAGAAATAAGGCACGATCTCTTGTTTTGCTGCTTACTAGCCATGTTAATTTGAAAAAGTTGGAATTCTGCTTGCAGTATGACTGTATTCTGAACAAACTGATCTCAGGTAACAACTATATATTCTGCACATTATATAAGTGTTTGAAAGCTCTGAAAAGTGAAGAAAAGCAGGAAGATTCTAGGACAGTGAAACTTGGGAGAATGGACATGCATGGGTGAATCACTCATTTAGGAGTACTCTGTAACAATTTTTTATCATTATTTTTTGATAATAGTGATAGTGATGATTTACATGTGATCTCTGGGATCCTCCAGAGGTGCTGCCATTGAAGCTAGTTTGTGACAGGATGATGTATATGACAAAAAAACCATATTGGGTTCTTTTGTTCTGAAATGTTCTTTACACTTTCATGTTACTTTATTTGAGAAAGCATATCATACCATAGTCCATACAGGCAGAGGAGACTAGAAACCTGCTCCTGGCCATTTCAGTCCCCTTGTTGTAAGACTACCTTTGACTATAATATTTGTTCTTATTTTAATGCCATTGCTAATAGAGTTCTTCTTTCAATTAATTGTAGATTTGGAAACCATTATTTTGAATCCTGTAGGAAGGTTTTAGCAATTAAATCGTGTTTATCTGCCTCTGTTAGTGTTTGTGGTATGTTTATTGAGACAGAGATATAAATATATAATTTAACAAAAGGAATTATTGATGGCAATTAGTTTATCATAGAACAATACTCACTTGATGAAAAATGTCAACTATTTTACAGTGAAAGCATTTTATATGAATTCACATGTAGACAAGATAATTATATATTTTTTTCTTCTTCACTGTTTAGCTACATTATTGGTCTTTGACCTGATGTTTTCACCAGTGTGAGATTATAGCAAATGATTATAGGTAAGGATTTCTGCTGTACAAAACTTGAAGAATTATGCTAGATATCTCAATAACACTATATTGACTTTATGCAATAACTTTTTCTTAATCAGCATTTAGCAACTTGTATTTTAGAATAGTAACTGTCAATTTCTTTGTGCATTATAATACTTTATATTAAATATTTTTAAAAAGTGAACAAATTAATATTTAAGATGTATTTTCAAATCACCTTTCATTTGGATAATATTTACAAACACTACAACACATAATAATTTGATATTTTGATCACTTTCATTTTCTATTTTATTGTTCTAGATAAAATCAACTACATTATTAGTGTATCAGATTAGATTTTCTTTTTATTTTGTGATTCACCTTAATAATATCTGCCTTGCCATTATACACTAATATGTCTAAGTGACTAACAGGGTAAAAAAAAGCCCCAGCTGAAACTCTATTTTGGATTCTTTGCTTCTGAAGTGTTTTCTGTTAGATGATAAACACATATTATGGTTTTGTTCTTACAGGGCATTTGTGTTCTTACAGAGGGAGGTGATGGAGCCCAGGAAATTTCACCCCAAAATATAGCACCTGATATGCTAATTGTTTTAAGTTGAAGGTCTTCAAAGGAGTCAGCAGATGATGATAGGAACTTGACTCTAATATTTTTTCATCCATTTTAAAGTTGGACTCACAAGAGGGAACAAAATTGCCTTCCAACCCCTCCCTGAAATCTCATTATCTCTTACTAAAAAGACTGAGGAATGTAATCACACCTTGATGGACATTTTTACAAGTTTATGTCTGCCTCTTGGGCTAATTCAGATTCCAAAGAGAATCATTTATAACCCATTGTCTGGTCTTTCTGAGGGCGGCATTCATTTATAGTTCTCCCCATCACTTGTCTTCTCCCAATGAAAAAAAGTATGTATCAACCATCTGGCCTTTCTTTGAATCTTCACTTTTTTTTTTTTTTGGATGGCCCCTATGCTTATACATGTTAAGAAAAACCTATTGAGCTTTTTTGTTGTTGTTGTTGTTAACTTGTGTTTTGTTATAGAGATTTTGGCCATTACCCTTATGATGGGGAGGAAAGGGATTACCTCCTTTCTGTCCCTACAACATACAATTGAAGCTCCTACCTTACCTTCCAAGAATTTCTACACTTTGCTGTTGAGGTAGTCTTTAGCTGTGATGCATACCTTTACTACAATACATTTTCTATATTGTATCATTTTTCTGCAGTAAACTGTAAATTTGTCAGCATTGTGCAATTGGGTATTATAATTATTTTTGGCATTGAATCCTCTTTAACTGAAATCATTGGTGCAAAAGCCCACATTCTTTATTATCCAAAGAATCAAAGAAATAGTTTGAAGGATCCATAGTCTCTAAAAATTTAAGTGGGAGGAATCCAATTTTGTGTAGAATTTGCCTACATCCCTGTGTGACTTCTAAACTACACATGTGGGGGCAGACTGTAAAAAGTTACAGCATAAGGAAATGAGAAATAAAAGTAAAATTATAAGTTTTCAACTGATTTATCAGACTCCTTTTTAACTGAGGGGACCCCAGAGAAATCTTGGAAGCTAAGTTCTAGCCATGATGGGATGCGAGGTTGAATATCCCTCCCTTGCTAACCACCATTAGACTTTTTTCCCTGAAGAATTAACAGAGACCAGTCCTTTCAACAGACTCCTCATGGATATTCCTCAGTACTAGCTCATCTTTAGAGGTACAGAACAAGGACAATATAAGATTAATCATTCCTTCATCTTCTCTGAGATGTCTATCTGCTTCCACTATTTTATTTTTCTTCACATGTTCACCATATCTTTTGTACAATGTAGATTTCCTGAGAACTAACTAAAGTTTCACAAGCTTGTAATCATTTGTCTCACCACTGACCCACTTTTTAAAGGAAAATGTATAAATACTAAACCTCCTGAAAACCGCTTTGGAAAAGACAGTCACATGCATCTATGATTTTCACTTTTCCTGAGTGGCCCCTTAAGCTGGCTCAATAAACTTCAGTGATTTGAGACCTAGGGCTCGGTCACTCATTTTGGTTGTTATAAATAAAATATTAAAACAAGTTTTGAGCCATTATTCAAGACATAGTTTTGTTTTGTTTTGTTTTGAGTTGGAGTCTCACTCTGTCACCCAGACTGGAGTGCAGTGGCCGCTCCTGGCTACCGCAGCCTCGATCTGCTGGGCTCTGGCGATCCTTCCACCTCAGCCTTCCAAGTAGCCGGAATTACAGGCATGCGCTACCACGCCCAGCTGATTTTTTTATTTATTGTAGAGATGAGGTCTCGCTGCCCAGGCGGGTCTCAAACCCACGGGCTCAGGCAATCCATTCACCTCAGCCTCCCAAAGGCGCAGGATTACAGGCTGAGCCACCGAGCCCGGCTTAAGACATAGTTTTAATCTAACCAAGTTACATGTTTACTAAAATGCTAACAACAATAAAAATCATAGCTATTCAGAGGAAAATAACAGAATCTAGAATCTCTACGGTATAATATTGTAACCAAAGCCAAATTTGGCTGCCTGTCAAGTGAAAACAAAGTTCAAGAGACAAAGGTTGAGGAAAAGAAAACAGGTTTATTCAAGAGTCAGCAACTTGAGGAGGTATGATGGACTACTGTCACAAAGACCATCTTTCTGAAGAGTTTTGGACTGGGATTTCTAAGGGGATTGTGGAGGTGAGGGACTATAAAATTGGGGTCATTTATTGGTTGTGATAAGGGGCACGACAACATTATGATGTGGAAACTACATTCTTCGATGAATCAGCTACTTGTGGGGTCCTTCAGACCAGCTGACATCAGTAGTTTTATTGATATATGGAACCTAAAGAAGTATCTCAAATGCAAAACTTAGTGTTTTATAATGTTCAAGCTGTCATAGGATCAAGAGGTTGATCCTATGTCATAGGATCAAGATGGTAACACCAGTGAAGGTCTGAGGAAATTTGAGAATTTTCTTTGTCTTTGGTCAGGTTATAATGTTCTTATATGACTTTAACGAAACATAGTTAGTTGTTTAATACTTTAATCCCAGAAGAAAAAAAAATTAGTGTAGACCTAACTTAAGATGATCCAGATGTTGGAATTAGTAAACAAAAACTTTAAACAATTATTATAACAATGCTCATGAGACAAAACTGCTTGCAATGAATGAATAAAAAGAAAAGTGTCATCGGAAAGATAGAAACTATAGAGGAAGAAGAACTTAATGGAAATAACAGAACTGAAAAACATATTTGAAATAATCTGAACAAGTTTTTTCACCCTTAAAACTCTGCATTTTTTTCCTTATAAGATAGGCAAAACTATAGAATCTCTGTCTACTTTACAATCTTGTGCATCATAAACTCTTAATGGCTTACAAGTACTGCCCATTAAGTTCATGAACTTGCCGCTGTGTACTCATGTTGGCAGCATTGTACAAACAACTCGGTAAGGTTTCATAACTTTGGTATATCAATGTCTTACAGCTGTGTTTGTGTCAACATGCTGCAGTGTCTTGTTGAGTGGTGTTCATTATTGTCACTGCACGTTTTTGTGTGCCATTGCAAGAATGTTGGAGCTTAGAGTAACGATCAAACATTATATTTCTTGTTAAATGTGACAAGAGTGGAAGTGAAATCAAGGACATGTTAGTCCAAGTTTATGGGGATAATGCCTGAAGAAAACAGCAGTGTACAAATGGATTAAACATTTTTCTGAGAGGAGAAAAAATGTCACTGATGAGGACCGGTCAGAACAACCAGTAATGAGCAGAACTAACAAAAATATTGCAAGAATTCATTGAATTGGGTGACAAAGTCATCGGCTGACTGTGAGAAGCATAACAGACCAGATAAACACTGAGAAATCAGGGAAATCATAACTGAGAATCTTGGCATGAGAAAGGTGTGTGCAAAAATGATCCCAAAGGCGTTCTTGCATCACGACAATGTACCAGCTCATACTTCCTGTGAGGTAGCTTTTGCCTGAAGAGTTAAGGAAATATTGACAGGAAGACAATTTAATGACATTTAGGTCATCAAGGGTAATACGATGACAGTTCTGATGGCTCTTCCAGAAAGAGTTTCAATATTGCTTTGAGAGATGGACTAGTTGCTGGCATTGGTTCATAGCTTTCCAAGGGAAGTACTTCAAAGGTGACCGTAGTGACAGTTAGCAATGAGATATGTTACATTTTTTCTAGGATGAGTTTACTAACTTAATTGTCAGACCTTGTACACAGATGACTTACTGCCACATAAAAACGCACATATTGTTTTATAGTTTACTTATAGATGTAGCTATAAATGTTTAATAGATATAGGCAAATGATTAGATTTATATTACTATTCTACCTTAAGATACACTCATTTAATAACTTGAAAATGTACATGTTATTTTAAAACTATCATTTGCTTTAATACATATACATACATATAGATGACAATAAAACTATATATGTGATAAAGAATTAGGGAATTAGCAAAGTATAGTATGAACAATTTCAGATCTACTTGTGCAATTCAAACAAATTACTTATTAGCAATGTTGATTTTTCTAAGTTAAGAGTATGGTAAAGGGAAACAAATACAGCAGTTTTCTTGGTGAATTTTAGGGCCTTGCAGTATGATCAATCTTTATTTGTTAAACAATTTATAAAAATGACAAATTGCATAACTGACATAATATACAACAGTCATCTGTGGAGTTCTTTCTCATATGACTAAAATGGATCCTGTTTGCTACAGTACACTGACTTCACTTGAGCTCAATTCAACAGTCCCATTAAGCCAGAAGCCCTCTGAACTTTGTGGAATTTCACCACTTTAGTGACCTATAATTCCTGATGGACTATAATGAGATTATGAAACATGGGAATGCTCCAGGTATCATTTATTCTGTAAACTATATATGCAAAACAATCAGAATTTTATCAATTATAAAAACCAGTTGTACTAATATTTTTATATTACAGTGTGATCACTTTATTATTATTGATAGAACCTACATTAAAAAATTATCAATGTCCAAGGATCCCTTGAATGTACAAGCATCATTATTATGCTACAGCATTGGACTGTGTTGCAGCCACATTCCTGGTTTAATTTTTTTTCTCATGTTTTAATGAGTCAATATAATCTTCATTTTTAGAAGGTAAATACCTTAACTTTTGTTATTTAGAAAATACAAAAATAAAAACTGTATAATCTCACTTAAATATTTTCAGGCAAATATTTGTTTTGTCAGATAGAAAATTACTTTTAAATGAATATTTTCGTGTATCTGTGCTAATTTAGCACAATATACTTAAATCATTTTAAATGGCATGTTTTTTTAAAGTTTAACAAATAAATCTGAAGTAATCTGAAGTAAGTGAGCATGTTCATTTCAAGATTAGGGTTAAAAACTATTTTAAATGTGATCTGAAGAGTCATTTTGATACAATATATAACATGCAATTTACACGGTGGTAGATCACCTCATGATGAGCTAGGTTATTTGAAGCAATAAAACCTAGGGTATTGCTTTTTTACTTCTCTTCCCCAAAGAGCAGCATGTGGGCATAATTGGAGAATTTAAAATGATGTAGTTTACTAAGACCTATGGTGAAAATGACTGTTTTTATTGAGGATTTTTTTGGTTTTGTTTTGGTTGTTATTACTAATCCCTTTCTTTTTCCCACCTACTTGCTTTTAAAGGATTTCTTCCTTTTTTTTTTTCCCAATCGAACTACCAAGCAAGACTTTCTGCTTCAGTGAATCCAGCTAACCATTTGCTTTTGTGTTTCATCTTTTCAAGTACTCAGATTTCTTATGGTTTGTCCAGTCCCATGCCTACGGTCCTTTAATTGGTAGTGTGCAGTTTCTTTTATCTAGCAAAATAGTGAATTGTCATGTTTACTTCTATGTAAATGCATTGTTATTCAAGTCAATAAAATAGTTTTTAGTTTCTGTGCTTTTAAACTATAGAACACACATGCTCAGCTTTCAGGGGACTCATTATTGAGCTTTATTCCTAAAATCTAAATTTCCCCCATCTACTATAAGTAAAAGTCAGTTATAATCTCAGTTGATAGTATATATCATATTCATAACAAATACGTTTTGTAAGTTAAATGTCTACTATTTTTGGTTGTCATGCTAGCCTTTGGTGAAGTAATGTTATAAGAGTAAATGCACTCTGATAACGGAAAAAGGAAAAAAACTCTTCAAAAGCAAGGAGTTGTTAACTTTTAATTTTACCCACAATAATTGTATCAACCATAATAAATGAAAACTTGGCCTTATAGCAATTGTAAGGGCTCAGAAAAGTATTCCCCAAAGTATGGTACTTTGATATGCTGAATACTTTGAACTAAAAAACTTTAGAACACCTCAGAAGCAGTCTTAGAACCAAGGTCTCTGACCTTCTGCTGTATTCCTGTCTCTCACCTCTTATTCTCCCGTGAAATGAGTCTGACAAACCATAATTTCTCTTTGCCAACGTAAGTCATAGAAACTAGGACCCCTAGTTACTATCCCCTAGCAGGAATGTCAGCTGTGACTCTTATGATGAGTGAGAAATGATATCCTCCCCTTTCTGTCCCTAAACTGTATAAATATCTGATGAATAAAATATTGCTAAAACCTTCTCACAAGTCTCTTTTTTATTTCCTTTAGATATGATCAAACATGTTTTACAGCAGTTATTTTATTTACATGATAACAAACTGTGAGCATTAATAGAGCAATGGGGAGAGTACACATGAATCTAAGCTCGATCTATGAAATATTTTACCACACATGATAAAAGAAAAAAAATCATAGAAGTACCAGCTCAGAAATAGCACATTCAAGATTAATAGAGCTTCTCCTATTTCCAAGAACCATACCTGGTGGAAACACAGTTACTGTAAATGAGAACTTGCGCAAACTAATATAACCGTTTTTCATATATTTATGTAATGTGGACATTACATTATAATGTAATTTCTGCCTTTATATATATATATGTGTGTGTGTGTGTGTATGTGCTGACACTGTTTCCTAATATCAAATGACAAAATATTTTTAATGCACAAAGAGAAGAAACCTCTTTATTTCATCATTTATCCTTATTTGTTTTTTTAAAAATTAAGAAATATATCTATTCTCATTTTAAGAATATATTTTAAAATTATTCAAGGTGTAAAGACAATAAATATGCTCAATATTGTGTAAGAAAAAATTAGGATATTTGAAATAAAAATGTTTCTAATAGAAAACTATGCATTCTTTACATACCCTTTCAATTTATTTGTTCTTGTTACAGACTATGTGCCTTTTGCTGACTTTTGCATTATTTTGTAACTCCTTAAGTTGTAGATAACTAATACAAATGCAAAATAATTCCCATGTGTAGGTATGCATACAAATTCTGTCAAGTGAAGATTTATTTGAGTTCCCTCCTCAGCTATATTAGAAGTAAGTTTTGCATCTGTTTGCAAATTTGCAAATTTCCAGATCTCTAAATCTTTCTTGTCTTTGGATTCTCCTTTGAACCAGTTGTAACTTATTTCCACTATTCTCATTTAATTAAGTTAAATAAAATCTTTGATGTGTTATTTTATAAAAATGTGAGCCATGATTTTGACTTGAAAATTATTCTTTAGCCTTAAGATACGTAAAAATTTATATTTCTACAATTATAATGGAAATGGATCTTCATATATTTGAACATGGTAAAAAAAAGTGTCAATAAATGTAAAATACTAATCTCGAAAGCAAACTGAGTGAGAATGGAAGCCAGAATTGGGAAGAGAGATGTGCTTATGGGTTTTCTTCCTTTGGGTTGTTCTATCTGCCCATATGATAAGAAAATCAGTGAACTAGAAATGAATGATTGTTCTCAAGTAGAGGTCCTGAGTAGAAGGTTTAGAGATCAGGAGAACATTTTGTTGTTGACCATACATAGCATCACAGAATTTCAAGTAGTAAAATGGATTCAAGGCAACAAATCAAGAATTGGCAGGGAAGAAAAACTTGAAAGAATATTGAAAAAAGAGAGCAAGAATAGAGAAAACAAAATATATTGCAAAGTTTAAATTGCAAGGGAGTGTAAAAAATTAAATTTATCATCTGGATTAAAAAACTGTGTTTCCATTCTTGCACTTTTAACTGTGTCATATCAGTCTTCAGATATAAACAATAAATGAGCAATTTTATTGATATGAAGACATCAAACCCATAAAAAATGATGCAGGAAAGGGTGTGCTGTGTTGTTCCATGAGTTTTTTTACTTCACCACAAAAAAGTTTCAAGATGAGTCCAAAGTATAATTTAAGAAAAAATTTATTAGAAAGGAAGGGGCACCCTGAAGGAAAGCTTGAGTACTGTGAGAGAAAGTGTTTGTGCTTACCTTTAACAAGAAGTTTAATATACTTTTACAACAAAAATGTAACAAACCTTGAGTGAAGAGCAAAGAGCTGCAGGTATCTAGTCACAGGTTTTGATTACAAGAACTTCTAGGAAATGGAAGTTATTATCTAACTAAATTTTGACTTTTTTTTAGAACATCTTTGTTTTGGGTAATTCTCTATTGTTTCTGTGATTTACTGTACTGGTAGTTCCACATTCCAACCCACTTAAGAAATCATCTACTTCTAAGAACATTTTTTTTTCTTTTCTCATCTACATAGCACATGTTACATTTCTAAATCTTCACTTGGCATTTAAAACCTACTTTCCTTGTAGTTCAGTTTTGATTGACTTTCTGAAGCAGTAGGCTGGTACTCGAGTAAGACGCTTCTTATTGAGAAAACAACATACATCATAAATTTGAATATCTGACTGTTTTATAGTTGAATACCAAAACTGCATATGTCTGTGATGTTTATATGTAATATGACATTTTAAATGCCATATTTTGTACTCTATTCTGGATGAAACTTTTCTTTCTGGAAAAGGATATTTTAACACAAATACACCCAATATTTCAAGCTTACAATCCTAGCTATAGTTCTACTTAACCTATTATTATAATACTTGAAATAATACAGCAAAAAATAATACTAAGCTTCTATGTGGTACTAGTTAATAAAGGATTGTTTTAATATCTATGACAAAAGAAGACAAATTGAGAGAACAATTTTTGCTCAGTGTAAAAGTTGATACTTAAAATAGAGCAAATATGCTAATCAGAAGATGGCTACAATATACCTTATTATTACCTATTATATTTTCCTAAATCCAGAATTATGAGGTATATAAAAGTAAGGAAACTTCAACTCTAAAGAACCTGACTTCTAAGAACACTAAGTCATGTATCTGTGTTGTCTGCACTTCATTCTCTACCAGTGCATCTCTACGATTTTTTTTGTGTGTGTGATCTGCAATGCTCACAGAATATGGATAAGAAGTTAGGAAATGGAAATGGTGGTAGATTTTGGAAGCTGTACACTTTACATTAAAACCAAGTTTGGGATGTAGTCCTGGTAATTAATGTTGCATGATGAAGAACTTATGCATTACATCATGTTCAAATGGAAATATTACAGACAATGAATGTATGAAATAATTGTTAAACCTTGAGATCTAAATTAGATGATAATTTGTAAGCAAAAGATAAACTCTAATGTGTACTCCAACTTCTTGTTTGAATGGGAATCTAATATCACCCAAAGGAGAGTGACTAGGGGCAAACATCTTTTTTTTTTCCTTCAAATAAATAATAAGCTTGAAAATCATGTCTTGAGTGATAATGATTAAAGTGAGGAAATCAAAATAAAAAATAGCTGTACTATAAAAAATTTTTTCAAGCATTATGGTAATGGATTAAAGATTATCCATATGACTGAGAGGCAAAGTATATCACTGATCATCATTTTGTACAGAGGACTGAGATTCCTGTACCAAAAAACAGATTAACAAGATAAAAGTTGACAAATTTGTTTAATATGCATTTATATGACTTGAAAATCTTCATAAGCAACTGAAGAAGCAAAGTAACAGGGAAATCTGTGTACTTTATGCTAAGTTTGATGAAATGAAGAAGTAGATAGTTGTGGAGAATTATGAAAGGACATAAAAGGAACATGATCTAATGGCAATAAACTGAGGGAACTTACCAAGGCCTATTCTTTTTTTTCAGATTCTTCTCTGTGTCCCTGTATCTTCAGATATAAGGACATTCCTGTACTCTGAGTACAGGGTGGGTACCTCTGGAATGAGGGTCTTATTATCTACCTCTGTATAAAACTGCAGGAGGAAGGTGAGAGTGATCTTTTTGCTTCTGGTGTTTTCTCAAATACCCTGGTGCCATATATGGCAGTAGCATGTCCTGAATTGCTTCACAAGGAAAGTATATCTTTAAAGTACCTAAACAAGTAAAACAAACATAAAAGTTTCAATCAGTAATTTGCAACTAAAACAACTTTTTTTTTAAGATCTGAAGGTCAAATAACAACAATTTCAGGTAAATGAAAAATTGAATTTGTTGTGAAGGGACTTGCACTTCAAGAAATGATAATGGTGATCTTTTGTCTGAAAGGAAATTTCAACATGTGGAAATTAAGATCTACAAGAAGAAAGAAAGAGCATTAGATATGGTAAATATATGGAAACATATATTTATACAGCTAAATTTACAAATAATGTTGAGAAATTTTTTGCATCTATATTCTCTTGTTGGAGGAAAAAATGTATATAAAGAAAGTTTAAAATAAATGATGTGCAGAATAGGATGGATAATTTAGGAAAGAGAATTTCTTTGCAATGATTGCTTAGTTGAAGTTGGAGAGAAATCTTTGACATTTGTGAAAAAATTGTCCAGTAGTACTCAGCAGCCTTGGCACACATAGAAAAGGTGAACAAGTAGAAATTACCAGGAAGGTGATCAAAAGAAAATGAAATCATGAATAATGTCAAGAGAGTAGTTCAAGCAATGGACAACAGAATGTAACTGGAGAGTAAAGAAAAAAAAGACAGGTTCATTATGACAGGAAAAGAAAGAAAAGAGAGAAAGAGGTCCTTGAGAGTTCTAAAAATAGGTAGTGGAAAAATAATTAAGGGAGCTGAAAGTAAAGAGATTATGGTCACAATCTGCATGATGAAAAGTATGATTTTATGGTAGAAGACAAGTCAAGAGTTGACCATGATACCAGGCTTTTAAAATAGAAGTTAAAGATAAAGAAGAGGCATTTATACAGGTGTTTGGCTAATCTCCATGTTCAACAAGAAGGCAAATGAATTTGGAGTAGAAATAAGTACTATACCAGGAAGAAGAAGATACATTTCCATAGTAAAATGGATAGGAATCAGGTCAGTAAAATGTTATGAAGAGGAGTAAAATGTAGCATGTGCTTCAAAGTAGGAAACCTGAATCACTAGGGTAAATGTGGAATGCTTTGAATGTAGCAATGGGCACAAGGTAGATACATTCATCCTGAGAACTTTGATAACCCCTTAGCTACTGAATGTGAAGGTTCCATCTCTGAAGGCTTCTAAGGAAGTATTAATCATAGGAGAGAAATTTTTGTTTTGTTTTGTTTTGCTTTGCTTTAATTTGCTTATTTTTAAATTGTGGGGTATAATTCAGGGTTAGGGACTTGTGGCAAGATGGTGACAGGGCAGCCTGATCTATGAGATCCTCTGCAAAGGAGAATGCAGAGGGTCTCTGGCTCTTTCCCCAGGAGCTGTGGATCTCAAAATTGGCAGCCTACTCTTCACACAGAGCTTGGCCGTTGCCACCGCTGGGGCATGGCAGCGGTCTGGACAGCCACTGCAGCCGCAGACATGGCAGCTGCCGGCACCGCCCCGGTCTCCATGGCAGCCATAGTGCATTGCACCACCCGTGCCTGAAGTGATCCACAACTTCACTCCTTGAAGCCCCTGCAGGCAAGATCTGCTGGGATCGCTGCCACCTCTGCTGCCACCTTGACGTCCTGCCAGTCGTGGGTCTCCTCCCATGTGCCCTGAGACAGGCTTCCATCTCAGGCCTCTGCCTGGCTCCTGTCCAGCTCCACCCCCTCTGGGGCGAACAGCTGAGATAGCACCACCTGCTGGCATTCAAGGTAACAACACTGAAATGGGAAAAACAAGCTTGAAAAACAGATACAGGCCAGAATTGAGTGGTGAACTGAGTGTGATTTGAACTGTCCTTCACAGCAGGCCAGGGGCAACTGACCCCAACTGTGAACTAATTTGCAAACTTGAGAAGACAGCTAGAAATCAGAGCTGAAAGGCCACTGGACTTAAATGAAAAGTCTCAGAGTGTGCTCAATTGGTTCTGTTAATGACTTGATTCTATTTCTATTGTTTTGTTCCTTTTTTTCTCTTCCTTTTCTTCTCTTTTCTCCTCTCTGTAAACCATGTCTTTGTATAGAGGAACAGCACACCAATAAGGTGGTTGGTTAGCTTGTATGTTAGCATCATTGTATGTTTTAATTTTTTTTGTATGGGAGCTGGTTAGTCTGTAGCCGTGGTCCATTGTTTTTATCTGTCTCAGTTTAGGTCTCTCTCTCCATTTGTTGATACACTCGTCTGTTTCCCCCCTTACTCCTCTCTCTCTCTCCACCCCCTCTTCCCCCCACTGTCTGCTCCATTCTCTTCCCTCTACTAACCTCATTTTATTTCAGGGAGTAAACCTACAGCCCCACTGCACTGACAGGTTCCAAGGCAGTGGGAAGTGGGTCTCAGATTATCCATACACCTGTTGGTGGATACCAGGACCTGCAGATAGATTTTGAATCACAACTGCCCCTTAAGTAAATCTCAAAACTGCAAAAAAGGACCACCCCCAACCTACAGTGCAACTCTGGAATTGAACAAAGTAAGAGGGCATACATAAGAAGAATAGGAGATTGAAAAACAGAAGTAAAAGCAAAGCCTCTACCCCTGAATAACAGAATTAAAGAAGATGGTGATGTGGAGGGAAGGAAAAAGTAGGGAGGGGAAAAAAACACAAAAATGAAGAAAAACCAAAAGAAGAATATAGATCTCACACAGACCCCTGGGAGATCAGACACTGAGAAAACAGACTCCAGAAAACAAACAATGAAGAGCCCCCAGAATGACTGGTCACATGCACCAGACCCAGACATCAAGACATTAATAGAGAGAACTTAAAAAAATTGAGGAGAGACAAGAGGAAAATAGGAAGGAGCTGATGTCAGAAATAACAGCCGTAAAGAATACTGTGATGGAAGTAAATAACAAACTAATAAGCATGGAAAGCAGAATTAGCCAAGCAGAAGAAAGAATCTCAGAGCTCGAAGACCAAAACACAGAACTAACCCAAACTGTCAAAAGCATAGAAAAGAAGCTCAAAAAGACAGAACAAAACCTTCAAGAGATGAATGATCACTTCAAGAGACTGAACCTAAGAGTAATTGGCCTTCCTGAGGCAGAGAGAGAAACAGAGGTCATACTGGAACAAACATTTCATGAAATCATTCAAGAAAACTTCCCTCATCTCATCAATGATGAAAAAATTCAATCACAAGAGATTCAGAGAACCCTTGCAAGACAAAAAATGAGAAGACCAACTCCCAGACACATAATAATTCACCTAAACAAAGTAGGTATAAGAGAAAAAATCCTAAAGGCTGCAAGAGAAAAAGGTCAGACTACCTACCAGAGAAGGCCAATTAGAATAGCATCAGATTTATCTACAGAAACCCTCCAGGTTAGGAGAACTTGGAGCCCTATCTTCAAAGTTCTAAGAGATAAACAATTTCAACTGAGAATAACCTATCCAGCCAAGCTAAGCTTCATCAGTGAGGGAGAATTGGAATCTTTCGCAGATATCCAATCCCTAGAAACCAACGCTGCCACCAGACCACCTCTACAAGAAATACTTAAGAAAGTATTGAACACAGAAGAAAAGGAAAAAGGTACAACAACATTCTTCACAATAGTACAGGCAAAAGATTAAAAACACACATGATCAACTCTAAAACCAAAAGAAAGACAACACACAAACAGGAAGAACAACAACTCTGTAAGAACATTATGAGAGGGATCAACTCTCACATTTCAATAATTAGTTTGAATGTGAATGGACTAAATGCACCACTGAAAAGACATAGAATGGCAAAATGGATAAAATATCACCAGGTAACAATCTATTGCCTTCAAGAGACTCAACTCACCAGGAAGGACATTCACAGACTCAAAGTAAGTGGATGGGAAACAAATTTTCAGGCAAATGGAACACAAAAGAAAGGAGAAGTTGCAAACTTAATCTCAGACAAAATACCCTTTAAGCTACCAAAAATTAAAAAAGATACAGAAGACCACTACATAATGATAAAAGGTTCAATCCATCAACAAGAAATATCCATCCTAAACATATATGCACCAAACATAGAAGCACCGACTTTCATAAAGCAGCTCCTAGGTAAACTAAAAAAAGACATTGACTCCAATACCATCATAGCTGGGGATTTTAATACCCCACTCACAACCTTAGACAGATCATCAGGACAAAAAAATCAGCAATGAGATCTGAAACATCAATGTGACTCTTGATCAAACAGACTTAATTGATACCTACAGAAACCTCCATCCAAAGACCATAGTATACACATTCTACTCATCACCGCATGGAACGTACTCTAAGATCGACAACATACTTGGACATAAATCAAGCATAAGCAAATTTAAAAGGACCGAAATTCTACCATGTACCTTCTCGGGCCACAGTGGAATAAAAAAAACATTGACACCAACAAGGTCCCCCCAAAACCCATAAAGACATGGACACTAAACAGCATGATGCTAAACAACTCCTCAATCAATGATGAAATCAAAACAGAGATCAAAAGATATCTGGAAACAAATGAAAATGAAGAAACATCTTACCAAAATCTCTGGGATGCTCTGAAAGCTGTAGTAAGAGGAGAATTTGTATCCCTACAAACGCACATGAAGAAAATGGAAGAATCACAAATTAACAGCCTAACAAGTCACCTAAGGAAGCTGGAAAAGCAAGACCACAAAAACCCTAATTTCAGCAGAAGAATCCAGATCACCAAAATAAAAGCCCAAATCCAGGACATAGCAGACAAAAAGATAATACAAAAAATCAATGAAACAGAAAGCTGGTTCTTCGAAAGGATAAACAAGATCGATGTTCCCCTAGCTAGACTGATGAAAAAAAACGAGAAAAAATCCAAATAAACACAATCAGAAACACAAAAGATAAAGTCACATCTGATCCTGAAGAAATACAAAAGATCATTAGAGACTACTATGTACACTTGTATGGAAACAAACTTGAAAACCTTAAGGAAATGGAGGACTTTCTGTCATCACACAACCTGCCTAGGTTGAAACAAGAAGAAATTGAGACCCTAAATACCAATAACAATCAAGGAAATTGACTACATAATAAGAAAACTACCTACAAAAAAAAAGCCCTGGTCCAGATGGCTTTCTAGCGGAATTCTACAAGACATTTAAGGAGGAGCTTATACCAATCCTACTGAAGGTATTCCAGGCGATTGAGAAAGATGAAACTCTCCCCAAATCATTTTACGAAGCTAACATCACATTGATACCCAAGCCAGGTAAAGACCCAACAAAGAAAGAGTACTACAGGCCAACATCTTTGATGAACATAGATGCTAAAATTCTCAACAAGATCCTAGTGAATCGGATTCAACAACACATCTCAAATATCATCCATCATGACCAAGTGGGCTTCATCCCTGGGATGCAAGTGTGGTTCAACATTCATAAAACCATAAATGTAGTTAAAAACATCAATAGATGTCAAAACAAATAGTAAAAGCCATCTACGAGAAACCCACAGCCAACATACTCCTAAACGGACAAAAATTGGAACAATTTCCCCTGAAAACCGGAACAAGACAAGGATGCCCACTCTCACCCCTCCTGTTCAATGTAGTATTAGAAGTCCTGGCTAGAGCAATCAGAGAAGAGAAGGCAATCAGGGGTATCCAAGTAGGAAAAGAGGAAGTCAAGCTATCTCTCTTTGCAGATTACATGATCGTATACCTTGAAAATCCAAGAGAATCTGTCAAAAACCTCCTTACACTGATAAAGGCCTTTGGCAAAGTCTCAGGATATAAAATAAATGTGCAAAAGACGATCGCATTTCTTTACACCAATAATAAACAAACAGAAACCCAAATAAAAACCACAATTCCATTCACAATAGCCACCAAGAAAATGAAATACCTTGGCATCTTCCTAACCAGAAACGTGAAAGATCTTTACAATGAAAACTACAAAACACTGCTCAAAGAAATCAAAGATGACACAAACAAGTGGCAAAATATCCCTTGCTCATGGATTGGAAGAATCAACATAATGAAGATTCCATCTTACCTAAGGCAATCTAGAGATTTAATGCAGTACCCATCAAATTACCAGCAACATTCTTCTCAGATCTAGAAAAAACAACACAAGAATTCATATGGAAACACAAATGATCAAGAATAGCCAGAACAATCCTCAGCAAAAAACAAAACAAAACAAAGCAGGTGGTATCACATTACCAGACATTAAACTTTACTATAAAGCTACAATAATCAAAACAGCTCAGTATTGGTATAGGAACAGGCATATAGACCAATGGAATAGAATTGAGATTCCAGAGGCAAGACCTCAATTTCTCAACCAACTCATCTTTGACAAAACCTCCACCACCTACCACTGGGGAGAGGAGAACCTATTCGGTAAATGGTGCTGGGAAAACTGGCTGACCACAAGCAGAAGATTGAAACAGGACCCCTATCTATCCCAATACACAAAAATTAACTCTAAATGGATCAGAGACCTAAATGTAAAACCTCAAACCATAAGGACCTTAGAAAATGAAGGACATAGGCTCATGGAAATTGGAACTGGCACCCAATTCCTGAACAAAACCCCAAACCCACAGGCCATAAGAGATAAGATAGACAAGTGGGACCACATTAAACTGACAAACTTCTGCAAAGTCAAAGAAATCATCAAGAGAGCAGGGAGACAGCCTACAGACTGGGAAAAAGTATTTGCCAACTCCAGGTCTGACAAAGGCTTAACATCCTAGATCTACAAGGAACTCAAACATGCTGAAAAGAAAAAAAACAAACAACCCCTTTATAAAATGGGCAAAAGATATGAACAGATACTTCTCAAAGGAAGACATCTGAGCAGCCAACAGACACATGAAGAAATGTTCATCCTCACTAATCATCAGGGAGATGCAAATCAAAACCACACTGAGATACCACCTAATTCCAGTCAGAATGGCAATTATCAACAACTCAAAAAATAGCAGTTGCTGGAGATGGTGTGGCGAAAAGGGATCACTTCTACACTGTTGGTGGGAGCGCAAACTAGTGCAACCTCTGTGGAAAACTGTATGGCGATTCCTAAAAGCTCTAATTATTGACTTCCCATATGACCCTGCAATCCCCCTACTGGGAATATACCCTGAAAAACTCAAATTACTCTATAGAAAAGATACCTGCACACGTATGTTTATCGCAGCATTGTTCACAATAGCAAGAACCTGGAAGCAACCAGGCTGCCCATCAAAAGAGGACTGGATTAAAAAAATGTGGTACATATGCACGATGGAATACTACACAGCCATAAAAAAGAACAAAATTGTGAATTTCGCGGCAACCTGGATGGTACTAGAGTCTATAATACTGAGTGAACTCTCACAGAAACAAAGATTTGAGTATCTCATGTTCTCACTCACATAGTGGACCTTGAATGTCCAACGTAATAGTATAAGAAAATGACTGACAGTGGTAGGAAACTATGGGGGGGGAGGGGAAGGGAGATGGGATTAACGGTAGTAAATATCTGTCTGGGAGGCACCTCTTATCAACAAGGGTGCTTGAACGAAGCATATTTGTATACCTAACCCTTAACTGTACCCCACAATATCATAATAAAAAATATTGATTAATTCAGGGTTAGGTATACAAACATTCATTGTGCAGGTACCCTAATTGATGAAGTGTGCCCCCTCTTCCCCATACAGTTTCCCAGTACTGTCAATCCCACCTCCCTGCCTCCCCCCCGCCCATGTCCCTGCAGTTTCCCATGACTGTCATTACTTTTCTTATGGTATTACTGTAGTTCAAGGTCCACTTATGAGTGAGAACATGTGATACTCAGTTCGAATTTCTGTGAAAGATCACTCAGTACTATAGACTCTAAGTCCAACCAGGGTGCTGCAAAGTTCATGATTTTTTCTGTTAAGTCTGCCACTCAGATCTAACCTGTGTTTCATCCAGCATGGAGGAGGGCTTCTGTCTCTCCCAGTTTTATGAGATTACCTTAGGCCCCAAGTTGAAGCTGGGCGTAGCTGCCCAGAGCTGGGTGGAGTAATGCAGATCTATGCCTTGTCCTTAGATACCGAGTTGGAGACTGGGCAGAGATGGGAGGAGCTGGGCAGGGCAATGCAAGTCTCTGCCGGTCCTGTGTCAGAGAAAATAGCAGAAGTCGGCTGGGCATGGGGCACTTCTCTGGCTCTCCCTGATCCTCTCTCTCTCCACTGATCAGATCCGGGCCTCCAGCTGATCCGCTATAGCACGTGATAGTGTGGGACAGGCTTCCAGCAATGAGAATCAGCTGGATTCGTCAGGCTCTTCTCCAAAGAGTCTCACCAGCCGCAGACAATCTTGCGTGTGACTGTGCTCCTAACTTAGGGCGGTAGGGATTCACAGTCGCCCTCAGAGGAGGGACCTGGGTGCATGAACCAGAGTATCCCCTCAGACGGACTTTCACTCTTCCACCAGCGCACACCTGTTCATGCAGAGAGTTTTTATGGACACTTGCATTTGCAGAAACTCTCGCAGTCCAACCTGTCTGGTTGCCATCTTACGTTCCTCCCCCCCACAAATTTTTGTTTTACTTTTATTTTTATAAGCTTGAGAATAGAGATGATTTTTTAGAGGGTATACTAGTAAGGATTCAAAGGAAAGAGAAAACTGAACATTAGTATCAGGATAAGGGTTCTAGGGCCCACATCCTGAATGTTGGTTAAGGATAATGGAATTGTGAGTCATAGTAGGTCCAGTTGTCCTTGAGGGTCCATCATGACAAACCCTGTTGGATAGAGAGTTGTTTTCTTACATGGAGGTTCAATGGCTTCTGCAGTGGTCATTGCTAATAACAGTCTGAGCTTTGTAAACTGAAGCGGAGCCTTCCCTTGACTGTATGGTTCAGAAGATGCAGAAGACACGTAGGGACAAAAAGTGGTGATGAAGGTCGGGAGATTTTGGAAGACAGTTTTTTGGAATTTTTAGGCACAGCAGACACGTATTCTAACCAATTCCAGACACATTGAGACAACGCTATTATGATTGTGATAATGTGCCACGACCTACTTATTTTAGATCTAAAGAACATTTATCCAATACTCATGAGTTATAGTTTATGTCTCTAGGGAGAAAATGTGATTATGATAAGCTTGTGTCTCATAATGTGTAATACTAAGAATGTAAAAGATTTTTTAAAATTTTTAGGTTTGTGATTAATACACAAACCCAATAAATAATCATTTGGGCTACAGTATAAAGTGGCTCATGTTTGGGGGTGTGCAATGTCTCTTGTACAATCAGTCAGAAACTCAAAAAGTAAGATGGAGAAGGAGTATTTTGCTAAACTAGTGAGAACAGAACTGAAAAACAAAGTTGGAGAAAAAGAATGACATAGGACAACAATGAACAAAAAATTAAGAATAAAAGGTTCTCATTTAATTTCTATGAATGGATATATTAAGTTTTTCTTAAGAGATAGAACTCACTTTATAGATTGAGGGTAAGATTAAAACATTGTCATGGAATAATTTACCATAATTCAAAACATTAGGCATATTTATTTAGTCATAGCCCACTTAGCATGCCTCCCTAGAGCATAGTATTATTTCTTGTCTAATTGCTTAGTTAACCAAAGTTTATATCTTGATCTGCTCTTTACATTTGAACCTTCTAAAAGTTTTCTCTGTTTGGCAGAGCCACAAAAGCCTACCAGGGGAAAAATGATTCTTTCAGTTGAAGTAGCAGTAACTAGAGAAAATATTACCCTAGGGACATAAAAAAATAAAGCTAAGAGCCAGTGGGGAATGAGCTTACTATAAACCGTATACCAAAAGGAATAACTATTTTGTAACCGACAACAGTGAAAATTATTTGTGTTCATGTTGTTGAATGTTGAATCATAGATAGATAGACAGATAAATAGCCCTTTAAGGGACGGTAAAGATCTGATTGCTGTAATATTTTGTAAATTTTCTAAAAATTGTTTTTTTCTATGAAAGTTTTGCATAGAATAGTTACACAATTAGTTTGAGAGTAGATTTTAGCTTCAAATATATTTTTGCATACAACTATGATTATCTGATGTACTGGATGTTATTTTAATTATAATTTTAATATTTTTGTTCAATAGTTTCATAAGGCAAAAATAATCCCATATTTGAAGGAATTAAATTGCATAAAAATCTTTGTTTATAATTTCCTAGAAATTCCAGTTACTAATTCTGAATAGCATTTAATTGAATAATCACTTTTTTTTTTTTTTTTTTTTTTGAGTTGGAGTCTCACTCTGTTGCCCAGACTGGAGAGCAGTGGTTGCTTCCGGCCACCGCAGCCTCGACCTGCTGGGCTCCGGCAATCCTTCCGCCTCAGCCTTCCAAGTAGCCAGAATTTCAGGTATGCACTACCACGCCCGGCTGATTTTTTTATTTATTGTAGAGATGAGGTCTCGCTGTCCAGGCGGGTCTCGAACCCGGGCTCAGGCAATCCACTCACCTCAGCCTCCCAAAGGCGTGGGATTACAGGCTGAGCCACCGAGCCCGGCGAATAATCACTTTTTAAATTTAGAAATATTATTGGACATATGAATTATTTCATTAAAAGGAAGTTTTTTTTAAACATTCTGTTCCCATAAACTGAATCTTCTCCCTATTTTTTCTTTTAAGATAATGCTAATATGAGATTTCTTGTACTTGGCTCAAATCTTTAGAATCTACTGTGGCTTCTCTCATTGATTTACCTCTAATTTAAACAAGTCATTCAGGCTCTATCTTCCAAATATCTTTCAAATTCATCTCAGTTGAAACTTTAATGGTGAATTTTCTTGGCTTATATAATTAAGTCCAAACCCTTATAACACAAAGTCTCAAAGTTTGTTACAATCTTCTTCTACCTTTCCAGACTGTTACATCTATTTTACTATCACAGTGAACAAGTAACCACCCTATGCTCTATTCACTAGAAATATTTGTCATTTAGTGAATGTGTACTTTCAGATTTAGGTGCAAATGTTTATGCTTGTGTCTTTCCCTGTAATATCAATTACTCCATGGCTTTAGCTATCAAAATCTTTTTTCTTTTTCTTTTAAGTCTCCTTCAAAAAGCTTTCCAAGATGACAAACAATTCCTGTGTGCAATGCCATATTCTGTGATTGGGCCATTCGCCATTTAGCAATAAAGGGATGTATTAGCAATGCAGAGAAAATATGTAGAAGAAATGTTAGCTTCCTGATGAAATACAGGTCATTGAAAGTAGAGGATTTCATTCATCTCTTAAAATATTGAGAATGAGTTAAAGGTTTATATTATTTTAAAATTTAAATTGATATTGAGATCATTAAAGATTCACATGCAGTTACAAGAAATGATACAGAATGCTATAATGTAATCTTTACGCAGTTTCACACAATAACATTTCACAAAAAACTCTAGTACAATTTCAGAACATGATATTGAAATCAAAGCAATCTGCTGCTCTTATTCACATTTCTCCAGTTTAACTTGTATCTGCTTGTGTACGTGTCCATGTGTTTCTTTCTTTCTTTCCTTCCTTCCTGCCTTTCTTTCCTTCCTTCCTTCCTTCCTTCCTTCCTTCCTTCCTTCCTTCCTTCCTTCCTTCCTTCCTTCCTTCCTTCCTTCCTTCCTTCCTTCCTTCCTTCCTTCCTTTCTTTCTTTTCTTTCTTTCTTTCTTTCTTTCTTTCTTTCTTTGTTGGAGTCTCACTCCATTGCCCAGACTCGAGTGCAGTGGGACACTCACGGCCACCCCTGCATCAACCTGCTGGGCTCCGGTGATCCCTCCACCTCAGCCTTCCAAGTACCTGGAATTACAGGCAGGCTACCACGCCTGGCTAATTTTTTATTTATTGTAGAGATGAGATCTTGCCAAGTTGCCCAGGGGCTCAGGCAATCCACTAACCTTGGCCTCCCAAAGTTCTGGGATTACAGACTGAGCCACCTAGCCCATCCTTATTTTCTAATTGAATTGTTCTAGGTACTTTTGTTTTCTTTTGAGTTTTGAGAATCCGTTATATATTTTATTATTATTTGTCAGATATGTGGTTTGCAAATATTGTCTCCCAGTCTTCAGCTTGTCATTTTATCTGCTTACCTTTTTTTAACTGGAAAATATAGTTTATTTAGAAGTAAGTTAGAGAGGGAGAGGAGAAGAGATTCATCTCCCCAGAGTAGGAGAGGGGGCCTTACCATGACTTGTAACAAAGGAAACAATTTTTAATTTGGATGAAGTCTCAGATTATCAAATTTTCCTTTTATCAGTCATGCTTTAAGATCAAGAGCTGCTTTTCCTAGTCCCAGATCTCAAATATTTTCTCTAATTTTATTTCTAATAGTTTTATATTTTAAAATTTTACATTTAGTCTTTGTTTCATTTTTGAATTAATTTTTATATAAAAGTATAAGATTTACATCATGTTATTTTTTTGGTCCATGAATGTCCAATTGCTCTAATACCATGTGCTGAGATGCTTCTTTGCCAAAATTATCTTAACTTTTATAAAGTCTGTGTCTTTCCATATCACTTTTTGGAATAAGTTTGTTTATACTTATAAAAAAATTGCTGTGAGTCTGACAGAAATTCATTAAACCCACATTTTTGGGGGGAACAATGACTACATTTGCTATCAAGAGGGTTCTGATGCATGAGCACAGTGCATCCTTTAATTGGTTACATCGTCTTTGACTAGATCATTTTTCATAAGTAGCATATAAGTGCTCTATGTGTTTTTATTAAGTATATACCTATGTATTTCCTTTACTTTGAAGTGATTGTAATTGGTATTATTTTGTTTTCAATTTTGGTTTCTTCACTCTCATTGTTAGTATAGAGAAATGTGATTGATCTTGATGTGTTGGTCTTATATCCTGAGGCCTTGCTAAATCTGATTTTAGCTTTAAGAGGTATCTTTGCCTTCTTGGGCTTCTGTATCAAAATATTATAGACTGAGTGACTTAAACAACGACAATGTATTTATCTCAGTTCTGGATGCTGGAAAATCCAAGAGCAATGTGCTGAAGGATTATATTCTAGGTGAAGACCCTCTTCTTAGTTTACAGTGGCTTTCTTCTCTTGGATCCTCAAATGGCAGAGAGCAGAGAGAGAAACAACAAGCTCTCACCTGTTTCTTCTTCTTCTTCTTTTTTTTTTTTGTGTCGGAGTCTCACTCTGTCACCCAGGCTGGAGTGTAGTGGCATGCTCATGGCCATGGTAGCATCGACCTGCTGGACAGGTGTTCGTTCACCCCAGTCTTCAAAGTAGCTGAAACTACAGGCACATGCCACCACATCCGGCTAATTTTTTGATTTATTGGAGAGACGAGGTCTCGCCAAGTTGCTCAGGCTGGTCTTGAACCTCTGAGTTCAGGCATTCCTTGCAACTCTGCCTCCCAAAATGCTGGAATTACAGATGTGAGCCACTGTACCCGGCTGCCTATTTCTTCTTATAAGGGCATTAATCCCATGCATGCAGTCTCCACCCTCAGGACTTAATTAACTCTCAAAGACCCCATCTCCAAATATATTGGAGATTAAAGTTTTAACATATGAAATTTGGGAAGGACACAAATATTCAGTTCCTTCCTTCCTTCCTCCCTCTCTCCCTCCCTCTCTCCGTCCCTTCCTTCCTTCCTTCCTTTTTTTTTGAGGAGTTACTCCATTTAAAAAAAAATATCTAATTTATCAATGTAAAGTTGTTCCTTCTTAATAGAGGAAGGATCTTGCTCTGTTGCCCAGGCTGGAGGGCAGTGGTGTGATCATAGCTTAATGAAGCCTTGAACTCCTAGACTCATGCAACCCTTTTGCCTCAGTTTCCCAAATAGCTAGGACTATAGGCTCATGCCATCTTATCAGGCCCATTTTAAAAATATTTTGTAGAGATAAAGTCTCACTATGTTACCCAGGCTGGTCTCAGATACCTAGCTTCAAGTGATCCCCTTCATTTGGCTTCCCAAAGTGCTGAGATTACAAGCATGAGCCACGGTGAGTGGTCTTTTTTTCTTTCTTTCAAATCAGTATGTCTTTTTCATAGTGAACAGCCTTGCCTTTCTCCCTATCTTAAAGGGAAAATATCAGTTTTACAGAATTAAGGGAGATGTTAACTGCTGATTTTTGCAATTGTTCTTTACCAAGTAAAGATAACTTCTCTCCATCACTATATATTTTTTGAATGATTTTTGCATCTATTGATTTTTCTGCATCTATTCAATTATAATGTGATTATTTTTCTTCTTTAAGATATATTTACATGGTCAATTTATTACTGAATTATTGAATGCTGAACCAGATATAGTCACCTAGGAAAAAGAAATCTCATTTGGGCATGGTGTATAATTATTTTTTACATTGTTTCACTTGCTTTATTTATTTGAGGATTTTTGTTTCTAATTGCATAAGGAATATGGGACTATAGTTTCCTTTGTACTGTCCTTTTCTGATTTCAGTGTCACGGTAATACTTGGCTCATAAAATAAGTTGGAATTTTAAAATTTTATTTTCTGGAAAGTATCATGTAGAATTTTGTTAATTCTTCTTTAAAGGTTTGGCAAAATTTGTAATGAAACAATCTGGGCATAGAGATTTATTTCTCAGGAAATTTAAATTACAAATTTAATTTTAAATGATTACAAAGCTATTCAGATTATTTATCTTTGCTGAGTCTCAATAGCTTGTAATTTTTGTGGTGTTACTCCATTTATTTTAAAAAATCTAATTTATTAATGTAAAGTTGTTCCTAATATTCCTTTATCAGCCTCTTAATAATGGCATTTTCAATAATGTTAATTTGTTTATTCTGTTTTTAAATTTCTGTTCTTCTTGCTGAATATTTATTTATTGTGTTGATTGAAGAGTAATGTTTTTATTTTGTTGTTCTTTCTATTATTCTCCTGTTTCAATAAAATAATAGAAAGATCAATAAAACAAAAATTTAATTCAATATAATTAACTTCAATTCACTTCAATAAATAATCTTTTAAAATTCAGTTTAACCTCTAAAATTCAATTTAATTCACTTCGATAAATAATCTGTTTTATTTTAGTCAACTGTTTGCTTTGAGTTTTTTTTTCTTGTTGTATTTTCTTGCAGTAGATACTTTGATTTTTTCATTTGCTTATTCATTTCTTATGCAAGCATGTTTATAAATTTCTCTCTCAGCAATGTTTTAGCTGCATCCCACATCTTTTTATATAATTTCATTTCATTTTATTTTGTTCCCTGTATTTAAAAAGTTTTTCTCAGCTGGGCTCGGTAGCTCAGCCTGTAATCCCGCGCCTTTGGGAGGCTGAGGTGAGTGGATTTCCTGAGCCCGCGGGTTCGAGACCCGCCTGGGCAGCGAGACCTCATCTCTACAATAAATCAAAAAAATTAGCCCGGGGTGGTAGCGCGCCTGTAGTTCCAGCTACTTGGAAGGCTGAGGCGGAAGGATCACCGGAGCACAGCAGGTCGAGGCTGCAATGGCTGGGAGTGGCCACTGCACTCCAGTCTGGGCAACAGAGTGAGATTCCAACTAAAAAAAAAAAAAAAAAAAGTTTTTCTCTCAGATTTTCCCACTGGCCTGCAGATTACTTAGAGGTGTGTTGTTGAAATTCTATGTGTTTAGAAACGCTCCACGATTATCTTTCTGTAATAAGTTTCTAGTTTGACTTCATTATGGTAGAATGTTGCACTCTATATATCTCTAGGTGAATGTTCCATATGGGCTTGAAAATATGTCCATTTTGCTTTCATGTAATGGAGTGCTCTATATATTTGAATCAGATCCTATGGATGGATTATTTCTGGATATTCCATAATCTTGCTGATTTTCTTTCTGCTTAGTGAGCTTTAACAGTTGCTGAAAGAGTTGGGTTGAAGTTTCCACATTCATTGTAGTTTTTACTCTCCTTTCCTATCATTTTTGTTTTCTGTATTTTGTATTGTATATTACACATATAGAATAACTTTATTATTTTTCATAGATTGATTTTGTTTTATTATGAGGCACTGTCTTTTGCCCTTTGTAATCTTCTTTGCTCTGAAATATAATTTAGCAGACATTAATATTATCACATATTTTTTCGATCAATGTTTGCATGTTATATATGTTTTATACTTTTATATTCAACCTGTTTTGGATTTGAAGTGAATTTCTCTCTGTTTTCTCCCTCTAGGATTCCAGTGCTGTATGTTCAATTTTTGTTAGGATCCTGCAAGTCCCTGTCACTTTTTCTTTTTCTTCTCTGTTTAGGTTGAGTCAATTCTATGTTCTAGCTGTTGTTTTCTTTCTGTTGTTTAGATTGGTTCAGTTTTATGTTCTGTCCTTAAGTTTACAGATTGTATTATTCTCTTTATCGCCACTCTACCTCTTTATTCTCTATTCTCTTTATCACCACTCTACTATTAAATCCATACAAAAAGTTTTTGTTATTGTATTTTTTAGTTCTGTAATATTCATTTGGCTCTTTTTTATGCCATCTATTTCTTTCTTGAGATTTTTTTTCCTTCTCAGTTGTTTTAAGATAATTTATAATGATTGTCAAAGCATTTTTGACAGCCGTTTTAAAATCTTTATAAGATCATTCCAAACTGTGGCTCATCTCAGTGTTGGCATAAGTTGATTGGCTATCTTTCATTCTAGCAGTGATTTTCCGGATTTTTTTCTGTGTCACATAATGTGTGTGTATGTATTTTTCCTGAAAATTCTGTTTATTAAAGTGTCTAGGTCTTAGTTAAATCTTTTGTTTTAGTTGTCAATCATCTCGCTTGTTTAGCATAAAGAGTTTAGCTTACATTTATGGGTTCTACATACAGTTTGTTTTTAGAAGTTTTGTGATTGGTTTAGCTGTTTTCTAGGGTTTCCACTAGTCCCTGCCATTGCTGCTTTAGGAGGTAAAGTTTCCCCAGGCCAGGCCAACTGGTATTTATGAGTTTGTACTCTAGGTGTGAAGAGGGAATCTTCACCCAGTGGACTGGAAGAGACTTCATGGTCAGGTTCTTGCTGATTGGGATTCTTCTTGTTGTGCAAGGAGATTATTGTGGCAGAATATTATCACCTTCCTACCTGACCACACTGGTGTTCCTAGGTGAGGGCAACAAAGGCAGCTACAGAGGAATCAAAGGAGATTTTCAAACCCACAGGGATAAAGAAGCTTCTAGAATCAGTCTACTTATTATAGTAGGACCCCTTTTGCCAGTTCCACCTGGCTACCTTCATATCTTTCAATTTCTGGCCCTTCGGGGATAAAGAGCATTTTTTCTGTCAACTCATTTTGAGCAGGACTATTGCTACTAACACCCTTTCCAGGAATGCTAGGCTCACTTGAGGCTATCAGAGGGCTTCTCACTCGATGCAGGGAAGGAACAAGCTTACCTGGGCTTTCTTCTGTTGCTAGGTTCTGGTTTTGGAAAAAGTGGGCTTGGATCATCTTCTTTTGTTAAGTACCAGCTGTAAGATACTTTGCTATTGTGCTGTTTTTCTAGACTTGTCCTAAACCAATTCACCTTCCTCTTACTAACTTTCAGAGTGCTCCTTTGGGGTTTTTTTTTTTGTGTGTGTGTGTTATCCCTAAGAGTTTTCAGTTGTATTTAGCTGAGAGAGGTAGGAAAAAAAGAGTTCTTGATTTTTTCCAGATGCCAGATGATTTTAATTCTTGAAAAATGACTGCCTTTGTCCAGAATTCAATGCATGTTAAAGGGACTGCAATAAATTTCTTGAAATTCATCACTGAAATCTCAGTGCTTATTTTTAGGCTCAATAATGTACATGATCTCTATATAACAACATGGAAAGATAAGTGCCTTTTTTATTATTTTTATTATTTTATGAGCACTACTATTAACATTACCAACTGAATGTAATAGACTGATGAATGGACTATTGCTTCTGTGGGTGTCTAAATGGCAATAGTTCTGAAACGTAGGAAATCAAGACAAGACATAACAATACTATACTTGAAGATTATTTGTATACAAGGAGCCCAACAAAACAAGGCATAATTATGAAGATATAGATGAAAAATTGAATTCAGTATGAAATGTCATAAATAGTGAAATTATTATTTTATTCAATATTAGATATAAAATATATTAGTTTAATTTATTTTTTGTATGTTGTAGTGGTTAAAAGTATATGCATACCCATTGTTTTAGGAAATAATTTTTCAGTAATAATACAGAGAAAACTGAGGATCAAGATTTGAAAAGTTAATGTTTACTTAGTGTAAGCTGATATGGGAAGTACAGTTTAGAAAAAATTTTCTTAATACCAGATGTAAAGTTTGAGAATTGAAGTTATCCACACAGCTGTCTGTTTGCATTCTCGTGGTATTAATATTTCATTGGGTTTATCAATATAGCTTTACTATTGCTCCCAAGGAGGTTGCAAATTACTGCAATATACAGTCTAGAAACTTCCTAAAATGCTCATGCTGTCTTCAGTAGAAGATAGCAAATGACAGCTAACACTTCAATATTCTCTGAAACCCTCACCTCAAAATTCCAATTTACTATGTCCACCATTCCCTAAATTATTATATCGTGATTCTTTCTCATCTCAATCAAGTCCTTTTTAATTGAATGACCTGTCTTGAACTACAGTTAACCATCTTAAAAAATATCTCTACTCTTTCCTCTTTTCTCTAAGATGCCACCAAGGATCTGTTGTAATGGTGTTCTTCCTTTCTAGAGCAGGCAATAAATTCAACTTTATCTTTTTAAGGAGTTGTATTGGTGATATTTGCTGAAGCAAGCACTTAACAATTAATATTTAAGGGCGGCTATCCACAGCCATTTGAAGGGATTAGTAGCCATTGTTTCTCTGTGAGAATGTTTCTTCAGCATGCACTATATTCTAGAACCTGCCTTGGGTAATTAGCAATAGAATTATTTCCGTGCTGATTGTGAGCTAGTCAGCATGTTAAGAGTTTTATAGGCATTATCTCAGTCAATGAGATATGTACTATTATCATCATCACCATCCTCATTTTCAAAACATGTAAACTGAGATGCAAAGGTATAAAACAATGATCTGAAATTCATGTTGTATATGGGAGATGTACAACTTAGTCTGAGTGTGTCAGGTTCCAAAGCGTGTATCATTTCCAACTAATTTTCTACAGACATTCTTGTCTGCTCTATGTTATGTTTCAAAATATTTGATTTCATTGAATCCTCACCACTATCTCCATTTTGCAAATAAGGTTAATTAAGTCTGGAAGGATTAAACTATATATCTGAGATGTAGTTTGAAAAAAGATAAAATTTAAAGTTTAGAAAAAACATCAGTCATTTTCCAAAGGCCACACAAGAAGCTAAAATTTGAAGCTATAATTTTGAATCCTAAAATCAGGGTTCTTTCCAGTAGCCACAACTAAATGAATTCCACTTATTAATTTCAGAAACATCCTAAATGGTTATTGAACAGGTATATGCATGCTTCAGAATAGCATAAATTAAAGCACTGCTTTTATATTTAACAATGTGAAGTTGGTACTCTATACTCTGCTGCTTATAAATGCATATATTCTTAAAACCATTATCATAAATAACTTCTAGTTCTTCTCAATTAATTCTTCCCTTGTTAAAGCCTCATTTTCATAAATGCACATCAAATACTGCTCTACATTTTCCTGATTTCTTAAGCTTCAGAAAAGAGCACTAAATGGTATTTATTCATCCACAGATGCAATACAACATTCATCAGCTTCTTGTTGAGAAGGAGGGAAATTTCAGAACTTGGGATTTGGAATCAGAAACACTTGAGTTCAAGTGTCCAAATTTTCATTTAAAAAAAAACAAACCAGAAAAACTATTTTTGTTTAGCTTTGAAACAAAATGACTTACTAAAACAATAGCATTTACATAATGGCATTCTTATAGTAGTGGAATGAGGTCATACATGAAAACACCTTGCTGGTCATTCAATAACTTCCTATCTTTAAAGTACAATGTACTTTGTAATAATTAATCATTCAAGTATCTTGAAATTCTTATAAAAATGATTATTTTTTTCAGTTGAAACAATTGAGAAATAAAGTGAGCAGCCTTGCCTTAGCAACAGTTTAAGCTTATGAAAACTAGAAAATTAGGTTCTATCTCTCCAACTCTTTCAAAGAACACTGGAAGTTCTTATTTTTTGCAGTCAATTTAACAATGCCACTAAACACTTTTCATTTACTGAATGAATTTTTTAATAATAAAGATTGGCATTTTGTTTACTTTTGAGGATATATATCTTAAAAAATTAAAAGTGGTTCCTGTCTCAGGGCTTTTATATGAGACTACAGATAACAGACACACAGAAAAAGTCTGTTTGATGAAAGCAGCAGTGTGTAAAAAAAGTGAGATTAACTGACCCATTGTGGAAGAGGGGGAATCAAGCAGCAGAAGTTTCAATTTCTGGTCCTGGACTAGTCATAGATTCATAGTGTTTTGACTTAAAAAAGAGTTGATACAATTCATTCAGACAACAAAGGAGGATAGGATTTGGGAGGAGACAATATATGTTTTCTTTTTCTGCACATTTTGAGCCCCTAGCTTGGAAAGAAATCTGTCAGTCAATAGGCATTTGACTTTGCACAGAACAGAAATGGAGATTTGATATAATGATTAGGCCTCTATCACAAAGGTGATAATTGAACAATAGAAATGTAAGGAAAGTGTAGAAAAAGAAAAGGATCAAGGTGCAAATATTAGGTTCTAAGCATATAGCCCCAGAACAAAGCACAATGCTATACACATAGCCAATGATCAATATACATTTGTTAATTTAATAAGTGAGAGATGGTACTACCTAATGTTACTACTGACAATACTATTACTATTGCATCTAATAGTAATAGTCTAATAACTTAATAGACTAGCTAATAGTCTAATAGTTTAGCTAACCCTACTGCTACTGCTATTGCAATTACTACTTTCATATTCAGGTGAAATTGTCAAGTATTAATTTATTTTTTTCTGTTTTTCTTTTTCTTTCCACTTGCATTTTAAGAATCATTTTCCTTCCCTGAACCTATATTTATGTAGTAGAAAAGAACCAATTTCAGAGCAGACCTATGTGGCGTAATTCTCTAGGGATGTCTATTCTCTCCTTCCCCAAACTAAATAAAACCAGGGCTTGGAAAAAAGTAGGACCAGTTAGCCCCCAGTGATCTCTAGTTACTGGAGGCTGACAGTATTCATGAAAAGAATTTGTCATTTGATATACAACAAGTATATAAAATAACTTATATCTAACATAGCCAGGATAGAAATGAGAGCACATGAGTAAGTCTCTGCCCATAATCAAGGTAATTGGACTAAACCAAAGCATCATGACTTAGTGTGTTGGATCACTGACTATGGAGCTGACTTCCTGGGTTTGAAAGCTGCTGTTGCTATTTATCTTTCTAACCTTGGGCAATTTATTTGACCTCCCTGGGCCTCAGTTTTCTCATCTTTAAAGTGGAAATGATGTTAGATGGTGTTGTTTATAGATAACTTCATTTATCTGCAGAAGAATACTATGGCATTCCCATTTTGCTCATCAAAATATGGGCTTAGAGATTTGATATAACTTGCGCAAATGTATTCAGGTAATAAGCAAGAGAAAAGGCCAGCATTTAAATCTAGAGGCAGGCCGGACATGGTGGCTTAGCCTGTAATCCCAGCACTTTGGGAGGTCAAGGCGAGAGGATTGCCTGAGTCCGGGTTTTCAAGACCAGCCTGGGCAAATTGATGAGACATTGTCTCTACAATAAATCACAAAAACTAGCCAGGCATGGTGGCATGCATCTGTAGTTCCAGCTACTTGAAAGGCTGAGGCAGAAGAATCATCAAAGCCCAGCAAGTCAAGGCTATGGTCACCATAAGTGTGCCACTGCACTCCAGCCTGGGTGACAAGAGTGAGACGCCAACTCAAAAATAAAATAAAATAAATTAAAAAAATAAATCTAGAGGCATATTTAAACAGCAGATATAGAAAACCAATGCCAACAAACGTTTTGTAAACAACTGTTGACCTCCCAAAAGACCACCAGAAAAACTTGATGAAACAAAACTAGTTTATTAGACTTAATAGAAAGGTACAACTCTACTGTGACAAAGCCTTAATTTAGGGGAACTATGTATAGGACTTGAGACTCTAGATTGTATGATTTTTTTAAGGTGGATCTTGACAATTAGGGAATTGATTGGACAGAGTTTATGACCTAACATTTTGGGGTTGGTCATCACAGTGAGTAAGGGTCAAGAAAGTATTGATGAGTAAGCTGTTAGTCATGAGAAGTGAGCTGTTAGTTGGTCCACAATCTTATCTTCTAGGAGCAGGTATTTTTTGGAGCAAGCAATTGGGATATTTTTGTTTGATCTCAGCATTCTTTAACACAATGAAAAGGATTTATGTTGACTTCAGTTATCGGAAGGAAGAAGCAAAATAACAGAAGGAGACCAGCAAAAAGAGTGCCCTTAATGGTCATCTGGAAAGACCTATGTTGATTTATAAATGTCCAGAAAGAAAAGACTCAGACAAGTTTGAACATAAAAATAAAGGTCTTATAGCACAATTTCTTTTTTATTATAAGACTTTTTCTAGAGGCAGAGGATATAAAAATGATTTGAGTTTTGCTTTAATGCAAGAGTCCAACTTGAATAGGAACATATAAAAATGAATGACTTACAAAACCTTTAATAGCAGTATTCAGAAAAAAAATTTAATGCTGTCTTCTAAACTACTAGTACAGTATATAAATATCTCCCTTTCAGCCTGTCTTTCTTAATCTTATTATATGATTACTCATTGTTGTTACTTTTCAATTTATCTCACATACAATTAGCTTATTATTTATTAGGCGTAACAGTGTTAGAGATATTTAACTTTATATTTGAAATGCTTAGAAAACTCTGATTCAAATCATTTCCCATTTGAAACTCTTAGACAAATGAACTTATGTGGAAATTGGATAAGAAATGTGCACTAATTTCTCATGTCTCTGAAGCACAACGATTAATCTTCATGAATGCACAAATGGATTAGGCCTGCATTGATATGGGCAACAGATGGGGATGAAAGTTGGGGGCATGCTGGACACAAATGTGTTGCTAAAAATTCTCCAGAGAAATTTGAAATTGATGTAAGATACTTTATATCTATTAAACAATCGATGCTTTTTATTTATATAGTGAGCTAGTGTGTGTTTGTATGTGTGTGTTTATTATGTTCAAAATATTGTGTGTTAAATACTGGGCTGAGAGGGAAGCAGGATAAAGATCTATAACTCTCTCTCCTCTCAAGGAGCTTACCATCTAGTTAGATTCTTTAATTATGTGCGTTAAGTAACACCTAGAGGAAGAACTGCATGAAAAACCCCAAATGAATTACTCAGATAGGAACTTCATTAGGAGTTCAAAGGCAGATAAACATCTTCCAATCATAGGTAATATTAGAAAGATAGGAAATTTTGGATAGAATTTCTGTTGATGGTACTTTTTAATGTCATACCCCAGCATTCAGAATCTAACACTATATATGCAATGATATACATGCATAAGAATGTTAAATCTGCTATTGTAAGTCCTGAGAAAATAATAGTGGGGGAAATAAAACATAGTTCGTGAACTTTACCATCTAATAAAACATCAGAAATTAATTAAAAAGATGCATTAAATGAATGTAAAATTGTTGCTGTAAATATTGCTATGAAAAAAAGATACACATAGTGCCAGAAGGCATTGATCACTAACTTCATTTGGGAAGTCAAGGAAGGACATAACAAAGTAAGTGATGATAAAGCTAGGATTTGAAAGAATAGAAAGTAATTTGGCATAAATGGGGGAGGATGGAGAATGAAAAAAGATTTTAAGAAGAGGAAAGGAGTAGGAGATTCTCATAGACAGACATAGGAAGTCCAGTATGATCAAGTCACTGAAAGCAAAAAAGAAGGTAGAACAACGAGGGAGAAAATGGTTGTGGTTGAGATTTTTGCATTTAATTATTATCTTAAGAGGAAGTATTTTAATATGGAATTATGTGGTTGAGTGTGCATCTGACAAGATCATCTAGCTGTAGTTTAGAGAATTGGAGAGTGCCACGAAGGTAGGGCACCAATTAGAAAACCATAGTATTTGTCCAGGCAAGGGTAATTTGGACTGGAGTTTTGGCAGTGGGAATAAAGGACAGTGAACTGCTTTAAGTGGTATTTAGGGGGGATTTGACATGCCAGGTCAAGTGGGAAAAAAAATCCAGAATGACTCCTAAATTTCTGATTTGTCTAGCATGTTCGTGGCACTAACATTCACTGCAGTAGGGGGACCAGGTTTGAAGGGAGCTCGTGAATTTGGCTTAAAGATAGTGATTTTCAGGTACTTTTGAGACATTAATTGGAAGTTTAACATAGGCAGAGGTGTCTTGCCTATTAAATCTGAAGATGGTAAAGAAAGCCTTAAACAGCATGGAATGAAATGTCTTAAAATTAGAAATAAATACTAATATCAAGCATAGCAAGGTTAGTTTCAAGAGAGACATATAACATCATTTTCTTCAAAACATTTTTCTTTAAAGCAGGTCAATAAAAGAAGTGACATATAGTATTTGCTATCTTTCTTTGTGGTTGTTTTTGTTATAATCACCATACACTGTTTAATTAGATAAAGGATATAGATACTTGCAAAATAAAATGAATCAAACATTTTTATTTTATTTTATTTTTTATTAATCAATATTTTTTATTATGGTTTTGTGGGGTACAGTTAAAGGTTAGGTGTGCAATTACGTTTCATTCAGGCACCCTGTTGATAAGAGGTGTTTTCCCATCCCCAGACAGATATTTGCTACTGTTAATGCCAACCCCTCCCCCCCATAGTTTCCCAGTACCGTCAGTCATTTACTTATAGTATTACATTGGATGTTCAAGGTCCATTATATGAGTGAGAACATGTGATACTCGGATCTTTGTTTCTGTGAGAGGTCACTCAGTATTATAGACTCTAGTTCCATCCAGGTTGCTGCGAAATTCATGGTTTTGTTCTTTTTTATGGCTGCATACTATTCTATTGTGTATATGTACCACATTTTTTAATCCAGTCCTCTTTTGATGGGCAGCATGGTTGTTTCCAGGTTCTTGCTACTATGAACAACGCTGCGATAAACATACGTGTGCAGGTATCTTTTTTATAGAGTGATTTGAGTTCTTCAGGGTATATTTACAGTAGGAGGATTGCGGGATCATATGGAAGGTCAATTTTTAGAACTTTTAGGAATCGCCACACTGCTTTCCACAGAGGTTGCACTAGTTTACACTCCCACCAACAGTGTAGAAGTGTTCCCTTTTCACCACACCCTCTCCAACAGCTGTTATTTTTTGAGTTGTTGATAATTGCCATTCTGACTGGAGTTAGGTGGTATCTCAGTGTGGTTTTGATTTGCATCTCCTTGATGATTAGTGAGGTTGAGCATTTCTTCAAGTGTTTGTTGGCTGCTCGGATGTCTTCTTTTATGAAGTGTCTGTTCATATCTTTTGCCCATTTTATAATGGGGTTGTTTGTTTTCTTCTTTTCAGTATGTTTCAGTTCCTTGTAGATCCAGGATGTTAAGCCTTTGTCAGACCTAGAGTTGGCAAATACTTTTTCCCAGTCTATAGGCTGTCTCCCTGCTCTCTTGATGGTTTCTTTGGCTTTGCAGAAGCTTGTCAGTTTTATAAGGTCCCACTTGTCTATCTTCTCTCTTATGACCTGTGGGTTTCGGGTTTTGTACAGGAATTGGATGCCAGTTCCGATTTCCATGAGGGTATTTCCTTCCTTTTCTAAGGTTCTTATGGTTTGAGGTTTTACATTTAGGTCTCTGATCCATTTGGAGCTAACCTTTGTGCATGGGGATAGATAGGGGTCCTGTTTAAATCTTCTGCATGTGGTCAGCCAGTTCTCCCAGCACCATTTACTGAATAGGTTCTCCTCTCCCCAGTGGTAGGTAGTGGGGGCTTTGTCGAAGATGAGTTGGTAGAGAAATTGAGGTTTTGCTTCTGGAATCTCAATTCTGTTCCATTGATCTATATGCCTGTTCCTGTACCAATACCAAGCTATTTTGATGATTGTAGCTTTATAGTAAAGTTTGAAGTCTGGTATTGTAATACCACCTGCTTTGTTTTTTTTGCTGAGGATTGTTCTGGCTATTCTTGGACGTTTGTGTTTCCATATGAATCCCTGTGTTGTTTTTTCTAGGTCTGAGAAGAATGTTGTTGGTCATTTAATGGGTATTGCATTGAATTTGTAGATTGCCTTAGGTAAGATGCACATCTTCACAATGTTGATTCTTCAAATCCATGAGCATGGGATATTTTTCCACTTGTTTGTGTCATCTTTGATTTCTCTGAGCAGTGTTTTCATTGTAAAGGTCTTTCACGTCTCTGATTAGGAAGATGTCAAGGTATTTCATTTTTTTTGTGGCTATTGTGAATGGAATTGTGTTTTTTATTTGGGTTTCTGTTTGTTTATTATTGGTGTAGCGACATGCGATTGTCTTTTGTACATTTATTTTGTATCCTAGACTTTGCCAAAGGCCTTTATCAATGTAAGGTCTTTGACAGATTCTCTTGGGTTTTCAACGTATACAATCATATCATCTGCATAGAGAGATAACTTGACTTCCTCTTTTCCTATTTGAGTACCTCTGATTGCCTCCTCTTCTCTGATTGCTCTAGCCAGGACTTTCAATACTATGTTGAACAGGAGGGATGAGAGTGGGCATCCTTGTCCAGTTCCAGTTTTCAGGGGAATTGGTTCCAATTTTTGTCCATTTAGGAGTATGCTGGCTGTGGGTTTCTCGTAGATGGCTTTTACTATTTTGAGGTATGCTCCCCGTATGCCTAGATGTTCAAGGGTTTTTATCAAGAAGGGGTGCTGGATTTTATCAAAAGCTTTTTCTGCATCTAATGATATGATCATGTGGTTTTTGTTTTGACAATCTGTTGATGTATTTAATTACATTTATGGTTTTACGAATGTTGAACCAGCCTTGCATCCCAGGAATGAAGCCTACTTGGTCATGGTGGATGATTTTTGAGATGTATTGCAGAATCCGGTTTGCTAGGATCTTGTTGAGAATTTTAGCATCTATGTTCATCAAAGATATTGGCCTGTAGTTCTCTTTCTTTGCTGGATCTTTACCTGGCTTGGGTATCAATGTGATGTTGGCTTCGTAAAATGATTTGGGGAGAGTTCCATCTTTTTCAATCGCCTGGAATACCTTCAGTAGGATTGGTATCAGCTCCTCCTTGAATGTCTTGTAGAATTCTGCTGGAAAGCCATCTGGACCAGGGCATTTTTTTGTAGGAAGTTTTCTTATTACGTAGTTGATTTCCTTGATTGTTATTGGTCTATTTAGGGTCTCAATTTCTTCTTGTTCCAACCTAGGTAGGTTGTGTGATGTTAGAAAGTCCTCCATTTCCTTAAGGTTTTCAAGTTTGTTTCCATACAAGTGTACATAGTAGTCTCTAATGATCTTTTGTATTTCTTCAGGGTCAGACGTGACTTCATCTTTTGTGTTTCTGATTGTGCTTTTTTGGTTTTTTTCTCATTTTTTCTTGGTCAGTCTAGCTAGGGGACCATCGATCTTGTTTATCCTTTCAAAGAACTAGCTTTTAGTTTCATTGATTTTTTTGTATTATCTTTTTGTCTTCTATGTCCTGGATGTGGGCTTTTATTTTGGTGATCTGGATTCTTCTGCTGAAATTAGGGTTTTGTGGTCTTGCTTTTCCAGCTCCTTTAGGTGGCTTGTTAGGTTGTGAATTTCTGTTCCTTCCATTTTCTCCATGTGTGTTTGTAGGGATGTAAATTTCCCTCTTACTACAGCTTTTAGGGCATCCCAGAGATTTTGGTAAGATGTTTCTTCATTTTCATTTGTTTCTAGGTATCTTTTGATCCCTGTTTTGATTTTGTTGTTGACCGAGGAGTTGTTTAGCATCCTGCTGTTTATTGTCCATGTCTTTGTGGGTTTGGGGGGGACTTTGTTGGTATCAATGTTTATTTTTATTCCACTGTGGTCCAAGAAGGTGCTTGGTCGAATTTCGGTTTTTTAAAATTTGCTTATGCTTGATTTATGGCCAAGTATGTGGTCGATCTTAGAATATGTTTCATGTGGTGATGAGTAGAATGTGTATTCTGTGGTCTTTGGATGGAGTGTTCTGTAGGTATCAATTAAGTCCATTTGGTCCAAAGTCACATTGAGCTTCCGAATCTCCTTGCTCATTTTTTGTCCTGATGATCTGTCTAGGGTTGTGAGTGAGGTATTAAAGTCCCCAGTTATGATAGTGTTAGAATCGATATCTTTCTTTAATTTTCCAAGAAGCTGCTTTATTAAAGTTGGCGCACCTATGTTGGGTGCATATATGTTTAGGATAGATATTTCTTGTTGGTGGATTCAGCCTTTTATCATTATGTGGTGGGCTTCTGTATCTTTTTTGATTTTTAATAGCTTGAAGGGTATTTTGTCTGAAATTAAGACAAAATACTCCTCCTTTCTTTTGTATTCCGTTCGCCTGAAAGTTTGTTTCCCATCCTCTTACTTTGAGTCTGTGGGTGTCCTTTCTAGTGAGGTGAGTCTCTTGAAGGCAATAGATTGTTGCCTGATGATGTTTTATCCATTTTGCCATTCTGTGTCTTTTCAGGGGTGCATTTATTCCGTTCACATTTAGGCTAATAATTGAATTGCAAGAGTTGATCCCTGTCATAAGGTTCTTACAGAGTTGTTCCTGTTTGTTTGTTGTCTTTCTTTGGGTTTTGGAGTTGGCTCATGTGTGTTTTTGATCTTTTGCCTGTACTCTTATGAAGAATGTTGTTGTTCTTTTTTCTTTTTCTTCTGTGTTCAGTACTTGCTTAAGTGTTTCTTGTAGAGGTGGTCTGGAGGCAGTGTAGGTTCTTAGAGATTGGATATCTGGAAAAGATTTTAATTCTCCCTCACTAATGAAGCTTAGTTTGGCCGGGTAGTTTATTCTTGGTTGAAATTGTTTATCTTTTAGAACTTTGAAGATAGGGCCCTAGGCTCTCCTAGCCTGAAGGGTCTCTGTGGATAAATCTGCTGCTATTCTAATTGATCTTCCCTGGTAGGTAGTCTGGCCTTTTTCTCTTGCTGCCTTTAGGATTTTTCCTTTTATAGCTACTTTGTTTAGGCTAATTATTATGTGTCTGGGAGTTGGTCTTCTCATTTGTTGTCTTGCAGGGGTTCTCTGAATCTCTTGTGTTTGAATTTTTTCATCCTTAATGAGATGAGGGAAGTTTTCTTGAATGATTTCATGAAATGTTTATTCCAGTGTGGCTTCTGTTTCTCTCTCTGCCTCAGGAAGCCCAATTACTCTTAGGTTTGGTCTCTTGAAGTGATCATTCATCTCTTGCAGGTTTTGCTCTGTCTTTTTGAGCTTCTTTTCTGTGCTTTTGACAGTTTGGGCTAGTTCTGTGTTTTGGTCTTCGAGCTCTGAGATTCTTTCTTCTGCTTGGCTGATTCTGCTTTCTATGTTTATTAGTCTGTTGTTCATTTCCATCACAGTATTCTTTACTGCTATTATTTCTGACATCAGCTTCTTCCTATTTTCCTCTTGCCTCTCCTCAATTTTTTAAATTCTCTCCATTAATGTATTGATGTCTGGGTTTGTTGCATGTAACCAGTCATTCTGGGGGCTCTCCATTGTTTGTGCTCCAGAATCTGTTTTCTCAGTGTCTGATTTCCCAGGGGTCTGTGTAAGACCTATATTCTTCTTTTGGTTTTTCTTCATTTGTGCGGTTTTTCTCCCTCCCTACTTTTTACTTCCCTCCACCTCACCGTCTTCTTTAATTCTGTTATTCGGGGTAAAGGGATTGGTTTTACTTCTGTTTGTTCAATCTCCTATTCTTTATGTATGTCCTCTTACTTTGTTCAATTCTGGAGTTGCACTGTAGGTTGGAGGTGGTCCTTTTTGCAGTTTTGAAATTTACTTAAGGAGAGAGCTGTGATTCAAAATCTGCCTGCAGGTCCTGGTATTCGCTGACAGGTGTGTGGATAATGTGGAGCCCACTTCCCACCGCCCTGGAATCTGTCCATGCAGTGGGGCTGTAGGTTAACTCCCTGAAATAAAATGTGGTTAGCAGAGGGGAGAGAATGGAGCAGATTGTGGTTTGAAGAGGGGAGTGGAGAGATAGAGGAGTAAGGGGGGAAACAAATGAGTGTGACAACAAATAGAGAGAGAGGCCTATACTGAAACAGATAAAAACAATAGACCACAGCTACAGACGAACCAACTCTCATACAAAAAATAAAAAATAAAAGTAAAACATATAGTGATGCTAACATACAAGCTAACCAACCACCTTGTTACTGTGTTGTTCCTCTATACAAAGATATGGTTTACAGAGAGATGAAAAGAGAAGAAAAAGAAAAGGAAAAAAGAAAAAAGGGAACAATACAGTAGGAATAGAATTAAGTCATTAAACTAATAGAATCAATGAAACACACTCTGAGACATTTCATTTAAGTCCAATGTCCTTTCAGGTCTGATTTCTAGTTTTCTTTCCAAGCTGGTAAATTAGTTTGCAGTTAGGGTCAGTTGCCCCTGATCTACTGTGAAGGACAGCTCAGATTACCCTCCGTTCAGCACTCTGGTCTATGTCTTAATCAAGCTTGTTTCTCCCGTTTTGGTGTTGTTACCTTGAATCGCCTGCAGGTGGTGCTATCTCAGCTGCTCGCCCCAAAGAGGGTGGGGCCGGACAGGAACAAGATGGCTGCCTGCCTCAGAGCAGGCAACAGGAGCCTTATGGCGGGTGGGCAGGACAGTCTCAGTCACAGGAGAGGTGGCAGCGATCCCAGCAGATCTTTCCTGAAGGGGTTTGATGTGGATTGCCTCGGGCCTGGGTGGTGTGATGTGCTATGGCTGTCACAGAGGCTGTGGCAGCGGCGGCGGCAGCAGTGGTGGTGGGGGGAGGGGCTGCGTTGGTGGCGGCGGCACCGTTTGTGCCGCAGTGACTGTCCAGTCCATTGTGATGTCCCAGTGGTGGCAACGGCCGAGCTCTGTGTGAAGAGCAGGCTGCGATGTTGGGGTCCACAGCCCTCCAGGGCAAGAGTCAGAGACCCACTGCAGATCTCCTTTGCAGAGGGCTTCAGAGAGCGGATTGCCCCGTCACCATCTTGCCGCTTCTCCCAATCAAACATTTTTATAAGTTTGAAAAAAATTAGAGACTGTGACAATAAGTATAAAATTTACATAGGGAAATACACAAATAACTTCTGCATCAAAGTAAAATCTTAAGAGGTTTAAATTGGTTGTCTACATTTAGCTTTTAGTATCCACTTGTGTTATTTTATTTTATTTTATTATTTTTTTAAGTTGGAGTCTCACTCTGTTTCCCAGCCTGGAGTGCAGTGGCACGTTTATGGCCACCACAGTCTAGAACTGCTGAGCTTAGGTGATCCCTCCGCCTCAGCCTTCCAAGTAGCTGGAACTACAGATACATGCCACCATGTTTTTGTGACTTATTATAAAGACAATGTCTCACCAAGTTGCCTAGGGCTGGTCTTGAACCTCTGGGCTCAGGCAATCCTCTCACCTTGCCCTCCCAAAGTGCTGGGATTACTGACTGAGCCACCGCACCCAGCATCATTTGTGTTGTTTTTAAGAACCCACACGTTACTTCCAATTAAATAATTTCCAATGACATAGAGACATCTAGGTGAAAAACGAAAAGCTTGTTAAAATATACAATATGACCTTGCTAGGAAATGCTAGTCAATCCTACTTTCAATGTTGGATGTACAGATTTATAGACGAAGTTTTCCATCTATATAATAATAGTATATTCACATATAATATTATGAAAGGATATAATACTTTTTATTTTCTAATTTATAACTACTACACATATTTGGATAAAAATTACACTTTACTTAAAAGTTACTAAAGTTCAAATGAATACACAATTGGTCCCACATGCAGATAGAGTGGGTATTTACATACAGGGTATTAGAGGAAAGATTTGGGTATGGCATATATATATATATATATATATACACACACACACACATATATTATATATACTATGCATATATGTACACATATATAATAAAATGTACAACCTAAAAATTTCTAACCTATCACCGTGTGCATTTAAAATTCTACAATAAGGGGTTTTAATTATTTGAGCTAAAATGTAGGCCATAGTGGTACTTTCTTGTTAAAGATTGACTTTTTTTGTAACGTATTTGGTCATGAACAATATAATCTAAATCATAAACCTGGAATGTAGGGGTATAGGCTGGAGGGAATGCTCTAGGGTAAGCCTCCCTAGGCAGAAAGACAACGCAAGTGTTCAGAAAAGACCTGGAGCCCTAGGTAAGAACTGGAGAAAGAAGACTTACAGAAAGAGAAAAGACCCTAAGACTTTGCAGGGGCTTTAAAGGGCAAACTGCTGACACAAGTTTTCTGAAGGGATGTTGGAATGAAGCACAAGGTCAATGTACTCTGCTAACTGGAACATTTAGGGAGTGGCATTTTGCCTCAGAATGTGTGTGTCACATTCTCATAAAAAAAATAAACAAGCAGGATGAGAGTGTAAACAAGAGCTGGGTAGATACCATGGCAGGGCTCAACAATCATCCAGGCTGTGAAACCCAGATCCAGGTTCTGCAGCAGCCAGCCGAGGATGCAGAGGAGAGAGCGTGGCTCTTCCAGCAGAAAGTGGAGGAAAAAGGGAAGGATGATTCAGCTGGTTACTTGCTCACTGCCCTGGAAAACCTGGAAAAAGAAGAAAAAGCTGCTGATAAGAGTGAGAGACATATGAAGGTTGTTGAAAACTGGTTCTTAAAAGGTGAATCGATGGAACTCCAAGAAATCCAACTCCAAGTATCTAAGCTCATTGCAGAAGAGGCAGATAGGAAGTGCAAAGAAGTGCCTCGTCAGTTGGTGACTACTGAAGGGGACTGATAACTCATAGAGGAACGAGCTGACAGAGCCCAGCTGCTGAGAGATGGATGATCACTTCAGACTAATGGACCAGAAACTGAAATGTCCAAGTGCTGCTGAAGAAAAGTGTTCTCCAAAAGAAAACAAATATAAGGAAGAGATCAAGATTCTTACTGATAAACTCAAGGAGACAGTGACTCTTGCTGAGGTTGCTGACAGATCTGTAGCCAGACTGGGGAAGACAATTGATTATTTAGAAGACAAACTGAAATGCACAAAGAAGGAGCACTCCTAAACACAAAGGATGCTGGACCAGACCTTGACCTTGAATGAGACAGAGAGCATACCAGACCTACCCTACCACGGCTCCTCTCTCTGGCCCTGATTCTGCCTGAGACCAGTCTTCCTGAAGCTGACCTTTAAACTGTTGGCTGATCCTCAACTGGAAGACTGCTTTATCTTTTCATGGCCCTCTCCACCCCACTGTCTGCCTCTTTTTCACCGAACTGTGTCTGCCTCTTCCCAGAGCTGCCAGCTGGGCTATAGACTGAGCACCTTTGGAACAACATTTAAGGGAATTTGAACACCATGCAAAATGTCTTTAAATACATGCTGGATGTAAGTATTTTATAATTTCCTTTTTAGATGTTTTCTAATAACCATTTGTAAAGCATTCTAAATAATTCCATAGCTCTGAAACAGTAATCTAATCCTTTTCTATCCTATCCATAGAGGAGGGAAAGGGGTATGAGTCTGCCTTACTGGGAACCAGAGCCCAGAGAAAGACTCCACTATAGGAAGTTTTATTGCTGTGTTACAAAGTATCAGCCAAACCAGAAAGGTGATTCCAGAAAGAGTTAGCCATAAAAAATAAAAATAAATAGAAATTTAGCAAGTACTGTTTAGGTTTTCAGCTTTAAGATAGTTTTGAAAAACTTGGATTTCTTGTATTTTTCATTAGAAGTGACCAAATTGAGATGATGAGACTCAGAACAAATCTTTGTCCAACCTCTCACAGAATAGATAATGTAGCTCTTATGTTGAGGCAACTACAAAAACACTCTCTATCCTCCTTGAAAGAAAACTTTGTTTCTGCCACTGATTTAGCCATATGAAACACATTTTATTACCCTTTTCTGGGTCTGAAAGCTGTTGTCTCTAATTTTGGCATTTCATTGTGTTTCATATCAGTCAGTGCTAGAGCAATCTTGGATTGCTTATGTACAAAACTTCGAAATGTTTTGAATCTTTTGAATCTTTGCTTCTTTGAGTTGGGGTGTCCTGGCCACCCTATCTGGCTTTGAGAGCTCGCTACAGTCTATGGGCTGGCAGTGTGCTGATCTTTTAATGTTTCTCTCCCTGATCTATTCCCATTCTTTCGTGGGGTTTCTGTGAAATCTGACAGCTGTACATACTGTTGCTTTTGGCTTAAAAATGTTCTTGCTCCTATGGTATCTTTGGGGCAGATTGGAAGAAAAAGAAACCAAGTGTCTGTCTTTCTTTTTTTTGGTAATAAGAACCAGTTTCTCAAAAAAAAAAAAAAAAAGACAGTATGAGTTTTTGTTTTTGCATTTGTTTTTGCATTTGTTGCAGTTCTAAGAAAGTATAACCCTGTTTGATCCAAAAAGAAGTCTAAGTGTTCTGTCATATATTAGTTGTGCATTCATATACTCTCTGAATATGAAAGGGTCATACAGTTTTTTAAATTCTGTATTCTTACTGGGAATATGTGTTTCCAGTATTTGTGTTCTTAGATATCAACAAATCTTCAGCTTAGGAAAAGATTTTCAAGTGTTTCTGAGACTTTTCTCATTATTTTGATGCCTATCTTTGTATTAGTATGTAAATCAAAAGTGATTGTCCAAGTGCCAATATTTAACTTTTAAAATTTGGGTGGCAATTTCTATTTGGCCTTAGGTTAATATAGCCAAATTTCAAAGTGACAGAAACTCTCCTTCGTCCACTGTTGAACTTAAATTATGTTGTCAGTTATGAGGACCAAAATTATATGCACAAATGAAAGCTATTTTTATAAAAAGGGTTTTAGTTTCTGAAATCATTTAATAAATCAAGGCTTTTATTTTACATCACAACAGTAATAGACACTGAAATGCACTGCTGTGTTTCTACTGATATCAAGAAAAGGACTGAGGTATGATTAACATGCTAATTTGCACCAAGTGAAGATGAAATGTGGTCAAGATGCTCTGTATAAATGACAGTTTTATAGTAACTGAATTAGATAATAGCAGCGAGATGTTTGAAATATAACATGATACACCATAGTCAGAGGCAAAGTAGTAATGGTTAAGAAAATATAATCCAAAGTTTGGCTTCTCTACTTGATAGTTTGGGCAAGTGACTGACTTCCCATCTCTATATTCATTTTCCTCAGTGATAAATAGTGGAATATATACACTGTTCATGGAATTGTTACAATGCTAAATGAGTTAAAAATGTGCTTAACCAGTAGCTGGAATATGGCAAGCACTCAACAGAGGCTAGACATTATTATTCCTGGTAGAAGAACAGGCACATTCGAAATACTATGCAACAGAAGAGTTGCCACAATATCTATATTGTGGGCATTCATTTAATTTCAGCAAAGTGATACCATTTGCAACGTTAGATGAAGGTTGCTGATATGAGTGCAGCTGGCTTAATACTTTATTTTGTTAATATTTACAATATAAGTACTATGGTTCTTAGTCTGGTAACCAATTTATGGTAATGACAATATAACTTGCTGTTAATAAAATATAAAATCATATCTGTAAATTGACTTAGTTTCTCAGTAGACTGGAGGTATTAACTTAGTATAAACTTAGTTTTTATTTTTTACAAATACTTTTTAAAAACATAAGAGAAATTTGTCTTGTCTGATAATTTATTAGAATTTTTTCCATTAAAAATGATCTCCACGTTACTAAAATTTTAGAAGGATACTCCATACTACTTATTTGGAGACTGACTTAAAATGAAGATCACTGGACTAAAAATTAGAACAGATTGCTTCGAGGCCCAGGTAAGTAACTAATTAACATTGTGACTTGCATCAACCTCTTGCCTCTGGAGGCCATCTCGTCATTTGCGAAGTTAAAATTTGAAATGAATAATCTTTGAGTCAGCAGATCACAAGATATGATTCTTTGACTACCTGACTCACCATAATCAGAGTTATCTGGAAAAATTCAAGTCCCTTTTCAAACATTCTGAGTTAAAATGATAGGAGATATAGTATGGAAAAAGTGCATTTTTAAGTAGCTGAAACCTAGGCTGACTGGTGTGTAAGTACTGTTGCTCTGAGAACTATTGCAGCTCCAAATTTATGTAGTTTTTACCGTTTGACTCCAGGTCAAAGCTTTCAATGATGAGCACTTTACTACCTTAGGAGATCACTACTATAATTTGAAGTCATCTCTAATCATTGTTTTTATGGAGCCAAAAATTGTGTTCCTATTATTTATGCCCACTCAAAGCAGTTGAAAGTGGAAATTACAATAATGGTGGCAAATAGACCACTGATTGACATAAATGTCAGTATGACATTTTTGTGCTCAAAATGTTTATTTTACTTATTAATGTTAAGCATCGTTTAGAAATATGTATACATAGATATGTATTTATAACATATATGTAAAATAAAGCCATTGAATTATTAGTGCAAATGCATGAATCCTTTTAAAATGTCAAGTGGAATTTAGAGTCATTCATATAGTATTAGAAGGAAAAGAAATTGCTCTTGTTCTTAATCAAATAGGAGTGGACAATATTTAGTAGATGCTTTCTCTTTGAATTCAATTTAGTAGGATAAGTTATTTTTAACCTATACTAAACATTATACTGTTTAAGAGATTTATCAAAAATAAATATGTGATATTTACTACCTGATGTCAGCAAGAAGTTTTCTCTATCTTAGAAAACTTTTCAATTATTCTTGAAGACACATATTTTAACCTCTAGAATGTGAAAGTAAGAAGGTACATGGAGACGTTTATTAATTAATGTGATATCAGTAATATGTATGGAGTAACCCAGATGAAATTTTCAATTTATAAAATGGCATTATATGTAATTACAATCATATCTGTTAGTTTATTTTTTTACATTTAAATGTTTCTTTATGTTTAAAATATAAAATTAGATAAATTTAAAATATATAGAATGTATTTGTTTTAGAGAAAAGTGAGTTGTCAGGACAATAATTTTATATATCTACATATTATTTACTTACTTATATCAATGTCCTATTTTGTTCATCTTTATTTTAGTAAATATTCTTCATGTCTACTAGAAGTTATTAACTACCATTATTTCATTGCACTTAAATTTGAGTGGAACTAAATCCAATATTTTTCTACTGTATAAGCTATATATAGTTGATCGTCTTTGTAAAATTTATTAATCAAATCAGAAAAAATACTATGATTGATATTCAATTTAATGAGCTATTTTCTCATGCACAACTCAAAATTGTATGCCCTTTCAACAGGGATCATTTCACAATATAAGTTCTCTCCTTCATCCACTTGTGTAATTTCTCTTATACCAATAGAGAATAACTTGAAGGAATGATCTCCATTATCAGATATGTCGAGCACTCTGAAAGTCATGTGCTTCCCACCTTCTATACCTGTGACTCTTGATGTATTGCAGCTATTACAAGCCTGTATACTATTTTGTAAATTTAGTTTTGAATGCTTATAAATGAGATAGGAAATACAAATATTCTATGACAGTATAATCCTTGGAACTATAGTCAAATGGACCATTAATCTTAAAATAGGTGTTTTTTTCTGTTTGTTTTTTCCTGAAAAACCTGTCTGAACTATACTATTTTGTACTGTATTAGACAATAAGATTTGTTTCATAACATTGCAAATGGACACAAAATTTAGTGATTATAAATCAAGTTCAAGAATTTCATTCTACATTATTGAAAACAATAGCATATAACTCAGATCAAATTTCAAGTTATGGTATAATAACAGATCTTGCTGTTTGTTCTGATTGAAGATATATAACTTGGTGATACATCATTGAAGCAGATGATTGCCAAACTAACCATAGTAAGAAATTATACTACATTTTCTGAGGAATGTAGACTTCTAGAGTTTATTATGGTCATTAAACTGATAAGTATCAGAGCCAAGACTAACATGAATTTCAGAAATCCTGACATAGCGCTTTCTCAAATATATCAAATATAATTACTCTTAATACCATTTTTTCAGTCATAATGTACTTTTTGGATGATATGAACATTACCATCTATGCTTTTTAAATATTATATCTTCATTTGAGACCTAAATAAAACAACAAAATAGTTGCTACATGATACTCCCAGCATGGTCTTAGACAACATTCCATAGTCAAAAATATTATCATTTCTTCAGAAAGCCTTATGAATAATTATGAGACGTGAGATAAATAAAGGCTAAAAATAACACCCCTCTATTAGTTCAATGTAAGTTCTGCCACTCAGTGAATTTGCCAAAAACTTACTATCAAATTGATACTTCGGGTTTTTAGAATATTTTTGGATTCTAATACTGAGGCTAATGGATCATGGTGGTATTCTAGCATTCTGTGAGACTTAATCTTCCCCGAATAATAAATTTGCCTCAAGGGAGGAATTGCAACACTAGAAAAAATGTGGATACTTTTTAGAATTCTGTAAATAGTTGTACTTATTGGACTGCACCTAATCACAAGGGAATTCTCTTTACACAATGTCCACAATGTCCTCCATGTATCTTAGTGCTAAGATTCTGATTCCCTCAAAGTAAAAAGTATTTTTGACATGACCACTCAAAGCAAATGACAAGGTGGCTTCCAGAGGCAAGAGGTTGATGTAAGTCACAATGTTAATTAGTTCCTTACCTGGGCCTCGAAGCTATGTGCCCCTACATCTCTAGTGTCTCTAGCAAAGAGAAGCAAAGTTCATTATTACAATACAGAGTAAAAAGCAGCCTAGAAATTTCAAGTATGTTAGACATGTTTCTATCGATTACAACACTACGGAGAGAAGGACAAGATAGATAAAAACCAGAAAGTTGGAATTAGTTTGAAATTCTCTCTCTAAGGACTGAACCCTTTGGAAAAAGCAGTGATTACAAGTTGCATTTTAATAACCTTCAACACAGAGCTATAAATGTCTCATATGTATGTATATACCTGTACATACACATACATATATGTATGTTCCTATAGAAAACATGAAGATATACTTCTATTATTTACAAATTTTAGTAGACTTTCTAAGTAAAATTGCAAGAAATACCTTATGGCTGCCATAACAGCAGAGTCAATAGGTTTTGAATGCAGTGATCTGAACTTGGTTTTGAAAAAGAAGGAAAAAAAATGAGTATCCCTGCTGTGCCCATGGAATGGTGATGTCCTGTAAAACTTTGTGTCATGATGCAAGTATGGTAGCCACTAGCCACATGTTGGTACTGAACTTTTGAAATGTGGCTCCTGTAACTGAGAAACTGAGCTTTTAGTTGCATGGAATTTCAGTGTATTTAAACTTAAGTGAAAAATAGACATATGTAGTCAATAGCTGCCTACTTGAACAGTGTAGCTATGGAATTTAACATGCATTAAACTTGTGAATTTTTTTCCTTCAATCTTGAGGTTATAAAGATTATAGAAAATTTATCTATCTGTTTGAATAGAACTTTAAAAAATAATAACAACCAATTAACTATCTGATATGTATTTGAACTGGTAAAAATACTGTCCTGGTGTCCAATCACAGTATATAATACATGCTATCCTACATAATAAGGGTGGGATGATGTTCCAGTGCAAATGAAAATCTTAGCTACATAGGTTGAAGCTAAATCATTGCTCCTCAAAATTGAGAGAACATATAAACCTGATGAAGAACTTGTTAAAGCACAGTTGAAGCACTTAATTGGCAGGACTAGGGTGATACCCAAACATCTGCATTTCTAACAAGTGCCAAGTGATATTGCTGGTGATGATTCATGGACCACTGTTTCATTTTTTACTTTTTAAAATTTTTTTTCATTAAAAAAATTGTTTTTTGGACCACTATTTTAAAAGCATTTGTTGACTGCATAGTTCAACTGTCCTCAAAGTATGGACCCTTCACCATCAGAATTACTTGGGATCTTGTTATAGATACAAATTATTGGTATTTACCCCAGGTATATTAAGTCAGAATCTCTAAGAATGGGCATAACATTTTAACAAGCCCCTCAGATGAATCTGATACATAGTTTGAGAACCACACTGACTTAGTGGATTGGGATGTTGCAAGCAGATGGAAAACGTGACTAGTTATATATTAATATAGTCATAGCAAATGAAGTTATGTTTCTTATATTAATTCTAATAAAAGTAAATGTATTGCCCTATATTGATTTCATAAGCTATAATTTATATTAGCCAAATGGAGAAATAACAAATTTTTATAGAAAATGTTTACCATCATGAAATTTTCTGATGTTTTTAATTTATAAAATGCTTAAAATGTGAAATCTGTACTATAAACTATGATCTAAATAATTTTAATATGCACTACCTAAGTGTGCTAGCTTAAAAATAGTGGGCTTCAGACTATTTTTCAGGAGATTTCAAAATAATCAGCTTAGTTCTATTTTCCTTCTGCATTGTCAAAATTAAAACACTTGCATCTCAGAAAGATTTACTTTGCAGTGGAGAATGGATAATTCCATACCCTATATCCTGTTTTGGAAGAACTTGTATTATAATCTGATATAACAAATTATTTGGTCTTTGTTCCTAGCACAGAGGTCCTAACAACATTATAATTTTCTGAATGAAAGGTTTATAAGAGCATCTTGGCTGGTTTGGTGGCTCAAGCCTGTACTCCCAGCACTTAGGCCGAGACGAGAGGATTGCCTGAGCCCACGGGTTTGAGACCAGCCTGGGCAACATGGTGAGACCTAGTCTCCACAATAAAATCAAAAAATTAGCGGGGTGTGGTAGCATGCACCTGTGGTTCTGGCTGCTTGGAAGGTTAAAGCGGAAGGATCTCTGGAGCCCAGCAGGTCGATGCTGGGGTGGCCATGAGAGTGTCACTGCACTCCAGCCTGGACGACAGCGTGAGACTTCAACTCAAAAAAAAAAAAAATATATATATATATATATAGCCTCTTTTGATAATAATGCTAATATTGGCAGGTTCTTTAGAGCAGTGGCCCCAATGTGGCTCCATCTCCTGTTGTGTGGCCTGGTCCTAATAGACCAGGGACTGGTACTGGTCCATAGCCCCAAGGGTTTGGGGATCAAGATGGGGTCTGGAGCCAGGTGCCATGTCTCATGCCTGTAATCCCAGCACTTTGGGAGGCAGAAGCTAGATGATTGCTGGAGCTCAGGGGTTTGAGACCACCCTGGTCAACTTGGCGAGACTTTGTCTATACAATAAATAAAAAAATTAGCCAGGTGTGGTGGCATGGGCCCATATTTCCAGTTACTTGGCAGGTTGAGGTGGAAGAATCACTTGTACCCAGTGGATTGAGGCTGTGGTAGCTGTGAGCATGCCACTGCATTCCAGCCTGGGCACAGAGTGAGACTCCAACAACAATAACAACAACAAAAAGGGTCTGGTTGCCAGGGATACCAAGCTTTGATTAGAAGTTTGAAACTTTCAGCTCTCCCTCCTCTAATTTCTGAGGAGGGTAGAGGATGTGGAGAATTAGCTCATGTCCATAATTATGCCTACATAATTAAACCATTAAAAAACTCTAATAAACAGGGTTCAGGAGTAACTCAGTTGAAAAACACATTCACATGCTGGGAGGGTGGTGCACTCTAGTTTCATAGGAACAGGGAATGCTTAGCTTGGGATCTTTCCAGGCTTTGTCCTATGTCTCTCTTCATCTGACTGTTCATTATATCCTTTTAATAATCTTTAATAGTAAATATAGCATTTTTCTAAGTTCTGTGAGTCATTCTAGCAAATTATCTAACCTGAGGGATAAGCTATGGGAACCTCCAACTTTGTGGCCAAGTTGGACAAAAGTGTGAGTAAACTGGGGGAGACAGTTCTGATACTTCTGATTGGTGTCTGAAGTGAGGGCAGTCGTGTGGGCATGAGTCCTTAACTGTTAAGCAAAAAGGAACTTGCATTTAATGATTTGGTGAATTGTTAGCCTATTTGTATTTCCAAACATAAGAAAATTAGGAGATTAATGATGTGAAAAGCATTGTTTTTATAGGTAGTATCATTTCTAGTTTTATAGATTATTTGCTTCTGGTTCTACAGAAGTAGAAAAATTTGCTTGAGGATTGATCATATCCAGAGTCCTTCTCATACCTGATTTAGATGGCCTAGTTGAAGAGTTCTGTCATCTTTGAACTGATAATATAGAAGAGATTTGGTACTTAGTATTGATGCTTTAAATGGGCTGATTATTTGGGGGAAGGTGGGTTGGGGTGAGTGTATTGTGAAAATGGAACAAATGTGAATTTGGGGTAAAAGGACAGATTGTATTGGACTAGATGGTGCTCCTCCCCCTCAAAAAAAAGAACTTTTTACATTCTAACCTCTGGAATCTGTGATTATTACCTTATTTGGTGAATGATTTTTGCATGTGTAATTAAGTTAAAAATTTTGAGAGGAAAAGCTTATCCTGTATTATACAATTGGACCTTAAATGCAATCATATGTGTCTTTAGAAATAGAAGATTAGACTGATAGATACAAAGAAGAGAAGGAGGCAATATGACTATGAATTCGGAGACTGGGAGTGTTATGGCCTAAGCTGAGAAATGTCTGGAGTCACCAGAAGCTGGACAAGGCAAGAAATAGATTCTCTTCCTAGGGCTTTCCAAGGGAGTGCAGTGGTGTGCATATTTTTTTTTGATTTCAGAGTTCTCATTTTCAGAACTGTGAGAGAATAAATTTATCTTGTTTTAAGCCACCTAGTTTGTGGTAATTAAAACAAAGAAAGTAATACTTTAACTACATCTAATTTTACCTCCAGAAAAAGTTGGCATTGGTAGATACAGGAAACTAAATGGATGATTCAGATGTATGCCTCTTCCTCTACTTTTATTACTGCCATTTATACTCCACTTGCAGTTTCTCAGGTAATATTAGAGGGCAAGAGTACTACAGAAGTTTAGAGGATCTTGTGTACACACTTATGCTGTGTCTAAGTCAAGAACCCCAGTAGAAATATTAATAGCTGAATTTGATTTGAGCTAATATTTTTACAATAGCTCTCTCAAAATTAAAACATCTTATGCTAGCAAAAATAACTACCACGATCTTTAAAAAACTAAAAGTTAAGGTTGTTATGCTTGAGATACAGAATTCAGGATTTTTCAACCAATGCCTCTCAGAATCCTTAGGTTTCACAAGGTGCCATTAGTTGTTTGGAGAGAGATCATTACTAAAATAAATGATTTTGAATTTCATGTGATGAGCAATGATAGAGTTCAGAGTGATAACACCTTTAGCAATTCCATTAGCATCTTTTAGCCCTGTGTAGCAGTAGGACACCATCTTCATCTAGTTGAGTCTTGTGTATACATTCTCAGGTTTTGACGTCAGCTTGGTGGTAGGTTTAGGATTGGGGAGCATTGAAAATTGGTGAGTGCTCTATTGAGAAAGACCAAGACAGTAGGCTGGTAATGTCAATATCTCAGTACTGAATTAACCTCTTTAAGCCTTCTCTTAAGACAACACTTTGGGAGGCTGAGGTGAGAGGATTGCCTGAGCTCACGGATTCAAGACCAACCTGGGCAAGCTGGTGAGACCTCGTCTCTACAATAAATAAATAAAAAAAATCAGCAGGGCATGATGATGCATGCCTGTAGTTCCAGCTACTTGGAAGGCTGAGATGGAAGGATCGCCTGAGCCCAGCAGGTTAAGGCTGTGGTGGCCATGAGTGTGCCACTGCACTACAGCTTGGGCAACAGAGTGAGACTCCAACTCAAAAAAAAAAAATGCACAATGTAGGTTTGAAGAGTTGTTACATTTTAATATATTTTGTGATTTTTAAAACATTATTTATCATTCATTTTATATTATTAATAGTATTATTCACAAACACTTTTGAAGAACCAAGATGGTGCTTTCTGAATGTGAGGTATGCAATGCAAGAGGAAGAAGATTCTAAGCATGGGTCTATGAATACTTTGAAGGTTGGTAATAAATGATCATGATCTTCAAAGTAATTTAAAAATAATTTAGTATCAGAGCAACTAAGAAAAAGGAAACAAACAAACAAAAAAAGAACCACATCAACACTAACAAACCTGTATTTACTGTGAAAGCTAATTGCAAGAACTGGTAATCCAAGATGTCTTTTCCCATTGTGTATAATTTGTTGCAAACAATTTATAAATGAAGTAATGTCTCCAACAAATTTGAAAAGACATTTAACTACAAACCAACTTTGTAGCCAACAGGTTAAGGTGCTTAAAAAGATTATTGCAATCTTCAAACAAACTCAGTGGTATTTTGTTTTTAAAAAAATAGTTATAGTTGCATTGAATAAAAATATTCAAGAATCAAGCTATTTAGTAGCATAAATTATTGTCCAAAAAACGAAAAGTTACATTGTTAGTGAGAACATAATGAGGTCAGCATATAAAATTGTAGTGATAAAATGCTAGATCAAGAAGCAACTATATAAATTGAAGACCCCACTGTCTAACAGTGTGATAACTTGGAATACTGAAGACATAGCACCTGAAACTTGAAAAGTTTCAAGGCAATACATAGAAAAAAACAATTATTTCTCCTTTTGGATTGATGAGTTGATAGATTTCAACATTAAATGTCAAGCTCCAGCATTTGTAAAAATTGCAAATGTTGGAGAATTTCATAAATAATTTTTTTCTTTGTTATGAAATATTGTCTAAAACAAGAAAATGTAGAGATAGATTTACTGTTTTGTTTTCATATCTAGAAATTTCTGTCCAAGAGAAACTGTGTTGGCTTCTTTACTGATGTTACTTATCCCATCAATAGTTAGCTCTATGAAAGGTTTTGTCTATTGCCATAAAATAAATCATGACATTGTCATAATACATTAATTTATTCATAAGGAAATGTGGGTGTCAAAAATATTTGAAGAAGAAATGAAAACTAACGTGTCTGGATGATGGCACAAAATGGTTTACTTTATTAAAAAATGATCAATTCACTTGAGAATGTTTAAAAAACTATATGAAAACCTGAAGCGAGAGTACATAAATCTTTTAAAACATACAGAAGTCTAGATTCATGGTAGAGTGAGAGGTCTTTGAAAAGAAGTTTGAGCAGAAAGGTGATTTCAATGGTACGTTTAAGGAACTATTAATTCAAATTTTGTTTAACTCTTTGAAACTGATAAATGGTTGCCCAAACTAACCTAATTAACAGGCACTTTTTGTTCACTTGAATCACTTGAATAATTCTCTGCCCTGGAGTGGCAAGAATTCTACACTCAAAGGGAAACTGAATCTTTTACAAATCTGGATGGAGAAAAAACAAATCTTTAAATGTTTTCATTTTTGCTTTGGCTTGATGGTGAAGAAAGATATTAGCAAGTCTCATCTCAATTCCACATTAATTAAAGGTGATATTCAAGAAACTTAATAAAAGAGCCTCTACCAATACTACAAGCTTATTAATAATATTATGAATTGGTTATATACATTTCATATTCCATTTGGGCTGCTAGAACAAAATACCACAGACTGAGTGAATTATAAGTAACAGAAATCTGTTTCTCATAGTCTGGAGGCTGGGTTGTGCAAGAGTAAGGCATGGGCAGATTCATTGTCTGCTGAGGTTCCATTTCTCATAGATGGTGCCTTCTCACTGTGTCTTTTTTTTTTCTTTCTTTTTCTTTTAAGTTGGAATCTCACTCTGTCACCCAGACTGGAGTGCAGCGGCCACTCCCAGCCACTGTAACCTCAACCTCCTGGGCTCCGGCGATCCTTCCGCCTCAGCCTTCCAAGTAGCCGAAATTATAGGCACCATGCCCGGCTGATTTTTTTTTTTATTGTAGAGATGAGGTCTCGCCAAGTTGCCCAGGCAGGTCTCAAACCCGCGGGCTCAGGCAATCCATCACTGTGTCTTTACATAAAGTAATTCACCACATTTATGAGGGCTCCTTCCTCATGACCAAATTACCTCCCAGTGTCCCCACCTATTAACACTGTCACATCAATGATTAGGGTTTCAGCCTAGAAATGTTGGAAGAACATCAACATTGAGACATAGCAATAAAGTAGCAGAACACAATGACTGAAAACCTGAGAAAAATATTTTAAAAAATGAAAAAGACCACTGGAGAAACAGACAGCCTTTTAAAATAATGTTAAGTCATATGATCAAAAATACAGAAAGAGAACTTCATTAAACCTGAAATAGACACACACACACACACACACACACACACACACACACACACACACACAGAATTCAAATAATACTCTAAAACTGAAGTATAAAATAACTGAAATAAATAGGATTTAATACCACACTTGAAGAATAATAAAGAAAAGATGAAGTGAAAATATCAAGCTACATTTCAGAGAAAAAGAATAATTGGAAATGCAAATTTTAAAAAGATTTATAAGGCATATGAAAGAAATATCTAAAACTCAGGTAATTGGAGTCCCAGAAATGAAGAGAGAATTGGATAATCTCAAAAATAGAAAAAGATTAAAAATTAAGATTTGATTTTGGGCATATAAATAAAAATAAATCATCACAAAGTTAATTTATTCCAAAAATTCAAGATAAGTTCAGCATTTAAAAATGCATCACTGTTACTATCTACACTAACAAGGTATGGGATAAAAATCATATGCTTATACTGATAGATGCAAAAAAATTGGTAAAATTCACCAATATTTATAATTTAAGAAAATAATTAGCAGACGAATTATCTTGCAACAAGCATCCTATTAGTGGTGATGCATTGTAAAATGTCCCTGTAAAGCTAGGAAGAAGATAGAGAAGATTTCTAACACCTTCTAGTCAATATTTTATTAGAGGGAGGTTACTGATGAAAAAATAAATAAAAGGAATATGTATTGGAAAGAGGAACTAACACTTTCATTATTAAATACAAATTTGTAGAACATAGGAAATTCAAAATAATATTAGAGACAATTAGAATCAATATGTAGCCGGGCTCGGTGGCTCAGGCTGTAATCTCGCGCCTTTGGGAGGCTGTGGTGAGTGGATTGCCGGAGCCCGCGAGTTCGAGACCCACCTGGGCAGCGAGACCTCATCTCTACAACAAATCAAAAAATCAGCCAGGCGTGGTAACACATGCCTGTAATTCCGGCTACTTGGAAGGCTGAGGCAGAAGGATCACCAGGGCCCAGCAGGTAGAGGCTGCGGTGGCTGAGAGCGGCCACTGCACTCCAGTCTGGGCAACAGAGTGAGACTCCAACTCAAAAAAAAAAAAAAAAAAGTCAATATGTGACTTTAGAAAGGTCAATGTATTAAATGTTGACATAATATCATATCAATTCTGCTTTTTACAAACAATCATTAAGAAATGCAATTTTTAAAATATATCATTCATCAAAAAATTAAACTAAGAAACTTGCCTGATTTTTACACCAAGAAAAAAATATTTTCTTAAATTTATTCATTTGTTATATAAATGTGGGGTACAATTCAGGGTTAAGTATACAAACATTGATCATGCAAGTACCCTTGTTAATGAGATATGCCCCACCCTCCCATAGCAGTTTCCCTCAACTGCCAGTCCCACTCGCCCTCCCCCAACAGTTTCCCACTACTGCCAATCGCTTTCTTATAGCATTATAATTGTTCAAGATCACCATATGAATGAGAACATATGGAACTCAATTCTTTTTTTCTGTGATAAATCACTGAGTGTGATAGACTCCAAATCCATCCAATTTGCTGCAAAGTCCATATATTTGTCCTCCTTTATGACTGCATAATATTCCATTTTGTATTTTTTTTTTAATCCAGTCTAGATTCAGTGGGCAACATGACTGGTTCCATGTTTTTGCTATTGTGAATAGAGCTATGCAGGTATCTTTTTTGCAGAATGATTTGAGTTCCTCCAGGTATATTCCAACAGGGGAATTGCTGGGTCATATTAAAGGTCAATTTCTAGTTCTTTCAGGAATCACCACACTGTCTTCTAAAGAGGCTGCACCAGTTTGCATTCCCACCAGCAGTGTAGAAGCGTCCCTTTTTCTCCACATCCTTGCCAGCATCTGCTGTTTTTGTTTTATTAATGGTGGCCATTCTTACAGGGGTTAGGTGGTATCTCAATGTGGTTTTGATTTGCATTTCTCTGATAATGAGTGAGACAGAGCACTTTTTCATGTGTCTGCTGGCTGCCCATGTATCTTCTTTTGAGAAGTGTCTATTCTTGTCTTTTGTCCACTTTTTAAAGGGGCTACTTATTTTTTTCCCTTCGGTGCGTTTGAGTTCCTTGTAGATCCTAGATGTTAGACCTTTGTCAGATATACAGTTGACAAATATTTTTTTCCCATTCTGTGGGCTGTCTCCCTGCACTCTTGATGGTTTCTTTTGCTTTGCAGAAGCTCATTAATTTGATGAGGTCCCACTTGTCTATCTTATTTCTTAAGATATTGGCCTTTAGGGCTCTGGATAGGAATTTGTTGCCCATTCCAATTTCCATAAGGGTGTCTCCTGCCTTTTCTAGGGTTCTTATAGTTTGAGGTTTTACATTTAGATCTTTGATCCATTTAGAGTTAATTTTTGTGTATGGTGATAAGTAGGGGTCCTGTTTCAGTCTTCTGCATGTGGTCAGCCGGTTTTTCCAGCACCATTTACTGAATAGGTTCTCCTCTCCCCAGTGGTTTTTGTTGGAGTCTTTGTCAAAGATGAGTTGGTTGAGGAATTAAGGTTTTGCTTCCAGAATCTCTATCTTGTTCCATTGATCTATGTGCCTGTTTTTTTACCAATACCAAGCTGTTTTGATTACTGTAGATTTATAGTAGAGTTCGAAGTCTGGAAGTGTGATACCTCCTGCTTTGTTTCTCTTGCTAAGGATTGTTTTGGCGATTCATGGTCATTTATGTTTCCATATGAATTTCTGTATTGTCGTTTCCAGATCCGAGAAGAATGATGTTGGTAACTTAATGGGTATTGCATTCAATCTGTAGATTGCCTTTGGTAGGATGGACATCTTAACAATGTTGACTCTTCCTATCCATGATCATGGTATTTTTTCCATTTGTTTGTGTCTTCTTGGATTTCTTTGAGCAGTGTTTTATAATTCTCATTGTAAAATTCTTTCACTTTTCTCATTAGGAAGACGCTGAGGTATTTCATTTCTTTCTTTTTTTTGTGGCTACTGTGAATGGGATTGTGCTTTTTATTTGGGTCTCTGCCTGCTTGTTGCTGTTATATAGGAATGCAATTGACTTTAGTATGTTTATTTTGTACCCTGAGGCTTTGCCAAAGTCCTTTATCAGTGTCAGCAGAGTTTTTTTTTTTTTTTTTTTGAGTTGGAGTCTCACTCTGTCACCCAGACTGGAGTGCAATGGCCACTCCTGGCCACCACAGCCTTGACCTGCTGGGCTCCAGTGATCCTTCCATCTCAGCCTTCCAATAGCTGGAACTTCAGGTGCACGCTACCACATCCAGCTAATTTTTTATTTACTGTAGAGATGAGGTCTTGTCAAGTTTTTGACAGATTCTCTTGGATTTTCAAGGTATAGGATCATATCATCAGCAAAGAGGGATAACTTGACTTCCTCGTTTCCTATTTGGATACCCCTGATTTCCTTCACCTGTCTAATTGCTGGACTAGGTCTTCCAACACAATATTGAACAACAGGAGTGAAAGTGGGCAGGTTTTGTCTTGTTCCAATTTTCAGGGGAAATGTTTCTAGTTTCTGTCCATTTAGCAATATGTTATCTGTGGGTTAGTCATAGATGGCACTTACTATTTTGAGGTATGTTCTGTCTATGCCTAGGTGTTTAAGGATTTTTATCAAGAAGGGATGCTGAATTTTATCAAAAGCTTGCATCTAATGAGATAATTACGTAGTTCTTGTTTTTACATCTGTTGATGTACTTAATTATATTTATGGTCTTGTGAATGTTGAACCAGCCCTGCATCCTGGGGATGAAGCTTACTTGGTCATGGTGGATGATTTTTGAGATGTGCTTTTGGGTCCAATTTGCTAGAATTTTGTTTAGGATTTTTGCATCTATGTTCATAAAATTGGCCTGTAGTTCTTTCTTTCTTTTTTTTTTTTTTTGCATCTTTACCCGGCTTTGGGTATCAGTGTAATGTTAGCTTCGTAAAATGATTTGGGGAGAATTCCATTTTTCTCAATTACCTGGAATACTTTCAGTAGGATTGGTATCAGATCTTCCTTGTATGTTTTGTAGAATTCTGCTGGGAATCTATCTGGTCTAAGGCTTTTTTTTTGTAGGTAGTTTTCGTATGACAGATTCAATTTCCTGGGTTGTTATTGGCCTATTCAATGTCTTGATGTCTTCTTGTTTCAACTTGGATAGGTTGTGTGATGTCAGAAAATCTTCCATTTCATCTAGGTTATCGAGTCTATTTCCATATAGGTATATATAATAATCTCTGGTAATCTTTTGTATTTCTTCAGGGTCAGTTGTGATTTGATATTTTGTACTTGATTGTGTTTATTTGGGCTTTTTCTCTCTTTTTCTTGGTCATTCTGGATAGGGGCCCATCAATCTTGCTAAATCTTCCAAAGAACCAAGTTTTTGTTTTGTTGATATTTTCTATGATATTTTTGTCTTGTATATCCTGTATTTGTGCTCTTATTTTTGTGATTTGGATTCTTCTGCTAAAGTTGGGGTTTGGTGGTCTTCTCTTTCCAGCTCCCTTATGTGGTTTATTAAGCTCTCCACTTGTAATCTTTCTATTTTCTTGATGTGTGATAGTTGAGATATAAATTCTCCTCTTAAAATTGATTTCATGGCATCTCAGAGGTTTTGGTAAGATGTTTCTTCATTTTCATTTGTTTCCAGGAATCTTTTGATTTCTTCTTTGATTTCAGTGTTGACCCAGTCATTGTTCAGCATCATGCTTTTTAGTGACCATGTCTTTGCAGGTTTTGGGGAAATTTTTGTTGATGTTGATATCTATTTTTATTCCACTGTGATCTGAAAAGGTGTATGGCAAGATTTCAATTCTATAAAATTTGTTTATGTTTGATTTATTGCCAACGATGTGATCAATCTTGGATTATGTTTCATATGGTGGTGAGAAGAATGCATATTCTGTGGTCTTTGGGTGGAGTGTTCTCTAAGTATCAATTAAGTCCATTTGTTCAAGAGTCTCATTTAGGTTCTGGATGTCCTTGATGATTTTGTGTCTTGATGATCTGTTCAGGGTTGTGATCAGTGTATTCAAGGCCCCTGCTATGATAGTGTTAGAGTCAATCTCTTTTTTAAGTTTATCTAGAAGCTGCTTTACAAACATTGGTGCTCCTATATTAGGTGCATATGTTTAGGATGGCTATTTCTTGTTGATGGATTGAAACTTTTATCATTATATAGTGACCTTCTTCATCTTTTTTGATTTTTGATAGCTTAAAGGGTATTTTGTCTGAGATTAAGATTGCAACTCCAGCTTTCTTTTGTGTTCCGTTTGCCTGAAAATTTGTATCCCATCCTTTTACTCTGAGTCTGTGAGTGTGCTTTCTGGTGAGATGAGTCTCTTGGAGACAATATATTGTTGCCTCATGATATTTTATCCATTTTGCCATTCTGTATCTCTTCAGTGGTGCATTTAGTCCATTCATATTCAGGCTAATTACTGAAATCTGAGGGTTTATTCTTGTTATGATGTTCTTATAGAGTTTTGTTATACTTGTTTGTTTGTTGTCTTTCTTTTGTTTTTTTGGGTTGGTTCATGTGTGTTTTCAATCTTTTTTTTGCACTCTTGTGAAGAACACTGTTTTCTGTTTCCCTTTTCTTCTGTGTTTAATACTTTCTTAAGAGTTTCTTGTAAGGTTGATCTGGAGGCAGCATGAGTTCTTAGGGATTGGATGTCTGGGAAAGATTTTAATTCTCCCTCACTGATGAAGCTTAGCTTGACTGGGTAAATTATTCTTGATTAAAACTTTTTATCTTTGAGAACTTTGAAGATTAGGCTCCAAGCTCTCTTAGCCTGGAGGGTTTCTGTAGATAAATCTGCTGTTATTCTAATTGATCTTCCCTGGTAGGTAGTCTGTCCTTTTTCTCTTGCTGTCTTTAGGATTTTTTTCTTTTATACCTACTTTGTTTAGGCAAATTATTATGTGTCTTGGAGTTGGTCTTCTCATTTGTTGTCTAGCAGGGGTTCTCTGAATCTCTTGTGTTTGAATTTTTGCATCACTGATGAGATGAGGAAAGTTTGCTTGAATAATGTCATGGGATGTTTATTCCAGAGTGGTCTCTGTCTCTCTTTCTGCCTCAGGAAGGTCAATTACTCTTAGGTTTGTTCTCTTGAAGTAAGCACTCATCTCTTGAAAGTTTTGTTCTGTCTTTTTAAGCTTCTTTTCTATGTTTTTGACAGTTTGGTTTAGTTCTATATTTTGGTCTTCAAGTTCTGAGATTCTTTCTTCTACTTAGCTGTCTGCTTTCCATGTTTATTAGTTTGTTATTTATTTCAATAACAGTATTCTTTACTACTGTTATCTCATTTATCAACTCCTTCCTCTTCTCCTCTTGTCTCTCCTCAGTTCTTTTTATTCTCTCTTGATGTCTGGGTTTGTAATATGTGACCAGTCATTCTGGGGGCTCTTCACTGTTTGCAAGCCAAAGTCTGTTTTTTCAATTTCTGAACTCCCAGGGTCTTGGTGAGACCTATATTCTTCTTTTGATTTTTCTTCATTTCTGTAGATTTGCCTCCCCACTTTTTCCTTTTTTTATTTTTTTCTCCCTCTGTCTTCTTTAAATCTGTTGTTCAGGGGTGGCGGGGTTGTTTTTTGCTTCTGTTTGCTCTATCTCCTATTCTTCCTTTTGTGAATCTTCTGGCTTTATTCAATTCTGAGGCTGGACTGTAGGTTGAGGAGTATACCTTTTGCAGCTTTGAGATTATTTGAGAGGGAAGCTGTGAATCAAAATTTATCTGAAGATCTCAATATCCACTGACAGGTGTATGGATATGTTGGATCCTGCTTCCCACTGCCTTATAATCTGTTCATGAAGTGGGGGTATTGGTTTGCTCCCAGGAAGTAAAATGACATAAGAAATGGAACAGGGAGAGGGGGAAGTTGAAGGTGGAGACAGGAGAGTAAAAGGGAGAACAATCAGAGGTACCCACTAATAAATGAAAATAGACCCGAAGAAGATAAGAGTAAGAGAAAACAAAAATAAAAAACAATCAAACAAACAAAAACCAGCAACAACAACAACAACAAACTAGGACATATAATCATACAGACACACAAGCTGACTAACCTCCTTAAGATGTACTGTTCCCTTACACAGCCATGAGGTCTTAGCTCCCATGTTGGAGGTTAGGCAGAGCTAGGTGGGTGAGTCACTATAGATATCTGCCTGGTCACAGGGCTCCAGCTGTTCTCTGGTCCTGCTTTAGTCAGGGGCAAGTTGGAGGAAGTGGAGTGTGAGACTGCTGGGCATTGCTGTTCAGGGTGGCTAGAGTGTAGGGTGGTGTGGCCACCAAGGGAGCCCAGAGCTCCACAGGGAAGGAGCCTTGGACCTCACTGAGGGGTGGAGGCTTGAGGCCTAGTGGGGCCCTTTAGTCGGGGGGATGTCCATAGCTCTGATGGGCGGGTGCATAGGGACTCTGCGGGCAGCAGCAGCTCAAGGCAGGGTTGGGGCTTCAGCCAGGGTGGGGGCCTGGAGCTCCGAAGTGCGTGGATAGGGGCCTGGAGTTGCGACGCACCTGGGCGTGGACACCAGATGCCTCTGCGGGGGTGGCAGTTCAAGGTGGGGCTGGGTGCTTCAATCCAGGCAGAGGCCCAGAGCTCCGAGGTAGAGGCACAGGGGGCCTCCATGGGGTGGCAGCTCCAGGCAGGGCGCTTCAGCCTGGGCAGGGCTCAGAGTTCTGATGCGCCGGTGCTGGGGGCCTGCATGGGCAGCAATGGCTTTGGGCCTGGTGGGGCGCCCCAGGAAGGGATGGATCCTGTGGCTCTGAGGGGTGGATGCCACGGACACCATGGGCAACAGCAGCTTGAGATGGGGTTGGATACCTCAGCCAGAACAGGGACACAGAGCTCTGAAGTGTGGGTGGTGTGCGGCAGTAGTGGCTTTGGATGCTGCGCAGGGCACTTCAGCCAGGAATGGAGTTGGTGTCTCTGAGTGGCAGGTGCCTAGAGCCTCCCTATGTGGTGGTGGCTTGAGATGGGGCTGGGTGGGGACCCGGAACTCTGAGAGGCGAGTACTAGCTCCGGGCAGCGGCACAGAGTTCTGAGGCATGGGTGCTGGGGGTCTGCATGGGCAGCGGAGGCTTTGGGCTTGGTGGGGCACCCCAGGAAGGGATGGAGCCCGCAGCTCCGGGGGGGGGGGGCACCATGGCCACCCTGGGCAACAGCACCTTGAAATGGAGTTGGGCACTTCAGCTAGAGCTGGGAGCCAGAGCTCCAAAGGGTGGGTGGCAGCAGTGGCTTTGGGCCCCATGCAGGGCACTTCAACCAGGAATGGAGCTGGTATCTCTGAGGGGCAGGTGCCTAGAGCCTCCCTGGGCGATGGCAGCTTGAGATGGGGCTGGGTGGGGACCTGGAACCCAGGGCAGGGACCCAGAACTCCAAGGGACGAGCACTGGCAGCTTTGGGCGCTTCAGCTCAGGCAGCGGCGCAGAGCTCTGAAGTGTGGGCACCGCGCGCCTGCGTGAGCAGTGGCAGCTTTGGGCCTGGTGGGGTGCCCCAGGAAGGGATGGAGCCTGTAGTTCTGAGTTCTGAGGGGCAGGCATGGAAGGCCTTCACAGGCTGCCATGGCCTGAGACTGGGCTGGGCGCCCCAGCCAGGGAGGGAGCTGGCAGTGGCTGGATGCCGGGCAGATCAGTGTAGCCAGTAAGGGAACCCAGATCTCCACAAGGCGTTAGCCAAGGGCCTCCACAGGCAGTGGTGGGTGGCTTAGGGGTGGGTGAGATGGTGTAGCCGAGGAGGAAGCTGGAAGCTTCATGCGGCTGGGCCCCACCCGGGGCTGTCTGGGGTGGAGCAGCAGCGGCAGAGGGGCTGCTGTAGCCAGCCGTGCGTGGGACCGAGGGTTTCCAGGTCTCGGACTGGTGTGTCTGCCGGTGGGAGGGAGTGAGGGGGAAGGAAAGCAAGGGTCTTTATGGGAACTCACTTTCCAAGAATCACACTCCCACTTGTGCTGTTGCCAGCCATTGCCATCTTACTAGAACTCAAGAAAAAAATATTAATGAGATAAATTAAAGAAGGTTAATCAACAGATAAGATTATATACTATAAAGTTGTCACTTCTAGAAAGCTGCAGATTCAATGCAACTTCAACAAAAATCTCAGCATTGAGTAAATTGGCGAGCTTATTTCAATTCATACAGAAGTGTGAAAACCAAGAATGTCGACAATTTTGAAGCACATTGTTGAATGATGCAGTTTTCATGAAGACTTTGAGTTGTCTCACTTGCTAAAATAGTTATATTACCTCAAGGATAAACAAATAGATGAATGAAATAAAATGGTAGTGCACAAACTGATTTTGTTTAAGACAAAGAAGCCTCTACAATATAGTAGGGAAGAATGTTTTTCAATAAATAAGCTGGGTAGTTGTATATCTCACACCATACAAAAAATCAATTCTGGGTATATACATATCTGTTCAACTGATGGAACAATAATAGTTCTGTGAGAAAAAAACATATTTATAACTTTGGGGTAGGCAAATGATTTTTCAACTAGCTACAGGAAGTAATAATCTTTTAAAAAGATACATAACTGAACTCCATTAAAATTAGAAATTTAGTTCATCAAAAGAAATCTGCAAGACAGAGACAAAGCAAAGCACTGAGTGAGAAAAGATATATTTATGTCTAACAAATGACTTACATACAGAATAAATAAAGAATCCCAAATAAGAAATAAGAAAACACAAATTGTATAACATGAAAAAGTTTGAATTGGCCCTTGCAAGTGATGATAACCAAATTATTAATAAATCTGTGTAAAGAATTTTATCAATGCTCACAAGACAAAAAAAGCCAATTGAATGCACCATAGCATTGACAATAATAATAGTAATAATAGTAGCAGTAGTAATAAAAAGATGGTTTCAAGAATTGGTGAGGACATGGAGAAAATGGAAAGTGTATTCACGTACTGTTTAGAGTTTAAATAGTACATGTGGTGTTTGGTTTTCTGTTTCTGAGTCAGTTTACTTAGGATGATGATCTCCAGCTCTGTTTATGTTGCTGCAAAGCACATGATTTCATTTTTATTTATGTCTGCATGGAATTCCATGGTGTATAATATACCACATTTTTATTATGGGGACAGCAATAAGGGGGAGACAGGAAGTGGGTTAACGTTCAGAAATTACCAGTAAGGCACAATTTTCACTATCTGGGTAATGGACCACCTAAGACCAATCTCCATCACTACATAATATGTCCATGTAGTGAACACAAATGTATACCCCTGAATCTAAAATAATTTTTAAAGATTAACAAAACAAAATACACACAGAATTTAACTGTACAACTGCTTTAGAAAACACTTTTACAGTAGATACTAAAGTTGAGCTTATACATACTTAAAAGTTATTAAATATAAACCAAGACTGCTCATTGGCAGTTTTTCCAAAAAACTTCAAACAATGCAAGTATGGATACAAAACATGACAAATCTCAAAGGAAAAGTGCTGAATAAAAGAAACTAGACAAAAAATATTTATTACTTGATTTCACTGATATAAACTCAACCACAGGCAAAACAAATTAATGATGGCAGAAATAAAAGTAACAATTCCCTTTGAAAGTAAGTTACTACTGTAACTGGTAAGAGAAACAATGGGGACTTTTGGGATGATGATAATGGTCTATATCTTAATCTGGATCATGATTTTATTAACATGTACAAGTTTGTGCATTACTCTGTATGTGTGCTGTACTTCATGGGTATTTAAAAGAGTAAATTAAGATTAAAATAAATTACAAAGGTATAAGAGGAGAAAATGAAATAGCTCAATGTATCTAAAATTTTATTCATTTATTACGTTTTAGGTAAGTACATAATGCTGATACATGCTTTATTTTGGATAAGAAAAGAACCAGACAAAATTATTTCAGTATTGTTTTAAAAATAATTACTATCTCATTTTTTTTGTCGATTATATATATTCAACTCATGCTTGAACAACAAATTATTTGCTCTTAGATTATTACATGAATTTGTAATAAACTTCTATCTAGATGCCAAGTTGGGAGACAGGAAATCTGCCTTTCTTTGGACTCTGTTTTTTAATACCTGCTGTAGTCATGCCTATCTTTACTTTTTAATTTTTTTTTTAGATTGGAAAATGTAGTTTATTTATAAAGTAAATGAGAGAGAGAGAAGAGTGAGGAGATGCACCTCCGGAAGGTAAAGAAGGAGGCCAAAGCTTAGGAAATATGTAGCAGCCATAGCACAAAGAGCACATGACCACATCAGAGCTTAGTAAAGCAATAGTGAATGGAGGGGGTGGGAGAGAGAGAGAAAGAAAAAAGAGTTTTCAAAAACACTTTATTTTATTATAAAGATGTGGAGTAGAAGTCAGGATTAAGTACATAAGTAATGTATGTGAAGGTAAGATTTGGGCCTCCAACTGGTTCTTACTTCCCCTGATTTAAGATCAGGTACCCTTTGTGTTGTTGTGTCCCTGCATTCCTCCCTCTGCTGGCAATGTCCTGACTGCCAATCTCTCTCTTGTGCTATTGTGATTAATGTTCAGATCTCATTTATGAGTAAGAATATGTGATATTTAATTCTTTTTTTCTGTAACAGTTTGCTAAGAATGATTGTCTCCAGTTCCATCCAATTTGCTGAGAAGTCTATGATTTTGTCCTTCTTTTAGGCTGCATAACATTCCATCATATATATGTACACCACATTTTAAAAAATTCAGTCCACTTTCGATGGGCAGTAGGGTGGGTTCCATGTTTTTGCTATTGTGAATAGTGCAGCAATAAACATGCATGTGCAGTGTCTTTGGGGGGGGGGTCAATTTGTGTTTCTCCAGATATATTCCCAGGAGAGGGACTGCTGGATCCTATGGAAAGTCAAGTTCTAGTTCCTTTAGATAACACCACAGTTTGCCATAGAGGTTAAACTAGTTTGCACTCCCATCAACTGTGTAGAAGAGTCTCCTTTACTCCACACTCGTGCCAGCATCTGCTATTTTTGTATTTATTAATGATGATCATCCTTACTGGGGTAAAATGGTATTTCAGTGTAGTTTTGATTTGCATTTCTCTGATGATTAATGAGGCTGAGCAGTTTTTAATGTATCTGTTTACTGCTCATATGTCTTCTTTTGAGAAGTGTCTATTCATGTCTTTTGCCCATTTTTTAATAGGCTATTTTGATTTTTTTCTCTTTCAACTTGTTTGAGTGTCTTGTAGATCTTGGATGTTAGGCCTTTGTCAGATACACAACTGGCAATTCCTCCCCCCCCCATTCGGGGGGTTGTCTCCCCACTCTCTTGATGGTTTCTTTTTCTGTGCAAAAACTTTTCAGTTTGATGAGATCCTACCTGCCTATTTTATCTTTTATTGCATATGCTTTTGGGGGTTTGATCAATAATTGGTTATCTACTCCAATGTATCAAAGGGTGCCTCCTGCATTTTCTTTTAAGAGTCTTTTATAGTTTGAGGTTTAATTGTAGGTCTTTGATCCATTTAAAGTTGATTTTTTTCATATGGTGATAGGTAGGGGTACTGTTTCATTCTTCTTCATGTGGTCAGCCAGTTCTCCTAGCACCATTTGCTAAAAAGTTCTCCTTTCTCCAGTGCTTGTTATTGATGGATTTCTCAAAGATGAGTTGGTTGAGAGATCAAGTTTTTGCTTCCAGAAGCTCTATCCTTTTCCATTGGTTTACATGCCTACTCTTGTATCAGTATCATGTAGTTTTGATTATTTTGACCTTATAGTACAGTTTAAAGTCTGGAAGTGTATTACCTCCCACTTTGTTCCTGTTGCTGTGGATTGTTTTGGCTACTTATCATCCTCTTTTTTGTTTCCATATGGATATCTGTATTGTTGTTTACAGGTCTAAGAAGAATGATGTTGGTAATTTGATGGGTATTGCATTGAATCTGTAGATTGCCTTGGATAAGATGGACATTTTGACAATATTGAGTCTTCCAATCCACAAGCATGGAATGTTTTTTCATTTGTTTGTGTCCTCTTTGATTAGTGTTTTGTAGTTATTATTGTAAAGGTATTTCATTTCTCTGACTAGGAAGATGCCAAGGTATTTCAATTTTTTTATGGCTACTGTGAATGAGATTAGGATTTTTTTATTTGGTTCTTTACCTGTCTGTTACTGGTGTATAGAAATGCCACTGTCTTTTGTACATTGGCTTCATACCCTGAAACTTTACGAAAGTCATTTATCAGTGCAAGTAAGTTTTTGATGGACTCCCTTGGGTTTTCAAAGACAAAACCACCAAAATCCTAACTTTAGCAGAAGGATCCAGATCACCAAAATAAAGTTGCAGCTGCAGGGCATAGAAGACAACAGTGTCACAGAAAGACTCAACAAGACAAAAAGCTGCTTCCTTGAAAGGGTATCTGAGATCAACAGATTCTTAGCCAAATTGACCAAGAAAAAGAGAGAGATAATCCAAATAAATACATTACAAATACAAAAGATGAAGTCACGATTGACCCAGAAAAAATTCCAAAGATTATCAGAGATTACTTTGCACACCTGTATGAAAATAAACTTGAAAACCTAAAGGAAATGGAGGACTTTCTCACAGCACATGACCTTTTAAGGTTGAAACAAGAAGAAATTGAAACCCTAAACAGACCAAAAATAATTCAAGAAATTGACTTCATCATAAGAAATCTGCCTACAAAAAAAACAAAACGACAACAAAGAAAAAACTGGACCAGATAGCTTTCTAGCAGAATTCTACAAAACATACAAGGAGAAGCTAATGCCAAACCTATTGAAAGTATTTTGGGCAATTGAGAAAGATGGAACTCTCCCCAAATCATTTTATGATGCTAACATCACACTAATACCAAAACCTAGTAAAGACTCAACAAGGAAAGTGAATTATAGGCCAATCTCCTTGATAAACATAGATGCAAAAATTCTTAATAAGATCCTAGCAAATTGGGTCCAACAACACATCTCGAGAAGCATCCACCATGACAAAGTAGTCTTCATTCCTGGGATGTAGGGCTGGTTCAACATTTGCAAGACTATAAATGTAATTCAGTACATTAACAAATACAAAACAAGAACCACATGATTCTATCATTAGATTAAAAGCTTGCGACAAAATCCTGCATTTATTCTGGATAAAAACTTTTGATCACTAGGCATATAAAAAACAACAAGGAGCATTTCTCAAAACAGTAAAAGCCATCTATGATAAATGCGCAGCCAACATATTGCTCAATGGACAGAAATTAGAAGCATTCTCCATGAAAATGGGAACATAACAACGTGGCTCACTCTCATCCCTCCTGTTCAACATAGTGCTGAAAGTCCTTGCTAAAGCATCAGATAAGAGAAGGAAATCAGGAGTATGCAAATAGGAAAAGAGAAAATTATGCTGTCCCTCTTTGCAGGTGATATGTTCCTATACCATGCCTATCTTTGGACTCTGTCATTTCCATTTGTTTGTAAAACTGTGCATGTAAAGATGTTCAATTCATTTTATTTTTAGGGTAAGTTTAGAATCAGCTTGACTAGTTTCAGTAAGGCAAAAAAATTATGTTGACATTTTACTCTAATTATATTTTCAAATTAGACCTTATTGAATTAATCCTGAGGTTTCTTAGTTAATGATAGGATGTGTATTATCATTTGTTCATCTTTCTTTTTCTTTGTCTTTTTTTTGTACTGTTGCTCAGTGGTGTTTTATCATTTTCTTCATAAAATATTAAAAGTATATTTTGTGTTTATTTTCAATATTTTATATTTTGTACTGCTTTAGTAGGTGAGTTCTTTCATTGATATTCAGTAGTGCTTTTCTTTTTGGACTACAGGAAAGCAATTTTATAAAAAATTAGTCTGGTAAGCAGCTAAGTGCATTTTCTTATAGTATAATACCATTTTATAGTTGTTTTTCTTCTGTTTCTACATACCTAATTTTATAATCTGGAAGTTGTGATAATTTCCTATTTCTCTTTCCAAACTATCTACCTCCAGTTTCTTGTTTCTATAGTTTTTCCTATCATTTTCTTGTTTCTGATCATTCTCCAGTGGCCACTCTGCTTATAAAAACAATATACATTTTAAGGATCCAACATAGTTTGTTCAGAATCTGAAGATGAAGTCAGCCCAATTTTCCTATAGAATTGATGTTTACAATTTTTTGAATAAACATATAAATTAACACTCTTGGTTTTAAGACTTGAGAAACTTACATTGTCTCATCTGAATTATTTTCTCAGGGAGCCAACTGTCAGGTCTCCCAGATAGTATCAAGGAACTCAAACTTACCATGTTGCTGCATCTGGACAACGAGATGCCAGATTTCTTATCCATCATGATTATCTAACCAACCAACTGCTGCCTGTTGACCAACTCCTCTTCTGTTCCCCTTCCTATTTCCTGTTTCATCATTCCCTACTATATAAATTACTAAGTTTAGTCAGTTGGGGAAAAGGATTTGAGATTTTTCTCTCACCTCTCTGGTTGATGTCATCTATTATGTACAAACTCTTCTTCCCTGGTAATACTTATTGTCTCAGTGATTGGTTTTCTGTGTGGTGAACAGGACATAGGCCAAATACCTTGACATTCAGTAACAAAGATAGGGAAAATAGGAATACTGGACTAAAAATGACAAATTAGATGTTCATCTTCTATGTTCTTCTTAAAAGTCATGATACAGGAAGAAGAAAGAGGAGGACTAGAACCATTATAAAAATTATTACTAATTTTTTCATAAGAATTGAAGTGAATTGTTTTTAAAAATTTATGATTATCTTTACAGAAGTACATACTAAAATTAGAGTAATCTATACAAGAATTTCTGAGCTGGAGGGGCACTCTCTGAGGAAATTGAAGCCTGAAAATAAAATTTTGTTTCCGTGGATCTCAGGATTAATCACTGTAATTTCCTAGCTCCCACATTTGTACCCAGATTAGTTTATTACAAAAGCATTTAATAATCTAAAAATAATTTAGTATGCATTATATACATGTATTTAACCAAAAAAATGAGATTGTGAATATTTTTAAAACAGTGTTTTTCTTTTTAAATAATTTTGGCTGGTTCTTTTTTGTACAAAGTAAAGTAAGTTTTAGAATCCAATATGTACATAAAACACAATCAAAAACAAAATCTTAGATATAAAGAATTGTTTCATTTTCTTCCCCTCTTTGAATATATATTGAAAATATTTGAAAATTTTTCACTAAAAAGGATAAAGTTTCCTTCATTTTGAGTTTTTTTTTTTTGTTGAAAGGGTGCCTTCTTTACAAAGAAGTAACTCTAAAGATGCAGGTAGATAGGCAAATTGTTTTTTAGGATTTCTTATATTTAATTATTGACACAAGCCACTTTGAAAGTTGTGGCTTTGCTTTCTATTTTGTTTATCTTTTATCTTTACCAAATTCTGTAAAGGATGAATTAGATTCACTAAAATAAGCATTAGGTCATCATTAGTGATGATCAGTATTTCTGAGCTATTTTTCAAGAATGAGAGATTTACAGGAGAAATACATCAGACTAGACAGATGAACAAAAATACAACTACATTTTGCCCACAGATTCTGTACAAGTAAAATCAAAGAATATAAAACAAAATTTAGTTGGATTACTATCCTTATGCATATTTGCCATTTTTTAAAACAACCCAAGATTCCTGAGCTCATGAACAGAGGTAACAGCTAACCATAATTGTTATAACTTCCAATAATTGAAGACTGTGAGTCATTCATGTACATAAGGTAATAAAATTGTTAAAATCTCCTTTTTCCTAACCAAAATGTTTTTGTACTCTTTTGCTTTTTAGAGGTAGATAATTAATTTCAGTTTCTCTAGGCAATTTTTTTCTTCCTTTTTTGCTTAATGTTTTTAACCTGAGAGCAACTTTTCCATTAATTAAAAAGAATGTAAATACATTGACATTTGGTAGGCAATGGATCAATGCTACTGTAAGCTACATATATCATAGGTTGTTTTCATTCATAACTAGTTCAGTCATTTTGACTAAAAAGCTTACTTAATGACTGATTTAATCAGAATAGTTAATTAGTATGCACATGTTTTAATTATCTTGAAACTCAAGTGCCAGAGAACTGAAATAAATGAAAGAAGATGGATGAAAGCAATAAATAATAAGGAATGGTGGGGACTGTGGAAAACCAAAGAACAAATAATCATTCGCTGTTTGGTACAGCAGATTGTAACTATACAAGAATGTAAGTGAATTGTTGCCACATCTTCCTATTTTCAGGAGAAGCTAATAATACAGATTTTTGAACCTAAAGTCTCTGTAAAAAAAAGTGGGTGGATAAAATTAAAAAATATATAATTCATACATAAATATTACATTGTATATTATTATATATTACATTGTATATTATATACATATAAATTTTATATGTAAATTTTGCACATTTTATATGCATATATTTATAAAATAAATATATTAGGTAAGCCTTATTCTTCTAATGGGCCATATGTGTTTATGAGAAATGAAAACATATTCAGATAGTCACTCTCAGGTGTGTATATTTATAATCTTAAAATATATGACATCTTTTTAACCTCATTTATATGAGCTTACATCCATGAGTGGACACGGGCTATTTCAGAAAACTATATTTGGTTGAAGGCTAATTTTGTCATAAAAACATTAAGGCAGAGCCCTGAATATCACTGTGGAGCACTTACATGCCAGGGAAGGAAATAAAGATTGTCATCCAGGTCATTATCAGTGACAAAATAACTTCTCCCTACCTCATATTCCACCAATGGTATCTTCTGGGATTTTGAAGCATTTCCTCTTAAGAAGCTCTAACAGCAAATACAGTGAAGCTATAATGGCAAAATGAAGGTTGGGACATGGCATCTCAAGAGGCTTATTGTATATGTGAACTTTCCTTTTAAGTGCTGTCTTTTCTCTGAAAAGAACTTAGGGATTTTTCTTTCTTATGACATACATATTTGTTTGCATATAAAATATCTTAAGGAATATTAAAATTGTTGTCCCAGGGAGATGTGTCAATTTACTTTGTGGCTTCCAAAGGGAAAGGCCTGACGTGTAGAAAGCATTTAACTTTTATGGTGCATTATAATATTTCATATGTGACCCCTAGCCCTGATCCAAGAGTGACTGAGGCCAATACAAACCATACAATGTCATTAATATATCTACATTTTCATCTTTTATTTCAAGCTCTGTATAGAGACAGGTGACTTATTATCAAAAATATATTATTTCCAGAAATTTGTTGCACACTGAGTAGCAATACTCTGCAATGTAATAAATAAAGCACGTTTTCATTTGCTGCATTGTCATATTTGTTAAAGTCAGTAGAGGTATATATGCCAGAATTACTTCACATAAATAATAGACTAAAAATTATGCACTTTTATAAGTTATTGAACACTACGTAGGAAGAAAGGAGAAATAAATATGAGCAATATTGGCTTTAAAAAAATAGTCAGGATCTCTCTCTCTAGCAACTATTTCAAAAGGCTAGCAACCTTACTTTTTATTTATTTCAATCCCCTTAGCTATTCTGAATTATTTAAATGATATATATTTATACTGTATAGAACCTATTTGTATATTTATCCAGGGGCAAATTATAGAACAATGCATTTCACACAGAAGTCTATTTTTGATGTTCTATTTTTCACACTAAAAATCTTGAAGCAGCATGGGTCAATAGACCAAAACTCGTGCCAGTTCTTTTTATTACAACATAAAATTTGGAATCTTTCTCCGGAGTAGACAGAAAGCAAGTCATCTATTAATATGTGCAAGCAAGATTTTGTATTTTCTTATGACACTTGTCTTTCTGTTTCATACACACTCTTTTACGTGACAAAATAGCATCTAATTGTGCATGTGTGAATGTACATATATGCACACTTGTATATGTATGTCTGTGCATTGTGCGTGACATAACTTCTCAGATTGCAGGATATACAATGGTATACAATAACGGGCAAAATAAACTGTTCTGGAATTAAAGTAGGTAGCTTGAATCTCAGTTATAACGCTTAACCACCTTTAACCCCTTCAAGTCTTAGTCTCCTCATATATAAAGTGATGTAAATATCAATTTCTGTTTCATAGGGTTGCTGCCAGAATTAAGCCAGGTGACCCATGTAAAATACTATGCACTTGCTACTTGTTAACTGCCATTATTAAAATTGCCAATCAATATAGATTCAAGTATGGGCAATTAGTTTTATTACAACATCTAAGCTCTGAAAATTACGCTTATCCCAGGCAAGTTATATAACCTCTCTGAGCCTCAGTTATTCATTCATAAATAGTAATAATACTATTGCCTGTCTCATTCTGGTGTCTTGAGAATAAAAGATGAAACATGTCAAGTGTTTAAAACTGAGTGACACATGATAAGGCTCCATACGTGTTTGTTATCATTATCAATTTTGGCTTTTCTATTATAATCCAATGAAAGATTCAATGTTTTACTTAACTTCTTTTGTTTTATTTTTAATGCTCCTTTCTAGTTTCAAAGAAATTTCTTATATAAAACAATTCTCTATAAATTACATATGCATCATTATTTTTTTCCTTAAATCAGTGAATAAATTTCTTTTGGATATGATTAAGTACAAAATGTATATTTGTCTTTATTTTCTACCTTAAGGCTAAAAGAGAAAAAAATATCACCTTTTGGACCATTTGATGATGGATGGTGAACAGCAGCGTTGTTACTTCCCCTCTGGTGCCCTCTTCCAGGGCCATACTACTTCTATTACTAGAAACACATGAGTCAAAATTCACAGAAGATCAAGATTTTAGCAAGGCTAAGAAAACATCCATCATAAACAGACCATTTGATAGTTATTGCACTTGTCAAACCAAACAGGCTATTGCTTGAGTGGTATGACTTAGTGGAAAGCCTTGATAGTAAACTCCAGCCCTTGCCTGACCCTGCTGAACTCGTGAACCCTCTAATGGTAGCAGCATTCCACTTCCTGGACAAAGTCACTGCATAGTATTGACAAGCACACCCTAGAGGCTCTAAAGACAGGCTGGGCATGGGTACAAAAACGTAAGTCAGTGATTAGTGACACAGAGGTTGATCTTAGTACATGAGAAATCTATTCATACTTACCTATCCTAATACCAAACAAATTTATCTCCAAATCATGGTGCCAGAGCCCATTTTGTATGTATTACTTCAATATCCAAAGCTTAGCATTTTATCATTTTTGTATGCTTTATGGATCTTTTTCCACTGTTAGATCTTTCACAAATACGAATATATTATATTTGGGACTCTAATGCAAATTAAATAATTACCATAATGGAACATTTATTGTCATCTAAACCAAACCCAAGAGCTCTGAATATAGTTGCGAGTAATGTTTTCCTTTATCCTTTTATTGAAGAGAAGGAAGGCAAACGTAATTTTATGAACTTAAAACTAATGTATTGTGTTTCACTGTTTTTATCTTTTAATTAGTTTTCACAATAGTGCTTTCATAGTATTTATATTAGTTGCTTACTGTTTTACATTGTTTTGCATATTGCCCTAACAAGTACTTAAAGGAAACTATCTATATTCCATGCAACATTTGACTTAATTCAAATTGACAAATATTTTTTCAGAAATTAAAGTTGTCAGCAAGACTTGCCTGTGATGTAGAATTTGTAATTTCAATAATTTTTAATCATTGAGAAATATATGTACACAGCTATGTGTGTTGATATAATTGTGCTATATTTTGTTATATATATTTCAACAAGATTACATAGACAGTTAATACATAGTCTGGAAAAGGAGGTAATGTGGTGTGTTACTCTCAGTTGATTTCATACTATTCTTTTATATCTGAAACAATTGCAAATTATTTGTGTAAATATTGAAGAAAAATATTTAAACACTATACATGTGCAAATGGGTGAAATAAGTGGATGATAATTACCCTATCAACTACCCTTATTTCTTGGCAGAGGCAAAACTGCATTTCTGTTCTCTCCCACATTCCATATTGTCCTGTCCATTTTGACAAGTTTCTTGCCATGTACAAGTCTTACATACAAGCAGCCCTGACCTGCTAGGCTCAGGCTATTCTCTCACCTTAGGTTTCTAAGTAGTTGGAACTACAAGTGTATACCACCATACCCAGCTACATTTTATTTATTTATTTATTGTAGAGATGAAGTCTCACCAAGTTGCCCAGGCTGGTCTCGAACCTCTGGACTCAGGTAATCGCCTCAACTCCCCAAAGTGCTGGGATTAGAGGTGTAAGTCATCATGCATGGCCAAGTCTCAGTTTCTTCACTCATACAAAGGAAATAATATGCCCTTCTCTTTGGGTTTGCCCTGAGTATAAAATGAAATGATGCGTATAAAATGCATAACACAGAATAGATGCTGGACAAATTTAATTCTTCTCCTTCTTTCTCATTTTGTTGAAACTAGTAATTAACAGTCACAAGTGTATCTCTTAACTATAAATTTAATTTGAGACTTAATTTAAGATGCAATTACAAGGATACAATGTTGACTTCTGAATGAGAAATTGATGCTTGATGAAGGTGATTCTTACTGGAGTAAATATAAATGAATAGAAGATTAGAAACTTCAAGGCTGTGAATATAATGTCAGCATATGGGTTCTTGCAGAGACAAACTGCATGGCATTTAGATTATGATGCCAAAATAATAGATTAACAGTATATTTTAGAAATGCTTTGAGGTAAAACTAATTATAGATTTTTAAATGATAGAAAATAGGGAAAGAGATTTTTTTTGGTTGTAAATTTGAATAACTGAAAGAACAGAGTTTAAAACTGCCTTGGCAAAGTTAAAATTAAGGATACTTTGACTTTCTCAAAAGTTACAATGGTTTTTAGAAGAGAAAGCTGATGATTCATATCATTCGGTAATACAAATGTTAGTATGAGTAAACTAAAAGAACATACAAATCTCAGCCAGGTGTATTTATGAGATCTACTATTCATTATACAGTTTAGATAAACAGCCAGGCAATTCATAACTGGAATTATGATGACTGTTACAAAAGAAAACACAATATTTAAAACTATGTAAGTAAAGGGAGATGGAATAAGTTAGAACGACAGAGGAATAACTTTGAACTAAAAGGAAAGGATACTTCAGAATTTGGAATGGAAGTATTACATATATTCTTTTACATTACTTCATTTAGATATAGATATATATATATACAGAAAAATACTTGCAGTATTAAATATGACAGAATCATGCATGTTTGTTAAGGTATTTGAAATGATAATAATGAAATCTATTTGGAAGAGATGATTTTCCAAATCTAGTAAATGAATTACTTTCAACCTTAGAAACAAAATGGGGAGTATTCTTACCCATGACAAACTAGTTGACAGTCTCCAAAATGGAAATTTTGCTCCAAAGTGACAGGCCAAGGCCAACTCTTGGAAAGTACCAAGAAGAAGGAGGGCCCCTCTGTTGGTTAATCATTCTGGGAAGACCTAAATATGCAGAGACTGGGCAACAGCATTTCTTTTTGTTGATAATTGCTGACTGAAATTAGAAATACTAAGAGAAGAGGGAAGCAAAGGGAGGGAAGGTAGCTTTTTATTCACTGGATAAATGCTACCTGTTCAGCTGTAGCAAGCTGGAAGTTGCAAATGAGAGAGAAGAATCACAGGGGTGTCCATTAAATTCAGCTTCTGCGCCTGATTCAGTCTGATCACTTGCTAAACCAAGCTTGGATTTCAGTGATCTGGGGTTTGTGAGTCCAGACCAAGTTCCTGCTACACAATGAGCCAGATCAGTTTGTGACCAGCATAACTAAAACTTCATAAATATGATTGTTTAGTCTGTTGTGTAAATTGAGAGTTGCTCTGGATTTTTAATCCTCATTTGCTTTTTAATCGGCAATGCTCTCCTGTCTACAGCCTGAGAGGAGTTTGACTCACACATATTGGGAAGCTCCAGATGGTTTTGCCTCTGAGACATATTCAGTATATTTGGGTTCCTCCATTCATCATTTCATACTGTCCATGATGGAAACTGGATTTGAACAGAACTCTCCTGAGTTACCTCAGTGCTACAAAGCTTAGTCTAGTCACAGTTTATTAATGGAGACAGTAATACATAATGAAATGCCATTAATTCACAGATGTAATATTGGTTTCTAATTTGAGGCATCACATCTAATTATCAGTAGATTAGTTACTCAGATTCATAGCCTGACGACTATGGGGAAAATGTGCCTAATTCTACTACCTGAACTGTCAGAAAAAAGAATGATGTCTATTTCTTATGAGGGCAACTAGGAAATCTCTGAAGCCTTCACATCATTATAAATTTATGGCTCAGTCCATAAAGAGAGCTCAGGAAAATCAGTTCTGCTGCTAGTTATTTCTTTGCAGCACTCATTCCAGGCTGTGCTTGCAAAGAGCTTCACCATAGACAAGGCACTTTATTGTGGTGCTGCAGTTAGAGGCCATTATCCTGCTGGATTTGGGATAAAGGGCATGAAAACATGGCAGCAGTATTTCTAAAGCCCTGACTTCTGAAAGTTTAAAGAAGTTCAACGTTTGATCAACATTTTGGGGGAGCATGTATCCTGTTCATGGCAGGAATTCTTAACCTTTGACTCTGTGTTTGCTTAGCTAATATGGAGCATTTACACCCCAGAACAATCTTGCTGCCACTCGCATCTGTTGTTCAAGATTAGGTTCAGAAAGTGCTTTTAAATTCTGGGAAACTACAGTCACAGGTATATTGAAGTTTCAACTGCATATATTCACAAAGACTGGCCTTTTTACAAAGTATAAATGCTTGTAGAAAGCATTGTCAGCAGGAGAGTGTGAGGATGTCAGGTAAACATAATCAAGCCATTTGTGGAAAATGTGACAGGAGAAAGAGAGAGAGGAAGTTTGGATGCAGCCAGGCTGTTTTCCGGTCTATTTGGCTTTTTCTCTAATGTTTTTCTCCCAGGAGGTTAAAAAAAGAGAGAGAATTTCAATATTATAAAGTTAAGCTTAATCAGTACTACTTTCAATTTTTTTAAAAAAGAAATATGTATGGTATTATGGTAGTGACTGGTAGCAGCTCTAGTTAAGGATTTGTTGACAGTTCCAGTATGGACCCTTGTATTGGAGATTGTATTTCAAAAGTTAAATATTTGCATTAGGGTAAAATTGACATAAATATTCTCAACCTTAGATCATTTTTCTGTACTCACTATTCCAAAAAAAAAAAAAAACTACATAAAAGTGACCTTTGTCAGTGTTTTTCTGAAGGCTTTCAGTTATCTTTCACGAATGTTATTATGAAAACTCAGAATAAGGTTCAATTTATTAGTTTTTGAGAATATAATTATAAAAAGTGGTACTCTCCTCAGATTCCAAATTTTCTATTATGGTGAATCTAACTGAATGTCAATCATTTATGAAAATGGAAAAAGGATGAGTAAATTAAGTATCTAATAAATTCCTAAACTTCATGTAAATTAATAATTTGCTTCTTTCCTTTTCAACAGCTCTCACCAACTATCAATCAGACCAAATAAATGAACAAAAATGGCACTATTTCTGTCAACTTTCAGAGACTTACACTATTAAGCATGAAAATGATCATTATAAGCAACAAAAAAAGAAAAAATTCAACAGTGATCCAGAATAAATCCCATGGCTTGTGGATAGATTTTTTTTAGAAACCCATGAATGACTGACATTATTTAACAGGTTCAGTGGATGTGTCTGCATGTGTAAGAACATGCCTATGTAGAAATTTGCATATATGTATACATGCTTATTTTTTTCTGACAAAATCAAATTGTCAATTAACTTTAATTTTATTTATTAGTTTGTAAACAATTCATATATGACTATATTGTAGTAGAACTACACTAGTTTTTCTTATCTAGTATTTCTACTAAAGTATCTAGTACTTCTAGTAAAATCTAATATAATCTGAAATGTTGTTTAAATGTATGCTTTATAGCTAAATTTTCATCATTTTTTTGCAAGACAAAATGATGAACAAGAACATATAACTTAATATATTAGACAAAGCACTCGTGTACAAGAAGCCTTGAAAATAAACATTTATAAAAATTGCAGTGCATGGAAAAGATTGAGTAATAAAAGAAGAGAGGAGTAGTTTAGACTATCACATCAATGATCCTACTATTACAAGTCATTTCAACTTTCCCCCAAACCTTCATTCAGCACTGTTCTATAGTTGTCAAAATAAAGGTCATAAAAAGTACATTAAAATTTCATCTAATGATGATTTTGCCTTTGAGTATATATCTCAGGTAGAGTCAATATTTATGGTAGCTTGTATTTTATTATATTTATTTAATGCACTTAATCACATGGCAAAAAAGAATGTAATTTTCTAGAATTTTCATAAAGAGTAGTCCTTATTGTGTCAATCATTATTCTATTCTTTCTTAAAGAACTATTTATTATATTTTTCATTCTGTGGTTAAGTTCAAAGTACATGAATCTTGTTTCATTTACCTCATTTTTATCTTCTTTGTGCATCTTTCTCCTGCAACTCCTCTCCATCTGTTTTAACTCTGTTTCTGACAATACATGCACATATTCAATAATATGTGTAACATATGTAGTATATATTACAATAAACTATGTAAATATATATTTGCATGTGCAAAATCACTCATTTAACCACACATAATATGAGGAACCATTCAGCTATTTTACATTTCCATCACTCAACACCTAGGTGCATACAGGTTTGTCAAGTTATTTATTGCTGCAAAACAAATAACTCCAGCATTTAGCAGCTTGAAACAGCAAATATTATCTCACATAGTTTTTAAGGGTCAGGAATGTGGCAGCAGCTTACTTGTGTAGTTCTGGCTCAGGATATCTCACAAGGTCAGTCAAGCTGTTAGCCCGGGTTGTGTTTATATGAAGGCTTCACTAGGGTTGGAGAATCCATTTCTCAGCTCACTGAGTTGGTTGTTTGAAAGAGGCTTCAGTTCTACACCACATGAGCCCTTTCTGGAGCTGTGCAACACATGGCTGGTTTCCATAGGGAGACTGATGCAAGAGGGAGTGACCATGACAGACACCACAATGTTTTTAGAATATAATCTTGGAAGCCACATACCATCATTTCTGCTGTATTGTGTTGGTCATATGGACCAACTTATATGAGAGTGAACTATAAAGGGTGTAGGCAGAAGACAATTCAAGGTAATCATGAAGGCTGGCTACTATAGCCAGAATTAAAACAAAATATTCAGATAATAACTGGAATTTCATTAACATTTTATGTGTCATAATAAAAAATTGATTTAGATGTGCATGTGTATATGTATAAGTTTTATTGAGATATAATTTACATACCATAAAAATCACACTTTTAAAGTGGATAATTCAGTATGTGTGTTCTTTTTAATTTTTATTTTTTTGTATACTTATAATATTTTGCAGCCATTGCCACTGTCTAATTCCAGAAAATTTTATTATCCCAAAAGAAACTTTGTACCAATTATTAGTCACTTCCACAGTTCCTGAAAAACTACCATTCTATACACTGTGAGATGCCTATCCTGGACATTTAATGAAGATGGAGTTATATAATATGACTTCTTGAGTTGGTAACTGTCACTTAGCATGATGATTTCAAGGATTATTCAGTAGTATGAATAAGCACTAGATTCTTTTTTATAGTGGAATAATATTCCATGGCAAAGAAATAGCATATTTTTACATCTATTCTTCAGTTAATAGATGTTTGGATTATTTTCTAGTTTTTGGATATTATGGATAATACTGCTAAGAACAATGGGGACAAGTTATGTATAGGCAAATATGTTCAATTTTGGGGGGCAAATACCTAAGAGAAAAGCAAAGCCCAACTTCTGAATTAAAACTATGAGGTTAAGATTTAGCCTTTCTTAACAACAGGAATCCATAAATAAAAAAATCTCATATTGCTTCAGATGGAGTAGTAGCTTCAGAATCAAAGTACCCATGATGAAACATTGGAGAAAGATAGTCAGAAAGAATTGAAAGACTCTCTTAAGATCAGAATGAGAGGATTTGAAAATTAGGGGAACAAGACTGGAGATGCTGAATATGTGACAAAGTCTGTGCCAGCCATCAAGATTTATTGTTTAGATATTCCTTCACAATATAACCAGCTGTGAAGAGTTTGGTTAGCTAGCACTTTCTAGCTGCAATGTCTTCAGGGTGAAATACAGCACCTGCCTAAAGACATGTTCTTCCTGTTCTACTCAGGCATCCCTGGCCAGTGGCTGAGTCTGGTAGAGATAAAAATCTGGCCATTTCTGTCCAGGAAGGACTCCAAGCAATCTTTATGCATGAGCTTCCACTTGATCCTGCTGGGACTTTTCCAAAGCTGCAGTGTAGTCTGATACTTTTCCTACCTAGCCTTCCATCCTTACCCTCTTCTTTCACAAGTGTCAGAACTGTAGCATTATCTGAGGGTTTCCTGACCTACTTCTACTACCACCCTGCTCCCTTATCTCTTACCAGCTTTTCTCTAATAAATTTCTTGCACTTCTAACTCTGTCTTGACATGAGCCTATTGGAAGACCCAACCGATACAAGAATGAGTTCTTTGATTTGATGTCCTCTAAAAATGTTCTATCCCCTGGTGCAGCAGGACAGTAGGGTTTTACAGTTACTTAAGAGTATGATCACAGCATAGATAGGGAGACTGAGACTTTGTGGAATCATCTTTCTAATAACATCTTGTAATTGTAGACTATTTTAATAAGCGGTATAAATATTTTAAAATGTAACATACCTCCAAAATAGCAAATAAAGTAAACTTCTCTTAAGAACTTTGAGTCTCCTCTAAATTTATATCAATAATTAATAATGTAAACTATAAACGAATAGGTTGTTGAGAGTGGTGAAGCTCTTTTCCACAATATCAATATTTGTAGGTCACTGCTTCACTATCATCACCTTTTTCATTTCTTAATTTCACTTAAATCCTACATGGTAAAACATATGTGATGTGTGATTTGCAACTGTCTCAAGTCTGATACCCAATAATTGAGTTTAATTCCTGTCACTAGTTCCATCTTCAGCTCATAAACTGACTTTGACTCTGGGCTTCATTCACATAAAATATTTCCCCTTTGAGTTTGTTAAGTTTACTACAACGAAAAGGTGCATTAACACAAAAATATATTAGTATTTGTTGTATCAATGATGAATGGATTCAGAGGAAGGGTGGTGAAGCAGTAGAAAGAATATAGGTTTTGGAATCTGAGGAACTCTTAAAATCTATATGTCCTTGGGTAAGGCAGGGCAGTTTACTACTCTAGGTTTCTCTTTTAGCATTTGCATATAGTACAGCCTGTGGCACATAAGTATCAATCCTTAATCATATTAATGTTTATTTGAGTAAAGAGCAACTCATGAATCCGGTAGTACACAGAATTAGGAGAGGTTCACAGGGCTTCACCCAGCAGAATGAGCACTGAGCTTTTGTAGCTAAATGCAGAAGACAAAGAAAAAACATTTGATTGCTCTGGGTGAAAAGACTGTAGTTAGAGGTGAGTTTGGCAGCTTTAATTCAGTAAAGTCTTTAATTTTGTTTTACTGTTTATTTGGTCTTTGATTTGCTTATGTAGAAACTTGTAACACTGAAGCAAGTCAAGTCTAATCATTTTCCAATTGAAATTTTGTAACACATAAATATTAAATAATATTTGTATTAGAACCATGCATATGGCTATGCCACAATGATATCTAAACCTTAGCATGTCTGCTTTTGTGAATATCTTTCCCAATCAGTGTTTTTTAAGTGGAAATCACAAAGGAAGTTGAAAACACACTGAATTGAAAGGTATGTTGTGTCAAGGAAAGAAAGCCTATAATATCAATTTGGGATTTCCTCTTTGAAGAAAATCTGTGAATAGTTTCAGTAATGTGACTATTTTCTCCTTTATTACAGAACAACTGGAGTGCATGTGAATACATGTATAAGAATTTTATGAGAGATTGAATGAATATTCTTAAGCCTTGGGCTTTTAGGTGTTTTATCCCATGATGGTTGTGAATATTGCAAGTTTAAATAGTTTTCTTGTTTCTTATACATTGATTAATTGTACCTATAAAAGATCAAAAAAGATAAAGGCAGAAAATCTAAAAGAAATTGATGCTGAAATACAAAAAGTGAATAGGAACATAAAATTGTGATATTTCTCATTAACACCACAGAAAACTATCCAATCATAAAGTCAGCATTAAAAAAGAAGAAAGAAACAAAGATACACAAAACAATCAGAAAACAATTTACAAAAATGAGAACAGGAAGTCCTTACCTATCAATAAAAATCTTTGATGTGCATGGGTTAAATTCCCCAATTAAAATATATAAACTAGCTATGTGGATGAAAAAAATATTCATGACACCTGTAAAGGTACACATAGACTAAAAGTGAAGGGATGGAAAAAAATATTCTACACAAATGAAAACCAAAAGTGTGCAGGAGTAGCTATATTTAAATCAAACAAAAAAACTTCAAAGGCAACAAACATACAAAAAAGATAAAGAAATATTTTACAGATTCAGTGCAATCTCTATCAAAATATTAATGACATTCTTCACAGAAATAGAAAAAATTATAAAGTGTGTAGTTTTGTATAAAATCACAAAAGACCCAAATAGCCAAAGCAATACTGAGCACAAAGAACAAATTTGGAGACATCCCACTACCAAACTTCAAAATATGCTTCAAAGCTATAGTAAACAATATAGCATGGTATTGGCATAAAAACAGACACATAGACCAATGGAACAGAATAGAGAACCCAGATATAAATTTAGATATTTACAGCTAACTGATTTTTGGCAACCATGCCACAAGCATGCATTGGAGACAAGATATCTTCTTCAATAAATGGTGATGGAAAAACTGGATAAACCTTTATCACCATATACAAAAAAATCAACTCAATGTGCATTAATGACCTAAACATAAGACTGAAAACTATAAAACTACTAGAAATAAACATAGGATAAATGCTTTAAGACAGTGATTTAGGCAAAGACTTTCTTGGCTAAGACTTCAAATGCACAACTAACAATAATAAAAATAGACAAATGGGACTATATTAAACTTTAAATCTTCTGCATATCCAAGGAAGCATTCAAAAGAGTAAAGAGACAACCTGTAGAAGGGGAGAAAATGCTTGCAAACTATTCATCTGACAAGAGTTTAACATCCAGAATAAACAAGGAACGCAAATAACTCAGCAGCAAACCCACACATTATTCAGTTAAAATATGGGTAAAGTGTTTGAATACGCATTTCTCAAAAGAAGACATGCAAATGGCCAACAATTATATTTTTAAAAGTTCAATAAAGCTAGTCATCAGGGAAATGCATTAGAAGCACAATGAGGTATCATCTTACACCAGTTAAAATGGCTTGCATCAAAAAGAAAAATAAATTAAAAAATGCTGACAAGGATATGGAGAAAAGGAACTCTTACACACTTTTAGTGGAAATATAAATTAGTGTAGTCATTATGAAACACAGCATTAAGGGTTCTGAAAAGCAAAAATAGAACTACCATACAATTCCACAATCCCACTACTGGGTATGAATCATAAGGGATGAAAATTAGTATATCAAAGGGTATTGGCACACTTGTGTTTTTTACAGCACTATTCACAATGGCTAAGGTATGTAATCAGTTCAAATTTTTGCCAACAGATGCATGGATATATATATATATATATATATATATATATATATATACCACATTTTCTTTATCCATGCATCTGTTATATATATATATCATATATATATATCATATATATATACAATAGAATATGATTCAGCCATAAAAATAATAAAATCCTGGCATTCATGGGAACATGGATGAGTCTGGAGGACATTATGTTAAGTGAAATAAGTCAGGCAAAGAAAGATAAATGCTGCATGTTGTAATTCATACTTGGAAGCTGAAAATAAAACTGAACTCATGGAAGTAGAGAGTAGAATGATGGGCATTAGAAGCTAGGAAGTATAGGAAAGAGGAGATTGGTTAATGGACAGAAAATTACAATTAGATGGAAGGATTGAGTTCTGGTATTGTGTAGTACTGCAGGGTGAATGTTGTTAACTATAATGTATTGTATATTCTCAAAAAGCTAGAAGAGAGGATTTTGTATGTCCACAACACAGAAATGACAAATGTTTGAGGAGAAAAATATGCGAATTACTCTAATTTGATCATTGCATATTGTGTATCAGAATATCACTCTGTATGCCCTAAATTTGTAGAATTCTTATATGTCAACTAAAAATAAAAGGGAACAAATTTTAAAATGCAAACAAAAACTGTAATACTTGTGCAACTAGGTCTCATTAGTTGCACATATCTGCTGAAATTTTTTTTATAATCCAGTGAACTGTTGATAATACAACAAAGACTTTTTAAAGAGAAAATAGAGTGATGATTATATTCAACTGAATGTGGATTTTCATTTACTTGGAATGAAAGCTCTCCACAGAGGCAATATATTATTTGCAGAGAAACATCAGCAGAGAGCTTGTTGAAGCCCTCTAGCTTCTTTCGACATTTAAAAATGAAACTCAGGCATAATACACACAAACACAAACACAATAACCAGATAGATATCTTAACTAAAATACAATATTTCAATAATCTAATTTATAATGTACAGTTACTTCTTTCAATGTTATAAATATATTATAACATTTATAAATGTATTATATTTTATATTTTAAATTTATTTTCTTCCAAAATATTGCAAACATAGAACCAAAGATAATTTAATATAACAAATACCTGTATAACAACTGTCAAGCCATAATTAAACATATATGTATTATTTGTGTCATATATTTATAACCAAATAAAAACTAAAGCTATAAACCAGGCCACCTATGGATCCCTTTCTAACTATACTCCTCACCTCCTCCTTCAGAGATAACAGTTTTCAAATGCTACCATTATTTTCATGTATGTGTTTGTGTTACTTGTGCATTCATAAATCATATGCAACATTATTTTGTTGGTGCTTTGTTTTGTATGCATGATGCAATTTTGACATGTAGCTGTAAGTCGTTAATTTTAACTCCAGTGTAGTACATTGACTTAATATCACTCAATTTATTTATTCCTTGTCTCACTAATGGATATTCAAAGTGTTTCCAAGTATTCCTAATTACAAAAGTACTGTGATCAATACTCATATATTTCTCTCCTTGAGCACATGCCTGAGAGCACTTTAGGTTAACTCTGGTGGTAGAATTGCCATGAAGTATGGTATGTTGCACGGTATTTTCAATTTAGGTATTCACCAATAATACATGAGCATTATCTAATTTCCACACCCTTGTTTAGTATTGTTAGTCTTTTAATTTTTGCAATATGATATGTTTAAATTATCATCACATTTTTAATTGCATTTGTTTGATCCTAACCTGCTATAATGAGATGGATTGAATTTTTATAGTTTCATTGTTACTTAAGTTTTCCTTTATTGGACTCTTTTAGATTTATTGACTTGAAGACACTCTTCTTTGTTATAATACTAATCCAAGTCACTGGCCCAACATTAGAAAGTCTGTGATAGAGATACATGCCAACTAGAATTAAATCCAGCATTCTGTCTCTTCCTAATCATAACAATATCTAAATTTTGAGTATTAACTCAAACCCTAAATCAATACAGAAATGTAATTTAAAAATCCACTTTTCCTCATCAGAATGGTACCTGCATAATCAACTTTTGTATACCTAACCCTGAATTGTACCCCACATCTTTAAAATAAAAAACCCACTTTTAATAACCTAGATTTAATTGTATAATTAATTCAAAGTAACTAAATACTTTGTTTATCATTTGTTCCTATATAATAAGTAGTATTTTTCATTGTATTAGAATAAATTTTGCATGTCAATCATTAATATTAACATAATACATAAATACAGTCACTTTATATCATGCCATGAAAAATGACTCTATTGTTTTAAAATTTCCTAAGTAGATTTCAAAATTTCACATTAAAGTGAAAGATGTTTATGAATCAAAATTTGAGACATGATTCTCTACAATAGTCTCAAAGAGAAAAAGTAATTAGTTTTCTTGTCTATTTCAGTGACTTTTTCTTTCTTTTAAGAAAAAAATATTGTTGTTTTTATTTAACTTTGACTGAAACGTTTCCCTGGAGCTTAGAAAAATGAAAAGTTACATCAATTACAGCATGTTTGTTTTTGTCTTTTCTATATTTTCCAAATGTTCTCTTATATTTTGATTTTATAGTTTATAATAACAGATTCAAATTCATCACAAAGTATAGTTCAACAACTTTTTCTTTTTGCTTCTGTCGATTTTGAATAATTCCTATTTATATGCCACCTCAATGCTTTGTCTCATATATTGTACCCTGTATGTTTGACATCTCTCTTGATGGCTAATTTTTCCAAGCTTGTTTCTAGTTATCAATTATATGTACAAACAGATCTAGTTTGAAGCGTTAAAAAAAATACAGCTTTCTCCATGATAGCAAAAATGAATGTGCATAGTAGTAGTTTTCATTTTAATTATCAGATCATCAATATTGACAAGACAGCAAATAATTTGTATGATTTTAAAGCAAGTTTAGGTTTGCTATTAGTTTTATTAAACAATTGCATGATCATGACCAGTAATGAAGGATGCAACTTTTCAAGCTGCTATAAAATTGCCTTAAAATTACAAATAAAACAGTAAGTTGCTTACATGCAATAGCTTTAAGTCCTAAGAGGCTTGATAGTTAATATTTAAAAGTTTATCATTAACATTCCTCTTATGTGATTGAAACATAAATCATACATAGTAGATTCAATATACTTACTGGATAGTGAAGCTTTCCTATAAGCCTTACACCATACTGCCTCTAGACTTTTAAAAGCAGAATCTAGGGTGAGGAAATAAAAACCTGAACTTTAGGCTTTTTATTTTTAGATGTACATTATTTTTTCCTTTAAATGTTAAGTTAAATTGGGTGCCATAATTAAAGTTCCAAGATCTCAAAGGCTGCCAAGTTCAAACCTCGGTGATAGAACAGGATATAAATTTAAATGGGAAATGTCACAAAACTGGTTACATGATTCTGAAAGCTCTCACCCCCATTGAGGATATTTAGGGATGAGGATTTGGAGGAGAGTCTCTAGAGACAACTGGGTTGTGCTGTGGGCTGGGTTGTGCCCAGGAACAGAAATACTTGCCTTACATTTTTAGGCCCAACACCTAAAAAGCAAGACTTCAGTGAGATCTTTTGGAGAGTTTCATTTTTCTGAAGCAGGGTGGGTGCAATGTCCATGCATGCCCAGGTTTCCTCTTTGATTGCCAGTATGGATGACTTACAGTAACTCCAGAGTCATTATCTGATTCAGAGAAACTGACTGTTCTATGAGCTCCTACAACTGTGTGATATCTAATCATTTATCCTACATCTGCCTTAGCAGTTTCGCTTCCCTGATTAAGTTCAGACCCGTACATGCTGTAAGAAGAAGGTGCATCACTCAAATTGGGAAACCCTCAATGATGAGGGAGCGATTGAGAGAACTCCCCATATAAACCATAAAAATGCCATGTCCACAGAAAGAAGTTGGCTTTCTATTTCAGTTAAGTCCAGAAAGCAACAACTTGTTTGGCACAGTCCATGACTACAAGAATACAGGCTTTCCACCCACAGCAGAGCCTGCCTGGAAAAATAAGAGTAATTGTCATTTTACCTCAAGTTGGATTCTTTGACTTTTAATATAAAGCAGTGGGCATATTATTCTACTGAAATAAAACTGTGATTTGTGACAAGACAATACCAACATGAGTTAACTAAGAGTGAATGGAAAACCTAAGGCTGTTAAGTTTTTATCCAATTACAAGTGAAAAATGAGTCCCACTGACAAGGTTAAATGGGCAGGTGGTATATAAATGTGATTTTGACTACGTCCAGTAGTTGTGCTTATTCACTGTATTCATTGTACAAGTATTTTGCTTTCTTCACTTCCCAGGTATGTGTTTCTTAATTTTTCTGTTCAATGTTTTCTTCTTTTCTGGGTATTTGTTTTACTCTTGTGTTTTCAGTGTTGCACTACCATCATCACCTATTTGCAAAAGTCTCTTTAAGCAATTCAGTTTCTATATTCAGCATCTGTTTCCTTTTTATTCTGTGACAAACAAGCAAAGTTTCAGCATCAAAGAAAAATTACCAGTTGAAAGGTTTGAAATTGTTTCCCCTTAAAATGAAATGAAAATAACCATGATCCCTTTTGGAAAGAACCAAGATTTAAGGCTGATTTGTAAAAGACACCTGTTTGCAATTTAGCTACTGAAGGTCCATGAAAAGTGTGGTGATATCATATTTCTCAGGACTTTTAGAGAACACAGCCTGAAGGAGGATGAGGATTTATTTCCTACTGAAGTCTAAATCCCAGGAGGAAATAGTCTAAGAAGATACCTACCTGTGAGGGCTTTTTATAGCTCACAATAAGCTTTTGTAATTTAAAACATCAAGTAAAAGATAAATAAGAATAGCAACAAATCCTTGATATGAAAAAAACACCAAATTCATGCAAAACAACTCTTTATCTTTAGCCTGTTTATTGGCTATATAGATTTGTAAATCCTATGGGAATCCACTCCCACCTTTAGTGAGTGCTTTATAGTGGATAAATTCACTCTTTCAGTGAAATTATTTTGAAATAGAAGTTTAATTATAGAAGGCACAGAAGAATGTTATGTGAATGTGGAAAATAGCTTTGAGAGGAGATTCATGTTGCTCTTACTACCCACTCTGCATAGCCCAACTCTGTTTTCTAGGGTATTTTTTAAATGGCAGAGAAATAATCTAAGCTATGAATGCTCTAATGGGAAGCAAACTTTAAAAGTTTGACAAGGTTCTCTAACTCAGTAAGACTCAATGAGCTGTCAGTGCTAACACTTGGTATAACATTGAATGTGCAACAATGAACTGATGAAGAAATCTGCTGAATAAAGGGTAAAGTGCTCATGACCAGTAGCAGGTTAAAAAAAGACTAAATTCAAGAGAAAATCAACAGGACAGCTACAACTGAAAGGAGATGAACAAACAGAGAAACAGGTAGAAACTGTAAACTATTCACACAAAATTCAGTGGTTCTGATATTACAGTGGAGACTTACTCAAGTAGAGTTGAGTTTTCTATAAAGGTAACAATGCTCATCCTCCAATCTTGTTGCTCTGGCAACATGACTTCTCTCTCATGATAGTGTCATTATAATAAGGAAAAAAGGAACAAAAATGATGGGAAAAGTGTTTTGAGGGCTGATCTCAATCCACCCTGGAAAATACTCTGGGGGAAACTTCGGAAGTAATTTTTTCCATAAAGATGTGAAATCATGAGAAACCTTACTGAGTTGAGCAAAGTAGAATGAATTATCTTCCCATGTTTTCACTAACATATATGCAGCACTCTTGCACTGAGGCAACTGGAAACCCTGCCTGCATTGCCATGCTCTTGAGAGAGCCACATTCTGGTCTTCTAACTGCTACATCCATTTTCATAAGGTGAAGCATCTCTGACCCCCTTGGAATATGTGCATCCAGAACACACACATCACCTTCCAGACTATGCTACTGGTCTTGGTACCCTGGAATTCCTTATCCAAATCACTCCAAGAATGTTCTCAGGGCCTGTATGGGTCCTGTCTAGGTTGGATTGCACCATGGCTGTTGGTACTTCTAGGTCCACGTGTTTGCGCAAGTGTTTGTGGAGATTTTGTACAGATTTGGGAGTTCATACTGCAGTGTTCAGTCACACTGCATGGGATTATAAAAGGAATTAAGGAAAGGGGAAAGACATTCCATATCCATGTTTAGGCACCAAATTCTGTCTTACCCAATAATTATGAATAGTGCCTTTTCCAAAGAAGAGAAATTAGATGGTATTTAACTTATGTGACATATAAATATTTAGACATATAGGATACGGGCCTCGATTTCTTCTCTTGTCCTGAATGTGCACATATTAAGGGAAACCTGATGCAGCATGCCATAAATAGTTGCACTTCAATTGGTGTTGACTATTTAAGTACTTTAAAGATGAAGATGCACATCTTATGAATACTCTTGAAGTATGATTTGGAAAATCTGCAAATACAAAGTTAAGATGATACATCTTAATATTATGTGTTCATGACTTTAAAGATACAGACTATACAACAAATATATTGTTTTCAAACAGCAGACTTCTTGTTTTGGTAACTTTCTTATTTTTGACTGAATAGCTGCATATTTTAAAAATATTGTCCCCACAAGCAATGAATGTGCAAGCATTTAAAGTATCATATACATATAATAAACATGTTATATTTGTTGTATTAATAAAAAATACATATTTGTAGATATATTATATAATGAAACTGTACTACATAAACAATATTCTAATTATAACAAACATTTAAGAAAATGCATTTGAGATAAATGGTGCATCATTAGTATTGATTTAGAATAGATTATATGGTAAGTTAATGTTAAGAAATATGTAAGCATAAGCTAGAAGGTCAAATCTCCCTTATTTTTGATCTTAGTATTTAATGTAATATTTTTGTCCAAGTCATTTGTGCACTGGGTAATCTCTGAACTTTTGGTTTCAAGTTCCAAATAATGCTACTCACCAAAAATAATGCCGAGTAGCAGGTGATACATACCATGAAGAGCCCTGGGGATACATGAGAAGTAAGAACAGAGGAAGTTCCTCAATGGAGTCAGCAATTTAGTTGGAGAAAGGTAATGAAGAAGCCCAATACATCAGTAAACATGTATAATTTCACTTGTTCAAATAAGTGTGTCATGTACAAGGAAAGTGGTCTATGAGAGCATCTCATAAAGTCAAGAAGTAGTTCCCGAGCTCTAGCCTGCATTATTATCATCTGGTGAGTTTGTTAAAACACAGATAACTAAGCCGGGCTCGGTGGCTCAGCCTGTAATCCCGTGCCTTTGGGAGGCTGAGGTGAGTGAATTGCCTGAGCCCGCGGGTTCAAGACCCGCCTGGGCAGCAAGACCTCATCTCTACAATAAATAAAAAAATCAGCCGGGCGTGGTAGCGCATGCCTGTAATTCCAGCTACTCGGAAGGCTGAGGCGGAAGGATCGCCGGAGCCCAGCAGGTTGAGGCTGCGGTGGCTGGGAGCGGCCACTGCACTCCAGTCTGGGCGACAGAGTGAGACTCCAACTCAAAAACAAAAAACAAACAAACAAAAAAAAACACAGATAACTGGACCCTAAACCCATGATTTCACATATCTAACTGCTTCTCAGGTAAAATTAATGCTTCAGGTCCTGGGACCAAATTTTGAGGACAGTCATAAAGAAACCTACCTAAATTGAGAAATTACAAGTCTATACAAAACCACCTGACTTCAGCAAATGCTGAATAAATGTCTGCTGATTTAAATTATGTGTTCTTGAAACATGTCTTACAAGAGTTCATTCATCTTACGACCATTTCATCAAGGATAATGCTGATTTATTACAAAAAACACAATCATTTGTTACAGAAAATCAACAAGTGGTGGTTTTATGACCAGAATGAAAACCTCTACACTTTTTTCCTTTCTTCTTTGATAATTGTGGCTTATAAAATTATATTTTAAGTAATAGAAATTCAAGAAATTTTCTATGAGAGAAAAATGAAGGGTGAGAATTACTGTAAGTAAAGAAAAAAGAAACTACAAAAGGAGCAAAAGGCGAATCATACAAGAAAAGAAAGTTTAATGAAACATTTTACCAAGAAGAAATTGGTTTATAACCTATAGTATACTTTAAACTGACAAAACTACATAAACACAATCATTATAAGTTACATGAATTTGAAATGTAGTATATCAAAATATTGCAAGCGACACTAAAGCAGTTAAATGTTGGATAATTCATACTTTTCAATATTTTGTCCCAAGGAGTGTAAGATGTTATATAAAAACAAACTGAAAAATCAAGCATTATACAAATATAATGTTCTATTAATGCCTTATCGCTATTTTATTATAATTATACAGATGGAAATACAGAATTAAAATTCAATGTGGCTGTATTATAATAATATTTACTTTGTAGATGTTTTAGTATAAATAAAATGAATGATTATAACAAAAAAATTAGAGATAAAGTTGTACATGTGTCAATAAATTATTCACTATTTTCCCTTTAGGCTACAACTACTCAATAAAAAAAACACCATAATATTCAAGTAATGAAAGAAATGACCTTTGTGTGCATATAAAAGAAGCTATTCCTAAATGTTTCCTTTAGGATGTTAAGTCAAATTAAATTCTTCAACCTGATATTTTTGAGGATTCTGCCTGCATCAACAGAAATCGTTTGTTTGTTTGTTTTTCTTTTTAATCCTGAAAAACAACTCTAAAAATTGTGAGTTAGTTCTTCTCAAGAACAGTTTTGCTCAAAGAATGTTAGTTTTAAGAATAAATATATTGTATTAAATTTGTGTTACCTGGCAATTAATGAAAGGTTGATTTATGATCACAGTAGTTATGATCACAGTGTGTTTTACTAAAAATAATGTATGCAGTAAAATAGAAATATTCAAGAAAGAAATGGATTATAATCAATGTCATTGATGTCTACACTAGATAACTAAATAGAGACAAAACTGGAAATAATTTCTGTGTTCTTTGGTTTTTTGTTGTTACAAAAAATATTTGCATGCCGGCTCGGTGGCTCAGCCTATAATCCCAGCACTTTGGAAAGCCGAGGCAACTTGGCAAGACCTTGTCTCTACAATAAAGAAAAAATTAGCTGGGCGTGGTAGCACGTGCCTGTAGTTCCAGCTACTTGAAAGGCTGAGGCAGAAGAATCACCGGTGCCCAGCAGGTGGATGCCAGGGTGGCCGTAAGCATGCCATTGCACTCCAGCCTGGGCAACAGAGTGAGACTCCAACTCAAACAAACAAAAAAAATTTACAGAAAAAAGTGGTTGAACTAATAAATGCAGACAGAACTTTTGATTCTGATTTGATTATTTGTCTTTTATGTATAATCACACCTGGGGTAGTTGATGGTAAAATACAATTAGAAATCCTGAGTGTTAAATTGTGATTAATTGTAGCATAAGTAAACATCGTGCAAATAGAGGCAGAATCTATTTAAGTAATTAGAATGCTTGTCAAAAAACTCAGCTACACAGCCATCTCCAGGAAATTCTTTCTTCATACAATCTGTTGGGGTTAGAGTGGTTTACATGTCCCTCTTCCACTCCTTAGCACCTAGGGCATAACTCTGCGACTGTCTAGCTCACTACATGTTATTGTCAATACTCATTTACTTGCCTGTCTACTCCTTTGTACTATGCAGTCCTTAGGGGCACTGAATGTGTCTTACTCACTTTTGCAACCCAACACCCAGCAGAGTGCTTAGGAAAAGGTAAGTTTTTGCTGTATTTTTGTTGAGCGAATGAATGAAGAATCTTGGTTCAGATATAATATCTTATGTATTCATCTCCTAACTTTTAGAAAGGCAGTTGACAAAAATGTACACTAAACTAAAAATAAATCAAAGTGATCATTTTGAAGAAAAACGATTAAAATAATTAGTAAGCAGAAAAAAATAATAGACATTTTAAAAATTTACTATTTCTAGCTTAATATTAAAACTTTATCATCTTATTGGCTACATTATATAAGAGAAGGCCATTGCTAAAATTGAATGCTATGATAAAACAAATACAATTGCTAATTTGAAAAGAAATATAGTTGAAATAAAGAAAAAGTAACATTAAAAAACTCTTAAAATATTGTTCCTTCTAGGTAAATATTAAGCTCTATGATTCTCAGAAACTAAAGAGAGAACTATAATTAATCTTTGGACTCAAAGTAATTCATAAAATAAAAATATTTTTTTCTGATTTTCCACAACTAAGATTCTAGAGAATTTTCCCTGACACCTCTTGAAGGGAACGTTATGTGATATAGAGAATAGTATTGTTTTAAAATCTATATCAAACTTATGAAGGTAGCTTTCATAAAATGGCTCCTACAGCTTTCCTTCATCCAAGTTGACTATATAATGCCATAGGACAGTCAAAAACAAGCAACTGTTTGAGATGTCAAAGCACGGTCTCAAATGTAGTTCTCAGAGTCCAGCTTAACGTAAAAGTACTGTTCCCAACATTAAAAGTAATACAGATGCAACACATCCTTCAAGAGCAACACCATTATTAGAAACCATGGGTTTCTGTTTATTTTTATTTTTTTAAATTTAGGAGCAAAGAATATGAGGTTATATTTTGTGGACAATCTAGAAGCTTGATAGTCATTTTTTTGATTAAATACAGGCTTATATATTGTTGTTATTGTTGTTTGAGTTGGAGTCTTACTCTGTCACCCAGACTGAAGTGCAGTGGCATGCTCCCGGCCACTGCAGGGTCGTCATGCTGGACTCCAGCGATCCTTCTGCCTCAGTCCTGTAGCTGGAACTACAGACATGTGCTACCATGCTCGGCTAATTTTTGATTTATTGTAGAGACGAGGTCTTGCCAAGTTGCCCGGGTGGGTCTCAAACCCGTGGACTCAGACAATCCACTTGCCTCGGCCTCCCAAAGTGCTGGGATTACAGGCTGACCCATAGAACCCAGCCAGACTATATGTTTTAAAAATCAGTTTAGGATTGTTGATTTCTTGTAAGAAAATTATATTTCATAAAAAATAAATTTTGCATGAATAAGTGGTCACCTCATCTTTGCATGAGGATAGTATGAGATAGTATTCAGGTTCTGGTGTTTTCTAACAAATATTTCATCATCTTCTCCAACGTAAAAATAAATAAATGAAAATTTGCATACCGAATGGCATCAATAATTTTAGCTTGAACCATTGTCATAGAAAATACTATTAATCACTCACCAGGGCCTATAGAACACTGCATTTTAAGCAACTTGACTTCCTTGTGAACCATCAAAAGCTAAATTAGTTGTAAAATATACCCTAAGATAGCGAAACATGTTAGCATGTTGGATACAGTTATTGAATATAGGACACTTAAACACTGGAGAACATGTACTAGAAACTGCTTTGAGTTTCAGGGTTAGTTAATCCTCAGTTATTCCATCTGATAGCAATCAATAACTATTAGATAATAATAAAGTCATATCAAAATATTTTGCAGAATATGTATCTTTTGGTTGTCTTTGGTAGTGGCAAGCATTTATTCAGTCCATCTAAAAACTGCAGTAAATTATTAATCCAAAGTTTAAAAAAAAGTCAAAAACTCTTGCTTTAAGAAACTGAGTGTTTGTGTATTTTTTAATGTCATATCTCCTGCAGTTTCCTGAGTAATAAAAGTATGTATCTATAAGTTATTCTCATCTACATTATATGTATTATAATTAAACAGGATTCAATATTCTGATGAAAATAAAAGGGAATATATAGTAAGAGAGTAGACAGTAACTGTGGATCAGTAGACCGACATTGCTCTCATCAAGTAAGGTGGAGAGTAAGATCCTACCTTCCAATAAACAGAGACTCCTCGAACATTTTTGGACATGCAAAACATCTTGCACCCAGAAATGGTCTCTTAAAACATACAGAGAATGGAAAGCGACAGTGGATGTGGGAATCTGGGCACCCCATCTCCCACTATGCCCAGGTTTGCCTACCTGGCAGACAAAAGTGGATGAGTAATCCAAAGATGCTTTGGGATGGTTCACTCCTCCAAGTCATGCATAGGTTGTCAGTCCCATGTGGAAGGAGTCTTGGTGAGAGTGTAGGTCTTTGAGCCACTGCAGCCCAAGCAGAACATGAGAAAAACCTGCACTGGGTCAGCCACAGTGAGCAAAGCTTTCCACTGGATTGGTAACTCACAGGCAGGGAGGGCTCACCTGTAGAATGAACCTGGCAGATGCACACTGCCAGCAGCTGGTGTCCATCTTCTCAGCCAGACCAGGAAGAACACCCTCAAGCCCTACATCCTGACAGGATGGAGTCCACCCACTCTTCCATGGCAGAAAACCTATTCTATTTCAGGAGTAGAGTGCAGACCTAAACAGGAAGGCTGTGACATGAAAGGTACCTGAGGACTTTCTCAGTGGGAATTCACCTGGGCTGTAGGCTATAATCAACAAATGGGAGACCTATCTTTCCTCCACCCCACAACCCACTTCCCCCCACCTCACTATCCACAGAGTACTAGCAGAGGGAGCTGAAAGCTGGTCCAATTAGATAGATTGTAGATGAGAAGTTTTGCAATGACAGGAGCCTACCACAAGGAGCGAGGAGCACTGTAACTGCCTCACACTCTCCAACTGAGTGACATATACTGAACCACAGAAAATACTCTTGAACAGAGGGTAATTGAATAGCTTCAGAGATTTAAATCAAAAGAAAAATTATAGAAAGTGAAGAGAGGCTTGTCAAAATGAGGGAAAAATCAATGAAAATATACCAACAATGCTCAGATTCCTAGAGAGACAGCACCCCAAAAAAGCAGCTACCAGAGCACAAACAATAGAAATCTCCCAGAAAAGACCTGCCCTAGATGACAACAGAAATCAGAGGTTGGATGGCAAAAGTAAACAGGATCAAAAGAAACTAGAAGCAAAACTCACTGAAGTAGTACAGAAAATATAAGCATAGGTTGCCAACTTCCAAAAAAGCTCACTCTGAAATAATGGAAATGAAAACTTCATCCAGGAAATTACGAATGCTCTAACAACCATAGGTAGCAGAGACAAACAGGCAGAGGAAAGAATCTCAGAGCTTGAGGACAAAAATATGGAATTAACCCAGTCTGTCAAAAACATAGAACAAAAAAATAAGGAGCAAAGCCTCTGAAAGATGTGGGACTATGTCAAGATGCCAAATCCACACCTGATTATTATCCCTGAAGCAGAAAGGAAGAAAGAAAACACCAAGGAAAAAGCATTCCATAAGGTCATTCAAGAAAATTTCCCCCATTTTGCCAGAGAGGTGACCATCCAAGTATAAGAGATCAGGGAATTCCCACAAGGTACCTTATGAAAGGACCATCCCCAAGGCACATAGTAATCTGCCTCCACAAAAATAAGCATGAAAGAAAAACTAAAGTCAGTGAGATAGAAAGATCAGACTACCTTTTGGGAAAAACCAATCAGAGTTTCTTCAGATTATATGCAGAAACACAAAAAACCAGAAGGAACTAGAGTCCAATTTTTGACATTTTAAAATATAAGCAATTCCAACCAAGAATTTCCTACCCTGTCAGTCTAAGCTTCATCGGTGCTGGAGAACTAAAGTTATTCCCAGACGTTATTATTCCTAAGAGAATATACTGTCCAAACCAGCCCTTCAGGAGATACTTAAAAGGTGCTGAACACAAGAAAAAAGAAAAGGAAAAAATGGCCATATTCATCACAAAAGTACAGGCAAGTACAGAGTTAACAGAACATACAGAGCACTCATAAAAATGAAAATACACATGTATATAAATGCAATAGTAAAAAGGAAACAGAGAAACCTCCTTGGAGTTCTATGACAGAGATAAATTATATCATTTTAATAATCAATCTGAACATGAATAGACTACATGTGTCACTGAAAAGACAGAGTGGCAAACTGGAGATAAAGGCATGATCCAGTGGTCAGCTGCCTAAAGAAAACTCATCTCACTGAAAAGGACACCCCACACACTCAAAGATTAAGACTGAAAATCAATCTTTCAGGGTAGTAGAAAACAGAAGAGGGCAGATATAGCTAATCTGACAAACCAGTCTTCCAACTATCAAAAGGTAAAAAAGACATGGAAGAACACTATGCAATAGTAAATTCCTAATACACCAGCAAGAAATATCCAGCTTAAATATATATGCACCCAATGCAGGGGCACCAGTTTTTACTAAACAACTACTCATAGTTGGAGACCTAAATACCCACTAACAACTTTAGATAGATCTTTAAGGCATGAAAACAAACAAACAACAAACAAACAAAACAAGGAGATCTAGAACCTCAATTTGACACTCGATCAAATGAAATTAATAGATATCTACATAACACTTCACCTTAACATCTACTGATTATACATTCTATTCATCAGCACATGGAACATACTTCAAGGCTGGTTGCATTCTCAGACATAAATCAAATGTGAACAAATTTCAGAAGTTTGAAATAATCTATACAACTTCTCAGATCACAGTGGAATAAAAATAAATATTGCTGCTAACAGGATCCCCCCCCCAAGCACACAAAGACATGAACACTAAACACTGTGCTACTGTACAGCTTTGAGGTTAACACAGAAATCAAGACAGAAATAAGAGAATTCCTGGAAATGAGTGAAAACAAAGACATATGTTATCACAATCTCTGGGATGCCATGAAAGCAGTGTTAAGACCAAAATTCTTAACATTGCAAGCACACATCAGGAAAACAGAAAGATCACAAGTAGACAGCCTAATGTCAAACCAAAAGGAGGTGGAAAGGCAAGATTTCCTAAACCCTAACCTCAGTAGAAGAATCCAAATCACCAAGATAAAATTATAGTTGCAGGATATAGGAGACAAAAAATATCATAGAGAGGATCAACAAGACCAAAAGTTGATTCTTTGGAAGCATAAGTAAGATTGATTACCCTGGCCAGACTGACTAAAAAAAAGACAGGAAGTCCAGATAAACACAATTGGAAACACAAAAGGCAAAGTCACAACTGACCTGGAAGAAATTCAAAAGATTATCAGAGATTACTATAGAAACCTGTGTTCAAATAAACAAGAAAATGTAAAGGAAATTGAGGACTTTCTGACATTGTACTACTTCTCAAGGTTAAAACAAGAAGAAATCAACTCTAAACAAACCAACAACAATCTAGAACATCAATGCTGTCATGCAAAATCTCCACACCAAAAAAATCCCCAACTGAATTCTACAAGACATACAAAGTCAATATCTATCTGGGGATGGGGGACACCCCTTATCAACAAGGGTGCCTGAACAATGCATATTTGTATACTTAACTCTTAACTGTACTCCACAATTTTAAAATTAAAAAAAAAAATTTAAATAAGAAGAGCTGAAAGTACTCAAGGCAAATGAGAAAAATGGAATTCTCTCCTGCTTATTTTTTGCAGCCAGCATCATATCGATACCCACATTTGCAAAGACTCAGCAAGAAAAGATAATTACAGGCTAGACATAGACATAGACATAAAAATTCTCAACAGAATTCTAGTAAATCAGAATCCACAACTCATCTCAAGGATAATCTACCATAACCAGGTGGTCTGCATTCTGGGATGCATGGCTGGTTCCACATTCACAAGACCATAAACTTAATTCAATACTTTAACAGATGTAAAACAAACAAACAAACACATAATTATATAATTACACACAGAAAGCATTAAACAAAATCCACTATCCCTTCTCACTAGAACCCTGAGCTCCTAGATATAGCAGGAACATTCCTCAAAACAGTAAAAGCCATTCATGATAAACCCACAGAGAAAATTTCCTCAATGGTTAGAAGTTGGAAGCATTTCTCCTAAGAACAAGAACAAGACAAAGATGCCCATTCTCACCCCTCCTGTTCAACAAAGTCCAAGCCAGAGCAATCAGGTAAGAGAAGGAAATTAGGGTATCCAGATAGGAAAAGAGAAAACTAAGGTATCCCTCTTTGTGGATGACATAATCTGATATCCTGAAGCCCTAGGGAGCCTGTCAAAAGCTTCTTCATGCTAATAATTAATTTTGGTCGTTTCAGGGTACAAAATCAATGTGCAAAAACATTGCATTTCTACACACCAGGAACAAGCTGGCAGAGAACCAAATAAAAAGTACAATCTTAGCCGGGCTCGGTGGCTCAGCCTGTAATCCCATGCCTTTGGGAGCCTGAGGTGAGTGGATTGCCTGAGCCCGTGGGTTTGAGACCCGCCTGGGCAGCGAGACCTCATCTCTACAATAAATCAAAAAATCAGCTGGGTGTGGTAGCGCATGCCTGTAATTCCGGCTACTTGGCAGGCTGAGGTGGAAGGATCGCCAGAGCCCAGCAGGTTGAGGCTGCGGTGGTCGGGAGCGGCCACTGCACTCCAGTCTGGGCGACAGAGTGAGACTCCGACTCAAAAAAAAAAAAAAAAAGTACAATCTTGTTCACAATAGACACACACACACACACACACACACACACACACACACACACTATATATATCTTACATCCACATAACCAGAGAAGTGAAAGATCTTTACAGTGAGAATTACAAAATGCTGCTCAAAGAAATCAAGGATGACAAAATCCTACCTAAGGCAATTTACAGATTCAATGCAATACCCATGAAATCATCAACATCATTTTCCTCAGACCTGGAAATAACACAGAAATTCATATGGAAACAAAAAAAAGAGCATGGATAACCAAAATATTGCTCAGCAAAGGGAACAATGAGGGAGATATATTCCCAGACTTTAAACTTTATTACAAGACCACAGTAACAAAAACAGCATAGTATCAGTAATAGAAGAGACACATAGACCAATGGAGCAACAGAGATCCCAGAAGCAAAAACTAGGTCTCTCAACCAACACATCTCCAACAAAGTCACCAATAACAACTAGGGTAAGGAGACCATATTTAAGAAATGGTGCTAGGAAAACTGGCTAAGCACATGAAGAAGAATGAAACAGTATGCCTAACTATCACCATATACAAAAATCAATTCTAAATGGATCAAAGACCTAAATGTAAAACCTCAAACTCTAAGTATTCTAGAAGAAAACATAGGGAACATTCTTATGCACATTGGAGTAGGCAATTTCTTGTTCAAATCCCTAAAAGTGAATGCTATAAAAGTTAAGATAGATAAGTTTTCATCATACTGAAAAGTTTTTGCACAGCAAAATATATCAGCAAGAGAGTGGAAAGACAACCCATGGAATGTGAAAAAAATTTGCTAATTATGTATCTGCCAAAGGCCTAACAACGCGGATCTACAAGGAACTAAAACAAGCTGAAAAGAAAAAGACAATCCTATTAAAAAGTGGGCAAAAGGCATGAATAGGCACTTTTCAAAATAAAATATACTAGCAGCCAACGCACACATGAAAAACAGTTTAGTCTCTCTAATCATCAGAGAAATGCAAGTCAAAACTACAAGATACCACCTAACTCCAGTAAGGAGTGCCATCATTAGTAAGTCAACAAACAACAGGTGCTGAAGCGGGTACAGAGAAACTGGAATACATATACAGAATAGAGTATTACACAACCATAAAGAAGAACACAATCATGGACTTCGTAATAAATTGGATAGAGTTGGAGAGCATTATACTAAGAAACAAATAAATATATACCACATGTTTTCACTCATAAGTGTGACCTGAACATAAATCATGTTAGTACAAGGGAGGGATTGGCAATCACTGGGCACTGTGAGGGGAAGGAGAGGGGGGGGCACATAACAACACAAAGTATACCAGGGTGAGTGAGGGCGAGTTGGAGGAACAAACTTCACCTGCATGCAACCTACTTGTGTAGTTAATACTTACTTGTATCCCATATCTCTATAATATAATAAAATCTAATATAAAGCAAAGAAAATAAAAGTTTGTTGTGCAAAGTTATAAAGGTATAAATCACTGGAAATATATATTTCAGATAAAAATTAGCACAATCTATTTTGCTCTTTTTCAACCATCCCCATCCTTAGTGAATTTTTATATTTCATCATGATCAGAAAATAAAGGCAAAAATTTTTCTATGATTGAATCTGAGAAGTAATAGAAAGAAAAGTAAAATATCTAAATTGTATTTCTATCATTGTAAAAGAAAAAAATTATGTGCTTTTATTATTGAATTTTTTCTATAGCAGAGAATAAGACTATTTTTCTAGTTAACATAGTTACTTTCTTATGACTCTTTTTGATAATTTAGAACACAAGACATTCAGAATAAAAGAATCAGAAAAGTCTAGCCTAACATCATTTTCTGCAATAAACTTGACAAATCATACCACTTGCTGAATATTATTTCTCATAAAAGAATATTTCTAGAGCCGAAGTTGTATAATACAGGCATAGATTACTTAGGTTGATGATTTAAGAAACAATTAAAATAGCTCATCCTTTTCCAATCCCTTATACATTAACCTTGGATGGCTATATATAAACAATGAATTTAGCTTAAGAAGATTGGTACCAAGACAGCCCGCACTGAATAATATCCTGACTGGACCACATTCTAGACTTAGTAAGATGAGGGGAAGTAGGTAAATGGAAAATGGCATCTGTTCTGTCTCCTAAATGTAGCTGATGTACCAGAGGTTTCCATAAAAAATGATAACATCACAAAAACATTTAAACATAATTGGATTGCTCTCAGTACAATTACCCCTGTAAATGTGCTTTGAGTCTTCCTTTGACCTTCTGCATCTAATTAGAAAAATTTAGATAGAACAACAATAAATACAGGATGTTCATTTTAGTGTTTCAGCGGTATAATTGCTACTTATTAATAATAAGTATTGCTTTTCTTTATCTTTTTTGGGCCTTGTTGAGTTTCTGAAATAGACATAATATTTACAACTGTTATGCATATATTCACACATATATATGAATCATATATATTTCATAAGAATTTGTATTATTGAATAACAAATTGAATTATTTAGTACATAAAGAAATAAGTATTATCACTGCATTGTCTGTCTCTAACACTTTGTGCTTTCAATTAAATTGATATACAGATATTCTAAGATTCTGATGTGTGTTAAGCTGTTTAAGAGACCTAGTGGCAAAGTACGGCAGGAAATAAATGCATCAACAGGGACTTATAGGTATATGAATTCAATCTGTTTTACTAATATTCTATCTTTCATTAGAATGATGTTGCTGCCACTCCACATTCTTTTCCTATAAAAATTCAGATGAGAAAGACTTAGCTGAATTATAATGTCAGATATAGTCACATGCTACAGAATGACCTTTTGGTCAACAACAGACCACACGTTTGATGGAGGGCCCATAAGATTATAATAGAGCTGAAAAATTCCTATTGCCTAGTGATATTATAGCCATCATAATGTAGTAGCACAATGTATTACTCATGTATTTTTGGTGCTTATGGTGTTAATGAACCTATCGTGCTGTCAGTAATATAAAAGTACAGCACTACAATTATGCACAGCAGTACCTAATACTTGCTAATGATTGTAACTATGTTACTGGTTTGCATATTAACTATAGTATACCTTTATTAGTTTTTAGGGTGTAATTTTTCAACTTATTAAAAAAAGTTAAAAGGAGAATACCAGAAGAAATGATTATTGTCATAGGAGATGACAGCGCTGCATGTTATTGCCCTGAAGATCTTCCAGTAAGATAAGATGTAGAGATAAAAGACAGTGATCATGATGACCTTGATCCTGTTTTGGTCTAAGATAATGTGTGTGATTGTGTTTTCATTTTTAACAAAAAAATTTAAAAAGTAAACAATAAAAAAATTAATTATAGAACAAAAGCTTATAGAATACAAAGAAAAAATATTTTTGTATAGATGTCTACTATGTGTTTTAAGTTGTGTTATTACACAGTCAAAAATTTTTAAAATCTGAAAGTTTATAAAGTTAGCAAGTTATAGTAAGCTAAGGTTAATTTAGTACTGAAGAAAGAAAAAGATTTTACATTTAGTGTAGCCTCAGTATATAGTGTTTGTAAAATCTACAAAAGTGTACAGTCATGTCCTAGGACTTCACATTCACTCATCACTCACTCCTTACTCACCTGGAGAAACTTCTAGTCCTGCAGGCTCCATTCATGGTAAGTTCCCTGTACAGGTGTACAATTTTCCATCTTTTATTTTGTAATTTGTCTGTACCTCTTCCATACTTAGATACACAAATACTAACCATTGTGTTACAAATATCTACAGTATTCAGTATGCAACATGCTGCACAGTTTGTAGCCCAGCAACAATAGACTATACCATATGGTGTAGGTATGTAGTAACCTATATCATCTAGGTTTGTGTAAGTATGCTCACAAATTCACCTGATTGTGTCTCCATTGTTAAAATGTTAACACATGACTATATTAGATAATCTTATTCATATGTGAACTCACCAAGTATTAGTTAAATAGTCAAATAGCTCCTGGAATGTTATATTTAAATTAAAACTTATAAGATGACTGATTTAGCATAAATGTCCCAATTTTTTTATTTGCTTTGTTTTCAGATAAGCAACATAGCTGCTGTATTTGGTTTAAATTACTCTGGGGAATGAAGAAATATAACATCCATGTAAAATATTTTGGCAAATACAATTTTAATATTTGGTTTCTTACTTTATTCCAAAAAAAGTCAGATTCATACTCAATCAGAATAGAAACAACTAATGCTGAAAATCTATGCTAAAGCACATCAATCCTCCTCTGCCATCTTGATGTTTCTCGAAACTTTCTGTAACTTTTGAAGTTATCTGACTTGCAATAATTATTTTTACGAAAATTCTAGATCTTTTTTCATTCCCGATTTTATTTTATTTTATTTTTTTGAGTTGGAGTCTCACTCTGTCACCCAGACTGGAGTGCAGTGGCCACTCCCGGCCACTGCAGCCTCAACCTGCTGGGCTCCGGCGATCCTTCCGCCTCAGCCTTCCAAGTAGCTGTAACTACAGATGCATACTACCATGCCCGGCTAATTTTTTATTTATTGTAGAGATGAGGTCTCGCCAAGTTGCCCAGATGGGTCTCGAACCCATGGGCTCAGGCAATCTGCTCACCTCAGCCTCCAAAAGCACTGGGATTACAGGCTGAGCCACCAAGCCCAGCTCCGATTTTATTCTTATATATAGTGTCATCAGCACTTAGGCAGAGTCAATGCTCATGCAAGAAAGAATTTGATGCCATGATGGTCGTTAGAAATTTTTAAATTCAGGCATAGTCACAATGACAATTATATGCAAGGAAAGAAATAGAATACAAATAGAAAACTGAAAATGCATCCAAATAAATGGACATCCATCCTTTGTGTAATATTCTGCACATATACACATACACTAGGTCAAAACTATCATGCTGAACTATAGCTCTAATTCTTTTCTAATTCAATGTGAAACATCTACGTGATTTTCTACCATAAGCTTTAAAACACCACTGTGCAATGCAATATCTTAGCTAACAAATGATTAGCATATAGTATCTTATTATGTCGCTGTAAATTAAACAATATCCTATAACTTCTTAACAGTAGCATGATGCATCTATCATAGATCATAGTTCATTTGTAGAAAATAATGTTATAGTGATTTTTTTTCAGAAATAGTGAAGCAGAAATGGATGCAATGCATTAGAATATGTACCTTGCATTCCAATTGAGTAAGCTTTCACTTATAGTCAAGTCTTGTGCCAGGAACAAAAAAGCATTTGTAATACAATGGCTAGCCCCTGTTTTAAAAAACTGTCTGTAATATTTTTTACAAATAGCTCAGTTTTTTTACTTATTTAAGCAGGAACAGGTTGGACTACTTTGAAATTTGTCATCAGTAGACTGCTATCTGCTGAATTAATGATTTCTCAGTACTTGACTTCTTTTCCAAGTGGCAGCAATAATAATAGTAGAGCACTATTATAAAAGCAATTAACATTAATGCAGGATTTAGGAAAGCTTTGAAAATGTTTTCAGACATTAATTTTTATCTGGAATCCCTTAAGTGGAACAGGGGATGCCACAAATCAAACCCATTTCAGGAAAAACTACTTTAATTTTACAGAGGAAGGAAGGAAGGAAGGGAGAGAGGGAGGAAGGAAGGGGGGGAAGAAGGGAGGGAGGGAAAGTAGAGAAAAAAATTAATAGAAAATGCAAAACTTTACATTTTTAGATAAGTTAATATGGCATCAGTATTACCTTATGTATAAAAATTCAGAAATAAGTATTAGACAATAGGGATTCTATATTACCATAGAATAATTCTATAGTACCAGAAAATAATTTCTAACAATTTATTTACTCTATCTACTTTTTGTTTTATAGACAGTAAGTTTATATGTATACTTTTAAAGTATTGCAAATCATATTCCATAACAAAATATTTATCTTTTATTATATGGGAAGTTATAAAACAATGTAATATATTTAGAGACAGTATATTACTAAGAAAATGTCATTGGAAAAGCAAATATTTCCACTGAGAATCATGTATGCATCTGCTTTAGCAAGAGAGCTTGTATCTTTTAAGATAATCTAGTTTATGCTGTGATTTAAAAGAAATCCAAAAATCTCAACAAAGGTAGCATCTATTGCATGTTCCTGATCTGTCAGTGTTAACTAGGGTGGTGCTGCATGCTGTCCTCAGTCTTGGAACCAGATTGAGAGAATATCCACTAACTAAATCTGTCACTGAGGCAGAGAGAATGAGAATATGGTGACTTCTACTATTTTTAAAGCTCTGCCAGGAAGTAATACATACTGGCAAAGTCAATTCATATGGCCACACCTCACTTTAATACCACTGGGGATTGCAATTTATTAAGTGCTCAGGAAGAGAGATAAAAATATTTGGCTTATAGTGTACAAGTCTGGCTATTAGAAGATTATAAGTTAAGTTATATTACTATGCATGATAAGCCTAAGCAAAAACAAAATATATTGCTAGTTTGTTACTGCTTAAAATTTATCATTAAAAAGCAAGTATAGTCACACCTATAATCTCAACACTTAGGACGGCAAAGTCAGAAGAGGATCCCTTGATTTCAGGAGTCTGAGGCCAACCTAGGCAACATAACAAGACCTCACCTCTACAAAAAAAAAAAATCATCTGGGTGCAGTAACAGATGCTTGTTGTCCTTGCTACTCGGAAGGTTGATGCAGGAGAATTGTTTGAGCCCAGTAGTTCAAGGTTGCAGTGAGCTATGACCAGGCCACTACACTCTAGTCTGGGCAACAGAATAAGACCTTGTCTTTAAAAAATAAAATAAAAATAAAACAATAAAATAAATTTTAAAAACTAAGTATTGCAGTATTTGAGAAGGATCACAAAGTAAGTCAAGAGAAGCTATGTAACAATATTAACATATCTGTTTCTTTAACAACGAAGACCTATTTCTCACTCAGTTTTCAATGAATGAATGAAATGTTTTACTCATCATAGTCATTCAGGTTCATAGACTGATAGACTCTCTTCTTATGTCTTATCTCAATTATTAGTCTTTATTGTTTAACTCTTTAAAGGAAGACAACATGGAAACGCTTATTAGTTCATGAAAATTTCTACCTCAAAGTGACAATTCTGGATCCCCGGATGATAAATGCCCCAGGCCTTGGTAAATCTTGGTTGCCTCCATTAGGATTTTGACTGGTGTAGGCTAAAGTCCCAGTGGACTTTGGAACAGTTTCACAGGTCTTACTACTATTAAGACTGTAGTCACGTTAAAAACCCAGGGTATCTTATTTTATTTTATTTTATTTTTTTGAGTTGGAGTCTCACTCTGTCGCCCAGACTGGAGTGCAGTGGCCACTCCCGGCCACTGCAGCCTCAACCTGCTGGGCTCCAGTGATCCTTCCGCCTCAGCCTTCCGAGTAGCCGGAATTACAGGCGTGCGCTACCACGCCCGGTTAATTTTTTATTTATTGTAGAGATGAGGTCTCACCAAGTTGCCCAGGCGGGTCTCGAACCCGCGGGCTCAGGCAATTCATTCACCTCAGCCTCCCAAGGCGTGGGATTACAGGCTGAGCCACCGAGCCTGGCTGAAACCCAGGGTCTTTTATACATGAACCATTAGTATGTCAGATATCCATTACTGAGTTAAATTTTTGTCTTGAATACAAGCCTTTATATTGATCTACAATCCAAATTCTGGACATAGAAGAAAAAAATTACAAAAAAATCAATAAAACCAAAAGCTCATTCTTTGAAAGGTTAAACAAGATTGATAGACCCAGAACTAGACTAAACAAGAATTAAGCCCAAATAAACACAATCAGAAATGCAAAAAATGAAGTCACAACTGACCCTTAAGAGATACAAAAGATTGTCAGATTTACTATGTGCACTTGTATGGAAACAAACTTGAAAATCTAAATGAAATGGAGGACTTTCTGACATCACACAACCTCACCAGGTTGAAACAAGAAGAAATTGAGACCCTAAAAAAGACCAATAACAACCCAGGAAGTGATGATGTCATTAAAACAAAAAAAAACAAAAAACAAAAAAAAACTACCTATACAAAAACCCTGGACCAGATAGCTTTCCAGCAGAATTCTACAAAACATACAAGGAGGAACTGATACCAATCCTATTGAAGTTATTCTAGGCAAATGAGAAAGATGGAACTCTCCCCAAATCATTTTATGAAGCTAACTTCACACTGATACCCAAACCATGTAAAGATCCAACAATGAAAGACAACTACGGACCAATATCTCTGATGAACATAGGTGCTAAAATTCTTAACAAGATTCTAGCAAACCAGATCCAACAACACATCTCAAAAATCATCCACCATGACCAGGTAGACTTCTTCCCCAGGATGCAGGGCTGGTTCAACATCTGCAAGACCATAAATATAATTAAATACAACAACAGATGTAAAGACAAAAACCGCATGATTATATCATTAGATACAGAAAAAGCTTTTGATAAAATCCAGCACCACTTCTTGATAAAAAACCCTTGAGCATCTAGGCATAGATTGAACATACCCCAAAATAGTAAGAGTCATCTAAGAGAAATCCACAGCCAACATACTGCTAAACAAACAGAAACTGGAACCATTTCCCCTGAAAACCAGAGCAAGGCAAGGATGCCCGTTCTCACCCCTCCTGTTCAAATTAGTATTGGAAGTCCTAGTTAGAGCAGTCAGACAAGAGAAGGAAATCAAGAGTAGCCAAATAAGAAAAAAGGAAGTTAAATTATCCCTCTTTGCAGATGACATGATTCTATATCTAAAAACCCAAGACAATCTGTCGGAAAACTCCTTACATTGACAAAGGACTTTGGCAAAATCTCAGAGAATAAAATGAGCAAAAACAAGTCACATCCCTATACACCAACAATAAACAAACAGAAACCATAATAAAAAGTACAACCCCATTCACAATAGCCACACACACACACAAAAAAGTAATGAAAAGAAATACCTTGATATCTTCCTAACCAGAGAAGTCAAAGACCTTTACAACAAAAACTCAAAACCCTGCTCAAAGAAATCAAAGACACAAATGAATGGAAAAATATCCCATGCTTATGGATTGGAAGAACCAACATTGTTAAATGTTCATTCTACCCAAGGAAATCTAGAGATTTAACACAATGCCCATTAAATTACCAGCAGTATTCTTCTCAGACCTGGGAATAACAATACAGGCATTCATATGGAAATATAAATGACCACAAATAGCCAAAACAATCCTCAGCAAAAATAAATCAATAAATAAAAATAAAAAATAAAAAATGAAGCGGGAGGTATCACCCTCCCAGACTTTAAACTTTATTATAAAGCCACAACAATCAAAACAGCCTCATATTGATACTAGTACAGGCATATAGACAGAACGAGATAAAGATTCCAGAAGCAAAACCTCAATTTCTCAGTCAACTCATCTTTGACAGAGCCTCCACCACCAACCATGGGAGGAAGAGAACCTATTCAGTAAATGGTGCTGGGATAACTGGCTGACCACATGCAGAAAATTAAAACAAGACCCTTGCCTATGACCATACAGAAAAATCAACTCTAAATGGATCAAAGAACTAAATGTAAAACCTCAAACTGTAAGGACCTTAGAAAGTGCAGGAGACACCCTTATGGAAATTGGAATTGGCAACCAATTCCTTGTCAAAACCCCATGTGCCCATGCCATAATAGATAAGATAGACAGGAGGGACCTCATCAAACTGGCAAGCTTCTGCAAAGCCAAAAAAATCATCGAGAGAGAGTGGGAAGACAGCCCACAAACTGGGAAAAAAATTTTGCCAACTGTCTATCTGACAAAGGCCTAACATATAGGATCTACAAGGAACTCAAATGCGCTGAAAGGAAACAAACAAACAAAAAACCAGTCCCATTACAAAGTGGGCAACAGATTTGAATAGACACTTCTCAAAAGAAGACATATGAGCAGCTAACAGGTACATGAAAAAATGCTTAGCTTCACTAGTCATCTCAGAAATGCAAACTAAAACTACACTGAGATACCACCTAACTCCAGTCAGGATGGCCATCATCAACAACTCAAAAAGCAACAGATGCTGTAGAGGGAACATTTCTACATTGTTGGTGGAAGTGCAAATAATACAACTTCTGTGGAATACAGTTTGGTGATTCCTAAAAGATCGAAAAATCAACTTCCTATACAACCCTGCAATCCCCCTACTGGGAATATACCTGGAGAAACTCAGATCACTTTATGAAAAAGATACCTGCACATGCATGTTTATTACAGCATTGTTCACAATAGCAAAAGCATGGAAGCAACCATGCTGCCTATCGAAAGAGGACTGGATAAAAAAATTGTGGTACATACACAATGGAATATTACTCAGCCATAAGGAAGGACAAAATTATGAACTTCACAGCAACTTGGATGGACTTAGAGTCTATAATACTGAGTCATCTATCACAGAAACAAAGGACTGAGTATCACATGTTCTCAGTCATAAGTGGACCTTTAACAATGATCATAATACTATAAGAAAGGGATTGGCAGTGGGAAACTGCCAGGGGAGAGAGGCGGCAGGATTAGCAGCAGTGGGAAACTGCCAGGGGAGAAAGGCACACCTCATCAACATGGGTACCTGCATAATAAGCATTTGTATACCTAATCCTGAATTGTACCCTGCATGCATATTCAAATAAATAAATATTTTGAAGCAATTGAAAGCTTCTTGTATATGTATTTTGTCATCTTGCATGTGTATTATGTATTCCTGTACTGATTTTCTATCATGGCTGTAACAAATTCTTAATGACTTAAAATGACAACAGAAATTATCTTAATGACTGAAAATGACAACAAAATTTATCTTACAATTCTGTGTCAGAAATCAGACATGGATTTCACTGAGGTAAAATCAAGGTGTCTTCAGGGCTATTCTTTTCTAGAGATTCTAGAGGAGAATCCATTTCACTGCATTTTCCAGTTTTTGGAGGTCACTCACATTCCTTTGTTCATGATCCCCTTCCATATTCAAAACCAGCAATGTTGCATCTCTCTGACTTTTCTGTTATCTCATGTCTCTGACCATAGATGCAAGGGCTCTATTGTAAAGGGTTCAAACAATTAAAATGAATCCTATTTGATTCATTATAAGCTCCTTAACTTTAAGGTTCTTAAACCTAATCTTTTTCTCATGTAATATACCAAATTCACAGATTCCAGAAATTAAAATGTGGATATTTTGGAGGAACCACTATTCTTGGTAATACAATTGCTTATCAATAATCAAAATTATTAGTTAATTAAAATCATTATGTAATCCAGATAGTAAACAATTTCTGAGAAGATACCATATTCCTATAGATGTGATAGATAAATTTCCAGAATTATAGTAATCAATTGAAATCAGCTTCCAGTTCATATGTATAGTTAATGCAATCATATCAGTATGTAAAAACTGTCACAGTGACAGAAGAAAGTATATGATAAATATTTATTTCTCATAGTTTGTTGTACAAACTAGATGCAGTCTTAGATGATAAACTCTTCTTAGAGTTTATCATGGAGAACATAAACATTAAAAAAAGTATAAAAAATAATTACACACCTTTAGATGTACTGTGAAGGAAAACATGGAGAGTCATGAAAGTGAATAATGGAACCTGACTTAGTTTGGGTGGTTAGAAAATGTTTGCTAAGAAAATAGCATTTAACCTGAGAGCAAAATATGAAGAATTGGCTAGGGAAGGGAATCTGAGGTGCTGAGGAGTATTCCAGATAGATAAACAGACTGAAGCAGAATCAGCTCAACACTTGGTAGAAGTTAAAAAAAAATACCAGCTGGATTGAGTCTTGGTGAATGAAGAAGGGAGGTGGGAATGTATGAGCCTAGGAAATCATTAAGGGAATGGTAGCCTTGGAGAATAGGTTAATCCCACATATAGTGATAGGTCAAATGACAAAGCATAGGGAAGGATATGGACATTATTTTCTTTTTGGCTATAAAAGTTTGATTTAAGCGGTTTATTTACCCTCATGGGTAAAGTTTTGGAAATTTTAGATGTTGAGTAGATTTTGTTACAGCAGAATTAAGTGGACCTTTTACATAAGTATAAGGCAGGTTTTATAATTAAAGCTAAGAAGTTTTCCCAAAGTCATTAATGACCTGTGATCTTAAGACTAACTAAAGCCAGGCTTGGTGGCTCAGCCTGTAATCCTGCACCTTTGGGAGGCTGAGGTGAGTGGATTGCCTGAGCCAGTGGGTTCAAGACCCGCCTGGGCAACTTGGCGAGCCCTCTCTCTATAATAAATCAAAAAACTAGCTGGGTGTGGTAGCGTACGCCTGTAGTTCCAGCTACGTGGAAGACTGAGGCAGAAGGATCGCCGGAGCCCAGCAGGTCGAGGCTGCAGTGGCCGGGAGCGGCCACTGCACTCCAGTCTAGGTGACAGAGTGAGACTCCAACTCAAAAAAAAAAAAAAAAAAAAGACTAACTAAAACAAGCCACAAAACATACTTAGCCACCCAAGTTATATCACAGCTCAAACATAGAGACTTTTGTTTCAGAATTGTGTGAAATCTTGGAAAAGACAACATGTAGACACTCCTAGCTTATCTTTTTATTTTGGGAAGAAGAACTAAACTACCTAGAATTTTTTGAACCCTGTATCTTCCAGAAAGTTTTATCCTCTCATACTTCTTAAACATTTGGAGTCAGTGGAACATTAATTTATGGCTATGATTCTTAACACAATTCTCTTTCTATAGTCATACCTTTTTCAATCTCTTGATCATTATTAGATTCATATCTTTAAACCCTGCTTTAACTTCATTTTATTGCTCAGTTAAGTGCAAAGTGCTTACAATAAAGCATTTATTGGAGTTACAAATCTATATCACTCTCTGGGTAATCCCCTTCTGGGAAAATTTCTGTCTACTGTTTCTTTGGGATGGACAAAAAGTTAACACCCTTAACCACAGCTAATCACACCAAAATTTGACTATGGATTGGAGAATAAACCATTTAGAAGCTGATTTGTGATTAATGACACATAGGTTTGCTCCTAAAGATGACATCGATGAATGAGTTCTTTCTCACAGCAAATTGCATGGAACTGGAGACCATCATACTATGTGATCTTGCACAGAAACAAAGAACTGAATACCACATGTTCTCACTCATAATGGGCCCTAAACAATAATTACATGAACACAAGGGAGACATCAGCAGTCACTGGGCAATGCTAGGGAAGAGAGGGAAGGAGGAGGGTGGCAGGCATGTGACAACACAAAGGGTACCAGCTTCACAACTAATGGATAGAGGGCCAATTGGAAACTTAAACTTCACTTGCATGCAGCCTATCTATGTAGTTAATTCTCACTTTTACCTCTCATCTTTATAATAAAATAAAATTTTTGAAAAATGATTCTCTCTCAGGAAGTCAAAATCTGAAAAGCTAAGAAACTATTCTATTTGGTGATGAAGACCAGCACCTCAAAATCACATATGAAAGGCATATATATATATACACATATACAAATATAATATAAATACAAAGATATACACACACATATATAAATACACATGGAGAGAAAGAGAGAGAAAAAGGAGACACAGACATATATATATATACATATATACATACATATATGTCTATATAGGACATATCATATGGGGGCATAATGAGGTACAGGAGAATGTCAAGAGAAAGGGCAATCAGAAAGAAGTGGTAGCAGAAGAGACCAGATAGCCCTGAGATGTAGAAAAAAATGACTTAGGTTTCTAATCTGCTAGAACCTACTCCATTCACTTGAGGATTGTCTATTCACTGTTTCAACATGTATGGAATCTTGTACTCTTTGCATTTTTAACCCCACCCATTTTTATGTGAGACAGTTTGAATACATTACAGTTGAGTAGAACATCAAAACTTTACTTAACGGCATTTTCTCCCTTTTCAAAACGATTTCTTTTTTTAAATTTAAAATTGTTGCAAAGATGTACAAAGTTAGTAATCTTCACACATGCATTCAAAAGGCAGTCAGTGTATTAAAAGGTATCTAAAAGGTAATCATTAATAATAACTTTGTCAACATTGTTTATACTCAAATAAACACTTGCTTTTTTCATTTAATAATATATCATAGATATCCCCTTAGGTCAAGAGTTATACATTTAATTCAATATCTTTAAAACTAGGATACTATTCCAAATAATAATTATAATTTAATATTTTTCCTATTGACATTAATAAAAAGAAATGAATAAATGGCAAGACATTAAGATTTTAATGTTGACTTTTTGTAGAGTACAATAAAGGAAATGATCTAGCAGATCTGATTAAGGTCAAACAGAGTAAAATTATAATTGAGAATGAGACAAAAGATAGTTCAAAATCATTATAAAAGCATGATTGTAAGAAATTTCAGTTTCAAGGAAATTGACAACATTATCAAGAACTATTAGTTCAAATTTATATCTATGAAGCACTAGAACACATTAAAACCATGAGGATCAGAAAACAAGGTTTACCATTTTAAATTGTAAAGCTTCTATATAGTGTTAGAATTGAGCTCTAACCTTTAACAAAATGATAATTCCATTGTCATTTAAATTAATTCAAATAATAAAAATATGAGAATTTACTGTCTTTTTTTAAGATACTAACATAATCAAAATATCATCACTTGATACATCAGAATGAAAATAATCTAAGTGAACACTACAATTTTATACTATACTGTTAGCCTTTGGATCATCTTTAAGCTGAAGAAAAATACACTGAATGGAATATTCCAATATGAAAAAGTATATTTTCATCTTTTGTGATTTCACATGATGCCATGATTTTTGCAACCTAACATAAATTTTAGACAACCATTTTTTTTTTTTTGGAGCTACAGAGAAAATACACAAGTGTTAATTAATTCAGCACAAAGGAATCATTTCAGGTAGCACAAAAAGTTAAAACTTTTCTTCTTGTTTTTTCCCAGTTGATGAAATCTCTTAATATCTGATACAATTGCAAATCCAGGAAATTTTATGTCAAATTTTGTGTAAAAAAGTACATAAATTATTTTATATAAAAATGTGTTTGCTAAACTTTGTAAAGACTAAGACTCACATAAAAATTATCAAATGATTAAAAGGTCTTGTGCCATAATTTTAAATGACAGAAAGACCAAAACAGATACTAATTCTTACTCAGTACTCGGAGTGAGACAATTTTAACACTAGAGCTACACTGCATGTTAATCATTTTGTTTAATTATTTTACAGATGATTATGCTTTAGATAACCGTTTGCTAAATTATAACTTATTCCTTATTATCAATTATTTTTTAGTTGAGATCTTAAATAGCTATATAATCATTCTAAAATTTTATCATAATATCCTATAAACCCTAACACCAGTTAAGTATTTCTAAAGCATCGGTTTAATGAAGCTAATGACATTTACTTTCTCTGTCACTTCACATAAAGTGTTATATCATCCATTGTTTTAATTTTTTTAGGGCTCTTTTATTGTGTTAGCATTTTATGCTAGTATTTATTCATGCATTTTATTTAATTTAATGTATTTTGTTGATATTATTGATGAAAACGCTGGAATCTTTGTTGTTTTTGATACATTTTAATATTTAGAAGGGATAAGAGAAAATTACTTTCATTATTCTCTGTTCATTATTTTTGTTTGTGGCTTACTGTGTTCTGTATTAGAACATATCTTTAAATTATAAAATTAATAATTATTTTATTTTCTATCCCACATTCATTTACTAATATAAATTGTTAAACAAGTAGTAAAATCAACATGTTAAGAATACCTTTATATTGTTTAAATGACTAAAGTAAAATCAACTTTTACCTTATGATAAAATTTATAATTCCCCCAGTAAACATTTAAATGAAATTCATATTCTTGATTCTACCAGAGACATTGCATATTAAGACACTAGAACTAATAAAGGCACTGGAGTCATATTGATTATGTCTAATGAGTCTCGTAAATTAATGGGTCACCTGCTGGTTCAGGAGCTAGTACAGATATGTAAGTGGGTAAAAATGAATGGTTTTTAACTTGATTTATAGGTCCTGAAATCAATGATGAAAACAATTAGAGTAACAAAGTCTTCAGCCAAATGATTTAACAAATATAATCAAACATTCAAATTATGAATATTTTTAAAATGACTAGGTTGCTACATCATCTAGTGTTTGGTACCTGAGCTCATTAATAACTACTTCATCAATTAAAAAAAATTATTGCTTCATTGCTGTTTTATTTTACAATAGGCAAAGTGTTAATATGATGTCTTATTCAAATATAACAAATACGACCAACTCAAAAATGTGTGCACAACTGATTCATTTGCAGGGTTTGACCTAATAATGATAACTCTGACACCAATAATAAAAAATATTACTTATAAGATTCCCTCATTTGTTGAATATCTACTCAGTGCAAGTCATGTTCAAAGCAGTCAGATAAAATGGTAAACCAGAAAAGCAAGGTGAAGAGATATAGAATTCAACATTTACAGACAAGAGGCTTTCAGATAGTCACTAATGCTATAAAAATTCCATTTGAAGGCCAGGCTCCAGCACTTTGGGAGGCCGAGGCAAGTGGATTGCCTGAGCCCATGTTCAAGACCAGCCTGGGCAATTTGGTGAGACCTTGTCTCTACAATAAATCAAAAAATTTAGCTGGATGTCGTAGTGCACGCCTGTAGTTCCAGCTACTTGGAAGGCTGAGGCTGAAGGATTGCTGGAGCCCAGTGAATTGACATTGGGGTGGCCATGAGGTTGCCACTGCACTCCAACCTGGGCGATAGAGTAAGACTCCAACTCAAAAAAACAAAAACAAAAACAATTCCGTTTGAATGGCTATACACAGTTTTCAAGTCATTTTTACTTACATTAGTCTCATTAGTATTCATGATAATACTGATTGAACAATATTATCATACATTTACACCTGGTATTGTAGGTTTCAAAGGGGATAGAGAGCTGACTTAAGACATGGAGAAAGAGGGAGACAAACATTTAACTGTAGAATGAGAAAAGTCAACTTGATTATATAAAAATAAACCATTTTCTAAAAACTACAATTCTCATGCTCCAAATAAGCTGATTAGAAACGCTTGTACAGAAAAAAATTTAATATTATCTATATAATTTAAGTAACTTTCTTCTGTCTCACACTTTGTATCCTAAACCATTATTTTTGTTAGTTTTCATCTAGATACTTGTCCAAACTTCACTAACAAAATATATTATCTTTATTTTTTAACACATTCACTTAGAGTTTTATCATAAAGAACTTAATTTTCTGCTAGGCAGCATGATCCTTCAAAATGTTCCTATTCTCAGTGCTTGTGTTTAAGGATTACTGAAAATCTACCTCACATAAATTACTCAAATTTATATAAATATGTACATGCATTAAATGACACTTGGATATTTTGGTTCAATTAATCGTCTTTCAAATTATTTTAATTTTATGATGAATAGGTTAGTTATTATTCTATCAAATACCAATAAATATTTGTTTATTTTAAGAGGTCAAATTACTGAAAGTATTTAAGATCCTTCATTAAAACATGTGTCTATGCCAGATCTTCCAATGTGTCTTTTCATGGGAGTACTCTAAATAAAAGTAAGGTTGTCAAGAATATACATAGTATATGATAAATGTTTAATTCTTTAGAATGCAATTTCCTGAAATTTCTAAATATTGTTTTAAAAAATGCAATACGAGCTGGGCTCGGTGGCTCAGCCTGCAATCCTGCGCTTTGGGAGGCTGAGGTGAGTGGATTGCCTGAGGTCATGGGCTCGACACCCACCTGGGGAACTTGGCGAGACCTCATCTCTACAATAAATCAAAAAACTAGCCGGGCGTGGTATCACGCGCCTGTGGTTCCAGCTACTTGGAAGGCTGAGGCGGAAGGATCGCGGAGCCCAGCAGGTCGAGGCTGCGGTGGCTGGGAGCGGCCACTGCACTCCAGTCTGGGCGACAAAGTGAGACTCCAACTCAAAAAAAAAAAAAAGCAATACTATGGTATAATAAACCACAGTTTACACACACACACATACACACATGAGAGAGAGTTTCCTTTTAAATGTTATCAAGAATTCCCTATATTATGGTGGTTGAGCTTTTATACACTTAATCTATAGACCTCAAAAGGTAAAATATAGATTTGTAAATGCTATAATAATCAAAGGGCATAATCCCCTTCTACTGCTCCCTAAGATTTAGAGCCCAGGAACCTCTGGGATGATTGAAAGATTTGTGACTAGAAAGTTCAAGTTTGAACACTTATCTCTGCCACTCACATGACATTATATTCTTGGCATTATATTAGTTCTCTTAGCCTCTTTTTTACTCCTCTGTAAAACTGAAATGTAATTCACAACAGGTGTCAGGACAATTCAGTGGGAGAAAAACAGTCTTTTCAACAAATAGTTCTAGGACAAGTGGATTCCTACATGCAAGAAAAGGAAGTTGGAGCTCCACACCATATGCAATAATTAATTCAAAGTTTTCTTAAATTTAAGTGTTAAAACCATAAACTCCTAGAAGAAAACACGGGTGATTCTTAGTGATCTTGCATTAGACAATGATTTCTTATCTACAACAAAGCACGAGCAACAAAAGAAGATAGAGATAAACTGAATTTCATTAAAATAAAAAATGTTGTGCTTCAAAGGATACCATCAGTACAGTGAAAAAATGACCCACAAGTAGGGAAAAATTCTTATGAATCACATATCTGATGAGAAATTTGTATCCAGAATATGTAAGGGATATTTACAATCCAACAGTAAAAATGGAACTCAATTATTTAAATAGCTAAAGAATTTGAATATACTTTTCTCTAAAGAAGATATACAAATGGCCAATAAGCACATGAAAAAGTGTTTAATTTTGACATGCAAGTCAAAACAACAATAAGCTATTGCTTCACACTTGTTAGGATGACTACAATAAAAAAGATTGACTATAAGCGTCAATGAGGTTATGGAGAAATTGAAACTCATACATTACAAATGTGAATATGAAATGGTGTTGTTACCATGAAATAGAGTTCAACAGGTCCTCAAAAATTTAAGCACAGAATTACCTTATTACCCAACAATTCTACTCTCAGTTATATACCAAGAAAATTGAATGTTTATGTTCATGTAAAACCTGTGCAAAAATATTCATATCAGCATTATTTGTTACAGCTAAAAAGTAAAAGTCCTCCAATTTCCATTACTAATAAATGGATAGCAAACTGTGTTGTATTCATGCAACAGAATATTAATTAGCCATAAATGTATCAGGAATGAAGCACTGATACATCCTACCACATGGATAAACCATGAAAACATTATTCTAAGTGAAAGAATTCAAGCACAAAAGAAAATACATTTTGTTTATATGAAATGTCCAGAAAAGGCAAATCCACAAAGACAAAAAGTAGACTAACGGTTACCAGGGCCTGGGGTGTGGCAGAAATGGAAAGTGACTGCTAACAGGTTATGGGGGTTCTTTTTGAGATGACAACATTCTAAAATTAGGTAGTGGAAATGGCTGCAAAATCCTGTGAATATGCCAAAAATGTGAAATTGTACACTTTGAAGGGTGATTTTTATGGTATATGAATTATATCTCAATAAAGCTATTTTTTATACACTAGGATGTAATACTTAACCTTGGGGACGTTTCATACATATTATAAAACATATATATGTAAAATACCTAGTATGTAATGCCTGGTAGGCAGAAACTAGTATATATTTTTTTTCTTTTGTACACTAATAATGAGACTTGACACTAACAAATATATATGACTTTTAGAAAAGGGGACACATTAGCTGAAAATAAAAGATGGTATCTGTTTCTTTTTTTGTCATTTTCATTATTTGTGGCCTGATTAGAAGAAAATTAAGCAGGTGCTTATTGATATGCTCTACCACGTTATGTAAGCTTTCTGTTTCACTAATCATTCTAATTTTAGAGATTCATGAAACACAGTGACTAAAACTTTAAAAATAACTACTTCAGATAGTACTATATAAGAATTCTTACTTAGATTCCGTTTTAAATTTCTAGACTTTTAGGAAATATATTCCTCTTTACAACATATAAAAATATTAAAATGTGATAATATTTTGGCCATTATACAGAACATATAAATTTGTGTGGTTGATTAGTAACTAATCAACAATATAATCTGTATTTTAAAAATTGGGGGTTGAGGTATAAGTTTTATTATTTTCCATAATTATAACTTAAATTTTTATAATGTTCACTCAAATCTCTCTTATTAAGCATATTTATCCTGAATGTGTCAATGTTAAGCACAGGGATAAAAATTTTGTTTCACCTGGATTTTCCTTTCTCTTTTTGTTTACCAAAATTTCATTTCTTCTCATCATAAGGCAAAATTAATATATTACAGGGGTAGATATTAATGTGGTCAACCTGTAATTTCAGTATTATTGTAGGCACATGTGGAATCTGAAAATTATGAGTGCCCACACTACTTGCCTTGGCAAATGAAATATGACTGCAAAGAGCATGTGTAACTTTGAGGCAGAAGCCATTATGAGATCACGTGTAGTGTGTTCCCGTCCTTCTGCCCTGGTGATGGTATATTCCAAACAGAGAACTCTCCATCCATCTGTGCCCCATTGTATGAAATAACCTGAGGTTAATTTATAACCAGAATGAGAAATATACCTTCATTTTTTTGTTTTTTGTTTGTTTGTTGTAATCCATTGAGATTCATGGTTTTTGTTACTAACAAATAACCTACTCTCTCCTGGCTAATACAATGATTTGTGCTGTTTTGAAAAGCCTACAATACTAGTATTTTACTTAACATTTAAACATTGGATTAAATAAAATGTTCAACACCACATATGTGCTTCTCTACATAATCCTACAATGTATTCACATAAATTTTGCATTATTCCCGAAGTTTAGAGTTAATTTTAAGTTAAAGTCTCAACTTGGAGAAGCATATTGATCAGTTATATGGTGTGAAATGATGTTCATTGTACAATGTGCTTATGGTGAAATGTGTTATTAAATATGCTAGCATATGTTCATTACTTGAAATACAGATTTTTTCACACATTTGTTTCATGACACCTAAATGTAGTTTACAACACTGGGGGGAAAAAGGTGACTACTTTAAGTTAAATAAAACACTGTTAACAAATTTATTTTCTGTACTAGATAAAGCAAATGACACAAGTAATTTTGAAAATCTAAATAACAACCAGTCTCTTGATTTTATTTATTTTACATGTGTCATCTCCATATCCCTGAACACTCAGACATCATGTCTACCACAATTTAACTAAATTAACTTCTAACTATCTCCTTCCTCTATTTGAGTCTTGTTTCCCATATTTTTGTTTTTCACAAATAGGACTTTCATTAGTCCAACCTCAGCTCAACCTCAACATAAATCTCTGTTGACTACAAGATCAACTTAAACTTTTTACCCTGATGTCACGCCACATGACTTCATAATGAGTTTAAACTTCTTTCCCAAGTAGACTTATTAAATGCTTCCTCTAAGCCTGTCAACCTGAGGTATTTACCATCTCCAAATATGACTGACTCTTTCACACCCCCATTCCTATGCTGTTTCTCCTTTATATCCATTTTCCTTAGTGTTGTCCACTGAAGAATTTATTATTGATAAAGTAAATTATTATATGTCTCTAAAAAGTACAAGAAAGCATATGAAATTTTTTATCTTTTCCTTCTGATCATTACTCATTCCTCAAAAAACTACCAATATGTGCTGTATCTGCTTTTTAATCTTCTGGCAATTATGAACAGTGCAACATTTTAAATAGAATATTTAATATTTAATTTAATAGACATTCTACTACTGTATAATTTAATGCATCTTAAAATAAATTCTTTATTGTTTTTCAGTTTTTATTTTGTGACATTTACATCTTAACTTTTATTCTTTCAGTTATTTCTATTTATTTTGTTTGAAATTAAAAGCGCATGCATTCTTAGTTTAATAAGTAGGACAGTACAAAAATGCTGTGAGATGTTAACAACTCCTTCTAACCTCCATTCCCACCCTGTAGTGTAATAAATCTTAGCAGACTGCTGTATTTACTTGCCCATTTATCTCCAGTCATACAATCCTATGAAACTATGTGTGCATCCATAGGAGGGGGAGACATTGTTAGTCATTCAACTTAATAATCATTTTTCTCTTCTGCCTTATAAATAGAGGTCCCCCCCTTTTGGAAAGACAGTGGGTTTGCCAATGTGCCCTGTTAAAATATTTACTGTAATAGTCTTTCTTCCTGATAATTTGTGGCAATGAGAAGTACGGAGATGTCACTAGTGGGCTTTTGGGAAAGCTTTTAAAGAAAGATTTTTGGATGTCCCCTCTTAAGCTTGTTGAGCCTTCTGTTTTTCTTTAGTCTGAAAGATGACTATAAGAATAGGATGTGTTAGGTAAGATGGACATCTTCACAAAGATATGAACAGACACTTCACAAAGGAAGACATCCGAGCAGCCAACAAACACATGAAGAAATGTTCAACCTCACTAATCATCAGGGAGATGCAAATCAAAACCACACTGAGATACCACCTAACCCCAGTCAGAATGGCAATTATCAACAAGTCAAAATAACAGCTGCTGGAGAGGGTGTGGTGAAAAGGGAACACTTCTAGTGCAACCTCTGCGGAAAGCAGTGTGGCAATTCCTAAAAGCTCTAAATACCAATCTCCCACATGACCCCGCAACCCCCCTACTGGGAATATATCCTGAAGAACACAAATCACTCTATAAAAAAGATACCTGCACACGCATGTTTATCGCAGCATTGTTCACAATAGCAAGAACCTGGAAACAGCCATGCTGTCCGTCAAAAGAGGACTGGATTAAAAAAATGTGGTACATATACACTATGGAATACTACGCAGCCATAAAAAAGAACAAAATCATTAATTTCGCAGCAATCTGGATGGAACTAGAGTCTATAATACTGAGTGACCTCTCACAGAAACAAAGATCCGAGTATCACACGTACTCACTCATATAGTGGACCTTAAACATCCAATGCAATACTATACAACAATGACTGACAGTACTGGGAAACTATGGTTGGGGGAGGGAGATGGGATTAACAGTAGCAAATATCTGTCTGGGAATGGGGAAGCACCCCATATCAACAGGGTGCCTGAATGAAATGCAATTGTATACCTAACCCTTAACTGTACTCCACAACTTCATAATAAAAAATAAATAAATAATTAAAAAAAAAAAAAAAAGAATAGGATGTGAAGCCATATGCACCCAGGGTTAGTGAAACAAAAGATAGAAAAAGTTTTGGGCACGGAGGGTCTCAGGAAGTCACTGCACCAGTCCTGCACTACTTAATCTGCAGTTTCTTATTTTGTAAGAAAAACAATATTTATATCTTTGTTGTTTAGTTATAAATAATGAGCAATCTTCAAGGTCAATAACTCTGTACCTGATGTGTTAATTTGAAGCGCTTCATAATCATCACTAATATTGATGTAATATCATTTGTCTACTTCCTAGCTAAAAGGCTTTAAAGGTTGCTTTCAGCTTTACCTGCAGACAATATTGCAGTAAGCATCCACATAAGTAAACTCTTATGTCTTGGTGTTTTGTGATCACCATGACATAGTTCCTAAAGTGGGTTTGCTCAAAGACTGTTTATATTTCAAATTTTAATAAATAATCATTTTCTGATTACTTTCCAAAGATATGTATAAATTCATTCTGCCACTAACACATGTATCAGCTTTAGATCTCCAAATATATATTGCCTTTGTATATTATTTAGCACCACAAAATTATTAACTTTTAAAGTTAAATTTAATCAATCAGTTGAAAAATTATAGTATACAGTCATTATTTAAGTATTTATCGGTCATCTGGATTTCCTTTTCTCTGGATTGGACATAATATCCTTTAAATATCTTTTCCTTGATTTGTCTGTCATTTTTAAAAAATCACGTCTTTGAATCCCCTTGTATATGAGAGATATTACACTAAAGTATTTAACATGTGTTGCAAATATTTTCTTCCAGTCTATTGTTTGCCTTTTGATTTTCTTTATTTTGTGTTTTGCAATTCAAATATATTTTATAATTTTAGATATTATACTTCCACACATATTTCTTGATTTATTATCTATATAATAAGACATCTCTGCTGTCTTAGCAACTCCACTCCTCAGATTTAGTTGTAAGCAATGTTCCTATATATCTTTCCTGGTTTATCCACTATAATAAACATTCATTGATTTCATATCACAAAGGTTTTTAAAAGATAGCACACTTTCCTGTATTTCCACCTTTTTGTCCTGCAACTATCTGAATTATTGTTAGGCATGTCATTACTTTTACATCTAGTTTTACATGACTGTAACAGGGCAACCACCATAGCCAAGCACAAGGTCTTGGTGGTGCCTTGTGCAGAGTGTGACTGCTTTGCAAATATGATTTTATATTATATATACAATTTTAAATAGCTCATGCTTTCAGTATGATTTTTAATACAAAAACTAAAAGCAGATAAAGGTAGTTTGTGCAGTATAGATAAATTTTAATCATTCTTCACCCAGGCACTTCCTTTTCTGAGGAACTTACTCTGATCCTGTGTGGCAATAAAGTGGCCACTTGAGATGCACTAGTATTGACAAAATGCTTCAGGCCACTCCATGGTTATGAACAGCTATAAAGGCTTGTTTGAGATTTTTAGTGCTTCCCATAATAAGCAATTTTTTCCTCTTTTTTTTTGGTCTAGTTGATAAAGACTGTTGAATGCTTCTAGAGTTTGAGTGCACTTTTGGTCAACTTGTCCTTTAGACTTTCTATTTTATTGCTATTATCAGAGACTTGTAGTAAGTTCTAGTCCTCGGGGATGGCTTAGGTAAACTTTTCTTAAATTGGTGGGCGATTCAAATATTGAATAGCTGCAAGAAAAGGACATCATCCATTCTACCTTTCTTAAATACAGAAATTGGTATCTATCTAATACAGTAAGATAAAACACAGCATAGTTAGTTTGTTAAATCTGTCAGCTTTATCTATGTTAAGTCACAATCCCAGCGGACCTCTAAAATGTTAGATCAGACCAGATGGGGGTATCTGTGATCCAGTGCCACATGAAAGATGCAAAGAATTGCACAGAAGTTAGATTGAAAGACATAGCTTATTCAGAAAGTAAATTAGAGAGAAAAAGAGAAGATTCATCTCCCCAAGGTAGGGGAGAGGGGAAAAGATAGGAAACATGGTGGCCACAGTTCAAATAGCCATGTAGCCCAGCCAGAGTTTAGCAAAGCAATGGCACATGGTTACTGAGGTTGAATGCTTTTAAACCTTCCCTTTGATGGGGGCAGGTCATTAAGGTGATTGGGTGGTGGTCTGTTTCATGCCATAACAAAGAGGACAGGTAAGCACAGGTACTGACATCAGGCGATGTACAGCAGGCAGATGGGTGGGCTAGTCACATGACTGCTGGTATGGTGATGGGTCTGTGTCAAGAAGGTCATGAAGGGCTGGTTAGTTTAACTTGTTTCTTATGCAAATATTTGGAACAGAAAATATAATTTGTACAAAAACAATCTGGGGAGGAGGTTGTAAGACAATTATCAATAACTACCTCAGAGAAACCGGTTCTTCCTTGGTAAATAATTAGGAGGGTAAATTAAAACGAACTGCTGAAAAAAAAAAAAGACAAAGTTAACCAATGCTAAAATGGTTATCAGACAGTGAGGGAGAGGGAGAGGAAGGAGAAAGCTAGGTTGGTTGCTGCAGCTGTCAGTCCCCACCTTACCTCTGGAGGCAGAGGTGGGTATAGAGATGGAGGAGAATGAGAAGAAAGAAGAGTAGAAGGGGAAACAGAGAGGATAGGATAGCAAAAGTGGGTTATGAGAGACAGGAGAGTTAAATTAGCTGGGTCTGCATCTGAGTTGTTAAGGGGAAAGCAGAAAGGAGGTCAAGTAATTAAGGAAGGAGTTAAGAAGAGTATCACAGGAAGAACAAGGGGTCCGGACAGCAAGTTATTTGAAGACCTTCGGTCATTTGCTCTTGTGGCAGCAATAGAGGTCAAGTTGAAGGGAGTATCAGCAGCAAAAGTTTCACTTTCGGCCCATCTCCTGGGTTGCCTAGCTGGTATTGAGGAGATGCTTAAGGCAGGTGCTCCTCTCTAGTGAGAGGATCCTGAGAACTTTTAAAATGAATTTCAGTGAGAGAGGCCCTTAGCCATCTTGGAGTTTCTCATGAGGAATTCTAAAGAAAGAGAGGAATAGGTCTTAAGAATGGTATCTCAAGAGAGGCTCAAAAGGGAAAACCACCACCCATGACTTCTGCCAGTAGCCTGAGGGTGTGAGAATTGAGTGAGAAAGAAAGGGCATCCCCTTAACTCCTTGTCCCACGGGAAGCAGTGCTTCTGCCCAGCAGTAAGGCTCCTCAAATAGCCACATGGCCTAATCAGAGTTCTGCAAAGAAATGATGAATGGCTACTTGAGGTTGAATGCTTTTAAACCTTTCCTGTGGTTGGGCTTGATGGCTCATCCTGTAATACTAATGCTTTGGAAGGCCAAGGAGAGTGGATTGCCTGAGCCAGTGCAGTGGAGACCAGCCCTGGCAACTTGGGGAGACCTCATCTCGACAATAAAACAAAAATTAGCCAGGTGTGGTAGTGTGTGCCTGTAGTTCTGGCTACTTGGAAGGCTGAAGCAGTCGATGCTGGGGTGGCCATGAATGGGCCACTGCACTTCAGCCTGGGTGACAGAATGAGACTCCAATTCACACAACAACAACATCAAAACCTTTTCTTTGATGGGTGCAAGTTGTTAAAGTGATTGGGTAATAGTCTGTTTTACATCATCACAAAGGGGACAGGTAAGCATGGGTACTGACATCTGGTGATGTAAGGCAGGCTGATGGGTGAGCTAGTCACATGACTATTGCTATGGTGATGGGGTCTGGGTCAAGAAGGTCATGAAGGGCTGATTAGGTTAACTTGTTTCTTAATCAAATACTTGGAATAGAAAAGCTAATTTGTACAAAACAAGCTGGGAAGGGGATTGTAATACAATTATCAATAGCTACCTCAGAGAAACCAGTTCTGTCCTTGGCTAGTGATAAGAGAGAAAATTAAAGTGAACTTCTAGAAAAACATGACAAAGCTAAGCAATATTAAAATGGCTACAACTGGGCAACCCCTTCAGGTCCCCTCCCACTGTGGGAGCTTTCTGTCCTCTCAATAAATCCTGCTTTCTTAAAAAAAAATAGCTACAACTTGTATGTTGCAGAAAAAACAAATCACAGATTAAAAAATAGAATCTTGACTGATATTCATTTATAATTTCTTTGGATTTAAAGTTATAAGGTCTTGTGTCTTTAATATTTAAAAAAATTATCATTTATTTCATAAGCAAAGTTGTATCTTTGTTGTATACAATTTTTATTTATTTATTTTTTTGAGTTGGAGTCTCACTCTTGTCACCCAGGCAGGGGTGCAGTGGCATGCTCATGGTCACTTGCAGCCTTGACCTGCTGGGCTTAGGTAATCCTTCCACCTCAGCCTTCTGAGTAGCGGAAACTGCAGGCACATGTCACCATGTTCAGCTAGTTTTTTGTGATTTATTGTAGAGATGAGGTCTCACCAAGTTTCCTAGGCTGGTCTCGAACTCCTGGGCCCAGGCAATCCTCTTGCCTCGGCTTCCCAAAATGCTGCACCCAATCGTGTAAAATTTTTAAAAGGATGTAAAACATTTCATATTGAGGTCCTGTTTGATTAGCTAACTCTGAAGTTTTCTCTCTATTAATGACAATTTTAATAAATAATTACAAAATGAATAGTTAATCATGTTTAACATAATTTCTTAAACTAGTTCTATTTAGTTCTACTTTCCTCTAACTTTCATTTCTCCTAGTTATGAATGGACTTATGTTTGCCATGTCAAGAACAATATAAATCGTATATTTCATCACAGAAATTATTACACTTATGTTAGCATTGGAATTTACATGATTTCCTAGAAGTAAAGATTAACAGCAGTATAACTCAGTTCTTTTCCTAATTAAGTAACTTTTTATTTAACCAGATGCTAATAAAGTAGTGGTGAAGGGTAAATGTGCTAACAATAGCCTCAGACCTGAGAAGAAAAATACTTTAGTCTTCAGAAAGAGAGAGTTACTTCAGATAACTTTAAACTTAAAAAAAAATACGGCTTGTATTTATAATTCATGTTCAGAAAATTTAAATGGATATAATTGCAAAACTAAATCAGCAATTTTTATTCTAAATTTAAGTAATTTTTTTTCTTGTCTTTGTTTTGGTCTTACTGGCATTTGTTTCTAGAATAGTTAGTAAATTTTTTTCTTTTAACTTTCCCTTCCTGACTTTTAGCTTCAACTCATCAGCTACTTGTCCCTTACTTTATACCTTTATCAAATCTCCCTTTAAAAAAAATCAGCACACTTGTTCCCACTGCATCATCATATAGAATGGTGGTGGTAAAAAAGAAAAAAATCAGATGCATAAATGCTCATGGCTTCAGCAAATCAAAAAAACAACTTTATTTTGCTTTCTGAGCTTGACAAATAGAATCAGTATGAGAGATATCTGACCTACTGATCTTAGCCAACATAAGAACACATGGAGGGACTATCTGGTCATTCTAATTGGGAAACTGTTTAAGAAAAAAATCACAGGACTTCAATTAACACTACACTAATTGAGCAAGTTACTAATTAGCTTTGTGAATGAACTAATAACACTAAAAGTTTCTGAATTGTTGAAAAGTACAATTGAAGAAGAAAAAGGATTACACAAAATTGCTTTGTAAATTTGAAAATTCTCCATATAGTTTAGGTTTTACCATTAATAAACAGAATGGATTATGTAGAAAATATGAAGTGATGAAAAATATTTAGTCATCACTTCATAATGACCAGAATTCTTCTTCAGGTAAGGTAGTGTAGTACAGTGATAGTAGATTCAGCTCAAGACTCTGGACGGAGGAAGCATGAAAACAATTCACCTGGTAGATCCCAGGTCAGTAAAATGCAGTTTTATTATTGTCTAGTATGGTGTACAGACTACTAAGATGGTAGTCTTTGAGTGTGTTAGGACCTGTGACTTATTTCTAACTGATAGAATGTGGCAAATTAGTGAGATAGTCACCCCGTGATTAGATTACATAGGACTCCATTTTAGCTGAGTTGAGTAAGAGTTTATTTTACAGGCATTGAAGAGGTAAGTGGTTATGTTGCAAAGGGCCTATAAACAGGTCATATTGCAGGGAACAATGAGTAAAGGGGCTTTGACAAACTGAGAGCCTCCCCTGACTGATAGCCAGTAAGAAAGTGACAAGGAATTGAATTCATCCAACAACCACATGCGTTTGGAAAAAGATCCTGAATCCAGAAAGGAAAGCAGCCTGACCTGCAAGTACATTGTCACCTTGGGAGATTCAGAGCAGATGACTTGAACTCCTGATGCGAAAGCTGAGAGGGTCTTGAGAGTGTGCTGATTGTTTGGTGGTAGCATCAAGTCAGAGAAAGGCACCATAATGTGGGATTGAAATGCACCAATTGGGAGAGGGTTGAAAAAGGCCAATCAAGAAGAAGCATGCGAAAGTGGCAGTCCACAGATCTGGATATAGGTTTCTCACTCCTGTCCGTGGGGCTTACAGCAGAAGTTTTTTACTGGATTGCTCTAATTCCTCTGCCTATTTGGTTTCTTTTGTCACTAGTAGACCAGAGAAAAAAGATCACGGTTACAGCTACAGAGGATGGTGCCTGAAAGGAAAGCAGATGTACACAATCTGTGGCATCAGAAAGTGAAAGGTAAGTAGAATGATTTGATTGTTAGCCCAGGAACTGCACAACATCCATGTGATTACATCAGAAAGTGTTTCTGAGTGAAACTTCTTTTTTCATTCAAAGTTATCATCTCTACTCCATAGTGACAATGAAATTATTTTTGTTGTAGTCTCTCTCAACTCTCCCTTAGCTCCAAGCAGTGAAATTCATAAATAAGCCGTGGATAAAAAATAAATTCCTGCTCCTTGAATGAGGAATAAAAAAAGGATGAAAACTGTTGTCTCCTACTATTTCATGTCTACTTCTCCTGTGAGGTTGTTTAAGCAGTTGAGCACTCCAAGTAAATGGAAATAACTGAATAATTAAATCTAGCATACTTCCGCTTAATGCTTGTTGCTTGTCATGCTGCATCTGCCTTTCAAACTATGTATATAAACTCCAACTGATAAAATACATCTGAAGCACAAGTTTTAAAAGTATCTATGAAACTTACTATTCTCCTTGAAAGTAAAATCATTCATATTTTTATATCAGTGACATACCTTTTTAAATTTTTCTGTCATTATGAATCCTAAACTTAATTCGTAATATTTCATGCTTTCTAACATTCTTGATTTTTCAAAATAAAAATGTAAGCATTAAAATCATTTATTGGGAATTTAAGTTTGCATAAAATAGGAAAGGATGCCATTTGTGATTACATATGATATTTATTTATCAGATATGAGTTTTTCATATGATTTGAATAAAATACATGCAACTTGTATGCAAATTAAAAGCTGGACAATGGCTGTTATAGGGATAATTTTCTTTTTTCATTAGAAAATATAATTTATTTAGAAAATGAGTTAGAGAGAGAGGGAGACACAGGGGAGATTCACCTCCCCAAGTTAGGGGAGGAAACCAAAGCTTAAGAAAGCATGGCGGCCATAGCTCAAAGAACTCATGGCCTGGCCAATGTTTTGTAAAAACATTGAAATGCAATTCGCATTTATTTTTTTACTGGTTTGTTATCTGTCTTCCCATAGAGGGCAGGGCCTTCTCAGTTTTGTTAACTGCCATACCCTACGGCAGTTAGTAGGTGCTTAAAAAACTGTATATTAAATGAATGAATTGATCAATTATGCAATCCAGTTTTTTGGATTCTACATGAAATCATATGCTTTAACTTGGACTACATCCCCATGGAACTTTACAACACATGGAACAGAAAATTTCTGTCTTCAGCTTGTGAGCTTGTGCTTTGGATGTGTACAGTTACCAGGCTGCTGTGAAGTTGAAACATCAGACAACTTCAAGGATCTCAACTGAGCCAGCAAAACAAAACCTTTGTGAAAACATTCTGACTGCAACTCTTGGGTTTACAGCCAACTAATTTTATCTACACTGTAATGTGAGCAGCAGGTGTCTCCAAGCATCAATTGTTCAATCAGGCTCCTGTGAGGATGGAATGTAACCGGTTGATTTTAGACATTACCTTGAGGATGGTGCTCAAAGAACAGAAAGTCTGTTGATAGGTTAGCTTCTGTTTCCAATATATTCTTTAAAAAATTATACCATTTAAAAGATTGCTAACATTATAACTGCAAACTACTGTTTCCCTTAAAATTTCTCATAAAGGCACATAAAGAACCCTAAGAATTTTAGATACTGTAGTGGACTGCACATATTCTCCTATGCAGTTGTACCTTCCAGAAAACAGATGAGAAAAGCAATACATGCATTTTACAGTTTCAAACTTTCCTACGGATGTAGCATGTAATTATGTGTACCCTTCTCTGTGTTTTTCTATATGATAAACATTAGATCTAAGACTAAAAAATTGCAAGAATGAAAAAGTGTCACAAGCAAAATTAATGAACTATTGTTTAAATATATTTTTAAAGTTACAAATAGTTACAAAATGATCAGACAGTTGTATTGCTATACCACTTGCTGTTAAATATCATGCACACCCAATTTTTATGCATTCACATATTCAAGTTGTTTGTTTTGAATTAATATATGTATATGTTTTAAAATTACATATTAATTATATTTGGAAGTTGTGTGGTGTTTAAATGACATAACATTCTTTTAGTAAAAAAAGATGATCATTCATTTCACAATGTAACATCATTATTTAGTTACGTTCTCATTTTAGTGAAATTGCTTATTTCTATATATCAAGGTCATTGGAAAATTATACATGTCAGTTTTTAACACCAAATATATGGCCAGTAATGATTGAAAAGACAACTTTAGGAAAATATAAAGAAATAGTCCCCAAAGTTAACTAGGTTGCCACATCAATGGCTCTAAAATAGTCTTGACTCTCCCTCACTATTTCAGTAAACATCCCAAAGACTAGCTAAAATCTGGTTTTTATCATTTTTATTTGTTTATTTGTGCCCATATGCAATGCTCTGAGAGAGGAGCAATTACTTACGAATGTTTTTCCATTGCACACTCAGTAAATAAATCCCTGAAGGTGAGGAAATAGAAATAAATCCCTGAAGGTGAGGAAATACACTGTGTTCAGTTTTGAAACATGCAGAGAACAAGGGGCACAAAATTCAGTCAAGCATGATGAGTTTGAAGAACAACCAGGGGAACAGTGAACAGGAGCTGATTAGCAAGACAGAAAGAAGAACGCACAGAAGAAAGAAAGACTGGGTCTTAGAGTTCTGTAGGCTGCATGCTCTGAGTGAGATGGGGCAACAATACAGATCTGAGGAGAGGAGTGATCAATAACCTGCCTCTGTGTAAAGAATAATCCAAATGTCAGTAAGGTGGAGGCAGGAAAAACCCTTAAGAAATAGTATTACAATCAAGGAAAGTTATTTATTTTCTAAGTGGCTTGCCAGTTACTCAACAGCATTTATTGGGGGGGGGGGGATCTATATTTTCTCAGTTGACATTTAATGATTCCTTCCCTTCTACTGAGTAGAATTACTATAATAATGAAGACAGTTTGACATAGACATAAAGTATATATTATGCATATAACCAGAAATACATCTAGGTTGTATCAAGAATAAAAATAGTTTGTCAGAATTTTGATTATAATTATATTGAAATAGATCAGTTTAGTGAAAATAGCCAACTTTATAATATTGAGGATTGTCATTCAAGAATAAACCATAATCATTTCTCTCTTTTGGACTGACTACCACAACAGTAACTAACTTTTTACAATAAAAAATAACTTTTGTTTAAAAGTTTATTATAAAAAACTAATTTTTTTGTAAAGTTTGTTATGTGACAGCCATCATTCTAATCATTACACGCTTTGACTCATGTAATGTTCACTGCATTCTTAAAAGATAGCTACTATTCCTATTATTCTCATTTTATAAGTGAAAAACTGACACTCAGTAGGTTATGTGATTTGTCGCAGATCAGACAAAATGTAGGCCTATCAGAGCTTCTGCCTCTTAAAGAGCAAGCATCTGTTTGGTCTTATATCTGACATGTTATCTGATGTTTTAATAATAATTTCGTTTCTCCTTTTTTCTATCTTTTGTTATATATTCCATTGCCTCATAAAATTTGCAATCTGTTATTATTTAAGAAGTGATTTTATTTTTTTACTCTGAATCACAACTTGAACTTGTCCTTTTTGCTTTCTAAACTTTAGAAAAAGATATCTTCTAAGTTCCTGCTGTGGAAGGTGAGGAAATTAATTAATGAATACATTCTTCAACATTTCTTCCTTCACTCTTAATCTAACTAGTGTATTCTGTGATTTTCATCACAATCCCTAAAGATAGCTAATATTAGTTATTATTTTAAACTATATAACTTGTCTTTTCTGATAAATAAGCTGCAGCATTCATTTTTCAACAAACACAATTATTTGTTAGGCTTGTATTTTATTGGGTATGCTTATCTTTACTATTCCTTCATACCATATGATAGCAGGTACAATATTTTAGAGAAAATAATTTTACAATCCTATTCCAATTGTTTTAAACTTTTAGGAACTTTATTTTCCATAATTAGAAACTCACAAATGGCGCAGGATCCAAGACCATTACAACGAACATGGGCATCAATATGATTGAGAATCAGTGTAAGCTTTAATCTAACCTAGTTTAGACTGAAAGCAAATAGGTGGAGAAATTCCATATACCACAGCCATATTCAATGACAAGATGAACCACAGCCATATTCAATGACAAGATGAAGAAAAATAGCTAGAAGAAAAAGACAGTTTTTTATTCTTGATTTTACCTTAGGTATAGAGAAACTTTTCACAAGACATTGGCACATTTTTCCTCACTTGTTATTGGAGGTCTCATTTCCATTTTTGAAACTTCACTGGAAGGAGAGCTGGAATGAGCATGTTTAGTTTAGGTTAACTATCTGACTTCTTGAATGTCTGGAATTCTTTCAAAAGTTCCCCTAAATACTATCCTCTCCCTCATCTCCACAAGTGAATTATTTATTTTGAATATTTAGAGTGTTGTTGAGGAACTATATTTCCTGTAGTCTTTTATGCTCAATATATCTTCCTGGTGCTTTTATATGTAAAACACCACTGAGCACGTAATTTAGAATTCGCAATATATTCCTTCATACTCTATATACATTGCTTCACTAACTTCTAGCACTAAGAAGAATCCTTCGTATCTGCAGACTGTGCTATGCTTTCATATTTTATATAACCCCAGCATTCTCTGACTTTTGATATTTTAACAATAGAATATTTTCTAATGCAAGTAATTTCTTTGTGTGTGTGTTTTAATGGGTCATTCCGTGGTCTTAAAATCTCATATTTTATCTCTCTTCTTGTGAATTATATGTTCATTTTAATTCCCAGGAAATAATAAATTATTAATTGCTGGAAAAGTTATTCCCTTTTAAGGTATGTAATTTTCCAGAATGGACTGTTTTTTGCAGACTATGTTTATCTACCCTTGCTTTATTCCTTTCTGTGTGTTTATTTCCTTTCTGTTATCTCTGCAGCTATGCACACGTTTTTTTTACCTTCTACAGTACATTACAGAAACTACATATATTTTTCTTTTTCTTTATTTTTAGCTTGGATAATTCCATGTAGATTTTAAAAATATACATAACAAAATTAACTGTATGGTTTTTTGTTGATTTTGTTCCCTTTTCCTTGGATGCAATGTCTGTGTTAGCCCATAAAAATGTTAATGTTGGGATCTAAATTGGTTGTAGTTTTTCTTTGGCAGCTCTTCTGGTTTCTGACGGTCTTACAACATTGTTCAATAAACTTGCTGCATTCTATAACTGCTAATCTCACCCCCCTCCTTTGAGTTTCCCACTAATGCCAATCGCTTTCTTATACCATTATAATTATTCAAAGCCCGCTTATGAGTGAGAACATATGGAACTCTGTTCTTTGTTTCTGTGATATATCACTGAGTATGATTGATTCCAAATCCATCCAAGTAGCTGCAAAGTCCATATATTTGTCCTTCTTTATGGCTGCATGATATTCCATTGTGTGTATGTACCACATATTTTTATCTAGTCCAGCTTCAATGGGCAACATGGTTGGTTCCATGTTTTCGCTATTGTGAATAGAGCTGCAACAAACATACATGTGCAGGTATCTTTTTTGTAGAATAATTTGAGTTCCTCTGGGTATATTTCAAATAAGAGAATTGCTGGGTCATATGAAAAGTCAATTTCTAGTTCTTTCACAAATCGCCACACTGTCTTCCAAAGAGGTTGTACTAGTTTGCATTCCCACCAGCAGTGTAGAAGCGTTTCCTTTTTCTCCACATCCTCCCCAGCATCTGTTGTTTGTTTTATTAATGATGGCCATTCTTCCAGTGTTAGGTGGTATCTCAATGTGGTTTTGATTTGCATTTTTCTGATGATGAGTAAGCTGGGCACTTTTTCAAGTGTCTGTTGGCTGCCCATATATCTTCTTTTGAGAAGTGTCTATTCATGTCTTTTGCCCACTTTTTAAAGGGGCTGTTTGTTTTCTTCCTTTTGGTGCATTTGAGTTCCTTGTAGATCCTAGATGTCAGGCCTTTGTCAGATATACAGTTGACAAATGTTTTTTCCCCCATTCTTTGGGCGATCTCCCTGCTCTCTTGATGGTTTCTTTTGCTTTGCAGAAGCTCATTAATTTGATGTCTCATTTGTCCATCTTATTTCTTAAGGTATAGACCTTTAGCATTCTGATAAGAATTGGTTTCCAGTTCTAATTTCTGTAAGTGTGTCTCCTGTGTTTTCTAAGATTCTTATAGTTTGATGTTTTATGTTTAGATCTTTGATTCATTTAGAGTTAATTTTTGTGTATGGTGATAGGTAGGGATCCTATTTCAATCTTCTGCATGTGGTCAGCCAGTTTTCCAGCACCATTTACTGAATAGGTTCTCTTCTCCCTAGTGGTTGTTGTTGGAGGGTTTGTCAAAGATGAGTTGGTATTGAGACTTTGCTTTGGGAATCTCTATCCTGTTCCATTGGTCAATGTACCTGTTCTTGTACCAATACTAGATTGATTACTGTAGACTTATAGTAAAGCTTGAAGTCTGGAATCGTGATCCCTCCTGCTTTGTTTCTTTTGCTAAGGATTATTTTGACTATTCATGGTCGTTTGTTTCCATATGAATTTCTGTATTGTCATTTCCAGATCTGAGAAGAATGATGTTGGTAATTTAATCTATATTGCGTTGAATCTGTAGCTTGCCTTTGGTAGGATGGACTTCTTAACAATGTTGATTCTTCCTATGCATGAGCTTGGAATATTTTTCCATTTGTTTGTGTCTTAGATTTCTTTGAGCAGTGTTTTGTAATTCTCATTGTAAAGGTCTTTCACTTCTCTCGTTAGAAAGATACCAAGGTATTTCATATTTTTGGTGGCTATTGTGAATGGTATTATGTCACTAATTTGGGTCTCTGCCTACTTTTTGTTGATGTATAGGAATGCAACTCTTTTGCACATTTATTTTGTACCTTGAGACTTTGCCAAAGTCCTTTATCAGTGCAATCAGGTTTTGACAGATTCTCTTGGATTTTCAAGCTATAGGATCACATCATCAGCTAAGAGGGATAACTTGACTTCCTCTTTTCCTATTTGGATACTCCTGATTTCCTTCTCTTTTCTAATTGCCTGAGCTAGGACTTTCAGCACAACATTGAAAAAGAAGGGTGAAAGTGGGCAGCCTTACCTTGTTCCAGTTTTCAGGGGAAATGTTTCTAGTTTCTGTTTGTTTAGCAGTATGTTATCTGTGGGTTTGTCGTAGATGGCACTTACCATTTTGAGGTATTTTCCTTTTATACCTAGGTGTTTGAGGGCTTTTATCAAGAAGGGATGTTGGATTTTATCAAAAGCTTTTTCTGCATCTAATAGAATAATCATGTTGTTCTTGTTTTTACATCTGTTCATTTATTTAGTTACATTTATGGTTTTGAGAATGTTGAACCAGCCCAGCATCCTGGGGCTGAAGCCTACTTGGTCATGGTGGATGATTTTTGAGATGTGTTTTTGGATCCGAGTTGCTAGAATCTTGTTGAGGATTTTTTGCATCTATGGTCATAAGAGATATTGGCCTGTAGTTCTCTTTCTTTTTTTCATCTTTACCTGGTAACGTTACCAGTGTAATGTGAACTTCATTAAATGATTTGCGGAGAATTCTGTCTTTCTCAATTGCCTAGAATACTTTCAATAAGATTAGTATTGGTTCCTTCTTGTACATTTTGTAGAATTCTGTTGGAAACCTATCTGGTCCTGGGCTTTTTTTTTTTTTGTAGGTAGTTTTTGTATGACAGAGTCAATTTCCTGGGTTGTTATTGGTCTATTTAGTGTCTCAGTGTCTTCTTGTTTTATCCTGGGGAGGTTGTGTGGTGTCAGAAAGTCTTCCATTTCATCTACATTATCAAATTTTTTGCTTGTAGAGATATAAATTCCCCTCTTAGAACTGATTTCATAGCATACCAGAGGTTTTGGTAAGATGTTTCTTCATTTTCATTTGTTTCCAGAAATCTTTCAATTTCTTCTTTGATTTCAGTGTTGACCCAGTTGTTGTTCAGCATCATGCTGTTTAATGTCCATGTCTTTTTGGACTTTGGGGAAATGCTGTTGATTTTGATATTTATTTTTATTCCAATGTGGTCTGAAAATGTGCATGGAAAGATTTCAGCTGTATGGAATATGCTTAAACTTGACTTATGGTTAAAGATGTGATTGATCTTGGCGTATGTTTCATGTGGTGATGAGTAGAATGTATATTCTGTGGTTGTTGGGTAGAATAATCTGTAGGTATCTACTAAGTCCATTTGGTCAAGTGTCAAGTTTAGGTTCTAGCTCTCCTTGTTGATTTTTTGTCTTGAGGATCTATATAGGACTGTCAGTGGGGTATTCAAATCCCCTGCTATAATAGTGCTAGAGTCAATATCTTTTTTTAGTTTATTTAGTAGTTGCTTTATAAATGCTGGTGCTCCTGTGTTGGCTGCATATATGTTTAGGATGGATATTTCTTGTTGATGGATTGAGCCTTTTATCATGATGTAGTGTCCTTTTGCATCTTATAAAATTTTTGATAGCTTAAAGATTGTTTTGTCTGATATTAAAATTGCAACTCCTGCCTTCTCGTTTTCCATCTTTAACTTTGAGTCTGTGTGCATCTCTTGTAGTGAGATGAATCTGCTGGTTGCAGCAAATATGAAGTCATGGTTTCTTATCAAGTCCACCATTCTGTCTTTTCAGTGGTGCATTTAGTCCATTCCTATTCATGCTGATTAATGAAATGTGATTGCTTATCCCTGTCATGAAGCTCTTATAAAGTTTTTTTCTTTGTTTGCTTGTTTTCTTTTGGCTCTGGGGTTAATGTATGCATGTGTTTACAAGTTTCTTGCTGTGCTGTATTCTCTGTTGATCCTGTGCTCTGCTGTTCTCTTGGGAAGTGTGTTGTCAATCCTTTTCTTCTTTCTTCTGTGATTAATACCTTTTTAAGCGTCTCCTGTAGAGCTGGTCTGGAAGCTGCATAATCTCTTAGAGATTGGATATGGGAAGGATTTTAATTCTCCATCACTGATGAAGCTGAGCTTGACTGGATAGGAAATTCTTGGATGAAATTGTTTTCATTGACTACTTTGAATATAGGGCTCCAGTCCCTTCTTGCTTGTAAAGTTTGTGCTGATAGGTCTGCTGCTATTCTGACTGGTTTTTCCCGGTAGGTAGTCTGACCTTTCTCTCTTGCAGCCTTTAGTATTTTTTCTTTTGTGCCTACTTTGTGTAGGTGAATTACTATGTGTCTAGGGGTTGGTCTTCTCATTTGATGTCTTGTTGGGGGGTTCTCTGTATCTCTTGTGCTTGTCTGGCCACATCTCTGGTGAGATGGGGAAAGTTTTCTTGGATTACCTCCTGGAACACTCGTTCAAAGTTGTTCTCTTTCTTCTTCTGAGATACAATCAGGCATAGGTTCCATCTCTTGATATAATCGTATATCTCATACATACTTTGTTCTTTCTTTCTGAGTCTTCTCTCTGTTTTTTATAGATCAGGTTAATTCCATGTTCTGGTCTTCAAATTCTGAGATTCTTTCTTCAGCTAGATTAATTCTGCTTTCCATGCTTGTCATCTTGTTATTTATTTCCTGGATGAAATTTTTTATTGCCAGAATCTCTGTTACAAGTTCTTTCAGTGTTGCAACTTGTCTTTCTTGAGTCTTATTCACTCTTTCCAACCATTCTCTAATCCCTGTCATATTCTGGGGCCAGTCAGTGACTTCCACTGTTTGGGTACCAAGGTCTGATATCTCCAGAGTTTTGCCTTTGGTAGACTTGGAATTGCCTGAGGTCTTCCTTTGACAGATCTCTCTCTCTCTCTCTCTTTTTTTTTTCCTTTAGTTCTACTATTTAGTTACAGCAGGAGAGGCTTTCCCTTCTGATGTTTGCTCAGTCCTATATTCTTCCCTGATCCAGGCTCTGGATTTGTTCTATTTTGAAATAGGATGGTGGATGGGAAGTTTGCTGTTTCTTGTAGCTTTTAAAATTGAGTGTAGTGGGTGATGGGGCACTAGGAATCAGATGCTACTTGCAAATTAAAATGTTTACTTATTGTGGTATGTGTCCCCTGAGATCCATTCCCCACCTCCACCCTATATGATGATGCAAAGCAGAAACCAACACACTACAAAATAACATAGGAATAACAGCAAAGCAAAACAAAACAAACCACTGCCCGTGCACACACACACACACACACAACACACACACACACACACACACAAAACCCCAAGAAAACTAAACACACACACACATGCCTAGTACAAAGTGAATAGAGAAGAAAGACAGAAAGACCAAAGGGGGGAAAATAAGAAAAAATATATATATAAAAAAAGCGATTCAGGTAGAACCCTCACACATATATTTGCATACTCCTTAAACTATAAAAAAATGAATATTTAAAAAACCCCAGAAGAACAAAGGAGCAAGAGCCAACAACAAAATCAAAAGATGAACACTCAAACATTCACTACACACATTAACAGAGAATGACAAATAAAAGAAGAAAGAAATGAAAAAAAAAAGAAAAAATATTGGGGGGGTGCAAATCAAAGCCTCATATACACATTCATGGACAAAGGAAAAATATTTCAAAAACAGATGAACTAACAAACATTCAGAAAAATTTTAAAATTAAAAAATAATTGAAAATTTAAAAAACAGAACAAAACAAAACAAGTAAAAAAAAAATCTATCTTCTTATGACAGGTTCTGTAATTGTTCCTCTAATCAGATCTCTCCTGCAGTGCCACCTCTTTCACTCTCTCCTCAGGGAGAGAAGCAGGGAAGGAGGAGGGGCAGTGGAGGTGGGTGGGGCTGCAGTCCTCCCCTCCCACTCTTGTATAGCCAGGGAGATCTCTGGTGGGGATGTACAGGATAGTCTCTTCCCCTGGTATGTACTCTCACAAGGTTGCCCCAGCCAGGTCTATCCTGGAATGGGGTTCTCCTGTTGTGACTGATGTCCAGGCTCGGTCTGGGTTTGTCTCTCTCAGTGGTGGCCCAATTGTGTGGGTCTGACATTCAGAGGATTGCTGGGGAGGAGGGGGTTTGGGTCAGCCCCCGATTCACCACTGATCTCTTTGGAGTTCTTCCTCACCCATTTTTGGCCACACACTTTGTCCCATGGCTGGATCAGGGTAGGGGGTGGAGGGCCTGGAACTCAGCACTTGTCAGGTCACTCTGAAATTTGTGCTCTCAGGATATTTCCTCTGGACCATGATCAAGCCCTGAATAGTTGATCTGCCATTCATAGAGATGAGATCTCTGGACTCCATCCCCCTTCCAGCACCTTGCTAGGTGCTGAAGTAGTAAGGCAAAACCTGGAGCAGCCTCTCTCGTACTTCAATGGTAAGGGAGTACCTGAGGCAATAGTTTGTCCATATTCTTAGGCAACAAGTTGGAGTCTGAGGGTGGGAGTAGAGCTGGGCGGGGCAATGCAAATCTCTGCCTGGAAAATAGCTGTGTGGGTAGCTCCTCACCAGGCATGTATTCCTTCCTGGATTCCCTGATGCTCTCTCTCCAATAATCAGATCCTGCGCTCCAGTGGGTAGGGTATGACAGGTGATGGTGTGCTCCTGGTGCCAGGTGCTGGGAATCAGCTGGATTCAGCAGGCTTTTCTCAGGTATGTTCCCTCAGGCAGCAGACGTTTCTGCACACGATCTTGTGAGCTGCACTCTAATTTCAGGGTGATGGGGGCCTGCAGTCACCCTCAGAGGGGGGACCCAGGTGTATGCAGCTGAGTATCCCCTCAGGCAGACTTTCACACTCCCACCAGGGCCTGCCTACTCACACAGAGAGTCTTTATTGTCACTTTCCTCCATGGAGATTCTTACAGCTCAACCTGTAGGCTGCTATCTTTTTTTTTTTTTTTTTTTTTGAGTTGGATTCTCACTCTGTCACCCAGACTGGAGTGCAGTGGCCACTCTCGGCCACCACAACCTTGACCTGCTGGGCTCCGGTGATCCTTCCGCCTCAGCCTTCCAAGTAGCCGGAATTACAGGCATATGCTACCACACCCAGCTGATATTTTGATTTATTGTAGAGATGAGGTCTCGCTGCCCAGGCGGGTCTCGAACCCACGGGCTCAGGCAATCCACTCACCTCAGCCTCCCAAAGGCGCGGGATTACAGGCTGAGCCACCGAGCCCGGCTTAGACTGCTATCTTAAGCTCCACCCTCACGAACATATTTACAATGTGCTATTATTGTAACTGTCCTGGCAGATATTCATATCTCATGATATTCATATCTCATGATTAATTGGATTAAATGAGAATCAGAAATTTGTGACCTATGTAATCTAGTGGATTGAACTACATTTCTGGGGTCTGAATCACATAGATGCAATAATTTGAATTCTAATCAGGAATTTCTATAAGTCAATTTGAAATCATTTGGCTGGAAATCAGTAATAAATTGTATCCTCAATTTGGCTGGCTATGATTGTGACTAGAATTAGAATAAAGAAAGACTGCTGTAGGTTCCTTGAATATGGAGGGGATAGGAGCATCAGGGGTATGGATCAATCAGTGAAGAGGAAACCCTACGTTCTAAGTGACTCAATAAAGGTAGGACTAGGGAGGCAATTGTTTTAATCAATTTGCTAGACTTTCTTGGTATCTTATTTGGAAAGTCACTGACATGGGTTCTAAGGTTCAAGAGGAAGTCTCAGGGAACTTCTGATCTAAACCCTCCTTGCATGCTCAATTCAACCATGGGTAGTTAAGAGAAGAAAAATAACCTCAATGGAAATACATGAGCTTGTCAGTTTGTAAGAATCCTAAACATGAGTCAAAGGTGATTGGGTAGAAAGAAAAAAAGAGATCTTAGCCTAATGTCATTTGCTAAACTATTGAGGTAAAAAATTGGTAAAGCAGATTGCCACAGTACCCTGTGACTAAGTTTTTGTCAAATAAAATATGGAGACTATTTAACAAATTGATTAAAACAATTGCCTCCCTTGTCTTTTCTTTATTGAGCTACTTTGAAAAGTAGACTTTCTTCTTTTCTGTTTAATCTGTAGCCTAATCATTCTGTCCCTCCTAGACATTTTATTTAGGAGGCTTATAAGAGTTGTTATCTTTATTACCAACCATGGTAATTGCCCTTAATGTCTATCACCAGCCCTCATTTCCAAAATAAAGGAAACTACCTGTTATTTAAATTTCTTCTTTCCTTATGATTTTGATTTCTTCGTCACTTTAGGTGACTATGAATTTTAAAAGCCTAATTAATGCAACATATCTTCTCTTGTCAATTTCTTCATCTAGAGTGACATTGGCAACTATCAAGTACAAAGTCTTCTGATATCGGTTTATCACCATCATTGTCACTATTATTTGCATTTTCTTTTCTTTTTTTTTTTTTTTTTTTGAGTTGGAGTCTCACTCTGTCGCCCAGACTGGAGTGCAGTGGCCACTCCCGGCCACTGCAGCCTCAACCTGCTGGGCTCCGGCGATCCTTCCGCCTCAGCCTTCCGAGTAGCCGGAATTATAGGCGCGCGTTACCACGCCTGGCTAATTTTTTGATTTGTTGTAGAGATGAGGTCTTGCCTACCCAGGTGGGTCTCGAACCCGCGGGCTCAGGCAATCCACTCACCTCAGCTTCCCAAAGGCGCGTGATTACGGGCTGAGCCACCAAGCCCGGCTTATTTGCATTTTCACTCATTTTTAAGTTCATGTGATTTCTATTCATAAGATTTTTATTTTTTCCACCCTTCTCCAGTGAGATCCCAATGCATTTGTTTGTGTTTTTAGAAAAATCAAGGGATACAGTAAATTAAAAGGGACAAGAAAACAAGCAAACAAAATCCAAAAGCATAATTTAGTCTATTTAGACATAGAAACATAACACCTAAATTGATTTTTTAAATATCTGCAGAGGACTGTCAAGAACTGTAAAAAATCTGGGATCTTATCCTGCTTGTCAGTTAAGTTATTATGTTACAGTTTTATATATGCCAGCAGAAGATACTGTATTCTGTATGGCACAGCAGGCAGCAAGAACTTTATCATGGTTCTCCTTTGCTCCCTAAGTCCCACAGGGGTGCAGGGTGTATAGTGCCAGACCCCCAGTGATCCCAAAAGAGAAGTCACTCTGTCTGAGAGGCAGAATAAATGACCCAGAGACAATGAATGAGACATGGGATTTATTCAGAGAAGATGAGGAAGGTGGTCTAAGAGTAGCCAACTAAACAAGCAAATTCAGCTCTTGACTGTAAAAGGCACCCAGCTTATATAGTATTTTACATAAGACAGAGCACAAGGTTCAGCATGAAAAGGGTAGGGTTTCTAATGCACAGGTGCAGTATGAGAAGGAACTTGTACATATATCACATGTACGAAAAAATGATTGTGAATTAACTCTATAGGTGGGATTTTTAGTATTATAATGAATTAAAGGTGAATTGAAGGTAATCAAAGGATATGGGCATTGATTGAGGCAGGTCTAATCTGGTTTGAATCAGCCTTGTGGGCTGACTTCCCCAAGAAAGGGTACCAAAGAATATTCATTATGCAGCCGCGGTTAGCAGGCACAGAGAACACTTCACCCATGCCCTCAGCATGATCTGCATGCCCATGTATGGAGCCTGAGGGAAGGCAACAGTCAGGTTGGCCACCCCCAGGACCCTTCTCACTCCCTATTGAAGCTATATTCAGGGTGTGCTCATGTTGTCACTGAGCATGCTACCCTTCAGGGTGATGTCGAGGCAGGCTTTTGAAAATACTCTACACACAATAGATTGTGTCACTGATAAGGAAACCCAAGCTTATGATATCCCCAATCATATAAATGTAGTGCCAAATGTTTGCCCAGATAGGGACATTATTTTGCTATCCTGGACAGCAGACCAATCATCCTTCTGTTCCACTCTTTCTATATTCTAAGGCTGTTTACTGTGAAAACATTCTTGAAAAGGTAGTCCAAAACAAATCTAAGAAATGCAAAAATATCATTAAGAACAATCTCCCCAAAAGAACACTGACTACAGTACACTCTATTTACTCTCTTTCCATTAATACTCTGATTTGAAAGCTTCTCCATGTTTTTATTTCTCAAAATAATCAGCTCAAAATAATCCTTATGCCAAGGAGTCATATTTTGGGTTGGCATATTCTGATCTCCTGCAATGAACAAGTATGAAAGTGGCACTATCATTTTATCCACAACCATTGCCTACCATGTGGTCACATGGTTATATCTACCTATAAGGGATGCTGAAAAATGAATCTATTTCTGTGTTTAAGAAAAGGTATTGATTTTGGAATTAGTTGGGCAGTCTTTTATACATCCAACTTAGATAAATGTGATCTAAATTTAGGTTTTAAAAAGCTCATCTCTAGAAAAAAATGTATATTTATAATACACATTAAATTTTATTCTAAATTTTGTGTGCTTTGAGTAGATCCACTATGGTACAGAATTAATTTCAAATTGCCTTTTTGCCATTTAAATGTTGTTCTGATATGACACAAATACATTATTGGTTAATCCTTTATATCAGTTAGAGATTTAGAGGATTCAAAAGAAAGATTTAAATCCAACTCAAAATAATGTTTATGAATGTAATGCCATAAGAGAGTAGGAATTTTTAATTATTTTTAAATTTAATTATTATTTTCCTATCCTGGACAGCAAACCAATCATCCTTCTGTTCCACTATTTCTATATTCTAAGGCTGCTTACTGTGGAAACATTCTTGAAAAGGTAGTCCAAAACAAATCTAAGAAGCACAAACATGTCATTAAGAGCAAGGAATTTTTAGATATTGAAATGTATCCAAAAAAAATAAAAATAATTTCAAGGAGCAGGGGGCTGCTTAAAATGCTTTATTATGTTTAGAAGAAAGTGAGAGCGCTGGTTTATTTATAACGATTCCTGTCTCAACTTATTTACTCATGCTGCATGCAGAGAGGAAAAGTAAAAGTAAAATAATGCTTGGCAAGGTCAATCTTTGGGAGCCCTAAACCAAGGAGAGAATTTTGGAGAGGAATAAAGAGGGAGAATTAATTTGAGTAAAATGTAACTTAGTGGATGGTTTAGGTTTTTGAAACATTTTATTAGAAATCTCTTCTTCCTTGTGAGGAACTAGAAAGCACACCAATATTGGGAATAGAGAATAGCAGTTTTTCTTGTACTTACATCTAGTTTACTTGAATTAAATTTAACTGTTTAAAACCACTTCATTTTAGTATTTCATGCTTGTAATCCCACTCTGATATTAGCATTGTGCACGTGTGCTTTGTGCATGATCTCTGCTTTTATCTCTCTGTTTTTTCTCAGCATTGTTCAGAAACCATTTTTCCTTGTTGCTATGTGCAGTTTCTATGGTAGTTTTTGCCATTAGTTTTGTTTCTCAAAATAACCTCTACACTTTTTCTTTGAGAAGAAGAATCACAGAATGAATAAACATTCCTAATCCAAGCTAATATCAGAAAATTTTAGTCTTAAAAAATTGAACAGGCGTCATCATTCCTCTCAGTTATTTTGTTTAATGATAGTGTTGGAGATACCACCTTTAAATATTTAGTTTAATATGCTACATAGAAATCTGGAGAAAGATAAGAATTATATGTTTAATCTGCATTTTACTCTCCCTGTTCAAAACCTGTTAGAGCACTCTATTCCAACAACAACGAAAACAGCTACCATTTATCTAGTGTTTACTGTTACAGGTTCAAGGCCAAGCACTCCTTTCTCTTCCATACCAGGGATCTAGCTGAAGAAATATACATGAGGATCTCTAGCCCAAGGGGAATCAAGTAGCAATATTACTAATTTATGCAAGCAACTTAAAATGCCAAATGCAGACAATCTTTTACATGCTGGAATGAAGAACAAAACCAGAGGCTTAGATCAGTGTCTAAAATGGTATCAGCTATATCACAAACCAATCCTTAATACTGAATATTCTCCTTTAGGGTATGTTGCAAGGAGAACTAGGTCTGAACAGGCCCAGGTAGCAACAAGGAAGAGAACTACAAGACTCAGTAATGTGCAATCTGGATCCTACCCAGGTTTACTTGTGATAGAAAAGCAAGAATTCTAGGATACATTCTACTATCTTTGACATAAGTGATAAAAAAATAAAGAAAATATTAGTGACAAGAAAACCCACTTAATTTGTATAATTCAGCCCAATTAATGTCAAGCACAGCCCAATCAGATGAATGCTTGTGATGGTTAATTTTGGATATCAACTTGATTGGATCAAAGAATACCTAGAAATCTAGAAAAGCATTATTTTTATACATGTCCATGAGGGTGTCTCTGGAGGAGAACAGCATGTGAGTTTGAGTGGACTGGGTGGGAAAATCCATCCTCAATGTGAGCAGGCACCCAACGAATCTGCTGGGAGTCCAGAGGAATAAAAAGGCAAATGTGTCAGATCTATCTGCTGGAGCTGGAATACACTGTTCCTCACCTGTCCATGGATAACAATACCAGACTTCCTGCCCTTTGAACTTCAGAACTCACCAGTGGTTCCCTAGATTCTTTTGCCTTTGACCTCAGTTTCCCTGGATTTAAGGTCTCTGGACTTGTACTGAGGACTGAGCTACATTACAAACATCCCAAGGTCTCTAGCTTGCAGATGGCTCATTGTGGGACTTCTTAGCTTCCATAATCACATTATCCAAACCCCTAATAAATCTCTCATATCTCTCTATTTATAACCTATTGATTTCTGTCTCTCCGGAGAACCTGACTAATGCAGTGCTCCTGTTAAACTTAAGGACGAGCAAATAACTGCACTGCAAGAAAACTATGGAAGTGGATTCCTTCCTTCCTGGCCAAGACTGGAATAAGAAAAGAGCATACCCCCATAAACTCATGATATGCTTGGTATTTACATTTTTGTAATGTCTTTATCAGATGTTGTTATGCATTTCTGCAACTATTATTATAGATTTGAAATAATCAAATATTTTATAGCAAGTAAATCATCTTGTTTCCCCTAAAATCTATTTCTAATCTTTGTCTGTCTTTATATTGCAGAGCGCTTACCCTTACAGATTACATTTCCAAAGCTGCCTTATACCTGGCCAATAGGAAGTACTAACAGGACATGGGGGGTTTGTTGTAGAGAGGAGAAAAAAAAACTTGGTGTTTCTCTTTCTGGCTTCCAGTTTCAAGTGGAGTATGGTACAGTGGGGCAGCTACAACTTCTTCATGGCTTTATGTCCCCTGGGAAGTCAACCCCTTCCTCTGTGGTCCCAGACCCTGATAGGAAACTGTCTGGGTGGTTTCCTCTCCTACTAAATGGACCTTCATCTAAGATTCCAAACAGGTAGTTTGAGATCCTTGTAGTAATATCACCTCTTCCATTTATCCTACCATTCTAAATGTGGAGGGGACTTTTGTTACTTCCTAATATCAGGTTCTTCTTTTTCAGGTTTGCTCTTTAAGCAATTTTATTATTTTGCTGACTAATTTCAAACTGCATGTGTTCTAATTTCCTCAAATGTACACCAGGATGTTAAACTTAAATATTTAGTACCAACTTGTGAAAAATATATAATTTCTGGATATGTATATATATCTTTATATATATAGGCATACACAAATATTCAGTGGCCAGAGATTCATACAGGTCAGTGTATTTTTTAGTGTAGAATATTGAACATTAATAGAGAATTAGCCTAATGATAAGGAAACGTGGACTTATTTATTCATTCAAAAAATACTTTTGTGTTTTTTGAGTACTAACTACATGCCAGATATCTTGTGAAAAGAACAGATATGTCCCCTTGCCTTCTTGAGGTTCATAATCCATAGATCCCATCTTTGTTTCTGGCTATCTATAGTAACTGGGAAAGGAGTTGAAGGTTCCCAGCAGAATTTTCCACCAACATTTGATCATAAAAATTGTCAAATATGCCGGGCTCGGTCGCTCAGCCTGTAATCCCGCGCCTTTGGGAGTCTGAGGTGAGTGAATTGCACGAGCCCGCGGGTTCGAGACCTGCCTGGGCAGTGAGACCTCATCTCTACAATAAATCAAAAAATCAGCTGGGCGTGGTAGCGCATGCCTGTAATTCTGGCTACTCGGAAGGCTGAGGCGGAAGGATCGCCGGAGCCCAGCAGGCGAGGCTGTGGTGGCCGGGAGCGGCCACTGCACTCCAGTCTAGGCAACTGAGTGAGACTCCAACTCAAAAAAAAAAAAAAAAAATGTCAAATATATAGAAAAGTTGAAAGAATTTTGCAGTGAGCATCCATTTATTCAACAACTAGATTCTAACTTACACATTTCACTATTCCTGTTTTATCATGTAACTGTATATTTCTGGCTCTATTTATGCAAAATAAATTTTAAGGGGAAGGAGTACTTCAAAGTAAATTACAGCTCCTATCCATACACTTTTTTTTTTTTGAGTTGGAGTCTCACTCTGTCGCCCAGACTGGAGTGCAGTGGCCGCTCCCAGCCACCGCAGCCTCGACCTGCTGGGCTCCGGCGATCCTTCCGCTTCAGCCTTCCAAGTAGCTGGAACTACAGGCGCACGCTACCACGCCTAGTTAATTTTTTTTTTTTAATTTATTGCAAAGATGAGATCTCGCCAAGTTGCCCAGGCAGGTCTCGAACCCGCGGGCTCAGGCAATTCACTCACCTCAGCCTTCCAAAGGCGCGGGATTACAGGCTGAGCCACCGGGCCAGGCTCCATACACTTTTAATAAACATTCTAGCATGCATGTTATTGACTAGTTAAGTAATTTTAACAGATACTTTCCTTGCATATAATATTTATATACAATAAAATGTACAGTTATTAATTATACATTAGCATGATTTTGACTTTTATCATCTTATAGAATATTTTGATCACTGCACATTTTATGATATCACTTCTAGTCAGTTCTTGTCTCCCTCCTTGAGGAAATCAATGTTCTGATTTTTTTCTATTGATACCACAGTTTAGACTTGTCTCTTCCAAGAACATATAAATGGAATTAGGTAATATATACTCTTTGTGTAAGGCTTCTTTCATGCAACATTTTGATTTTGAGAGTCATTCATGCTGTTGAATGCTTCAGCAATTTATTAATTTTAATTACACTGGTATTCCTTTGAGTGAATATTCTACAGTTGGTTTTTCCATTCACCTTTTGAATGACATCTAAGCTCTTTTCAGTTTTTGGCTACTGTGAGTAAAACATTGAAAATTAACTACTAATAGAAAAACAGAGACTAGTAAAATGCTATTCAAAATTACAAGTCTTGTAATGAAACCTGTGCATTTATTTATCATGAATAAATGACTAGGATTAAAAATGCCAATCATATGGTACATATATATTTAGTTTTTTAAAATGAATATTTCGGTCTTGTTTCAGAAAAGTTATATTATTTTAAACATCCACCAACAACGTATGAAAGTTCTGGCTATTTAACGTCCTCACCAAAACTTGATGTTATGGTTTTTTTAAATTATTACCCTTCAGTGAATGTGTAAAATTATTTCATTTATTTAATTTGCTATTAGCACGTGGTTAAAAATGTTGAGCACTTTTTAAAGCATGTTGGCCATTTGTATATCTTCTTTTGTGAAGCATCTATTAGGGCTTAGAAAATGATGCTTTGAGGTATGGCACTATGTCATGCTGAATAGTTTGAACTAAAAGAGGTTAGACCTTAGAAATTTCAGAAGCAAATTTTGTCTCTGATCTACCTCCACCCTTCTGTCCTCCTCCCTCTTTCTTTCCAAAGTGAGTCACAGAAATTAGAATTCCTTTTCCCCAAAGCAGGTGGTAGAAACTGGAATCCCTTCTTCCCCAAAGACAACCATAAAACCTAAAAGTCTTTCCCTTCTTCCTTCTCCCTTGAAGACCCTCATTTCAGATTAGCCCTGGCCCATATCTGAGGGGAAGGAATGGTACACAGAGAGACCAAAAAGAATCTGAACAAACGGGCTTTACTGTACCCCAACTCCCATTGTATCATTAGATCAGTTTGTTACCTGCCTGTCTCTCCTTCCAAAGAAAGAGGAAGACCATATCTTTACTCTAGAATGTAAGCAACAACATACATTATGACACATGTTTATGTGTTTCTACCCCAAATACTAAAACATTCAGTATTAAGGAACTTTAATTTTCTGGAATGGGAGGGATAGAGGAGAATGGGAAAGTCAGGTATCAGTTGAATACCAGCAGTAAACTATACAGGTGAGAAAAATAGAAGATACAATGCACTGACTGGTTTTAACTATGTCTGTTTTACTAAATGTATATTAAAAATTAAACACTGTCCAAATTTTTTTCAATTGTTCTAACCAAATTTTGCAGACACTGTGATGTTGCTAGGTCTAAGAGTCATGGAGTAAGTAGTGGGGATTATCTTCTGATTTCATTATTTATACTAATAAGCATTACATACATTTATACAAGAAATATATAAATAAAAAAGAAGAAAATCATTCAAGTACATATTATACTCATCAATAAAATAATCTAGCAATAGAAATTGTCAGATTGTCACATTGTTGATTGCTATTCCTTTGAATTTTTTCAATAGAAAAAAATACTATGAGTGCGGAAAGACTTTTTACATCAGATAATTTTAACACACCAGTGATGTGCTGTGTCTTCAAGAGGCCATTCTAATGTTCTACCAAGGCAATTGGCTCAAGATTCTGGAGAATATGGTAAGTCCAGTGAATTCTATGAGCACAGGTTCACTGCAACACTCTATTTGCTCTAAAGTGAGTTCTTGTATCAGAAGCAATGCTGTGTGGCATATCATGATGGTAGATAAACTATTATGTAAGTTCATGGGTAGTATGGCTGAAGCATTGGCTGCAGAAAAAGCAAACTCATAACCAAAGTGTCTATTCCAGTCAAAACAAGGCACTGACTCTTCCATGATAGAAGAAGTCTATATATAATCAATCTGCCACCAGGTAGACTGATCATTCTGCGGGGGTGATGCCCTGTTGAGGAATGAGAGTTGATCTCTGCTGCCACCAGACTGGGCATTCAGCAGTGGCTGCATCAAGGACAGTCTTGATTAGTGAAGCAGAAGTGTATGTTATTGAACCTATTAATAAATTCCCACGTTTTCCACCAAGACCACTTTTTTCATGAGCTTATAGGGTAATGACAAGATTAACTATGGAAAGAGAGTCATGCTATTCACCTGATTATGAAAATTATTACTAAATGAAAATACTAAAAATCTTCCTCTGCTGGAGTTACCCTCTGGTGAATAGTCACATAATCTACAAATACCCCACATTCTTTGCCTTTTCACAGCTATTTATTCATATGTTTCTTCCCCCAAACTCTGCATTACCTATTTTTAACTCATGCTCCTTTCCATTTCGTTGACTCCTTAGCCAAAGTATTGGCTAGCCATTGGCTACAGCCCATGAGTCAATTTAGACTCAGAGCTCTGGCATTTTTGCTTCAAGGCAAAATAAATCACCAGGTATACTGCTCTAAATTCTGCCCTCTGGGAGGATTTTTCTTCACCATTGTACTTCAAGGTTGTCCCAGAAAAGGGCTATAGTGTTGTAGCTTTTGAATGGTGGCTGCCTATTGTGCAAATGGTCTGAAAACCAGGCCAGAGTTTTCTCTTCCTCAATCAATTGATCATAGAGAACTTGCCATGAAACCATAGATATGGGTGGAAAGAGCGAAAACAATGCAGGAAGAGAAGGGGAATTTGCTGACTTCCTCATGTAACTTGTACCATCAGGGCCTGCTCAAGTCCAGTCTTATATATATCATTTTCATTTCATTAAGAAATACTTATATGCATACTCAAATTTATGGCTTGGGTGATCAGACAACATCAAGTACATGATAAACAACTCATGTCACATCGTAACTTGGTGGTCCATTGTTACCTTTTCTGTCTTTACTGAGGCTTAGCAGCAAGCCAAAAATGTTTTGGTCAAAAGGAAAGCTGTTATCCATAGATTATAAGATAGTTTTCCCCAAAATACTAAAGGTCTGCACTATGATTCACAAACACTTCAAACATTTCTATCTGCCACTGACTCTTCAAGCACATTGGATTTGTTAATGATATTTCCCAGGTAGTCAAGCAGCTTGCATGACAGTCTAGAACTTTTGCAGAGTCTTCCCTTATTTTGGGCCCTATTCAAAACTAGCAGCTTTTTTGGTGACTCATAAAAGGGGCCAGGATAGCACACCCAAAGGAAGAATATGTTGCCTCTAAAATCCAAAAAGGACCACTAGGTTTTGTGCCTCTGTTTTGGTTGCCAGAGGGGCAAGATGCAGCAACTTATCTTTTAACTTAGAAAAGACATCTTGACATACTCTACTCCACTGAGCCTGCACAGCTATTTATTCACAGAGATGAAAGACCCTGTGTGATATTGGAATTATTTTTTATCCTCTACCATGCAAATATCTTATCAATACATCTAAAATATTTGCTATTTGTTTGCTTACTAGTTCTCATGAGCATCTTATCAGTAAAATAGACCAAGATAATATTTTGTGGGAGGGAAAGGTGATCAACCTTCCTGTGGACTAAATAATGATATAGTGCAGGAGAGCTAAAATGCCTCTCTATCATACCACTGCGGTTGGACAGTGAAGGTGTATTGTTGGCCTTGCCAGCAGAAAGCAAACTGCTTTTGGTGGTCTTCACTTACAAGTAACAATCAAAAAAGCATCTGCCAGCATAGCCAGTAGTACCAGGGAGTACATTAATTTGTTCAATCAATAAAAGCACACCTTGGAATAGCAGCTTCAATAAGGAATACCACCTGGTTAAGTTTAAGATTATCTGTTATCATTCTCTAAGATCCATCAGTTTTCTTCAGAGAACAAATAGGTGAGTTGAATAGGAATATGATCAAAATCCTTCAAGTTCATGATGGCGGCATTATTCTCTGCATCCCTCAATGAATGTGCTATTGCTTATGGTTTAGTAGTTTTATAGAAAGGGTCAATTTTAGTGACATCTTCTTGGCTTTTCTATCACAATGTCCTTATTCTACAGGTTGGAAAAACAATGTAGATGTTTTGCAGTTGCTGAACATGTATTTTCTATTTATGCACTCTGGAAATGGGAAGATTACCACAGTATTCAGTCAGAGACCCAATGAACCTATGATAAGATAAACCTTTTCTAAAACTCATTGATCACTTGACTTCCATAAGTCAATTAATTATTTTTATTAATGCACAATTACCCTGATAAATTATCATACATTCCTAAGGTTCAAAGTATAATTCTGACTATGTAGCAGCGTTCTTCCTCAAGAGAACCATGGCTTCCCTTTATTCAAGGGGTTCTGAATCTATCAACTGGTATAAGTCTGGGAATTGATAGAGACGCAGACTCTCCATTTTGGTGACCTAAGTCAGATTTCTGTTCATTCAACTGAAAACTCTTTACTTACACAAATCAAGTAAGGATTTAGTAGACTATTCATCTATCTACTTTTTTTTGTAAGGATACCATAATCAACTAGCCCAAACTACAGGATCTGACAGTCAGATAAATATAATTATTACTTTGGCTCTGCTCTTCACTATAGTAACCACAGATACCTTATCTTTGGCAATTAAGTGCAACCACCTAAGTCTCTGCCACCCCAGGATCTCATTATCCTCTTTGCATTTAGGGTTACCAGTTTGATGGTAACATTTTACAACTGAATTTCTGATTTACCTAGAATAATGACCACAGAGAGCTTCAAGAAAATTGGTAATTCCTTCAAAAATTTGTTTTTCACGTTTGTATTGAAAGATATATCCTCTGGACCCTCAAATGGTAGATGAGCATATTTTAACATGATTAATCTACACTATCATTCCTGCTCCATAGCATACCAGATATATTCTAACATTTCAATGTATTTTAGCGTAGATTATCTTTGGGTCCATATATTAGCCAATCAACAACGAAACAAATTAACAAACAAAAAACTGTGACAGGCGTTTCTAACACATTGGGTCAAAACATTGACTACAGAATCTCTGCTTAACAGGCCTCTATTAATAAGTTTGGCCTGATAAAACTTTGCTCCTTCCATTACTACATTACTATCTCAAGCCCTTATAATCTATCTCCACACATATTCTCCAGATTTCTGTGTGAATAAATTGAAAATATGCATACAATTCTTTTAGTATGTAGAGTACTTTTTCATGTACTTTTTCAAGTACTTTTTCAAGTACTTTGTACCTTACCTTTTGGAGTCTGTTAAGACTTACTCTCATTATGAGTCTATAACAAAAAAGCCTATAAAAAAAAATAGGCTGGAGTAGCTCTTGGGGAGACTCAACAGTACCTTGTGAGACAAATACCTCAAGAAGTATGTTGAAAATTTCTTCAGGCAAAGTAGGGCAACTTTGGCTGGAGCAGAGACATTGTTTTGAGTGGCAAAGAAGACCACAGAATTTAAGGGTTTGGTGTCCCCAGATCCTTCATATGTCACCATATTTCACCATATAGATATCTGGACCCATTTTCTTCCCTAATAAATACTCTCACTTTAACAGAACCATTCAGCAGATGAGTCTGAATTTAGTTTAACAGAACGATTCAGCAGATGAGAGTCTGATACAAAGATTTTTTCAAGGCAAATATAAAAGTTTCAGGTCTTTATGCCTAGCTTGAGCTGAGAATTTGAAGCCCTGAGATCAACCAATGCAGTTAAGAACAACCATCTAATATCATTATTCTTCTCAGTTCGACTACTCTAAAGTATAAACACACTGTCATCCAGAGACTTTCCCTCTGTATCTATTTGATTAGGAGTATCCAAAGGTGGTATTTTGCATATTTCTATGCCACATAATGTGACAGACAATCAGTGCCCTGTTTACCACTAAAAATGGGTCATTAGTGCCTTTAAGTCTAATCAGATTAGAGAAGCAATTTGACAAAACCCAGAACCAATTTAAAAAATGAATCCTTGATTTTCTGTACTTCTAGAACCACTTCTATACCCACATTTATCAATTAGCATTCATCAAGATAAACAGAACTGGTAATAGAGATATACTAAAAGATTTATTGGAAGGAATTGGTTTATACAATTGTGGGGATTGAAAATCCAGTCTAAAATCTCTGCGGTTGACTATCAGAAAGGGTAGGCTGAAACTCTTGAGCAAGAGTAGAAGCTGCTCTCCATAATGGAATATTTCTTTCTAATGAAGCCTGAATGTATTTTTAAGGCCTTTCAACTGACTGACTTGATTAATGTTTCTTACTTAATATTGATTATGAATTATAACTACAGGTACAAGATGCCTTCATAATAATGGCTAGATAAGTGTTCAAATGAGTAACTGTGTACCTAACTTAACATATCAACTGACCGCCATAATAGGGAATCAATTATTTTGAATACTGATAAAAACAGAAAAATATATAAAACATTCTTGCTATTTCTTCAATAGCCACAGAGCTAAAATTTTTGAAAACCAAATTCAGACTCTCATTTGCTGAATGGTTCTGTTAAAGTGAGTATATAATATACCAAATAATAAATATGTAGATATGCATAATTATAAAAGTATATCAACTAACAAATAAGAAGAAAGAAGAGAATATCAGCACATGGCCACCCCTATGAGTTAATTGATCTAGGCATTGAGCATAAAAAGCTGAGAGAAAACTAGACATTATCTGTACTTGATAGAAAAAAATAACACCATTTATAACCTTGCAAAAAGATTGAACCTGAATCTGATTAGGCCTCAGCTGCTAATTTGCTGAAAACAAAGAGGAAGGGAAAAAGGAATATTTTGAACTATAATGTGCATATTGAATCAGCCGCATTCAGACTGTGGGAAAATTTTCATATCAAATAATCCAGGCTTACCAACAGATCAATTATACAAAAATAAAAATAATGGCTAATCATCGAAGATGTATCAGTTTTTAAATGTGTCTAGGTGTGTATACTTGGGTGATAAGCTGAAAAATAGGTGTTTACATGATAGATTATTGTCCTGCAGTTAGATGCTCTAGAGTATCAACTCCAATATTTTCATAACTCTCCTAATAGGAACCAGTTTTTCTCTTGTTTGGCTTATGGCATCCATGCAATTAAGGTTTTTGCTACACGGATTCTGATACTGGGAAAAAATACCAGCGTGTAAGTTATTATCAGGAGAGCTCATAATTTTGGTATCTAATTTTTACGATGTTCAGCATCCTTTCTTCCCTACTTCCTTCTAGTTAGCAGAACCATTCATCTTTGTGGAACTTGCTTCATTTCTTCAAATAGAACTGAAACTACCACTCCCCATTCACGGTTTTTGTCTTTATGCAAGCTTGGCAAATCAGAGTATATCAACCCTTGGCTACAGTATACAACACAGGAAAGAGAAAGGGATTTATTTACTCAAATTTTTGTGACAAAATTACGCCAATCGGAGTCCTTCCCAATTTCCACTGCAATAGAATCTCACTGGCACGGATAAGCTATTAGGATGTGAGCCTGGTTCTGCCAGCATCCCCCTTTTTAAATTAATCATATGGGTAGAGTTTGAATATGAGAGAAATATAGCCTTGACATTATCAATTTCATGAATCCTACAGTGCCTAAAGCCATGGACTATAGACTTCCCAGTTATCGATGCCAGCAAATTTTCTGTTCTGCTTAAATTTGGCTTTCATTACTTGTATCTAAAATATTTTTAGTATATTGGGAACATTTGAAGATTTCTGGGGCAATATAGAGACTATGTATATGATAAGATTTTATCTCTGCTATAGACAATAAGGCATGGATTTTATGTGATGCAAGAGAACAGAATTGGATGATTTGAGAAGATATCTTCGTATTGTAGCATATAAATGTGTTTATAAAAATGTATTCTATTTTGAAAGACTTTTGTCTAGCAAGATGTTTACAGTCAACAAACTATCCCTAAAATTCTATAAGTTGAATTAAGTTTTACATTCTCTCCAGTATTCTGTGATCCTAAAACGTTCTAGACATAGATAGTATGATTGTGGTGTGCCTGACGGTCAGCTAGATAAAAGCATCTAACTGGCAGTTAGAAATGTAGAGCCCAGGCCTAGGAAAAAGTTTAAATAAAAGGAAGGGAGAGTTCATTTTAAGGAGGAATTTAAGTGGGATTATTTATCAAAAGATTATAGCACAGTGCCTGGAACAAAGTAGAGCTCAACTAATAGTACAAGGGTAATTGTAAACCAATCAACAGAAAATCATTTGTGATCAGGAAGTGAGAACCTTTAAATTTGTATCTTAAAAATGCCTAAAATTTATTTAAATGGAATATGAGTCTATAGTTTTTTTACACAGTAAGTATTCTAAAGTTACTATGTAAAGCAAGTGTAAACTCATAATCACTAGAGAAGATCTATAAGTGTTTGTTTGTATGGGTATATATGCACACATATAGTATACAACATATATGTATGTGTGTGTTTTTACATATTTTACAAAGATTAGAATTTTGGTAATATCTTTGAAAGTAGTTGTTATTTCCCAAGCAGGCTACTAATTTCTCTAACATTTAGTCATCTTTTATATTATATTAATGTGTTGAATAATATCTTTCATGTTAGAAATTTCTAAATGTGCAAAAGAATGCCCAAATCTTATGTTTTATCTGCAAAATAACAAGTACGTACTTGCAGAAATACTCTATTCAAAAGTCACCATTACTTTTTGGATATCACTATTTCAGTAATGGGAATAATTTATTGAATAATTAGAGCAAACGTATTTTGAAAAAAATATACAAAAGTAATAAAAAGACACTACAGGGTTCATTTCACTAAAAAGGACAGAAGGTACAGATACAGAGTTTGAAAAAAAATATTTTGTATATGTTATTATTATACATAAAAGAACCAATAAAGTACCATGAAAACAGCATTCCCTGAGTCATTTCTCCATCTTACTAAAAGCCATTTTTAATTAACAACTTGCCATGGGTCAAGTTTTTAAAATACATGCTTTTAACAACTATCTGACTTGTTGGTGATGAGTCACCCTCCTTATACAGAGTGGGAAACTGGGATTTTAAAGGGTTAATATGCTTCTTCAGGATTACATGACATCTAGGTGGTTGAGTCAATATTCAGAACCAAATATGTTTGTTGTCAGAGTCCCATAAGTTTCAATTATGTCACATTTTCTCATTATTAATAGTAGCCTTAATTATAGTAATGATGAAGGTAACAACAGTACTAACAATAAAGTAGTATCACACATTGTTTAAAATACTTTATGTATAGTGTTGTTTATTTTTCACAGCACCCCTAAGAGGGATGTAGTATGAATTCTTGCCATGCAGCAGGTGAACACACTCAAGGAACTGGCCCAAGATCACACAGTGGCAGGACATGACCCAGGGCTTTCTGTAAGTTACATTAGCAGTCAGACAAAAACAAACAAACATGAAATCAACCATTTCAGTGTATAGTAGAATCTATCCAGAAAACATCCACTGAAGCTTCAAATTAGTTTTTTCTTGTTTAGCTTAAAATCACTTATCAAATATGGTTTTGTTATGAACTTTGCATTGAGGCGCTATGTATGCAAATATGTCTAAGCATTTATTTTAAAAAGAAGACATCTTGGCCGGGCTCGATGGCTCAGCCTGTAATCCCAGCACTTTGGGAGGCCGAGGTGAGCGGATTGCTTGAGCCCGCAGGTTCGAGACTCGCCTGGGCAACTTGGCGAGACCTTATCTCTCCAATAAATCAAAAAATTAACCAGGCGTGGTAGCGCGCGCCTGTAGTTCCAGCTACTCGGAAGGCTGAGGTGGAAGGATCGTGGAGCCCAGCAGGCGAGGCTGCAGTGGCCAGGAGCGGCCACTGCACTCCAGTCTGGGTGACAGAGTGAGACTCCAACTCAAAAAAAAAGAAGGCATGTCAAATTTGCTAAGTGGTTAAAAAAAGTAAAATATTTTACAAGTTTATGCTAAAATTATACTTTGTAACTTATTTTATTTATGAAAGTTTATTCGGACTTTCCATTGTAAATTATAAGATTTGTATTAAAGGAAAATAAAAATGTTGACTTTTTAAAACGAAATTGTCTCCTCCTTTTGCAAGTTGAAATAGCTATAATTCTGAAGTGATAAATAAATACTGATAAAGCATTTAGTAATATACAAAACTATGTTAGCTCCAGAAGTCCTGCTTTGTAAACACTCTAATACAAGGAAAATGTCCAAGAAGTGTTCTAAAATCTAATAATTATCATTCCAGATACCGGATTGTGTCCGCATTGGATGAGCTGAATGTGCTGTTACATAAGACAGAGATGTCAATCTTAAACCAACTGTGACTACTCTCTGTACACTTCTCTCTCTGGGGCATTAAAAAAAAATCTTAATTAGCTATTGTTTCCAAGCAGGGCTTCATTTTTCATGACATTACTTTCATTTTGCTAGGATTATTAGAATCAAATTGACCTTGACATTTCATCTATTATAATAAGTGCTTATATTTAAGCAATATCTAAATTTAAGTTATTAACCTAAGATACAATCAGAGACATTAAAAACACAAATGTTCCTTTGATACTGAAACATGAGTGTTTTGTACGTAATTCAGAATCGTGTTGACAAATGATAAACTTATCAGAAAAACTAACCTACTGAAGACTTGTTGATGATCTAAAAATGTTAATACATACAAATAGAAAAAATGAATACGATATTTGAACCTATATTGATGATATAATTCTTGTATAAATTCGATTACTTTCAGAATGACCAAAAAACCCTTATATTAAGAATATGTTCCACTTACTCTAAAAAAAATTTAGAAAAAATTACGATATGCTATATTCTGATATGCTTTGAGCTCCCATGAGAAAACGTTATGCAAGAGTGAAAATATGCAGAATTGTTTACAGCCCAGTATTTCTGAATAATTTAACCTAAATACATTTTTGCTATACAATGTACTTAAAATTTGTCACACAGCAAGTTTCAATTTGGGTGTGTCTTCACTTAAAGTTCAGGAGCAGTTAAAATATGTGAGCAGAACCAAGTGCCAATGAAAGGAAAGAACCAATTATCATTTACCTTTACAGATGTTAATATTGTGTTTAACAAGTAACAATAGGCATCCTGCTTTTTAGTAAAGATGCTCCTTACTAATGACATCTCATTGCTTCGTACAGCAGGGACCCTCATTCTATTTGGGCATAATGATGGAGCTAACATCAGTTTTTAAGAATGTATGTTATCATTATTCATTACAGTACTGCACTGAAGCTTCTCTGGGAGGTAATAAGAGTAAAATGTATATTTTAAAGACCCTCATTTTCCCTCTAAATGCTTGAATTAAGCTGCAGTCTGTGGTGTTCATAGAGCTGAGTTATGTCCGAAAGCAACACTTCTTTTAGAGTACATCATGCCTGCAGATTGGGCTCTGATTAGCCTCTGAGTTTTCTAATATAGTCTATTGATTTTCTGCTACTGTAGCTGCCATTGGATTTTGTGTGCTACACAGGGGTTCTATCTTTTGCATGAGAGAATGATGAATGGTTGTCTGTGTGGCTCCAAGTACATACTTATTTCCTCTTCAATAAAGACACCCGTCAATATCAGTTAAGTAGAGGAAAACACTGAAACAACCCAGCATGCTTATGAAATAATTTAGATTTTCTTCATGTTCATTTTTGATTCTATTACACTATGTGCATTCTATAAAAAGTTGACAATCATACTCAGTATACTTAAATTCCTTTGCCCTTTTATTAGGCGAATAATAAACTTTGGTTTAAAGGTAAAAGTGGATTTTTCATGAAAGTATATTATGAAAGCAATTTTACTTTTGCTTTCTATTGGTCACAATACTGATTTTATTTTATTTATTTTTTATTTTTTTATTTTTTGAGTTGGAGTCTCACTCTGTAGCCCAGACTGGAGTGCAGTGGCCGCTCCCAGCCACTGCAGCCTCGTCTGCTGGGCTCCGGCGATCCTTCTGCCTCAGCCTTCCAAGTAGCTGGAATTACAGGTGTGCACTACCACGCCTGGCTGATTTTTTGATTTATTGTAGAGATGAGGTCTTGCTGCCCAGGCGGGTCTCGAACCCATGGGCTCAGGCAATCCACTCACCTCAGCCTCCCAAAGGCGCGGGATTACAGGCTGAGCCACTGAGCCCAGCTACAATACTGATTTTAAATGCACACTAGAATAAGAAACCAATACTCAGCACCCATTAAAAAAATTTCATTATAAATAAATATGGAAAATTGTTGGGAGCCAGCTGTGGAAGCCTGCGTTAGGGATCCAGGTGGGCTGTGGACCCTGAGACCACCAGGTTGCGTTCAGGAGCTGAAGGCCCATTCCCTCCTCCTTTCTTTGTTGTTTGACATGACCCACTAGCAGGGACTTTGATGATCTAATCATGAAGTTCTGAGAATATGACAGGCATGGCTGACTCTAGGGATCCATTGTTCCAGTTTCTCACAGACTGCGGTTTTAGCTTTAAACTTAACACAGTTCAAACTCAGGTCACATTTGGGAGCTTTATACATGATACACACTTCTTTATAAGATTTAAAAGTATATTTATAGAATTAGTATATACATTTAGAGAACTGTTTCCAGCTTTAGATGGTACAGATGATTATCTACAGTTATCAGAAATGGCCCAGCACGAACTTTGGACTGGGCCACATTCCTAAGAGCCCAGCGTCCACTTTGGGCAGGGCTGCATTCTTTTAAACTGGTTCTTTAGTTACAATTAGTGTAGGTTTCTTCTACTTATAATAGAAACAATTTATTTTATTCATAGAAAGTATTTTAGAATAGGTCATGCTACATCAGGGAATTATGTTAGTCCAAGCATGATCATACATGATACTTTGAGGTTTTATAAGAATTTAGCTAACTTTAGAAATTTCATTGTTCCCACTTTCTACTAATTGGAGTTTTGGCTTTAGTACAATAACAGTTTGTATTTGGGTTTATTTCAGAAGCTTTATTGCTGATGATCAGCCTTATATATCAGGATTAAGAATTAGAAAGTTTTATAGAAATTAAGATAGATACACAGGATTTTAGAATAGCCATTTTGTTAAGAGATCATAATCAATTGTTCCTGGAAACAGCCCAGTGTGATCTTTGGACTGGGCCACATTCTTTAGGAACTGGTCTGAGCTATAATTAAGAGTTTTTTTATAGTACAGGTAAAGTTAGCACAGAATAGAAAGGTATTAAGATTTAAGTCAGTCATTAGGTGTTGGGTATGCATAAGTTTTAGAAGTTATTGATTATTAGGATTTTATGACGTTAGAATTGTTGTATTGATTTTGAGGAACATAAACCATGATTTTGGGATTTTGGGATTGTCCTTCCTCATGCTTGGGAAAACACCTGGTGGGTGGGGGACGCCCCTCATCTACCTGGCTTTGTGTTCACGTAATAGTCTTGTGATTTGATTGGGATTGTCATTCCTCATGCTTAAGGAAACACCTGGTGGGTGTGGGGATGCGCCTCATCCACTTGGCCTTGTGTTCACGTGAAAGTCTTGTGATTTAACGTGAAAATTTGGGATAAAAGACTTACAGTTGGTCCTATTAAATGACTTCTGCACTAGACAGAGTCCAGTCTCTTTCTTTCTCTCCCTTTCTCTTTCTATTTCTCCAGAATAATCGCCGACGCTGCCCCACCTTCTAGGGACCCTCTAAATCTCTCTGAAGGGTAAAACCAAATCATACTTAGCTGTAACTTTCAAAACTTTATATTTAAAAAGGATAATTTCAATGCCAATTAGCATTGATCTTTTTTTCCAATAAGCATACCAGATTGGCTTAGATCAGATTCACTACAAGCAGAGTCTGAGAAATACATTCTTGTGCAAGTGATGTACTCAAGTGTTTTTTGGATAACACTTGTAAGAAGTGAAGGAAACAGAGTAGGTCAGGGAAAAGCTAGGACAGGTGTGGCAGCAGGCAACATCTGGCCTCAGCCTCATGTCACAGAGAATTCTGGTGTAGGACTGGCACCATCCAATTATCCCGCTTTGAAACAAGGAGCCAGCCTTGTTTTCAGCTTTGGCAATAAGTCATTGGTCACAGGCTGCCTGTGAGGTGAAAGCAGGGCATAGTTTTCCTGACATTTCTGTGTTCACAATTCCCATCGGTCAAGGACAGTATTGTACTCTGGAAAAATAGACAGCTGTTGGCTGCTAGTATCAATCACTCAGCAACTGAGGAAGAGGAGTATCTGCCCCAAAAGGGATCGGGATAGGGTGGCAACAGAATCTGTTCTACGGATCAGACTCAGAGTCAACATTCTGGTCTATTTCCCACACAGAGACAGAAAGACTGAAGACATCATCCATTCCATCTTCAGTGATGACCTGTGGAACTGATATACAGTCTGTTTACCAAAGTAAGAGGCATTTGAAATTGTGATTTAACAAGTAAATTGACCAGAAAAATGAGAATTTATTTTTTGCAATTTATAAATTGGAAACATTACATGGTATTCTGCATTCATTGAATCCACATTTTTTTGCCTATCTTAATTGTTTTTATAATTTGAATATTCAGCACTCTACAACCACATAATAATATAACAGATATGTTCCTGCTAATAATTGTTTTCTCTCTCAAAAAGCCTTCCACAAAATACATTGCAGTGCAACTGTTTTCTACAGGAAAAAATAATACAAAAATAATCTACTTATACTTTTTTCAATTTCGTTAGAAGATGAAAAATTCGCTAAAAAAAAGTAGTATGTATAACAGTAACTGAAATTTAGTTACCTATGTTAAAACCTCCAAAATTCTTTATAGAACAATGAGTATATAGCTTTTAAAAGATGGAACTTTCATCCTATAATATCACAACTCTTAAATGGTACGTGAATCTGTGTTATCCCACATACAAAATCGTCCTCAGAGTAAAACCAAATTATATTCTAAGGAAGAGATAGGGACCTATTTCTAAAACAATTCAGTTATTGTGTTTCAAATGCATACATATTTATTCAGAGGTATTTTGCTTTGTGGAGAGTTTAATGTTTGTTTGTTTTTTGTTTTTGTTTTGTTTTGTTTTTCCTGAAAACTTAACCTCATGTCGTCTTTTTTCCAATAAATAATGTTAGGTTTTTTTTCTTTTAAATTCAGCTATAAAAATATTTGGTGCTTTTCTTTGCCCAACTACTCAAATTGCTGGAGTAATTATTTTGCATTTTGTATATGAAAATGTTATTGTACCAGAATACCAAATTGCTGGATATTGTAAATGATCGATTCTGTAGTAATTTCAAGTCACAGCAGGCTAGTGAGTAAACCTATGCCTTTAGATTTTTGTCCAAGCAGATGACTCAAGTGTATAAATTAATAGCAATCTTGTTTAGCCTTGGCTTCTTGTTGCTTGTGCAACACAGGAATCTCTAGTATTGATCACAATTCATATGAAGATAGACTGATCTGCTTTCTTCTATCTTCTTTCCAAAAATTAATTATGCCATAAATTCAAGGTTAATGAAGCAAGTTCATTATAATACACCTCTTCTGGGCATTTCTTTTACTTCAGTTAAGTAGTTGAGGAAATTAGACAGGTGGAAGCAGACAATGTGATACATGTATACACATCCTAAAGCAGAGTCCATGTGAAATTACCTGAGTAGGTAAGGATGAAAAGTTCCTGTTACGATTCATATCAGCCCAAGCTATACAATAGTACTTACACCTTAAAACAAATCTTTCAGTAACACCATGAAGCTGTGTATCTAAACTTTGAGTTCAGTTTCTAGTTGAAGTAGAAATGACAATGTCTGCTGAATGGACTGTTAAATCATGTGAACTTAAATATAGTAGGATATCAAGTATTCAAGCTTATTCCTTGCCAGTTAATAGAAAAATATTGGCATGGTAGCATATTGTATTTTGTGAATTTTAAGATAATCAGTCCAAGAGTAGTATATGTCCGTTGATAATTAAAATTCACTGTTTTTGTGTGACTTGAGAATAATTTAGTAATATTAACCAACTTAGCAAGGAGTATACATATTCCTTGATATGTATGCTACAGAGCACAGACTGAGGCCCGTTCATAAGCAGCCATGTAACCTTGGTCAATTTACTTAAACTTAATATGCCTTAGATACCTCATATTTAATATAAGGATAATAACTGTAACACTACTTGGAGATAGCAGATACAAAATACTTAAGTGAGTAACTCACACACCCAGATATTAACTATTAACATCCAACAGTCCCACTCTTAGTAGTAATCTGAAGAAAATTATTAATGATGTATTCATATATTTTTTCTGTGAGAATGTTTAGTGTAATAATATTTGTGATGGTAAAAAATATATAAATAATATTTAGGTCATAATACTGAAATTTGAATAAACTAAATTCCTAAGTTTTATGGAACTTTTTATAATACCATGTGAAAGGACATAAAAGAAATATTTTTATTGACATAAAATATATAAACATTATATTCCTAAGGTAAATTAAATTTTAAAGAGCATATGAAGTATTACTTTAATTTTAATAAAAGTTAAAATATACACATACAAATACACTAAATTATTCGAATAAGTAAAAACACAAAGTTAAGTTTGGATATCTGAATGAGTAATTTTATCTCTTTCATTTTATCATATCATTTTTCTGGTTGTTTTCAAAGAAACAAAAATTTCTTAAGAAAAGATAAAATTAATTTAAATTTCTAAAAGACTCTCACAAGTTTAATAAAACTCTTTCATCTACTAAGTAATCTTATAGAGTTGCCCCTCTACTTGGTATCTTTTTTTATGAATAAATTATGTCCAAGCAACATTTGTGCTGCTTCTAAATGACAGAAGTGTTTTCCACAGAAAGTCTTCTATTTTTAAATATAATACTGTAGAGCTCTGCAGAAGATATTCTCCACATTAACCTAAAATAATAGTGATAAATTATTAACTGACTGTACTTATGACTCAAAGCAATAAAAATACCTCTCTTACATTACATTCAGCAAGCTAGAAAAACAGAAACCTGATAAAGCCCTTAGCTGACACTAATAGAAAAGGCCCTATTATGTAGCCTACAGTGTTCATAACAATGTCCTCTTTTTTTTTTTTTTTGGCAAATTAGCAATGATCTTCAAGAATTTTTAGCTATTTTTTTTAACTTATAGGCATACATCTTTGATGATTAACTTCTAAATTTTTCACACACTTTGTGCAACACCATAAAGGAATATCGTTTTGCAAGAAATAGTTTTATCACCCATAGGGAAAAAATGTGTTATTTCCTAGTTGGAAGGATTTAAGCACAGATTCATAACATTAAGTAGAATAAATTGAGAAGGCAATTAATACTTTATGCAGTCAAAAGTCTACTTGGCGTTGTTTATAGAGAAGAAAACTTGTGATATGCCTAAAGGGTAGTGACTGGGAATGCTCTTAAAAGAGATTATTTCATCCTGAAAAAAACATAAAAGGAGAAGAAATTCATCTATGAAAAATGCAATAAAGTTGACTACCATGCCATGTCATAAAGAGCACTAGTTGACATGATTAGCCTTATGTGAAGCAAGGCTTACAATAATCTCTGCTTCATCTACTATTTCATTCATTCACTTATTAACAGTAGACTTTTCAAGAAAAATGGCTCAATGATGCTAGAATCAAAGAACTTATAACATGTCACCAGGAATTTCTACTAACTCTTCAGAGTGTAGATCTTGGCAGTAAAGAGGTGTGGTTTCCTTAGAAATGAAACTGAACAAAGCCTAAAAAAGGTAGTGAGGGAGGAATGAAACAAAAAATTCTATGCCTACTGATTGATTCAAAGGAAATTTGGTTCTGCTGAAAATGAAAGTATCAGGCAATTTCTTGAAGGTAAAATGTTTTGTTCTTAGTTTCCTCCCCCCATCCCAAACCGTGACTATATTTGTCTAGCTGATAAATCCACATAGTACATTTAGATGCCATATACCTGAAAGTACATGTAAGGTATGATTGTCACTGGGCTAGGCTACTTGCCAATTTATCCCACAGGGGCTCAGGGATTATGTACATGTTGTTAGTTTGCAGTGCCAATAAATCATGTGTAGCACACAAACAGAAGCAGAATCCTTCTCAGCACACATTTCACTGGAAGACTTTTGTTTATTTTTAGTTTATATACCTTGTACTTCAGAAATAGGCTTAAATTTATTTAACAAAACATAAAAAGATAAGAAACCCATATCTGATAATATATCATTCTGGGGCCAAGTCCCAGAAATTCTATACTGAAACTGAAAATCTGTTCTAAGACTGAAATTTCCAGACAGTCAAGTGGGCAAAATATCAGCTTGTTATTTATTTGCTTATTAAATTGCAGAACAGGAACATCACTACCCATCCTTTAATGATTATCATCTAGTGTTTAAGTACATACTCATTGCTTTCCTACCCAAACATGTGTCTTCTTTCACACAAGTACACACATCTGGAAGAACCCTTCTCTGGTTAAGTGCTTCTTTTAATAAATAAATAATTCATGACCTCTACCATTTTGATGATTCTGTAATTGGATAATATTATGAATGTTTTCCTATCACCACCTACTCTAGTTTTCAAAAACCCATATTTCACTATTACTAAATCTGCAAATTATGTAAATATAATGGGTTTCACTTTAAGGATTTATATTTGTGACAGTTAAACCCCTCAGTTATCAACATGTTTGTAAATCTTCATTTATTAAAATTTCTATTTTACTTTGCAGAGTCTGAAATCAAGACGGTTGAGAGGAAAATGAACTAGCTGATTTTTTTCCAAAATATTTACGATATATTTTTACTCATTTCGCTTGAACATCAAGAAATCTAAAAAAGAACTGTCAAACTTAAAAGTATCAGAGAAAGCAAGCAAAAACAATCAAAATCAATCATCAGTCTCTGTTACCTTATTATTACTGCTCTTTTAGTCTACCAATTTAAATTCTTCTCCCCACATTTTATGTAGCTCACTATGAGTTATTTACTTAAAAGATCTATTAGCATCAAATTATTTATTTAAGTAGATTTTATAATAGGGTTGCTGGATGACTAGATTAGATAGAATATGTGAAACAGCAAGCACATGGTAGAGTTTAATAAATGCTGGTCAACATCTTTTATAGCTTTTATTCATATCAACATTTATACTTCCTATCCCACTCTCCAAACATGAGACACTAGATACAATGTCAAAATGTGTATTTTTTTTGTTTAAAGTGAAGGGTTGTGAACCCTTCTGAAGATTCATTTTCTTGGATATTAGTCAATGGTATTACAAATTGACATATAGCCATACTAAATTGCAAAATCTTGTGTTTTACACAAGAAACTGGTTTTACACAAGAAACTGGTTTCTCAGCTTATGTGACTCAAACATTTTAAAACATGTGAGTCACATGCATATGTATGTGTGTGTGCATTCTGCTTACCTTTTGTCTAGCTACAAGCAGCCAGATAGGCTTTTTTTGAAAGTAAACAACTCTCTGATGCCTTTCTCTTCATGGATTGAGAGTTCTTTATGCAGGTACTCTTGTTGATGAGGTGTGCCCTCCCCAGGCAGTTTCCCACTGATGCCAATCCCGCTTCTCCCCCTCCCCCACCCCGGTAATTTCCCACTACTGCCAATCTTTATATCTGTGGAAAATGGCACATTGAGAAAATACACAAAGTTCTTAGTTTATATCTAGGTGGTATTACAGGTGTCTGTAAGTAAATTGAGCTATCTAAACTGTCATGCAACTGTAAAAAACAATCCATATTGGTTATATACTTTTTCATTTGGCAAAAGCCAAAATCTACATAATGTCATATCAGTCAATTAAAAGAAAAGACAATAATGACATAAGTTAAAGTCTCTCCCAATGTCACATTTTCTCCAAAGATAAGTAGAATGTGGGCATAAGAAGTAGTTGATAACTATTAGATATGTGACTCTGAAGAATTTACATCAAATCCTCAAATCTGAGTTTCCTATTCTGAAGTTTGGGCTAATAGAAGCATACCATGCTTGGTTTTATAACTATATATATATATATATAAACAATGTTTTATTACTTGGAAGATTGTCAATATACAATAAATGTTAAATGTCAGTAACGTGAAAAATATAGATAAACATGCAAAAATCTATAATCATTAAATTAAAGAAAATAATGTAACTATGTGATTATTATGATATTCTAAAATGTGATTTAGAAAATGGCTACTAAAGTTTCTGTCTGTTTGCTTATTTTTGTTTTTTCTTTTAATTTTGAAACAATAGCCAGAAATTATAAGAAACAATTTTGTCTGAATGATTTAAATATAATATTACTTGACTTCCTAAGGAGAATGCCTGCAAGTTTACCTGTTGAGATGTCAAGAAGAGTTTCACACTGCTTTATCATAACATAAATCCTGTTCGAAGTACACATGGAAAATCTATTTTTTTCTTTTTATTGGAAACTCAGGCACTTCAAAGATGGTTTGGGGTTTGTAGAAAAGCAACTTAATAAAATAGCATGCCACATAGTCAAATCAAAGTAATAACAATTACTATTCTATCTTATTTTCAATTGTGGTGTACATGTAAGGATTTACTACATAAGTAAGTTGCATTCAGGTGAAGTTTGGACTTCAAGCAGGCCCTCTCCCCCCGATAGCCTTGACCAAGGCATTCTTATGCACCCATTCTTTATTTTATTTTATTTTTTAGTATTTCGTATGATTTACTGCTTATAAGATCCATATACTTTCCTTTTTTACAGATGAGGAAACAAGTAAATTAGCTTGTAAAGGTCATAAGGTTACTAAGAGATCAAGTTACTCTTGATATAAATATAATATATCAGATCTGGTAGGCATAATAGAATCGGATCTGGTTAATTCAAAGTCTGTCTGGTCATCCACTTCATAGACTATTTGTATACTCAGTTAACTTTAATATAATACTAGTTTTCTATACATCAGATAATGGTCTTAATTATCAGTTATAGTGGTTCAGTCATTTTCATATAAACATTATATTCTCCTCCCTCCTCTATCCTCCTGGTTAATTTTATTTAAATATCAATTTTATTTACATTTGTTTTTAACTTGATGCTTTTACATGTGGGTTCTTTACTACAGTATTTTTTTTACCTTATGATACCCTCTAACAAAGAACTCCTTCAAATACATTTGAACAACAACATGGTAGGATTTTTCAGACTCGAAAACATTAATAGCATGATAGAGATCTGTTAATCCTTAATCTGAGAACATGACTTTTTATTGAATATATAAATAATTTGAATAAGGTTGCTTTCAATGTAAATAGGAAGCTTATAACATATAAAAATTATTTTATGAGTGACCAAAAGCAAAATATGTTGAACCTATTGGAGAAAAGTATTTTATATTGGATATCATTCTATTGTAGAATTAGAAATTACAAAAAATTATTTCAATTACTTATTTAAATTAGTCTAGAATTACAGCTTGTCTGACTCTAAGGAACCATGATAAAATCGTTTTGTCTCTATTATCTTTCATATACGAATGCAGTAATTATTGAGCTTCTACTATATGGGTGGTATTGTTTAACCCACATTTTCTGAATACAGTTTGATAGATAGCTTAAAGAGTAACAAGTCAGTTTATGAATCAATGTTTATTGAATAATCATAAAAACATATTGGGCTCAATTAGAAACAGAAACAAACTAAAGCAAATTCATCATTTTTATAAGGAAAGATGTTAATAATTTTTCTATGGCAATTCTAAAATACATTAAAATTCCACTTTCTGAATTATTATGGTTTATTTTGGACTACTGCAAATAGTACTTTGTGTTCTATGTTTATCATTTCAATTATTGGAACCTGACATTAAGAAGGGCAGAATCTATAAGAATTGCTAAATATTAAAAATGCACCAAAATCTTTATTATTTTAAATATTAGCAACTGTTTACAAGATGAATAAATGTTGCAGTCCAAAAAATAAAAATAGAAATGGTAATTGGAAGTAGCTAGTTACTGAATAAAACTGTTAGAACTCTGATTATATGGTAGGGAAAAATGTATCTCTAACACTCTAAGATGCTAATTTATCATTCTAGTGTTAAATTTGATATTGAACACAGCAAATGATGAAATTTTTTTTAAAAAAATGCGATTTATAAACGACATTCAGCAAACTTCGTATTAACTTTTCTATGATCAGGAAAAGTTATTTTATATAATTCTATTTAATCATATATTATCTATTTTGGCACACATTTGCAATAAATATTGCAAAAGAACAAATTATATACCAATTATTATTTCTACAACTCATTTTGGATGTTTGGAGTACCATGAGTATTGAAATGTTTTTATGTATGCATGTTTCATCTCTCAAAATATGGTGAAACTATAAGTTCATTGAAGCCAGAAGTAATGGATAATATTGTACTATGTATCTACTACATCTCTCACTTGGGAAAAAACTCTCTGGTTTATAACTAATTCTTTGCTGACCTACATTTTTTTCTACTTGAAACTATCAGATGTTACCTCAGTTAACAGTAGTAATTATTTGGCTGTTCAGCTATGCTGACATGTAATGTGACCAAGCTACATTATGAAGATGTCAAGAGACAAATCTAATGACCTTGGAGGTCACATTCCTCCATGGTTGATAATCAGCAAGAAGCCCTTTAGCAGGTCTAGAGTAGCTCACTGAAGAACTGGCTGATACCCAAGGCTGAGCTTCAGAGACAGCATTTTTAACAAGATTTTGATAAAGACTTTGATAAGAAAGTTCTAGTCATTTTATATTTGTTGTGATGTTTTCTGTCTGCCATTTTCACTATTAGAAAGCTCCTTCCCCAGGAGCTTTTTCCACAGAAAATCCAATACGACCACAGCTAGTCTAAGGAGATCCCAATGACATGTGTTCTAATACTTATCTGCTCATAAGTTTTCCCTCAGTAAACCCTATTTTACATGTATAGTATATTGGGATAATAGGTAGTTATGTGTATATTTGTGTCTTGTTTGCATGACAAAGGATGTAAAGGCCTATTGTTTTATATTTAGTATGACAGAACAACTCTCACACGTAAATAGTAAAGGAAAAGGTACAAAGTCTTAAATATTTAATATCTTCATATGCATTTTTTTCTAGAGTTTGGGATAGGTAGAAATGGTATAAAGTATACCTTGATGAATTTCTTCACAATAATATAATAGTATTTTACTGAGAATATACTAAGAGCTTTTAAAAAATCATTTGGATGGATGTCATTAAACTAGAAAAGTAGCACTGAAAATTTAAACAGCTGTAAATTCCAACAATCCAAGACAGAATTTTAAGGTGTGAGCAGAGGTCCTTCAATAATTTTTTTTTACATTTGTATATAGAGTTTAGTGGAACATGTTATCAGCAAACTTTTGCAACTTTTTCTGATAGAATATATTATAAATATGACTCTCCTTATGAACATAATTATCACATAAAGAATATTTAGCACAGGGATTGTTTTTTCTCAAAAATTTTATCACCGTCTAGCACAGTCTCTAATAATTGTCATATAAAGCTATAGAATTTTTTAAAACCTCACTTTTTCTCTTATTCCACATAGTGTTTATTTAAATGAACCATATTTGAGAAAAAGGAGAGTTGATTTGAGAGATGCCTATGACTATCTCTTTAATGAAAATTTGCACAGGAAAACACAGATTAAGTTTCCAAAGAAGGAATGTCTTTCTTTTTGATAGCTGGAGTCTCTCTTGATTCTAAAGTCCGTTGCACAACTGCAGTCTAATTTGCAATAGCTATCTGACAATGGAGTCAATAATCTCACCTAATAATTTATTGAAGTGATTTTCAGCACCACATTTCCTTCTAGTATAGAAATTAAACAAATCTACCCATCATTTTAGGTTACCGTTACAGATTCCAGCTAGAAAGTCAAGGGTATATAAAAGCTATTTGCTAATTCTCTTTCCAAGACTAAATCCAAATTTCTTAATAGAACATTCAAAGTCCTCCAAGACCAAGTTCTACTGTCATTTCCATTTATGTCCTTCGAGACAATTACATTACACTATGTAAAATATGCTCTGTTACTTAAAACTGCTATTCTTTTTCTTAACCCTTTCTTTCCTTCAGGAATTCCTTGTTTCTCTCCAATTCCCTTGTCTGTTCAACAGTGAGCTACACATCATCTAAGATTCAGTGTAAAACTGTCTCTTCCACTGACCTCTTCTGACTCATCACTGCACATCATATATAGAATTCCCCATATTCTACCTTCTATAATAGATTTGAAGGCTTATAATTTATTTCTTTTACTTGATTGGGGAACTTTATTCCTTTTATTTCAATGGGGATTTTATTAAGAAAAATAAAGTTTTGAAAAACTTTTCTAAGCATTCTATTGGTTTACTAAAAACAATGGCATTATTTTTATGGATAATTAGAGTATCACAAATAAAATCCCAACGTTATCCCCAAATTCTAACTTTTATCTCTTCTCCTACTAGAACTTTCCCAGATTGGGAATCTCCCACTCTGTCATTACCTGGCTTATCTAACAAAAACATCCCCATGAACACAAACATTTCCGTGGCAGTAGCAGTTTCAGAGTCAGTACATTTGAATCTGGGGGGAGTCTGGAAATTAGGTATAAAAGATAGAACAGCTTTATTCCCTCCCTCTGCTAGTTCTATGATCCTGGGCAGGTTACCTGTCCTGGGTCAACTTAGCTTACTCATCCAAAATGGAAACAAAGGACCTCAACCCATGTATGGTTGTTATGAGGATGAAAAGAGAATATAAATGTTCAAAATACATGAGTCATTTATATAATTCTTCCTTTTTAATTTATTCTTTCTAGCCATCTTTTAAGAGACAAAAATGGCAGAATCAAAATCTGACATCTGCTAACTAATGGCAAACTTTCGTCCAATCATGCTTCAGGCAGATGAACATACTTTTTGCTTGCAACATTTTTTGTAATGGAAAATGTATTTATCAAGTCAGAAAGTTTTATTTGGGAATATAAATGGGGGGAAATCAGCAACAATGCTTATGTGTACCTTATTCCAAATCTATTGTTTCTTTGTTCCATTTTCTAGGAAGTTAGTGATTTCCAAACAGGTCAGGAAAGGGTGATAAAACACAGAGGAACATTTTCTCTAATTCTATTAGTCAAGTAAGAGTTCTTTTATAATGCATGCCAGAAATAAAATAATTAGGTGTATGCTTGTCTGTAATCTAGGGGATAATGTAAGTATATTATTTAGCATAGAGGTAATGGCAAATTGAAGCTTTCCAATTATATCCAAAATGCTGACACATCAATTCCTGTTGCCTCATACACATCATTAGATGGATTTGTGCTTGACTAAATAGCATGAAGGCATCTTCATATGTCCTGAGAAACATACCTTCAATTAATGGCACTATACACAATCTATTAAAGAGATTTCTTGAGAACTAATAATTATTTTTTATGGGTATGTGTTTGGTAAATGATGCCATAAATGAACTCAGACCAGAGCAATTACTAAACAGAGGAAAGCATGAATTTGTCCTTTCATAAGATTATGATATAAAAAATTAAATGATACGGTAATCATTTACTAGCATCAACTGAATTTCATATAATGAATTTCTCCCTGCCTACAGTATATAATTTAAAGGTTTTTGTATTTTAAAAAAGTATGTTCCAGTGTTTTAGTCATTAAGATTCCTTTTTAGATTTTTTTTGAAAATCTTTCTTCCTATGTTCTACAGAGTAGACAAATTTTCTTTTAATGCTAATTTTATAGTAGCTTTCATGTGAATTTCAGATTCTCAATTTTACTTTAGAGTTAGTCAATAAACTACCAATGTTATTCCTACTATCTTTGAAACCAACATGAATATTCTGAAGGCAAAGAAAGTCTTTTCATGCATGCATTTTCACTCACAGTTACTAGAACTCACTCTACCTCCTTACCTCCCTACCTCCTCTTTCTCTTGCTCTCCCTTTAGCTCTTACTCTCTCTGCATCTCTCATTAATGCTTCTGAATCATCACTGAAACTGAGAGGAATTCCTACATTAGGCATATGATTGGCAGGAATGGGGAAGAGAGGTTATGATTGTCTGGAAGAACAATAAAATTAAATCAGAACCTTGTTCTTACTAGAGTGATTGAAGAAATTTCTTTGTGATCAAGTTACAGAAATCAAGCACCAAATCTAAGAAAGGCAGTGTTTCCTTAAAAACAAAATGCCATTAACTCAGAATCAAAATTCTGTAGTATTCTTTTTTTTCTTTGAGTTGGAGTCTCACTCTGTCGTCCAGGTTGAAGTGCCATGGCACAGCCACAGCCACTCCAGAGTCGACCTCCTGGGCTCTAGCCACCCTTCTACCTCAGCCTTCCAAGTAGCCGGAACTACAGGCGTGTGCTACTGCACCCGACTAACTTTTTACCTATTGTAGAGACAAGATCTTGCCAAGCCTGGCTGGTCTCAAACCTGCGGGCTCAGGCAATCCACTCGCCTTGGCCTCCCAATGTGCTGGAATTACAGGCTGATCCACTGAGCCCAGCCTGCAGTATTCTTTTTATAATTAAAATATTTTCTTAAGGGACACTTCAGTTGGTTGCTAAGGACTCTATAAAGAAAAAAGCAAAATTACCACATATAATTCACAGGGAATGGCTTTCTCTTATTCTTACATAGGAGATTTTGAAAGTGATCTCTATATAATCTTGGAAATACCACTTTCAACATATATTTATTGAAGTCATACTTCAATATGAATTATATCAGGCATTGTATATTGAAAAGGAGTAGCATATGGTCCCAGGTCTCAAAGGACATCTAGTCTAAAGGTTGAAATGAATTCATAACTAAATAAGTCTAACATAATCTGAAAACTGATCAATAGAGAGATATATAAACTGAGGAAATGAAGATATACTTGCTTTCACTTTTAAAAGAAGACTAGGGACAGTTTAAAAGATGCATAGGCCATACAGAAAGAGAGAAAGTGAGGTTCCTGTATGATACCACTGGAGAAGTTGTCAGGTGATAATTGAAATGAAGCAAGAGCCGGGAGTGATAGCTCAAGTCTATAATCCCAGCACTTTAGGAGACCAAAGTGAGAGGATTGCCTGAGCCTGTGGGTTCGATACCAGCCTGGATAACTTGGCAAGACCTCATTTCTACAATAAAGAAGAAAATTAGCTGGGCGTGGTGGCGCATGCCTGTAGCTTGGAAGGCTGAGGCAGAAGGATCACCTGAGCCCAGTCGGTCGACACTGTGGTGGCCAGGAGTGTGTCACTTGCCTCCAGCCTGGGCAACAGAGTGAGACACCAACTCAAAAAAAGAAAAAGAAAAGAAAAGTAGGCCAGAGTCTTGCTCTGAAGAGACACATTTTGTGCAGTCTGGCAGATGGAGATATAAACACCAGCTCTTCTCTTATTTGTTGCATGTTCTAAGGAAGAAAATATTTCTAATCTTAAAAATTATGTAAAAATGTTTCCCTCAGAGTATTGCCATAAGCTTCCATCATTTCTCATATACCATGACTGCAAATGTTGATTTTTTTCTATAAGCAATGGAAATTCACCAGAAATTATTTAAAAGAATATAGTGGCATCAAAGTAGAATATGGACTAGAATGTCAAGAGGTCAAATGCAGGGAGATCATACCAATCATCCATGTAACATGATGAGGACTGGAAATAAAATGGTGGCGATGGGGGGAGGAGATTGTTTCCAGGAGTTAGAGCGTCCAGGGCTGACTAGAATGGTAACATGGTTTTCAGTTGGTATGTGAAGTAAGGATGAAGGAGAAATCAAATATGATCATAAGTTCCTTAATTTAGATGACTTGTTATCTGTGATAGTATTAAAGAGAACAGGAGGTATAGGAAAAAAAAGTAAGCAAATCAGTAGGAAAAAAATTAAATTACGTTTTCAAGTTTTGTTTTTGTTAAGAATCAAATTGTGGAAGAAATTATTTTTTCTAGAGTTGTCTGCTTGAATTTTGGATTCTGCTTTCTAATAAATATAAGCTGTTCTATATATATTTCAGTATAATATGATCTAACCCAATGATAAATATGTATTTAGCTCTGTGAAGTTATAAAGTTACATTGAATTTTCATTTCATTATTTTTACTATTACAAAAGCTTTGCCGTATAATATCAGGTCTTTATTTTTTATTTATTCTGTTGAAAACGCTCCTTGAAGAGCTATCTGACATGGACCAAGTACTTTAAGAACAAAGAATGTCTCATCTGTTTGTGTTGAAATCTCCCTACAGTGCCTTGTTGCTCTGGGAACAGTAAGTGCTCACACATATTATAGAAGAAAATCATCCTATAATCTTTAAATGCAGACATTTCTTAAAGTCTCATTGCTAATTAAGTTAATTAATTTCCAATTTGGTTGACAAGAACAAATTCAAGAGACTCTTGGTGTTCACAAGGGCCCTGAGAAATTACACTTAAAGTTATAATCTATTCTGTCTCCAATATAAACATAAAATATAAAGCAGTAGGCCTGATCTAACCTTGGAGCTTATGTGAGTTAGTCAACTATAACTAATTAAGAAGGTGTGCTTTTGGAAAGCCTGGACCCATGCTGAATGGACTCACCTAGCAGCCACCTGGTCCCAAGCAGCAGAACTAGCAGAGAGTAAAGTAATATTCCTCTCTCTGAAGTCTGGCCAACACACACTGTGCTAATCACATTTTGCTTGTGCCCATCTACTCAGCCTTTTACCTATGTCATCACTCTGCCAGTTACAGCTTCCTGGTAAGTTTTTCTGCTGCATAGCTTGACTCTAGACAGTTCATCCTGAGTCCAGGGCAGTGAGAAATTAGGTGAAGAGTTTTCATTATTATCAGCAGCAGTTGTATGTCGTGCTGAAATTATCCACAGCAAATTATTAAGAGCACAAGGGAAAAGTAAGGGATAGACTGAATGCTGAAAGCCCCTGAGGTAATCTGTACAAAAGATAATAAAGAGAGAACAGTTCTCAACCCCGAGAGCAACTGCTTGAGAGCTAGAACCCGGGTCCCCAAGCTGTATAGTATTACAAATGTTCCAAAACATCATGTACTATTTTTTTCTCATTAGGCTCATTTTCTTTTCAAGAGGCTATAAAACTACTAAAAAACTAATTTCAACTTTGTACAAACTTTTTTTTTAAAAAAAGTCATCTAAACAGAAACATTTAGCTATAAAGGACTAACTTTTGAGGTAGATTTTTAAAAATAGTAGTGAAGAAAAAGGCAAGAACTTCTGGGTGGGCGAGCAAATAGATCTTTCATCTTGTTAGTCAAACAGAATTTTAAAGGTAGGTAGATTTTGGCATTGCATCTAAAGAAAAATGTCACCTAGCCTTCAAATTAAATTAGATGTTTTCCTTCTGAAGTAGATAACGACAATGTTGTATTTCTTAACATTGAACAACAGAACAATCAGAACTAACATAGCAAAAACCAGAAAATTTTATATTATAATTATATATATATTAGTAGTATTAATATGCAATTAAATAATATATTTAAGTAATAAGTATTCGTACTAGAAAGCCTGGCATCTTGAATTGTGCATGCTGATACTTCATTGAGTCTCTTTATGAGGAAAGGTAAATTATAAATTTCTGGCATCCATGCCTGTAAGCCTGAAATTGTTATTACTATTATTATTATTACCCATCACAATTTCTCCTTTTTGTTCCTAAATGAGAAAAATATACAATGAACTTCTGAGATAGTAATCTGAGTATTTCCAAACTTCATCAAATGCAACTTTGGGGAAAAAAAAGACTGGTATGGATATATTGAATAAAGAGTTTAAGAATTGCCGGGCTTGGTGGCTCAGCCTGTAATCCCGTGCCTTTGGGAGGCTGAGGTGAGTGGATTGCCTGAGCCCATGGGTGCAAGACCCGCCTGGGCAGTGAGACCTCATCTCTACAATAAATCAAAAAATCAGCCGGGCGTGGTAGCGCATGCCTGTAATTCCGGCTATTTGGATGGCTGAGGCGGAAGGATCACCGGAGCCCAGCAGGTTGAGGCTGCGGTGTCTGGGAGCGGCCACTGCACTCCGGTCTGGGCGACAGAGTGAGACTCCAACTCAAAAGAAAAAAAAGACTTTAAGAATTTTTCATTTGAATTAAACTTGCTCATATACTAAATGTTTCTACAAATACATAAATATAAATAACGAGAAGTTCCATTACCAGCAATGTGGCAGGGTCAAGATCAAGAACTGACCTTTTTGGGGGGACACTTCCTAAGGTCATATGTGAAGCAAAGCATCAAAGCTGGCTTAAATGATAGTGACTACACACATATACGCATCCTGGAGGAAGTCTACCGTCAGGTGTTCCAGTGTTTTAGAGTCCATGCAGGGCAGTGTAGTAAATCAAGGCAGGAATGACCCTGATTTGTTCAGCCTTCCTTGTATTCACGCTTCTTGGGAAGTTCTTTTGCACACTGACTCTGGGCTTTGCCCTGTGATTTCCTTTGGTCAATGAGAAGAATAGTAACAATTATGCAAATGAACTTGAAACAAACTTGTAAATTGGAGCTTACCCTCTTGCTGCTCTTGGAACTCTGTGAACATTTGTCACCATGTGAACAAGCTCCAACTGGCTTTTGGATGATGAAAGGTCACCAGAAGAGAAGCCTTAGTCGTCCCTGTTGTCCCATCTGAGGCCATTATAAATTACCCAGTCATCAATGACCTACCTGCTGACTGCAGAAACTTGAATGAGTAAAACTGAGATTAACCAATTTTGGACCAAATTAAAGCAACCACCCTGCTGAGATCAACCCAAATTTCTGACCTGCAGATTTATGAGCTACATAAATGTATGTATGTAGTTTTAGCAAAACTAATATAGCTGGTTATGTAGCAAGAGCTAACTGATGCTGGCGGGATGCCAAATTGAAGAGTTTCCCACATATAACTGGCACTCCTGGTCATAATAATAATGTGAATGCTGTTAGTTACAATAGTAAATATAAAAAGCCTCATCACCTAAAGAATAAAATCCTATATTTTTAGCATTTCAAATAAGGTTCTGTGTAACCTAAACTCTGCCAAATTTCTTTTCCTAATTTCTAAGCAATCTCCCATTTTGCAACCTAATTTCAAGCACTAAAAAATGCATTCACTCATGCAGAAATAAAACTTTGTTTATAAACAACAGCCTCACACATGTATGATAAATTCCAAAAAGCAATGAGCACTATGGCTGTTTTTCAGGAAGGCCCCTTGATAGTAAAAAAAAAAAAAAATTCAATACTCAAATAAATTGTTACTAATAGGTGAAAGCACAGAAAGATATAACTATTTTTCTTCAACACATACCTCTGAGAAAAATTTCAGCAAACTAAAACATGACTTAAAATTAAAGATATAGGAATGGTAAAATTGTAATATTAAATAAATAATAGAAAAGTTGAAACATTATGTATTGAATTAATGTATTAATGTATTAATGAATAAGAATTTGATGTACAAGTCAAAAACATTGTATATATTAATATACAGATGACCCAACTTACAATTTTTGACTTTAGGATAGTACAAAAATAATACATATTTAGTGTACTTCTCGATCTCGACTTATGATATTTTCAACTTATAATGGGTCTGTTTAGTCATAACTCTATCATAAGTCGAGGAATAAAATCTGTACGCACACATTATGCATATATACATATGATATATATACTTAAATTCAACTATAAACCTTGCGGAGTGTAGGAAGTAGGAGATAGAATGATGTACATCTCTCATAAAATAATTAAAAATTAACTTTGTTAATTGTGAATAAAAAATAAAATCTAAGGCCTCCAACCAACTGGACAGATTTCCTCCTAGCTAAGGAGACCCCAGAAAAACCTTTAAAAAAACTGAGTCGTGAGTGCCAGGCTATGATTGGACAAGAAAGAAGACATATCTTGTGATGCCTCATCCCTTTTGTGGTCTAGAGGCAAAAACTGACCAGCATTAGTGCTAAAATAATGACCATAAGACTGACAGAATGGACTCTTTATGGCAATAAAATGACAAATTATAAATAAGACCTAAGGTTATGCTAAGAAAGGGTTAAGTAACTCACCCCTACAGTTAAAGAATAAATTCTTAAGTTTTATTTAAATAATAAGCCATTCTTTTTTTTCCTTTTATCAGCTAAACAACAAGCATTGGCCTGGAGATAGCAATGTCAAAGCAGTTGCAGCTTGCCAACCACTAGACACTAGCTGAGCATCCCTGTTCCATAAGCCATGGCTACAGCTTTGATTGGACAAGAGATTGATTTCTGTAACTTTCTCCTGATAAAGACCACTGACCGTGGACCAGTTCTGGTTGCTTTTATAGAGGCTGGACATTTGAGCACCATCATGGCCCTGCTTCACCTTTTGCCTTATAGGGCTTAATTATAATACATTTAAATGTTTTCTTCACCCCGAAGTGAACATGGGATGCATGTAGCATGCATATTTGCTTATCATGCATGCGCCCAGATCCTTCCTTTTTGAATAGTCATATGTTATCCTATATCCTATGGAAAGTGTATACTTGGTCAAGCATGAATTTCTGTCTTGACCCTCCCTCCCTCAAAGTGCTTGCATTTGGTTTTCAGCAAGAGGCTTTGCTTCCTGCCTGTGGGTTGTAATCCCCTTCTTAAGAAATAAAGCTCTCCTTTATAAATTTATAAATTGAGTCAGCTTATTTTTCTGTTAACAAAACTTAGATAATTAGAGAAAAATCAGCTAAATTACTAATTTTTAAAAAATTAAAGGTAACTACAAGCAGAATTAAAAACTGGAAAAAATGAAAGTGAGATGACAGCATTTTAAAAGCATCCAGAAAAGGAAGATAGACTGTCTACAAATAAGTGAAACAAATTTAGACTGACTATGGCTCTACAGTAAAAACAAAGTAAGTTAGATATAATACGTTCAAATTGTTGGGACAAGGTTATTGTCAGCTAGGAACTGAATAACAAAGATCTTTCAAGGACAAGGGTTAGATTAGAAATTGACAGAAAAACAAAAACACGAAATAACTTATGATGTTTCCTTACTTCTAAAGATGTACCCGCTTCAATGAGAAGTAAATGATGACCAGCAAATCCAAAATTCCCAATGTATGGTGAAGCTCAAGATAGTGGTTATCTGTGTGGAGGAAGGGAGAGAGAGGTGTCAAATGGGAGAGGCAGGGAGGGGCAAAGAGTGGGTTGCTATGAGATTGAGAAGGGTTTATTTTTCAAGTGAGGTAGGGGTATTGTAAGTTTGATATCTTTTTGTGACTAAAAAATTACATGTAACTTACATATCATTCTTGAGCAAATACTGCATAAGTTTTTAATTATGTAGAAAAGAAAAAAAAGAATTTCAGTTGACTGATTTGTTCGATCATTTTTATTTAGTGGGGGTATAAAACCAGAAAACAGAAGGAAATATTGATAATGAATGAAGTATTTTAAATTCTGGGCACTACAAATTTGTACTTGGGTTTAGTTATAATATTCTAATGGATATTTATGAATTTTAAAGGAATTTACATATATTACTTACCAAAATTATTTAATTCTATTTCTCAATTTCCCCTCATCTTTCTGTGTAGTATTATTCTTCCGAATCTTCACATTCTCTCTCTTTCTGTAGCTTTATTACCAATTCTTTACTAAACATTATTCAAATTCCACCTTACCTCTTCAATTTTTATTACAGATGTCTATGTCTTCATCAGGTCAAGTATAAGACATTTCAATAATATTAGATTTTTACCTACTTCTGATACAGTTTGCAAACTGCCAAGAAAAGAAACACCACAATATTTTCATCAATTCACCCAAATTTTCCATCATATACTTGGCATGTAAAGTCAGAATTTGTATTAGTCTAAACCTTTTGGCTACAAACTGAAACTTAGATTTTGTTTGTTTGTTTTATTGCTTTTAAGTGAGGTTTGAAGATTCATCAGTTGCCATAACTGAAGAGTCCAGGACATCGAACTTCAGGCACAGCTTGGTCCATATGCACAAATCATGTCATCACAAAACTATGTCCTTTCACCTCTGGTGTCTGCTTTCTTCTTACAGAAGGATTGGCTTCTTTATAAGGAAGGATTTTACTACAAGACAAAAAATATAATAAAAATTAACCCCTGAGAGATTCCACTAGTATATATATATTTCAGACCAGAGGCTCATTTAAATAGCTTGGAACATGAAATTAGCCTTCAAAAAATTCTGGGCTAGGGAATGCTCCCGCTGTTCAGGCTGGGGTAACATATTCTGTCCTTGGAGTAGAATGGAGAATAGAGTGAATTTCCTTCTAATTCATGGATAATGAGAAAGGGGCTATTCTCCATTCTTAAATTAAGATAATGATAGCAGAAGAAGGGGAAAATAGACACTGAGCAGACAAAAAGAACACTCACCTAACTGGTAAAGAGCTCTCTTTTTTTTAACTTGAGAAATTAAGTACAACTTTACATTAATTAATGCATCCTTGCTTCTTAGTAATTATTAACATTAATTGTCTATCCAAGTGAAGCAATCACCTTAATGAATTACACACATGCCACATCCATATCCACTACTATGCCAGGACAATTGTAACTTACCTCCTCGAGATGTCACCTAACCTCTCTACCTAACCTAGCCCCTCCCTAATGTAACTCTATCTACCATATGCTAAACTATATGTGAAAGTACCTATCATGGTAAACACTCAGCAATTATTTTCTTTCTTTCCACTATTTCATTTCTTTTCTTTCTCTTCTTCTTCCTTTCTTTTGTTTTATTTAAGTTCTTGTTTATTTTTAATGACTTTATGAAGTATAACCTCATTTCAATGACTCTACAATTATTAAAAAACACATTTATTTTTAAAATAACATTTCCTAGTTTCTATTTTCTTTGACTTTTTTGCTTGTGTTAACTGAATCAAGCAATCAGCACTGTATTTTTTTTGCAAATCTAATTTTCATGACTAGTGTAACCTCTAAACTAGTTAAAACCTTAAATTTAAGTAAAATATTTTATTTAGTACATATGTAAAAGTTAGCATAGTAGTTAGTACAATAAACTATAACGGAGACTACTGGAATAGAAAATAGAACATCTGAGATCCAGTTTTAATTCTATCACTTACAAACTGTGTAATCTTGAACAAATTAGTTACATTCTCTAAAACTGAATTTTCTTATCTCCCAAAGGAGCTATAGAGCTCTCCCCTGCCTACGGTACACATTTATTTTACTAATTAAATGAGATTTTACATGAGAAAATGTTATTAATAGTGAAGAACTACTGACCAGTTATTATGATAGCTATTCAGATAACTTCTTGGAGTTGGGCATTGATTTGCAGAGGATCTTACAGTGTCACAATAGCCTACCTACAAAAATCACAGTTAGATCAAATGTGCTGAAGGACATTGGCAGGTTGACAGGCAGAGAAAAACAATGTTTTTTTGTTCCCCAGGTACAAGAGAGGTATGAATAAACAGTTTGTTTATAATGCTGAGACTATAAAAAATTGTCCAAGCACTGATTTCACTCACAATATAGCAGAGCAGATTGAAATGTAACCCCAGTGGAAAAATTTGGCAACTTGATTATTTTGTAACTTGTTCTGAGTTACCCTGAAGATATGACTACTTTGTTACTGAAGGGAAGACAAAATGAGGTATTAGAAGAATGCTTAAAATGTAGAATAGAAATATGTGGAATACTTGCTAAGATAATATGTATCCTATAAACAATTTCTATCCTCTTTGTTTTCTGTGGCAATGCATTGCTGCTGCTTCTGATACCAAAGAAAATGACACTATCTGTCCGGAGTGGTCCTTATATACCTATGGCTACCTAGAAAGAGAATCCTTTAGATAACATTTAGGAATCTTCGGTGATTTGCTAATTTTCCTTCCTATGAATTTGTAGTGGTTAGTCAAAGAACTACTGAACTAGTCACCCATTCACCCATGTTCTCTGCCCCAAAACAAAACAAGACTATAGTCCAGGAAATATGATGGATGCTTCTTATAGGTCCATTATCATGGTATCAGGGACTTTACAAACAAGCAAACAAACAAATAATAAGAATAGCAAAACCTCTTCATGGCCCTGCCACTTTAAATGTTTTTTTTTTTTTTTACTTTGCTACTGCCACATTTATTACTAATTAATATTTCTGAGCCACCCACCTCTCCATGCTGTAGGCTACACCTCACCTTGTTCATGATTAAGAGTACATAATTGGCATGAGCTCATCTGTTTCTTGAAATTTTTGCTTGAACTTCAACTACTGTAATATATGTATCCCTTATATACCTTCTGTTACATGACACTGGATTTTTGTTCACTGTTCTCTTATTCCAGCTATACCATGTAAGATTTCAGTCCCCATCTAGACAAGAAGAAATAATCATGGACATCTCTTCTGTACCTTTCTTTGAGATCATGCTGGGATACCTTGATATGCTGATTTTGATTCTTTTATTCTCTGACAACTCTCACTTTGCCTTTTCGTATTACCACGCCAACTGCACAGTCTAGACTCAAGAAAAATGCTGCTTAGGACACCCTAAGGTATTGACACTGCAGGTATAAATCTGTGCACTGTCTACTCTCCATCGCCCTGTTCCTCCTGCTGCAGCCCACTTTTTAAATGAGCTTGTGTAGAAAACTGGAACATTAGCATAGCCTTTCACCAGGCATAACTCGAGGAGGAGCAGGTGACAGGCTAGTTATGTGACAAGGGCAGCACAAAGTCACATTAGCCTGTTGTGTGGAAAACAGGAATTAATCTTATAAAGTAGTGTCAAAATAGTCAAATTCTGATCATTGTAAGAAACAATATTACCTACTTTATTATGACTACCATTTATTGCTTGCCTATCATTTAATAGACATTGTATTAGTTTCATACATACACTATTTCCCCAACTCTCACAACCCTTTAAGAAGGTATATTTACCTCAACTTTATAAGTAAGTAAACTGAATATTATTAGCACCAAAACTTAAACTACTGGTATGTGGGACAGGGACTGAGATTTATCCTAGAGTTATTTCACTCCAAAACTTCTGCTACTTTTTTTCCTAAGCAGAAATAAGCAAATATTCTATAGGAGTAAGTAAAAAATTGTATATTGTATGTGTGGAGAGAGAGAGAGATACACATATGTGTATAAGCATACATGTATATAAATTGCCACCACTTGAAGATAATATATTAGTTCGAAGGAAGAGTTAAATATGGATGGAATGAGAAATTATGAAAAATTATTTTAAAGTATTTTCTCGTATATAATGTTTGACAATCACACATTTGCATGTTACATTTATTTTACCATGCAGTTGGAGTTAATAAGAATGAAGGAATATATCCTCACAATATTTCAGCAATTGTATTAGATGCAAGAGTAAATCTAGAAGGATTTTGAAATAAGGACTTTCATGCCCAGACTTGCTCTTGTAAATGTAGAACCATCTAATGGCATTCAATCATTTCAATAAAATGCTGACACCTCTGTAGAGAAACCTCACAAACATGCTAATAATACATTGGAAACATCTGCTTGAACTTTCTGTTAAATGTTACTTTGCAGTAGACAAGTACAGCTGTTGAACTGTAGTATATTCAACTGTGAGAGAGTGAAGTGTGCACTTGCCTGGGGAATTGAAAAGCTAGGTTAAGCCTCAAATTTCCCTCCTGTTACCTTAAGGACCTTGAGCAAGCTGACCCAATTATCACAACCAGAGGGATTTCATTAATAAAACAGCATAATCCTTAATCTCTGTAAAATTTTGAGGATTAAATTGCATAAACTTATAAAGCACTCTACTAATGTTTGTATGTTATTATCATTATGCTATTTAAAACAGAAACAATATTGCATTATAATTTTTCCATTGGTTCCATTTAAATAGAACTTTCTATTGTAAATCATAATGAAAAAAGTTGAATGTGAGTATAAATATGAATAATAGTTTTTCAAGGGAATATTGGAAATAGCTAAATTTCTGTGAAACCCTGTTAGATTTAACTGTATTAATGCAATTATATTTAATTATAGACAATGTTTAACAAATGTTGTTATTTGCATTGTTGTATATAATAAATAACCAAAAACTAAAATAAGTCAATTGCAAATAAGTCACTTCATAAATTATTCATTTTTGAGTGGTTCAAGCTGATTTAAGAATGGTGCCACTAAGATCGGGTTCAGATTAGGCAGGAAAATGTAGTCCACTATTACTTGTAACAGACAAGTAACTGAAAGTGACTTTTAGGAAATAAAATTTTGTAAAAACTGGCAGAGCTGGCTTGATATCAATTGTTATTCATTTGCATTGTCTAGTTTACTGGATTTCCACCACATCAGCAAAAATGTAAGTGAAAGACAGGGCTTACCAAGTAATTGTTGGTATTGAAAAGGGGATTAATAGAGAAGAAAATTTTATTTATATTAGTCACAGATACACTTACATTTAGGGTAAACAGACTGATTATTCTTAAAAAATAAAATGTGTGAAGAAAATTTATGATATGGGCATGTTCATAAAGGATTATGAATTCATTTAATAAATAAAATCTCTCACATTATATATGCATTGTTTTATCTGTAAAGAAAATAATAAAAGTTTCCTTGCTTTTTAATTTGAATGTAGAAACAAATCTTTTTTCTTCCACTGTTTACCTTGTCATAAGACTTATTATTTTAATTGTAGATAAAATGTAATAATCTATATTAACCATATTTAGATATTCAAAACAGTCTCAAGCAATAAAGCTATCAAACGTTCAAAATGATAAAATGATATCATGTAGAAAATCATATGACAAATTTTATTTTTTAATCTTGGTGAGAATATGTTTGAACTAGTATTAAAAATGTCTCAAGGTCTACCTCACTAGTTCAGATAATTTCTCCATATTTTTAAAATAGCAAATACATTATTTACAATATGTTGTCAATACACAAACATTTTGGGCCAAGTTTCAGTTTATACTTATCTGTTCTTTGAATCTTTCTCATATAAAAGATCAACCATAACAGCAACATGTATTACATTAAAGCAAGAACTTTCTGACATGGGATATTCATGGAGCCAGGTAAGCAAAACCTTATACTCACGGGGTGTTCACCCTTTAAGATGATCAAACTAAAAATAACCTAAGGATGATGGCATCTTATTTTTTTCCAAAATTGTCTCTAAAGGCCTCAAATATAGTTATGGGGTATCCATTAGTAAAATAATTCAGTGGTACCTTGTGACAAACAAGATCAGGCCTGGCGTCCTGAGCGTGGAATAAAACACTTTCTGACCACATCCTAATTCCAGTTCACATCTCACGCCATATCTCACATAATTCTTGGTTTCTAGCTCAGTGGTTCTCAAACTCTAGTGCACATAAGAATCACCTGGAGGGCTTGTTCAAACACAGATTACCAAGCGCCCTGAGTAGGAATACAATGTGGTCTAAGAATTTGCATTTCTAATAAATTCTCAGGATATTGATCTTGTTAGCCCAGGGAATATACTTTAAGAATTGCTCTAGTTACTAGTATTTCCTAACAAACCACATAATGTCTCTCATCTCTCTAAGTATTGCTTAAGTCACTCTCTCTTCCAGAACAAATAGCATTCTGCATTTTGTCTCCCACATGCCTAACTCTGAATTGTTCCTCAAAACAGAACCCAGGAATTTTTTATTTAACCAGTTAATCCTGAGTTTAAAGCCTCTCTTCTATGCTCTCATAGAATCCTGTGCATGTTTCTACTAATGCATATAACACAATGTACTACAATTATTTTGTTTTATAACTCTTCCACCAAATTGTGTCTCAAGGGCCTTGACTATTTTTTTTTTTAAATTTAAACTTCATTATCTAGAAGGATAGTTTCCAGTGACTTATTCTAGGTTGTTAGATAGAAAGTTTTCTGATTAAATCAGTTTTCCATTAACACAAAAATATTAGTCTGAGAGGGAACATTAAGCCTGTCACTTAATACTTTTGATTTACATAACAGAAATAAATAAATGCAAATGTATTTCAGTAATTCCATTAAAAAATATTTATTTCTAAGCTAAATTAATTAAGCTCATTTAATTTTTATTGCATTTTGATAAGTTCATTTATTTAAAAACTTAAACTTTAGAAAATCAGCATACTTCATGAATTGTAATTTTTTATTTTTTATTTTTTATTGTGAAGTTGTGGGGTACAGTTAAGGGTTAGGTATACAATTGCGTTTCACTCAGGCACCCTGTTGATATGGGATGTTTCCCCGTACCCAGACAGATATTTGCTACTGTTAATCCCATCTCCCTCCCCCACCATAGTTTCCAGTACGGTCAGTCATTTTCGTATAGTATTGCATTGGATGTTTAAGGTCCATTATATGAGTAAGAACATGTGATACTCAGATCTTTGTTTCTGTGAGAAGTCACTCAGTATTATAGACTCTAGTTCCATCCAGGTTGCTGTGAAATTCATGATTTTGTTCTTTTATATGGCTGCGTAGTATTCCATCATGTATATGTACCACTTTTTTTAATCCAGTCCTCTTTTGACGGGCAGCATGGCTGTTTCCAGGTTCTTGCTATTGTGAGCAATGCTGCGATAAACATGCATGTGCAGGTATCTTTTTTATAGAGTGATTTGTGTTCTTCAGGATATATTCCCAGTAGGGGGATTGCGGGGTCATATGGGAGGTTGGTATTTAGAGCTTTTAAGAATTGCCACACTGCTTTCCACAGAGGTTGCACTAGTTTACACTCCCACCAACAGTGTAGAAGTGTTCCCTTTTCACCACACCCTCTCCAGCAGCTGTTATTTTTGAGTTGCTGATAATTGCCATTCTGACTGGGGTTAGGTGGTATCTCAGTGTGGTTTTGATTTGCATCTTCCTGATGATTAGTGAGGTTGAACATTTCTTCATGTGTGTGTTGGCTGCTCGGATGTTTTCCTTTGTGAAGTGTCTGTTCATATCTTTTGCCCATTTTATAATGGGGTTGTTTGTTTTTTTCTTTTCAGCACGCTTGAGTTCCTTGTAGATCCAGGATGTTAAGCCTTTGTCGGACCTGGAGTTGGCAAATACTTTTTCCCAGTCTGTAGGCTGTCTCCCTGCTCTCTTGATGGTTTCTTTGGCTTTGCAGAAGCTTGTCAGTTTAATAAGGTCCCACTTGTCTATTTTCTCTCTTATGAGCTGTGGGTTTGGGGTTTTGTTCAGAAATTGGATGCCAGTTCCAATTTCCATGAGGGTTTTTCCTTCATTTTCTAAGGTTCTTATGGTTTGAGGTTTTAGATTTAGGTCTCTGATCCATTTGGAATTAACCTTTGTGCATGGGGATAGATAGGGGTCCTGTTTCAATCTTCTGCATGTGGTCAGCCAGTTTTCCCAGCACCATTTACTGAATAGGTTCTCCTCTCCCCAGTGGTAGGTGGTGGAGGCTTTGTCAAAGATGAGTTGGTTGAGAAATTGAGATTTTGCTTCTGGAATCTCAGTTCTATTCCATTGATCTATATGCCTGTTCCTATTCCAATACCAAGCTGTTTGATGATTGTAGCTTTATAGTAAAGTTTGGAGTCTGGTAGTGTGATACCATCTGCTTTGCTTTTTTTGCTGAGGATTGTTCTGGCTATTCTTGGACGTTTGTGTTTCCATATGAATTCCTGCATTGTTTTTTCTAGGTCTGAGAAGAATGTTGCTGGTAATTTGATGGGTATTGCATTGAATTTGTAGATTGCCTTAGGTAAGATAGACATTTTCACAATGTTGATTCTTCCGATCCATGAGCATGGGATATTTTTCCACTTGTTTGTGTCAACTTTGATTTCTTTGAGCAGTGTTTTGTAGTTTTCCTTGTAAAGGTCTTTCATGTCTCTGGTTAGGAAGATGCCAAGGTATTTCATTTTTTTTGCGGCTATTGTGAATGAAATTGTGTTTTTTATTTGGGTTTCTGTTTGTTTATTATTGGTGTAGAGAAATGCGATTGTCTTTTGCACATTTATTTTGTATCCTGAGACTTTGCCAAAGGTCTTTATCAGTGTAAGGAGGTTTTTGACAGATTCTCTTGGGTTTTCAAGGTATACAATCATGTCGTCTGCAAAGAGAGATAACTTGACTTCCTCTTTTCCTACTTGCATACCCCTGATTGCCTTCTCTTCTCTGATTGCTCGAGCCAGGACTTCCAATACTATGTTGAACAGGAGGGGTGAGAGTGGGCATCCTTGTCTTGTTCCAGTTTTCAGGGGAAATGGTTCTAATTTTTGTCCATTTAGGAGTATGCTTGCTGTGGGTTTCTTGTAAATGGCTTTTACTATTTTGAGGTATGTTCCCTGTATGCCTAGATGTTCAAGGGTTTTTATCAATAAGGGGTGCTGGATTTTATCAAAAGCTTTTTCTGCATCTAATGATATAATCATGTGGTTTTTGTTTTGACATCTGTTGATGTATTTAATAACATTTATGGTTTTACGAATGTTGAACCAGCCTTGCATCCCAGGAATGAAGCCTACTTGGTCATGATGGATGATTTTTGAGATGTATTGCTGAATCCGGTTTGCTAGGATCTTGATGAGAATTTTAGCATCTATGTTCATCAAGGATATTGGCCTGTAGTTCTCTTTCTTTGCTGGGTCTTTACCTGGCTTGGGTATCAATGTGATGTTGGCTTCGTAAAATGATTTGGGAAGCGTTCCATCTTTTTCAATCGCATGGAATACCTTCAGTAGGGTTGGTATCAGCTCCTCCTTAAATGTCTTGTAGAATTCTGCTGGAAAGCCATCTGGTCCAGGGCTTTTTTTGTAGGAAGTTTTCTTATTACATAGTTGATTTCCTTGATTGTTATTCGTTTATTTAGGGTCTCAATTTCTTCTTGTTCCAACTTAGGTAGGTTGTGTGATGTCAGAAAGTCCTCCATTTCCTTAAGGTTTTCAAGTTTGTTTCCATACAAGTGTACGTAGTAGTCTCTAATGATCTTTTGTATTTCTTCAGGGTCAGATGTGACTTCATCTTTTGTGTTTCTGATTGTGCTTATTTGGTTTTTTTCTCGTTTTTTCTTGGTCAGTCTAGCTAGGGGACCATCGATCTTGTTTATCTTTCAAAGAACCAGCTTTTTGTTTCATTGATTTTTTTCTATTATCTTTTGTCTTCTATGTCCTGGATTTGGGCTTTTATTTTGGTGATCTGGATTCTTCTGCTGAAATTAGGGTTTTTGTGGTCTTGCTTTTCCAGCTTCTTTAGGTGGCTTGTTAGGCTGTTAATTTCTGTTCCTTCCATTTTCCTCATGTGTGTTTGTAGGGATACAAATTCCCTCTTATTACAGCTTTTAAAGCATCCCAGAGATTTTGGTAAGATGTTTCTTCATTTTCATTTGTTTCCAGGTGTCTTTTGATCTCTGTTTTGATGTCATCATTGACCCAGGAGTTATTTAGTATCATGCTGTTTAGTGTCCATGTCTTTGTGGGTTTTGGGGGGACTTTGTTGGTGTCAATGTTTATTTTTATTCCACTGTGGTCCGAGAAGATGCATGGTAGAATTTCAGTCCTTTTAAATTTTCTTATACTTGATTTGTGTCCAATTATGTGGTCGATCTTAGAATATGTTCCATGTGGTGATGAGTAGAATGTGTATTCTGTGGTCTTTGAATGGAGTGTTCTATAGGTATCAATTAAGTTCATTTGGTCCAGAGTCTCATTGAGGTTCCGGATCTCCTTGCTGATTTTTTTGTCCTGATGATCTGTCTAAGGTTGTGAATGGTGTATTAAAGTCCCCAGTTATTATGGTGTTAGAATCAATGTCTTTCTTTAGTTTTCCTAGAAGTTGCTTTATGAATGTTGGCGCACCTATGTTGGGTGCATATGTGTTTAGGATAGATATTTCTTGTTGATGGAGTGAACCTTTTATCATTATGTAGTGGCCCTCTGTATCTTTTTTAATTTTTGAATGCTTAAATGGTATATTGTCTGAAATTAGGATCGCGTCTCCTCCTTTCTTTTGTGTTCCATTCACCTGAAAATTTGTTTCCCATCCTCTTACTTTGAGTCTGTGTATGTCCTTTCTAGTGAGATGGGTCTCTTGAAGGCAGTATATTGTTGCCTGGTGATATTTTATCCATTTTGTCATTCTATGTCTTTTCAGTGGTGCGTCTAGTCCATTCACGTTCAGAATAATTATTGAAATGTGAGAGTTCGTCCCTATCATGGAGTACTTATTGAGTTGTTGTTCTTCCACTTGGTTTTTTCTTTTTTCTTTTTTTTTGTCTTTCTTTTGGTTTTGGGGTTGGTTCGTGTATATTTTATTCTTTTCCCTGTACTCTTGTGAAGAATGTTGTTCTTTTTTCCTTTTCTTCTGTGTTTAGTACTTTCTTAAGTGTTTCATGTAGAGATGGTTTGGTGGCAGCATAAGTTCTTAGGGATTGGATATCTGGGAAAGATTTTAATTCTCCCTCATTGATGAAGCTTAGCTTGGCCAGGTAGGTTATTCTTGGTTGAAATTGTTTATCTTTTAGGACTTTGAAGATAGGGCTCCAAGCTCTCCTAGCCTGCAGGGTTTCTGCAGATAAATCTGCTGCTATTCTGATTGGTCTTCCATGGTAGGTGATCTGGCCTTTTTCTCTTGCTGCCTTTAGGATTTTTTCTTTTGTGCCTACTTTATTTAGGCGAATTATTATGTGTCTAGGAGTTGGTCTTCTCATTTGTTGTCTTGTGGGGATTCTCTGAATCTCTTGTGTTTGAATTTTTGCATCACTGATTAGATAAGGGAAGTTTTCTTGAATGATCTCATGGAAAGTTTGTTCCAATGTGGTCTCTGTTTCTCTTTCTGCCTCAGGGAGTCCGATTATTCTTAGGTTAGGCCTCTTGAGGTAGTCACTCATCTCTTGAAGGTTTTGTTCTGTCTTTTTGAGCTTATTTTCTGTGTTTTTAAGAGTTTGGGTTATTTCTATATTTTGGTCTTCAAGCTCTGAGATTCTTTCTTCTGCTTGGGTAATTCTGCTTTCCATGCTTATCAATTTGTTATTTATTTCATTCACAGTATTCTTTATTACTGTTATCTCAGATATCAGCTCCTTCCTAGTTTCTTCTTGTGTCTCCTCAATTCTTTTTAATCTCTCCATTATTGTTTTGATATCTACATTTGTATTTTGAGACCCTTCATTCTGGGGACTTTTCATTGTTTGCATTCCAAAGTCAGTTTTCTCAATGTCTGCTCTCCTAGGCATCTGGGAGAGACCCATACTCTTCTTTTGGTTTTTCTTCATTTCTGTAGATTTTTCTCCCTCTCCCCCTTTCCCTCCACCTCTTCAATTCTGTTTTTGAGGGAAGGTGGGGTTGCTTTTATTTCTCTTCTGCAATGACCTGTTCTTCCTTATGAGGGTCTTCTGGCTTTGTTCACTTTTCCCTTTGCTTTACAGTCTGTCTATTCAACAGTATGCAGCCTTGGTCCCTAGATTTAAAAAGGGGGCATATAAAAGAGGAAAATAATGGAGGAAGGGGGGGTCAATAGGGAGTTAGAAAGAGAGAAGTACGAGGGGGAAAACAGATATACATACCAACTATCAGGTGAGAGAGAGACACAGGGCAGGGAAGAAGTGAAGAAAGACAGGTAAGAAAGATTCCCTAAAGAATACTGATAGCTACACAGAGACAGGCCAATAAAATCAAGAAACAGTTTAAGTCAGAAGGTAAACACCAAACATAATCTAAACCAACAGTTTCAATGATAAAATCATAAGTCAAAATAAGCGATCAGACTAGAGTCACTTCTGTGATCTCCAATTCCAGCCTCTCCCTTTTGTTTTTCTTTGCAGCGTAGGGGTGGGGCTTTGTCTCCTGTTTTGCGGTGTTGCCTTTGGAACTGAGGTAAAGTTTGTTGATAGGTGGGCAGGACAATGGAAGTCTCTGCCTGGAGAATAGCAAGGTAGTTTACCCAGATCTGTTTTTCTCCACTTGTCTGGGTCCCCCTGCTTGGGATCTCACACTAAGTGCCTCAGCCAGGGTGGGCCCGGAGTTCCAGAGCTCCAAAGCTCCAAAGGGCAGGCAGTGGGTGGTGAGAGTGGCTCTGGGCTCCCCACAGGGTACTTCAGCCAGGAAAGGGACCAGAGTCTCTGAGGGGCGGGTGCCCAGAGCCTCCCTGTGTGACCAGCGGTGCCGGGTGCTGGGCTGGAGAGGGCCAGAGGGAGTGGGGACCCACAACTCCCCCACACGCTGCAATATCTGGTCTTAGGAAATGAGGTAAAGTTTGTTGATAGGTGGGTGGGGCAATGGAAGTCTCTGCCTCGAGAATGATGAGGCAGTTTAAGCAGATCTGTTTTTCTCCACTTGTCTGGGTCCTCCAGCTTGGGGTCTCATGCTGAGTGCCTCAGCCAGGGTGGACCCGGAGTTCCAGAGCTCCAAAGTTCCAAAGGGAAGGTGATGAGTGCGAGAGTGGCACTGGGCCCTCTACAGAGTACTTCAGCCAGAAATGGGACCAGAGTCTCTGAGAGGTGGGTGCCCAGAGCCTCCCTGTGTGACTGGCAGTGCTGGGTGCCGGGTGTCGGGCTGGAGACAATGCAGCCGGGGAGAGAGCCGGAGGGAGCAGGGACCCAAAACTCCCCTGCACGCTGCAATATCTGGCCTTAGGAAATGAGGTAAAGTTTGTTGATGGGTGGGTGGGCAATGGAAGTCTCTGCCTGGAGAATGGCAAGGCAGTTTAAGCAGATCTGTTTTTCTCCACTTGTCTGGGTCCTCTGGCTTGGGGTCTCACGCTGAGTGCCTCAGCCAGGGTGGACCCGGAGTTCCAGAGCTCCAAAGTTCCAAAGGGAAGGCGGTGAGTGGCGAGAGTGGCGCTGGGCCCCCTTCAGAGTACTTCAGCCAGGAATAGGACCGGTGTCTCTGAGGAGCGGGTGCCCAGAGCCTCCCTGTGTGACCGGCGGCTTGGTGCCAGGTGTCCGGGCTGGAGACAATGCAGCCAGTGAGGGATCTGGAGGGGGCTGGGACCAGAGACTTCCACACACGAGTAGAACAGCAGCAGTGGTGGGGGGTGCGCAATATCTGGCCTTGCGTGGGAAGTTACTGGGCTTGGCACCAGCACAGTTGGTGGTGGGCTGGGGGATGGGGGAAGAGAAGTAATAGCCTTTTTGGGAATTCACGTTCAGAGAATCTCACCAGTTCACCTATGCCATCGCCATCTTGCCCTGCCCCATGACCGTATTTTAATTTACATTTATATTTGCAAAGTTATTACTAAGAGGGCATTCCAAAAAATATACATTGATTTGAAATGCTCTATTTGTGATTCTATATGCAAACTTTCAAAATGATCAACAACAATACAGTTAGTAAGAAACAACTGAGGGGAAAAAAAATCCCAGATAAAATCAATAGGAAGAGGATTATAGAAATGGGTCACACTCGAGTGTTAAATAAGTGCAAGGTCAAGTCTTCTTACAGGTGCTACCAGAAGACGAGATTTAGAGAAGGTCAATGCTGGACTGAAATTACTGAAGATGATTGCTTTGTGTATGACTTGATATGTAGGTATGGACTGCAAGTCCAGGTTCTGAAATATAATTTCTTGCTTTGGAGAATATAAACTTACATGCAGAGTGTAATAAATTAAAATTATTTTTAATAACAAAATATTTTTACTTTATTTTGTATTCAAACGTTTGGATACTGTTGTAGTTTAATAACTTCTACATGGTATTTGAACAGGTAAAATATTTATTTTTCCTAGGTAGATACTATGTGTCTCAGACGTGGATTAATCTTAAGTGCTCCAAAACTTCAGAAATGCCCAAATTACTATGATTTTATTTCTAGAATAATGGAAAGATGACAATCCATCATCATTTATACTTTAAGCAGCAGTTTATAATTTTACATTGGAAGTTGAAGGGGGAAGTTGCAGAAAATGCTGCAGGCAGTTCTGCATAACAGATTTCTGTAAGAAAAATAAAATTCATGCCAGGTTAAATAAAAAAGTAGGAAAAAGAGTCAAGGAAATTAAAAGCTAGGGACTTATTAAGATTGGTCATTTCCAATTTATGAGACATAGCAACAACCAAACAAACAGAAAGTAAGAAAATAAATATTTTTATTAAGTGTCCTTGAAGGTTCAGATTCAAAAACACCACCCAATCGCTCTGGGGAATTTGATTGCCAGACTGCACTTTTATCAAAGATAATTAGGACTCACAAGAAAGCAGTGTGATGATCAATAAGATTTTATGGGTTGTACTTACTCTGTAATGATATCCTGGGAAACCCTAGGGCAAAATAAAGGTTCTCATGGCTGATGGGGTTCATGAGCCCTTTAGCATCTCTCTACAGCCTTTTCTGCATTTAATTCTAGTGGCTGTTTTAAAGCTGCATGTATGCACAATCCATTTCATTCAGGATGTCTGCTGCTCATACAGAATTAGGGCAAGAGTCAAGGAAGCTGCTGCAGGAATGTGGATATGAAGAATCAATGCACCCTGGACTTTTTGTTCCTTGTGTCAGAGTATTAGAAAGGTTATCACTGACTCCTGAAATTGAAGGTACTCATACACAGTCTTAGTTGTGCTCCATCTTCACTCACAAACCCTAAAAAAGAGGCTGCTCTTTTCAAGTACCCTATTATGAGGTTTAGGCTTTGGGGAGTGTGTGTGTGTGTGTGTGTGTGTGTGTGTGTGTGTGTGTGTGTGTGTGTTTTGTGTGCACTGAGGGAGTAAACAGGGAAAATTGGGAAGAGGCCACAAAGGGGAAGCAAAACATCATAGCAGGAGAAAATAAGATCTTGTATCTTCCATATGCCTTCAGAGAAGAGGTTCTCTGTGTTCCTCTTCATTGAAGTGCTACCATATTAATAATTCAAAGGAACACAATTTTATATTTTTTAACTAATTTTACTTTTATTGAAGAAATCTATTTTTAATCAGTTGCTAACACTTGCATTTAGTATTCTACCTTATGATTTGAAACTAACCTTAATTCATTCAGCTAGAATGAGTCAAAGGAAGGGGGGGAAGCATGTTTAAAAGGATTACATTATCATAACTGAAAAAGAACATTGTGACTGAAAATGTCAAGGAGTGAATTGGAATATCTTAAATTTGTCATATTGAAACATGCTGTTTTTAGCCATATACATCATTCTATATGTATATTATAGGTTGGATATTCTTAGTATTGTTCCTACTTTATATGCATTAGTAGGCTATTAGAAGGATTGCTTTTAAAATATACTGAGGTTTTTTTTTGGCAATCGAGACATATAATTTTTGAATCAAACTGTATAATGTTCTTATGAGTTATAAGGCACAGGGGTAAGAAAGAGGCAGAAAATAATTATATGTCAAAAACAATGAGAACATATGTACACAAAACTCAGAAAAAGATATATTTTTAAAATGTCAATTCTAGAAAGTTCCAAGTATTATCATTCAGTTCAACTTTTGGGAGGATGTCCGTCTTACTCCTTATTTGTGCTGAATTTATTCCAATACCCTTGCCAGTAACAGACAGATAGATTGATGACATCTTCACTACTAACTTCAGTTCAGGAATTGGTCCAAGAAATTCACCATCCCATTAATGACTAAATATCAGGGTCAACTTTTAAAAGTAAAAGTCGTGCTTTTATATTCTTTTGTGTCTGTCCCTAAAGTCAAAAAATGTTACTCTTTTCTATATCATAGCTGTTTCTTCAAGCAAATTTTTTTCTATTGATTGACAAGAGAAGATGACATAATATAAATTGTGTGTTTGTTTACTGTCTTATTTTTTCTTTTTGTTCTATACTTGCTGATCTTTTCTCCACAGTTTTCATTCATCTCATCTTTCGGTCATAATTATCTAATGTCTCAGTTTAGTTATTATTTCTCATACTGTGCTCAAAAGATGGCATGGCTCATCTTGAAATAGCAGTTATTGTGCAGAACACAGTTATATAGTCTGGAACAATTTCAGGAAAATAGTCTTGGAAATCAAACAAAAATATATTTATGGACACACATAATAAATAAAAGACAAAATAGTGGGTTCATTTGAGGATAGCAAGAAGCATAAACAATTCCTGCTCTTAAAATTCTTGAAACCTATTCATTTGGAAACTCAAGACATAAGTACAGAACTTAAATATCAGTAATAGATTGAAATGGAAGTGAAGATACCATTAGAAGAGGAAGCAACTGGAAAAGTAAGTGATTAAGTACTAAGAATGTGGTAAGCCTATTAGGCATTCAGAGGACAGAAATATCACTTCATGCTGGGTGGATGAGAGAACAACTCAAGACTTTAGTGGTCTGAAATCACGTAACAGATTTAGGTAGGCTTTGGTGGTAGGCCACAGAGAGAGTTAAGACCAATGAGAGGGTTAGTAGGAATATAGGAAAGCAATTCAAGCAAGATATATAGTAGAGGAAATATCCAGAAGGGAATAATCAATTGCAGTGTTTTGTGGATAGTGACTGTTCCATTTGGCAAGAAAAGAGAAGTTACATACCAACATATCAAGACTCTGGGAATTATCTTCTAGTCAATGGGGAGTCAGAGGCATGGTTTCTGATAAAGAAAGTGACATGATCACAGCAGTGTTTTCTGAAGATTAATAAGATATTATGTGCCAAGCTGTTTGGAATAATTATAAGGCTGCTTACTGAGTGAGTAAAGGATGTTGAAGGAGGGAGGTTCATGTGTATAGTATAGAATTTTTCTTTTTCTTTTTTTTTTTTTTTGAGTTGGAGTCTCACTCTGTTGCTCAGACTGGAGTACAGTGGCCACTCCCGGCCACCACAGCCTTGACCTGCTGGGCTCCGGTGATCCTTCCATCTCAGCCTTCCAAGTAGCTGGAATTACATGCGTGTGCTACCATGCCTGGCTAATTTTTTGATTTATTGTAGAGATGAAGTCTCACCAAGTGGCCCAGGCGGGTCTCGAACCCGAGGGCTCAGGCAACCCACTCACCTCAGCCTCCCAAGGCGCGGGACTACAGGCTGAGCCACCGAGCCCAGCTAGTAAAGGATTTTATTTTATTTTATTAATTTTTTTTTAAGAGACAGAGTTGTGCTCTGTTACCCAGGCTAGAGAAAGTTTTTTTTTAAAGCACCTAACACACTCAGGATTCTCTTGAAGGACTGAGGAATTAGAAGGTCCTTCCTTTCCACTTTGCTATTCACTACCATGGAAGGCTTCCTCAACTTATGGGAGCAAAAATAGTTAAGAACTACAGAGATAAAAAGTAATATTTCCATACATATTAACACTAAATTTTAACAAGTAGATACACACAATCAATAACCTACTCCTGAGATAGCACAACCAATAACCTACTCCTGTACACACACACACACACACACACACACACAATCCCTGCATAAACACACAAGCACAAGATTGAACATGAACATCCAATTCAGGATGGCAAGAAGAAGTGATGCTTTAGCTCTCTTCCCAAAGAAATGTGAAAATAGAAACAAATAAACATTAATCATTGAAACAAGAGGCAATGTCTTCCATATATATGCCAGACGTTTACAGAATGCTTTACAAGTAAAAAAAATGAAGTGAAAAGTAAATAAGAAAAGGGTCAATCACATTGAGAATTACCACACATGAAGACAGATTTTATTGCAGTAGGTCATGAGGATTATGTAATGTACCAAACAGTACATCAGATTCAAAGGGTTTGGAGATGAATCTAAGACATGCCATGGTTGACTCTCTGGTGAGGAATCCCAAGGTGAGGCAGCCACAAAACACAATTGGCAAAGATATCCTATTAAGAAAGAGACTTCAGAAGAGGACTGCTCATAAGTGTTTCTCCTAATGAGGGAGTTGGGTCAAATGAATTCTTCCACACAATAGCGATCTCATTACTTATAAACAGTAAAATACGTGGGTGATGTGGAGTGAATGACTGTGTGGTATCCACTATTCAAGAACCTGGGGTTATAGGAAAAAGCAAAAAGTATTGTTCTTGCTCTTCTGAAACTTATAATCCAGAAGGGGAAAATATAACATACTACCTAATCACACAAATAAGTGTAATTTAAGCAAAATATATGGTGTGAAGAAAATGAGAGGCAGCCCTGACACTGTGTATATGTGTGGTCATGCATCATGAGAAAGTGGTGTTTGAAAAACTTCTCTGAAAAATGAGCATTTTAACTGAGATTTAAGAATGAGTAGGCATTTACTATGTAAAAGAAACTCTTTTGCCTAGTTATTGTTTTATTTCTTCTCCTAAGGTCAGAAAATTTTACTGTTTTTCCTACCATTTTTCTTCAAGAAAGTATTTTTTTCTGCTGATTAACTAGCGATGATGATATAAGGTAAATTATGTGGGAAAGAGGAATAAGCATATCCAAAGGCATATAGGGAGGAGCACTAATGTATGTGGGGTGAAAAACGATGGTAGATTTTTCTAGAAAAGCAGCCAAGACCAAAAGGGTGGTATGAGAGGAAGCTACCAAGATAGACAAGAAGGAGCATGGAGCTAATAAGATGGGCATTTACTTCAGTAAAGCCTTAAAGAATTTTGTATTTATCCTGTGCTGTGGTCTGAATGTTTTTATTCTCTAAAATTTACATATTGAAATTCTAACCCTCAAGGTATTAAGAAGTGGGGACTATGGGAGGTGATTGGGTCATGCAGTTAGAATCATCATGAATAGGATCAATGCCCTTATAAAAGAGACTCCAGAGAGCTCCTCTGCAGCTTCCTCCAGGCAAGGACACAGCATAAAAATGGCTGCCAATGAACCAGGAAGCAGGGCCTCACCAAACACGGAATTTGCTGGTTCTTTGGTCTAAGAATGCATAGTCTTCAGAAATATGAGAAATACGTGTCTGTTGTTTATAAGTCACTGAGCCCATGGTAATTTGTTAAAGAACTGCCATAGTTGAATGGCTGAATTGAATAAGATATCCTAAGAAATTGCTAGCCAGTAAAGGTAAAGGATTTTAAGAAGGAGGTGAGGGGCATTTTGAAATAATTACTAGGATGAGTGTTTGGGTAAGACTAGAGGCAAGTTAAGTGGGCCTGCAGGGAAATCAGTCAAGAAGCCACTTCAGTGGTCTGAATGGTAGATGAAGATAGACAAGATCAGTTATTTAGGAGAAATATCCAATGCTGTTAATTGGTGGATTGTACATTAGCAGTAAGGTACAAAGTGCAAGGGATGATTTGAAGAGGTAGAAGATCAAAGAATAGGAAGAACAAAGCCTTTTGAAGAAGAGATCGGAAAAATTTGTGAGCTCTGATCAGACTAACTATATGTGAGTGAGAAACAACACAGTGGATCAATAGGTCTATGGAGTTTGAAGGATAACGTTGGGTTCAAAATACAAAATTGAAAATTATTGATATTTTTAATGGTATACAAAGGCATAGGGATATGACATCATTTTGTGAAAGGAAAATAAAAATAGAATTAAATATTAGAAACTCTGGCATTTAATAACACAGACAGGGAATATGAACCTACAAAGTATATTTGGAGAAGAGATGGGAGGAAAACCAGAAGAATGTGATGTTGGAACCCAAGAAAACAGAGAGTATATAGCTAAAAGGGTTGTCAATAATGATAATGGTGGTTGAGGAGTCCTACAAGGGAAGGAATGAGAAGGACCTAGGAAATTAGCCTCATGAAAATATTTTGTGACTCAAATTTTTAAAATTATTATCATACAAGTAGCACTAACAGTTTAGTATTACAAAGTTTTATGCAGTTTAGCACATGTATAGATTCATATAACTATTTCTACAACCAGGAAATACAATAATTTTTTAACCCCCAAAACCTCCTTCATGCTATCCTTTGATGAGCACATCTTCCTCCCAATTCCAGATTCTAGCAAACACTGATCTTTTCTCCAGCACTATAGTTTTATCTCTTCAAGAATATCACATCAATGAAATCATACTGTATGTAACATTTTTAACCTTGTTCCTTTCACTCAGTATAAGTCCTTTGAGACTCATCCAAGTTTTTGTGTTGTTCATATCAATAGTTTGTTTCTTTTCATTACTGAGTAGTGCTGTAGTGTATGATTGTAAAATGGACAGCTTACTTATCTATTCATCTGTCGAAGGGCATCTGGTTTTTGTCCCAGTTTTTAGTGATTATTAATAGAGTTACTATAAACCTTCATGTGCAGATTTTTGTGTGAATAAATTTTTATTTCTCTAGCATAATATTAGAAGTGGGATTACAGGGTCATATGACAAATATATGTTTAACTATCCAAGATATATACATATACATTATACAAATACGTTAACTATATGTATAACCATATATGCATGTATCAGTGCTTCTTATAGGTGTGAATGATCTTTTATGGATTTAATTTGTATGTCTCTATTGACAAATGATACTGGACGATTTTACCCATATTATTCATCAATAATCTTGGTGAAATGTCTGTTCAATTATTTTGCCTATTTTAATTGAGACTTCATTTTTTTAATGTAAGTCTAGAGAGGTCTTTAATGCATTCAGCATGCAATTATTTGTAATATACATAATTTGTAACATTTTCTACCTGTAGCTTATCTTTCTGGTTTTATTAAAGTATTAATAATCGAGCAAATGTTTTAATTTTAATGAAGTCCAATGTCTCTTTTTGTGTGTGTGCATGCATGGGTGCTTGTGTGTATGTGTGAGAATCACAGTTTTGGTCTCATTTCTAAGAACTCTTTGCCTAATTCCAGGTAAAAAACATTTTTTTAATGTTTCCTTCTAAAAGCTTTATTCCTAAATAATTTACCTCTTTAGGTTTATGATTGATTTTGAGTTAATGTTCATGTGTAATTTAGGTTGTGGTACCTTTTTTTGGCACATAAATGTCCAAATGCAATTCATAGCATTGTTGAAAATACTATTTTTTCTTCATTAAGTCATAAAAATATAATATCAATTATGTCACCAGGTGCTTATAACAGATCTCAATCCCTTACTTTTTTCCCTTAAAATCACAACATATAAAATGCTATACAATACCTAATTTTAGATTTAGATGAATTTTATAATTATTAATATGTTTATAGGTCAAATTTTTGCTTTTATTTGATTTATTTTAAATAGTTTTTTTAGATTAGAAAATAGAGTTTATTTAGGAAGTAAATTAAAGAGAGAATGAATGAGGAGATTCACCTCCCCAAGGTAGGGGAGGGGGTCATAAGTAGTTTTTTGTGTTTTTTGTTTTTTTTTGTTTTTAATCAAGTATAGCATATACCTTAAGTAAAATAAGGCAAAAACTAGAAACATTCCAAATTGTCCTTCCGCTGGGAAATGGATAAACCAACAATGGTGCATATTTACAATGAAATACTATTTAGCAATTAAAAGGAACAAACTACCAATTATCCATGCAACAATGTGGGTAAATTGCAGATACATTATGCTGTGAAATAAGTCAGAGTCAAAAGGCTACATGCTGTTGACTCCACTAAAATTTATTATATAAAAGGCAGAATTCTAAGAATGGATTCTAAACCAGAAGTTACCAGTTCATGGTTGGAGAAGAGTTTACCTCCAAAGGGAGAGCACCAGGGCATTTGCAGGATATGGTATGAAACTCTACTGTGTCTTTATTGTGTTCATGGTTACATATAAATCCGCATTAGACAAAACATAGAACTGTAGAGCAAATGGAATAAATTTTTCTGTAAGCAAATTAAAAGCGAACTTTAATGTAATAAAATAAGTATCTGTGTGCTTTATCTTACATTTAAAAAAAATAATGATTTTAGTGTATTGGAAAAACCCTATGAACTCCTCCACAACCAACTTAAACACCATCCTGAATTCTGAGATTATTATTCTCTTGCTTTGTCTTAGTGTTTCTCTTCCTATGCGTATATCCCTAAACAATATCATATTTAAGTTTGTATGTCCTTGAACTACCTATACAAATAAATATTGTATATACTACAACTTATTTTTGCTCAGTATTGTTTGTGAATTTAATCCAACTTTATGTAGCCCATTCATTCTCTTTCACTGTTGTACAATATTCTGTTCAACACAATTTGTTTACCCATCACTTTTTATGTAGATCTTGGTTTATTTGATTTTGTTGTCTAATTAACCTATGCTTCCAGTATAAATTTAATATGTGTTTATCCTGGTGAACAACCTGCAAGAGTTTCTCCAGGATATATACTAAACAGATGAACTGCTATAGAATTATGTATATATGCTTTACATATAATGCCTACTTATTTCATAAAGTCAAAGTTATGACAATATTATATATTCCCACTAGCACTGTATAACATATGCAATTATACTCTTTATTAAACAAATTTTACCTTGTATAATTTGAACATTTTTAAAAGTAGTGGTATTACTGAATTTTCCCATATTTTGCAAATAAATTGTCCAAAAAGATACACCACAAACTGTTATCCAGGATTATCTCTGGGAAATGGGATTATAGGAGAGGTAGAGGAGAAATTTTTTCATTGTCTACTTTGTATTATTCTGTGTAGTTTAAATTCTTTATCAGATTATAATATACAGCTTTTTCAATAAAAAACAATAGTAGAGATAAAGATGTAAAGACATTAATGAAATTCAGCTATATTTAAAAGCCAGTTTATCACACAATTCGCAAATATTCTTTGTTTGACAAACTGGGGAATGATGAGCATGTAGCAAAATTTTGTCCCTAGTAATTTATAAAAGTATATATACATATATATTATTTTTCACTTAAGCACCACAGATTAAAGGAAAATTTTTTTTATAATTGAAATATTTGTACTCCAAATACTGGATTCTATGTAAACAGCGATATGTAGTAGTGAAAAATGCCCAAGTTAACTGATAAAATTCTTTGTCTTAGGACTTTATGATAACTGAATCTCTCTCTGGAATAAATTGCTGTCTGCAATGATTATATAACACTGTTCAGCTTTCATTAGGGGCTCTCATCATGCTGTATTTAATTTATCAGTATACATGTTTACCTTCCCCATGACATTTTTAAACGAACACTAGCTTTTGAAATCATGCAACTGAGTTTATATCCCAATTTTGTAACATATTAATTGCTTAGATGTAAATAATTAGTACTTGAGTTAAAAGAATTTTTCTCTAAAAGGCTACCATTTTTATAGGGTAGGTATAATATTTACAATGGATAAGCAGATACAGTCATCCCTCAGTGTCTGGGGAGATTGAATCCAAGACTTCTATACCAAAATCCACAGATGCTCAAGTTCCTTATATAAAATGGTGTAGGATTTTCATATAATCTATACACATTCTATTATATACTTTGAATCAATTCTACATTGCTTATAACATCTAAAACAATTTAAATATGTAAATGATTGTTATACTGCATTGTTTTATAATTTGTATTACTTTTACTGCTGCATTGTTACTTCTTGTTGTTTTTTGTTTTTCAGAATATTTTTGATTCACAGTTGGTTGAAACCATGGTTGTTGAACCCATGGGTATGGAAGGTCAACAGGTATTTTGGTAGATTTTTAGTTAAAGGGGCATGCTTATGCCAAGATGAGGAGTTATGAAGACTATCCTAGGCTCACGCTTGATTATTTTAATAAACTTTTCTCCCTTACCCCTCACACTATCTCCATTGACTGTACTGAAGCCAGAGTTATTTTTCTGAAATACGGTATTGTCCATGTCATTAAACCGACTAAAAGTCTTTAATAGTGGCCCTTGGGGTTAAGTTTAAAAATTTTTAACAAGTCTTATAATACCCTTCAATATTGGCCCTTCTTTCTCTAATCAGCCTCATCTTTGTTATTGCCGACCCACACTCTTTCTTCCACTATATGTTCCCCCTTTCTGAGCCACATTCCTCAATGACTTGTTCTTTTATTTGCTTTTAGCCAGAGGTATGAGATGGAGGTTGGCTTCAAAGTACTGGTTATGGGTGTCCCTGTGGGGTAGACCATCCCTTTGTGCACTTTCATCTTACAAACTTGATCCCCAATGTACCATTTCTATTTTATAAATGTATTTTTTGCTGGGCCCACAAGACTTTACAACTTGGGAAGTTTTACAGAAGGCAGCTCATGGTGGGCTGGGCAGTGTTACTGGAATCACTCAATATCCCATTGTCAGATACTTGATCCCCACAAAGACATAATACCAGGCCAGGAGCTACTTTTCAAAGAATAATTTCTACCACAGATGGAATGGATTTGTTTTAGAACCCTAGGGGTCTGTACTATGAATCTGTTTCAGTGGCTTGTCACAGGCTCAAGACAAAATCATTTTCTATACAGATACTCTAGTGCTACAGACTCTGCTGGATTTTATGGCCCACGTGGTAGTGCTGCTTATATCACTTCCAGGAAAAGTTAAAGTAATGGATACATTCAATTGGAAGATAAGACTACCACTGACCATTTTAAATACCTGTCACCTAAAGACATTCAGCCAGCAGGTCAAAAATTAAAAATAAAGAATTACATCAATAGCTGGAGTAATTTGTTCTCAATTAGTAAGGAAAAATTGTGTTGCGGCTATGCAAATGGGTAGTGAGTAAGTCCATCTCCCTTTTGGTGGACACAGGGGCTACCTATTCTGTTTTACTCTCCTTCCATGGGCCTTTACATCCTTCTCAGGTCTCGGTTGTGGGCATCTCGGGGGTACCCTCCAAGCCGCTGGAGATGGGTCTGGTGTCCTGCCTTTTTGAAGGCTGTCCCTTCACCCATTCATTCTTAGTTATCCCCTCCTGCCCAGCCCCTTTGCTGGGACGAGACCTTCTGTATAAGCTCAGGGCAAATATCTGCCTCACCTCATACCGAGTTCCCCCAAATTCGCTCCTGGCCCTCGCCTGTGCTGTCTTCTCCCTGGAGCCTTCATCCGATTTCCCCATTTCCCTTGAAAAAGTTAATCCAGTAGTCTGGGACACTTCCACTCCTGTGGTGGCCAATCACCACACCCTAGAACTCATTCGCCTTAAGGATCCCTCTTGCTTCCCTTCCAGGCCTCAATTTCCTATCTCACATGCCCATCGCAAGGGCCTCCTGCCCATTGTTAACCAGCTGCTCATCCAGGGTCTTCTGGTTCCTACCAACTCCCCTTGTAATACTCCCATCCTCCCAGTGAAAAAGCCATCTGGTGCTTATCGACTGGTGCAGGATCTGTGGATAATCAACTCTGCTGTAGTACCACTACATCCAGTGGCCCCTAACCCATATACTCTCCTAACTCAGATACCCCCCACTACCACTCATTTCACAGTCCTGGACCTTAAGGATGCCTTCTTCACCATCCCCCTACAACCAGACTCCCAGCCACTCTTTGCCTTTACTTGGGAGGATCCAGGCACCCACAGGACCCAACAATTAACCTGCACAGTCCTGCCTCAGTGATTCCATGATAGTCCCCACCTTTTCGGCCAGGTGTTGGCCGAGGTCCTGTCCTCTTATGACTCTGGGTGTAGCACTCTCCTCCAGTATGTAGATGACCTCCTCCTATGCAGCCCCCTTCAGGGGAGTCTCTCTCTGAGATACGGCCTCCCTCCTTAACTTTCTAGCATAGCGGGGATACAGAGTCTCCCCTTTCAAAGCTCAACTCTCTACCCCACAGGTCACCTACCTAGGGGTGGCCCTGACCCCCACTTCCAAGGCCCTCACGGCAGACCACACCACCTCCATCAGGGAACTCCTACCCCGCACCTCAGGTACTGAAATCTTGTCATTCCTTAGGCTGGTAGGCTTCTTTAGACATTGGGTCCCCAATTTTGCTATACTTGCTAAACCGCTATATGCTGCAGCTAAGGAAACTCCCACTGGCCCCCTCACTTCTCCCTCAGCTGTAGCCTGTGCCTTCGAGGTCTTGCGAGACATGTTCCTAGCCTCCCCCAGCTTATGCTTCCTGACTTCCGCAAGCCTTTCCTCCTGTTCACCGAGGAAAGAACTGGGATGGCAACTGGGGTTCTGGCCCAACCTGTGGAACCCTCTCACCGACTGGTCACCTTCCTGTCCAAACAGTTGGACTCCACCATCCAGGGATGGCAGCCTTGCCTCTGGGCACTGGCAGCAGTGGCCTGTTTAACCAAGGGGGCTCTAAATCTTACCCTTCAACAGTCGGTTACGGTCTACTCCCTCCACAGACTCAGAACCTCTTGGGTCATAAGTCATTAAACTTATTAAGCCCTTCTAGGGTCCAGGAGTTCCACCTTTTTTTCATAGAACACCCCCAAGTGTCTCTTCACTCATCACTGCTTCTAAATCCAGCTACTCTCCTTCCTTCCGCTAGCTCTTCAGTTTTGCCTGAACATTCCTGTGTGGAGCTGGTAGAGGCCCTTAGCTCCCCTCACATGGGACTCTCTGACCAACCTCTGTCTAACCCTGATCTCACATTCTTCATAGATAGAAGCTCAACTAGGGGGCCAGATGGAGGCTGCAGGGCAGCCTATACAGTAGTCTCTCCTCCCACCATGGTGGAAGCTGCCTCACTGCCACGAGGGACTTCTTCCCAAAAGGTAGAGCTGGTGGCACTCACCCGAGCATTACAGCTGGCAAAGGGCCGCAGGGCCACTATATGTACTGATACTAAGTATGCTTTCCTTATTGCTCATAGTCATGCAGTGATCTGGAAAGAAAGGGGGTTCTTAACCACCTGGGAAACTCTGGTGATCAACGGTAAGGCCATTCAACATTTACTCCAGGCCCTACAAGAACCCAAGGAGGTAGCCATTGTCCACTGTCGAGGCCATCAGATGGGCACAGACCCTGTCATCCAAGGAAATGCCCTGGCTGATGCCACGGCCTGCCAACTTACCTCAACCCAGGATGCTACCCCTGTCCTGTTTTTTCCTCCCTCCCTAATTCCCAGGTACTCGGAGGATGAACAACAGCGACTCCTCAGCCAGGGCGCTGTGGCTGGGCAACAGGGTGGATGTACCTCAAAGACAGGATAATCCTTCCCCAGACACAGGTAAAGGAAATCGTTGCCACAATCCACCAGTCTCTACACATGGGCCCCGAGGCCATGCACAGGTTTCTTTCCCCGATTTTCTCGCCGCGGGGTCTCCGAGAAACCATCAACCAGGTCCATATGGGCTGTCAAACCTGTGCATATGTTTCCTCTCAAGGAGCCCTCTGGCATCAGATGGTGGCTCACCAGCTGCGAGTGTGTCTCCCTGGACAGGACAGCAGATGGACCTCACTCATGCCAAGACACAAAAAGTACCGATACCTGCTGGTAATGGTAGATACCTTTTCAGGTTGAATCAAGTCCTTTCCCACGAACCGGGAGACAGCCTTGATGGTGGCTGAGACCTTGGTGGAGCACATCATCCCCCACTTCGGCCTCCCAACATCCATCCAGTCAGACAACGTCTTGGCATTCATTTCCAAAATCACTCAGCTGGTGGCCTAAGCCCTCAACATCATCTGGAAACTTCACATCCCCTACCACCCTCAGTCCTCGGGTAAGGTGGAATGGGAAAACAGCCTCCTGAAGGACCAACTAACCAAGCTTTCCCTAGAGGTAAAACTTCCCTGGCCTGCTCTGCTCCCTGTTGCCCTCACTAGGGTGCGTGCGTCTCCCCAGGGGCCGGTTGACCTTAGCCCATTTGAATTGATGTATGGTAGGCCTTTTCTCATTAACACTGGCCTTCCTACAACTCTTCCGCCACTAGCCTCCTACCTGCCTTACCTCTCACTCCTCAGACACCTCCTATGAGAGCATGCCGACCAACCCTGCCCCAGGCCAACTCCAAGTCTGACCCATGGGCAACCATCATTCTACAGCCTGGTGACGAGGTTCTCCTTTGAGAGCTCCAACTCTGGTCCCTTCAACCTCACTGGATGGGACCTTACACAGTAGTCCTTACAACTCCTACTGCGGCTAAACTGTTAGGGCACCCCTCATGGTAACACATTTCTCGACTCAAGTGGGCCCCTCCCAACAATGAAGTGTGGAAATCTAATGAGGTGAGACCTGTCCGGTTACAGTTTAGCTGTATTGATGCTAGTAAGCCTAACCAATAACTTTATGATGACATGGGGAAGGGCTGATTGGACTTGCAACCGATGCGTCTCTGCAGGAAAACCCAAACTCTACCAGCTGGTTCCTCATACGTGCTATCATCAAAAATTTTTGTGCCAACTAGGAAAACAAAAGTACTGGGCTGCAGTAATGTTAAGAGATTTCCAAGTGGGCTGCCCAGGCGGCAGTGGCACAGTCCGCTGCTGGGAGCAAGACCCCCTACCAAATCCCCAAGGAAAGATACCCCTTGCCCCACTGAATGTTCAACCTTCCATTCTTTTGTCTAGGCACCTTGCTATGAGCAAGCCTCGGTCTGCCTCAGACCAACCAAACAACAGGCCTGGATGGGACGGAGCATGGGACAACGTGCTGAGTATTCTTGTCCCAGGCACCAGGGACAAGAGATCTGCTGGAACCTCAGACCTCCTGTAGGTAAATCAGATGGGGGAGGGGTGCAGGATTATGCAGAACAGCAGAACACCAAACGGGTCATGGAAGAACTCATTCAACATTTCAATGGACCGGTATTGGTGTGCCTCAACCTCCCAAACCCCAAGGCCCTTATCAGATGAACCCAGAACTCCTTTGTGTCCTTAACAAAATCCATACCCTGCTTAACCTTACTAACTCTGGCTTAGCAAAGGACTGCTGGCTATGCCTCAGGTCCAGCCAGTCCTGGGTCTCCCCTGTCCCAGTCACAGGAAATTGGACTCTCCCTACGCCTCCAACTCAATGTCCACCTTCACTATTGCGTTCCGACATCCCTCTCCCACATGACTTGCCCACAGCCCAGTGTATAACACGAAACAGCACCCTGGGGGTCGGATGGGTCCCCCCACCTCTGCTTATGATCATTTGTGGTCCAATCAAATAACACCCTCTGCCCCCCACTTAATGGGACTGCCTTTCTGTGCTGCACTACCATCTACCTGGTCTTGCCCCCTGACTGGTTGGGGTCCTGTATTCTTATCATCCTCCTCCCCACCATTGTAATAGCACCTGGTAACCAAAGCCCGCCTGTCCCCTTGGTCGGTTCCTCAACGTCACGGGTAAGGCAGGCAGTTAAGCTCATACCTCTGCTGACGGGGCTGGGTATTACCACGACCATGGGAACGGGGGCAGCAGGGCTGGGATCCTCACTTCACTTTTACAAACAACTCTCCTCCCAACTGATCGATGACATACAACAAGTGGCAGACACGATCCTAGACTTACAAACACAGCTAGATTCCCTGGCTGACATGGTCCTCCAGAATCGATGGGGACTAGACCTGCTTACAGCGAAAGAGGGAGGGATATGCCTATTTCTTAGGGAGGAATGCTGCTTCTATGCCAATAAATCAGGGATAGTCAAGGACAGAAATAAACAATTGCAAGAAAACCTCCAAAAATGGAGAGAAGACTTGACCGGAGGCCCATTCTCAGGGTGGTGGCAACCCCAGCTCCTAACATGGCTCCCCTCTGTTCTGACTCCACTGATTGTTGTATTTATCCTCTTGTCGGTGGCCCCGTGTGTTTTTAGGTTTCTCCAACAGCACCTGGCAGAGCTCTCTTGAATAACGGTCAATCAACTACTGTTACATTCATACTTGCCCCTTCTATCTGAACCACCTCCGGCCCCATACCAGCCTTAAGAACCCCCCCCATGCTGCCCCTCCCCAGCAGGAGGTAGCTAGAATGAGCCGGCACTCCTATGACCAAAAAGTACCGGAGGGTGAGGCAGGCCTCAGCAAGATGGCTCCAACACGGACCAGGAGAACAATGGGCTACAGTGAGCCAGCAAAAATGAGTAACCAGAACTAAGACTCCAGCCACAAAGCCAGCCAGTACCTGTTACAGTGACTCTAGCAACCCTGTTCAGCCAATCGCCAGCAGATGTGACAGCTGTCCCAACCAGTGATTGCTCTCCCCGACCCCCTCACAGCTTTCTCAGTGTGCCCTTTATAAACCCGTCTCCCATCTTGCTGGGCATGACTTCTCTGACCCACAGCTACATGGACCGGTGAACCTCGCCCAGGATTGTGCTAACAAATTTTTCTTGGCTCCTTTGTTGCCATTTCGCCTGGTCTGGTTTCGTTTACTGTACAGATAGCAACTATTTTTAAAACCATTTTTAACTATTTTGAAAAGTTCAGGAAGTAGTCAGCTTTTGATCAGAGTTACAGATTACAAAGTTAGCTAGTAGATAATTTTACAGTAAGATGTACTGAGAGGGCATTAATGTTTTCCTAATTTAATAAGATATCACCTATAGAGTTGACAGACTTGTTCAACTTCATTAAATAAGTGAACAATTCCTTGGAAGAAAAGGTAATCTATCAGATCAGTTACTTGTATTCCAATAAATTTTTAAAAATTGGCAATTTGTCTGAATTTTTCAATTTTTAATGTTTCCTTTTGACATTACATAGGCATAACCACTTTCAATAATTTTATTTCAGAAAAAAAATTTACTATATATTTCCTAATTTTAATTTCTTCCAACAAAATACAATAGCAGTCAAATCACATAAGAATAAAGAGCATTTCATGTTTTAAAAATTATTTTTTTAAATAGTGGCACTATATACAGGAAATAGCTATTTAAACTGTCATCTTTATGAATATTCAATTTAATTCTAATTAAGCTCTCCCATTAGGGCAAGTGAAGCAGAATGCTGACTATACCATAAGAAATACTTTTAAAAACTCCTTTTTTAGGAGATGCCATATGTAAAGAGTGAATGTTAACAAGCAGTTGGGCAACTAGCATTTTTTTTTCTGTCAAAGTGATATACTTTTTATATCTATATTATTTCCATGTAGTCCTTAAAATGACTGTAGCAAGAAAGTTGTGAATGCTAATCTACCACAGACAGAAATACACATTTATATCTACAGCACTTAAAAAGTACATTTTTCCCCCCTACAGTGACACATTATAATGATGTCAAAGTCTTGAAAAAAGAGCACGACATTAACAAGATGGAAGGCTAAGTTAATGGAAGTTCCATTGATAAAATGCCATCCTCACAAAGCTAGTAATTGTTCATTGGCTATTACACTCTTACCAAAGAAGCAATATATCAGATGCCTGCTCATCTAGATATAATTCTAAAGGATTCTGAGACACTGTAAGTTGTATATCACTAAACTGTGGAACATTAAAAGCAACTAACTTATTCATTAATTATTGTCTCTTACTGACTAGAGACAAGAATTATGACAGACAATTTAATCATTAAAAATCTCATGCACAGTTGTTTTCTTTTAAAATGAAACACATTTCTTGAAAAAAGTAAAATAATCTTTGTCTTATGCATAAATTACTAACCACAAAGTATAGGGTTATAAACGTTTTAGGATTATAATTATATTTGTGTTTTATTATGTTTCCAGTTTCCCATATTGAACTAAGGATAATTATACAGTATAAAATTGTAGAAGCTAGTCATAAGAGTAGATGATCATACAAATAGATGAGTATATAAATGTTTCAAAATTGAAACTAAAACTGTAAAATTGAAAATATGTGATTTTGTTAAGTTTATTTGCATTATCTACATTATTGCTATTCAGGTTCTTATGGACCTTTTTAATGCCACGATCTTCCCCTGGGTCTCTGTGCTACTAAAGCTAGCTTTTGTGCTGCCAGTTATTTTTTTAAAAAAAGTGTGATCATCACATTCAGTAAAAAACAAACAAACTATACATTGTATAAAACACTGTGAGAAACTAAGAGTTGTTTGGTGTGGTAAAATGTATCTATGTCCTTTGTGCCCCACTATACACATTCTAAATGTACACATCACTGTTGAGTAAATAGGAGGAGGTTGTTTGGTTTCTGAGAATTCAGTCATTCACTATAATAAGTCAATCCATCAAGGAAGTGGAGAAAGGAAGGAATAATAAAATGATCAAGTTAACTTAAATCCTCTGCACAAGGATGCCCTACATATCTACTAGTATTGCTAGTGTTCATTCATTCCACAACTACTATTCAAGTCCCCACCATACATAACACAATATGAAAGGCACAGATACAATGTGTCTTGGGTTGTTTCTCTGATAAGCAGACTGAGTCAAAGGTTTGATGGAAAGAAAGTGGGGAAAGCAAAACAGGAAGGAAAAGGAGTTCTTTGTGATTCTAGGTATTGGTCCTTTGTGAAGTGCAAATAATTTGCAAATATTTTCTTCTCTCCCCCTGTAAGTTTTCTGTTTACTCAGTTGATGGTTTATTTTGCTGTGCAGAAGCTCTTCAGTTTAATTAGTTGTCAATTTTGGTTTTTGCTACTTTTGCTTTTGAAGTCTTGATCATGAATTTACTGTCTAGGTTGATGTCCAGAAGAGTGTTTCTAGGCTTTCTTCTAGGAATTTTGTAGTTTGTCAAGCTAGATCAATCCCAATGGATAGCAGTTTGGAGATTTCTCAAAGAACTAAAAATAGTACCATCTGGTCAGGCAATCCCACTACTGTGTATATGCCCAAAGGAACACAAATCATTCTCCCAAAAAGACACCTACATGTGTACGTTTATCATAGCACTAATCACAATAGCAAAAATATTGATCCTACGTATGTGCCCTCAAAATGGTGGACTGGATAGAAAAAATGTGGTACCTATACACCATGAAATACTACATAGTCATAAAAAAGAACAGATCATGTCCTTTGCCACAATACAGATGCAGCTAGAGACCATCATCCTGAGCAAATTATCACGGAAACAGAAAACAATTCCACATGTTCTCCCTAATAAGTGGGAGCTAAACACTAAATACACAGAGGTATTTGGATGGGAGCAACAGGCACAGGAGCACTACTTAGGCAGGAAGGGAGGGAGGGGATAGGAATTGAAAAAGTAGCCGGGCTCTGTGGCTCAGCCTGTAATCCTGCGATTTGGGAGGTTGAGGTGAGTGGATTGCATGAACCTGCGGGTTCGAGACCTGCCTGGGCAACTTGGTGAGACCTCATCTCTACGATAAATCAAAAAAATTAGCAAGGCAGTGGTAGCACGTGCCTGTAGTTCCAGCTACTTGGAAGGCTGAGGTGGAAGGATCGCCAGAGCCCAGCAGGTCGAGGCTGCAGGGAGTGGCCACTGCACTCCAGTCTGGGTTACAGAGTGAGACTCCAACTCAAAAAAAGAGAAAAGAAAAAAAAGAATTGAAAAAGTACCCACTGAACACCATGTCCTCCACATGGGTGACAGGCTCCATAGAAACCCAAGCCTCGTCATGCAGTACAACTATGGAACGTAACTGCACGTGTGCCCACTGAATCTACAAAAATAAAATAAAATTTAAAAAAATTAATAAAAAATAATAATCACTTCAAACCAAAAAAAAAAAAAAAAAAAAAGAAAAAAAGAAGGAAGGAAAGAAATGGAGTCAAGCATAGCTGTAATTTTCAGGTAAAGTAGAAACTTCAGCCTGTCTCCGCTGGTGGAGGCTCTGGAGTAGTCACCTCTCAGACAAGGGGACTTGTATTTCCTTCCTCTTTTGTGAAGGCCAGTCAGTCACTGCCTTTTCGTCTGACTACATATGGGGAAAGTAAACTGCCAGGTACTTGCTGCTCCCTGAGAAGGGCGAGGAACTTCAAATACCCAGGTTATCTTCTGAAGGTCACAGCAAGACACATAGACGTTGGAGATCATTCTCACATCTCTGCTAAAAGAAGATCTCCAGTATCGGGGGCACTCATGCTGTCAGCTATATGATTCTAAGAGGAAACAGTACTTGTCCTAAGAAGAATTTATAATGAATTTAAATTTGAAGAGTAAGCCAAAAAACCAAAAAAATCTCATTTAAAAAAATTTTATTTTTTATCGTAGTACTGCTGCTGAACTAATACAAGTTTATCACTCAAAAAGCAAGCCTATACCCAGTGACTTACAAGTGGATGGTATTTGGCCTGTGGCAAATTCATTTTCATAGTTGCTAACACTTGTCCTTAACATCACCCAAATATATTTTCCTTTTTTAAGATTTCTCCATACATGTATATGGATAAGAGCCATTTTGGAATCCTATATGCAAAACCCATATGGCTAAAGGCTGCTAAATGCCTGGAAGATTATCCTGAGAAGTTCTGTTGTTAGTTTTATATGCACTGCACTCAATGTTATTTTTGTAATTGTAAAATTTAGGAAGAGTAAATGGAAACAGATAAAAGGTATTATGACTACCTCTTAATTAGTATGCTTTAAATGAATTTGAATCTTTGCAATTTGATCCTAAGTTATTTCAGTTATTTCATGGGAAATGACAATAGAAAAAAAATGGTCTCTGATAGGTTTTTTATTTTTTCAAAAACTGTTCAAATAGAAGTTTTATCCAACTGATTAAGCACCCATCTGCTGGGCATATAATAATTTTGATTATGTGCAACCACAGCAGATATCTACTGTAAGACATTTGGTTATTTATTAGTCTGTATGTGTTGGCTTCTATCCTGATTACATTAAAATACTGCAAGGTAAAAGGCACTTTAATAAAAGCTCATTGGTATTTGTACTCATGCCAAACAATTCTCTTAAGACCATAAAGATGTTAAAGAAACATCCTTGAGGAATTGCCTACGGAGAAGTTTACTTTTCTCTTTACATATGGAAATACAGAAGAGGTTAAGTGTGGCATTAGCATATATAAAAACACGCCCTTATTTTTAGAACAATGAAGCTTAATTATGGAGAAGAAACTTTATGTTAAAATATTTGAATACCTAGCTATGTATTTACCCTGTAGGATTTTCTTTTATAGTTTTAAAATAAAGTACCACTGAATCCAAGTTCAATCACTCTTAATGTACATGTTTACGGCTATCAGAAAGCAGAAGTTTTCTTACAAAAATGAGTGACAAAACTGAGTATTGACTATATACTAGTCATATGTAAAAAAGATGGATTGACTTAATCCCTCTGCCAATTCTCATCATTAACACAATGAATGATGATGTCTGGGAAAAGCAAGTACAGTCAACCTATAATACTTATTTCATATCAGAGCCAATAAATTCAATTTTCAAAATCATGGCTTGTTAATGGTGCCATATCATCCATTAACTTAAATTTAAATAGCTTTTTAAGATAAAATTTGTAGGCCTCCACCCTACCCAATTTACCCTAAGTGTGTGAAAGTGGAGTGGGTAATGAGAGCAATTAGATATACAACCTGAACAATGCCATTAGGTTCACTGGAGTGTTGTTTTTGCTATGCCTTTCATTTACATAGAAATAGACCTACAAGTAATATCACCAGATAATGCTGGTGATTATATGCTAATTATTAAGTAGACAATAACTGGGCTCACTTCATATTACTTACAGAAAGCAAGCAACCTAGACTCAGGGGTGAGAGTTCGTCAAGCAGCTGTTGAGCTTAGCAGAAAGCAAATTAACTAACTCTTTAAACTTACAAATACTTTATTTTTGTACACAACACATCTCTCTACATTTTGCAAAATACCACAGCAGGCAAATGATTGTGTTTCAAACATTTTGCTCCTTCGAAGATGTTCTAATTTTTAGGAATGCTAAGGTAATGTAAATAACCTATCCTTATGTTTATTGATTTATTCCCTTTTAAAACAACAACTCTTTGCTAATCGTTCCATGTAATTATAATTTTCCTTGTAATTATGCATATCTTGCTCCTAAACTTTGACATCTACACTGAATAAAATATCAAGGGGAGGCCATAAAAAATGTAGACTATTATTAATAGACATGCTAATGCATACAAGTGTATGGACCTTTGGATAATTTTAATATATATAATCTGCCATAGTAAATTATAATTAATATTAGGTAATGAAACAACTAAAAATTATATTTAAGCATTTTTGACCTCTAAAAATGATACTTTCCTTTGTGCCAATACAAACCTTATTTGATATACTCTAATCAAGACACAGAAAACAAAATGTGCCAGACTTCTGCTTCTAGACTTCTTGGTGTACTCAGTTTGTTTAGAATATAGACCTAATAATAATAATTTTTCATTGACATTATTGATAATGGCAATGCTTTATGGAATGCTATGCTGTGTTAGACGCTGCCTAAGAGCTTTAAATGGATTTTTAAATTTTATTCATAAGACATTCACATTGAAAGACTAAATATACAACTGAACAATGATCAGATCATATGTACACTAGAACTGTGACCCCAAAACTCTGCAGCAGCAGACAGTCAAACGACTTCAGCAGCAATTGACTCAGAACAATCAAAGCTTGATCAATGAATGTCAGTTTAACTATTTTTCCCCCTATTTCCAACTCGAGACCAATTGGAGGCAGTCTAATCTCTCTAAACCAATTATATAATGCCCCACTTCTAGTAAACCCACTGCCAATTTCCCTGTGCTAATGCCTCCAATCAAGGCATGTCTGAAGCCTTCTCTTTTTTGACTATAAAACTTTCCAAACTTTCTATCTGCCTTTGACTCTTTCCCAGAGGGTGATGTTGGCTGACTTCCTTTCTCTAAGCAAGCTGTGAATAAATGGCCTCTGTTTGCTTTCTTTTGGGTGCTTATCTTTGACGATAAAGTAATGATTTACTCTAATGGCAAAATCACCCTGTAGTTTCATTATGACTTCTAGAATTAATTACCAGTGACGGAGCAGGAGACAATGCTTTAGAAGTCCTTGGCTAGGTTTTGCGATTCATCATCCCCACTCTGCTTGGGGCCTGGGTAGGCACCAAGGAAGTGTTCACATATAATCAAAGACTCTTCTAAAGCTCTGTGGGCCTTCTCTGTTGCTTACTGCCCTTGCTGTCTTTCTGGCAGGTGCACAGCAGTCAGTGTCCACTTTCTTTCATTAGCCAGCCGGGAAACATCTTATGCTTATTGACAAATAAAATGCAAGACTTTGACTAATATTAATTTCAGATAAGCAATTAATTGTGTTTAATATAAGTATGTCTCATACAATATTTGAGACATGCTTATACTAAAAAAGAGTTCACTGTTTATTTGAAACTCAAATGTATCAGGTTAATCAAAGAATGCACTTACTTGCTACATTTCTCCTTTGTATGTATGTATATATGATAGATTTATATTCATACTCACATTGCACATATATTTATACTTACACTAAAATGCATATATTTATTATAATTTTAGTATAAGTATAGCCTATGTAATGTTTGACACACACTTATACTCAAAGTAATCATTTATCTGAAATTCAAATTTAACTCAGTGTCTTGTTTTTGTTTTCTTTCTTGTTAAATCCATAACCATATTCCTGTGCAAAGTTCTGTGAAAAGCAATGCCCATAGCACAGATTTTTGCCAGCCATCTTCTTTTTCCAAGTGTGTGCAAACATCCCAGGAAAGTACAGACAGGCCAGCGGTAGAAAAGATTTGTTTGAGGAGAGGTTACAAACATAGTAACTTCTGTTTTTCTCACAGCAAAACTGGAATCTTGTACCTTTTGAATGCTCTGGTACATCTTGTCAGATATTTATAGCATTCATACCCTACCAAAGTCCTGTTGTTCTTCCTCTCACTCTGGCTTCCATCATGGGTACTTAATTTTTTAGAAATGTCTGTGTATGTCCATTCCCAACTGTGGTTTACTTTTGAATTCTTTTTTATTGAGCGCATAGAACATGTATCTGTGTTCTTCCTTTAAGTATGCTCAATCATTCTATGACATCTGGAACAACAAGAATCTCCAGAGAAGTATTGCTTCACTCCACCAAATTATCTTAATTTTAGTTCTAATCTAGCTGAAAAGACATGACATAGAGAGAGGAGAGAGAAAGAGAGAGACAGAGAGAGAGAGAGAGAGAGAGAGAGAGGAGAGAGGAGAAGAAGAGAAGAAAAGAGAGGAGAAGAGAGGAGATGAGGGGAGAGGGGAGGGGAAGGGAGGGGAAGGGAGGGAAGGGGAGGAGAGAAGGAGGAGAGGAGAGGAGAGGAGAGGAGAGGAGAGGAGGGGGAGAAAAATAAGAAGAGAGAATTTCCTATTGCCGGGGCAGTAGATGGAGCAAAAATTAATAGTTATTGTAAAACAGAAAATAACTATAGAGGATATGTGTGTGTGTGTGTGTGTGTGTGTGTGTGTGTGTGTGTGTGTGTACTTGTAAGTGGAGTAAGGCGATGCAGAATTATGCCTATTAGAGAATAAATAATAGATTATTCTATCTAAGAATAGTTGTAAAGTTTGAATGATAGATTAGCCAGCTAAATTACAATAGGCACCTGGTATTATGATAGGGAAATTTGTACATTATTTTGTGATTATGAGGCTTAATTGTATATTTGAGGGAGAGAGAGAAGTGCACCATCATGAAAATGCATTATGCAGAGTGTTCAGTTGCTCTTGTGTAGGACAGACTGAAGTAGGGCGAGACTTCCAGAGCAAGGCGGCCACTTGGGAAGCTGTTATAGTAATATAGAAGTAAAATGATGAGCACCAAAACATGCTTGGGAATGATACAGAAGGAAGACAGATATAAAATGAGAAAGTGAAAGCTGACACTGAATTTGGCTAACTTAAAGAATACTGGCATTATTTATAAGATTTGAAGAGATATATAAGAGAGACATTTGTTCTGGGAAGATAAGGATTGCTTTAAAAGCATGCTGGATCTTCAAAATTTCAAGAGTAAGGCATCCAAGTTGACATGCCCTGTCATCTGTAGGGGGTGCAATGACAGTGGGAGAGACACCAGAGACACAATTAAAAATAATAGGTGATTGTTAGAATTTTGTGTTTAGGATGTCTGTTTTCTGCTGAAGAGTAAAGACCTGGGGATAAAGAATTAAATCTTTGCAAATATGTTCATGCACAGTAGGGGACAAAGGGGACAATTAGCTAAATGGCACAAAGATAATGCAATCAGTGTTGTTTTTTGTGTGAGATCTGTGCAGGAATATAGTATACACTCTTTGAAGAGCTCTAGCTCTAGATTAGGTTATGGTTATAGTTAGGTTAGGGTTAAAATTAGGACACTAATTCTTAGATTCCAAACCTGATTTGTCCTAGTGGAAGATGAAAGGAATCAAAGCAGCAAATGCATTAATAATATTTCTTAGGAACTCAATTGTAACAGATTTCTTAACTTTATTAAAAACAGCACTATAAGGGGAAATAGTAACAATTGTAATTGCATTTACATAAACTAAATTAAAAATAATACTGTGTTCTTCAAGAGATATAATAAATATAAATATAAATAAATATATCAAAAAGATTAACCCCCAAATTGGAAAATAACATGCACACATAAAATGGACAACATAGCACTCACGACATACAGAATATGTGTAAATTAGGAAAAATATATCTAAATTAACAAATGACCCACATAACAAACAGGATTTTCTCAGAAACAAAACAAACCATAGAGATGATCTTAATGTTGAGAACAAAAATTAAAACTAAATTAAGATATGATTTTAGATAGACGAGTGACAAAATTAGAACTTTTGCAATATAAAGGAAAATGAAGTGCAATGAAAAGAATAATACACTGCTGGTGATAATACACTCTAGCAAACCAACTTTTCTCTTTCTTTTAACTTCTAATTTTTTTATTTTAAAGATATGAGGTGCAATTCAGGGTAAAGTACACAAATGTTCATTATGCAGGTACCCTTGTTGATGAGGTATACCCCACTTCCCCATGCAGATTCCCACGACTGTCAATTCCATTTCCCACCTCCCTCTCCCAGCAGTTTTCCACTAATGCCAATCCTTTTCTTATAGTATTACGATAATTGTTCAAGGTCTACTTAATGAGAACATGTGGTACTCAGTTCTTTGTTTCTGTGAAAGATCACTCAATATTATAGACTTGAAGTTCAACTTTCAAGACTATATCCTAGAAAACTCTTGTACATGTGAACCACAGCACATGAATAATAATGTCAGTATTATTGCTTATAGAATAAACATCTGAAAACTGCTCAATCATCTAGCAAGTACAGAATAAATAAGTTGTGTTAAATGCATTCGTGGAAGATGAGATTCTTCATAGGTCTTTTGCATCACTATATACTTTTCGAGGGAACCACTGACTACCCTGTTCTGGACTATCTTTTCAAGAACATTTGTATAGTCAGCAGTCTTGAAATATATATTGTCTTCCTTTGGAACAAAGGACAAATTTTCTTATATTCACGAGAGAGATATATAGTGCCTGTGCCCAGAGCAAAAGACAGATCTGCTTCTTATCCAGGAAAATGATGTCTCTTTTTCTAGCTTAAAGTAACCATGTTAATCTCCTATCATAACAGATTTGTGTTTCATAATCTCAAGATTTTCTTTCCTATAGCACAATCCACTGTGCGTGTATGTGTACCTGGCCATCTTCTTTTCATCCTTCTGGAAATTGGGGCTCAGAGTCCCAGGAAAATATATCAATATACATGTTACTTGTTGTGTTATAAGTATTAAAGTTCTTTGTCTTTGACCCAGAAGTTTCATATATGATAGCAGCATTCATGAAACAGTGACAGGCTAACAAGTAGGATAAAATCTCAGGACTTCAGACTTATTGATAGTATTACACTGCATTAAGGAATAGGATTTAATCTACTCTAGCTATATGAATCAATGCAGGTGAATCATAAAAGTACTTTTGAGCTGAGAAATATTAGGTATATAAAAATAGAGTACGATTTATTTAATGGAAAATGGAATAGGTGATGAACCATTCAGTTATATATCCATACAGGATAAACATGTTTTTATAAAGCAAGGAACTTAATTCAGAATAGTAAGTAGGTCTATTTGGCATGGCAGGAAAGAGATGTGGTATACAGTAGATGCAATCTATGAAGAACACAGATGCTTCGCAGGTGTCTGTAAAATTCTCTCTCTCTTGTTGTAGTGTAGGTACATGGATATTTATTTTATATGCATCCTTAAACTAAATATATATATAGTTTATATATGCAAATATATATCTATGTACATTCTTTGGTATGTTTGATGTAGTTTACATGTAAAAGTGTAGAAAGCAGAAGAAACATAAATACGGGTAAATATGAAGGAAAGTGATAGGGATAAAAAGAGGCAGAAAAGTCCTCCTTGATAAGCATATAGCTTAATGAATTTGGAAGAAAATTCCTGTGGTTTTTTGGGAAAATTGGTATTCTAGACAAAGGAAGAACAACTGAAATTGTCCTGATTTGAAACTATTGGTATTCAAAGAACACCAAGTAGGGTAATATGGCTAGAGTATGGTAAGCAATATAGAAAGACACAGAAAATGAGTTTGGAGAGAGTGATGGGAGTAGCTCTTGGAGTTTATGTGATAGAGAAGTGGCATAACAGCACTATAGTTAAAAATAGTCTCCCTGACTGTTGTTATATGGGAGAATAGACTGACTGTGGTCAAGTACAGAAGGAGGGAAACCATTTATGAGATGCAGAATTTCAGGCAAGAGACAACAGTAGTTCGTACTACAATTATCAAGGAGAAGGTGACAAAAAGTGGTCACAGTCAGGATACAGTCTCAAGGTAGAACAATGAAAATTTCCTGATGATTTATTTTGATGTGGTGAGTTAATGGAAGAGAGGAATCAAAGACCCAGATTCAGAGGAAATATAATGTTTAACCAGTTTTAAAGTTAGTACATTTAGTAAAGGTGTTTCTGGCTTCTTCATAACAATTACATCAGTGACTTGTTTCACCATTACCTTCAAAACAGTTTGAGATTGTCAGATGTTTTAATATTTCCTCCTCAGTTCCTAGGTTTTTATTTTGCTCTTGCTTACTTATTTATTGAGAAAGTATTTCAATTCTCCAGTAATGTGTAATAAGCCACCCAAACTTAGTGATATAACACAAAAATAGATATTGTGTATCAGGAATTCCCAAAGGGCTCTACACTGCTTGGGGTTGTAACTGGGAAGATGGAAAGAGCTGGGAATGTTTTAGATAACTGTGGACTGATACCATCAGAGACTTCACTTACGTGTTTGATGTCTGGGCTGTCCTACTATAAAGTATGGCTTAGCTGAAACTGTGGACTGTAACAGTTAACCCTTCATACGACAAGTTAGTCAAAGCATGGGCAGTTGAGTTTTGAGAAAGAGCGCTGAAAGAGGAAATAGCCAGAATAAGAGGGTTCCAAGAGACAAAAAAAGAAAAAAGCTGCAAGACTTTTTCTGACAGAGCCTCAGAAAGCGTGCAGTGTCGTCACCACATTCTATTGATAACAAATGAATTAGGAAAGCCAGACAAGATACAAAGGAAGGGGATCTGGGCGACTCAATGGGGGAGTGGCAGAAGAAACTGTGGGATAGTTGAAATCAGTGCAGCTAACTCTGGACACATAAAACTTGCCACAGGGAACAATGATACAAAGGATAAGTTGATTAGTTTTAGGTTTTGGATTAAGTGATGTACACAGAATTTTTACATAGGTACACAAAAATAACAGGTTCAGTATGAAAGAATTAATTCTGCACCCACAAGTAAAAAAATCTATTTTCAAAAGATGTCTGTGAACATATAACTTAAGGTTCATTCATGACACTTACAATTATAGATAAATATAAAACAGAAGCAGCTTTAAAAATTTCAAGTATAGTAAATTTTGCCAGTACTGTGAATTAAGCTATATTTTATAAGCATTTTTTGATATGCAATAAAATTAATTATTAATGATTATTATTTACAAATAAATTCTGTTTAAGTGAACATGATAGCATCAGTGATTTCTGAGAACTCAAATTATGTTAGGGAAGTCAAACTTATAAACAAATATGCATAATACAGAACAAGAAATACGTCAATTAGATGTGAAAAAATTAAAATTACAAGGCAACCATGATCATGACCAAGTTATATGTTAAAGACTCTAAAAGACTATATAATAGCTCAAATTTTATTAATTAACCTGTCAGTTATATAAAAATACACATTTACATGGAATATATGATTAAACTTTAGTATCTCAGAAAATTAATGATATCAGATAAAAATAATAAGCTTTTTTCTTCTTCATCTTCTTTATGAAAGCCAGCAATGCATATTAATTTTGTATGAGTTTTGAATGGTGGAAATATTTATAAAAAAATTTTAAAAACAGCAAAATATTTTCTTGCTAATTGGTGTGGAAAAGATGAGTGATGCTTATTATTTTGAATTAAAGAAATTATGTGATTTCTTTATTAGAGACTAAAATACAACCTGAATGTGCATTGGGCACAATTCCTTCTCTGCTTTTGTTTCCTTGGAGGAAGAAAGAAAAAATACGTATTTGTTTCAGGTCATCTCTTCAGCTAATAGCTAAAGAGCCCAGAAAGAAGAGAAAGAACATGGCAAAATGAATATTTTTTTTCTTTTTTAAGTTTATTTTTCATGCATCTGATGTATACATGTTCCTGAGATGATAGTTTTCAAATAGCTATGTTTTGGATATCAACATTTTAGGAACAATGTCAATAATCTCAATCAAATGTTAATATTTGCACTGTTTTCCAGCTTACTTAGGTGGCTAGAGTCTATAATACTGAGTGACCTCTCATAGAAACAAAGATCCGAGTATCACACTTTCTCACTCATATAATGGACCTTGAACAGCCAATGTAATATTATAAGAAAATGACTGACAGTAGTGGGAATCTATGGTGGGGGGGAGGGAGATGGGATTAATGGTAGCAAATATCTATCTGGGGACAGGGAAATACTTCTTATCAACAGGGTGCCTGAATGAAATGTATTTGTACACCTAACCCTTAACTATACCCCACAGCATCATAATAAAAAAATATTGATTTAAAAAAAAATTTGCACTGTTATCCATTGTAATTTCTTAATTGTTATTTTCCTATATTAATACACAATAAAAATGTGTCTTCAGAGAAGATTCTGGGATAAAAAATCTTCATGCCTCCATGTTTTACTTTATATTTAGTTTGGAAGATTTTTCATTGTTTATTTTTTTTAATTGGCACATTGTACATATTTATGGCATACTATGTAATGCTTTCATACCTATACATGTTGTATAATGACCAAAGTTTGGTATTTAGCTTATCCATCACCTTATGCATTTATAACTTTGTCGTTAGAACATTCAAAAGCATTTCTTCTACGTATTTTGCAATATACATATCTTACTATCAGCCATCATTACCCTATTGCATAATAGAACACTGGAGTTTATTCCCTCTATCTAATTGTAAATGTGTACTCATTGATCAACCTCTGCCCACCTCCACTTCCCAGTCTTTGGCAACCATATTCCACTCTCTGTTTTTTGTTTCTATGATATCAATTCCTTGTTTGTTTGTTTGAGTACACATAAGAGTGAGATGGTGTGATATTTGCCCTTCTGTGCCTGTGTTATTTCACTTAACGTGGTGTCCTCCAGGTTCATCCATATTGCCACAAATGACAGAATTTCATTACTTTTTATTGTTAAATAGTATTTCATTGTGTATATATAGCATACTTTCATCCATTGCTGGATATTTGGGTTGATTCCATCTCTTAACTATTGTAAATAGTATTGCAATAAACATGAGAATTTAGACATCTCTTTGACATACTGATTTTATTTTATGTATTATATGTATATGCACATATATATGGAGATACATATGTGTGCAAATATACATGTATGTATATATATTTCCACTACTAGGTGTGTATACATATGTATACATATACACACTACTAGGTGTGTGTATATATATACACACCTGGTAGTGAGACTACTGAATCATATGGTAGTTCTATTGTTAATTTTTTGAAGAATGTTTCTACTATTTTCCATAATGACTATACTGATTTACAATCCCACCAATAGTGTCAACTTGTTTTAATTATTCCTAATGGAGGCACCCTAAGAGGTGCTGCATATTTTAAAATTGTTTTTATGTACTCCATTTATAATCATTAATCTGCTCCAAATATATTTAAGAGAATTTCTCTTAAAAATTGCAAATGAAGCTTGGTGTCTAATATGGGTATTAATGATAGATACAATATAATCCTGGAAAGGAATTTTCCAGTGCTGTCTCATTAACCAGATGACCTCCAGACATTGTCAGTGCAACCCAGCCAAAGTGATTGATTACCAGAGAACAGAGGTTAGTAACTCTCCCCCAGGTATTAACGTATAGCATCTTCACTTACCCCCCTCTCAGGCTTTTCCAGTAAAAGATTGATTATTATGCAGCTTCAATGGAGATTTGTCAAACTCTTAATCAAGGAATCCTATATTGCCACAAGTAAATCAATGACGCTTTCTGGAAAAATGACTTTTGTGGCACATAAAAAGGTTACTTTATATGCAGGTACTGTTCTGTAACAGCAAAATATATTCAGATATCATTGACACAGAGAAACACTAATGAAAGGGAAAAAACAATATACCCATTTGTTCACAAACAGATGCTATTGTAATGTAAAATGCTTTTTGTTGTTTTCTATGATGAATCAACACAATTCAAAGCTTTTGGGTACACAGTAAAAGGAAGACAGAGGTGAAATGGCTAAAGAAGGAACATACTTTAAAGAGTGAATGTTCGAGTTTTATAAGTAGAGAAAATGGTATCTCAGAATCTGACTGCTTTTGATGACCTGTCCTGTTTAAATGCCAGTGTCTCAGAGAAAAAGTAACTTGCAGGCACTTTATTGATTTCATTATATACTGCATATTTTCTTTGAAATTCAACAACCAATGATATATTTTATGACATGACTAGAATTCTCATTCATTGCTAAACCGTATACTAAATTATAAAACTTCAACAGAATGTAAATAGTTCAAATTAAAGACACCAAAGCATGGATACTATCTAAATCAAATAAACAAAATTTTTTCTGTCTAGTCTTCATGTGTAAGGGTATATTCCTCACCTCTGAAAATATTTTTTAAAGTATATTTTCTTTTGTGGGTTACATTGTGTTCCCCCAAAGAAGATATGTTTAATTACTAATTACCAGTAACTCAAAAGGTCATCTTGTTTGGAAATACAGTCTTTGTAGATTTAACTAAGTTAAGATAAGGTAATTAGGGTGGACCCTAATCGAATATGACTGATGTCCTTACAAAAAGGGAAAGAGAAATTTGAATAGACACAAAAAGAGGGAAGATGGAGCAAAGATGACAAAGTAATGAAGAGGCTTAGGCAGCTACAAGCCAATGAATGTCAAGAGTTGCTGTCCATCAACAGAAATTGAGAAGACAAAGAAGGATTCTACCCAGAGATTCTGTGGGAATATGGCCTTGCTGATTTTGGACTTCCAGTCACCAAAAATCTAATATAAAATTCTGTTGTTTGTGTTGCTTTGTTACAATGGTTGCAGAAAATTAACGCCCTTCTGTACCATTAATAAAAGTTACTCATTGTCCTGGTTTGGGAAGACAGTGTCACCTGCACTGTTTAGACATAGATAGGTACTACTTCACAAGGTTAGAGAAATAGGAGACTCAATGCACTGCACCTATAAGTTGCATTCCATGGACAGGGTTATTCATGGGTGAGAGCCAAATAGATGAAACGAAGACGATAAGTGCCTCTACAAGAAGAGAGAAAGCTCTCCTTAATGATGGGCATTTTATGAAGGGGGATTGAATTGTCTCCTTCTCTTTAGATATAGTACAATTTATAATATGATGCTAAAAGTAAGTAATCAAAATTGTTTATTTTTTGCAAGCAAATAAAAACTTGATGTGATTGCTAAAAGAGTTTCTGAAATCAAATTGCATAGGCAATACCAATTGCTTCTTCTCAAAGCCAGCAATCAGATAATTCAATCAAAAACCTATGAAAATTTTAAGTCACCAGGGGTGACACCAACTTGCATTTGTTTAGCATACTGTTCTTACCAATCATGCATTTGTTTAAAGAAATTAAATATGCTAAGAAAGAAAGGGGAAAGCACAATAATACCATACCACTGTCCTCATTGCCAGGCTGGTCATGAAGTAACTCAGACTTACATATCAAGGGCAACACCCTACATCTGAAGTTGAAAGTACCCTTTTCCACTGCAAGGAATATTTCATTGTAATGTTGCTTTAAAGAAGTCTTACTATTTTAGAAGAATAATTTGCCTTTGAGAAACTACAAGGACATTTGAGAATGACATTTGAAGGTTTTTATCCCTTATATGTCTTAGAAATATAAATATGTGATGACCATATGGTATGGCCTCTTGTTAAAATAATATATGTTAAGCAAAATCTCTGACATATGAATACAGACTATATTTAGAGAAGCAACAAGACTAGCATTTTATAGTTTCTAATGAATCTTTAACTGCTAGACTTTTGCTCTCAATATCACTTCATATATAAATAACTAAGAATTGACAAGATTTTGCATACAAATACTTAGAACCTTTGATTTGTATACAGCTATGCAAATATTTAAAGATCCATTCAAACTAGAAATCAAGTATAAGAGATTTTAGTCATGATGCAAACTGAAATATCCTATCAAAAGAAGATGCTTTTCTTTGAAAAGAGCAGCCTCATATGGAGGAAAAAGCAAATCAGTACTTCATTAGTGACTTACTCCAAACTTAATAAGAATAAATGCTGCTCTTATATTGACATTAAATTTATGAAATTAATCATTTTAAAGAAATTCCTACTTAATTCAAAGTGAATTTCAGTGAATCTCATTTAACGTGAATCAACAATATCCTCAAATAATCCAATTTAATTATAGCTGTCATTTTAAGATCAAATAAATGGATCTGCTTCTCACCACACACACACACACATATATTCACACACAAAGAAGAAAAGAAAGCAATAATATGGACTTATATTTTAAATAAGGAAAGTATGCTTTGGGATGCATATGACAGAATGAACAAGGAGAAACCATTTTTCTAACTTAGAGCCACCCAAATGACCTTATTGATTTGCCTTGGGACAATCTCCTTCCAACATAGGGTTTCTGTTCATTGAATGGATGGCCTTTGAAGTCAATTAAACTTGGGCATGGCACTCCCAAGACTGAAAGCACTTTTATAGCTGAAGGCAACAACTATTTGACAGGGTGACGTCGAAATAATACTCCTGATTTGAGCCCTATTTTCAACCTTCAAGCATGTGGAAAATACAAAGTAAGTATATTTGTTTGATATTTAAAAATGAGCAGTTTCAAAGCTTTGGAGAATAAATATATAGATTCAACCGAGATTTTCTTAACTTTTTTTCAAGTGTGGATCTACAGATCTTTACTCTGTTCCCAGTTGCCAATTCTCTTGTAAATACTTAGCCTTGCCAAAAGAGTGATCATATGATAGATTCAAGACCAGATCAAAGACGATTCAACAACCACAGTTAATGAAAATTTCTAAAGATGGGTAACTGGGGGGCATCCATCAAAGTGAAAAACTTATGTTTGGTTCAGTTATTTGAGAAATCTTTGATACCATATTTCTTCCATTTGACAACTTTCTAAATCTAGTGATGAAACTAGTAATTTGTCATGCCATGATCATTATTTTGCTTACATTCTAATTACTCTAAGAAAAATCTTAATCTAGAAAAGCAGGAAAATCTTTTTTTTTTTTTGAGTTGGAGTCTCACTCTGTCGCCCAGACTGGAGTGCAGTGGCCGCTCCCGGCCACCGAAGCCTCGACCTGCTGGGCTCCGGCGATCCTTCCGCTTCAGCCTTCCAAGTAGCCAGAATTACAGGCATGCGTTACCACACCCGGCTGATTTTTGGATTTATTGTAGAGATGAAGTCTCACTGCCCAGGCGGGCCTCGAACCCGCGGGCTCAGGCAATCCACTCACCTCAGCCTCCCAAAGGCACGGGATTACAGGCTGAGCCACCGAGCCCGGTGGAAAATCTTTTTAAACATTCACCCAGACTCACAATATATAATTTACAATTAAAGATTATAAAGAGGAAACTTCATTTATACTTAACTTCTCAATAGAAATTATTTGCATATACTATAAAGGTCTAAAGACATTATTTTAATATTTTTGTTGCCATAAATTTTATAGGAATGGAAAAATTCTTTTGCTTCCAATTATTTGTGAAAAGTAGTACTTAGCTATTTTATTGAACTGTGGCTAATACTTTCTAAATTTTCTCATTTCTGAAAAATGTAGATGAAAAATTGCCTATTAACTTTGGCTAATGGTGTAACTCTGTTCATAATGTGTTGTTTTTTTCTCTTAGGTAATATTATCTGACATTTCATACTAATATTAGGTTTGAAGGCAAGTTTTAAAAATTACCTAGCACTCAGTAATCTTAAGAATCTACTACAAAATAATTCATTGATAAATTTACTTATCATTATGGAAATATTTGTTTTTCCCCCATGGTCATAATAAATAAGAAAATACATTAAAAATTATAGGTGCCTTCAAATGCATCAAAGTGTAAATATAAGATTTCATTTTAAAGTTAAACTTACCAGTAAGAAATAGCTTAGGGGCTCAAGAATTTCTGCTAATTTGTTAACCCCCATTTATTGCTACTGTCCTTATCTTTTTCCAACATTGAAAAAATGTGATCTATTCATCTAGCCAAAATCAGTGTAGCAAGTTTTCCTATATGTTACAAGTGCATTTATTTCTACATCCTAGTTGGAAGAGAGTAATTGAGTTGGTAACTTAAGGTAAATAATATTTAAGAATATTTAGAAGTTACGTCAGAAACATCTTCATTAAGCTAAATGACAGTTTCATTTACACGGAAATTCTTCCTCTGCTGAACACCATTTGCCAACAAGCTCCTTTTGGTTGTGGATGATGTCACAAATCATTGCTTTGAGTGGGTCAACCTATTCTGAAGTTTTCATAGCTATTTCAACACTGCATTGTGCAATTCAAAAGTTCAAAACCACTCACTTTTCAAAGTTCTGCAATGGTTCAATTGGAATATCCTTTTCTTTTTTAAATTTTTTAAATTTTTATTTTTTAGAATTGCTGACTTAACAGGATGTGGTTTAAATTTCTCTTGTAACTATTACCTTGTAGTATCTTGGTATTCATCGTAATTGGTTTGAACCATTGCATCAGCCTCACCTGGGATCCTACCAGAAATCTAGATTTTCTAACTCCATTGCAAACCTGCTGAGTCAGAATTTGCATTTTAACAAGATCCCTGTGTGATTTTTATTCATTTGAAGTTTGAGAAGCACTGTTCATGCTCACCAAATCACTCTCCTTTTATAAAACTCTCCTTTTGTAACTCTTCATTCCCTTGTTCTTATCTAGAAGAAGTAGAAGTAAAGTTGAATCCAACAAATCACTTGCCTCATTTTTTGTTGCCTCATTTCTCTGTACGGCTGTCCATAACATTTGCATTGCTCATATCCAAATTCTCTCTTCTCATATTTCCAGGTAGACTATCTTCTTTCTTGTTACAGGCCCTTCATTTTATCCAGGTGGTAACTCTACCATTCCACATCATTTGTAAACACGCTTCTCTTAGCTAATAATCTTTTTAAGTTCATTAAATTTTCTCCTCCATTTGATCCTTGTATTCCTTCTGGGCTATTGTGGGCTTATATAATTTAAAAATTTTCTAAATGATGTGAAATATCCTTTAATATGATATAAAATATCCTTTACTCAGCTTGGCATTTTGAATGTAAAAACGCCTTGCATCCTCTATTCAATCAAACGAGTCTAATCTTCTCTCTGTCTTCTTCTCTTGCATCATCTTATTCAGCTTTTCAACAATATTTTACACAGTTGTCATCTCCTTCTTTTCCCTGGTTTTTCCTATGGCATATTGTCCAAACTGTCAGTGTCCCCTAGCTACAAAATATTGGTTAACTCAGGACGTTTTTACTTTCTCTCTCCACTCTCTCCATAGGTGATCCATCCAAGGCTATGACTTTACTATGACCAATGCCCTCAAGACAAGAATTTCTGCCCATCTTCAAAATATCTCCTAAACTCCAATATTATTTATTCAACTGTATACTTGATATTTCCATATTGACTTGTACTAGTTATCTCAAACAGAACTTATCCGGAAATAAGGTTTTGATTTCTTCCTCTGTTTTTCTTCATTAGTTTTCACTAGCTCAGTAGTTGGTGGATCACATACTCAATTATTCCAATAAAATTCCCGAAGTCTTTTATTAATATATCCCTTTTCTTCAATTCAAACATTCAGGTCAACATCAAGTCTTTGATGTATGTTTTTAATTTGCACACATCTTTTTGTTTTCTTCATAACTAATTGATGCCACCACCAGTTTTCTTTTTAAGGTTATTTTCACAACTGCATAGATTAAAAACAACAGAAATGTACGCATCATCATTATGGAGGCTGGGAAGCCCAAGGCAAAGGCACAGATAGACTGAGTGTCTGATGAGTGCAACTTTCTGATTCATAGATGACACCTTTTTGCTGTGTCCTCACATGATAGAAAAGGCTAGTTAATTTTCTGAGTCCTCTTTTATAAAAGCGCTTATCCTATTTCTGAGGTTCCACCCTCATCACTAATTATCTCTGAAATGTCCCACTTCCTAATATCATCATATTAGAAATTTGGTTTCAAGTCGGGCTCGGTGGCTCAGCCTGTAATCCCAGCGCTTTGGGAGGCTGAGGTGAGTGGATTGTCTGAGCCCACGGGCTGGAGATCCTCCTGGGCAACTTGGTGAGACCTCATCTCTGTAATAAATCAAGAATCAGCCGGGTGTGGTAGCACGCACCTGTAGTTCCAGCTACTTGGAAGGCTGAGGTGGAAGGATCGCTGGAGCCCAGCAGGTCGAGGTTGTGGTGGCCAGGAGTGTGCCACTGCATTCCAGCCTGGGCGACAGAGTGAGACTCCAACTCAAAAAAAGAAAAAGAAAGAAAGAAAGAAGGAAGGAAGGAAGGAAGGAAGGAAGGAAGGAAGGAAGGAAGGAAGGAAGGAAGGAAAGAAAAAGAAAGAAAGAAAGAAGGAAAGAAAGAAGGAAAGAAAGAAAGAAAGAAATTAGGTTCCAACATATGAACTTCGTGGGAGTACACAGACATTTGGACTATGGCATTCTCATACTCAGGGAAGACTGTATGAACTCTCACGCATTTTGAAGCACTGTTTCTAAAAATGTGGTCCTCAGACCTAGAATTACTTATACTAATAAGGTTCAAAAGCAGAAACAGGGTGTTGTGGTACAATAACAAACACCTCAATAAGAATCTAAGAAACTGGACTCATTCCTATTCTACCACTTTCTAATTGTGGAAACTTGGATGCATTCTTTCGCTTTTAACCTCCGTAGTTCTTGCCGTCATTTGTGGGAATAATCCCTGCCTAACCAATCTAGTTGCTATACAGTTTAAACTGACATAGTGTATCATATGTATAGATAGATGGATGAACGGACCCCAGAGGGAAAGTCTTGAATTTGCATATGACTTGACAGAATGCCAGTCATACTGTGGGTATTAACAATTTTTTTTTGCACTTACTTCATTTCCGATTATAAAAGTAATATTTCTAGCTTTACTGATATTTTTTCCAATACTCTTCCCCAAACATTTTGCATTATTATATACTCTTGTATATTGAGGCTTATGTCCATCCATACTGGTGGTAAGTATTAATCATAGAGGTAGAAGACATAGTAATGCAATAGAAACCTGTAAGTAGAAATTAGTGTTTAGATATATATGTTTTGGACTGAGTACCGTAAAATGCTGTATCTAAGGGTAGTCACTGAGAAAAAAAATAATAATATATTTCCTACAAAAAGGGAAAAAAGAGAAATATAGGAAAAGTTTAAAGAATTAAAATATGTCATCTATAATTCTACTAACTAAACAAATCACACAATTAGACTATTTACTTCTAGTCTTTTTCTGTATGCTTTTATTGTATTTGAAATCATACACTGTAAGCAATTCCATATCATATTTCTTCACTTAACATATATTCACAAAGATATTTCAATAGTTGCTTTTTGACAATGATATTAATGGTCAGTATCTTTTTTATATTTATTTATTTATTTTTATATTTTGAATATGTGGGATACAATTCAGGGTTAGTCATTATGCAGGTACCCTTGTTGATGATGTGTACCACCCCACCTTCTGGCAGTTTCCCACTACTACCAATCCCTTTTTTTTTTTAAATAAATTTTTTATTTTAAATATGTGGGGTACAATTCAGGGTTACGTATACAAGTGTTCATTATGCAGGTACCCTTGTTGATGAGGTGTGCCCCACCCCCTGGCAGTTTCCCACTACTGCCAATCTCTTTCTTAAAGTATTACGATGGTTGTTCAAGGTCCGCTTAGGAGTGAGAACAAATGATATTCGGTTCTTTGTTTCCACGATAGATCACTCAATGTTATAGTCTCTAAGTCCATCGAAGTTGCTGCGAAGTTCATAATTTTGTCCTTTATGGCTGTATAATATTCCATCATGTACATATACCATATTTTTTAATCCTATTCTCTTTCGACGGGCAGCATGGTTGGTTCTGTTTTCATCATTGTGAGTGATGCTGCAATAAACATGCATGTGTAGGTTTCCTTCTCATAGAGTGATTTGAGTTCCTCCAGGTATATTCCCAGTGGGGGGATTGGAGGGTCATATACAAGGTTGATTTTTAGACCTTTTAGGAATCGACACTCTTTTCCATCGATATTGTACTAGTTTACACTCCCACCAACAGTGTAGAAGTGTTCCCTTTTCACGGCATCCTCTCCAGCATCCTGTTTTGTTCTTTTTTTAGTTATTTATGATGGCCATCCTAACTGGAGGTAGGTGGTCTCTCCGTGTAGTTTTAATTCGCATTTCTTTGATGACTAGTGAGGCTGAACATTTTCTCATATATCTGTTGGCTGCTCCTATGTCTTCTTTTGAGAAGTGTCTATTCATATCTTTTGCCCACTTTGTAATGGGGCTTTTTTTTGTTTTTTGTTTTTGTTTACTTTTCGGCACTTTAGAGTTCCTTGTAGAGCCTATATGTTAGGCCTCTGTTAGATAGACAATTGACAAATATTTTTTCCCAGTCTGTGGGCTATCTCCCTGCTCTCTCAATGGTTCCTTTGGCTTTGCAGAAGCTTGTCAGTTTGATTAGGTCCCACGTGTCTATCTTATCTCTAATGGCAAGGGCACTTGGGATTTTGATCAGGAATTGGTTGCCAGTTTCAATTTCTATAAGAGTTTCTCCTGCATTTTCTAAGGTTCTTACATTTGAGTCTTTACATGTAGGTCTTTGATCCATTTTGAGTTGATTTTTGTGTAGGGATTATTGTTTGAATCTTCTGGATGTGGTCAGCCAGTTTTCCTAGCACTATTTACTGAATAGGTTCTCCTCTCCTTGGTGGCTGGTGGTGGAGGCTTTGTCAAAGATAAGTTGGTTGATAAATTGAAGTTTTGCTTCTGGAATCTCTATTCTGTTCCATTGGTCTATATGCCTGTCCCTGTACCAATACCAGGCTGTTTTGATTATTGTAGCTTTATAGTTATATGATAGCTATGTCACTAGCAAAACTATAAAGACACATTAAGTTCATTTTCACAGCTCAAGAAATAAAGATTTAATCAATTTCCTAAAGAATAGTAGCATATCATATCATCAACTCATCATTTCCAGGAATAGCACAGACATCAAATATATGATAATGCGATCTGTATCTGAAAGCATTCAACCTGCCCCACTGTTTATAGTATGGCCTCACTGACCCAGGTCCTAAAAGCAACTACCTCATATATCAAGATTCTAATGAGTTATTTTAAATGCTACCTACTCAAGTAGTCTGGTCTGCTCTCAGTTTTGTATTAAATGTATCATTTTGGGGTTGCTTCAAGGTTTGGAAAAAAGCTGGTTTAAAAAGATCTATTACACAAATAGTATTGTTTTTAGCAAACCTAAAATCATAAAAAAAGGTGAAAATCAGCTTTCCTTCCTGAAAGGTTTGGTGGTTTTAGGCTGACAAAAGAACCTTAGAAAGTTTTATGAAAAGACATTTTGAAATAACGAAACTGGTATATGAGAAATATGTGTTTCTATAAAGTAGAGATAAAAATATTTAATCAAAGCAGTACAGAGAGAGCAGATTCCAGCATTTGTTATTAAAATACAATGAAATTTTCCCAATTATTATACACCTACCACTTCTTCCCTACTGTCTTGCCTTATTTTTCCTTCTCTGCTCTCAAAACCCCTTTAGTACTGGTGTATACTAAAGGCTATGTGTTATCCTGTTACAAATTCATACTATTTGTTCTATTGAATTAAAACATTTACATATATATCTATATTCATATATATCCATCTAGAAATTTTTAATGAAGATTGTTTAACTCAATTTTATTTAATCATTGTTAGCATTAGCATGACATATTCACATCTACATCACTTTGTAAATTGATACAGAAATGCTTTTCTGTATAGCCTGACTGAAACTCCTGGAACAAAAAGATAAGTGGGAAAAATGTCTTGAAAAAATTGCCTTAGCATAAATTATGATAAAGAAATATTAGGCTACAGTAATATTAGAATATATAAGTTTTCAATGTAGCCATTACTTTTTTTTTTACTGTATTTTATTATAGAGATGCTGAGTACAAGTCATGATAATGTATCTAAGTAATCTATGTGCAGGTGAAGCTTGGGCCTCCAACTGGTCCTTACTTCCTTAAACCACACTGGTTTAAGACCAGGTACCCTTTGTGTTGTTATATGCCCTGCCCCTCTCTTCCCTGGCAGTGTCTGGTGACTGCCGGTCCCTCCCTTGTGCTATTGTGATCAATGTTCAGGTCCCACTTATGAATGAGAAAAGGTAGTGTTCGGGTTTTTGTTGCTGTGATAGATCACTAAGTATGATTGTCTTCAACTTCATCCAATTCGCTACAAAATCCAAACTAAGATGGCATGAGGTAAAGGAAACAGAACCTAGACCGGCTTGTAGATACTCTGCTTCTGACTCAGCATCCGATTTCTTGGAGGGGAAAATAATTGACAGGAAAAGAGGGTCTTGTAGGCAGTGAACTGAGTTTGAGAGGAGTACTGCTATTCTAGAATGCCTGTCACAGGGAAGGCTAAAGTTATAAGAGAATAAACTAAGATAGAAACCTAGTTTTATGAGCTAAGCCAATAAAAAAGATTGTAGGAGGAAGAATAGAAATGTGACTTAGGTTTCACAAACATCCAAAGATAAGCCTTCAAGTCATTGGATCTAGGATGAAAGCTTTAATTCTTCGAAGATGTAAAGAACTTGAACACTTTCTACATCTGGTATATTGACCCCAGAAACTGAGATATTCCTGAGATTTCAAGTGGGAAACACCAACAGATTTGAGAACCTAGTACAGATAAAAGCAGAGATGGCAATGTTAACAATGAAAACTGCATTGAAAGTTGCTAATTCTTAAAAGTCCTTCACTTGAAGCAATCACTCTAAAAGCTGAAAAACTGGATCAGGCTCTTAAAGTTGTTGTAACTGGTAATAACACAGAACCATAGTGATGGTTTTCTTTTTTTTCTTTTTTAAAATTTCATTTTGGAGTTGTGGATGTGAGGATTTACTATGTAAGTAAATTGCGTGCAGTTGTCACTATAGTTTTCTACTGCCTGTAAGTAGACTAAATCATATATCGAAGTTACAATGTTCCAATATTTACCCCTAATAAGAAGGGAACAAAGGACCTATTTCTAATTTTGTAGCAGGAACTGAACAGGTATTTTTTTCATTGATAGAAAGGGCTATAAAAATTGTCATTAAAAGGAGACCTTTGGTAACAGAGCATTGAGTAGAATGAATTGGATTATAGTTACATAGTTGAAATTTTAACAGTGAGAGTCACATGATGTCTAAATTTTATATATTTCTATTACATTTACTATTTGAATAAACTTTTTATTTTAGAACAGTTTTAGATTTATAGAATTATTGTGAAGATAGTTTAGTTTCCATATAACACAACTAGTTTTCTCTTGTTATTAACATCTTACATTAGTTTGGTACTTTCGTGTGTGTGTGTGTGTGTTCTCAGAGATACAAAACTGCAGCTTTATTATTATTTTAAAATATTTTGTCTTGTGAAATACAGTATATCCACAGGAAAAAAATTTATACATATAACAGCTTGGTGACTTGTAAATGAGTATCTGTATACTTACCACTGAAAAACCAGAATATTGCAGGACTTGAATACACAGTCTGTACCTTCCCAATCACAGTCTCCCTCCCGCCCAAGGTTCTGTGGCCTTCATTTGAAATCACTTCCTTGCATTTATTTATACTTTTATCACCTCAACATATATCCCTAACCATTATTGTTTGGTTTTGCCTGTAATTAATCCCCAATTATTGTTATATTGTTATATAATTAAAGTTTTAATTTTATTTAGATTTCTTTCATTTGAATCTCATGTCATTTTTCTGTTTAAGGGTTCCATCCAGCATATGACAGTACATTTACATCATGTCTCCTTTGGTTCCTCTTGGCTTTGACAAGTTTTCAGACATTACTTGCTTTCGATGACCTTGAAAGTTTTAAGGAGTGTGGGGTCAGGTTTTGTAGGATATAGGATGTTTCTCTCATCCTGCATTAGTCTTAGGTATTTGCATAATTAAACTCAGCTTCTTTTTTTTTTTTTTTTTTGAGGGAAGGCCTCATAGGTTATACACCACTTTCATGACGTCCTATCAAGTTTACATAGCATCAATATGATTTTTATCACGGCTGATGCTGACCTTGATCACCTGACTGAGGTAGTGTTTGTCAGGTAAATGTACTTTAAAGCTTTTTTTCCCCTCCCTTTCCACACATTTTGGAAGGAAGTCACTATCCTAAGCCCATGCTGATGGAGTAGGAAATTATGTTCTACTTTATTGATATTGAAGTAGCTATATATGTAACTTTTTTGAATTTTTGGAATTTTTCTGCTTGAGAGATTTGTCTATTCTCCCCTATTTTCTTGTTTATTTATTTAAGCATTTATGTATATCAGTATGAATGTATGGGTATTTGTTTTATACATTGTATTATAATCTCATGTTACTTCATATATTTTTTGGCTCACAATGTTTCAGTTTTGGTCATTGAGCGTTCTTCCTGTTGGCTCCTGTGTCTCTTTGGTATATTCCTACTATTCTATCATTCTCAGTTTAAAAAATCTTTTGTATTTGTTTGTGAGCACTTTCTTATTTTCTGGCACTACTCTTATGTATTTTCTGTCCCAGTTCTGTAACTAACCATTTAGTCAAGCAGCTCTGATTCCTTCTACTGTAAAATGTTATTAGAAACAAATATCTGGGTGCTTATGGGTTTCATTACCTTTAGGATCACTCAACTGCAGAGCAAGGGACTATATCTGTGTACACTAACCAGTGTATTTACACATATCTATAAATATTTCTATATGTAACCATCTGCATCTCTATTAAGGTAAAATTATTTAGACTTTTATCTCCAACTCAAATACATTACGAGTTATCACATGGATAATTCTAGCCCCCTACCTTGGCATATCTGTAACCTCCCTCCCCAACAATGAGAAACCTGGTGTCCATCATCCTCCATCCATTTAATTAATTCTTCAATTTTGGTATAAAATATGGACTGTATCAGAATTATTAACCCATATCCCATGAAAACAACTTTATCAACTAGAGCATAGTTTATTTTGGCTTTGTTTTGTTTTTAATTTGCCTTTAGTCTTAGAGACATCAATCATTTTCAAAATTACAGATTTCAGCACTTTCCCTCCCACTCAGTCTGGTAAGGTTGAATCATACATTGGAACAGTTAGATTGTTTTTTCACATTCTGTATTCCATCTTTGGATCAAATGACCTCCTAAAGGATTTTATTTAAAATATTCAAATAATGAGGTACATGCATTGTGCTATAAATTTCTACAGATTTTGACAAAGGCATAGTGTCATGTATCTACCATTATTATATCATGCATAATAGTTTCTATAAACCTCCAGTTGAAAACATAGCAAAAAGCATCTGACTGTATTTACATGTATGTTTATATGGGCTTTCTATTCTGTTTCATTGATCTATGTGTCTATTCTTTCAGAGAAATCATACTGTCTTCATTATTGTAGCTTTATAATAAGTATTGAAACAGTACATGTTTTAGCAAGTATAGTAAAATGTAACTGTATCCGAATTTTTTTTTTTTTTTTTTTTGATTTGGAGTCTCACTCTGTCGCCCAGACTGGAGTGCAGTGGCTGCTCCCGGCCACGGCAGCCTCAACCTGCTGGCGATCCTTCCGCCTCAGCGTTCCGAGTAGCCGGGATTACAGGCACACGCTATCACGCCCAGCTAATTTTTTTAAAAAATTTTATTGTAGAGATGAGACCTCGCCTGCCTAGGCGGGTCTCAAACCTGCGGGCTCAGGCAATCTACTCACCTCAGCCTCCCAAAGGCGCGGGATTACAGGCTGAGCCACCGAGCCCGGCTTGTATCAGAATTTTTAACCAGTACCCCTATGGGGAACAACTTTATCAACTTGAGTACAGCACTTACGTATAGTTAGTTAGTTTGTTTTTTTCTTTTGCCTTTAGTCTTAGAGACACTTTGTCCTTCTTCAATATTGTTTTGGCAATTCTAAGTTTTTTGTTTATTTACCTTTCCATATAAACTACTGAGTCATTTTGTTCATTTCATATCTGCAAAATAAGTTGATTTTGATTGTGGTGTATTGAATTCATAGATCAAGTTTGAAAGCACTGACATCTAAACAATATTTACTTTTCCAATCCATGAGCATGAAATATGTCTCCACTTGCTTATTTTGCCTCTAATTTCTTTCATTGGAAAGTTTTCTGTATAAACATACAACCTGTGCATATTTTGTTTGTTTTAGACCTAAGAATACCATTTTTGTTGCTATAGTAAATGGCATTGTTTTGGTTTTTAGATTTAAAATTTCAAGTGTTCGTTTCTGGAATACAGAAAAGCAATCAATATATGTGCATTGAGCTTGTATCCAGAGGCTTTGATATATTTGCTTATTACTTTCAATAGTTTTCTGTTTCTCTGTTTTTTCTCAACATTTTGAGAATTTCTACATACACAGTAATGTCATTGGTGAACAAAGACAGTATTGTTCCCTTCTTCCCAAACTGTATACCTTTCATTATCTTTTCTTGTCCTATTGCATGAGCTAGGGATCCTAGTATGATATTTAGTAACAATAGTGATAGAAGACATCCTGGCCTTGCTCCTATTGTTAGCAGAAAAGTGTCTAGTTTCTCATCATTCAATATTAGCTGCAGGATTCATGTGGATGTTCCTCAACCTGAGGAACTTCATCTATATTCATCTATATTATTTTAGGAATATTCACTCATTCTTACATCAAATAATTTTTTTTTTCCTTTCTTCTCCTTCTGATCTTCTAATTATATGTTTGTTACAATTTTTGAAACTGTCCTACAATTATCAGATTTGATTTGGTTTTTAATTATTTTTTCTCTTTTCATTTCAGTTTGAAAGTTTCCAGTGACTTATATTGAAGTTCGCTGATTTGATCCCCAACTATGACCTCTGCTGATGAGACCGTGAAAGGCATTATACATTTCTAGAGCAATGTTTTTTATTTCTAGAATTTTTTTTTGAAATCTTTCAATTTATCTTCTTTCAATATCCATTTGTTCTTGCATGTTATCTACTTTTTCCATTAGAGCTGTGGTCTGAATGTTTATGTCCCTCACCGAAGTCATATATTGACACCTAACCACCAATGTGACAATATTAGCAAATGGGCACTATGGAAGATTATTAAGTTTTGAAAGAGTAGCCCTCACAAATGGGATTAGTGCCCTTATAAAAAAAAAGGGGCCCAGATAGTTACCTTGCTCCTTCCTGCACTGAGAAAATAGTGAGAAAGCACCATCTATGAACTGGGAAGAGAGCTCTTACTAGAGTTCAAATATAGCAATACCTTAATGTTGGACTTCCCAGTGCCCAAACTGTGAGAAATAATTATCTATTGATTATAAACCATCCAATGTAAGGTATTTTGTTATAGCACACTGAAAGTACTAATAACAAGCCTTTACATTGTTAATCATTGTTTAAAATTCCTTATTTTCTAATTTCAACAAGTGTGCCATATTTGAGTCTGACTGATAATTGTTCTATATCCTTCAACTATTTTATTTTGTCTTTCAAAATGAATCATAACACTTTTGTTGAAAGCTATACATGCATTGACTAATAGAAAATAAGATAAATAAATCCTTTGTGTGTGAAGATTTGTGTTAATCTGGTTGGGAATTTGGCTGTGCTTAGTATTGACTATAATTGTAGGTGCCAGAGAGTCTGTCTTCCTCTAGTGTGCTCATTTTCCCTTTCCCTCTCAACTGTGTGTTTCCCTAAGTGCTACTCTTCATGAAAACTTTGTTTCATGCAGCTCTTCAAACTATAATCCACTGCTATTACACTGGAACCCTGTTGATGTGGTAGTAATACGTGAGGGATAGAAAAAATTCTAATATAAGACTATGTCTCAGTCTTTAAGTAAATGTGTTTCTAGTCTCGAAAAAATCATGAGTTTCTCGTCAAGGGTATAGCACTTTTTTTTCACCTGTTAGGCAAGAGAGGAACGCTAAAGCAATCTGAATTGGGACAAATGTTTTTACCCCAACTTGGATAAGGCTCTGGCAAAGTCTGTTGCCCTGGTAAACAGGAATTTGTTATGGAGAATACTCTGAGTGAATTTCAAAATAATCATTCTTTCCCACCTACTTCTGGAGCCAAGAGAGATCCTTCTTGGATATTCACCATGAAGATTTCTGGAGATAAAAACAGTGAAAACCTGATGGGCTCTCTAAGAATGCAGCTAAGGAATTTCATATACTCACACTACTTTACATAAAACAAATAAGTTAGCAATGCATTAATAGTATAGGTGTAGGTATTGATGATTTTCACTTTCCTCCGCTTTTCAAAAATTATCTTCTTTTGTTGTTTAAATTTATAAATAACAAACCTTGGAAAAAGTACAAGGACACTGAGTTTTTTGTGTCTCTTTCTAATCCTTCACTCCAGTTTCTTCTTACTCTTCCAAACCCCAAACAACTCATTTATTTTCTGTCACTAGAAATTCATTTATATGCTATAGTTTTTTTTATAAACGGCATCATGCAATATGTACATTTTGCTGTTTGGCTCCTTTCACTCAGAATGATTATTTGATATTCATCCATGTTGGAAGATGTATCAGTAGTTCATTATTTTAATTTCTGAGTAGCAATTCAACACATAAATATACCACCATTTGATTATCTACACATTTGTAGATGGATACTTGAGTTTTTACTATGTTTTGGCTATTCTAAATAAAGTTGCTATGAACACTCACAATTTTTTTCATGAAAACATGTGTTCTTTTCTCTTTGGTAAATATTTAGTGAAATAACTGAGCATGTAGTAGGTAGATGTTTAACTTTTTAAGAAATTGCAAAGTCGTTTTCCACAGTGGTGTAATATTTTATATACCTACCATCAGTCTATGAGAGTTACAGTTGACTCAAATTTTTGCAACATTTGATATGGCCAGTAATTTTAATCTTAGATATTCTAATATGTATGAAGTAGCACCTAATTGTGATTTCAATCTACTTTTCCCAAATGACTAATGATGTAGATTTTTTCCACATGCTTGTATGTCTTCTATTTATCTTCTTTAATGAAGTCTGTTCAAATCTATTGCTGAATTTTTCAGAGGACTGCTTGTTATTTTATTATTTAATTTTGAAAGTCCTTTATTCTGGCTATAACTCCATCAGATATGTGATTTACAAATATTTTTCTATGGTATTGTTTTTTCATTCTCTTAAAGTATTAACTTTTTAACTACAAATTCCTGCCCAGAGTTTTTTGAAATACTAATTAAAAATCTCATAAAATTGATATAATATTTATTTATCAAATAGGAATGATAACAATATTCTCTGTTGTGATTTGCATTTATCATCAATTATGCTAATGATTCAAATATCTAAGTATTCCTATTTCTTCCACTGGTGAATGTTTCTTTTAAAATAAAGTCTACAGCCATACCACCCTAAACACACCCTGTCTTGTCAAAAATAAATACGTGAAATATAATCGTCATGAAATACCCTTTGAAAAAATCAGATATAAGTATTTATTAAACAAATTATCTGGAAGAGAAGTTGCCCAGTTTTAGTGTGCTTTTAAAATGATTTAAAGTATTTTATCCCCAGTTTTACCATTAATTTCACCAAAATGTTGAAAATTAAATTTAAGGGAAAAACAAAGCAATACAAAATTTCCCATTCTTTATAATCAAGAATACTGTCTAAATGAGTTTTTGATAAGGGAAAATATTAAATAGTAACTATTGATAATTCTAAAATTATTCTTCAGGGAGACATAAAAGCCAATGGGATATATGTATTTACACTTTCCATATCTCTATTTAGATTTGTTTATTTACTCTTTCCCTCCTGATACTTGAGAGACATATTGATTCTCCTTTCCTTTCCAAGAAAGAGTGGACTTTCATAAAATTGAGATATTTACTAAAGTATATTTTAAGCAAAAACCTGTTGTGTCAAGACATATTTCATCTCCTTAATGTTTTTATTTCTAAAGTGATAAACATGGAATAGAAGTCATTCAGGCTCTACCTTTTTGCTGAATGCATCTATGCTGAATGTTGGTGCAACAACTATTTGAAATGTTATTTCTCGGCCTTTTGTAATAAAAACAATGACATTTAGACTGCCACCAAACAGAATTTTCTGCCTCTAAGTTATACTGGCAATTTTTCTGTAACAGAATTTTATAGTTAAGGTGACATCGCCCAAAATGTCACTCTGGAGAGAGAGAACCAGTGACCCTGTTCTCGTAGAACAACAATTCAAACAATATAACAGGCTACATTTCAAATTACATTATGATGTATTCTAAAGAACTCTCAGAATCCAAAATGACAATACAAAGGTTTTATGCACTCAAGGGCTTTAATTAATTTTAAAGTTTCTTTTATATATAGTGTTAAGTCACTAATTTTAAATTATTTTCAACAAAGAACTATTGAGAACCTACTATATTTCAGGCACTGGTTCAGCCAATTACAATAAAAATGTACTACTTTTATAGAGTGTAAAGTCTATTAAGGGTGGCAAGCAATAACGAAAATAAGTAACTTAATGGAAGTTGAATTGTAAAGAGGAGAAAAAAAGCAGCGAAGACAGATGGAAAGTGGTGGGTTAAAGGTGGTATGAAATTTTCATGGAGGATTAGGAAAAGCCTCATTAAGAAGTGGCATTTTTTATTTTGTTCACCAAAGCATACTTGTATAATATTGTCTGCCAGGCACTATTCTTTTTTTTTTTTTTTTTTTTTTGAGTTGGAGTCTCTGTCACCCAGACTGGAGTGCAGTGGCCGCTCCCAGCCACCGCAGGCACGACCTGCTGGGCTCCGGCGATCCTTCCACCTCAGCCTTCCAAGTAGCTGGAACTATTCTTAATGCTTTTCAAATATTAACTCATTTAATTATAATTCATGAAAACTCTATGAGAAAAGCATCAATGTTAGCTACATCCTACAGAAAACGAAACAGAAAAATATTATAGAAACATTAATAACTTGCCCAAGATCCACAAAGCTAAAAAGTGTCTCCTGAACTCAGGTAGCCTGACTCTGAGTTCCATGCTCTTAGCCATTATACCGTACTTCCTGTTTCTTCTTTGAACAAAGATGTGAAGAAGGGAAGGAGATGGAGGTTGTCATATTAAGATTTGGAGGAAATGTATTCTAAATTGTCTGAAAAACAGCATACAGTCCTATGTGGCTGGTGTACAATGTGACTGAAGGAAGGTTATGAAAGATGAGGTCTGGAAGTAGTAGGGCTTGGGATCACATAAAAATTTTGCTTTTACTTTGAGAGAGATACAGAACCAGTGGAGAGATCTGAGCAATAATGACATACTGCATATTACGTTAAGAGAATCATTGTGACTACCATGTTGAAAATAGACTGTAGACTGTGGAAACCAAGAGTAGGAGCTAGGAATTCAGTACGAAGAATTTGCAATAATAAGGGTAGGCGATTATTCCTTGTACTAGGTGAAAGTGTTGAAAATAATGAAAAGTGACCAGATTCGGATATATTTTGAGTCTGTCCAGTATAATTAGTTGGTGATTACATATGAGACTTAAAAACAGAAAGAGAGAGAGAGAGAAAAAAAAAACAGCATCAAATCAAGGATATTGGCCTTAAGCAGAAAAATAAAGATGTCATGTATTGAAATGTCAGGACTACCTACAGCCCTAATCAGACTTCAATTGAAGCAGAATATGGATGGAGGCAACTTTGTACAGATTAAGTTTGGTGCCCATTTGACATCTAAGTGGAGATGTCAAGTAGGCAATTGGATATGTAGGCTTAGAGTTCAGGGAAATGATCCATGCTGGAGGTGTATAAATTTGGGATCACCAATGTAGTTAGTATCTAAAGACATGAGACTAGATGAAATAACCAAAGCAGCAACTTTAGAGAGAAGGAAATGGGGTTCCAGGAGCATGCTTGATCAATATTCGAACTTTTTGAATTGCTAAATATTAAATGTAATGTGTCGCACGTGAAAAAGGAAGAACATAATTCCTTGTTATTAACTCATGTAAGAAATGCTGGCATACACATATATTAATAAGTTCCAAAGGAATTTAATACAAGTTTAAAATGCATTCGAACTTCATGTTGATACAGGTTTATATTTTCTCAGAATTCCAAATTTTCTTTCTTTTTCTTTTTTTTAAATTTTATTTTAAAGATGTGGGGTACAATTCAGGGTTAGGTATATAAATGTTCATTATGTAGGTATCGTTGATGAGGTGTGCCCCTGCTTGCCCGTGCCCCTCCAGGGAGAATTCCAAATTTTATGTATTTATTTATTTTATAAATACATTTTTTATTATAAAATTGTGGGGTACAGTTAAGGTTTAGGTATAAAATGTGCATCGTTCAGGCACCCTTGTTAATAAGGGGTGTCTCCCCGCCCCCAGACAGATATTGACTACCGTTAGTCTCACCTCCCTTCCTCTCCCTACCCCCCCATGTTTCCCACCACTGTCAGTCCTTTTCTTATAGTACTATGATAGATGTTCAAGGTCCACTATATGAGTGAGAACATGTGATACTCAGATCTTGGTTTCTGTGAGAGGTCACTCAGTATTATAGACTTAGTTCCATTCACGTTGCTGCGAAATTCATGATTTTGTTCTTTTTTATGGCTGCACAGTATTCCATCGTGTATATGTATCACATTTTTTTAATCCAGTCCTCTTTTGATGAACAGCATGGTTGGTTCCAGGTTCTTGCTATTGTGAACAATGCTGCGATAAACATTCGTGTGCAGGTATCTTTTGATACTGTGATTTTGGTTCTTCAGGATATATTCCCAGTAGGGGGATTGCAGGGTCATATGGAAGGTCGATATTTAGAGTTTTTAGGAATCACCACACTGCTTTCTGCAGAGGTTGCACTAGTTTACACTCCCACCAACAGGGTAGTAGTGTTCCCTTTTCACTACATCCTCTCCAGCATCTCTTATTTTTTGAGTTATTGATAATTGCCATTCTGACTGGAGTTAGGTGGTATCTCAGTGTAGTTTTAATTTGCATCTCCTTGATGATTAATGAGGTTGAACATTTCCTCATGTGTCTGTTGGCTGCTTGGATGCCTTCCTTTGAGAAGTGTCTGTTCATATCTTTTGCCCACTTTGTAATGGGGTTGTTTGTTTTTTTCCTTTCAGCAATTTGAGTTCCTTGTAGATCCAAGATGTTAGGCAGTTGTCAGACCTGGAGTTGATAAATACTTTTTCCCAGTCTGTGGGCTGTCTCCCTGCTCTCTTGGTTTCTTTGGCTTTGCAGAAGTATGTCAGTTTAATGAGGTCCCACTTATCTATCTTATCTCTTATGGCCTGTGCATTTTGGGTATTTCTCAGGATTTGAATGCCAGTTCCATTTCCATAAGGGTGTTTCCTGCATTTTCTAAGGTTCTTATGGTTTAAGGTTTTACATTTAGGTCTCTGATCCATTTAGAGTTATTTTTTGTGTATGGAGATAGATAGGGGTCTTGTTTGAGTCTTCTGCATGTGGTCAGCCAGTTTTCCCAGCACCATTTACTGAATAGGTTCTCCTCTCCCCAGTGGTAGGTGGTAGAGGCTTTGTCAAAGATAAGTTGGTTGAGAAATTGAGGTTTTGCTTCTGGAATCTCAATTCTGTTCCATTGGTTTATATGCCTATTCCTGTACCAATACCAAGCTGTTTTGATTATTGTAGCTTTATAATAAAGTTTGAAGTCTGGTAATGTGATACCTCCTGCTTTGTTTTTGGTTTTTTTGTTTTTTGCTGAGGTTTGTTATGGCTATTCTTGGTCATTTGTGTTTCCATATGAATTCCTGTGTTGTTTTTTCTAGGTCTGAGAAGAATGTTGCTGGTAATTTGATGGGTATTGCATTAAATCTGTAGATTGCCTTAGATAGAATGAACATCTTCACAATGCTGATTCTTCCAATCCATGAGCATGGGATATTTTTCCACTTGTTTGTATCATCTTTGATTTCTTTGAGCAATGTTTTGTAGTTTTCATTGCAAAGGTCTTTCACACCTCTGGTTAGGAAGATGCCAAGGTATTTCATTTTTTTTGTGGCTTTTGTGAATGGAATTGTGCTTTTTATTTGGGTTTCTGTTTATTTATCATTGGTGTAAAGAAACGCTATTGTCTTTTGTACATTTATTTTATACCCTGAGATTTTGCCAAAATCCTATATCAGTGTAAGGAGGTTTTTGACAGATTCTCTTGGGTTTTCAAGGTACACAATCATGTCATTTGCAAAGAGAGATAACTTGGTTTCCTCTTTTCCTATTTGGATACCAAATAGGATTGCCTTCTCTTCTCTGATTGCTCTAGCCAGGACTTCCAATACTATATCGAACAGGAGGGATGAGAGTGGGCATCCTTGTCTTGTTCCAGTTTTCAGGGGAAATGGTTCCAATTTTTGTCCGTTTAGGAGTATACTGGCTGTGGGTTTCTCGCAGATGGCTTTTACTATTTTGAGGTATGTTCCATGTATGCCTAGGTGTTCGAGGGTTTTTATCAAGAAGAGGTGCTGAATTTTATCAAAAGCTTTTTCTGCATCTAATGATATAATCATGTGGTTTTTGTTTTGACATCTATTGATGTATTTAATTACATTTATGGTTTTATGAATGTTGAACCAGTCTTGTATCCCAGGGATGAAGCCTAGTTGTTCATGATGGATTTTTTTTTTTTTTTTTTGAGCTGGAGTCTCACTCTTGTCACCCAGACTGGAGTGCATTGGCCGCTCCCGGCCACCGCAACCTCGACCTGCTGGGCTCTAGCGATCCTTCTGCCTCAGCCTTCCGAGTAGCTGAAACTACAGGCGTGTGCTACCATGCCCGGCTGATTTTTTTATTTTTTGTAGAGATGAGGTCTCGCTGCCCAGGCGGGTCTCAAACCCATGGGGTCAAGCAATCCACTCACCTCAGCCTTCCAAAGGCACGGGATTACAGGCTGAGCCACTGAGCCTGGCTCATGATTGATGATTTTTGAGATGTGTTGTTGAATCTGGTTTGCTAGGATCTTGTTGAGAATTTTAGCATCTATGTTCATCAAAGATATTGACCTGTAGTTCTCTTTCTTTGTTGGCTCTTTACCTGGCTTGGGTATCAATGTGATGTTAGCTTCATAAAATGATTTGGGAAGGGTTCCATGTTTCTCAACTGACTGGAATACCTTTAATAGGATTGATATCAGCTCCTCCTTAAATGTCATGTAGAATTCTGTTGGAAAGCCATCTGGTCCAGGACTTTTTTTTTTTTTTTTGGTAGGTAGTTTTCTTATTACATAGTCAATTTCCTTGCTTGTTATTGGTCTATTTAGGGTCCCAATTTCTTCTGTTTCAACCTAGGCAGGTTGTGTGATGTCAGAAAGTCCTCCATTTCCTTAAGGTTTTCAAGTTTGTTTCCATACAAGTGTACATAGTAGTCTCTAATGATATTTTGTATTTCTTCAGGGTCAGATGTGACTTCATCTTTTGTTTCTGATTGTGTTTATTTGGGCCTTTTCTCCCTTTTTCTTGGTCAGTGTAGCTAGGGGGCCATTGATTTTGTTTATCCTTTTGAAGAACCAGCTTTTTGTTTCATTGATTTTTTTGTATTATCTTTGTCTTCTATATCCTGGATTTGGGTTTTTATTTTGGTGATCTGGATTCTTCTGCTGAAATTAAGGTTTTGGTGGTCTTGCATTTCCAGCCTCCTTAGGTGGCTTATTAGGCTGTTAATATGTGATCCTTCCAATTCCTTCATGTGTGTTTGTAGAGATATGAATTCCGCTCTTACTACTGCTTTCATGGCATCCCAGAGATTTTGGTAAAATGTTTCTTCATTTTAGTTTGTTTCCAGATATCTTTTAATCTCTATTTTGATTTCATCATTGACCCAGGAGTTATTTAGCATCATGCTGTTTAGTGTACATGTCTTTGTGGGTTTTGGGGGGACCTTGTTGCTGTTGATGCTTATTTTTATTCCACTGTGGTCCAAGAAGCTGCATGGTAAAATTTCGGTCCTTTTAAATTTGCTTATGCTCAGCTGGGCTTGGTGGTTCAGCCTGTAATCCCGTGCTTTGGGAGGCTGAGGTGAGTGGATTGCCTGAGTCCACGGGTTCAAGACCCGCCTGGTCAATTTAGCGAGACCTCATCTCTACAATAATTCAAAAAATTAACCAGGCGTGGTAGTGCGCACCTGTAGTTCCAGCTACTTGGAAGGCTGAGACAGAAGGATCACCAGAGTCCAGCAGGTCAAGGCTGCAGTGGCTGGGAGTGGCCACTGTACTCTAGTCTGGGTGACAGAGTGAGACTCCAACTAAAAAAAAAATTTGCTTATGCTTGATTTATGGCCAAGTATGTGATCGATCTTAGAGTACGTTCCATGTGGTGATGAGTAGATTGTATATTCTGTGGTCATTGGATGGAGTGTTCTGTAGTTATCAATTAAGTTCATTTGGTCAAGAGTCACATTGAGTTTCCAGATCTCATTGCTGATTTTTTGTCCTGATGATCTGTCTAGGGTTTTGAGTGGGGTATTGAGGTCCCCAGCTTTGATAGTGTTAGAGTTAATATCTTTTTTGAGTTTACATAGAAGCTGCTTTATGAAATTTGGCACTCCTATGTTGGGTGCATATATGTTTGAGATGGATATTTCTTGTTGATGGATTAAACATTTTATCATTATGTAGTGACCTTCTGTATCTTTTTAAATTTTTAATAGCTTAAAGGGTATTTTGCCTGAAATTAAGATCACAACTCCTCCTTTCTTTTATGTTCCGTTTACCTGAAAGTTTGTTTTCCATCCTCTTATTTTGACTGTGAGTGTCCTTTCTAGTGATGTGAATCTCTTGAAGGCAATAAATTGTTGCCTGGTGATATTTTATCCATTTTGCCATTCTATGTCTTTTCAGTGCTGCATTTAGTCCATTCACATTTAGGCTAATTATTGAAATGCAAGAATTGATCCCTGTCATAAGGTTCTTACAGAGTTGTTGTTCCTGTGTGTTTGTTGTCTTTCTTTTGGTTTTGGAGTTGGTTCATGTGTGTTTTTAATCTTTTGCCTGTACTCTTGTGAAGAATGTTGCTGTTCTTTTTCCTTTTCTTCTGTGTTCAGTACTTTCTTAAGTGTTTCTTGTAGAGGTGATCTGGTGTCAGCATAGGTTCTTAGGGATTGTATATCTGGAAAGATTTCAATTCTCCCTCACTGATGAAGCTTAGCTTGACTGGGTAGATTATTCTTGGTTGAAATTGTTTCTCGTTTAGAACTTTGAAGATAGGGCTCCAGGCTCTCCTATCGTAGATAAATCTGCTATTCTAATTGGTCTTTCCTGGTAGGTAGTCTGACCTTTTTCTCTTGCTGCCTTTAGGATTTTTTCATTTATAGCTACTTTGTTTAGGTGAATTATTATGTGTCTGGGAGTTGGTCTTCTCATTTGTTTTCTTTCAGGGGTTCTCTGAATCTCTTGTGTTTGAATTTTTGCATCACTGATGAGATTAGGGAAATTTTCTTGAATGATTTCATGAAATGTTTTTTCCAGTGTGAACCCTGACTCTCTCTCTGCCTCAGGAAGGCCAATTACTCTTAGATTGAGTCTCTTGAAGTAATCATTCATCTCTTGAAGGTTTTGTTCTGTCTTTTTAAGCTTCTTTTCTATGTTTTTGACAGTTTGGGTTAGTTCTATATTTTGGTCTTCAAGTTCTGAGATTCTTTCTTTTGCTTGGCTAATTCTGCTTTCCATGCTTATTAGTTTGTTATTTATTTCCATCACAGTATTCTTTACTGCTGTTATTTCTATCATCAGCTCCTTCCTATTTTCCTCTCATCTCTCCTCAATTTTTAAAATCCTCTCTATTAATGCCTTGGTATCTGGGTTCATCGTATGTGACCAGTCATTCTGGGGGCTCTTCATTGTTTGTTTTCTGAAGTCTGTTTTCTCAGTGTCTGATCTCCCAGGGGTCTGTGTGAGACCTATATTCTTCTTTTGGTTTTTCTTCATTTGTGCTGATTTTTCCCTTCCCTTCACTTCCCCATCTTCCTGAATTCTATTGTTTAGGGGTGGAGGGGTTACTTTTACTTCTGTTTGTTCAATCTCCTATTCTTCCTAATGTATTTCCTCTTGCTTTGTTCAGTTCTGGAGTTGGACTGTAGGTTGAGGGCAGTCCTTTTTGCAGTTTTGAGTTCAATTAAGGGGGGAGCTGTGATTCAAAATCTCTCTGCAGATCCCGGTATCCCCCAACAGGTGTATGAATAGTCTGAAACCCACTTCCCACTGCCCTGGAGTCTGTCCATGCAGTGGGGTTGTAGGTTTACTCCCTGAAAGCAAAATGAGGTTAACAGAGGGAAGAGAATGGAGCAGGCAGTGAGGGCAAGAGTGGGGTGGAGAAAGAGAGGAGTGAGAGGGAAAATAGATGAGTGTATTGACTGGCAAGTGAAAAGAGACACAAATACTGAAACAAATATAAAGAAAAACAATAACCATGACTGAAAACTAACCAACAACCATATAAAAAACTAAAACATACAATGATGCTAATATACACACTGACCAACCTCCTTATTGGTGTGCTATTACTCTATACAAAGATGGGGTTTACAGAGTAATAAGAAAAAAGGAATAAAGCAGGAGGGAAAAAAGGAAAAGGGATAGATTAAAGTCAGTAGACTAACAGAACCAACCAAGCACACTCTGAGACTTTTCCTTTAAGTCCAGTGTCTTTTCAGCTCTGATTTCTAGATGTCTTTGCAGGCTGGTAGAATTGTTCACAGTTATGGTCAGTTGCCCCTGGCCTGCTGTGAAGAACAGTTCAGATATGGGCTCCCTGCCCAGTCTATTACTGAAATCTGGCCTTGTCTATTTATCAAGGGGGAAGAGCATCTGTCATTCCTGTTTTGATGTTGTTACCTTGGATCGCCAGCAAGTGGTGCTATCTCACCATGGCGGCAGCTGAAGCCTGCAGTCCAGGGGTGAGTGAGCTGGCATCCGCCACCCGTGGTGGCCACCTCCCCATACATGGGGGTGGGGGAGCTCCACAGACCTGGCTTGGTGAGGTGCATGGCGTAGCTGTGGCAGTGGCAGCAGCAGCTGGGCAGTGGCAATCTCAGAAGATCCTGTTTGAGGGGGCTTCACAGTCCAAAGTTGCGGGTAGCCTCAGGCATGGGCACTGGGCAATGACTGCAGCGGTAGCATCCACGGCTGCAGCAGCAGCCCAGACCGTCATGATGTCTGAGTAGTGACAGCAGTGGTGGTGGCAGCTGAGTTCCCTGTGAAGAGCAGACTGCTGAAGATGGGAGCTGCAGGCCTTGGGAAAGAACTAGGGTCTTTATGAGTCTTCTCTTTCGCAGAGGGTCTCACAGAGCAGGCTGCCCCATCGTCATCTTGCCGGAAGTCCCCCAAATTTTCAAAATGGAAATGATATACTCAAAACTGACATATGTCATTTCATTTAGCTTCTACAAATGATCCTCCCTTGAGGAAGAGTCCTTGGATTAAGTGTGAGTCACAAAAGCTAGCCAACTGATAACTAAACTACTAAGATAACTTTTATTATATTTATCATTAAGCATAAGTAAATAAATAAAAGGGAGGAGGAAGGAAAGGAGAGGGAGGAAGAAAGAAAGAGAAAAAAGAAAGACAACAAAAAGGATAAATGAAAACAGCCAAATTTGTCCAATGTCTGTAGAACGTGAAAGTCAAGTTTTGCAAGGGGCACCTGGCATCCCTAGTCACTCATCCCCTGATCATATGAGTAATCCTAACCCCCAAATACTTTGAGATCATTTGATAATGGGGGATAGCTAACTAGCTTTGGTATTTAATTGACCTATGGAATTAAGGCTTTGTTAGAGTAGATTTTGTGAGGAAATTTGGCTTTGAAAGCTCATGAAAAGCAGATGGATTCTGGGAAGGAATTAAGTGTCTGCTGGTAGGCGGGTGATGGGTTGTTTCAATAAAATGTGAACAGTAGGAGGAAGCTAATGAATAGACACCCCAGAACTTGCATACTAAATTTATTTCATTAAAACAAAACCCCTTGAATATGCTAACAAGCAGAGGTATTTTACGAAAGGCAACGCCAAAATCAAGATGTATGGAGTTTAAAAATCAGTTTATGCTACTTGTAGTATAGCCTTGCATTTTATTCTGCTTGTAGTCTGAAACTAAAGGAAAATCTAACAAATTAGCATTGCTTAATATCACATATTCTATACAATAGAATATTTATCCCAACATTCAGAAATTTGTGACACTGGTTCTGGTATTCACATAATTTATTAGATAATAAATAAATATTAATCTTCAAAATTTGAAACTAATTTTGTTTGTTACAAAAGTAACCACACATTTTTAAAAGAAATTAGAAACCTCAGATAAACCCCCCAAAAGAACATTAAAAACTGTCATAATCTCACCATCCAGAGATTATTACTGTTAACTCACTCCCTTCCCAGATCTTTTCTTTTGAATAAAATATTCACTTACATACATCACCTTAAATAAATTTCAGGAGAGTGCTTCAAATATCTGGAGACACCAATGTATATCAGACAAAAGAGTGTTCATTATCAGTGCAGCACAAGTTAAGTACATGATCCTTTTTCTGATCTCAAAGTTCCCCACCCCCCCACGTCTACCCTTTTTTGACATTTCTCTGAAGCTAAGGCATATCAATGCAGAAGGATACTTTAAAAGTAGTATTTTGTCATGTCTCAATATTTACCATAATTTTGCATTTCAGGTTGTGAGGTAAATTGTCAAGAGTTTTCTGCATGTTCAGCAGTCCTCTGGAATCTCCAGCTGATGGGGAGCTCTACTCCACCCTGTGAGAGAATCAGTCATGCAGCCACTCCTGTAATGCAAGGTGCATTGCCATGTGTGGCCACCCAAACGGCGTTACCATGCATTCATGTTGTCCTAATGCAGGAAGTAGGAGCTTCGCTGGATGAGTGACATTCAATTATCCTAGAAAGAAATTTTTAAAGGATCACATGATACAAAGATAAATCACCTTGGCTGACAGCTCCATTACAAAACTGACATATGGAGAAATAGAAGTAGCCCACTGGGCTAAAGGTATTCTCTCAGCCACTCCCTAAGCAATTGTGATGTCTGGAAAAGGGAAGAGCTTTGGCCAGATGATTTGAGCAAGACCCAAGAGTCACATCATAAGAGGATTACATTTTCCTCACAATAATCAGGGACTATTATTATTCAGACATCAACTATTTACTGGGAAAAAAAAAGTCTTGAGAAGCTCCTGACAAGTAAATGTAATAATAATGATTATGATATGGTCCTTGGAGGCTATCCAAAGCTATTCCCCACTTCTAGCACCCAACCTCTCACCATTAATCTAAAACAGATTATCCTTTATTTTTTATACTTCATTTGGCACAATTTATATCTGTCTTTTATTCTTTATGTGATTTCTATCAACTTGCACTCTTCCTGGCACTTGGAATATATTGAATAAATATTGATGAATAAATGAATACATGAGAAATATGAATGTTTTACGGGCTGAACACAAACCAACTGCCCTATACACTCACCCAGGAAGCAAAAGAGCATAATCTGCTTCTCTGAATTGAAGCTAGAGATAAAAAGTAAGTTATTTGGCTTGCACTACGCTCTCCTTTCCTCATTCCGCCAACTATTTCCACACTATTCCCTGGCATTAGCAAGAAATTGAGCTAAGTGAGACTTTTGTTTTTGTCCATAGGAATACTAATAGTATTAAAATCATAGAGTTACAATTAGCCAATACAAGTAAAACATAAAGCTCTGCATTTGACCTGTAATAAGAGCTCTGGAAACAGTCACTATTTGGCTGTTGGCCCTCTGATGCTAGATATATTAGCAATTGTCTGGGAGAAAAATAACATTTGGTTCCTGATAGGAAAGGCAGGACATCTTAGAAGCAAATTCCTTCAAACTCATTCTGTGAGTGGTACAGCTACTTCAGAAGAAAAGGTCAAAGAGGGAACACCCTAAAATGCTACCTCCTACTTGTGTAACTATAGGTAAATTATGGAATATTCAAATTTAAAAGGACCTTAAGGATATTTGGTCTGTTCTCCCATTTCTTTGAATTTTTTCTCTATTTTTCTCTGCAAAGGGTACTCAGCTCGCAATGCCACTGTGAGAGGCCTATACCCACATATATTCAGGAGGGTGGCCCACAGGGAAGAATAATGCAAAGTTGTCTGTATTCTGTTTTGTTTCTTAAACACTATACATTCGACAACATGAAACTCTACACCGCATGTCACAGTGCACAGTCTGCGATGGAGGACTTCCTTTAAGCTTCTGAATTAATCGTATTCCCATCTTGATTCTAGTAAGAGGAAATGTAATGAAAATGTCAAAAGAGGCTACTAAACGATTTAGGCACATTTTCAATTCCTCTGCTGCATTTTTAATAGTTACATTAAAAGTGAATACTGTAGGGACTCTCACACATAGGGAAAATGAGGTGTTCTGGAGACATAGCTTTGATATAAGTAAAAGCTTTAAAAAGACAGCTAATTATGCATTAATATAAATGCTGAATAAGAGATGTTCCATAATGAAGGGAGCCCTATTATGGATTATATGTTACTCACTTTATTAATGTTTAGTTCCTGTTACTGGTTTTTGGGATCACCAAAGCTGGACAGACCAGAAAAAGCTAATTAAATCAGCTGGTTTCTTGGGACATGGGAGGTTTAAAGAAAATTGATGTCTGCATGGGAAACATTAGTCATTGATTTAAAATGAACAGAGATACTTTATTTATTGATACGTCAAAAACACTAGAGATAGAGCTAACACACACTTATACACACTACTACTTTGTTGGGAAAAGGTTAGAAAGTGCTAGCAGCATGGTAAAAGTTAGTTCAATTAAAGTTAGTTAAAAATCCCTGGAGACTTCATGAGTTCCCTAGTCAAATATGCAGGCTAGCTTCTTTATGAACTGAGAAATTATAAAGAAATGGGTTCGTATATCGTTACTTTATGCTTTGTATTCTAGAATGGCACAGCACAAGTTGTATTGTGTTAGTTACTACCACCATCATACTCATAAAAAGTAAAATTTAAATAAAACATCTAAACAACCTTGAAAGTGAGAAATAACAGGACAGGATTTAAAGTGTATATTCTGCAGGTAAAAAATTTGAATATGGTATACACTGGTGTTTTTGTAGCTCAGCAGGTACTTTATTGACACAGAGATAATATTATAAAATGAAAATCAGAATGTATTAAAGGCAATAGGCCTTTCCTTTCTTCCTTTTTTTTTTTGAGTTGGAGTCTCACTCTGTCACCCAGACTGGAGTGCAGTGGCATGCTCCTAGCCACTCCCAGCCACCGCAGCCTCGTCCTGCTGGACTCTAGCAATCCTGCTGCCTCAGCCTTCCAAGTAGCAGGAACTACAGGCACGCGCTACCACACCCAGCTAATTTTTTATTTATTGTAGAGATGAGGTCTCGCCAAGTTGCCCTGGCGGGTCTCCAGGCAATCCACTCGCCTTGGCCTCCCAAAGTGCTGGGATTACAGGCTGAGCCACCAGGCTCGGCCTTCTTTCTTCCTTAAACTCTAAAATCCTTAGAGACTCAGTGTAAAGGACCACAACTTTAAAGGACACAGTGAGAGAGAGGGAGAATCTTTCAGGAAAACTAAAAGGTAGTGAAAAGATAAACTTCCTGCAATTAAAAGAGGTCTGTGATCATGGAAGAGGAAGGAGAGGCAATTTAGGCAATAATTGGTGAAAGATAAGCAAAATGGCTTTGTGACTTGACCCCTCCATCCATATTCCAGACACCAGTGGCCTCCTAAATTTGGTGTGAACATAGAAGAGAATAATCTAAAAAAAGATTAAAATTTCTACAATGGCATGAGCATAGGAGAATAATGACAACTTTAACTCTGATTTAAAGAAAAAAAGGTAAAATTCCTGAACTCCCAAATTGGTGGGCTGACATTCACATAAGTTACAGATGTAGAAAACCATTTCTTACTCCAGATGCACGAATTAAACTAGTTGGAAAGGTAAGATTTATATGGCAAATTACAGGATTGGAATGTTATAGTTCAAACTCTAAAGATAAAGTATTAAATCTAAGTCTCAGTAGACTTGACCTCATAATACAATTATGTGAATTGTATATTCAATGATTTTACATCTTCTTCATAACCACTCATGGTTCACTGCTTCTCATACTTTTCATTTCTGAACAAAAACTGATATTCTTTCCAGAGTACCCTGTGTCTATCACTCTCTCAGCATTAAAATGGACTTGCTACCCATTTCCTCCTGTCTTTATTCTTTATAGATGACAGAAACATAGTTTGATAAAATCATTCTGAAGCATTATTTGTATTTCAGCATTTGGGTTTCAACAAGATATTTTAATGCCCTAATTTGAGGGGGGACATCTAAGAAAGGTAATCTCACCACTATGGCAGGATATGAGACACAGCTGGGGGCAGACAGGTGGGAATGCATGTGGTCACATGGATACAATCCAGGTTGGGGGTCAAGCTTGTCTGGAATCCAGTGCTACTGTTTTTTCTGGGTCACAGGTCCCTCACCAAAAAAAAAATTAAAGAGATCCTTTCTAAGATTTGCCATTTAACAATTTTTTTTGCTGCCCACAATAAGAAAGTATCTGTACAATATCGATTTTCCTTTCACATACACATATCCACATGCACACCCTTTCTCTTTCTCTCTGTCTTTCTTAGCTTGCTTCCCTCATCATTTCATCTCCAATTAAATAAGGCCAAATATCTCCATGTTCTAGAATATATGATATTCAAATAAAATAAAAAATATTCTGTACTCATTAAAGGCAGTCTTCCTAGGTTTGGATGTCAAGACATCAAAATACAAACCTACAACTGCAGAAATGTTGTGATTATGGTTTATTTATATCTGCAATTTTGGTACTAAGAAAACTATTTTCAAAATTTTTCAAATTAATGAAGTAAATCTCTTGCAATACTAGGGATGGTTACACCAATAGTCATAACCTTATAAGCAAGAATGGGAAATGTTGTTGAATATGTTTAATAAAAAAGTAAGCCTTTGGTATAGGCCAAGGATGAACAAACCACATGCCAAAGGTGGTAAACAAACTTATTTTAGAATAACACAGTACAGGGTAGTGCTAGACAAAAGCATAAAGTTGGTAAAATCTGTTGTTGTCGTCCGTCTTATTCACCTGTCAATGTACTTTCAGCTCAGGTCATTCCATTTATTCCTGCTCTAGATGGATCTTTGGGACAACTCTATTCACCTGTCCTCTTGTTTGAGGTTGGGGAGTACATAATCATGGATACAGTTCTTATTCTTATGTAGAAGAGAGAAATGAGCATGAGTGTCTCTCCCTCATTCTGTCTCCCTTTAAGAGTAGTACCTCCCCCCAGACAAGTAGTTTTCCATTTACTTCAATCTTCTTTTCATTTATCAGTTACTCCTTAATTGTGGGACATGAAAATGTGATAGGAGAAAGGGTGTTTGATTAAATGTCAGCCCTAAACTTTAATGTGGTCAATAGTCTGTTATTAGTGTGTAAATATTTTAGCTGCTATCACTTAATATCTATATTTTCTGAATAATAACTTGTATTATTTTGAAAGTCCATTGAAAGCCTACAGTGGTAGTGATGGTGTTTATTATTAACTAACATAAGAAATTCCAGCCTCAGTAGCTCACCCTGTAATCCCACGCCTTGGGAGACTGAGCTGAGTGAATTGCCTGAACCTGGGTTCGAGACCCGCCTGGGAAACTTGGCAAGACCTCATCTCTACAACAAATCAAAAAATTAGCTGGGCATGGTAGCGCGCACCTATAGTTCCAGTTACTTGGAAGGCTGAGGTGGAAGGATCGCCAGAGCCCAGCAGGTCGAGGCTACAGTGGCCGGGAGCATGCCACTGCACTCCAGTCTGGGTGATGGAGTGAGACTCCAACTCAAAAAAAAAAAAAAAAGAAAGAAATTCCATTTATGATCTTTACCTCTATTAATCTAATTCTTATAACAAACTTGTAATGTGGAAATAATTGTCTCTGCAGATAAACAGGATCATATAAAAGTAACTAGCTAATAATTAACTGAGCCATAATTTAAACCAAAATATATACTTAACATTCACATTCCTCTCAGAACATCATCTATTAGGAGATATAAGCTGTATATACAAATGATAATTTAATCCAGGTTTTTATATTCAGCATTGACAGAAAATGTAAATAATAATCTAACTTTCTGATATAAAATCAGGAATATTTGAATCACCTTACCCACACTCTTAATTTTTTCTTTGGAGCATTTATTACAATTTATAATGAAATATTTCATGGTTATATAATGTTTATTTCCTCAAATGAAATATGCATTCCATATGAACAAGAATAATATTTATTTTCTCCACCATTGTACCCTTAGCATTCAGCTCAGAGTTTGTTTCACATTAAAAAATTGATGCTTGCTGAATAAGCTTTTAAAAAGTACTCAGTCCTATTCTCCCTTTTAGTTGCTCCACTCTTCCCCAATGAGAAAGATCATATAAGTGGACCAATCAATGCAGTCTTTTCAGAATCTTTTTTGGATCTATGAAGAGAGAATAACAATTGCATTTGAGAGCTGAAGAATAAAGACTCAAGCAGAGAAACAGACACATTCACTTGAATATTCTCCTCTTTGTTAATATTATTAATTCTTTCTCCCCACTTTCCCCAATGCCCATATACCACATGCCTCACTATTTCCAGACTATTGTATCTTTTCAGAATGTGATCCATATCACCAAGTTTTGGTGACTATTTGAATTTGACTTTTGCTTAGAATGTTGACATCACCATTCTCAGCTGTCAAAATGCAGTCTTTATTTAAGGTGCAGCATTTATATGAAGACATCAGCTACTCTTGTCAAAGAAAAGTCTTCTTCCAACGTCCCGTCAACCTTCCTTAAATCTATATTACACTATCACGAACTACCTGGCAGTAAAGTTTGTTTCACATTGTGAGAAATGATGCCAGCATCCTGAGAGGGTCAAATTATGAGTCCTTTATTGACGCGGACAATCGAGAGAGGACTAGAGTCCAAAGAACTCTCGGACCCAAACAAAGTGAGCGGGAGGGGGTATATAAAAGTAGAATAAAGGTAGAAGTTACATAAGTTGTACATTTTGATTAATATTTCTTGGCAAAACATTTTATTGTGAAGGGATACAGATAACTACAGAATTTGCACACCTAGGGAGTTTTCAAGTACTGAGAGGCACAGGAATGTGTGCAATATGATTACGGGAAGGTTACATAAGGGGGTTTTTCTAGGTTAACATGGAAGATCTGTTACAAAATGGAATTACTTATGACATGCTAGTTATTATAGGTTATTATAAGTTTTTCAGATGAGATATTTCATATTTCATTCATTTCCGTTTTATACACCTCTCTTCCTAGCAGAATTCAGAGCTCCTTTGTTCCAGGAGCTGTATTCCCTCAGTTCCTGGTACTGTATCTTGGGCAAGGAACATAGTCAATTATTGTCTATTTAACTGAGTTCTATATCTTTATTTATAGTGTGGAGATAATGACTAGCTTATAAATAGTGGGATGTTTCATAATGCCAAAATCACAAATTCCTGTCAATAGTTGAAATGATAATCTATTCAATCATGAGCTTATTTGTCTTGTTAGTTGTTTTTTAAAATGTGTGTTCCAGCAATTATTGTTGAGAAGAAATAACACTGTATAATGCTCCAAAAATAGTTTGCCATAATAGATGCAGATCAGATGACTATTTATAAAATTGTTTATAATCTTCTGTTTTGTATTAGAAATAGAATTTTAAATTAATTGAATTTTGACAAACGTATAATAACCTCATAAGCATTATAATAGATTTACCATTTACTATTTTAGCAAACATCTTTCCAATAAGGGTATTATTATTTTATCTTAGAGTAAAACAGGATAAATTTCTCCTGTTTGCAACCAAAGTGGCCTATCTGTTATAGATCCTAAAATAGACTTGCTGACACTTGCTAGAAATAATAGCAAGACATAGGAAGGAAAATCATAGGGAAAGATGGTGTTTGTGGACTCTCTGGATATTTTCTATGGCACACAGATGTTTGAGCAGTAATGAGAAATCTTGTGGCTCTAACTTTCCCTGGTTATTTCATTCCGAGATAGGTAAATTACCTGTCAACTACAGTTTTTATTATTGCTTCCTTATGATGCCATGCTCTGCTCTCATGCCATCATGCTGCTCATAACTTCCTTCTACCAGTTAAGTAATAAACTGAGTCATTCTCCTAGTTGCCAATCCCTAATTAGGTTTCTTTGGAAGCTATATTAAAATTTTAACTCAAAACATAAGCACCATATTCAGAAGTTGCTTGATTATTATGCAAACAACAGGGAAATCTGACTCAACACATCTTAAATAATTGGTGCCATATATTAAGTGTTGGCTGAGAATGACTTTCTAAAAACAAATTGCTAAGTTGTCATACAGCAAGATAGAATTATGTTTCCTATTAGCTGGGGTACAGGTTGTTCTTATCCTAACCGCAGATGCTGCATCTTCAGTTGAAGTATACAAAGGAGTGTGAACACATACAGCTGAAGTACATATGAAGTTGCATCAAAAGTGACAGGTGTTTATTAGGGATCTGATATTGAATGTCAAATGACCATTTCTGAGAAATCATAAAACCTTCAGTGTGCAAGAAAAACATTTACCTAGAGATGTAGTCGTATATGTTGATCTTTAAGAAGAATGGTAGGATGCACCAAGTTGCTTTTGGAATGTCAACATTAAAGCTGTTGTTATTTTCCTAATTATTCATTGACAAAGTTCCCTTTTCCTACAAGTATCATTCTCAAAGTGTGGTTCACAGATTCTTGGAGATTACTGAGACACTTTCAAGTGTCTACAAGGTCAAAACTATTTTTATAATAATGCCAAGATGTTATATAATTTTTTCATTGTGTTGAACTTTGCATTGTTGATAAAAAACAATGGTGGATAAAAAAAAAAACTGTTGGTTCCTTAGCTTGAATCAGTGCAGTGGCATTGAGCTATATTAGTCTAAGCCATTGTGTTCTCTACTGCCATACATGCACAGAAAAAAAAGATCCACTGTCATTTGAGGATGTTGGAGCAGTAAAAAATATTGTTTGTTAAATTACTAATAGTATTAAATGTATAATCTGCCCAACACTCCACTGGAATCTGTTCTAGCCAATGTTACTTTGTCTTCCCTGATAATACAGCAAGTGTTTATATACTGTCTTTTTGTAGTGAACCAAGTGTTTAATGTAGACACCACACTATAAATGACATGATGCATTGTAATAAATAATGTATTCTTTCATTTATAATCTCTTGTTCCAATATAGTGGTCATAAAAATAAATTAAAGAGGAAAAATATGGTTTAATTTGATGAAAAAATGTTTTGATGGGTATTTCATTTCACGGGTTCAGGGGAGTGAGTTTCTCAACTCCAGAAGTCTCTTTTGTTACACAATATTTTGGAAGGGTGCAACAAACTCTCTGGTGTAAAAGAAATAACATGCTGCCTGGACTTAGAATGGATAACATTTACAGTCATTTCCACATTGAATTTTTTAGCAATTTATTTTCCTCAAGGACTGTGAATTTGATCATATATAGTTAACTGTGTAAATGATAAGTTTCTAAGAATTGATAGAAACTGGGGCATATATTTTGCATCACTGGCTTGAAGACAGAACAGGAAAGAGGAGGGAAGAATAGTATAGGAAAAATAAAAACAAAAGGTCATTTACTCTATGAATCCAAATTTATGATTATGTTCAATGAGATTCAGATTAGATTATTTCTGATCCTGAAATCAATCAAAATCCCAAGCTTTCTCAAAGGAGACTGACTGAGAGTCATTTAGGATATCACACCTGGCTTGAACATAAAGCAAATTCAGCTGCACAGAGTCCCTGGAATCTACATCCTGATCAAAGTATCGGAATTTCCAACTAAGCCATAACATTTCATTTTCATCTACTAATTGTTTTCTGAATATTTATCTATGATTAAGCCAATTTAGGTCATCACTTGTATGAAATTTGACCTTCAGCTTCTCCATTTTCCTCTCTTCTCCTAACAGTGTCCTGTTTGGTTTCGGTTTCATTTTTGAGTGTACTTATCCTTCCTATTTATTTTCTTTAACAGTTAATTGGATTAAGAGTATACTCCATAGTTAATTATTTCTATCCTGTTGCAAATGGTAAACAACTATTTCCTAATGGTCTTGGAGTTGTCCACCATCAACATTTTCACAGATCTGTCCAGCATCCAGATTTTCTGAGGTTTCTGGTTTTGGGGGTTTTGTTTATTTGTTTTGTTTTTGTTTTTTTCCCCCAAACATCCCTATTTTGCAACATGTGGTAATCCAGTGTTCTGCTAGATTCCAATAAAATGTCTTCCCTGGGATATTAATCATAAATAACACATATTGAGAAGCTTGGCAAGTTTGTGCCTCAGGGACTCCCTCCTGAATGACTTAACATGACTGTTATTGGCTCACACTGCATGGTCTTCAACATGTTGCACTGGTGAATACAAATCTTTGAGAAAAGGGCCACCATTTTTTAGATGATTTGAAGGCTGTCACTAAGAATTTCTTATTATTTATGTGGCTTCTGCCCAGCACTCCACTGGAATCTGTTCTAGCCAATGTTACTTTGTCTTTCCTGATAATATAGCAAGTGTTTATTGAACAACATTGACCACTCTAGTGGGGTCCCTCCTGTCTCTCTGTTTCTACAGAATGAAACTATTACCTCTGCCCTGCCTCCATCCCTCCCAAACCTGCTCCAGTTCCTGTATTCCTGATCTCATGGGCATCATAATCCACCCAGCTACCAAAGCCAGAAAGAGAAAAATCATCTTTGACACACTCTCTTCCCCATTTCCAGGTTTTCGATCACCATTTCTGAGCAGAAATATCAAAGTCGATTCTTGACTGAGAGTCCTGGAAGGTAGAAGTGGGGGTAAGTACAGAGCTGACAAGGCTGAATATAGAAAGAATATAAGAAAAAGAGTTGGGGTAGAGGAGAGGAGGAAGGAGAAGGACAGAAGAGACGGAGACAGAAGAAAGAGAAAGTAAGCATCCCAATCAGAATGAGTCAATAGATGGAAGTAAACAAGTAAAACATCAAGAAAATGAACACTGAGGAAGACAGTTAATATTAATAATAATTGATAGGTAAATTCTTAGAAGATAAATAAATGTTTAAAAAATCAGAAGCAGGACTATAAAATGTATGTCCTTGGGAATCTAAAAGAAATAAATGTTAAGAAACTAGAAGTTTTATAATCTGAATATGGGTATGCAAATATATAAAATTACCTGATTAATAATTTTTATTATATAATAAATTTCCATAACCTATTTTCCACAGTTGTCCTTCTGGGTATGTGTCTAATATATCCAAGAAAAAATTGTGTGTGTGTACATATATATATATATGTATATATATATATATGTACACACACACAATATATATACATATATATAATATAAATGAATGATTTACAGCATTATTTGTTAAACACATATAATGACAGCAACAAAACAGAAACAAGCTGAATTATCCTAGAACAGCTAAATAAATGGTGGCATATTTCTAAAATGGTAAATAGTTATATTTAAATTAAATATACTAGATATTGCAAATACTAAAAAGAATAAAATTCAAAAAGAGAACCGTTAAATACTAAAAGCAAATTGCATAATGTTCTCACAATATAAAAGTACTTATGTAAAATTTTAAAGAATTCAAAAATACCTACATATTATTTATGGGTATGTACTTGTATAGTTCACATAGATAGACATAGGCTAGACATCTTTAGAACTGTGATTAACACTGGAAAAAAGAGACTAGAAATAAGAAAGATTACACATAAAAGCTTTGTTTCAGTTTCATTATCTTTAAAAAATCTGAAGCTATGGCAAAATGTTACCTGTTGGACCTCTCACATATGTTTTTTTATTTATGTGAAATATTGCACAATAAAAATTTTAATAATTATGTGAGAACAATTCTATTTGAGAATATTTCAATAGATAAATATTGTGTATTTTCATTTGTTATTGTTGTCATAAAAGATATATGTTAGTTGACTAATAAAAATAACAGAAAATATAAATACAATTATGTAAACATATTACATTATATTCAGAAACACATTAAGTTGCCAGCAACCTGATATATATGGTGAAATAATACAAATAAATTATTTAATAGAATACTAAAACAATGCCTTGAATACTTAAACTCATTTTAATGATTATTTATTTTATAAAATTATGTAAGTAGGATTTTACCAATTTTGCCCAGCTGGTTAACATTAATCAAGAATGTATTTTAGGTTTAAAGGGAAACTTTAAAAGTTGTTAAATAAACCCTTAGCCAATAGCTTAAGACACTTACAATTCTTAAAAAATTATGATATATTTAATTGTAAAGATTTAAAAATTATATCCTTCTTAAAATTTTTTCATAGTGAATGGTAGGGATAACATAATTTCTGATGTGTTATGAGCATTTTTTAAATTTTAGAGACATTTGCTTAATGCCACACTTTACTAACACATGCAAAGTCCATTAAGGAGGAATAACTTACTTATCAATTGAAAACATTAACTAATGGTTAAGGTGTCACTTAAAAGATTGTGTGCAGACTAGAAATATAAACAGAAGTGCAATTTTTTAAATTTACAATCAGCTTCCCTGTTCCAAAGATAAATATATTGCTATGACATATAAATTTTATTAACTAACAGAATTTTATGTAAGTTCAGAAAATCATCTTTTCTTTCATCAGCCAGTCATAGAGATTTTGCAATTAAGCTTTGAAGTCCTAACCAAAATAAAATGAAAATAATTATTTCCAGTATCTGTTCACATTCTGTATAAATCCTGAAAATTTGCTTGAAAAATTGATTAAAAGTAAGCATGATAGCTAGGTTAAACAAATTTAATGGGTCCACAATACTAGTTGGTGAAACAACATGCTACACTAGAAAAAGTAATACAATTAACCACTCTGAATTAATTTATGCATTAGACTTATCATTGTCTATAAAATTCTGTTTCTATCTAAAAACAAAATGAAAAACAAAAGAAACTGAGATGTGGACTTGGTTTTCCTGAGGACAGACTCTGAGATGGGAACTTGTGTGGAGAAAGTTTATCTGGTAGTGCTCTTGGAAGATTCACCTTTATGAGGTCAGAAGGGCAAGATTGACAGAGGGAAAACCTATGTACAATGTGGTTGCAAGTGAGGCCTCATGTGAATACATGTGGGACTCAGGAGCTGGAAAGGTCCTTTAGTGTTGCTCCAAATTGAAATGAACAGTGGAGCTTTTATAACCTTGTAGCCACTGGTGTCTGACTATGAGCCCTTCTCTAGAAAGAACACAGTCCTAGGTGAGGCAGAGTTCTAATACTGAAGGTGATTCTCAATGAGAGACACAACTGAGAGCTGGCAAGAAGTCTATATCCTCAACAGTTGGAAAATGGCTAAGGTAACTTGTGCAGGATAATGGAGGTTGAGCACCATGCATCCAATACAGGTATCGGCAAAGTAAAATCTGTACTGCTTTATCAATTTCTAGTACACAAAGACCTACTACACATATCTGAAATATCAGAAAACTCGTGTTCTTTACACAGTATTTTTTAAAGATCAAAATCAATATAGACAATAGTAAGAAGGTGAGAGCCGAATTATAAACTATGGAGATTTTTGCTACAACTAAAAATTAAATTTAGGGTTGAAATCTGTGACAGCCAGAGTAAGAAGCAAATTGAAATAATATGACTTCTTGTCATCTGAAAGAAAAAGAGTTCACTTTCAGGTAAAATAAAAATTTTCTTGTTTTAAACCAAGATATAATTTATCACATGAAAAAGATAAGCAATGACAATGTCTCTAATATCTGCAGAAAGTGTCATCATTCAGCTATTACTTATATCAGTAAAATTGGAAAGCTGATGAAGGAATCAATTGCTACAAATCACTGATAACAAGAAATAAACCCAAGTGCATTGTTGTCCAGTGCTCTAACTTGAACCTACCTGGAGAAATAAATTGGTACCATGTCTTTTTTTTTTTTTTTTGAGTTGGAGTCTCACTCTGTAGCCCAGACTGGAGTGCAGTGGCTGCTTCCTGCCACCGCAGCCTCGACCTGCTGGGCTCCGGTGATCCTTCCGCCTCAGCCTTCCAAGTAGCCAGAATTACAGGTATGCGCTACCAGGCCCGGCTGATTTTTTTATTTATTGTAGAGATGAGGTCTCGCTGCCCAGGTGGGTCTCAAACCCGCGGGCTCAGGCAATCCACTCACCTCAACCTCCCAAAGGCGCGGGATTACAGGCTGAGCCACTAAGCCTGGCTGGTACCATGTCTTTCAGGTCAATATTTATGAGAAGAATTTGCCTCAACTGTATTTTGCCTCGTTATTTCAAGAATGAGCTCTCGGGCAACTTCCTGGCACATACATATTCTATGTTGTTGATTGAAAAGCTACCAGATGGTTTGGCAGCAAGGTCACATTCTGCTATGAAAATTAAGAAGCTGAATTATATTCCTGCCCACTTGGAGGATCATCCCCTTTCCACATGGTGAACAGTAGGGGATCTATGGGTGGAATCAACTTTTAAAAGGAGTTTTACTCTCTATTGACTGAAGACATGTCTCTGTTTTATCTTAAAAACCATCTCAACCAGACTGGTATTGACTACCCAGAAGGCTAATTTGAGAAGAAATTTGAGGCAATATCAGTAGTTCTCTGAGGGGGGGGGAAGACATGACTTATTAGGAAAAACTGCCATGGACAAAGGAGCAAGGTTGTTAGTTTCCTATTAACCAGGATTTCTCCCACAGAGATCTGCACCATACAGTGGAGAAGACTCTGGCTTAGATCATTTTTGGAAGAGGCAAGTCTCAATTGGCTTCTTTAGAAAATACAGTTGTGAGTATCACTCCCTTGTTTTGAGACCATGAGCTGAAAATGTACTACTAAAAGACTCCTGATAAAATTATTTACTGTGGCTTATGTAAAGTTAGACTATGCCAAATGCAAATTTAGTTTTAGTCTGGCTGCTACAGAGTTGACAGTCTGGGAATCACATCCAACGTGGTTTACTGCTTAAGAAATCTTCTGATTTCTGATAAGACAACAATGTCATTTGATAAAAAGGAAAAGTCTGAGTTCCTATTTCTAATAGCAAGAGAGTAGGACATGTAGAGGTCATCAAATTACCTTAAAATGCTGAGCATATTCAGGTATATGTGCGTAATACCAGAAGGGCTAAATATATCCCTATTTTATCTCCTATGTTGAATAAATTAATGAACCCACTTACCAAATGCCTCTCATTCTGAGTCCATAATTAAACACACACACACACACACACACACACACACACACACACACACACACACACACACTTAATGAGTAAATATGATTTCTGGTTATATGGGAATCACATGAATTGACCAAGACATAATTCCCGACATGGGGAATATGAAATGTCCAATAATACATCCAAACAGACTAAGCTTAAAGTGTAAGATTGTTATTAACTGGTTTTTTTTCCTCAATGATGAAATAAAATGAGACTGTTTATTCTAAAGACTAGTGCAGGTATATTTCCCTGAAGTTCAATCCTGGTGACTATTGCTGCTCTCTTCAAAAATCTTCAGATGGTCAAAATCCACACTCTTTGGTTGGTCTAGAATTCAGATTTGTCCCTCCCTGACATTTGCTTTTAGCCTAACATTACAGCCTCATTTCTACTGCTACTACATTTTACCCTGCATTCTATTAATACTAGTTATCCTCTACATTTCAGTACAAATGAACTATGCTAAAATAAAAAGGCTCTAGTGATCAAATACCATTAAAACTTGAACTGAAACTTAGCAGGATGTTGGGTTTACCTCAATCCTTTCATATTTTAGAAGAATTTTCTGTGTGCTAGTATGTTTGAGGAACCAGAACTAGAGAAAATGGTTATATTAGCTATTTTGAGCTCAGCTTAACTGATTCCATTTACTGGTACTGCATGGTACAATTGTATGATAATTGATAAATCCTATTTTTAAAATAATGTGTAAAGTTCCTTGGTCAGCCCACTTAATGAAACAAAGGTTGTGAAGAGAAATTCATTTATTTCAGAGAAGCATTTGAACTGGTAAAAATATATTTGTTTGTTTATGTCTGTATCCCAACTTATTGCCTGCATGACTTATTGTAAAGTCTGTGAGTGGTGCACCATCAAATGTTTTCTTCACTATTAAATACCCACAGCCTAGAACAGTATCTAGCTGAGGGCACTTCCTAAATAATGTGATTACAGAATTAAGGTAGAAAGTTTAGTTCACAACTATTTCCAGTCATATACTGTGCATTCTTCTTGGGATTCTAATAGATTTAAATGCATTCACCAGTTTATTAAAACTAGTCATCAGTTGCCTTTGGAGTTCACACCATGACCCACATGAAAAGCATGAGTGAAAACAAACTTTATATAAAGGAGATTATGACTTTTAGTTTCTACTCTGTTGTGTACTCTGTTGTGTAGAATCATGGAAACCTATAAAGGTAACAGATATGTGAGTTCCTTTTTAGAAGCCGTCATTGTGGCTTATTTTCTTTTCCTTTCATGAAGTAGAAGACAATAAAAGTAAGAGGTCAGACATATTGAAGTAAGTGAGATGCTAGGATAGGTCTGGGTCTTACTGGCAAATTCTGTTCCAGTCCCAGAATAGTTCTGGGCATATTTAGAATGTAAGATAGTATTAGAAATGTCCCCTTTACGCTGACATGTCTATTGTCATTAAAGGTAACATGTGAAAATGTACAACTATAGCCATTGGGTAAAAGTACTATGCTTCTAAAATGAAAATTAAGGTACTCACAATAGTACTAGAAAAACGAGCAAATAAAAGATAAAAACACTACACAAAGTACTGAAAAGCTTAGCAAATCAGCATCTGAGGAAGTAGTGATAATAATTATAATTTAGTGCTTAACATTTGCTAGGTACATTTTTAAACACTTCACATACATAAACTAATCCTACAACATCCACATAACATGGACTGTAGAATTATATTCATTCATCTAAAGAGGAACTGAGGCAGATTAAGGCTAAATGATTTGTCCAAGATTTTGCAGCCAGTAGGTACCAGAGCCTAGAGCTGAACTCAGGCAGTCTGGTACAGGGTCTATATTTTAACCACTGTAAACCACACAGTATCCCAAACAGTAGCATTTGTTGAACTAGATAGAAGACTGATGTTCTTGACTGTAGTGGTCCATGTCTAGATTTCTATCATTATCTACTTCTAATCCTAGATCTACAAATAAATATATAAATTGATTGAAGTGGTATTTGTTAAAGTGTGTCCCAGAGTTCACCCATATACCTGAGAATCACCTGAGGAATACAGATTGCTGAACATCATCTCACACCCAGCTAACAAGACTATATGGGAGAGAGAAATCTATATCTTAAAATTAATCCTACTTATTTACGTAAAGGCCCAAATCAGAAAGTCTAGACATTAATAAACACACACGCATTATTTATACATTCCAGTTAATAGTAATTGAGGATCTACTATGTATATTCATGTATATACACCATGAGGAAAAGAAGGAATAGGTGTGGGATGACCAACACAGAGCTCCAGATAGTGATCACATCTTGTAGGGAAGGGGCATGATACCATAAGGATGAACATTCAGAGGGGCTTCAAAGTCATGTTCTGGTCATAAGCTGGGCATGGAAAAATAAGTATTTATGTGATCTTTAATAAAATCATTTACAGTTAAGAGTTTTAAAAAGAATTTATGATTCAATAAATATGCAGATAACTTTTATAGGACTAAAGTTTGAGAGTTTTTGTTTGGATGAATGCAGAAAACATTCTATTGGAGGAAAAGCAAGTTTGGCTGGCCCCTTATTATAGAAAGTTAAGAAAAAAAACTCTTAGCCGGGCTCGGTGGCTCAGCCTGTAATCCTGCGCTTTGGGAGGCTGAGGTGAGTGGATTGCCTGAGCCCGTGGGTGCGAGAGCCGCCTGGGCAACTTGGCGAGACCTCATCTCTACAATAAATCAAAATGAGCTGGGCGTGGTAGCGCAAGCCTGTAGTTCCAGCTACTTGGAAGGTTTAGGCGAAAGGATTGCCGGAACCCAGCAGGTCGAGGCTGCAGTGGCCAGGAGCAGTCACTGCACTCCAGTCTGGGCAACAGAGTGAGATTCTAACTCAAAACAAAAAAACAAAAAAACTCTTACACCTTATCTCTGTTTAGACAATTGCCAGATTCATTTGGCAAATAGACTCATAGAAGTAGGCAATTTCAATATGAAACATTTATTTTTTCCATAAACATGTATCGCTGAATAATGCTATGATAGTCTATTCATTCATTCAAAAATATTAATAAAATGCTACTAAGTTCCAGGCATTGCCCCAGCCTATGGGAACAGCGTTAACAAGAGAGGTATGTCTTTGAGATGACTTATTTATATATTGTGCATGTATTGCATATAGTAAATGAAGTATTTGTAGGAAAATATGATCATAATGTCCAAATGAATGTATAAATTATATAAATATGAAAGCGTAAGCATTATTCTATACATTCTAATAAGAGTAGCTTATGTCCTGAAGTTATTATAGTTGCTAAGTAATTTGATTGTATTTGCACAGTGCTATTTCTCCCACCATATTTTACAAGTGATGTTTTCAATCTCTGAAGTGAATTCTTATCTCAAGTGAAATACTGCTGTTACTTCACAGACTCACCATAGCATAGAACTGAAAACCAAGGAGACTTTCATTTCACATAATATATTCATGGAAATGGGTGATATGCTACATGAAGCTTCTTTTAATGGTAACATTTGTCCCAATGACAAATGCAAACGAACCAGACGAAACAGTAATGATCTATAAGGCCAAGAACAAGTAGATTTAGAACTTCTCATGTCAGTGCATTTAAAATCTTAACTCGACTTTGTATTAAAATATCTAAGAATTATCTCCATAAAGAATAAAATTCTCCATAAAATATGTGGCAATGCATCTAAATAAATACAAGAAGAGGAAAACAAAGGTAAAGAGATGTAAACTATTTGTAAAATTTGATTAAGATAATTCTACTTTATATAAACTTTTATGGCATTAAATAGGAAACATGTTTCTTCTCACACTTATTGTGAAATATAAATATTTTTTATGATTAATGCATTAACTACTTAGGCATAGAGAATTATTTTTCATGTAATTTGTATGACATCTATATTCTCTGGCATTGGAATCTTCATACTTTCATGTGTTGGTAAATGATAAATCTTACATTTCACATGTATAATTTAAAATCTTGGCATTTTCCTACACACTGACTGCAAACACAGTTGCTCATGAAATTTAATAGCTTCTAAAATTAGTGGGGAGGGCCAATATAGCCAACTGAAGACATTCCACAACTGTAGCTTTCTGCAAAGAAGCCTACGTAGAGGAGTGGACCTAGGGCTTTGAGGGTCTACCTGAAGACCCAAGCAGAAGTCTGCCATCAGGTAACCTGGAGGTGCCGAAAACAAACAGTTGCAAGCCCCTAAAACCCCGGAGGCACCCTAGCCCCAGAATTGGAGAGTGCCTTTGGAGACAGAAGGGTATAAGCGAAAGCGATGCTTTTCTTTCCTGCATCCTTCATGTGGGCCTCTGCAGTCTTAACCAGCGGAGAGAGTCCAGGAATTAACCCCCTCCCCACCTCTCCCACACCATCAGGTGCAGAGGGCTGCCCTGGCTGGAGACAGAGGCACTAGCAAGTTCCATGTGGAACTCAGGGAGACCCAGATCTTAGGAGCCTGGTATAGCAGACACTGAACCACCACCTAAAGTCTCAGAGGGCAACACCCTGTGTGGGTGGTCTATGCCTCACAGGCCTGCTCCCTTCATTCCCTCCCCAGCACTCACAGAACTGACTCAACCAATTCAGGGAAGTTCTCAAGTACCAGCAGCCCTTGGAGCCCTGGGTCAGGGCTGTCTACCAGCGTGCCCTCATGGAGCCACCATTGTAGTTATAGCCCCTTCCACTGAGCAAGGAGAGATGTAAGAGGCCAGGTGCCCCTGAACAGGGCTGTCATGGAAGTGGCCCTGCCTACCCACTGACAGAGGAAATAAACAAATCCCCACTACGTCCCTTTTACTCCTACGCAAACGGTAAGTGGTCCTGCAGAGATGGGAGGAGGCCAGTCCACACTGAGAAGAAAACCTGAGTTAGAGTAGGGCCACAAGGTCCCTTCTGGCTGCCTGCCAATCCTACTGAAGTGGCTCTCCCCATAGCCTGTCCCTGAGGGCGGGGAAAGAATCGGAAATAGAGGAAAGGCTATGTCTTGCTTCTTTGTAGACTATACAGGTGAAGCCGTTTTCGAAGGTTTCCTCCCAGATCACCACCCTTTCTACTACTGTTGAACCCCCACAGGCAGGTCCCAGAAGGAAGGACAGGCAAAAATGAAACAAAAAACCAGCAAAACCCACAAACAGTCAGCCCCCAACAGTAGCAACCTTATGTAATAAATAAATAAATACATAAATAAATAAAAGAAGTGTTTGATATCAGATGAGGAAGAATAAGCAAAAAAACACTAACAATCCTTAAAGCCTTAACATGTCATCACCCTCAAAATGGCTTCCCAGATCCCAAGCAATGAAACCCATCCAGAATGACCTGCCCATAATGACAGACTATGAATGGCAAAGACATTCAAGGAGATGCATGAGAAGGTAGACACACAAATCATCCAGGTGACACAGTGTAGGAAGTGAAAACTAAGCTGGCCATTACAAGAAAGGATCCATCTGAATCCTGAAAATAAATTATTTTCTGGAATTTCAAAACACAATGTCAAGCCTTAATAACAGAATCAACCAAGCAGAGGAAAGGATCTCAGAGAATGAGAATTGAACTAATCCAGTTAAATAAAAACAGGGAAAAAAGTCTTAGGACAAATGAGCAAAGCCTACAAGAAGTTTAGAATTATGTAAAGAGACAAAATCTATAGTTGATTTGCATCCATAAGAGAGAACAGAAAACTGAGAACACCCTGGAACAAGTCTTTCAAGAGATCATCCAATAAAATTTCTCATATCTCACCCAAGAGGTGGCCATGTAGACACAAGAGATCCAGAAAACTCCTGCAAGGTATTATAAAAGAAGACCATCACCAAAGCACATAGCAATCCATCTCCACAAGATGAGCATGAAAGAACAAATCCTCAAGGCAGCTAGAAAAAAAGGGACAGACAACCTACCAAGGAAAACCCATCAGAATTGCAGCAGACTTCCCAGCAGGAATCCTACAAGCTAAAAGTGACTGGAATCCCATCTTTAACATTCTTAAACAAAAGCAATTTCAACCAAAAATTTCCTACCCTGCCAAACTAAGCTACATTTATGAAGGAGAATTTAAATCCTCTCAGGACATCCAACTTAGAATATGCCACCTCTAGACCAGCCTTTCAGAGGATGCTTAAGAAAGTTATAACCACAGATAGAAATAACAATTCCACTCATGGCAAAAGCACAGAGTTTGCAAATTATTCAAATCAACCCCAAACCTAAAAACCAGAAATGCAGAAATAAAGTCAGAAATAAAAAGATCCTTAGAAACAAATGAAAACAAAGACACAAGACACTAAAACCTCTGAATACCATGAAGACAGTGCTGAGATGGAAGTTTATAACTTTGCATGTACATATCAAGAAAATAGAGGGATCTCAAGAAAACAGTCTAACGCAGCACCTAAGGGAGCTAAGACCCAACAAAGAAAGAAAACTAAAGACCAATTTTTCTGATGAACATAGATGCAAAAATTATCAACAAGATTCTAGCAAATTGCATTCAACAACACATTTCAAGGACCATCCATCATGACCAGGTAGGCTTCATTCCCACAATGCAAGGCTGGTTCAACATATATAAATCAATAAGTGTAAATCATCATGTAAACAGATCTAAAACCAAGAACTACATGATTATCTCATTAGACACAGGAAAAGCATTTGATTAAATCCAATATTCCTTCTTGATAAAAATCCTCACCACCTAGGCATTGAAAGAATATTCCTCAAAATAATAAAAGCCATCTATGACAAACCTGTGAAAACACCATGTTTAACATGCAGAAACTAGAAACATTTCCTCTAAGAACTGAACAAGGATGCCCATTCTCATTCTTCATATTTTACATAGTTCTGGAAGTCCTACCCAGAGCATCAGATAGGAGAGAGAAATTTGTGGTATACAAATAGGAAAAAGAAAAAAAGTTAAATTAACTCTCTTTGCAGATGATATGATTCTATAGGGAGTGTTCAGCAGTTTTTGAGAATTCAGCAGTTTTTGACCAAAAACGACATGACACCCATGCCCTCACCTCTTTAATCACCTGATCTTACCTCAAATGACGTTTTTTTTTTTTTGGTTGTTGGATGAAAAAAATTCTAAAAGGGAAATATTTTGCCATTGTGGAAGATGTAAAACAAAAAACAACAGAAGAACTAAAAACCAAAAATTAATGAGTTCAAAAACTGTTTCTTTTGAGCAGTAGGAAAAGCGTCTCAATAGGTGTACTGCATAAATTGGAGTACTTTGAAAATAACTGAAGTTTAAACATGTAAGAATAAGTACACACTTTTTATAAATAAATTCTGAGTTTTTTTGGAGTTCCCCCCCTAGTCTAGAAAATCATAGAAAATCTGTCAAAAACCTTGCACTGATAAATGAATTTGGTGACATCTTGGAATACAAAATCAATACACAAAAAACATTTCCATGCACAAACAGCAAACAGATGAGAAGCAAATAAAAAACACAATGTCATTCACAATAGCCAGAGAAAGAAAATAAAATACCTCAGCACCTATCTAACCAAAGAGGTAAAAGACCTTTACAATTGTTTACAATAAGAACTACAAAATTCTCTGTTCAAAGAAATCAAGGATGACACAAACAAATGGAAGAACATCTCATGCTCATGCATTGGAAGACTCAATATAATCAAAATGTCCATCCTACCCAAGACAATCTACAGATTCAATAATTCCTATCAAACTACCAGCACCGTATTTCATAGACCTAGAAAAGAAAACTCAGAAATTCAAGTGGAAGAGAAAAAACAAAACAAAAATGCATAGCTAAAGCTATCTTCAGGGGGCCGGGAAGAAAGGTAAGGGTCACGAACAGACACTTCTCAAAGTAAGACATTCAAGCAGCCAACAAACATATGAAAAAATGGTATTCAGCCTCACTAATCATCAGAGAAGTACAAATCAAAATGAGATACCACCTAATATTAGTAAGGATGACTATCATTAAAAAATCAAAACAGACAAACAAAATAGGTGTTGGTGAGGTTCTAGTGAAAAGCAAACACTTCTATACTGTTGGTGGGAATGTAAGTCAGTACAACTTTTTGGATAGCAGTGTGGCATTTTCTCAAACAACTGAAACTTAAACTACAATACAATCTAGCAATTCTGCTTTTGGGAATAGACCCAAAGGAGCATAAGTCACTCTACCAAGAAGAGACCTGCACACTTATGTTCATTGCAGCACTTTGCTCATTGCAAAGACATGGAAGAAGCCCACATGCCCATCAAAAGAGAATAGGATGAAGAAAATGTACATACACATGATGGAGCTATAAAAAAATTATGTCCTTTGCAGCAACATGGATACAACTGGAGATCATCATAATTATCACAGAAAAAAAACTAAATACCATATGTTCTCAATCATAAGTGGGCCCCAAGCAGTTGGTGTGTGAGCACAAAGGCAGGAACAACTAACACTGTGCACTACTAGCAGGGGGAGGAAGGATAAGGGGCACACAACCACTCATTGTGTACCATGCCCGCTACTGGAGGAGAAAGGGCTCACTAGAAGCCCAAACCTCACCTGCACACTATATACTTATGTAGCAAATTCTCATGAGTAACCCACAACTCTAGAGAAAAATAAGTAAGAAAACAAAATAAAATAAATTAGTATACAACATCCATGAAGTCATTCTGCGGGTAGAGTAATAAAGAGCAAAGCCAGTTGAAGATGCTTCCATTTTTTTATTAAAAAGTTTCTTCAAACTATTATTTAAAACAATAGGGCAACACCTTCAGGTCTCCTCTCACTGTGGGGCTTTTCTATCCTCTCAATAAATCCCATTTTCTCAAAAATAGAAAGCAAAAAAATAAATGCTTATGTAGGTACATGTTTCTCTGTAATTATTTTTCATTAATTCTTCTGGAAAGTTTTGAAGCACAGGTAATGGAAAAGACATCATCATTTTCAATGATGATCGAAATTAAAAGAACTCATTATGGATGAGTAGACAAAGTTGATTTATCAAAAATTTAAAAATATTGCATGATTTTGAAAGAAATATAACTGACTATATTCTGTAGATAGCTAAAGATAATGATAGATATCTATTTATCTATATTATATGCTAGTCACTTCACATACCTCAACTCATTTGATCCTCACAATAATTCTGCATCATTCTTACTATATTCATTTTGTGTATGAAGAAACTAAGACCAAGTACAGAAAGTTTACTGAGTAAAGAACTAGCTCGATTTGCAGATACATGGTTTTATTTGCTATGCAGTTAGATCTAGAAGAAAGATACTCAGAAAAGTCTCATGCATTTATTATTAAAAGAGGAAGCTAGCTCTTCCCATAAAATAATTTGATTAATTGTGACAATTAATATCAAATTCCTAAACTCATCATTTGACATATCATAGGAGAGGGATATTATACAGATTATAGATTTTTATACAATCAATCAAATGTCAGAAGGATCTCCACTTTGCTTTTTGCCCCTATTAGTTATCTAGAACTCTGGGATGAGAAAGCGGTACTTCCAGAACAAAAGCAGAATACAAAGAGAAAACAATATTCTCTACAGAGATCCTCTCATATGATATGTGTTAAAATCTCTAAGGCTAGAGCACAACAAAAGGACAACAAAACAATTTCAAGATAAACTATTAAAAAGATATCTCATTCTAAATATTTCATTTTTAAAAGGTAGTCATTGGCCAATTCAGTACAGGAAAATCTTAAGCCTATTAGTGAAACATGAACCTTCAAGAGTCACCTACCCATTTATTACCATCACTCTCTTGATTAGATGATATGCCCTAATAATCCTCTCACAATAAAAAAAATCAGCTTTTTACATAGTATAAACATTTCATATAGCTTAAAATTATTACAGCTATTAAGCTTTTCAAAAGCATTATGCAAATTTTCTTTCAACTATAATAGTATTTCACACAGTCAGGAGCAATGAAAGATGGGATTGTTTTAAAGAAATAACACAACAGTGCTATTATTATTTTATAGATAGATAAAAGAAAGCTGTGAATGCCATTCCATTTTGTAGTCAAGGTTAACAGGATTCTAGTCAGTGAGCAATCCATTGGGCCATTCACTTGGCATTATTGCAAACTAAAAACATTCACGAGTGTCAATTAATACTAATTAATTATCCAAGTGACTCTAACATTTTAAAAGCACACGAGTGATTATTTGTTCTCAGCCACTACCTGTCTCTTTCAATGTAATGATACATACACAGTGAAGATCCTTTAAATTTTTCATCTGAAGTGACCAGATGTTTAAATGAATATGTTTTACTATTTTTAGGACTATGAAATATGCTTTTCTGCCATCTGAAATGTCATTATGATATTACTCTTTCCTAATATTCAGCTATAGGACCATTTATCTAAAAAATGGATCTGTGATCTTTTGAGAGGAATTTAGAATACATGTTGTTTCTTCAGGTGCTATTGAAATATGAAATTGTCTCTGCATAGCAGCACTTTTTAATATATATTTTTCTTTCTTTTGTATTCTTTAAATTCTGCCTCCCAGTAAGTATACATCTAAACCCATGTTTGTTTATCTTGGAATAGGCCATCTAGATTTTATATTATTTTGATCTAGTTTAAACAAAGTTATTGTCTATTTCTTTTTTGGAGATCCCCCTTCCAAGGAAGATTCTCTGTATACAATATGCAGAGATAAAGCCTAATCTCTTATAATAAAGCCTAATCAAAACATTGGGTATGCTTTGCAATTAAAAACTTTTCTCCTAGAAGTGGGTACGTTGATGCCCCCTCAAAATCTTTTCAAATACTTAAAAATTTTATTTTATTTTTTAACAAGAATAAATTTGACTTACAGAGGAATATTTCAATAATTATTAATAAACAGAGATATTGAATATTGTTCAACCATTGTCTGTTAGGGTAGTAAGAAATACCTTCTTTACTGAATATATTTTGACCAGGACCTAGCCTGTATTTAGGGATCTTGTTTTGACAAGAATCTATCATTTTATAGTACTTCCCAGATTCTATCAAAACACATATATTTGCCCTGTGGTCTAAATAGGTCCAGAGGAAGAGTTTCCACTGCCTGAAGTTAGTAGACAGCTCTGTCTCAACTTATATAAGTAATCAGGAATATTTTGTTTCTGAAATACTCCAGAAGTTTACTCATTTTTTCATTTATTTCTCTTACTAGTTAGAACTGTTCCTTAGAGGTAGGGATTGGCATAACTACAGGACTCAATGATGTCTTGAAGGACAGAGTTCCTTTCAATTGTCGATTCCATAGTCCTCAATCTTAGCCCTTAGCCCCATCCTGAACATGTTTTCTCTCTCAATGGCAAGATGGCTGCCACATTCCCTGTTAGTAGAGAGGTTAATTTCTTGTGTCCTTCATTATCAGTGAGTAAAATCTTACCAAGAACTAATCCCAACAAACATCACCTCATATCTCATTGTCTGTGCTATCATGTAGCCACACCTAAACCAATCTCTTAGAACTGAGAATGAGACCACCATGGCCAGCTTCAAGTCATTAGGATACTGGAGTCAGGAAAGATTTTGAAATTGTAATAAAATCAGGATTGTGCCAGCATAGCAGAAGAAACCTGCTGCTGCAGACTAGTTTCTCTACCCAAAAGATATTCACACCCTTCATTTCACACACACATCTCAAAACTGGGCTGGATGAGAGTAAATCAAACAGTAAACAAGAGTGAAAAACTCATAAGGCCCGACAAGATGTCAGGGTAGAAAAGAAGGCACTGACTCTCTTTCAGAGACATTTTTTAAAAATGCAACTACAAGTTTGGCAGACCCTGGGAAATGATTAATTTGCAATTTGACTCATTTTGGTACCATAGAAAAAATAACTTACCATTAACTCCCTGGTGTTCTGAAGGAGTTAATTTTCATCACATGGATGAACGCTTTATTCCCAGAGAACATCTTACTCACCCTGCCTGATCATGGAAAGAGACTCAATTCAAGGAAATATTGAAACATTTGGAAAGAACATTAGACTGATTTAAACACTCTCTGTGCTCACCCATGTGATGCAAATTAGTTCATTGTATTCTTTTAGTTTGTTTGCCAAGAAGCACAAGAAATAAGAATATGTACTACCAATTTAATTGCATAGATAGTCAATAGCATTTAACAAGCACCTACTGTTTACAAACAACTATCCATGGAATGGATAGTAACAAAGGAACCAGACAAAATTAATGCAGAAACAAGTCAGACAACAGCCAATAAAACTCTGTCCTTTTTTTCTGTCTGAAAAATTAAGAGTAGCAAAACCTTACCTGCACTTATTTTGTCACAGCACTGGTAGACAGGGCATGAAGTAAAGAAAGACTCAAATAACTACCTTGTCATTTCTTGTAAACTTTACTCAGTAAAATCTTAAAGGTATTTTTTAACACTTCCATCTTTGCTCACCTCATTCCAGTCTACTCTGAAAACTAGGTATTAGGCATTTTAAAAAATAACCTACAGTTCATAATGATCATGTACATATGTAATATAATATATGCTCATCATTTGATATTCTTTTATATAATGACACTTTAAATGATATTGAGATTTAACAATATTTTAATTAAAATTTTTTAAAGATGGGCTAATAAGAAAATGGAGTATAAAAATGTTGATATGATCAAAAGTATATTATTAATATATGCTACTACTATTTTTTTCTTTTAGATGCTTTAGATGCTATATTGAAGAAAAACACCCAATGGTATTTTAAGTAAATAATTATGAATTTCACTCATAATTTCATGAAAGATAATCAAATATAATTTTCTTTGTTCAAGTCAACTATCAAATATTAAATTTTATTAATTTTAAATATTAAATTAAATATTTATTTATTTTATTTAATAAAATATTAAAATAAATATTAAAAATAAATAAAATATTAGATATCAGATATTAAATATAAATTAATTCAAATATTAAAAAGTTTCTGGCAACAAGAGGTAACAAATTCAGTGTACATGCAAATGTTGACTTTTCAGGTTAAATCAACATAACAAACCCAGTTTAATATAACATTCTCAAAGCTGGATGATTGTTGAATGCTCTATAATGTACCATTTCTTGGTGCCATTTGACATTCCTGGAGATTGGCACAGGACCCATTTACATTCTACAGAGTAAAGTGCTGAGAAAGAATTTATGGAGATTGAAATGTGAGCTAAATTGAGAGCATAATTCCAAGCAGATGACTTCAGTTAATTAAAACTGGTAGTACAGGTTCCATATAAATGGGTGCTGATAATTTCCAGAATATATGAGGACATCTACTGTACTATACATCACAGTCTAGTAAGCTGTGATAAAATGCTTTAACTACTATGAGGATTTATGGAACCAACTGTGTTTATCAGACTGATATCCAGTCAACTCTGACAGAAAGAGAGCCCAATTTGGCATATCCATTCAGTTACTTCCCTTTATCCTCCTTTCTACTTACCCGAACCTCATTATATACTCCATTAGTGGAATAACAGGAAATAACTCAATTGCCCAGAATGCTTTTGATGAAATTTGCTTCCGGTGGGTGGGACCCAGGCAAACATTAAGCCTAAGACTAAGCTGGAAAATATGCCTATGTTTCATTCCTGGGCATACAAGAGGAAGCTAACTATTTATCTCCAGTACTTGATGGATAGTGAGTACAATACCAATTTACTTGCTGAGCATTTGGTCATGTTTCTTGCCCTTGTGTTGGCTATATGAAGAAACAATGCCACTAAGATCAGCTATTTTATAGATTGTAACATCTGCTGGAAAATAACTAAAGCCTTCCAGACTTAAATGATTCCTTCATGTTCTAACATGAGGGATAGTAGAGAGTTAACTGTTTCCGCAATAATGTAAATATAATGCCTTTGGTGATGAGTATAGTGTCTTCCATTGCCCCCTGTTATATAATGATGATTCTAAAGTATCCCCACTGATGTTTAATTTTGGTCATAATATCCCTACCAGTGGTGCCAAATAACATCCATGACCTAAGGAATTTGGATTACAGAGTTGATCCCTGAGACTTCCAGTGCTCCACCAATGCAGGTAAAAATGACTCTTCACATTATATTTGATTATATGCTTTACATATCTTAGCATGGTTTTATTTGAGAAGATCTGAAATTTGTCTTAAAGAAAGTATGACCTGTCATGGAGGACCCTCTTATACCTCAATTTGCACACAGAAATCCAATAACTAGCATTCAGTTTTCTTCTCAATTTTAATAAAATAATGCCAAACTTTCTAGTAATATATGTGGTAACTACAAAGAATTTTTATTTTCTAAGGTATTCGTAGGAAGTGACTCTGTAGGAACTGTGTATAGCTTGGCCATAAAGCAAGCACTTAGCAAACGTTTCCTGTAATATTATAATTATGATAATAAATATTAAATGTTAAATTCTCCTTAATGTAATATAATATATAAAGTCATAACAATTACCATAATAATATTGTGAAAGCTAATAGTAATTAATAGCATTTATTAAACTAACACCTTACCAGGATACTGGGATCTCAGCTAAGTTTTTAAAAAATATTAATGTTTTCAATTTCAATAAATTAACATTTAATATTAAGTTGACAGTCTTCATCTTTTAAAATGAGAAAACTGAACTTTAAAGGTTATGGTCATTGAACTGGACTGTATTCACTTAATGTTGAGACTTCAATTAGCACATACAATATTTATACTTTTTTTATATATCAATATTTTTTATTTTGATATTGTGGGGTACAGTTAAGAGTTAGGTATACAAATATGCTTCGTTCAGTCACCCTTGTTGATAAGGGGTGTTTCCCCATCCCCAGACAGATATTACTACTGTTAATCCCACCTTCCTTCCCCTTTCCCCCATAGCTTCTCAACACTATAATATTTATACTCTTGAAGTAGCTGTCTAATTATCGTAAACCCCATTCATTCCCCTACCTATGATAACCAAAGTAGTAGTATCAACAGTCCATCTCCCCTAGTATCTCACACTTGGTTTCATAGCAGGATATTCCAATGTCTGGGCATCTTTGTCCTTAAATGAAAGTGACCATAGCTGGGAGCAAGATTAGAAAATGCTGATGAATCATGACTACACTACAAGTTATGTTAGTGACTTGTTTAGTGAGAAGGCCAAGAAGGTATATTGGTCTTTATCTAGTTAAGCAGAATATTCTTGGCAACAGTCCAGGCTGTTGAGGCTTGCTGCTTTCAGATTTCCCTTCACTTCATCACATTGCTTCTTTCATGGTATAGGTCTATTCATGACTCGAACATCTTCCCCAAGATTGTTATATTAAAAGATATGAGGTATAGGATCAGGGATGGCACTTATCAGCATTAATGACTGGCCTGATTTTATTGATGATGCAAAGCTTAGAATTGAGGGAGAAAGAATGAATGTTTGTGAATTTTCCTTTCAAACCTAAATATTATCAACTTGCTCAGAGGTCTTTTTTCATTTTGCCAAATATGAATAATACATAATTTATTTTTAAAAATACATTGTGTGCAATGGTTATGAATATGAATTCTCAACTCAGAAAAGCTTATTCATGAATTTCGGCTCTATTACTTATTACATGTATGATCCTGGGCAATTGATTTAATTTATTCCTGTTTCAATTTTTTAAAAATCTGTAACATAGAGGACATAATACTACTTACAAAGATTCTGTGATGATTAAATAAGTAAAATATGCAACATATTTAAAGTTGTACTTGTCACCTACAAAATGCTTATACATTTTAGCTAAATAATTATAATGTTATTATGAATTCAGATCAGCTTTTTCAATAGAAACCAGTGACTAATGAAAGTTAGAAGGTGTACTAGCAGGGAACTCAAGGTCTCAGTTCTGCAGCTATAAGGGACTGGTTTCAGCCAATAACCTGAGTGACCCTTCATTATGTGTATCTCAAATCAAACATATGAACCTGGTCAATATCTGGATTGTGGTATTATGGGATCTTTAAAAAATAATCCAGTTTATCTACACAAGAACTCATTACTCACAGAAAATGTGAGAATAAATGGGCAATTCTTTAGACAACTAAGTTTGTTACACAGCAGCAGATAGCTAATTACAGACAGTGAAGAAATAGAGGTAATTAAGAAATTTATAGTTTGACAGTCTATATTATAAAAAGTTTATTAAAGTTAAGATATCATTGGCTCTATGGAAGTCCAATGGTCTGGGAACTAACAAGGTACAATTTGACCAGGCAGCAGTGGTGATATTTTGCAAAAATGTTTCAGTAAGATGGCAGGCTGTAAACCAGACTCAAAGTGACTCAAAGTGAGCCAAGAGTTAAACCACTGGTGGCAGAAAATATTGATGGCTTTTCCAAGAAAATGTTCTTTTCATTGAAGATAAAAAGAAGAAAATTATTAAGTAGACTTAGGAGAAAGTGAAGTTGAAGCATCTATTTTTATAATGAAGTTAAGAAGACTAAATAATTGTATAGAAAGAAAGAATAAAAGGAAAAGGACTTTACTGTATTTTTTTTTTTTTTTGAGTTGGAGTCTCACTCTCTCGCCCAGACTGGAGTACAGTGGCTGCTCCCGGCCACCGCAGCCTTGCCTCCGGCGATCCTTCCGCCTCAGTCTTCCAAGTAGCCGGAATTACAGGCATGCGCTACCACGCCCGGCTGATTTTTTGATTTAGAGATGAGGTCTCGCTGCCCAGGAGGGTCTCGAACCCGCAAGTTCAGGCAATCCACTCATCTCAGCCTCCCAAAGGCACGAGATTACAGGCTAAGCCACCGAGCCCGGTTTGTATTTTTTTAATGGAGAGGGAGAAAATCTATGTATAGTCACAGATTTAGAAGAAAAGCAAAGAAAGGGGCAGATAAATCCCCACATCTGAACTGAGGTAAAAATAATAAGTAAAATAGGTACTAGGGGGACTAAATAAGAGACTGAGGACATTACATGTAAAACTTTAAGCATAGGATCTAACACATAGTAAGCATTTTAAAAATATCAACTACTACTAATTTTATGATTATTAAAGAAACCAGGAAAGAATTGGTGAAACAAGGCTTGAAGGTGGCAGAAAAAGATAGGTATAATACTTAACTCATTCAAGGAAGACAGCATTAATTTAATACAAAACCAGACAAAAACATTACAAAAAACAAAACAAAACAACAAAAAAACTACAGATCCGTATACCTCATAGACATTGATGCAAAAATCTCCAATGAAATATTAACAAATTGAATCCAACAATGTATAAAAAGAACAGTATGTCATGAACAAATCGGCTTTATCCCAGGTATGACAGACTGGTTCAATATTCAAAACTTTATTATTGTAATACATCACAACAGGCTAAAGAAGAAAAATCACACAATCATATCAATAGTTACAGAAAAAACATTTGAAAACATCCAACACACATTTATGATAAGAATTTTCATAAATTTGGAATCAAAATAGAGAAAAAATTTTCTCAATTTTGTAGACAATATCAACAAAAAACCGACAGTTAACATCATACTTTATGGTAAGAAATTTGAAACTTTTCCACTAGGAACACAAACAAGACAAGGAATTCTCAACAATGTTTTGAACATTGTATTGGAAGTCCCAGCTAATGCCATAAGACAAGAAAAGGAAATAAAAGGTATACAGATTGGAAAGGAAGAAATATAAACTGGCTTTGTTTGTAAAAGACATGATTCTCTATGAAAAATATTTAAAAGAACTGACCAAAAAACTTCTGGAACTAATAAGCTATTATAGAAATGTTTTAGAATACAAGTGTAATACATAAAAGTCACTTTCCTATATACCAGTAATGAACTAGTATAACCTGAAAGTAAAAGCACAATACCATTACATTGGCATTCAAAAAATGAGAAACTAAGGTATAAATCTAGCAAAATGTGTATAAGATAAATATGAGGAAAACCACAAAATGCTGATGAAAGAAATAAGAAAAGAATAAATAAATAAAATCATCTTCTATGTTTATGTACAAGGAAGACTCAATATTGTCAAGATGTCAGCTCTTCAAAACTTGGTCTACAGATTCAATGCAATCCCAAATCAAAATCCCAGAAAGTTATTTTAGGCATATCGACAAGCTGATTATGAAATATACGTGGAGAGGCAAAAAACTCATGAGAATAACAAATTTAGAGAATGAATACTACCACACTTAACAGACATATAGATCAAAGAATAAGATTGGAAAGCCCAGAAATAGATTCATATAATTATAGTCAACTCATTTTTGACAAAAGAGCAAAGACAGTATAAAGGAGCAAGGAGTCTTTTCAACAAATGGTGTTGAAACAGCTGAATATTCACATGCAAAAAAACATATATGAGTCCAGATATAGACTTCACATTCTTCACAAAAATTAACTCAAAATGGATTATAGACCTAAATGTAAAACACAAAACAATAAAACTTCTAAAGATAACATAGAATAAAACCTGGATAACCTTGAGGTATGGCAATGACTTTTTGATACAACACCCAAGGCAAGATCCATGAAAGACAAAACATATGCTGGACTTCATTAAAATGGATATGTTCTTGTCTGCAAAAGACAATGTCATGAACATAAAAAAAGAAGTCACAGACTGGGAGAAAATGTTTACAAAAGACTTACCTAATAAAGGACTGTTATCAAAATATACAAAGAACTCTAAAATTGAACAAAAAGAAAACAGCCTGGTTAAAAATTGGGCAAAGACCTACATGTAAACACCGCACCAAAGAAAATATACAGATGGCAAGTAAGCATGTGAAAAGATGTTCCACATTATATATCATCAGTAAATGCAAATTCAAACAATGAAATATCATTATACAATAATTAGATTGATAAAATCCCAAACTAACAACACTACACGCTGGTGAGGATGTCGAGACCAGCCTGGGGAACTTGGCGAGACTTCATCTCTACAGTAACTCAAAAAATTAGCCGGGTGTGGTGGCGCGTGCCTATATTCCAGCTACTTGAAAGGCTGGAGAGGAAGGATCACCTGAGCCCAGCACATAGAGGCTGCAGTGGCTGGGAGTGTGCCACTGCCCTCCAAATCTGGGTGACAAAGTGAGTTCTAACTCAAAAACAAAAACAAAAACAAAAACAAAACCCAGGAACTCTCATTTATCACTTATGAGAATTCAAATTGGTACAACCACTTTGGAAGACACTTTTGCAGTGTCGCACAAAACTAATCCTACTCTTACCAAGTGATCCAGCAATCACATGCAAAGAAACTCAAAATATATGTCCATACAAAAACCCACACACAGTTGTTTATAACAGCTTTATTCATATTTGCCAAAACTTGGAACCAACTAAGATGTCCTTCAGTAGGTAAATAGATTTTTTAAAAACTGTGGTATATCGAGATAATAAAATATTATTCAATGCTAAAAAGGAAATGAGCTGTCAAGCCATGACAAGACATGAAGGAAATTTCAATTCATGTTCTTACATGAAAGAAGCAAATTTGAGAAGGCTACATACAGTCTGATTGCAACTACATGACATGAAAAAATGACAAAATTATGAAGATAGAATAATCCATATTGCCAGGGGTTAGACGTAGGGAAGGAGTGACTAGATAGGGCACCGATGATATGCAGGGCAGTGAAACTACGCTGATACTGTAATGGTAGATACATGTCATTACACATTTGTCCATTATAAAGAGTGAACCCTAGTGCAAAGAATGAACTTTGGGTGATAATGATGCACCAATATAGGTTTATCAAATGTAACAAATGTATCACACTGATGGAAAATGTTAATATTAAGAGAGGCTACACATATGTGGGGGCAGTGGGTATGTGGGAAATCTCTGTTTCTTTGCTCAATGTTGCTGTGAACCAAAAAACTACTCTAAAAATAATATATTTATATTTAAAGGGTGCAAGTGTATACATTGATTTCTTTTTTTCGATGAAGAGAAAGAAGTGTCAGATAAGCGAAAAGCCCACAATTGGGAGCCATTCCAGGTGACTTGGAGATGGGATAATTTGGAGAAGCTTCTCTACAGTTGAAAACTCTGTCAGTACCCAGTAATAAAGGTATAAACTGGGTGACCAAGAGCTAGGACCGTGTTCCACTTTGTTTTCTCCTCCTCTTCTAGTAGTCATTCAGGCTTCCTGTGCTTTCCCTTAAACAACTTGTGTATTTTTTTCTTTTTTGAGAGGAGAGTCATAAAAATACCAGATGCTGGAGGAGTTTGTTGAATCTGGTTTAGGATAAAGTAAGTTCTGTTTTATTTTGAAATATATTTTTAAATTATCTTAAATTCAAATACAGGATATATCACGCTTCTCATTTTCAGAATCTGCTGTTAACCGTGTACTTAGTAATCGAAGCCTCCTTGTCTTTAATTTTGAGTCTTCAGTTTGTGTTAGCAACCTTTCACACACATCTTGGCTGAAGTGTTAATCTTGTATTGAACTCGGGGTTGGTTAATGTGCTTTTCTCATCATACCTTCACACTCAGCTCCAATTTACAAATCTTACCAGTGTAGGCAATTTTGCTATCTTTTCACAAGATGACAGAATTCTTGGTTCAATGAGGAAGTGTGAAAAATTTGCCACTAAAATAATAAATGTGATACAAGATATTAGAAGATTTTTTTCAAATCACTAATGTAGTTTTTTAGTTTCTGAAATGATTTTAAAAGAAATGAACAGTTTGTGTATCCCTCAGATTCTCAAACTATGTTTTTTACAAAAGGAATATCAAGGAATGCAACTGGATTTGATATATATTTAATTATTGATAAACATAACAATCACATTGACCTTATTCACTGTACAAGAATAGTTACAATTAGAATGAATAAGTATAGGAAACTAGCTAATGAATACAGACTGAACAAAATTGTTAAATACTTCAAAAGAATTAAAATTATATGGTAATGATATTAAATCTTTAAGTATCATTTTATTACTGCATACCAAATATAGAAATGTTTTCCCAAAATCTATAAGGAAATACACAGTATTGGTGTTACATAAGCTCTTCCTTATTAAAAATAAAAACCTAAAGAACCCACATGGGGTTTAAAATGGCCTATTCTTTTATTCTGTTAGAGAAGAGAGGATTGGTCAAAGGATGCAAAATTTCGGTCAGGAGGAATAAATTTCAGAGATCTATTGTACAACATGGTGACTACGGTAACAATGTATTGTATTTTTGAACATTATTACAGGTAAATTTTAACTGTTCTCACCAACAAATAAGTATGTGAGGTAATTTGTGAGCTAATTGGCTCAAGTTGGCCATTCCACAATGTATACATAATTCAAAACAATATATTGCACTTAATATATGGAAATATCATTTCTCCATTAAAAAATTTTTTTTTTTTTTTTTTAAGTTGGAGTCTCACTCTGTTGGCCAGACTGGAATGCAGTGGCTGCTCCCGGCCACCACAGCCTCGACCTGCTGGGCTCTGGCGATCCTTCTGCCTCAGCCTTTCAAGTAGCCGGAATTACAGGCATGTGCTACCACGCCCAGCTGATTTTTTTTTTTATTTATTGTAGAGATGAGGTCTCGCTGCCCAGGTGGGTTTCGAACCCGCGGGCTCAGGCAATCCATCACCTCAGCCTCCCAAAGGCACGGGATTACAGGCTGAGCCACTGAGCCCAGCTTAAAAATATTTTTTAATAGGAGAAAATAAGTTCATTCTGAAAGGATGTCAGTGAGATAAGCAGAGATAAGTTTACGATAAAGCTAAAGAAGCTTAAGCCTCAGGGATCCTCAATTCCCTGGCTTCTGAGTGTTGTGGTTATTTGTACTGTATTCTAAGGGGAGAGGAGAAACAAAGTTGCAATCAGAACACTGTCTTACAAAAGCATTTCTGATGCATTCCCTTAAAAACCTTGGAAAGAAAAAAGGACCCAAATCTACAAACTTCCCATAGTTTGTTGTGATTTTTTTCTCATTTGAAATATTCACTTTTTATCTAAATACATATATTTATATCATTTTTCTTTAATGAGTTCATCCCATCAAACAATCTGTAAGATTCAGTGCCCCCCAAAACCTGAATCTTGCACTTGAGTTAAGCATAATACCGTAAGTATAGCACTGGAAGTGCCTCTGTGCTTTGGGAAGCATCCATTTCTATATGTGCACACTTGCATCCCTGTTAGTTGTTCATACATAGAAACGTTTCCTTGAAATGTTGTACTTATTGGTTAGATTTTCAGTATAGGAAGCTGTGAAGTCTATTAAACCCATACATGACTAGGATTATAATTATTTGGGGTTAGTTTGAGGTACCAGTGGGGAAGTTGTAGGCACAGAAATAGGAGGGAGAGGAAAGAGAGGAAAGAAAGTCGAGGAGAGGGAAGGTGGAGGAAGGGAAGAGGAGATAAGGAAGAAGGGAGATTAAGGGAGAGGAAATGGAAGAAAATAAAGGGAGGAAAGAGAGAGAATGAAGAACAAGGTGGGGGAGACGGGAAGGAGGGGAGATACTGTCTGTCCTCCCTGCTCTAGAATAAATTTTAGGTTCAATTTTGAAAGAGGAAAAGATTGTTTTTGAAAATCTGTCCCCCACCCCCAGCTATGCATGCCCCAAAGCTACACAGGGCTCAAATATTTGCCGCACTAGAGTACGTGATATTCTAATAGTGTTTCTCTCCCTTGTTAAGCTAAATTCTCACCTAATGGACACAAACCACCTCATTTGTTTGAAGCATAGTTACCTGAATGAACCAAATCACTCCCATGACAACTTTTTCCTTCCAAAGCATGTCTTCACTTTGAAATGAGGATGCTTGTATTTTTTTTCTTTTTTTTTAAATTTTTAAATTTTATTTTTTATCTTAAGGATGTGGGGTACAATTCGGGGTTAGGTATACAAATGTTGTTTATGCAGGTACCCTTGTTGATGAGATGTGCCCCCCTCTCCCCTGGCAGTTTCCCTCAAATGCCAATCCCATCCCCCCTTCGCTAGCAGTTTCCCACTACTGCCGATCCCTTTCTTATAGTATTTTGATAATTTTTCAAGGTCCGCTTATAAGTGAGAACATATGGTTCTCTGCTCTTTGTTTCTGTGATAGATCACTGAGTATGATAGACTCTAAATTCATCAACTGGAACTCCTGTTCAGGAAAAATCAGTAAGTGCACCGGTGTGAAATGGAAATTAGCATGCATCATGGGAGGGGTGGTGGTCCTCAGCACACTGGAGACTCTCTGGGGTAATCAGTGCACACAGGCAGACCAGGGCTGCCCAGAGATTGTGCCAGGTCAGCTTGTCTAAATTAGACTTTTTTAGAGCTTCTTAGCTACTTCCAGCTGTAAATAATCAGATTACCTAATGCTGCAGATTGGTAAGTGGTGGTCACCTTTTTGTGAAGATTGTATGTAAGTCAGGAATTTCTAACACACATCTTAGTACATTCCAAGGAAATCTGTTGATATGTGGCTGTTTTCAGTAAATTTCAGTAGAATTGTTACAGACAAAACCACATATTAAAGAGAAAGCTAAATTGTTCTCTCTGATAATATTAGCTTTGTACCAGTGTGGCGAAATGAAGAATCTGCAGTTTTAAAATTCTTAACACAAAGAAAGGAAATGGCAGCTGAATCTGCATGAATTTTTAGCTTATATGTTTTTTGTTGGTCCATTTGAGAGTATCTTAACTTCATTTTTCTAAGTGATTATTTTCTTATAAATTATTTTCTCTTTTATTACTAAAAAATAAAGGATTCACTTTTAACTAGTGTCCTATTACTTTGTCCATTTTTTAAAAAAGTTCTACCTACGTATTTTCAAACATAATCGAACCATTCAATCTTAGATGCATCCTTAATCAAATGGGGAACATCTGATAAGCAGAAGGAAGTGTATTCTAATAATAAACAGCACCAGGTGTGATATCCCTTTGCTTAGAAAGTTAAACTGCAGCAAACTGAATTTACCTCACTATCCATTTCCTTAGATCAATTGTCATCAGATGAGAGACAAAATGAAAATTCTTAGTTAATTTAATGAAATTAAACTTAATAGGAGTTTGTTTAATTATCTAAGAGCAGAGAGTCAGCCAGAGATTGGTGCTGGGAAAATGATGGATCCGGTGAAAGCACTTTAATCCAGTGCTAACCTGCTAGCTGTAGTGGTTTTTTTGTGTGTGCATATTAATTGTAAAGGGGAAATTTTATGTATCATTTAGACGGATCCTTTATGATTCAAGCCTTCTTTATGTGGGATATAAAATGTATGCTTAGATTTTCCAGTAACACTTGGGGAAATGCCTTGTAAATGGGTATATAAATTTGCTTAATTAATCAAACAAAAGGAAAAGCTTTTAGAGAGTAAAATCATGACAGGAACTTTAAAAAAGGAAGTTAAAAAGATAAAGCTTATTACTGATTAGTAATTTCAATTTATGCTGTAAATAAAATAGGTTTAAAAGTAAAACTAGTGTAAATATGCCTGTACAGCAGGTTCTCCAGTATAATTGACAGTGGCCCAAAAATTACCAATGGGCTCTGAGTCAATATTATTTTTTGAGTGCCCTTGGACTGCTGGATTTATTAAGTGGTTTGTTTGTAGTGAAGACATTCTTTAGAGACCCTTGCCTACACTCCACATGTGCTCTCTAAGTCATCAGCTCGGTGTTACAGTTGAATTCTGATAAACAAGGGTTTTCATGTTGATCTTGGAAATTATGTTACTCTACAATTAAAATCAACTGTAAAATCATAGTGATTTGAGCAGCTGTTTAAATTATGTCTATAAACATGTACTTTAAATTGTTTTCTACGTCCAAGAAATTAGGGCAAATTCTTAGGAAAATTGACTGCAATTACTCCGTCTGTGGCAAATAGGTCATGGGAACCTACAGTTTTGGTGGTTAACCTTCTGGTCTTCAAAGTATGGTCTGTGGGCAATAGCATGAACATTACTTGGGTCCTTTTTTACAAATGTAGAAGTGTGGGCCTCACCCCAGAACTACTGAATCAGAATCTACATTTTAATAAGATCCCGAGTTTGAGAACCACCGTTCTAACTAGCATATGTATGCCAAGACAGAAAGTACTCCTTTTTATTCCCTAGGGAATTTGTATTTGTATTTGCACTTGGCACCATGTATTGAGTCATAATTTTATAGTAGCATGTGTGTCACCTTTTTATGTTTTGAAGGACATATTTCTCTGTTCTTCTAATGGCTTATGATAATATAAAATAGGTCAGGCTTGATGGCTCATACCTGTAATCCTAGCACTTTGGGAGGCCAAGGCAGGAGAATTGTTTGAGCCCTGGAGTTAGACACTAGCCTGGGCAACATAGCCAGACCTCATCTCTGCAGAAAGATCAGCCAGGCAGATCTTGCAGCCAGACCTCATCTCTGCAGAAAGATCAGCAGCATAGGTGGCCTATGCCTATAATCCCAGCTACTTGGGAGGCTAAGGCAGAAGAATCCCCCAATCCACAAGGTTGAGATTATAGTGGTCCATGATAGTGCCACTGCACTCCAGCCTGGGCAACAAAGTGAGAACCCCTAGCCAATAATAATAATAACAAAAATAACAAATAAAATAGTTTAGAATAAGAAAATGTGTTGACAAGTTATATATATCATGGAAATAAGGAATGCTACTCTAGGTAGGTCTCAGTTTTGGTAAAGCATGAACTCAAATATTTTCCAAGTTGTAAGATTACAGGAAGAATCAACCATTTGTGCAAATGTTCACTCCCATTTAAAAAAATTAAAATAAATTTAAAAAGCATTTTCAACCAACTCATCTTTGACAAAGGCACTAATAACAACCACTGGGGAGAGGAGACCTTATTTAGCAAATGGTGCTGGGAAAACTGGCTGGCCACATACAGAAGAATCAAACAGGACCTCTACCTATCACCATACACAAACATCAGCTCTAAATGAATCAAAGATCTAAACGTAAAGCCTCAAATATAAGAATCTTAGAAGAAAACGCAGGAGACACTCTTCTGCATATTGGACTATGCAACCAATTCTTGATCATAACCCCAAAAGCATATGCCATAAAAGATAATATAGAAAAGTGGGACCTCATCAAACTGAAAATCTTTTGCAAAGCAAAAGAAACCATCAAGAGAGCAGGGAGACAACCTACAGAATGGCAAAAAAAAATTTGCTAACTGTATGTCTGACAAAAGCTTAGTATTTTCAACTTTCTCCATAGATTAAACAAGGTATTTTTCTATAGAAATGATTTTGTTCTCACTATGTACAATGATTTAGTGATTTAATTATTTTCCATCATAATTCTAATCTAGGCATTTGTCATAACAGTTGTAAATACAAAAATATGAGATACAATATAAGTAGTTAATATTTATTGAGAATCTTTCTGTATTCCAGAAACGCTTCTATTTTCTTAGTACCTGTAAATATTAACTCATTTAGTCTACATAATAGACCCTATGAAATAAGTACTATTGTCAGACCCATTTACATGTGTAGAAGCTGAGGCAGAGACTTGTTAAGTGATTTGTCCAAAGTCACATAGCAAATTTGTAACAGAGTTGAAATACAAACTTGAGAAGTCTGTATTCAGAGACTATGCATTTACTAAAAACATACTCTAAAAAGCCTAAATGTCCAATAACAGGTTGCATAAATTGTCAATGCCAACATTGAAATGTTAGCTAACAATTTTAAGTGACGTCTGAGTAGCATGGGGTGGAGTTTTTAAAGGGTGAAACCTTAGTGTTACTGAACCTGCATTCTTATCGGAAGTATCTGAGGAGGATTGCTATGGATTGTTGATAGAATCCATTCCCTTAAAACAAGAAGCCTTTGTTTTCCTCTTGGCTGTTACCCAATGTTGCTCTCAGTTTCTAGAGGCAACTGTTCTCAGGTTCTCTCCATGTGACCTCTCCATCTTCAAAGTCAACCATGGGTGTGGAATCATTCTCACACTTCTAATCTCTCTGGTTTACCCTTTTGTTTATAGCTGCAGAAAAGATCTTGTGTGATAATCATGGTAATTATGTGGCATATACAATGGTTCTATCTACACCAAAAAGGAAGGAAGTTGACAAAAACAAGGGTCACTGAGGTTCAGTTTATGATACTGCCCACCACACATTTCTTTCCACATTTTTTAATTTGTTTATCCAAATTTCTGTAATGGGAATACTTTTTCTAATCAAAAAATAATTCACAGAATTGGATTTTTTTTACAGTAAGTTGATGGGTTCAATGTAGAATGAAAATTTACATTGTGAACTAAAAGTTTGTTTTTTTCTTATTTTAAAAGAAATTTAAATAAGATTAGAATGTTCTATGTTATTTTTGTTGTCAGTGCCCAGGTATCTTAGAAATAGTCCATACATTTTACATAATTATAGTCCTCCGGTCTTTAATTTATAATTTATAAACCAAACCATCTTGGTTTATTTAGTACTAAGACTTAAAAGGGATATCCTGCCTCCTGCCTTTACCCCAACCATCAATTCAAAGGCATTTCAGTGAATGCTATTTTGTTGGCATACCAAATCCTAAGAAAACAGGCTTACTGCTCTCATATTGAGTTCAAATGCTGTTGTAGAGAGGGAACTGTGGAACAGAAAACACTGTTATTTCTGTCAAGTTATTGAATGTTTCAACTGATTGCTAGAGTCACAGGTAAAATAGCTGAAGACTAGACAGGTATATTGCTCTTTTAAAAACAGATGGTAGAACTCACAAGAGATTTGAGAGGTAGAGAAAACAAGAACCCAAAAAAGTAACAAACTTCTATATAATGAGCTATCTTACATATAATAACTCGGTATAAAATTACCAATGCAATCTTTGCTCCTGTATTATCTTTCTAAAAGTTATGTGGTGTTTATCAATAAAACGTTTATCTCATGGCCTTTTGTTGGCCAGTGTTTATTTTTAATGTCAATTTTAAAAATAAGCTTTTTTGCATAGTACATTTACTAAAAATGATAGTGCCTAACAATTATTCTAGAGATATTTGACGTCATATGAATTTATATCCCAATATTGTATACTGATTGCTTCAATTGTATTCAAATATATTTGTTAAATTAAATTATTGCTTTCATGTTGACATAACATGTAGCTTTGTAATAAAATATAACACTGAAAAGGAGTTGGAGATTGTGATCTTAACTCGATCTAGGAGGATTGCTTATTTCTATGTTGGTGGGAGATATCAAAATTTCTTCATAATTTACTTGCAAGAGGTATTATGAGATGATGAAATCAGAGATACTTACATAGCATGTTGCCCAACCATAAGAAAGTGAATTTCTCACAGCAATACATTTCAAAGAAAATATTTCTTTGTTGAAGAGGTCTTGCCCTCTATAAAGATAATGCTACTGGTTAACTTGAAAAACATCTTCCAGGAGTGAAGATATGTGCTGAAACATCCCCAGTCTTTGGTGAAATTCTCCTTGCAAGAATTGTCTAGTTTTAAGAGTTCAGGCCACAATTGCGGAAATGCGTGAAACAAATAATCTTGATAAGCAAACACCTTGTCATGGCTTCATAGGCAGAGATATTTTTTTCAAAGTGACCCAATTAGCTCTTGTTGATTAAAGTGTAGTAGTTTCATTTTTATCTAATATCATCGATTGACTAGACAACAAAAAATGCTTGTCAATTCAGAAAGCATTTTAAGTATATACATAGAGAGTACTGGTCTCATCTACAGACTTTCAGAGTTAACAGGCAGAAACCATGTCTGATTTACATCTATAACTTCCTGGGACACAGTACAGTGTGTAGTATATAGTAGCAATTAATTATTTAATTAATTAAAGATCACCATTCTGAGGTGGGCAGATCTGTACCACCCTACCCCCAAAGTCCAAAGAAACTCAAGAGGCCTAAGAAAAAGGCTAATTTATCAAGTTTCTCAAAAAGACACATTTAATAGTTACTTACAAACAGAAAGCCATTCCTCTGGCTGTGATGAGACAAGATGGTGAATCCCTACACCTTTGCCCCCCAAAACCATAGAGGCATACATACTTCAGAAAGGATGTGAAGACCAATTCCTTAAGGGCAGTACATGCTCTTACATGAGGAACAGTAGAGGAAATAGAAATCTTAGACACATTCTAGGACCTGGGCTTAATCAGACTTTAACATGGAATGAACATTAAAGAAGGAGTTGCTTTAACCTCCACAGTCATCTCAGAAAATTTTGAGAAATGCAATTGGTAGATGGCATCACAACAGAAAATCTAAAATGTAAAACACTTGAAAAAGCAATTTGCCTTATTTCTCTGTCTTTAGATAGGGCCATATTTGAATATCTGATAGAAGAAAACTGATATATAAAATAACAACAGGCCTTATTTGATGTGGCCAAACAAAATATGGTCAATAGTTAATTTAGTTGAATACGTTAAACATGATCCCATAATATGACTGTACAAATAAGCATATCATTTGAGTCAACTAGTGTTTCTGTAAAAGTAGATCATATATTACAGTCTTAGTCTTGCTTTCCTCCATGTATCAAGGTTTAACAATATATACAAGTTGTGTTTCTTTGTTATTAGTGTTAGCATTCTTCTTAGAAAAGGAAAAGGGAAAGCCATTCCAATTATAATACAAGCCATTACATAAACTTTAAAATTGGAGAATAAAGTTGGTAAGAGCAACAGAAGTCCTAGGAAAAACAAACCACGGGTATTTAAACTCAACAAAGGTCACAAAATGTTTTCTGAATACATGGAAAGACTACGTATCTCTCTCCTGTGAAAAGACTTTGTGATGTATGTCAAGTCTCCCAAAGATAGTGTATGTGCAGATCCAATTAGAATTTCAAAAGTGATTTGGGCAGAGAATTAGTTATGTTATTTTATATATTTATGTATTTCCTCTTTTTTTTACCTGAGATCAATCAAGAAATTTAGAAAAATCAGGGGAAAGAACCTGGTTTACATAAAGGCAGGACATAGTATAAAGCCAGTATAATCACATACATAAAATTTTTTTATACATGTGTCTTTATTATTTCTTATTGTATATATTGATGGGTTACAATAGTTTTTAAAATGTCTTATTTAACATATTCAAATATATATAAAAGAGTGTCAGTTTTTTATGTGTCTTTAATCATACACATTTTGAAAGATTAAATCAAGCTAATTGGCACATTCATCACCTCTCATACCTATAATATTAATAATAACATTTAAAATATGCATTCTTAGCAAACATATATCTTCAAGTATACAGTATATCATTATTAACTATACTCACCATGTTTTCAATAGATCTCGAGAACTTATTCCTTCTCTCTAACTGAAACTTTATAACCTTTGACCAGCATCTCCCCAAACTTCCCTGATGTATCCCAGGCTAAACACTACTCTACTCTCTATGAGTTCCACTTTTTTTAGATCCTATATATAAGTGAGATTATATAGTATTTTTCTTTTTGTGCCATCTTTATCTCACTTAGATAAAGTCTTTTGGTTCATTCATCTTGTCACAAGTGATAGAATTTCCTGGGTTTTTGTATTGCTGCTTTTGTTTTGTTTTTTTTTTGGATAATTAATATTGTGTGTATATATATACACACACATTTATATTGTGTGTACACACACACACACACACACACACACACACACACACACACACACACACATATACATATCAGAACTTTATGGACATCAACTATCATAAAATTAGATGTCATATGGCTATCCAAGTGTCATCCATTGATGGACACTAAGGTTAATTCATATCTTGGTTACTGTGAATAATGCTGCTTACCAGCAAGCATCTCTTCAACATATTGATGTTATTTCCTTTAGATTTATGTCCAATAATGGAAATGCTTTGTCATTTGTTAGCTCTATGTTTAATTTTTTAAGAAACTTCCATACTGTTTCACAATGACTGTACCAATTTTCATTACCACCTACAGAGTATATTACCCCTTTCCTTTTCTCCACTTCCTGGCTAACACTTATCTTTTGTCTTTCTTTCTTTCTTTTTTTTTTTTTTTGAGTTGAAGTCTCACTCTGTCACCCAGACTGGAGTGCAGTGGCCGCTCCCGGCCACCGCGGCCTCGACCTGCTGAGCTCTAGCGATCCTTCCGCCTCAACCTTCCGAGTAGCCGGAATTACAGGCACGCTACCATGCCCGGTTGATGTTTTGATTTATTGTAGAGATGAGGTCTCGCCAAGTTGCCCAGGCGGGTCGCAAACCCATGTGCTCAGGCAATCCACTCACCTCAGCCTCCCAAAGGCGCGGGATTACAGGTTGAGCCACCGAGCCCGGCTTGTCTTTTTTATAAAAGTCATTCTAACAGCTTGCATTTGACTGTAACATTAATTTGCATTTCCCTGACAATTAGTGATGCTGAGCAATTTTTCATATATGTTTTGGCATTTGTGTGTCTTTTTTAAATTTAATTTTTTTTTAATCAGGGAGTACAAGTGGTATATTAAGTGATGGTGAGTGTTGGCTTCTGATGAGCATGCCTCCCCTGCCACCCTAGTGGTGAGCATGGTACACCAGTGGTTTCCATCCCTTATTTGCTCTCCTTCCCTACTCGCTTTAGTAATTTCCAGTGTTTGTTTCTCCCATCCTTGTGCCGTGTGTATGCCCAGCGTTTAGTATTCATTTTTGAGTAATTGCATGTGGTATTTCGTTATCTGATTTCATGATAATTCACTTAGAATGATGGCCTTCAGCTGCATTCATGTTGCAACAAGTGACATAATGTTGTTCATTTTTTATAGCTGCCTAGTATTCCGTAGTGTATATGTGCCAAATTTTCTTCATCCATTCCATCATAAATGAGCATCTTGGTTAGTTCCAGGTTTTTGCTATTGTGAATAATACTACAATAAACATGAGTGCAGGTATATTTTTGGTACAATATATGCTCATTTGGATATATACCCAGAAATGAGATTGTTGTGTCAAATGATAGATCTATTTTTAGTTTTTTAGTGTGTGAACTCTCCAAATCGCTTTCCACAAAGGCTAAACTATCCTGCATGCACCAATATTGTATGAGCATTCCCTTTTCTCTGCAGCCTCACCAACATCTGTTGTTTTGTGACATTTTAATAATATCCTTTCTGACTGGTGTGAGATAGTATCTTGTTATAGTTTTGATTTGTATTTCTCTGATTATTTGTGATATTGAGCATTTTTTCATATGTTTATCTTTTTTGAGAAATATTTGTCCAGATCCTTTGCCTATTTTTGATCAGACTATTTTTTTTTCTTGCTACTGATTCTTTAAGCCCCCAAATATATATTTGGAGTTATTAATCCCTTATCAGATGTATAGTTTGCAAATATTTTCTCCCATTCCACAGGATATCTCTTTACTGTGTTTGCTGTGCAGAAGATTTTCAGTTTGATGCAATCATATTTGTCTACTTCTGTCTTTGTCAAAACCATTGTCAAGAAGCTTTTTTCCTATATCCCTATATTCTAGTAGTTTATACTTTCAGGTCTTACATATAAGTTTTTAAACCATTTCAAGTTGACTTTTAGATATACGGTGAGATAAAGATCCAACATCAGTCTTCTGCATGTGGATATACAGTTTTCCCAATACCATTTATTGAAGAGATTGTCCTTTTCCCATTAGTGCTCTTGGCACCTTTGTCAGTTGACCAAAAATATGTGCTATTTCTGGGTTCTTTACCCTGTTCCATTGAGCTATGTTTGTTTTTGTGCCAGTACCATGCTGATTTGATTATTATATCTTTGTGGTAGATTTTGTGACCAAGTGATATAATGCCTCCAGCTTTGGCTTAAAACTGTTTTGGCTATTCAGCATCAAATAAGTAGGATTTTGTCCTAGATAAAATATATGATGCTGACACAAAGTAACTATCCAAATAAAATAATATAAAATTAAAAACTTATACCATATGTATTAGTTTCCTAATGGCAACCAAAACATAATATTAAATTTTTATTATTTTCCTTGTATTTCTTTTTTTTTTTTTTTTGAGTTGGAGTCTCACTCTGTCACTCAGACTGGAGTGCATTGGCCACTCCCAGCCACCGCAGCCTTGACCTGCTGGGCTCCGGCAATCCTTCCGCCTCAGCCTTCCAAGTAGCTGGAACTACAGGCGCGTGCTACCATGCCTGGCTCATTTTGATTTATTGTAGAGATGAGGTCTCGCCAAGTTGCCCAGGTGAGTCTCGAACCCACGGGCTCAGGCAATCCACTCACCTCAGCCTCCCAAAGGCGCGGGATTACAGGCTGAGCCACCGAGCCCGGCTTTTCCTTGTATTTCATTCAGTATTGTGTACAATTTGGTATTTGCTTGGCAAACATATGTTAATTTATTTAAATTGTAAAAACAGAAAATTATATTCTATATACCAATAATTAAATCTATATAAAATCTGAATAGTAGTAATAAAATAATAACAATAATAATGGAAATGTTAGTCACTGGCATAGAAGACTTCTTTTTTAGCAGGTATAATGCCAAGAATTCTATAGGAATTATCATGCTTATTTTTCACAGTAACCTCATGAGGTAGATTCTGAAACTCTTCTGTTTCACAGAGGAGGAAATTGGGGTTTGAAATGGTAAAGTAACATGATGAAGGGCATCCGTTTGGGAAGAAGGGAAATAAGGATTTGAATCCAGATAGTCTGATGCAACAAGCCTCATCTCAAACTATAAAATGTGTGCATACAAATATTCCAATTCACTCTCACATTTCATTGCAATGCTACTGCTAAAAGACAATCCAAAATGTATATAATATATGCATGAAAAGCTGGCAGAAAAGATAAAGATAATTTTACTCCAGTGAAGATAAAGAAAGAAGATATTAGCTAACTTTTGCAAGAAGAATTTCTTTAATGATAATTATTTTACTTTAGAAGGCACTATTTTAATGCTTACTGAAATAACTATATTGGAATGTAATTAAAAAGATGACTTTGTTTTTTAATTGAGGTCTTGCTCGGTTACCCAACAATCATGGTTCCTGCACCCACAAACTCTTGGGCTCAAGTGATCTTCCCACTTCAGCTTCCCAAGTAGCTGGGGCTGCCAGCGTATAACACCATGCCAGGTGATTTTTTTTTTTTTTGTAGAGGCAAGATCTTGCTATGTTGCCTAAGCGGGTCTCAAATTCCTGAGCTCAAGCAATCCTCTTTCCTCGGTCTTCCAAAGTACTGAGATTATGAGCATGAGCCACTGCACTCGGCCAAGAAGACATTTTTTTTAGCGAGCTATTGTTGAAAAGCACAATGAAATCCTACTGTTTAATATAGACAAGAGTTCCAAATGGGTTACCATAATGCATTCTTTACTTAAATAAAATTTAAAAAGGTGATGTGTCTCCAATAGTAAATAGCTGGACCTGACTTTTTAAGGGATGTTTTGTTGACCAACAAAATAATGAGTGGGTGTATTCTTTTCATAAGCATTTAAGTTATATATATATTATATAACGTATAATATATAATATATTAGAGGTAGTACAGTGGGAAGATTTCTACTCTTTGATAAAAATGGACCAAAATATTAATTATTTAGGTTAAGATGTTGTTTACAATTTTAACTAAAATAAATATTAAAATTCTCATACTCCTAGGCAAAACTGGTGTTTTGTAGCCATAGCAACAAGTAGCCGTCAGAATCAGTTTAAAATCCATTCCATTTATTGGCAGCAATTTGTTAGCTAGCTAATAAGTAACAGATTTTCCTTTCTAAAATTTACCTACTAAGGGACAAAGCACTCTATTACTCTGAAGATAACAAGTCAACAACAGTCTCACCCAATTTTCAACCCATTTATGCCCCTGAAAATCCACCAGTCCCTGAGCTACATGCTTCCCAAAAAATATATACAGTCAAGAGTCCTCCCTGCAACTGCCTAGCATAGCTCTCCTTGGTTTATAAAATACATACAGTTCTGTCTTTTCAGTTGAGTTGACTAGTCTCATGACCCTTTAATAGAATCTATAACATTATTATTTTATAACAATTAGCAGTCATTACAGATATGAAGCTCCTACTGCATATACGTGACATTTGCCATCCCCCTCAAATTTGAATTTGTTAAATAAATGTAGCAGAGTAGAAACATAGTGATTAAGAAAGAAAGAATACTCTAGAGTCAGGCACACCTAGATTTTATCCTGGATCTTTAATTTACCAGCTGGGTGACATCATTGGAGCTCTAAAACACATTTCAGTTTTCTCATATGGAAAATGGAGTTAATAATAAAATATCCCTCACAGGAAGTATTTCATCTAAACACAAAAAACTTAGTTCCCAGCACAATGCAAATGTTTAATAATGCCCGTGTTTTGTTATTGTATATCTGACTCAATGTCTGCAGTCATAATCCATGTTTACCAATGATACATTTTAAATACATTTAATTATAGCATTTAATTATAATATAATAAGCATTTAAATATAACACAATAAGTTTTTAAAATCATACAGGTAGTTTACATCATTTTGGTACAAAAGTATGGTAATCTGTTATTTTTTTTTCCGCTTAAGAAAATGATGTGGTGCTAAAGAATGACTGTTCAAAGTTGCATGTAACAGACATGCTGTAAGTTATCTCCAGATATTTTGAGACATCTATTGTTCCCAGTGATTAATCATTATATTTAATTATTTCTTGGGTTAAGACTCCTTTAATATGTATCACAGACATATGCCGTATTTAACACATTTGGCAAATGTATAACAGAATGCAAAGCATAATAAAAGTATGATGAAAATATTGGATAATTTCTTGTTTGCAGAACTTTAGCTCATGTCATATAATAATCATTTTAAGTATACTAGATAGTAAAAATAGAAATTACTGGAATTTTAATTCCTATTGGAATGCAGCACAAAATTTATCCACAAGAAGTATTTGCAATTACTAGAAAATTAACTGACATTCACCAGTTCAAATAACGTTATCATATAAGTATATGTATCAATAGTCATAAGTCTTCAAAGATTAGTTTAAATTCTTAGTAAATTATTTAGATCTCAGTATTCTTTTTTTTTTTTTTTTGAGTTGAAGTTTCACTCTGTTGCCCAGACTGGAGTGCAGTGGCTGCTCCCGGTCACTGCAGCCTTGACCTGCTGGGCTCCGGCGATCCTTCTGCCTCAGCCTTTCAGTATTCTTTCATGTGTTGGAGTTTGCCTTCTCCTTAACTGACTTTCCTGCTGATGATGCTGTTTCCTTCCAGAGGAATCTCAAATATGTAGACCTTTTCTTTATTTTCATTTCAACTATATCTCCTATAACTAATAAAAACAAAATTCAGGTGCATTGAACCTGAGTGAAATAAATGCAATAAGACTGTCAGAATGAATTTCTCTGGGTGAAAATTACTTAAGACAAAGAGGCTCAGGAGAAGCTTGTGTGAGGGGAGCAGAGGGTGTGTGGCATGGTGCCTATCACAAAATAGGTATTCAATAAGTAGTTGTTGAATGAATGAATACATGAATTCATGTGAAATAGTGAATCAGAAGAGCCTTGACTCCAGGAGCCTCTGTTGATTTCTTGTTGGCTCACTGCCAAGGTTCCTTGACAAAGACCTTTCTTTTGTAGAGGTGTTTTTTAAATCATTTCTTTCCATTACCTCTCTTCCTTTCCAGTCCTATTAGTTTAAAACCCAGTGACACCACATATTCACTATATTGAATCATTTGATTTTACTAGCCAACTATCAAGGACACAGAGAAACTCTTAAGGCATTATAATATCAAGTTGTTTGTGACAAATTAGATAACTGGTTCACATTTTTCATGCACTTAGTGTCAATTCAATAAGTTAGCAGTATGTTTATTTGAATGATAATCAGAAAAACACAAAATTACTTAAATTATTAGAAAGGAAACCACATGTGTTCAATAAATCTTTGGACATAATCAGTTTGTTTTTCTAACTAATATTGCAACTAATTAGCTAATAGATTAGTTATTCAAATTATCTTCCCAATTCCATATTTGAGATTTTGTGTATGCCTAGTAGAATAATACTGGGGATATATAAAATTGCTCAGTTGAGTCCATTACATAAATTAGTCAACTTTTCTTTTATAACTGTTTCATTTAAGCTAAAAGAAATGAGTTCAGGCTGACAATAATGTATGTACATAATACATGACCATATACAGATGGAGTAAGGGTATAATAACATTCTAGAGAACAGAGAGAGCCCTGAGGACTTGTTCTAATGGACGTCTGGAGTGATTCCTCATAGCTCTTCCATTTTTTAATTGTGTTATTTTATTCCTATTACCAACATGAATATTATTTTAATATAATGTTACTTTATAACAATCCCTAAGCCTCATAGAAAATACAGGCAAACACACTGTAATTTAACCTCTGAGTGAAAACTTTTAAAAGGCAAAGTTCTAATTATAGAGTTTTCACATAGTTGTATACTTTTGCAAAGACTAGGAGTGTTCCTTAAATATAATTTGAAGACTTGTAATCACAACCTTTTTGTTTTTGGCACATATGATAATATAAGAAAATTTAAATTATAACAGCATTAGTCTTTACAAAATTATATTGGAAAAATCTTGAAAACTTTACAGACATTACCTATATGTTAACACGTTTAGTACCTTAGTAGTTTCACCAAACTTATATTAAAAATCATGTTCCATTTATTTATTTAAATTTATTTTATTTTAAAGATGTAGGGTACAATTCAGAATTAGGCATACAAGTGGTCATTGTACAGGTAAAGTTTGGGTCTTCTTTTGGTCCCCACTTTGCCTGGTTTGAGATTAGGTACCCTTATTAATGTTGTGTGTCTCCCTCCCCTCCCCTCCCCTCCCCTCCCCTCCCCTGGCAGTTTCTGGCTACTGCGAATCCCTTTCTTATAGTAGTATGGTAATTGGTCAATGTCTGCTTATGAGTGGGAGACCATGTGGTACTCAATTCCTTGTTTCTGTAAAAAACCATTGAGTATTATAGACTCTAAAGTCATCCAAGTTGCTGCAAACTCCATAATTTTGTTCTTTTTTATGGCTGTGCAACCTTCTGTCATGTACATGCACCACATTTTTTAAAATTCCAATCCAGTTTTGATGGACAGCTTAGTTGGTTACATGTTTTTGCTATGGTACATAGTGCTGTAATACACATGCATGTGCAGGTATCTTTTTTGGTCACATTTATTTATAACAAACTTAAATATTTAAATAATTCAGCCATGTGTCTACAAATTTTTAAAATGCAGTTCTTCCTCACTTGCTCTTCTTTTTGTAAAAACATAAATTTAATGCAAATAATATGCAAAATAATTGAAATGGAGAAGCACTGAGGTACCTATATCAATTCTTCAATAATTCAAATTTGACTGAAGTCCTAAACATTTCTCCAAATGGGAAAAATAGTTAAAATTAATTTGGTCCTGAAAATGTTGTAGATAAAATGAACACTGTTGCAATGTTGGAATCTTAAGGAAATAACTGAGGTCTAAACATAAGGACAGCAAACAGTGACTTAGTACATAAATGAACATATCTACTAATCCCTTACCAAACTTACCAAATATGTTGTTCACTTGATAACTTAATTGTGGATAAAGAAAAGGGAGGAGATAAAATAAAAATTAGCAAAGGAAAGGGGAACAAAAGGGAAAAAGAAGAATGAGTGAATAAAGAGAGAAAGTAAGAATGCTAGACTCATTGCTTTTCATTTTTAATTTTAAAATGCAATTACCAGTATCAAGTTAACAACACCTAGGGGGAGAACATTTATTCCTAATAGATCTTTGGACAATAAAATGCTCTAGAACTCTTCCTTTTTTTCTCTTGAAAATAATTTGATAAAAATTTTAGATTCCTTTTTTTTGTGAGGAGAGAGTTGTTTCTGCTCTTAATCCATCTCACTTTTAGTTATCCATTAATTAAATGGACTGTGGGTTTTTTCTTACTTCAATAATTACATTGGAATAAATGGAGTGCTAAAGAGATGTTACCACATATTTTGTCACTTTACATTTAGCTACTAAGAAGATTAACTATGTTCCTTTAATTGCCCAGAATTAGAAAGCAGGTTCCAGTTAAACCTAATGGAGAAAGGAAAGAGAAGGATTGAGGGCAAGTGAGTAAGTGTAGTGATTCATGGAGCTTAATAGAACAGATTGTGGAACAGTGATTTGCACATGTAATGGAAAGGAGGAATATAAAAGAAAATCTTTCTTCTACAAAATCTCGTGTCAATAGTCACTGGCTCAACACCAAAAATAAAAGAGCAAACACAAAATCAACAAGAAGGCCATAAGTCCCTTTCCCTCTCCCCCATCAAATATGGTTAGAAATTCAGAGAGAGATCATGTCTTTATGGAAATATTATTTCTGTGCACATAGAATTCATTGTTTTCTTTGAAAACACTCATAAATATTGCACCTGAAATAAATTAAAGGAATTTAGGCTTACTAACATTTACATGGATGCCATAACAGGGAGGGGGGAAGCTCTTCTGACTCCTTGTGACTATAAATGTACTCCAATGTACTTCTGTTGAAGGCAGCAGCATCCGAGGACGTTCATGTTATCTTTGCTCCCACGCCTTCACGCTTTCATAATTTTGTATTATTTTGCAGCTCAAGACACTGTTTGATATGTAATTTGGTAGAAGGTAAGGTGGATAATAAAACACTGCTCTGCCTTCTGTGTATACTTTTATCAAACATGATGTCAAAATTTACACAGTAATCAAAATTTAAGTATGTATTTAAAACTTGTCATGTGATAATCATGATGCAAGTATCAAAGTAAGATGGAGAGAAGCAGCATCTCCATTTTGCATGTCCTCAATTCATATATAATTAGAACAGCAATAACTATCATTTGAATAATATTTTTCAGTGCAAGCAGTACTGTCTCTGAAAATAATGGGTAGTTAACTGGTGAACTTACCTCCAACCTTAGCAAAAGATGAAAACAATACAGAAAAGGATATTATTAAGTCAGTCTAAGAAACATCTCACCTCTGAACTCATAGAGGCAAATTTATAGGGATATTTATTTTTCCTGGCTCTAGGATAAAGAATATTGTTGTTTCTATTTCTTGTAATGTAGCTAAAATAACTATTATCTGACAAGACTTGAATTATTCTCCTGGAATTAAAATACAGGAAAGGGTGATTGGCATTGGTGAACAATATCTTAGACTTCGAAGACTGCATATAATTCTAGAAATCACATCAGGAAAGCCTAAAATAGTCATATCATATCATATCATATATCATATCATATCATATCATATCATATCATATAGGAGATGTCATTCCTGGGCTGATTAATTTAGACTTAAACTAAAGAAAAAGGGCACCAGAGAGAAAGGTCACTGAAGACCTAGCTGAGTATATCAGTATACCACCAACAGATGTATATAAATCAACAAGGTCAGCAAAACCTGGACTTTCTTTGACAGGAAGTTAAAAGAAATCAACATTAAGTTGTAAGAGAAAGATGTAAGGAAAGTGTTTACCTTTCTTTCTCTGTTTTCTTAAAAGTGATGCCATGATGAATATTTAAAATCAGATCACTGAATTCATCAAAGCACAGACTATTAATACTTTGCTCACTGTTGTAATTGGTCTGCTCCCAAAAGTGATAGAAATTTGGGTGCAGCTACAAATTCCTATGCAGTTAGAAGTTATTCAACTTCTTTGGCTTGTGTGTGTGTCTTTTGTACATGTGTGAAAATCCCTCACATACACAAATATATATACACACATGTATGCAATCACTCATCCATATATATACACATATACATACAATTATCCCATGCTCCACTGTCCCATCAGTATCCCCAGGGGTTTGGTTTCAGGATCCGAAGGATGCCAAAATCTGAGGATGCTCAAGTCCCTTATATAAAATTTGTCCATAAGCTACACACATCCTCCCCTACACTTTAAATAATGATTACATATCACTTCAATTTAGTACTCAGAAGGTGATAAATTCAAATTTTGCTGTTTGGAATTGTGTGTGTGTGTGTGTGTGTGTGTGTGTTTTCCTCAACACTGTCAATCCACATTTAGTTGAATCCACAGATGTGGAACCCATGGATACAGAGGAGTGACAATATATAATTCCATTCATAAGATTTATAAAGGTAAATATAAAACATGTTAATACCAGTTAAATGCCAAAGTATATATTAACAACATAAAATTTCAAAGTAATTAGTCTCTGCCCTTCTCAGCCTTACCCCTTGCTTCAAACTTAACCACTTATTGGTAGTTTTAGTATGTATAATTCCACATATTTTCCTCTTCTAATACAGTCATATCTAAACACATATCGGTATAAGTTTTTATTTTTTTTTATAATACACTATATTAAACATAACATCTTGTGCTTTTTTTCACTTAACTTTTGTAGCCATACATACTCTATTTCATTTTATTATCTTCCCAGTATTCCATAGTTTGAATGAACCACTAGAATCTTTCCTCTTTTGGTAGAAATGCACGTTTTGCCCAATTTTTACTTCCATAAAAAATGATGAAATAAATATGTTTGAAATTTATTTTGACTTAATACTGCTTTTAATATCTGAACATTCACTAAAGTGGAAATTGCTGAGGCAGGAGAGGTTTTAAAAATTTGAAAAAAATGCTGTAGATGCCTGTTCCAGTCTCACCAGCAGTATGTAAGATAATTCAGTTTTCCACCTTTATTATCACTGAACGGTGCCATTTGGTCAATCTGATGAGAATAACGTATAGTGTTGTTTTAAATTTCTTACCTTGACCATTAATGAGCAAGACCGGATTAATGATTTGTGAGACCCAATAAAAATAAAAATGCAGGACCCCAGCAAGTATTAGGAAAAAGAATGTCTCCTCACAACCACTGCAATCCACAGCAGATGGGTGTCTTTCGAGGGATGTTTTCTTCACACGTGGGTGCACTTGGTACCTGGATGCAGGTGGGCCGAGCAGCAGCTGACCATGAAGTGATGAAGCATGTGCTTCACTCCTCTCTTTCAGCACCCATGCCTATGCCCCCTGACAGCATGGAGGGCAACAGCAAAATGGGGGTCTTCCCTGTCCTCTCAAGCTGTTCCCTGCTCCAGGCAGGAAAGTGAAGAACCTGGAAGGTGGCAGGAAGCAGGAAGGCAGACTTCACATGAGGTGGGGTTTCAGTGGCGAATGCTTTACTGTTCCACTGGGATTCATTTACAAAACCTCAATTCAAACGAAAATGGTAAGAATTCCAAGTTGATGGCCTCAGAGCATTAAATCCCAAGGAAGGAAGTAGGCTGAGAGCATGAACCTGTGTCATTGCCTTTGTGGCTTGTCGATGAAACAGAACCTGCTAGTGAGAACGAACATCTTTCCACAAGTGTATCGAACTTTTAAAATTCTTTTTCTCTAAATTTCTTGAGCATACCCCCTGTACATTATGCTATTTGTTCTTTTTTCAGACATTTTAGAATCATTTTGTTTAATAGTAATACAAATATATCGTCTGCCAATACTTTAACAATACATTTTCCTCATTTGTTTTTATCTTTTTACACACCTCAAAAGTTTTGTGCAACAAAATAATTCAATATTTTTCCATAACCCTGGGAATATGAAGATCTTATTCATTCCCAAATTATGAAAATAGCCTGATGTTTTTATCAAAACTTGCTTATTTCATTTACTTAATATTTTTACATTTTGAGCTCTAATTCAAGGCAAATACATTTAAGAGGAAGGACACCTGAAAAAACTGGAATTATATTTTAGATGGTGGTTGCTTGTTATACAGGCCTCCCCAGCAAGGTAAGTGTTCTAGGAACTCATCAACATTAGAGACACGCATTTGACTTCAATGAAATTTTTTGGAGATTCTTTCAGTGCATTTGCCTATTTTATGATGGGTGATTTATGAGCACAGCTGCCCACACTGCACTGTTTTCAGTAGTTTTAGACCAAGAAGGGCATGACCCCCATGTCTTACCCTTCCTATTCACCTGATTTCACCCTGTGTGACTTTTTTGTTGTTGTTTCTCCTGATGAAAAGAGTTCTCAAAGAGAATGCCAATGTGGAAGAGGTGAAACAAAAAGCAACAGAAGAACTAAAAGGCATCAAAACTGACCATTTCAGAAACTTGTTTCAAGCAGTAGAAAAGGCACCTCAATAGGTGTATTGCATCAAATGGAGAGTATTTGAAGGTGGTGGCAGTTTAAACATGGAAAAATAAATACACAATTTAAAAAAATAAATCCTTGGATTTTGGGTCCTCTGTCATATATATATATATATATATATATATATATATATATATATATATATATATAAAATGAGATATTTTTTGCAGTTTTTTACTAGCAGATAATTTCATCTATATTGCATGTAAAATTCCCACTTGGATAAGTTTTGGCTCTCTCTATTCTATACTGTTGGGCTACTGTGTCTTTATGATACATATCTGATTGTAATATCTTTATAGCAAATGTTAGCTATGTGGTATTGATTATTTAAAAATCAGGAATAGGTAGTCATCTCTATACATAAAAATTTAGTTATTTTAAGTATATGGAAGTGCTCAACCTCGTATTAGAGGTAATAAAGTTTTGTGTAATAAATAGCATAAAGAATTGTAAGTCAAATCTTATCCTGAAATTCTATTTATGTAAGTACTAGTCAACAAGTAAATTACCTATACTGTGTGCACTTATTTTTCTATCTGTAAATCAAGGATATTTAAATCTTTATCACAAAACAAACTTCTTGCAACATAACACTGAATAAATGCAAGTGTTTCTTCATCATAAGATCAGAGTATTTTACTTTTTTTATCCTGGACATCTATTTGCTGATACCTCCCTTTATTACTTTCAAATAGATGTCTTTTCTCTGGCAATCAGTATATAGCCAGAAATATTTAATCCAATTAAAGCCTCTATTTTTTAATAAAGAATTGCATTTGATCTACAGTTATTCTAATAATAAACACATCCAAGTTTATTCTATTTGACTTTTATAATCCAGCATTCTTTTTTCTTTTTCTTTACTTTTACTTGATTGAATAGTTTGTTTTTCAAGTCAGTAATTTCAAGTCTCAATGTATATTGTATATACATATATAATTTCCTGTGTTTATCATTTCAATATTTACATTTAAGCATTTATTGATTTAGTAATATGTATATCAACACTAAGCAATTTATAAGTCCTTCCTCCTACTTATACAAAATCTTCAAGACACATTTTTTTCTCACTTGTTTTTCCAGCCTATATGAACTCTTAAGTTTTATTAAATAAACTTTTGAATTCCAATCTGTTTGTTTTATTTTACAGAATGTTTCTAATAACAATAGTTTTGTTCACAATTATATTATCATCACTGTGGATTAACTATACATTCTATTGGATTCATTTTTAACTGTGCTTTCTTAGCAAACTTCCTTCTATTTTGAAATATCTTTCATATGAAATGAAATAAAATAATTTTTATTCAACTATAGTGTTTTATTGAGTAACTTTCTAAAAATGTATATATCCCTTATATGGATATATATGCAGATATAAAAGGGATATATACATTGTCTCAGTGAGTATATAGTTTATGTGTGTGGGAGTGTATGTGTCTGGCTTGCTTGCTGACTTAACTTTTTTTTTTTTTTAAATGTCTTGACAAAGTAATGAGTTCTTATTTGGGGAATTTTACTGTCTTCTAGACTTCAGGTGAGATGTATGATACAAAACTGACTCCTACTCTCATGAAGTTTATATGCTTTGTCTGTTCATCTGTGGATTTGATAGATTAGATCTGGGTGTGTACTTTTTTTCATTAATCACACTTGGCACTAAGTGGGTGTAACTTAAAAACTCAACTTTGTTTTCAACCCATGTGAGTGCTCTATTTATAGTTTGTGTGTATTCTCTAGTGGCTTTTTTGTTGCATTCCAGAATGCTTATTGTCCAAATAGATTCTCTAGATATCTTGTAAATTTCTCTTGTTGTTCTCACTCTTGAATTCCTTATAGTGTATTTATGTAGAGAATTTTACCCTTTTGTTTCCCAACCATTAATTCACCTTTTAGTTCTCTATTTTTTCCTTTTTCTATTGAAAATTTGAAACTCACAAATCACATTTCAAATGAGATGTTAAAGTTATTATTCTAAGTTAGTTTTTCTTCAATATCTAATCTCCTTACCCATTTCTTTCTGCAAAATAGTTTTAGAAAATTTTACTGAATAACATGAAGAAAAGAATTTAGTTTTGGAAGACTTGCATGTCTAACAATAATCCTGGTTTTAACTAATTAATAATTCAGCTTTTTATCCTTGGACAAGTAGCTTTACCTCTGAGTATTTCAACTTTAGGAAATTGTTGTGAGAAATAAATGAAAGTCTTTGTGAGAAGTAAAGTCTAACTCATAGTAGACACTTAACATGCATGAATCACTTCCGTTAAAGAAGCCATTAACTCTATGGAAAAAATGTGCCTCACATAACTTTTTTAACAAAGAAAATGACTTTTAAAACAACAATATAATGAATATTATTCATTGTTAAAAAGCATAATGTCTCAACTTTAAAAAATGAAATATAACCAATTAAGATACTACTTTCTAAACTGTGATCTTAAAGACCCGGATGTATTAACTTATGGAAACTTTTATTATTACTATTCTTTGTATTCATTCATTTAAGTTTATTTTTGTATTAGCCATCCAATATGGTGTAAATAAGAAATAAAAAGTGGTTAAATTTCACCTCGAAATATTTTAAATGTTTTCCCATTCTTCATTACATTTTTAAAATGAAAAGCTTCCCAATTTTTTACTCTTTGTATTTATTTAAATATTGTTTATATTTCTGATTATTTTCAAGAAGCAAAGGAAATTAAACACATGAGAATCCTTGAGATCTGGTTATAGTCCTGGCACAAGCTACCAAAAGGCTGCTCCCTGACTCTTTGCTGCCTCTTTTAACATTTTTGAAATAGGAAACCAATTAAAATAGATGCATTCAGCTAATGTAAAAATTTTTTCTGCATTCCCAATATTCTGAAAAATCTATTCTTAATTGGTAAGGATTACAATTGATATATTGGAGGTAGAATTGTGCTCTGGTAAGTCACAAGTAAATGACCTATTTTGGTATACCCTGAATTTTATATATATAAGTATACATAGGGATTTTTTTAAAAAACCATGCCCTTTCTACCTAACAGATACTTTGTTTTGCTTTGTTTTTGTTTTTTTGTCCTGTCCAGGTTTTGGTTTTTTTTTTTTTTTTTTTTAATTGTAAAGCTGTGGGGTACAATTCAGGGTTAGGTATACAAAAGTTGATTATGAAGGTACCCTTGTTGATGAGGTATGCCCCTCCCTCCCATAGCAGTTTCCCTCAACTGCCAATACCAACACCCCTCCCCTGACTGTGTCCCATTACTGTGAATCCCTTTCTTATAATATTATAATTGTTCAAGTTTCGCTTATGAGTGAGAACATATGGTACTCTGTTCTTTCCTTCTGTGATAGATCATGGAGTATGATCGACTCTAAATTCATCCTAGTGACTGCGAAGTCCATATGTTTGTCTTTTTTATGACTGCATAATACTTCATTGTGTATATGTACCACATTTTAAAATCCATCCGCTACGAAGAACAACATGGTTGATTCGATGTTTTTGCTATTGTGAATAGAGCTGTAACAGACATATGTGTACAGATATCTTTTTGGTAGAATGATTTGAGTTCCTCTGTGTATATTCCCAGTAGGTGAATTGTTGGGTCATATGGAAGGTCAATTTCTAGTTCTTTTAGAAATTGCCACAGTGTCTTCCAAGAGGTTGCACTAGCTTGCATTCCCACCAGCAGTGTAGAGGAGATTACTTTTTCTCCACATCCTCTCCTGCATCTGTTGTTGTTTGTTTTATTGATGGTGGCCACTCTTACTGGGGTTAAGTGGTATCTCTGTGTGATTTTGATTTGCATTTCTCTGATGGAGTGAGGCTGAGCACTTTTTCATGTGTCCGTTATCTGCTTGTATATCTTCTTTTACTATTTTTTAATGGGGTTATTTGTTTTTTTCCTTTCAACTCATTTGAGGTCCTTGTAGATCCCAGATGTTAGGCCTTTCTCAGATATACAGTGGGTTGTCTCCCTGCTCTTTTGATGGTTTCTTTTGCTTTGTAGAAGCTCCTTAGCTTGATGAAGTCCCACTTGTCTATCTTATTTCTTAAGGTGTGGACATTTAGGGTTCTGATCAGGAATTGGTTGCTGGTTCCAATTTCCATAAGCATGTCGTCTGCATTTTCTAACATTCTTCTAGTTTGAGGTGTTATGTTTAGGTCATTTAGAGTTAGTTTTTGTGTATCGTGTTAGGTAGGGGTCCTGTTTCAATCTTCTGCATGTGATCAGCCAGTTTTCCCAGCACCATTTACTGAATAGGTTCTCGTCTCCCCAGTGGTTGTTGTTGGAGGCTTTGTCAAAGATGAGTTGGTTGAGGAATTGAGGCTTTGTTTCCAGAATCTATCCTGTTCCATTGGTCTATATTTCTGTTCTTGTACCAATGCCAGGCTGTTTAGATTACTGTAGCCTTATAGTAAAGTTTGAAGTCTAGAAGTGTGATACCTCCTACTTTGTTTCTTTTGCTAAGGATTGTTTTGACTATTCGGAGTCATCTGTTTCCATATGAATTTCTGTATTATTTCCAGAGCTGAGATGAATGATGTTGGTAACTTAATAGGTATTGCATTGAACCTGTAGATTACCAGTGGTAGGATGGACATTTTTAAAATGTTGATGTTTCCTATCCATGAACATGGAATATTTTTCCATTTGTTTGTGTCTTCTTGAATTTCTTTGAACAGTGTTTTGTAGTTCTCATTGTAAAGGTCTTTCACTTCTCTGGTTAAGAAGATTCCAAGGTATTTCGTTTTTGTGTGTGTGGCTGTTGTGAATGGGATTGTGCTTTTAGTTTGGGTCTCTGCCTGCTTGCTGTTGGTGTATAGGAGTGCATCTGTCTTTTGCACGTTTATTTTGTACCCTGAGACTTTGCCAAAGATCTTTATTAGCACAAGCAGGTTTTTGAAAGATTCTCTTGGATTTTCAAACTATAGGATCATATCATCAGAAAAGAGGGATAATTTGACTTCCTCTTTTCCTATTTGGATACCCCTGATTTCCTTCTCTCATCTAACTGTACTAGCTGGGACTTCTAACACAATGTTGAACAAGAGTGGTGAGAGTGGGCAACTTTGCCTTGTTCCAGTTTTCAGGGGAAATGTTTCCAGTTTGTGTCCATTTAGCAACATGTTAGCTGTGGGCTTATCGTAAATGACATTTACTATTTTGAGGTATGCTCCTTCTATACCTACGTGTCTGGGGGTTTTTATCAAGAAGGGATGCTAGATTTTATCAAAAGCTTTTTCTGCATCTAATGATATAATCATGTAGTTCTTGGTTTTACATTTATTGATGTTTTAATGACATTTATGGTCTTGCAAATGTTGATCCAGCCCTGCATCCTGAGAATGAAGCCTACTTGGTCATGGTAGATGATTTTTGAGATGTGTTTTTGGATCCCATTTGCTAGACTCTTGTTGAGGATTTTTACATCTATGTTCATAAGGGATATTGCTCTGTAGTTCTTTTTTGTTGTTGTTTTATCCGATTTGGGTATCAGTGTGATGTTAGCTTCATAAAATGATTTGGGAGAATTCATCTTTCTCAATTGCCTGGAACACTTTCCATACGATTGGTATCAGCTCCTCCTTGTATGTTTTATAGAGTTCTGCTTAAAAGTCATCCGGTTCAGGGCTTTTTTTTTTGGTAGGTAGTTTTCGTATGACATAGTCAATTTTCTGGGTTGTTATTGGTCGATTTAGTGTCTCAATGTCTTCTTGTTTCAACTGGGGAGTTTGTGTGATGTCAGAAAGTCCTCCATTTCATTTAGGTTATCAAGTTGGTTTCCATATAAGTATACATGGTAATCTTTGATAATCTTTTATATTTCTTCGGGGTCAGTTGTGATCTGATCTTTTGTATTTCTGACTGTGTTTATTTGGGTTTTCCTCTCTTTTTCTTGGTCATTCTCACTGGGGTTCATCAATCTTATTAATTCTTTCAAAGAACCAGCTTTTTTGTTGTTTTTTGTTGTTTTGATGTTTTCTATTATATTTTTTCTTCTATGTCCCATGTTTGGGCTCTTAAATTTTGTGATTTGGATTCTTCTGCTAAAGTTGGAGTTTTGATGGTCTTCTCTTTCCAGCTCCCTTAGGTGATTTGTTGGGCTTTCCACTTATGATCTTTCCATTTTCTTGATGTGTGTTCATGAGATATAAATTCCCCCTCTTAGAACAGAACTCATGTCATCCCAGAGGTTTTGGTAAGAGTTTTCATTTTCATTTATTTCCAGGAATCTTTTAATTTCTGCTTTGATTTCAGTGTTGACCCAGTAGTTGTTCAGCATCATACTGTTTAGTGTCCATGTCTTTGTGAGCTTTGGAGAAATTTTGTTGGTGTTGATATTTATTTTTATTCCACTGTGGTCTGAGAATGTGCATGGCAAGATTTCAACCTTATGGAATTTGTATGTTTGATTTATGGCCAAGGATGTGATCGATCTTGGAGTACATTCCATGTGGTGATGAGTAGAATGTATGTTCTGTGGTTGTTGGGTTGAATAATCCATAGGTATCTATTAAGTCCATTTGACCAAATGTCAAGTGTAGGTTCTAGATCTCCTTGTTGATTTTTTGCCTCAGTGATTTATCTAGGGCTGTTAATGGGGTATTCACGTCCCCAGCTATAATAATGTTAGAGTCAATATCTTTTTTTGGTTACTTGATGGTTGCTTTATAAATGTTGGTGTTCTTGTGTTGGGTGCATATGTGTCTAGGATGGATATTTCTTATTGATGGATTGAATCTTTTATCATTATGTAGTGTCCTATTGCATCTTATTTAATTTTTGACAGCTTAAAATTTGTTTTGTCAGATATTAAAATCACAACTCCTACTTTCTTTGTGATCCATTTGCCTGGAAACTCATTTTCCACCCTTTAACTTTAAGTCTGTGTGCGTCCCTGGTAGTGAGCTGAGAGTCCTAGATACAGCAAATAATTGGGTCATAGTTTCTTATTCGGTTTGCCATTCTGTATCTTTTCAGTGGTGCATTTAGTCCATTCACATTCAGGCTGATTATTAAAATGTGATTGTTTCTCCCTCTCATGAGGTTCTTATAAAGTTCTTTCTTTCTTTGCTTGTTTTCTTTCGGCTTTGGGGTTAATGTATGTGTGTGTTTTCAAGTTTCTTGTTGTGCTGTATTCTCTGTTGATTCTGTGTTTTGTTCTTCTCTTGGTCATTGTGTGGTCATTCTTTTTCTTTTTCTTTTTTTTCTTTCTTCTGTGCTTAATAACTTTTTAAGTGTCTCCTGTAAAGCTGGTCTGAAAGCTGCATGATCTCTTACAGATTGGATGCCTGGGAAAGATTTTAATTCTCCATCACTGATGAAACTGAGCTCTGCTGGATAGGAAATTCTTGGTTTAAATTGCTTATCTTTGAAGATTTTGAATATAGGGCTCCAGTCCCTTCTTCCTTGTAGTGTTTCTGCCGATAGGGCTGTTGCTATATTGATTGATTTTCCCCTGTAGGTAGTCCAAACTTTCTCTCTTGCTGCATTTAGGATTTTTTCTTTTGTGCCTACTTTGTCTAGGCAAATTACTATGTGTCTGGATGTTGGTCTTCTCATTTGACATTTTGTGGGGGTTCTCTGTGTCTCTTGTGCTTGGCTGGTCACATCTCAGGTGAGATGGGAAAAGTTTTCTTGGATTACCTCTTGGAATACTTGCTCCAAGTTATTCTCCATTTCTCTTCCTTCTTCTGGGATACCAGTCAGGCATGGGTTTGGTCTCTTGATATAATTGCACAGCTCTTGTAGGCTTTGTTCTTTCTTTCTGAATCTTCTTTCTATGTTTTTTATAGATTAGGTTAATTCCATGTTCTGGTATCCAAGTGTTGAGATTCTTTCTTCAGCTAGATTAATTCTCCTTTCCATGCTTGTCATCTTGTTATTTATTTCCTGGATGAAAGTTTTCATTGCCAAAATCTCTGTTACAAATTATCTCAGCTTTGCATCTTATCTTTCTTGAGTCTTATCCACTCTTTCTATCCATTCCCTACTCCCTGTTGTATTCTGGGGCTAGTCTTTGATGACTTCTATTGTTTGGGCACTAAGGTCTGATTTTTCTCTTTGGTACACTTGAAATTGCCTGTGGTCTTCCTTTGGTTTTTCCTCATTTGTGACAGACCTCTTGTTTTTCTCTTTAGTTCTGTTATTCCTTGTCAGTGGTAGAGGCTTTCCCTTCTGATGTTTGCCCAGACCTCTATTGTTCCCTGATTCAGGCTCTGGATTTGTTCTATTTTGAAATAGGATGGTAGATGAGAAGCTTGGTTGTCCCTTACACATGCACCCCGAAATAAACTGGAATAATAGCAAAGTAAAACAAAACAAGCAAAAAAGAAAGAAGGAAAGAAAACTAAACACACACACACATGCCTAGCACAAAATGAATAGAGAAGAAAACCAGAAAGTTCAGGGGGAAAAAAAAAAAAAAAAAGAATTCAGATCAAACCCTCCCACAAACGTGAACACACATTTTAATCTTTAAAAAAATGAAAATAAAATAACCCAGAAGAACAAAAGAGCAAAAACTAACTGACAGTAACAACAAAATTGAAAGATGAACACTCAATCATTCACAGACACACATAAACAGAAAATGATAAATAAAAGAAGAAAGAAATAGAAAAATAAAATAAATTTGAGGGAGATGTAGATCAAGCCTTCACATATACATTCATGCACAAAGGGAAAATATTTAAAAATAGATGAACTAAAAAACAAACTGTAAAAAATATTGTAAAAATTAAAGAATGAAATTAAAATTTTTTTTAAAACTGCCCTCTTGTGGCAGTCTCTGTAATTGTTCCTTTAATCGGGTATCTCCTATAGAGGCACCTCTTTCACTTGCTCCTCAGTGTCCAGAGCAAGGAAGGAGGTGGGGCAGTGGAGGTGGGTGGGGCTGCAGTCCTCCCCTCCCACTCTGGTGTGGTCTGGGAGATCTCCTCTGGTGGAGAGGTGCAGGATCATCTCTTCTCCAGGTATCTACTCATGTGGTGTTCCCCAGCCAGGTCTATCCTGGAATGAAGTTTTCCTATTGTGACTGATGTCCAAGGTCCGCCTGGTTTGTACCTCTCATTTGTGGCCCAGTATGTCAGTCTGATGTTCAAAGGATTGCTGGGGAGGCAGGGGTTTGGATCAGCCCTAAACTCACCACTGTTCTTTTTGGAGTCCTTCTCATCCTTTTCTGGCCACATGCTTTTTCTCATGGCTGGATCAGGGAAAGGGTTGGGGCATCTGGAACTCAGCACTTATCAGGTTTGTGCTTTCAGGATATTCCCTCTGGGTCATGATCAGTTCCTGAGTAGTTGACCTGACAGTCACAGAGATTGGGTCTGTTACTCCCTGGTGAGCAAGTCGGAGCACTTTCTTGCCCTGCCATCAAGATGGTGATAGGGTGCCTCTCTTGTCCTCTTCTGTGGGACTTTACCTCTGGACTCCCTCTGAAACCCCTGCTGCCAATGCCCTGCCAGATGCTGAAGTGGTGAGGCAAAGCCTAGAGCCAGCAGTATCTCCTGCTGCAATTGTAAGGCAGAGCCTGGGACAATGGTCTCTCCCCGCTGCTTCTTCACAGGAAAAATTTTGTCCATTTTAAAAAAATGGTGCTCGGCTTCTACAACCTGGGCAGAGCTAGGGACCAAGCAGAGAGGTTGCAGCACCAGCTGTTGTACCAGGTGCCTGGCCACTTGCTCATGAACCACCACGTAGACAGTCTCTCCCAGCATTTTCTTCCCAGGAAGGGTTTTGTTGATTTAAAAAGAAAAGGAAAGGAAAGAAAATGGCACTCAGCTTCTACATCCCAGGAATTGCTAGGGTCCAAGCCCAGCAGCTATGGCACCAGCCACTGCACCAGGGGAGCCCTGGCCATTAGCTCCTCCCTAGTCCTCACTCAGCCACTCGCATACCCACTCACTCACCAGCACATACAGAAAGTTTTCCATATGCTCACTCTAACACTGGGACTTGCATAGTCCGACTGGCTTGGCCACCATCTTCTGACCTCTGACCACAGATGTGTTTCAAGGCAAACAACATAATTAAAAGATACTCCATACTTATAAGATGCCTTTCTTTATTAAAATTACCATATGCAATTACCCCCCAAAAAACCATCACCACCACCAAAGATCCTGAGCAAACAGTTGCCCAAGTACTTCCTTTTCAGAGGACAATACATGAACCAGTTGCCACCAGTGGTTTTCGCTTTCTCATCATGCCTGACATTTCTGAATCATAACTCTGCTACCCAGGATTTGCCAATGGCATGAAAATGGCTGAGATTAGGCTTCACTGAGTTATAGAAAACAAATACCCACAAAAGCCATGCCAAAATATATGTGTGATAAATTGTAATGACAAGGCAGAAGTTTTGAGACAATGGTAGAGCATTTGTTATGTTACAGTGAAGTAGAATAAAATGTGTGTCCCATGTTCAAGACCATACTAGAGCATCCACTGTTATAAAACAATTATATTTCCTGATTTTTTTCTTTTCTTTGAGTGGAGGAGATTAATGACTCAGCTTTCCGTATGGTTTGTAATTCTGAAGTAGAAATGAAGCTAAAATCTGTACTTGGCACTCTTAAAATGCTTTCTTAGTAAAGATATGACTAGAAGAGATACAGTCATAGATTCTCCCACATATTCTTTGATATTTTTGATTTATCATTGGCAAATTGTGCTGCCAATAAGAACTTGAGATTCATTTTTTATTGTCACCAATCTCAGTTTCTTAAATTAAATACTAAAATGAGCAACAAAACATTATATCTTTGGAAAAAAAATTCTATATTTCTGTAGCTTTCAGTATGTCAAAGGATAGAAGCCCTGCTCAGTCACCCTGTAGTAAACCTTCTAAAAACAACATGTTTTAAGCAATGATTAGTTTAGCACAGTGTGTTGTAGCCAGGACACGCTACCAAGAAAGGACTATGATAACAGACAACCCAACAACATAAATGCATGTCTCACAGTTTGATATTGTGAAAGCTTCTATTTCCATTTGACCAACACTCAGGATGTGCAGTGAAAATGAGGAAATGTCACAAAGTAAAATGGATAAAAAGGCATGATGGACAGTCAGTGTTTTAAAAGGACAGTAGCATGAATGTGAGGCTCAGGCTGTCACTAACATTTCATAAAGTAGAAAATGCTATTTATAATAAAATTGAGTGTAGGGAGGCAGAGCTAAGCACTGGTTTGAGGAAAGAAGAAGAAGAGAAACCTCAATCAGAGTTGTTCCCCTTTGGGAATAATGGGAAGAGCAAAAAATGACGACCAATGTTTGTTCTACCTGTCTGGCAGGGTATAGAGTTCACTAGTGATGGGGTTCAAGACTCACTACCACAAAGTATGGCACTTTTGCATTTGAGAAAATGGCATAAAAATGTAGGCTAACTTCTCTATCACCCTTGTATCCTGAAGCAGGTCGTAAAACCTAGAAAGGCCACTTTGGCCTTCTTCCTCTTCTCTCCCATGTAGGAAGTCATAAGACTAATTCAAGAGGTACCCTTCCTACACCCAGAGGAAAGGAGCATCTTTTTCTGTGAAGATACAGAGAAGTATCTAAACAAACAGTTCTAGCTAAGTTTCCCCCGGTTATTTACCATTAGATGGGATACTTTTTGCCCAATTATACTTCTCCACAATTATTCATGTTTCTCAAGCCCAAATGAAAATATACAACTGTTGATGTCATATAAAACATATTAAATAAATCTGTGTGCTATTCTTTTGTGAATGTTTTTTGTTATAGGGGCCTTGTCCATGAACCTCATTCATAAACCTAGAGGTGGATTCCCCTGAACAAATTGGCATTTGACATGAATAGACATATCAGAACCACATATGAGTATATACAATCCTATTATGGCAATCTCTTTAAACAAAGGAGATTCTTATCAAAACACATATTTACCCATAACTTTTTTTTTTTTTTTGAGTTGGAGTCTCACTCTGTCGCCCAGACTGGAGTGCAGTGGCCACCCGGCCACCGCAGCCTCGACCTGCTGGGCTCCGGCGATCCTTCCGCCTCAGCCTTCCGAGTAGCCAGAACTACAGACATGCGCTGCCATGCCCGGTTGATTTTTTGATTTATTGTAGAGATGAGGTCTCACTGCCCAGGCGGGTCTCGAACCTGCCGGCTCAGGCAATCCACTCACCTCAGCCTCCCAAAGGCACGGGGTTACAGGCTAAGCCACCGAGCCCGGCTGCTCATAACTTTTGAAAAGCAAAAATATTCATTACTGATTCTAAAATCATTTAGTTTTGTTTCCGTGTGTATTTTTTCTTTTTTCCTCGTGGTAAATATCTACAAATCTTCATCTTATCTCCTGTAGATTAGGAATACACTTTTTTGTACTGTATGTAATCTGACAAAATACTTTTGCTGCAAAATAATCTGACTGGTCTACAGAATAGGTTATAATAATGTTTGATTTATTATTCCTGAAATAAAGCTATTTTTCAACTATTTTGACTCTTATTTTTTCTTAATACATATTTCTCCTCCCCTTAGGCATTTTGTTGGAGATTGCCTAAATTACAGTTTCCATGGACCATAAATCCTCCACATAATGTCTTCAAGATTGGGAAGACTTGCTGAGTAATAAAGAGATCTGATCTTAAGTGCATGTTGTATAATATGCTACATCCCTGGTTCCTTTTCCTCTCTCCATCTTCTGAACAAAGTATTATCAAAAAGCACTTAAGCTTTCCAGGGCTTCTTTCACATTTACTTAACCTACGATAAAAGAAGGCAGATTTAATGCTTCCTACAAAGCTTTTCCACAAGTCCCCCCTCCTCCCACCCCAGATCTTTTTACTAAACACTGATGTTTCTATCAGTCCTGCTTGTGGTACCTCAGGGCAGACTACTCGCTGACAGTACCTGGATAAGTTAGATGGTTTTCGATGAATAAAGGAAGAAAGTGAAAGAGGACGCAAGAGTATAAGAACTGAAAGGAACAAGGACAGAGTAAATATAATACTTGTGAGCCAAGACATTTTGTAAAACACCAGGGGGAATTCACTAACTGGTGAGTTCTCCAAAGCCATGAAAAATGTCTTAGTCCTCCAGCATATTGCCTCGACACAAACATGTAAAACTTTTCTGAATAAATGAAAGTAACTCAACATTAAGAGATTCAGTAAGGAGGAAAGACTTTTTATACTCTCAACTAATTTGAGATACTTCAGTGTGTCCACAAGCTATCTAAATAACAGATAAAGCTTGCTTGCAGTCAATCTGTGTTATAGACATCTTCATGCAGTAATTATAGGAAAGTTTCCTTACCTCTGCTTATCAGCATGATTCCTAGTCCATTGTTAAAAATTCTGCTTTATTTTCTGGCTTAAGACTTTGATTCTGATTGAAAAAGGACAGTTCTCTCCCATCTTATCTGTCTATCCTACCCACATATAGGAAGAGAAGTGGTAATTAGATACAGCGATATAAGTAAAATATCGATACTTTCTGAGACCAGATTTCCAGAGAGCAATAAGGTACAGAACAAATTATATCTTGGAGCAACCTGATACACATGTTTTCTCACTCTTATATATCAGGATAGGCCCCCTACAAGTTTTCTCCCAGCTCAATGTATCAAATGCACCATGACATGCAACAAATATTGTTGTTTCCTACTTAATTACCTTTCCATTAGAATATGATCTCTAGAGGATGTATGGTTCATCAGTCTGGTGCATCAAGATGCAGTTGCCCAGTAAAATAGTTAAATGAATGAGTCTGGATATTTTATTCCAATGCTGGAAAATTATGAATCGTTCAGGACCACAAGTTATAAGTGGTTTATGAACACACATTTATTCACTTCATGAGCCTGAACTCTATTATTAAGGTCAAATTAGACTTCCATCATTGATATGTTTAATTGCAGGGCAATATGGTTGCAGACTGTCAAATAATCTTTGGAGTTGAATATACTGTCCATCTTTTGCTTTATTAAAAGTGTGTATGCAATGATCATTAGGTCTTATGTTACAGTTTATGTTGCTCATTTAAATTTTACAAATACAGGAGCATTTAGCATTTTACTGGCTTCAACATAATAGAAAATTTTAACAACTTCTTCATGATGTTTCTGTGATCACTTGACTCTTGATGGCACTAATGTGTCTTCTGATATTATCACTTAGGTCAGATTAACTACAATGACCTTTTAAGTAGACGTTCTCATTTATCCATCTGTTTTTATATTCTGCTAAAAAATTTGTAATAAATCCCTTTTATCTAAAATAAAAGGCTTATTTTAATTGAACTGACATTTACCATTTCCCATAAATGTTTCACTATCTTCCTCTTCTTTTTTTTTTTTTTTTTTTTTTGAGTTGGAGTCTCACACGGTTGCACAGACTAGAGTGCAGTGGCTGCTCCCAGCCACCGCAGCCTCACCTGCTGGGCTCCAGCGATCCTTCCACCTCAGCCTTCCGAGTAGCCGGAATTACAGGCATGCGCTACCACGCCCGGCTGATTTTTTTTGATTTATTGTAGAGATGAGGTCTCGCTGCCCAGGCGGGTCTCGAACCCGAGGGCTCAGGCAATCCATTCACCTCAGCCTCCCAAAGGCGCGGGATTACAGGCTAAGCCACCGAGCCCGGCTTCACTATCTTCTTACTGGCATCATAACTTTACTTCTGTTAAAATAAAAGACATTCCTATGTCTTTGCTAATTCTATTCTGCCTATATGGACCTTAACTCAATCTTTCCTCCAAATGATAGATTCTAATATAGCAGAGGGGGAAGAACCCATCACATAAATCAAGATTCTGCTATGTGGAATTAAGATATGCAAAAATGATCACGAATATTTTATTCTAGGATCAAATATCAAAAATAGAAAAGCCCTTTAAAAATGTGATAAGAAAGCCGGGCTCGGTGACTCAGCCTGTAATACCGCGCCTTTGGGAGGCTGAGGTGAGTGGATTGCCTGAGCACATGGGTTCGAGACCCACCTGGGCATCTTGGGGAGACCTCATCTCTACAATAAATCAAAAAATCAGCGTGCCTGCAGTTCCGGCTACTTGGAAGGCTGAGGCGGAAGGATCGCTGGAGCCCAGTAGGTTGAGGCTGCAGTGGCCGGGAGCGGGCGACAAAGTGAGACTCCAACTCAAAAAAAAAAAAAAAATGTGATGAGAGTTCTGCTTGAGGGCTTGGTGCAAACTGGACAATGGAAATGCTGAGACTGGGAGAAGGCAAGCAGAAGGAGGAAGTACATTGGTGTGAGGCCCGGGAATCAGTGAGTTGGGATTTCCTGGGAGTAGAGTGCTTGTTTCCTCATCCCCCACTATAAGTTGAATATTCAATAAAATCTACTAAATTATCATAATTTGTACAAATGAGTGGAGGAGTTGAGTTCTGCATCTAGATCACTGCAGAGATCAGAACGCTTGCTCTGAAGCAAGATGGGAAGTGGTAGAATTTAAATGGACATTTCCTCATCCAAGCCCCTCAGAATGGTTTTAAACAATAGAAGACTGGGAAATAGTCTGAGATATGCATAATGAAGGTAAAATTGTACCTCTCTCTGTTTCCTTCACCTGATTTTAATGAATTCCTTCTTGGCTACTCACTATGAGTGATCTCTCCAATTTTAGAGCAGCTACAGAGTAAGAACACTTGCATTCCTTCAGCATTTGTCACATAAAACCTTGTTTATGACAGTTGAGTATGTGTATATTTACAATAATCCATATTATATCATTTTTATCATATTTTATCATTTTATCCATATCATAAAAATTATTATCATTACTAATAATAAGTTATTAGTAATGAACCATATTTTTACTTCTTCAGACCTACTAAAATTACTAAAATGTTAATAAGCACCATATTAATACTTGATTGGTTGATTTGCTGAAAAAAATAATCAGAAGAAACACTAAAGCAAAAATTCAGAAAATGGAAATGGAGAAAGGAGAGAAGACCTTACTTTCCAAAGGAATCTTCTCCCAGAGCACAGGGAAGTTGAACTCTGTACTCATGTCATTATCTAATAATCTGTACCAGTGATTGCAGCATTTAATATGCTGGTTTTCTACTGTATATAAAAATTGTCAGCTAATTGATTCAAATGAACTTAGGATTTTACTGCTTTTTGTCTTCTTGACATAAAGAATTGGTATTCTCATTTACTGAAAAGAAGAATAAAGCACATGATTTGAGTATTTTCTCTTTGCTTGGATTCAATAGTACTTTAGGTATACAACCCAAATGAGAGTTAGACTTAAATGAGAGTAGATATGATTGAAAATGTAGTAACAAATAATTTCATTTTCTATAATTTTTATTTGAAAATATATACAATCGGTTAACAGTAATATTTATTTTCAACAAATGCAAAAGTACCTAGGGATTTTATTCTGGCTGTTCACCCAGCTATTATGTGCATGGGTAAATTTTGACTTTTCACTTCAGTTTCTTCACCTGTAAGATGATGATAATAATGGTTGCTACCAGCCGGGCTCGGTGGCTCAGCCTGTAATCCCGCACTTTGGGAGGTTGAGGTGAGTGGATTACCTGAGCCCGCGGGTTCGAGACCCTCCTGGGCAACTTGGTGGGACCTCATCTCTACAATAAACCAAAAAATTAGCTGGGCATGGTAGCACGTGCCTGTAGTTCCGCCTACTTGGAAGGCTGAGGCGGAAGGATGCCAGAGCCCAGCAAGTCGAGGTTGCTGTGGCTGGGAGCGGCCACTGCACTCCAGTCTGGGTGACAGAGTGAGTCTCCAACTCAAATAATAATAATAATAATGGTTGCCACCACATAGGGTTTCTGTGTGGTATAAAATAAAAAAATACATAAAAGAGACTTAGAATAGTGGCTGTCACACACCAATTGCTATAAAAATGTTTGCTATTACTATTATAATTCTTATATTAGGCTGCAATTTTAAGCAGAAAAATGACATCACATTCATAAAATGTCATGAATGACTTCAAGTTTATTAAGTGTATGGAGTATTATTACTATTTTAAGAGCTAGCCATAAAAAAGTTTTTGTTTTTTTCAAATAGAATTGTTGAAATAATATTGCAATTTAGAAATATAAGAAAACTTTAAAATAAATTTTGATATAGTCATATGTCTTTCAAAAATAAAATATGGAAAATAATTTTATCACTATTGAAGAATGTAAGATTTCAGAGTTATAGGAGAAAGTACCTTTAAAAAAATCACACCCCATTGATTTGGACTTTTTCTTCTGCTATAGTTTGGATGTTTGTTTTCTTCAAAACTCATGCTGAAATTTAATTGACATTGCAACAGTGTAAAGCGATGGGACCATTAAGAGAGGATTAAGTCATGACAGCTTTGTCCTAACAAATGTGTTAATCCCATTATAGGGGGAATGGGTGCATTATTATGAATGTTCATGACCATGGATTACAAATGTGAGAGTTAAGTGTGTTTCTCTCTCTCTCTCTCTCTTTTTCTCATTTTTCCACCAATGTGACACCCTGCACCATGTTATGATGCAGCAAGAACGCCCCCACAGCAGGCTAGCACCTTGATGTTGGGCTTTTGACCTTCAGAACTGTGATATATTTCTGTTCATTACAGATTACTCAGTCTCTACTATTTTGTTATAGAAGCACAGAACAGACTAATACATCTTTTTAAATTTAAAATGTGACATATTATTCTTTTTTGGTGAGAAAAAGAAAGAGCTTAATCAGACAGCTTCCTTGAGCAATACATGACAATATTATGTATAAAACTTGAACATGACCTGAACTTTATTATAAAAGGATATTCAGAAAAACTTGTGAATGGAAAGTAATGATCAAATAATATTCCAGCTTCTTTTATAACATTTTATTATCAGTATACATAAAATCCCTTACAAACTGGTTTCAATGATACTTAGCAACCCAATTTCTGTTTACTTTCATTGCAATCTCCTCCCATCCCCTTTTCTCTTTTCTCCATTCTTAAACACACTACTTCTTGAACAGTTTCTATAATTATACATGTGTGTTTTAGTCTGTCTGAAATGGATTCTTCTTCCATATTCACTTGGGTAAATTCTAATAATTCTTTGGAACCCAAGTCAAAAATTATATCTCTGTATACTTGTTTGTCAACCCCTATGGTAAAATTAATTATTTGCTCATTCTCTTTTGCAAACTCAGGAGAGTTTTCTCCCTCAGGGTAGATGAAGAAAGGACTGATACCCTAGAACCATCTCTATTTCACCTTCAAGAATAAAGTTTTCAATTTTTAGTAGTTTGGAAGACTGGTAGATTGAAGCACACAGTCGGGGTGTAATTACATATCTGTGCAACTCTCTTGGCCTCCCCACAACACTCATGATAATGCAGAATGGATCAATCCTCTTTTAGCTACTTGCTCTGATTGGTCCCACTGATTGAAGGTCACAAATCTTTCCTCACATATCTTTGCATGACTGACTTCTGAATCTCTTTCCAGTTTCTATTCAATTATAAACTTGAAATAAAAGATTTTTCTGACAAGAAAACTATACTCATACTCTTCACCTCAAATGTTCTTCAGTCTTTCTCTAATACCTTGCACTTTTATTTCCTTCATTTATTTCATTATCTTTTTTTTGTTGTTTTTTCTCCTCTGCATGGCGAAGGTACTATTAATTTAGAAAAGATTTGAATTGAAAGACCAGAGAGTATACATTTTAAGGCCTTGATACATTTTGCCAAGTTTCTATCCAGAGATACTTTATTGCTATTGCTATCATTGCATAGCATGTATAATTTTAGTACAGATATCTAATTATGCCATTCATTATGGCTATCACTTCTTGTGTTCTTACAATATACCTATCACTCTAGTAAGTGCCGTAATACATTAAGTGTATCTTTACTTGTATTAAGTCTAATAATTTGCACTTCCACAGGCAGAATAAAAGTACATATTTTAACATACACTCCATTATTTTTAAAATCTTGAATCATTAAAAATTACATTTTTCTTTCTTAATTTCAATTTTTAATAACAACTATGGTAGATATATTTTAATATTTTATTGATCAATTATATATTTTTGGTAAACCCAGTGAACTAGTTTATAGCAAAGTACCACAAACAGGGTGACCTATGCAACAGAAATGTATTATCTCAGTTCTGGAAGCTAAAAGTTTGAGATCAACTTGTTGGCAGGATTTTTCTTTCTTTGAAGACACTTGGAAAGCAGCTATTCCAAGTCTTCTCCTAGTGTTTGGTAGTTCTTTGGCTTCTGGCAGCATAACTCCAATCTGCACACAGTGTTCTCAGATATCTTCCCTCTGTATATTGGTCTCCATGCCCAGTGCTATGTCTAAGGATGCTAGTCATATTGGATTGTGGCCTACCATGATGTTCTCATCTTAATTTGGTCATCTGCATAAATGCTATTTCCAAATAAGATCACATTCTTAGGTACTACTAGGTATAAGGACTTTAACACATGAATTTTGAAGGGATATACTTCAATTGATAACATCCAGTTCATGATCTTAGCTAAAATTTCTTTTAGTATACTCTTATATTTTTATGCATTTTAAGGAAAGTAAAAATATAAACCTGTGTCACATATCTGAAAATTATTTCTGGTTTGTGTTTATTTTTTAATTTTGTTTACATACTATTGACAAACACAATTTCAAATTTATATATAAGATTATTTTTTAGCAATTGCCTTTAGATATGGTCATATAAAAATTAAGTAAAAAAAAATCTTTATCTAGATTACTTAAATTTCCATTTTTATTTAATTATTCAGTACAAGTCATACATTTTAGCCCTTCAGATCACTTCCCCAAAATTATTATTTTACACTGCCAGAAGAGTTTCTCTAACATATGCTTCTGATTTATTATCTCTTTACTTAAAATCTTTGAATGGCTTCACATCCTTAGTATTTTTAAAATCTTATTGCAGAGTAAAAAAAAAACCTCAGTTTTTTCAAGATATGGCCCCCATCCATTTCCCAGCCACATCTCTTCCCACTCGTATAGATACCTACACTTTGTTCTCATCCAGCTAACTAAAATCTAGAAAATGTACCATATCATCACAGGTCTCAATATCTTTGCAAACATGGTCTTTAACACATATGAATTTCAGACGTAAATCCAGGATTCACATCATATACATTGGATGTCATCTATGAATTGTGAGTATTATATACAGTATCTACTCTACAAAAGATCACTGAAAATTAAGTAATTATTTGCAATTTTTACAAAATTATTTTTACACAGAGATGTGATCATTGTGACTGGAGCCATCATAGAACTTGGGGCATGGAATAAAGAAACAGCTGAGCAGATAGTACAAAACTGATGGGGCAATATAAACAGAACCAAATCTGTAAGAAATTTTTCCAGTTATGCTCTTTTGGCAGAGTAATGATTCTGAATGCACATAATTCCACAGTCATTCCATGGATATTTTTAAAAACTTATCATATGAAGTAATTTTAGATTTGAAAAAGAGCTGCAAAGATGGTACAGAAAGTTCTTCTATACCTTTCTTCCAGATTCCCCTGATAACAACATCTTGTACAATCTTGGTTCATTTATCAAAATTAAGAAACTAATATTGGTGAAAAATATTAATCAAACTACAGAGGTTATTCATGTTTCATCAGTTATGTTAATTTTTTGTTCCAGTAAATTTATTCTTATTTATTATTCATGTCTTCTTGATCTTTTTCATCCTGTGATAGTTTCTCAGGTGTTACTTTTCTTAACCTTGACACTTTTGAAGTGTACTTTTTTAGGTATTTTATAAAAAATCACCCAGTCTGTAAATACATTTATATGATATTCCCATGATTAGACTGAGAGTTAGATTTGGGGAAAAAATACTACAGAAGTGATCTGCTCTTTCCATTGCATCACATCAGGGGCACATCATACTAATATTACTTATTACTTATGATTGCACCACGATCACCTGGTTATGGTGGTGTCTACCAGGTTTCTCCACTATAAAGCTACCTTTTTTCTCTTTCTATAGTTTATTGGGCAAAAGTGAGTCACTAAGACCAAGACCCACACAAAGGAAGCAGAATTAAACTCCACTCCCTGGAAGGAGAAGTATCAAATAATTTGTAGACAAATGTTAAAGCTACCACATAATTATTTTCAGGATATACATTCGTTATTGTAAATATTGTCTCCTTTTTAATCCTCTAATTATAGCATTCATCTGTAATTTTCTCTTTATCTCATTACTTCTACATTCCTTATTTGGAATTATGAAAAAAACTTGTTCCTTTTCCCTCATTTTTAATTCATTCAATCATTCATTTATTTTGAATATAATTCAAGGTTATGTATGTTATTCTTGGGTTATAATCTATTACTATCATTTTTTTAAATCAAATTGTTCAGGCTTCAGTTATTGGATGCTCTTTCAGGTTGACTCCAGTGTTATATCTTTAATTTTTTAATTAAAAAATTTAAAAACTTTTCGCTTAATGCTACTGCAAGATGCATTAGGCTCATCTTGTAGGTTTCTTGTTCAATCCACAGAATTAGTCATTTCTCCAGGGACCTCTGTTTTCTTTTATTGGAGGTCGACATTTAGAAACTAAGATCTGGGTACTAAATATGCTCTTTACTATTGAAGTTTCACTGCTTTAGGTCCTTTCAGTAGAGAGAGTTACAAAATATGTGAATGCATGCAAACCAAGTGTGTGTGTATGCATATCTGTATTTTATCTGTCAGCATCTATATTAAAAGAAATATATTTATAGTATTTTCCAAAGTGGCTATAACACTTCACATTTCCACTAAAAATGAATGATATATGCAAAGGCTATATATGCAATAAAGTATAAAACACCGATGAAGAAAGTCAAATAAGTTCTAAAGAAATGGAAAGATATACAGTGTTCAGGAACTGGAAAATTTAGTAATATTAAGAAGACAATTCTCCCCAATTTAATGTATATATTGAGCACTATCCCAGTCAAAATATTCACAAGTATTTTACAGACATAATCAAGCTTACTTTAAAAATCATATGGAAGTCTTAAGTAACAGGAATTGTCAAAATAATTCTGAGAAAGAAGAACAAAGAAAACTCTCAATTTATAATTTTAAGACTTGTGAGGTTGAACAAATAAATCAAAGGAACATAATAGAGTGTTCATAAATAGATCCATGCAAATATAATCAATTGGCTTTTGTCAAACTTGCGAAATCAAGTCAGTAAAGAAAGACTAGCCTCAGCAGCAAATAGTGCTAGGACATTTGGGCATCCATATACAAAAAAAAAGAAAGAAAGAGCCTTGATTCCAGTCTCCCACCTTTTATAAAAGGTAATTCAAAATGGATCAATATATCATGGACATAAATATAAGAAGTAGAACTATATATCTTCCAAAAGAAAATGCTGAAGAAAATATATATGTTCTTAAATTTGGTGATGATTTTTATATAAAACAGCAGAAATATGACCATAAAATAAAAAATAAGCTCTACTTTATCAAACTAAAATATTTTGCTATACAAATGAAAGTCTTAATGGAACGAAACCACAACACATAGACTGCAAAAAAAATTTTGAAAATGGCATTGTCAGAATACATAAAGAATACTTGAAACTCCTCAATAAGAAAATCATAACCCAGTTTAAAAATGGGCAAAATATATGAACAAATGCTTTACAAAGAAGATATAGGAGGGCAAATAAGCATGTAAAAAAGCTCAATCATATTATTTATTACAAAATGCAAATTAAAACCATGGTGAGATACCACTACACATAAATTAAAATGGCAATTTAGAAAAATCAGTTAATACCAAATCCTAGCAAGGATACCACAGAATAGAAATTTCCATTCCACAGATTTTTTTTTAACTATCCATTTTTCATTTCACAGCATGGGTTTGGTTGTTTTAAAATAATCCCTTTGTTTTGTTTTGTTTTTTTAAACATATTTTTTATTATAAAATTGTGGGGTACAGTTAAGGGTTAGGTATACAAATGTGCATCATTCAAGCACCCTTGTTAAGAAGGGGTGTCTCCCCATCCCCAGACAGATATTGACTACCATTAGTCGCACCTCCCTTCCCCTCCCTAACCCCCCCATATTTCCCAACCACTGTCAGTCCTTTTCTTACAGTATTATCATAGATGTTCAAAGTCCACTATATGAGTGACAATATGCGATACTCAGATCTTTGTTTCTGTGAGAAATCACTCAGTATTATAGACTAGTTCCACCCAGGTTGCTGCAAAATTCATGATTTTGTTCTTTTATATGGCTGCATAGTATTCCATCGTGTATATGTACCACATTTTTAAAATCTAGTCCTCTTTTGATGGACAGCATGGTTCCATCAGTTGGTTCCAGGTTCTTGCTATTGTGAACAATGCTGCGATAAACATTCGTGTGCAGGTATCTTTTTGGTAGAGTGATTTGGGTTCTTCAGGATATATTCCCAGTAGGGGGATTGCAGGGTCATGTGGGAGGTCGATATTTAGAGTTTTAGGAATTGCCGCACTGCTTTCCACAGAGATTGCTGTAGTTTACACACCCACCAACAGGGTAGTAGTGTTCCCTTTTCACCACATCCTCTCCAGCATCTCTTATTTTTTGAGTTATTGATAATTGCCATTCTGACTGGAGTTAGGTGGTATCTCAGTGTAGTTTTAATTTGTATCTCCTTGATGATTAGTGAGGTTGAACATTTCTTCATGTGTCTGTTGGCCGCTTGGATGTTTTCCTTTGAGAAGTGTCTGTTCATATCTTTTGCCCACTTGTAATGGGGTTGTTTGTTTTTTTCTTTTCAGCACGTTTGAGTTCCTTGTAGATCCAAGATGTTAGACCTTTGTCAGACCTGGAGTTGGCAAATACTTTTTCCCAGTTTGTGGGCTGTCTCCCTGCTCTCTTGATGGTTTCTTTGGCTTTGAGAAGCTTGTCAGTTTAATGAGGTCCCACTTGTCTATCTTATCTCTTATGGCCTGTACATTTTGGGTATTGCTCAGGAATTGGATGACAGTTCCAATTTCCATAAGTGTGTGTCCTGCATTTTCTAAGGTTCTTATGGTTTGAGATTTTGCATTTAGGTCTCTGATTCATTTAGAGTTAATTTTTGTGTATGGGGATAGATAGGGGTCTTGTTTGAGTCCTCTGCATGTGGTCAGTCAGTTTTCCCAGTTCTCCTCTCCCCAGTAGTAGGTGGTGGAGGCTTTGTCAAAGATGAGTTGGTTGAGAAATTGAGGTTTTACTTCTGAACTTTCAATTCTATTCCATTGGTCTATGTGCCTGTTCCTGCACCAATACCAAGCTGTTTTGATTATTGTAGCTTTATAGTAAAGTTTGAAGTCTGGTAATGTGATACTTTCTGCTTTGTTTTTTTGTTTGTTTGTTTCTTTCTTTGTTTGTTTTTGCTGAGGTTTGGTCGTTTGTATTTCCATATGAATTCCTGTATTGTTTTGTCTAGGTCTGAGAAGAATGTTGCTGGTAATTTGATGGGTATTGCATTAAATCTGTAGATTGCCTTAGATACAATGGACATCTTCACAATGTTGATTCTTCCCATCCATGAGCATGGGATATTTTTCCACTTGTTTTGTCATCTTTTATTTCTTTGAGCAGTGTTTTGTAGTTTTCATTGTAAAGGTCTTTCATGTTTCTGGTTAGGAAGATGCCAAGGTATATCATTTTTTTGTGGCTGTTGTAAATGGAATTGTGCTTTTTATTTGGGTTTCTGTCTGTTTATTATTGGTGTAAAGAAATGCAATTGTCTTTTGCACATTTATTTTATACCCTGAGACTTTGCCAAAGGCCTTTATCAGTGTAAGGAGGCTTTTGACAGATTCTCTTGGGTTTTCAAGGTAGACAATCATGTCATCTGCAAAGAGAGATAACTTGACTTCCTCTTTTTCTATTTGGATACCCCTGATTGCTTTCTCATCTCTGATTGCTCTAGCCAGGACTTCCAATACTATATTGAACAGGAGGGATGAGAGTGGGCATCCTTGTCTTGTTCCAGTTTTCAGGGGAAATGGTTCCAATTTTTGTCCGTTTAGGAGTATGCTGGCTGTGGGTTTCTTGTAGATGGCTTTTACTATTTTGAGGTATGTTCCATGTATGCCTAGATGTTCAAGGGTTTTTATCAAGAAGCGGTGCTGGATTTTATCAAAAGCTTTTTCTGCATCTAATGATATAATCATGTGGTTTTTGTTTTGACATCTGTTGATGTATTTAATTACATTTATGGTTTTACAAATGTTGAACCAGACTTGCATCCCAAGGATGAAGCCTACTTGGTCATGATGGATGATTTTTGAGATGTGTTGTTGAATCCAGTTTGCTAGGATCTTGTTGAGAATTTTAGCATCTATGTTCATCAAAGATATTGGCCTGTAGTTCTCTTTCTTTGTTGGGTCTTTACCTGGCTTGGGCATCAATGTGATGTTAGCTTCATAAAATGATTTGGAATTCCTTGGTTTTTATTACAAAGTTTGTAGCAAATAATTTCATCAGGCTAAGAGGAAGCTTAGGAATCGGTTTTCTAAATGTACACGGTGGTGATTTATAAAAGATCTATAAATCAACCTTTCATACAACTCAAAAATCCCCATTCTGGGACTATACCCGGATGAACTCAAATCACTCTATGAAAAAGACACCTGCAGCCGGGCTCAGTGGCTCTGCCTGTAATCCCGCGCCTTTGGGAGACTGAGGTGAGTGGATTACCTGAGCCTGCAGGTTCAAGACCTGCCTGGGCAGCAAGACCTCATCTCTACAATTAAAAAAAAAAAATCAGCTGGGCATGGTAGCGCATGCCTGCAATTCCGGCTACTCGGAAGGCTGAGGCGGAAGGATCGCCGAAGCCCAGCAGGCTAGGCTGTGGTGGCCGGAAGCGGCCACTGTACTCCAGTCTGGGCGACAGAGTGAGATTCCAACTCAAAAAAAAAAAAAAAAAAAAAAAAAAAGGAAAAGATACCTGCACACGAATGTTTATTGCAGCATTATTCATAATAGCAAAAACATGAGACCAACCATGCTGCTCACCAAAACTGGACTGGATTTTAAAAATGTGGTACATACACTGATGAAATATTATGCAGTCATAAAGAAGGACAAAATCATGAACTTTGCAGCAGCTTTGATGAACTTAGAGTCTATAATACTCAGTGATCTATCACAGAAACAAAGAGTTGAGTACCACATCTTCTCACTCATAAGTGGACCCTGAACAATTATAATACTATAAGACAGGGATTGACAGTAGTGGGAAACTGCAGGGGAGGGAAGGAAGGTACACTTTATCAATGAGGGTACCTGATCTCAAACCGGATGAAGTGGGGACCAAAGTGGGGCCTGTACAATGACCATTTGTATACCCTGAATTGTACCTCACATCTTTAAAATAAAAAAATAATAATAATGACCACTCTCCTTATAACAGAAAGACCAGCTAAGCAGTATAGCTTAGAGCATGGTACCTGAGAGAAAACTGTCCATTTCTATCTGAGTAAGTCATACTAACTCGTATGGGGCTGGAAGATATCTATTACTAATTGGAAGAACCAAGGTATTGATAATTGCTGACTAAGATAAGGTATCTTTATTTATAAAATATTTTTAATAACTCCTAAAATAGATTTAGTATTTATTATACATCATGTAAACAAATATATGCTTCACAGGTCTATTCATCCATAAGAATAAATTACTACTATATTATTAAGATGAAATATCCTAAAACAGAATGACATCACTGTATTTTCACTTTTAAACTTCAGATAAAATAAAGATATTTAATAATAGCTTCATTATACAATGTGAATAAACTAATATTGATGTTTATTATTCAAAAGATATTCCTATGATGCAATTAAATATGAAAGATGACACAGGGTAACTTCAGTGAGTGTTCATACCTAATGGGTATTTGCCAAGATAAAGAAAACATGAAATTTAATTTTTATTTCTTTTTAAATTTATTTTAAAGATGTGGGATACAATTCAGGGTTAGTTATACAAATGTTCATTTTGCAGGTACCCTTGCTGATGAGGTGTGACCCTCTCTCCCCTGGCAGTTTCTCCCAAAGGCCAATCCTACCCCCCCCGGAAGTTTCTCACTACTGTCAATCCTTTTCTTGTAGTATTATGATTATTGTTCAAGGTCTGCTTATAGTGAGAACATATGGTATACTGTTCTTTGCTTCTGTGATAGATCACTGAGTATGATAGATTCTAAATTCACCCAAGTTTCTGTGAAGTCCATATGTTTGTCCTTCTTTATGACTGCATAATATTCCATTGCATATCACATTTTTAAAAATTCAGTTCAACTTCGATGGGCAGAGTGTTTGTTTCCATGTTTTTGCTATTGTGAATAGAACTGCAACAAATATGCATGCTCTGGTATCTTTTTTGTAGAATGATTTGAGTTCCTCGGATATATTCCCAATAGGGGGATTGCTGGATCATATAGAAGGTCAATTTCTAAGTCTTTCAGAAATCGTCACACTGTCTTCCAAAGAAGTTGCACTAGTTTGCATTCCCACTAGCAGTGAAGAAGCGTTCCTTTTTCTACGCATCCTCACCACCATCTGTTGTTATCTGTTTTATTAATAATGGCCATTTTTACAGGGGTTAAGTGGTATCTCAATGTGATTTTGATTTGCATTTCTCTGATAACGAGTGAAGCTGAGTACTTTTTCATGTCTATTGGCTGCCCATATATCTTCTTTTGAGAAGTATCTACTCATGTCTTTTGCCCACTTTTTAATGGGGTTGTCTGTGTTTTTTCCTTTCAGCATGTTTGAGTTCATGGTAGATTCTAGATATTAGGCCTTTGTCAGATATACAATTGACAGATATTTTCCTATTCTGTGGGCTATCTCCCTGCTCTCTTGATGATTTCTTTTGCTTTGCAGAAGCTCATTCGTTTTATGAGGTTCCACTTATAAATCTTAGTTCTTATGGTATGGGCACTTAGGGTTTTGATCAGGAACTGGTTGCCAGTTCCAATTTCCATAAGGATGTCTCCTGCACTTTCTAAGGTTCTTATAGTTTGAGGTTTTGCATTTAGATCTTTGATCCATTTAGAGATAATTTTTGTGTATGGTGATAGATAGGAGTCCTGCTTCAATCTTCTGCATGTGATCAGTCAGTTTTCCCAGCACCATTTACTAAATAGGTTCTCCTCTCTCCAGTGGTTGTTTTTGGAGGCTTTTTCAAAGATGAATTCATTGAAAACTTGAGGCTTTGCTTCTGAAATCTCTATCTTGTTCCATTGGTCTATACGCCTGTTCTTGTACCAATACCAGGCTGTTTTGATTATTGTAGCTTTGAAGTAAAGTTTGATGTCTGGGAGTATGATACCTATTGCTTTGTTTCTTTTACTAAGGATTGTTTTGACTATTCATGGTAATTTATGTTTCCACATGAATTTCTATATTGTCATTTCCAGGTGTGAGAAGAATGATGTTGGTAGCTTAATGGGTATTGTGTTGAATTTGTAGACTGCCTTTGGTAGGATGGACTTCTTAACAATGTTGATAATTCCTATCCATGAACATGAAATATTTTTCCATTTGTTTGTGTCTTCTTGGATTTCTTTAAGCAGTGTTTTATAGTTCTCATTGTAAAGGTCTTTCACTTCTCTGGTTAGGAAGATGCCGAGGTATTTCATTATTTTTTAATGGCTATTGTGAATGGAATTGTGCTTTTTATTTGATTCCCTGCTTGCTTGTTGTTGGTGTTTAAGAGTGCAACTGTCTTTTGCACATTTGTTTTGTACTCCAAACTTTGCCAAAGTTCTTTATCAGTGCAAGCAGGTTTTGACAGATTCTTTGGAATTTTCAAGGTATAAGATCATATCAGCAAAGAGGGATAACTTGAGTTCCTCTTTTCCTATTTGGATACCCCTGATTTCCTTCTCTTGCCTAATTTCTCTAGCTAGGACTTCCAACACAATGTTGAACAAGGGGGGTGAGAGTTGGCAGCCTTGTCTTGTTCCAGTTTTCAGAGGAAATGTTTTCAGTTTCTGTCCATTTAGCAATATGTTAGCTGTGGGTTTATCATAGATGGCACTTACTATTTTGAGGTATGTTCCTTTTATACCTAGTTGTTTGAGGGTTTTTATCATGAAGGGATGCAGGATTTTAACAAACACTTAAGAAAACATGAAATTTAATGTGTCTGAGAATTTTCCATTATAAAAATTTAGACAGACTTTCATTAAAAAAATAACAGAATACACTGAACTTTTCATATCACTGAGACAACTTGCTCAATGTTAAATGTATAAAAGAAAAATTAGTAAAAGTGGAGTCAAAGCAAAAATGAAAGCAATGCAAAACATACCATCCTAGAATGTTTTAATTTAATGGTGACCATAATAACATGTACTATGAAGAACAAAGTATTTATTGTTGTATTAATATTATTTTAATATTTTGCTTTAAAATCATACCTAATAAAGAGAAAGGTCAAGATTAAAATTTTTATTAGCCTGGAGGGGAAGACCAAAAAAAAAAAAAAAGGCTCATATGAAGCTGATGTAAGCAGGTACAGTAGGGATATAGTGGGAGATGTAGCTCAGTTAATGGCATGAGGATAAACAAATGAAAAGGCTTGAGAAAAAAGAAAAATCTCAAATCTAATGATTTGCAGTTTAATTTTCAGTGGTCTACAGGTAACTTCTGGACTCTGATTGTGAAAGAAAACACCTCCACAAATAACACTTAAGAAAAATGTTACTACAGAGAAGGCAGTTTAGGTTGTACAGTAATTAGGTTTTAAGGGAGAAAAGAACAGAACGCTGCTTTAGATGCTATTAGAGGCCATAATACTTAATGATACATTTCAATTCTAATTTTACTTAAATTATAAAATTGCAAGCCCCACTGTTTCCTCACACAGCCCAAGCCCCTCCTCTCTCACTCAATCAGCGTTTTGTGAAGCATTCTTCTTAATTAACTAAATTGTTGTCTAGCCAGATATCTTGACTTTGAGAAAATGAATGTCAGGGGATTTGCTTGATGGAGGACCTAACAGTCCTCACGCAGAACAGAAACATGACATTAGTTCTGAAATAAATTTATAGTCCTGCTGAACAGAGGTTCCACTACCAGCTGAAGAAACTGCTCTGGAGGCACGATGACTAATATGTCACCACATCAGCAGTTGCTTTATGGAAGCAGAGAAGAACACCCAAATAAATCAGATTTGTCACAGACCTAAATACCATTAGGAATGTCAACCAGGATCTGAATTAGGCATCTCAGAGCAACGGATGGGAAAGTTTTCTCTGCAGTTTTCCAGAAGCCTCTGCTCCATCGGCAGGACAGCCATTTTTGGTAGCTCAGACTTTGTACACACACCCTTAAGATCTTCTCTAAATATTGTTTCCAGATAGTTTTATACATTATATTTATTTTAAAAAGCAAACTTGGGACTAAATATAGAAAGAACAACATATGCTGCAGCTCTTCTGTGTCCTTTCTGGGCTGTTCTATCTTTGTGATTTTACACACATACTACCTTAATAAGCAGTCATTATTTCTCCAAGTAGGTCAAGAAAAAGCTGCTTAAGTGATTTGCCCATTCTTTCCAGTACCCTTTATAATAAGGATGTTATTATAAAAATGACTATGCCACGTGCATAGTAAAAGAGTCTTACAACTTATAAATTTAATAGTATATATATATAATTCAGATACATAATCATATTATTATATATAATTCAGATATTAATCATATTTAATTTGGATGTTTAACAAATAAGTTCACATCAAATAACTAAAAAGTTGGCAGGGCTCAGTGGCTCAGCCTGAGGCCTAGTGGAATGAATTTCCTGAGCCCATGGGTTCAAGACCAATCTAGGTAACATGGTGAGACCTCGTCTCTACCATAAATAAAAAATTAACCAGGTATGGTAGTGCGTGCCTGTAGTTCTGGCTACTTGGAAGCCTGAGTGGAAAGAATTCGGTTGGCACTAGGGTGGCCATGAGTGCACCACTGCACTCCATCCTGGGCAGCAAAATAAGACTTGAGCTTAAACCAGCAACCTGGGTTCTGGTCCCACAACCAAGAAAATTAAGGAATATAGACAACAAAAGGATGAGTAAAGGAAGGAGTTTATTAAGTAACAAAGCTCTCCAGAAAAAGAGGGGGAGCCCGAAATGGGTAACCCAATGCTAGGAGATTTTTGTGGTTTTTGTCTTCTTTTCTGAGGTCATTTCTCTCATTTCATCTCATCTGTCCCTTACTTTCTGAGACCCAATTCTTAATGTGCATGACCTTGACCAAAGTTACTCCACCTTGAATATTATCCATAAGTACCACAGAAAAGCCCACTCAGAGGGGGTAAAACCTTAATGCTAATGCTATATTATTGATATTATAATAAGCCAAGGTCAGTTAGGACATTTAGTTAAGCTACTGCGACTGCGTTTAAGCAGCAACAAGTCCCTTTTAGCAGTACATCCTGGGTTGAAAAAATGTTCTTAACTACATTAATCACATTTTCAGCTGACAATTATATAAAGGGGGTGGTGCAGGGGGCGTTCCCATAGGTGTTAAGTCTCATCGAGACCTCCCTCTTGTCTGCCTGACCAGTTTCTGACAATTTCCTCTCTCAAAAGGAAACAAAAGGACCTTTTAAATTTATAGTATTAATGTTTCTCTTCACTTCATAAATTTTAGAAAATATATTCTAGATCTTGGAGTAATGTCTGACACATCATAGATACAATAAATATTTGTTGAATCCTTGTTGAGTTCCATTTTTATGGGAGGAAACAATTTTGACTTATGAATAGTTTTGAGTGATAAGGGCTATGATATTTGCATCCCAAAATGTACATAGAGATGATTATATTATTAATAAAAAGTATACCATTTCCTTTCAATTTGCAAAGCAAATAGCTATAGAGCTCTTATACAAGATGATTAAAAATTATCAGAAAATGAATATGCACGCTTTCTACAAAAATATTTTTTGTTTTTAGAAATACTTCCACATGTTTTGCTTGTATTACTTTTTTTAACTAACACGTAATTATTCATATTTGTGAGGTAGAGTGCAATATTTAGCTATACATATACAATGTGTAGTGATCAAATCAGGGTAATTAGCAGATTCGTCGCCTCAAATATTTATCATTTCTTTATATTGGAAACATTCAAAAATCTACTCTTTTGAGTATTTGAAAATATCCAATAAGTTGTTATTAATTATAATCACCCTATAGCGCTGTAGAATACTAGAATATATTCCTCTTATCTAGTTGCATTTTTAAAATCCTTTAACCAACTTCTGTCTAGCCTCAGCTCTAATGACCACTGTTCTATTCTCTATCTATTTCTATGAGTTTAACTTTTTTAGCTTCTACATATGAGTAGAAACATGCAGTGTTTATTTTTCTGTGTTTGGCCAAATACTTGTAATTTAATTCATTCAATTCATTATAGCATTTATATTTGAATAAATCAAAGATAACTGAAATAGTAAGGGATATTGGAGGAGGAAAAAGCATGCTTTCCTTGAACTCCATTGATCAATGGTAAATATTCAGCTCCCACGGTGATGAGTCTCTTGGCTACATATGGTTGCTAGCTATTGTGAATAAGTAATTTCTATTTCACACACACACACAAAAAACTTGTCTGACTGAATGATAACTCTTTGTATATGTATGTATATGTCTTCTCAGTAATCTGGAATCTTCTTCATTCATTAAACAAATATTTATTTAGTGACCATAATGGAAGGGGGGATTCAAAGATGAAAAACATATGTTTCTGTGATCAGATGACTTAGATTCTCACTCACAGCAAGACAATTATGTACTCAAACATACACTACTACTAAGAAATGCTCATGACAATAGCAGATACAAAGCGTGTTGGAGTGGGGAGTTGTCAGTGGGACAGGGACCCTACAGTTAAATGTGTTTAAATATATTTCATAAAATGAACTGCAGAATAACCACACACAAAAAATAAGAGGCATGATGTGAAACATTCACAACTATATTCCAACTTATGTTTTCTTTAGATTTTAGCTGATTATATTTTACTAGACTGCTCCTTTTAAAAACTACATGCTGGGTAATTCAAGGCACATTTTAATCCACCTGAAAGAAACACAGAAGTCTTCCCAGAGACGTTGGAATTTGAGGCGAGATCTGAAGGCTGGATAAGAAGGTGTTAAGTAGGCAGAAGTTGGGAAAGACAGTGCATATAGGCAGAGAACACAAAGTAGAATGAAGCCTTATAAGCAGGGGAATAACGGGCATAAATATGCAGAAATAAGAACTATAACATGTTCAGGAAGTAGTAGCTCAGTATTGCTGAATCATATCATAAAAATAAAGAAATAATTAGATCTAGACTAGGAAGGAAAATATAGTAAAGTATAAGATTTTTATTTTTGATCCCAGGTCTTTTGAAGATCTCTATGTATTGTAGTCAAGAAAAGCTAAAATAATGAATAAATGATTTAATAATATTCTGAAAGTGCTGAATCACCTTAACAAAATATATGGACCTTGCTATCTTATCACATTTTCTCTCTACTTTGACTTAAGTAGCAGTCTTTTTGTGACAGTAAAATGAGTCAGCCCTGCTCGATATATAAAATGGTTTGGCTTTGCTGAAAAGCAAATGTCAAGAGGGAATTAAAAGTGCAAAATATTTATTGGGGACTGACAGGAGAAGGAAGAGAGAGATTTCATGCCACAGTATAGATCTGATGTTTGTGGAATGAGACAGGGAAGGAAGGAGCAAGTGAAAGTCTCAGGTTTTACTACAGTTTCAGAAAGGGCTGGCTCAGTGCAAAGTGAGTCCACAAGCCAAAGTTATTCGTAGGATGAGTCTCGCATCTCACTTGATAAGCCTGCATTAGTACCACTGCTTCTTTAGTCATATGTTAGGAGCTGGTCATGGGAAGAAGGGTTTGGTCACAAATCCAGTGGTGGGTCTAGACAGGCAGGCAGGAGACTTAAGTGGCACATTTTCATGGATGCCATCATATATGAATCTAAATGGAATGTCCTCTGGTGACTGATTAAAATACAGTTGAAATTATTTTTGGACTGTGTTCTCAAAATATTAGAAACAATCATCTGTCCCTCAATTGATTTTTGTGCAACTGCATTTTTTTCTGTGGTCTCATAATAAAACATAGCAAAGCAATCTGTTTCTTTGAAATCATGGTTGGGGTGGTAAGAAGACAAACTCAGGGACTACATGACTAATTGTAGCTATATTTTTGAGAAAAAAATGTGATACATGCATGCAAAAACCTTAAATATGTAATGAAATTAACAGAAACTTTTCCCAAAAACACTTATGGCATTAATGAACTAAAGTCAAGTATACAAAAGAAATTAAGGTTTAAAGTATTCTACTTCTTTTTTTTTTTTTTTTTTTGAGTTGGAGTCTCACTCTATTGCCCAGACTGTAGTGCAGTGGCCGCTCCCGGCCACCGCAGCCTCAACCCACTGGGCTCCGGTGATCCTTCCGCCTCAGCCTTCCAAGTAGCCAGAATTACAGGCATGTGCTACCATGCCTGGCTGATTTTTTGATTTATTGTAGAGATGAGGTCTTGCTGCCCAGACGGGTCTCGAACCTGCTGGCTCAGGCAATCCACTCACCTCAGCCTCCCAAAGGCGCGGGATTACAGGCTGAGCCACCGAGCCCGGCTTAAATTATTCTACTTCTCATGTGCTCTTTACTGATAAGAAAGAAAAAAGCAAGTTGCTTTTTATTGCAAAATATATTTCAAAATTTTTATGATTTTCCAAATTTTATCTTTGGAAAAAGTAAGACTTTTCATAGATATATGAATATTACCCAAGAAATAATAAAGAAATTGGTGTTTATAAAGCATTTAAACAACACAGAAAAACAGATAGTTTACCAAATGAAATAAAATTAGGGTTGTCAAATATGACATGAATAATATTTGTCTCATTTACCCTAAAATGTTTTTTATACATTCAATTCTAGCAATACTATTATATATCAAGCATTAACAGATGTACTAGAAATCAAAAAAATCTTTTTAAAAATAAGAATATAATATGCCTCTTGCTTTTGAGGGCCTCACACTCTAACAGGTGAATTTAAAACAGTAATTACAATTTGAAAGACTGTGATTAAATAGTGATGTAAGAGGACAGAGGAGAAAGCGTGTCGCTGGTAAGTTCTAAGAAGACTTTATAAAATAGCTGCATGTTACTAGTCAGGAAGTAGCATTAAGCCATTTTAGAACATGTGTCATATGCAGAGTAAACAATATATGCTAACACAGACTGAGAAGTTTTAGGGAATCATACATAATTCACTATTACTGGGGAGCAGGAATGCACAGAAAGGAACTGAGTCTGGAACATGTATGTTTCATGAAAAGCTTAGAGTTCTTCTTCTTCTTCTTCTTCTTCTTCTTCTTCTTCTTCTTCTTCTTCTTCTTCTGATGGACAACAGGGATCCATGAAATAATTTTGATGAAGGAGGTGAAATGACCTGATACATCAATCTGATATATTGATTACTTATAGTAAGAGAGATGAGAGTGGTGTAGGGAAAATGGGTAGGAGGAATTTGAAAGAAAGTATTAATATTCTGAATAAAATATGATCAGAGTTTGAACTAAGGCAGTAGCAGTGGCCGTAGAAAATAATCAGTATGAGAAATCATAGATTAAGGTGATGTATTGTTATTCCCCAAGAATGATTAGAGACACTGGAAAAGAGAGGAAGACCTCATGTGTATTACTAACATCTTGGATGGCACTCCTCACAGTGATAAGGATTCTAAAGAGAAATCTTTATTGTATAGTTAGAGTGCTTGTCTATTCAACAGCTAAAATTTTGAAAAATAAATTTATCTGGAGAGGAATTTTTTAATTTATCCACAATTTAATTATTTATTTACAAAATCTTCAGTACCTCCCATGTGCCAGGTATTGTGCTAGTCCAAAAGAATACAGCAGTAAATAAAACTAGCAAGAATATTTGTCCTTTCATGCTTTTATACTAGTGGAGAAAGGAAGTAATCAAACAGTAGCTAAAGTATGTAATATGAGAGTTTTTTATGAGATTTGTGTAACAAATAAAATAGTGGAGCACAAATGGAAATGCAAAGACAACTTTAATGGTAAAGAGTCCAAGAAGGAGACTTCTGGCAAGATAGTGATGGGGCAGCTTGGTCCATGAGACCTTCTGTGAAAGAGAACACCCATAAAGACTTTCAATCTCCCCCAGCAGCTGCGACACTCACTATTGCCAGCCTGCTCTTCACGTTCTGCTCAGCTGCCACTGCCTCAGGCACGGCCACCACCACTACTGCCACCAGCACTGTTGCCACTGCTCCTGCCTGAGGTGACCCAGAGCTCCTGGACCCATGAAGCCCCCGCCAAGCACTGCATTACTGAAGCTGCCACTATTGCAGCCATTTCCATGCCCCATCCCTCACCCAGAGCCTGGCTCATGGAGCTCCTCCCATGCACCACTGAAGTGGCAGCTGCCACCCCCACCACCATTGCCTACTCCTTCCCATCCTGAGCACCCACAACTACTGCCCAGCCTGGCCTGAGTAGCCCAGTGCTACACTGGCCTGCATTGCTGGGTAGTCTCAGGCTGCATTGGAAAAAGAGATCAGCTGGAGCCATGAGAAAAGCTCTACCCAGCTCGGCCCTGCTCCCAGCTTGGGATCCAAAGTAACAACATCAAAATGGGAGAGACAGAAGCCCCTCCTCCGTACTAGACAGACACAGGCCAGATCTGAGTGGCAGATTTGGCAGGCAGCCGAGACGTGAACAGCAGTCAGGGGCAAATGACCCTAACTGTGAGCAACTCCATCAGCCTGCAGTGAGAGCTAGAAATCAAGCTGAAAGGACATTGGACTTAAAGGAAAAGTCTCAGAGTGTGCTTGGTTCTCCTGTTGTTGTTTTTTTTAAATATTTTTTATTCTTTGTCTGTTTGTTTTATCCATCTTTTTTTCCCTTGACTCTCTCTTCTTACTGTTATCAATAATGTTTTCATACTTGCTTTGGTTCTGTTAGTTTAGTGACTTTTTTCTATTCTATCTTATTTTTTTCTCTTTAGACCTCATGTTTGTATAGGGGAATAGTACTCCAATAAGGAAGTTGGCTAGCTTTTATGTCTGTATGATTGTATGTTTTAGTTTTTTCAATGTTTATTGGCTTGTTTGGTTTTTTTTACTCGTATCTGTCTTTGTGTCTCTTTTCATTTGCTAGTTGGTACATTTATCTGTTTTCCCTCTTACTCTTCTCTCTCTCCGTCTGCCTCTTCCCCCAATGCTCTTTTCCGTTCTTTTCCCTTTTCTTACCTCATTTTGTTTTCAGGGAGTAAACTTATAACCCCACTGCATGGACAGATTACAAGGCAGCAGGAAGTGGGTTCCTGATTATACATACACCTGTTGGTGGATACTGGGATCTGCAGATAGACTTTGAATCACAACTCCCCACTCAATTAAATCTCAAACTGCAAAAAGGATCACTGCCAACCTACAGTCCAGCTCCAGAATTGAACAAAGCCAGAGGATATACATAAGGAAGAATAGAAGATTGAACAAACAGAAGTAAAAGCAACCCCTCCACCCCTGAACAACAGAATTAAAGAAGACCTGGGTGGGGGGAAATGGGAAGGAAAATCTACACAAATGAATAAAAACCAAAAAAAGAATATAGGTCTCACATAGACCCCTGGGAGGTCAGACACTGAGAAAAAAGACTTCAGAATGCAAACAATGAAGAGCCCCCAGAATGACTGGTCACATAGGATGAACACAGACATCAAGACATTAATAGAGAGAATAAGAAGAATTGAGGAGAGACAAGAGGAAAATAGGAAGGAGCTGATAACTAAAATAACAGCAGTAAAGAATACTGTGATTGAAATAATTAACAAACTAATAAGCACAGAAAGCAGAATTAGCCAAGCAGAAGAAAGAATCTCAGAGCTTAAAGACAAAAATACAGAACTAACCCAAACCGTCAAAAAAATAGAAAAGAAGCTTAAAAAGACAGAACAAAACCTTCAAGAAATGGACAATTACTTCAAGAGACCAAACCTAGGAGTAATTGGACTTCCCTAGGCAGAAAGAGAGACAGAGACCACCCTGGAACAAACATTTCATGAAATTATTCAAGAAAACTTCCCTCATATCATCAGTGATGCAAAAATTCAAACACAAGAGATAAAGAGACAATAAATGAGAAGACCAATTACCAGACACATAGTAATTTGCCTAAACAAAGTAGATATAACAGAAAAAAATCCTAAGGGCAGCAAGAGAAAAAGGTCAGACTACCTATAAGAGAAGACCAATTAGAATAACAGCAGATATATCTACAAAAACCCTTCAGGCTAGGAGAGTTTGGAGCCCAATCTTCAAAGTTCTCAAAGATATGCAATTTCAACTAAGAATAACCTACGCAACCAAGCTAAGCTTCATCAGTGAGGGAGAATTAAAATCTTTCCCAGACATCCAATTCCTAGGAACTTATGCTGCTTCAAGACCACTTCTACAGGAAACACTTAAGAAAATATTAAAAACAGAAGAAAGGGAGAAAAGAATGACAATGTTCTTCACAAGAGTATAGGGAAAAGATGGAAAACACACATGAATCAACCCAAAAACCAAAGGAAAGACAACAAATAAACAGGAACAACAACTCTATAAGAACTTCATGATAGAGATGAGCCCCCATATTTCAATAATTAGCCTGAATGTGAATGGAATAAATGCACCACTGAAAAGACACAGAATGGTGGACTAGATAAGAAACGATGATCCCATTATTTTCTGCATCCCGGAGACTCATCTCACTACAAGAGGCACACACAGACTCAAAGTTAAAGGATGGAAAACAAGTTTCCAGACAAATGGACCACAAAAGAAGGCAGGAGTTGCAGTCTTAATATCAGACAAAACAAAACAAAAAATACTTTAAGCTATCAAAAATTAAAAAGGTGCAAAAGGACACTACATAATGACAAAAGGTTCAACCCATCAACAAGAAATATCATCCTAAACATATATGCACACAACATAGGAGCACTAGCATTTATAAAAGAACTACTAAATAAACTAAAAAAAAGATATTGACTCTAGCACTAGTATAGCAGGGGACTTGAATACCCCACTGACAACCTTAGCTAGATCATCGAGGCAAAAAATCAACAAGGAGATCTGGAACCTAAACTTGACACTTAACCAAATGGACTTAGTAGATTCCTACAGATTATTCCACCCAACAACCACAGAATATACATTCTACTCATCACCACATGGAACATACTCCAAGATCAATCACATCCTTGGCCATAAATCAAGCATAAACAAATTCCATATGGTTGAAATCTTGCCATGCACATTCTCAGACCACAGTGGAATAAAAATAAATATCAAAATCAACAACACTTCCCCAAAACCCACAAAGACATGGACACTAAACAGCATGATGCTGAACAACAACAGGGTCAACCTGAAATCAAAGAAGAAATTGAAAGTTTCCTGGTGAAAATGAAAGAACATCTTACCAAGTGAAAATGAAGAAACACCTTACCAAAACCTCTGGGATCCCATGAAATCAGTTCTAAGAGAGGAATTTATATCTCTATGAGCACACATCAAGAAAATGGGAAGATCACAAGTGGAGAGCCTAACAAATCACCTAAGGGAGCTGGAAAGAGAGGAGCACCAAAACCCCAACTTTAACAGAAGAATTCAAATAAAAAATTAGAGCCCAAATATGGGACATAGAAGACAAAAGTATCACAGAAAACATCAACAAAACAAAAAGCTGGTTCTTTGAAAGAGTTAACAAGATTGATGGGCCCCTAACCAGAATGACCAAGAAAAAGAAAGAAAAGTCCAAATAAACACAATCAGTATACAGAAGATCAAATCACAACTTACCCCAAAGAAATAGAAAAGATTATCAGAGATTACTATGTACACCTATATGAAAACAAGTTTCATAACATAGATAAAATGGAGGACTTTCTGATATCACACAACCTCCCCAGGTTAAAACAAGAAGACATTGAGACACTAAATAGACCAATAACAACCCAGGAAATTGGCTTTGTCATAGGAAGATTACCTACCAAAAAAAAAAAAAAAAAACCCTGGACCAGATGGCTTTCCAGAAGAATTCTACAAAATGTACAAGGAGGAGATGATACCAATCCTACTGACAGTATTCCAGGCAGTTGAGAAAGATGGAATTCTCCCCAAAACATTTCACAAAGCTAACATTACACTAATAACCAACCAAGTAAAAAGCCAACAAAGAAAGAGAACTACAGGTCAATATCCCTTATGAGCATAGATGTAAAATCCTCAACAAGATTCTAGCAAATCAGATCCAAAAACACATCTCAAAAATCCTTCACTATGACCAAGTAGGCTTCATCCCCAGGATGCAGGACTGGTTCAACATTAGCAAGACCATAAATGTCATTAAATACATCAACAGATATAAAAACAAGAACCACATGATTATATCATTTGATGCAGAAAAAGCTTTTGATAAAATCCACCATCCCTTCTTGATAAAAATCCTCAAACACCTAGGTATAGAAGGAACATACCTCAAAATAGTAAGTGCCATCTATGACAAACCTGCAGGTAACATATTGCTAAATGGACAGAAGCTAGAAACATTTCCCCTGAAAACTGGAACAAGAAAAGGCTGCCCACTCTCACCTCTCTTGTTCAATATTGTGTTGGAAGTCCTAGCGCAGGCAATTAGACAAGAGAAGAAAGTCAGGGGTATCCAAATAGGAAAAGAGGAAGTCAAGGTATGCCTCTTTGCTGATGATATGATCCTATACCTTGAAAATCCAAGAGAATCTGTCAAAAATCTTGCACTGATGAAGAACTTTGGCAAAGTCTAAGGGTACAAGATAAATGTGCAAAAGATAGTTGCCTTCCTTTGCACCAATAACAAGCAGGCAGAGATTCAAATAAGAAGCACAATCCATTCACAATAGCAAACAAACAAACAAACAAAAAAAAGAAACACCTTGGCGTCTTCCTAACCAGAGAAGTGAAAGACCTTTACAATGAAAATTACAAAACGCTGCTTAAAAAAATCCAAGAAGACACAAACAAATGGAAAAATATTTCATGCTCATGGATAGGAAGAATCAACATTTTTTTTTTTTTTTGAGTTGGAGTCTCACTCTGTCGCCCAGACTGGAGGGCAATGGCCGCTCCCACCCACTGCAGCCTCAACCTGCTCGGCTCTAGTGATCCTTCCGCCTCAGCCTTCCAAGTAGCTGGAATTACAGGCATGCGCTACCACACCCAGCTGATTTTTTTATTTATTGTAGAGATGAGGTCTCGCTGCCCAGGCGGGTCTCGAACCCGCGTGCTCAGGCAATCCACTCACCTCAGCCTCCCAAAGGCGCGGGATTACAGGCTGAGCTATGGAGCCCAGCGAAAAATTTTTTTTAAAAGAGTCCAAGGAGGTCACTCTGAGGAGTCATTGGAACTGAGATATAAGGAGACGAGGGATTGATCTATGGGGTATTGGGAAGATGGGAGAATTGTGGGTACAAGAAACAATCTATACTGTCTTGAAGATAGGAGCAGGTCAGGATGTTGAAGTACAGCCAGAAGGGTGACAACTGGAGCAAAGTAAGAGAAGGAGAGAGTAGTAATAATGGTTGTAGTCAAATACACAAGTAGAAGACAACTCATGGGGATTAAACTTTTATCTCTAATATGATGCAAAGCTACCATATAAAAGAGCTGTTTTCCTCTGAATGCTTAATAAACAGTTTTTCTTTACCTCTGAAAATGTTAATATACTTTTAAATGATACATGCCCTGAATTTTGTTAATGTTACATTTTTCTTTTTTTCTTCATATTCAATCATGTGGCATTACACTCATTTGAGTTTGCATCTGAGACTAAAAGTAAGTCATTTGGGCAAACCAAATGCTTTGTCTCAATGCCTCGATTTTATGTGAAAAGTTTTCTAATCATTGTAATGCTATTTTTTATTTATAACTAGTATGTATCTAGTTTTAAAAATATTTGATTTATACTCATTTTTGTAGTGAAAGCGTATTGAAGAGATCTATATGATGGCTCAAGCACATCTACATGGGTACAAAGTCAGATGTTTGTCAGTTAGCAAAATGTCACCAAAACATATCATGAATTGGACATAACAAACCCAGTGTTAGAGACGCCAATATGTTACAAATAAAAATGCATCCATTCCATCTTCAGCATAAATATAGAATTTTAATAGATATTTTATAACTAAAGTTTCCAAAATCAAATATTTGGGTGCCATTGTTTAATTAAACAGTTATCTGTATTTCTTTAGTGCAGAACAAGGCAGATCTTTATGGAATGAATCTCTTAAAGACATGCATAAAGTACTATATGTAGTGTTTCACAGCATACGGTGCGTCCTTTAACAGTGCATCCTTTAACAGTGTATCCTTTAATAGTGTCTCACACTAGAATCTTTGGAAATTATTCTGATTTCCACTGAATATGGGAATCTGGAACTCTAGACAAAGTCACTTTGAGGAACCCTAGTTTGAGTTGTCATTATACTTTGCCTCATAACAGTGGACAACTATTTTTGCTGTGACTGTGAAAAGGTAGTACTAATGTGGCCTGCACTAAGTGCCTGATGCGTGTGGACTCTTCTCATGAGCAACATGAGAACAACTCTATGAGGTTGGTACACTATTATTATTTTCACTTGAGAGATGAAGGTACTAAAACACAGAGAGGGGAAATTACTGGCTAAGATCACAGAGCACATAAGTAGCTGAGTCAGACTGGCTCTAGAAATTATACTCTTAGTCTCCAGATGTACTGCTTCTGAAATAAATCACTAGTACCTTCCTTACCACAGATTAACTTAGCCATCTCTTTTATAGTTGTAGGACATATAATCCTTTTGAAAATCATACTGGTTATAACCTATCTGCTTTTCTCTGTTTTTAATGTCAATCTGTTCTCTACACATTTCTACTTTGTGCCCCACTTAAGCCTTATGGCTGTAATATCAATTCTCATTCTTTCTCATTGCATGAAATTTATTCTTTGAACATTTAACCTTTCCTCATAATTACACAGTCTTTATCAACTGTATTAAAATGAAGATAGATATTTTTGTTTATAACTGCAATTACACAAATGCTGAAGTTGTGATTCTTCTATATGAGAATCTTCTGCAGTATTTCCTTTGTTTTATTTGCTGAACTGGGGAAGATTTTATAAACATATTGATGCTCCATGTCTCCTTACTTCTCTCCCCATTTTTTGTTCATTAAACAAATATTTGTGAATGTCTATCATATGAAAGGGCCTGCTCTAGTCCATCGAGATGCATGACTGAAAAAGATGCCTACTCTTGATTGACTTATGTTCTAGTGGTAAATACACATGTTAAGCTTTCAACATCATAAGAAGATAAACTATTGTGTATGAAAAGATGGGAGGGGATGGATAAAATAAAACAAACACAGACCAGGAAAAATGGGTTGCTGGAGTAATTATAATGTTGAATAAAGTAAAAAAAAAAGTAGATTTTACTGAAAAAGTAAGCTACATAGAAAACTTGAAGACCATGAAAGATTTATTCCAGACTCAAAAAGATGTTTAGGAAATGAGAATTCCAGGTTGAGCACTGAAGGAAAGGCAGAAGCTTGCCTCGGATATTCCTGGAACTAAATGGAGACTACTATGTTGGAATGGAGTGATAGAGGAGAGAGAGATTAGGAGCTACAATCAGAAAAGTAACAGTGCCACAGGCCTTTAGGCCATCATTAGGAATTTAGCTTTTTCACTGAGTGAAATGGGAAAGCCACTGTAGGCCTTTGCCTGGAGAACAGAAAGTATTCAACTTATGTATTTGAAAGATGACTGTGGCTTCTTAGCTGAATATGAAGACTTGGGTTATAGGAAGAGTTTTTAGTGGTCAAGTCAATGCTTCCTGTTACAAAGCTACTACATAATCCAGAAGAAAGGTGTTATGCTTGGGATCAATAGAAGCAGAAAAAAAATCATGGAAATGAATATTAAGGAGAGAGCACTGAGATGAAAGAAGGGAGACAGGAGGGAGGGAGGGAGCGAGGGAGGGCGGGAGAAAGGAAGGATGGAAGGATTGAAAGTTATCAGCATGTGCATGCTATTTAAAGATATGAAATTAAGTAAACTCACTGAGGAATTTTTTTCTGTGTTAAAAGTGAAATTTATTACAATACATAAGTGCAAGTGTCACTATTACAAATACAGGTTAAAACTATGAAGTATCTAAATAATTTTTCAAATAATTTGTATATGTATGTAGACACTGAAAACAAAAGGAGAGGGCTAGGACTGAGGCTTGAGAAAATGAAGTATTGAGAATTCTAGGAGAACAAGAGGAACTAGCAATAACTAAGTGGAATGTCTACTGAGGGAAAGAAATAGCAAAAGTTTGTGATGTCCAAAGAAAAACCATGTATTAAGAAAGGGGAAGTGCCTTTAATAAGCCAGGACCTGTGCTGTTTCTGTCCCCTGACACCCCATGATGATTAAGGGAATCATAGCCTGAATGCATTGAATAGTCCTCTTCCTGACTCAGATGATGGAAGAATTTAGTGGATACATGATATTCCAATTGGTTTATTACCTGACAAATGCTTCTGACAGTACTAACAAGTTTTTTCTCTGTGATTATTTCAAGCATCTTCCTTATACCATAACTTACTACTTTTGCCAAAATTTTGCTTCCTGATGCATTTTAAGCCCCTTAAAATGATTTACATCAGGATGTGGGAAATGATCAATAAACATGTTCTTCTTATCTGAAACCAAAAATGAAAACAAATTAGATTTCAACCTTGAATATGTTTTTAAGGCTGCCAAATTTTATAATAAGTTACCTGAATTTGATAGTTCAACGTCACTACCTCTTCCTAAGAATTTAATTTAAAATCTTTTGAAACCAATAAAAATAATTACTAGGTTTAAAATACATTTTAGCATTATAATTTCATACCACTTCCATTCTTGTTTATAGGAAAGAACTCTACCTAAAAGTATAGGATAGCAATTGATTTAGCGATGATATTGAAACACTGATTTATTTTATTTTTCATTTTAAAGATGTGGGATATAATTCAGGATTAGATATACAAGTGGTCATCATTCAGATAAAATTTAGGCCTCTCTTTGTTCCCCACTTTAGCTGGTTAGAGATTAGGTATCCCTCCTCCCACCTCCACCCTGGCAGTACCCAGCTACCGCCAATCCTTTTCTTATAATATTACGGTAATTGTTCAGGGTCCACTTATGAGTGAGAACATGTGATACTCTGTTCTTTGTTTCTGTGATAGGTCACTGAGTATGATAGACTCTCAATCCATCCAAGTTACCTTGAAGTCCATATGTTTGTCTTTTATGGCTATGTAGTATTCCGTTGTGTATATGTACCATATCTTTTTGTATCCAGTCTAGTTTCGATGGGCAGTTGTTGGTTGGTTCCATGTTTTGACTGATTAATTTTAATTATCAATTTTCATGTTTATGGGTTTCTCTTTCTCAGGATTTCCTCAGTGTAATTCTGTGTGCTTGCAATATATAAGAAACCAATACAGAACAGTGAAGTTTTATATTCTTTTTATTTTTACATGCTCAAATCCAAAAGGAACAAACACTCTGTTTTTGTGTTTATGTGAAGGCCTCTGCATGTCCTTGCATGTAGAAAAGACTTTCTTAAATACTTTTAAGTTAGTTCGAGGATAAGTCTCTGCATCTTTGTTTTATTTATCTTATCAAGAGAGCCTCTTCACTTTGTCTTTCCCTAGTACAATTACTGTTATTGTTATAAGGTGAACAAAAAACTAATTTTGATTAAAATCCCATTAGTACCAATGCTTATCATGTAGCTATAAAGTGTGTAGACTACAAAGAAACATTATATGACTGGTATTCATGTACTAACCAGTGAAGAAAATGCAATACACCCTTATCATTTCATTTTTTAAAGTACCTCATAGATTTGTTTAGGAAGTAAACTATTTCAATAGCCAATAAAGTTTTTATTAAACGATTATATTTTGTATAGGCAATAATTTTTCTGTAACTTTTTTCATAAATGATCAATTGAAGAGTTTTATTATTCATAGAGCTTTCATGAGAAGAGGTTAATATTTGAGCTTTGTGAGAACTTTGAACAGTTCAACACATTTGATGAAATCTGCTACAAATCTAACAGTCATGTTTTAGTAAAGTAGTAAATTTCAAAGTGGTATCTCCAAATGGAAATACTAGCAATTAGTTTGTTAATAGCTTTATTTATTAACATTAGAAAGTGAAAGAACAAACTTACATGTGACTTGTTTGTCAAAGAATTTTTACTTCTTTCTTCACTTAAAAATTTACTTTTGTATATTACAATGAATTCTTAGATGGTATGATTGTATAAAGCAGCCAATGAACTGCATTTCTTATTCTTCTCTAGGAAATTTGTCTTCTAAATAAAGTATTCAGAGAGAAATGCTACTTTTCTAGAAAATAAACAGAGAGGTTTAATAAAACTATAAGTAATTGAATAAGTAATCAATAAAAATCCAGGATGTTGGTTATTTCTTGGAGCTAGTTAGAGAACATAGTTGGGAAGTAGCACACAGTGTCTACTTATATCCCAGTGTTTCATTTATCAAATAGACAACTCACTTTAATTTTAAGTGACTTTTTTTTTTTGAGCCTCAGTTATTTGACCACCATATGCTCTCCAGGAGAGGAAATGGCAAATATTCAAGGTGACTATGTAGGTTTGACAAATATTGTAGAGGAAAGATGTAGTATCATATTTTAAAGAGAAAAGAAACCGACACCTAGTGGAGTAATAAATTTAGGCATCATGAAAAAATAATCCTTGAAATCTGAATCTTTGGGGATTTTGATTGACTTCCCAAGCTAAGTGAAATGGAGATCACCCACCATGATTGTAACTGCCTCAGTCACCCTGTCTTCCTTTTCTCTCATGGGAAAGAGGAGTCAATTCAGACTGCACCTGCGCTCTAGGCATCTTCTGTGTCCATTGGCAGCCACATTTCTCACACAGTTAAATGCATTAGAAGACTGAGTGCCAGAATTTGTCATTACTACACTATTTATACTTTGTCAACCTCAAACAATGACCTGGAATACAAACAAGGGTTGAAATTCTAACTGTGCCTCATTTTAATGAAGTTTCTGCAAATCTTTTTACTTGTCACTCTAAATTCTTTGTGGAACAAAACATCATGCCAATAATAAATTAATTTATTTCATTTACTGCATATCAACTTGCCCATCCACAAGGCAAGTTTATCCTATAGTTTGTAATGTTGTGAAGATTAAATGAGATATGTAATAAGTGAAAGTGTTCAATAGCCCCCAATGTTCTCTACAAATAAGGGCTATTATTATCGAAGGCTTTCCTTTTTATTTTTAGTAATATGCTACTAAACAGAGTGTCTGTCACTCACTTTTAAAGAATTATATTTTCTCTTATGATACCTTCATTATTAAATATATATTTTAGGACTAATGAATTTCTTTTGGAGAAGATGACACATTCTTCAACAGTAAATAATGTTAGCCACAGAATAAACCAACTTTCAGTGAAATGAGTGAAACAATTATTACATTATGGGTTAAATACTTGTTCAATAGAACAAATAAAACGTATTTATAATAGATTACCACAGGAGACAGAAATAAGTATAAGTTGTGAGATCATTTATTATGAAACAGTTAACTGAGAACCTTAGAGAAAAGTGAGATTTTGGTTTAGTGTCTTTTTCATTCCGAATCTGATTATTTTTGCATATTTAAATCTCACATAGTGAAAAAAGTTCGTTGCCAGTAATGACTCCACACCCGGCCAGGACCAAGAGATTTATTAAAAGGGGCTGTTACAGAGGGGACCTGTAACGGGAGAAAAGAAAAAGAGAGAGTAAGAGAGAGAGAGGAAGTGGGAGAGAGGCAGGGAGAGAGCTGCAGAGAGGGAGAGAGTGATAGAAAGAGAGAGAAAGAAAGATCAAGAGAGAGAGAAACAGAGACCGAGAGAGAGCGAGTTGCGGAGAGAGGGCTGTATTTATCAGCCTGACAAGGTATGGAAGGGGCCGTGCTATGCTCCTATTGGAGGAGCTGCATGGGAGTAGGGTGGGGCCAATGCCGTGTTATAGTCCTATTGGACACATAACAAAGCTGGCTACTGATTGGAGGCTTGCAAGTTTGAAATCTGCAAGCGGGAAGGTTTGAAATTCACGCGCGTGGGGAATTGTGCTTGCAGAAGCCAGACCGAGGGCCTTTGTTATCCGGTGTGTCGGTGCCATTTTGGGAGCTGCCTCTCTGGTCGCTTTCTGCACCCTTCACATAGTATAAACCATGTTGGTTCAGTTTAATATAAAAAAAATATAGTATTTTTGCTTCCTTTTAAAATTGGAAAGCAAAAAGTGTATGAATCAAATTCCTCAAATGATAAAAAAATCAAAATATTAATGGACTAGTGTAGACATGAGGAAAGATTTGAGTCATTAGGGGTCAAATGAGTGAAATAAGAATGATTTTTTAAAAATTCAGGGTTCACCGACTTTATGTATAATATGAGTCATTTAACAACTAAGTTGGACTTTTTTTTCAATAGAACAATGTTTTTATTTAAATGAGAATGTCTCAGTGACCAGGTAATGATGTCATTATAAGAGACTGAAATAAATTGGAGTATGCCATCTTTCTGATACTTGTTTGTTTGTCAAACACATGTATATAGACAAAGGAGTACAAAATAATAACTACACACATAATTAAGGGGTTCCAATTTAATTTTTTAACAGCATAGGCAGTGAGCACTTCTCATCTTTATTGTGAATTCCACTTAACTTTACACATTGCTATTTATGATATGGGTGCTCAGTAAATACTACTTCTTGGTTGATGGCACACTGCCTAAAACCAAGAATAGGCCATTTACCAGACCTCAGATCGGACATAATTTACATATAAAAATATTTCTAAATAATTTTAACTTCTTGAGAACTAAGTTGAGGTGCTTTTTTTATTTCCAAAATCATTTGGACTTTACATTGAAAGTGTTTTACACTTGAAGAAATGTATTATTTTAAAATATAATTACATTGAGTTCTAATTGACATAAAATGACTTACAAATATTAATGTAAATTTTGATGCATTTTAACTAATGCATAGACCCATGAAATCTCTGCATAAACCCATTAAACAAATAAAGATAATCAATTTTAAGAGTGTTCTCATGACTTTTTATAATCTGAACTTCTCTATTCTGTTTCACTGATCTATTTATGTACTTTTATGTATATCTTTATGTTTTGTTATTGTAGATTTATACATCTTATTGAGTTTATTGGAGCTGTTGATTTTTAGTTTTCATCAAATTTGGAAAATTTCGGTCAGTATTTCTCACTTTTCCCTCCACCTCTACTCCACATTGGAGATTCTAAGTGCATGCATTTTAGGCCACTTAAAAAGAAATTATTTTCTCTATATGTTTGGATTTTTATCATTTCTATTAGTATGTCTATAGGTATACTAATCATTTCTTCTGTGACAAATATCTTCTCTTTTTTCAATACCAACAAGTTTATTTTTCATCTAAATGTTTTTGCCAGTTAATTCAAACATCCGTGTCAGTTCTCAATCAGTTTCAACGTATTTTTCTTCTCATTGTGGATAGTATTTTCCTGCTACATTGCATAGTAGGTATCTTGGTCTGTTTGGGCTGCTATAAAAAAATGTCATACCAAGTGGTTTATAAACAACTGAAATTTATTTTAGTACTAGAGGCTGAAAGTCTGAGATCAAGGCACCAACTTTGGTGTCTGGTAAGAGCTTGCTTTTTGGATTCATAGATTGTGCCATCTCAGGCCATAATATCCATATGGTGGAAGGGGCCAGTTAGGTCTTTGAGACCTATTTTATAATAACACTAATCCCATTTATGAGGGTTCTGCCCTCGTGACCTAATCACCTGCCAAAAGCCCGACCCCCTAATATGATGACAGGGGTTGGGTTTTTTTTTTTTTTTTTTTTTTTTGAGTCGGACTCTCACTCTGTCGCCCAGACTGGAGTGCAGTGGTCACTCGCGGCCACCGCAACCTCGATCTGCTGGGCTCCGGTGATCCTTCCGCCTCAGCCTTCCAAGTAGCCGGGATTACAGGCATGCGCTACCACGCCCGGCTGATTTTTTTTATTTATTGTAGAGATGAGGTCTCGCCTGCCCAGGCGGGTCTTGAACCCGCGGGCTCAAGCAATCCACTCGCCTCAGCCTCCTAAAGGCGCAGGATTACAGGCTGAGCCACCGAGCCCGGCTGGGGTTGGGGTTTTAACATACAAATTTGGAGGCAATAAGCATTCAGTCTTTGCACAAGGTGATTTATAATTGGGTGGCAAACATTTTATATTTTACCTTTTGGGATGTTGGATATTGTTGTGTGTGTATACATATATACATTTATACACACATACTCATATTGTATATATAAATTTTTTTCTAGGTTGCAGTTAATTTACTTGTAAAAAGTTTGATTCCTTTGGGTCTTGCCTTTAGGTTTTATAGGGGGGCAAGAACAGCGCTTATTCTCAGGGTAATTATTCTGAGGACTCTTCCCAATTTCCCATGATCTGTGAAGTTTTTCTGTCTGGCTAATAGAACCAGGCACTATTGCTGGCTCTGTGTGTCTACTGTCTATGTTATTTTTAATCCTTTCAAGAGGTTCTTGTCTCCTGAGCCACACTGATACTCTCTCTAGACAGCACACTGGGGCAATCATTTGACTCCAGTTTATTTCTTGGCTTTCTGAGATCACTGTATGTCATTGCTTGATTGTGAATTTGATTGCAAGCCTAACTCTTGTAGAAGGGGATATCTGGTCTCCATTTTTTATGTTGGCCAAAAACAGATTTTGGACGTGTTTTTAAACAAAACTTGCAATAAAGCAACATATAAAAACAGTAAAGAAACATCAAAATAATAAAGGAAAACATGTTTTTCTTAAAATCATCAGTATAAATAGAAAATAAAGTTATAGTGAAACCATTTCTATAAACTTTATAAAATTAACCAGGGAAGAAAAAAGGGGAGGAAACAAAAAACAAAGCAGGCTTGTAGCACATTCAGCATTAATCATTAGGTCAGCTTGTTCTCTGATCTGCTTCTTCATACCTGTTTGGTGTCTATTGTCCCTTAGAATGATGTAGAGCCTAGATTATGATGGTTCCTCTTAACTGTTCTGTAGATAACTTCAATATTATGATTTTTAAAGTTTTCTCTTTGAGGCATTCCTTCAGGTCTTGCATACTGATGAAACTACTGAAAGCTGGTCTAAAGGATCCCACAGAGCTGACTCTCCAAAGAATACAGTTTCCACAAACTGATGAGTTTATCCCCCTTGCCCTGACCAATGAAGATCCCAAGCTTCCAACCCCCTCACCCTCAGTGATCTACCTTCTTAAAAACCCCAGGCTAGAAAGTCTGAGAGAGACGGATTTGAGGGTCTTCTATCTCCTTGCTTGGCATCCTGCAATCATTAAACTCTCTTCCTCTGCTGCTTCTCCTGCTGTCTCAGTGTAATTGATCTGTTACTGAGCATAGAGCATGCATACAAACCTGTAGGTCCTACAATAATATATGAACAAAGCCTGCAGAATTTTCTGAATTTAAATACTTTTACTAGGGGTGCAAACATTTTATATTTTACCTTTTGGGATGTTGGATATTGTTGCGTATGTATACATATATACATTTATACACACACACATATTGTATATATAAATTTTTTTCTAGGGTGCAGTTAATTTACTTGTAAAAAGTTTGATTCCCTTACACTTGTAAAAAGTGTATAGTTTTTAAAATTATAAATATGTGGGGTACAATTCAGGGTTAGGTATACAAATGTTGATTATGCAGGTACCCTTGTTGATGAGGTATGCCCCTCCCTTCCCTAGTAGTTTACCTCAACTGCCAACCCACCTCCCTCTCGTGATAGTTTGCCACCACTGCCAATCCCTTTCTTATAGTGTTATAATTGTTCAAGGTCCGCTTATGAGTGAGAACATATGGCACTCTGTTCTTTGTTTCTGTGATAGATCACTGAGTATGATTGACTCTAAATCCATCCAAGTTCACCTAATACATACTGGGCTACATATAAAAGCATATATATCCACTACCACCCTCAGTTGTCTTTAAGCTGATGGCTGGCCCCTGCTGGGTGTTTGGCAAATATAGTTGTGCTCTTGTGACTAATGTAGCAACTATACTCATAGCTGAATGGACTCAAAATTGGAAGAATGCAATTTATCAGAGAGAAGAAAATTTATTTGGGTATTTAACGAACTTGATCTCAGGACTGGTATAAAAGTTTTTTGTTGTTGTTTTGTTTTGTTTTTATGAAATGATAAAAATTGATACTGAAGTTACTTAAAACATTTAGGATGACTGCTAAATGTTGCCATAAAGAATTTATTTAGTTTGGTTGGTTCAATTTTTAGGTACAAAAAAAAAAAAGAAGGAAAAAAAAAAGTTCACATACAGCAAAGTACAGCTAAACTAAAAAATCAGCATACATGCAGAAAAAGTGTGTGTTTCCCAAAATCTCTCTTACTAATTTGTTTTTAGAAATAGTTTAAGATACTTTACTAGGAAATTGATTCTTTTTTTTTTTTGCGATTTTAATTAGTTTGTCAGAATCTGTTTACATATTTTATTTCACTGAAAATTCACTTTACTGCTGAATTAGATAACATATCTCATTTTTAAAAGCATTCACATTGTGACATTTTAAAATATGTTTTTAATTTGTTCATTGAGAATTCAAAGTGAATCTCATAAAGAATTACAAAACCAAGACTTCATAAATGTTTTCATTTCTATAAAATAGTAAGTAGTGACAAGTCTATTTCTACCAACATATTGTATGCCAGACAACACCTGCAAAGAAAGCACATGAGGAACATTAAGTATCTGGAAATAGGAAAATTACTTCCACTGATGGGCAGTTGAAATGCACCGGGGAAGACAGAGAAAGTAATGGTATCTCTGTCTTTATTTGGACAAACCTGTGACAGCACTATTCTCTTCCTTGATAGACAGGCATAATCTTTGAAATATGTTTGGAGATTTCGTGTACTTCAGTTTGTTTCTTTCAAGGCTGCCTTTGATCACAAACCAAATCCAACTGAATGAAAAACAGTGTCCATTGTTTCTTGTATATTATAACTATTTTATCTTTTGTTACTGAATTTTGATTTGTATTTAAATGAACATGAGCAGAAGCATTAAACAACCATTGTATAGCTTACTCTTTTTGGTTTTTTTTTCTTTCTCCATTTATTAGTACTACAATAATTTTTGTTTTATTATTAAGAATAACAATTGCAAACATTCCTATCCTACTAAGTTTGAATTCCTTTTTATAACAAACAAAAATATCCCTAGCACAAACACGTTATATCCGTAAGTCCTAATATCATCATGTTAAATATGTCAAAACTTCTGAGCTTTTTAATTCTTTCATATATTTTCAGTTGTGTTGGCAAACAGCAGAGTGCATTGTTTTTTAGTAATTGTCTGAAGCATAAAAGGAATTCTGAATGCACATTTAATGAAATCCATATATCAGAATTCTTGCCATTTCTTTAAAGCCAGAGTACCAAATTTAATATAAATCTTTTTCAACAGAAAGAACATTACAAAGTATAGTTTCAGGGATATGATTCATGTATGATAGCAGTATTAATTTAGACTAAGAAAGTAATTGCACTTCCTGTCTCAATATTAATATTTTGTGATTTGTGTTCATAGCTAACCAAGAGAAATCACAACATGCTGCCACTATATCTACAGAAACCTGCTATCTCTGAAATTATTCTGCTTTTGAAAATACCCAAACCAAAGACTATACACAAAGCCACACATGTACCTTTGCAACTACCAAATAAATTCATGAGTTGTAAGTTTTCACATTTAAAAAATGCTATAAATAAGAACAGTGACCACCCTTGGGGAGGTGGGGGCCAGGGCTCAAGATCTTTTCTCTCCTTATGACAATATAGTTTATAACAAACCTAAGATTTAACCTCTGAGAGGAAATGTGAATTTAAGATTAGTGGCTATCTAGACTTGGTAAGAGAGATTTTTTTACTAAATTTTTATAAAACTTAATGTACTCAAACTATGAGATGTTAATGGGTCACATTTGATGTTTAAAAGCGTTTTTGCCATTCACTAAGGGAGTCCCAGCAACATATGTGCCTGCTCATCTTAGCATATTGGGGCTTGGGGGAAAATTGGAAAGTACCCTGTCAGTGATTAGAGATGTGACCGGGAATTTACAATTTAAACACCTAATGTTATTATTTCCCACACTTAAATGAGGGATTGTCAACAGGTCACATGGCCCTCAGATCCAAATGGTCATCTGTCTTTTCGGTCCACAGACAATGTTGGTTTCATGCAGCTTCCCAGTCTCCTTGCCACAGCTCAACCTCTCTGGCATCTAAAACCTAATGGATGGAGTCTTCTGGTGAAGAATTTTCCAGAAGTTTCTTTCTAAGATGAAAATTTAATTAACGCCATCCTTTATTCCTAAAATAAAATATATACTACAGAACTGAGAACCTCCATGAGTTGTATAAAACCTGTACTCTTCGTCCACTTAGCCACTGACCTATCAATTTATTTGAATAAAATGATGTCAAATCATTTAATAAAATATCACCATGTAGGATTGTAATCACCTAGTACAGCACTTTCAAACTTCTTTAAACTATTTTTTGATGTTTATTGCTCCATATTTTTTCTTTACTGGGAAATAATGACTATCACTTATGTAAACATTGTAACACAGAACAAAACCACTTATCTCCATCTTTCTCTTTCTATCATCGTTGATTGTTTTTTTCCATTAGGGTCAGGTAGAATTCATACCATGTATCAGCTGAACAATATGAAAGAATGGATATTATTAGAGATGTTGGACATTATTAGATACTTTGGCTTTATTATGGCACCAGCCATGACCAATTCTATGCAAATATACCTACACAAAGTAAATATGTTTTAAAAATTAACCTTGATTTTGTCTCTCAAGCCAGTCATAAGAAAGGATTTACACTATTATTTTATTATATGCTGGTACAGTTTTGTCCATTTTTCTTACTGTGGATTTTTAAGATGCCACAGCCATAATCACTTTGCAGCTTTGAGCATCATAAACTACTGAGGAATTAATTAAATTACTGTCTCTGTTGCTGATGAGACTAGTGATGATGATTTTATTTAAACATTGTTCAGGAAGCATAACTAACTGCAGTACTGGAACAAGAAAATTCTCTGAAATTTTACACTGAAGGTAAAGATGAAGCGCAAATTGTATAAGAGTTGACTTTGTCTACAGTTTTCTAGGAGCAATTGGTTGCTCTATGAAAGATCATTAAGGTCTTTTCATGACAGATACCTTGATGACAGCACATTAATCTGTCATTGTTATCTATGTATTATCTTCCTTTTTCCAAATCATTTCTAAATCATGATGAAAACAACATTTCCAGTTATTCTGACAGGTTTCTAGAAGAAATCACACATATGTTTCTGTGCATACACACGCCAACAGCACAATTTATGGAGGCAGAGTAGCTCTGAAGCAAAGTAAGAATCACTTATCAATCCACGGTCCATCATCTTTCACCAGTCATTGAAGTTCAGAGCTGAACACTGCGTGGGTTACTTGTCATTTGGACCAAGAAAGAAATAAGAAATGATATAAACTGATTTCCCTCGACAGCAGAGACACAGATGGAGACGACGTTTGGACCATATTGTCTGCTTTAGGGTCATCCCTGAAGCCATTAACTATCGTAATGCTGAAACTGGAGTTATTATTTCCCCTCAGTTTTCTGATGTGGCAAAAAAGTGTTACATCAGAATTTTCTTCTAAGAGGTTGTGTTGTCCTTGAGAGGAAACATTGCATATGACAGAATTATTTTTAGCCTATAGAAGTAAAAAACAAATTAGAGATTAGAGGTGTTATGCAAAACACACAAATATTATTACCATGTAAAATTAGACTTTTTATACTACTATTGAAAGATCTGTAAAGTACATAAGCTTTTTGGGAATTTTTTATTCCTAGTACTTTTAGTTGCTTCAGTCATTTAAGAGTATCATTTGGCATGTTCTATTCATTTATTCACTTATTTTTGTAAGTCAGACAGTGAAACATTTTTTAAAAAAGGCTAACATGTGCCAGGGCTGGTGATATGTCAGAAAACAAAACAGACCAAAAAGAAGGAAAATAAAAATCCTTCACGGTACAGTACTGACAGTACAGTAAAAACAAGCATAACAAGTCAATTAAATAATAATTAGAAGATTAAAATGTACTATAAAAAAGCAGAACACCATTTTCCATGACAGAGTTTTAACAATGCCAAGGGAGTCTCAGCAGTGTCACGGGAGAAAACAAGGGGAAGGGAGCTGGAATTGTATTCTATGGCATGGTCAGGAAAAGCTTCCCTGAAAAGGTGGCATCTGAGCAAACTCCCAAAGTAAGGAGTTAACCATATGAATGACTGCAGAAAGAGCATTCTGGGAGGAAGAATGATGCAGGCAAAGTCTTGTGGTGGAAGTGTGCTTGGCATTTTTATGAAACAACCAAAGGCAAGTGTGGCTGAAACAAAGTGAATGAGAGAGGATATAAAAGACGAGAATACAGAAATACCAGCGTGAAACTAAAAAGCATTTTGTTTTTTTTTTTTAAGCCATGATGATGACTGTGACTTTTAGTCTGAAGAAGTGAGAAGTAATTAAAAGAAGTTCAAGCAGAAGACTAATATGATCTTTCTTTTTAACCAGCTAACGGAGGGGCTAAGGTAAGAGTTAGAAAATCCTTTAGGAGGGTTTGCAAAAACTCAGGATGAAAAATCAGCATTCTATAAAATAATAAACACAACTTATGCCTTTACAGCATTCTAAGTAGGAAACACAAGCAGATAAAAATTTCATCTTAACAGAGACCATTACATATGATAACTAACAAGTGTACTTAAATTGGATATTGGCACCAGAAGAGAATGGTCAGTTATGATTGGATAGAGAGTAATGTGTTCCACCAAAATAGAAACAAAATTCTCTCTCTTTAGAAAATATTTGCATTATACAAACTAAATTCAACTTTTGTCGAATGATACATCAATTTTCTCAAATACAAAATCAAAATAAGCTAATAAAAACTCACTGAAGAGTTGAGCACCAGAAACTTATATGACATTATAGATTGTGTAATTTGCAAAAATGCTGAAATGTGTATCTGGATATGTGTGTGTACTTGTGTGTGTAACAGCTCATTTCGTTCCGATGACTTGTTCAAGTAAAAAACAAACAAAACCAAAACCTTTGATATACATATTCAAGAAATATCATTTCAATTACAAAGCATTAGCTATATTATAAGGACAAAATGACCTACTTTTCTTTTTATTTTGTACATGTTTCCCCCCTTACTTGTCATTTAAGCCTCTCCCCTCCCCTTCTTTGAGGTCTCTTTTTCCTCTTGAGTGGCATAAAAATCCTTAGCAATGATTCAGACTTGCAAATATTTACAAAATATTAAGCAGGCTGTAGGAGATGTCAACTAACCCACATTTCTACAGGAGGGAAACAGATTGTAAAGAATATAAATTTCATGAATTATTGCTTATCGTAACTCATCATTGAAAAGTCTACATAATTCATTGGTTTCTTATTGAAAACGTACTCATTCAACCACAAAACATGCTAATGTGCTGAACTGCGAAAGTCAAGAGCTATTTTGTGGATTCCAAAATGCAAAACTGAAAGAACTAGATTAAGTTCAACTGTGTATTATTTTCGATTAATGATGCCCATAGACAGTATCCAATTCTTTTGAAGAAAATAAGATTACAAGTTATATTATGTCCAGAAAGTATATTCAGCATATACTGTAAAATATTATACAAGTAGGTTGAATATTACTTTATGACTATTATTGCCAAGTATTCATCCATTACAATGCTGGTTATAAAAAAAGGACTAAATTTAAAAGTTGAAAAATTCAACTTATAGCACTTATTCATCCTAAAATTACACAAACAAAATTCTCAGAATCACAAAATCTCCCTAGCTAGATACTATAAAATATTTTCATTTTTATATAAATATGCATTTCTAATGATAAGTTATAGAGACATTTATGTATGAATAATTATAAATATAGCATTCATGTATATTATAATGTTTTCATCAATGTGTAATTAAATCTAATATTCAGGTTTATCTGAATATACTTTTCATTAAATCATCTTTATCATTTACCTTGAGTAAATTTGTGATTTTTTTAATAGCAGAAAATGAGAACTTTGTACTTTCACTCAAAAAACACTGAAGCAAAAATAGAACATGACAATTCTTCATGTAAATGTGTCATTTTCAGTGGTGATTGGTCTAACTTGTCATCAGCTCTCTTGAAATAGTCAATCACATGATGCACAAACATTAAACCAACCTCAGTTAATTAAGTTCAGAGTAGATACAATAATCTTAAAATTTACATATTAAATTCAAATAGGATTCAGGAAAATAAAAACTCTTTTTTAAAGTCTCAACTTGAATAACAAACTTTTTCCAATTAGAAAATAATTTAAACATTTTTGCAAGCCCATATCTATGTCCTCGTGAATAAAGAATATCCACTTGTTTCCATCTATTTTTAAAAGCTATTCTCGAAAGATCAGTTGGAAAAAATAAATCTACTTGACAGGCATAAAAACTACATTGATAAAGTTGCCTAAGATTTCTGTGTTAACATTGCAATGGCAATTGCTACCAAGAAAAAAAATTGAGAGGCAAAAAATAGAATCAACTTTCTTCTATTAAGAAAAATACTTAATAAGATCATTTATATAACAGAAGTGAGATTTTGATACAGCTTTACTCTATTACCAAAATGTATCTGTTTCAGTTCTGAAAATTGTCAAAAGAAAAAAATTCTCTTTGATTAAATATTTGTGTGTGTGTGATTTTCTTTTTGTATACAACTTTGAAACTTTCTAAACGTCACATATTTATATTAGAATTTTGATACTATGATAGAGGATAAGCTATTGTTTAATGGATATAGACTTTCTGTTAGGGATGATGAAAAAGTTTTGGAAATTCATAATGGTGATGACTGGACAACAATGTGAATATCCTTATGATACCGTACAAAAAGAAAATGTCTGCAATAAGAAAGAAAAATAAGGCATACATAAGAATAAAGTTTTTAAAAAAGCACTTATTTTTCAAAATAAGTTTAAAATTTCTATAATGATGCCTGTTTACAAATAAGAAACCAAAAAGTAGGTAAGAAAGCTGATTTATTTTACTTCATTGATATTCATTATTAATTACAGAAGGGTCATTTTATGTGTAACGTATGTTAGTTTTCCTGATATGCACTTAGAGGGGCTGGCATCTATATTATTCCTGAAATCAGGAACAAATAAATTTATTATTTATTATTATTAATAAATTTATATTATGATAAGTATTACATAGAAGAAAGAAGAAGAAAGGAAGGAGGGGAAGGCAGGAGGGAGGAGGGAAATAGAGAAAAATCTCTCCTGTCCCACCTGTCCTTTCGTTGGTGATTTGAAGCTTCTGTTCACAGATCTGCTGAGACTAATAATATTTCTGCTTTGTATACAATGCTTGAAGCATTCCTTAGGTATTTAAAGTACAGCTATATGTGTTTTGAGTTAAGTACATTAATTAGTATAAGAGGGTATTAGCACTTCAGTAATCTCTCTTGATTACAATGAAATATTTTCTCATGTATGACATCATTTGACAATAATTGAAAAGATGTCTTACAGAAAGAAAAGAAATTAAAACCTGGAAGTTGTTAAGTGACTGAAAACAGAACGAGAAAAAGAGGAAGGAACTAGGAGAGGGAGAGAGAGGAAGGGAGGGAGGGAGAGAGGAACAGAGGAAGGGAGGAGAGAGGGAAGGAGGGAGAGAGGAATGCTAGGCTTAACTGTTTACAGGAGAAAAAAATGCAGTTTGAAATAACTACATCAAGGATAACCTAGAAAGTAAAGTTCCTTATGTTCCAACAGTGTAGAAAAATTGGATAGTTTCCTCCTTCATCCTAGAACTGTTTTGCAAGAGAAGAAGATAGGAGAAAGAGTAATAGGGACATTAATAATTCAAGCATTTACTGATAATTTCTTTACTGAGCAAAAAAATTGTCCTTTATAGAAGAAGTCATTTCATCCAGTAGGGTATCTAAGAAATAAAGACATTAAATAATAGAATTGAATAATACATTTTGTAAAAGATAATGATTGAAAATTTGCTTGCCTGAGCCGGTGGGTTCGAGACCCACCTGGGCAACTTGGCGAGACCTCATCTCTACAATAAATCAAAAAGTCAGCCGGGCGTGGTAGCACGCGCCTGTAGTTCCAGCTACTTGAAATGCTGAGGCGGAAGGATCACCGGAGCCCAGCAGGTCGAGGCTGCGGTGGCTGGGAGCGGCCACTGCACTCCAGTCTGGGCGATGGAGTGAAACTGGAACTCAAAAAAACAAAACAAAAAAAACAAAAAAAAGAAAATTTGTTAGACACGAGGAGGCTCAGGAGACCAATGCAGAGGAATTCTTAATATAAATTTTAATTTTTTCATAAACATACACACATTAGTTTTTGAAAATCAAAGAGTACCAATGTTGGTGGGGGGAAAAAAGCCAATTACTGCATACCCTCAATACTCTGCCTCCCAGCCTTGCTCCCTAGGATGTAATATTAGTTTTTTCTGGTTGTTTGTTGTTATTTTCTAGTATATCTTCATGACTTTAAGTAACAATCAAAAAGTAAGTTCTTAATTTATCAATTTAGGCAGCATCTCTTGACTTTCACTTGATTACAGAAATCATGCTGCCTTATTTGATAAGCTCACCTTTTCCCTATCCTTCCCATATGTTTATATTTCACCTCCGGGTTAAATTGAATCTAAATTTATATTATGATAATTAAGCATTAGTTACCTCTGGAACAAGTTTTATACTAAATTTTAGTTTCAATTTTTGTTTTTACTGATTTATAACTGCTGCTTTTTCATTTGCCATATAGTTTATAGCATGTATGGGGAAGCATAGTCTCTGAGCCAGATGAGATTATAAAATATTCTGTGCCCATAATTCTAAGATGTGAAACTGGGGTGAACTAGATTAAAGGGATGATGTAATCCTAAACTTCAAAAACCCAAGAGAATCTATCAAAAACCTCCTTACACTTATAAAGGATCTCAACAACGTCTCCAGATACAAATAAACGTGCAAAAGAGAGTCACATCTTTACACACCAACGACAAATAGACAGAGAACCAAATAAATAACACAATCCCATTCACAATAGCAACACACACACAAAAGAAATACCTTGGCATTTTCCTAGTCAGAGAAGGGAAAGACCTTTCCATGGAAACTACAAAACACTGCTTGAGGAAATCAAAGAAGATACAAACAAATGGAAAAATACTCCATATTCATGGATTGGAAGAATTAAAATTGTCAAGATGTCCATCCTATCCAAGGCAACCTACAGATTTAACTCAACATCCATTAAGTTACCAACATCCTTCTTCTCAGACCTGTAAGCGACAATACAGAAATTCATATGGAAACATACATGACCATGAATAGCCAAAACAATCCTCAGCAAAAGAAAAAAAGCCAAAGGCATCATACTTTCAGACTTTGACTTCCAGATCAAAACCCCAAAAGAACATGCTATAAGAGATAAGATAGACAAGTGGGCCCTCATCAAACTGAAAAGCTCATGCAAAGCAGAAGAAACCATTAAGAGTGGGAAACAGCCAACAGAGTGAGAAAAAATATTTGCCAGCTGTATATCTGCCAAAGGCCTAACATCCAGGATCTACAAGGAATTCAAATTTGCTGAAGGGAAAAACACGAGCAACCCTATTAAAATGTGGGTAAAAGATATGAATAGACACTTCTCAAAAGAAGACATATAAGTAGCCAACAGATACATGAAAAAATACTCACCCTCACTAATCATCAAAGAAATACAAACAAAAACCACACTGAAATACCACTTAACTCCGGTCAGGATGGCCATCATCAATAACTCAAAAAACAACAGATGCTGGAGAGGATGTGGAAAAAGGGAGCACCTATTACACTATTGATGGGTGGGTAAACTAGTACAATTTCTGTGGAAAACAGTTGTTGTACGAGTGGCAATTTCTAAAAGATCTAAAAACTGACCTTCCATGTGACCCAACAGGCTCCCTTCTGGGAATATACCTGGAGGAATTCAAATCATTCTACAAAAAAGATACCTGTGCACGCATGTTTATTCACAATAGCAAAAACATGCAACCAATCGTGCTGCCCATCAAAAGTGAGCTGGATTAAATAAACGTGGGGTTCATATACATGATGGAATATTATGCAGTCATAAAGGACAAAATTACAGATTTTGCAACAACTTGGATGAATTTAGAGTCTATCATACTCAGTGGCCTATCCCAGAAACAAAAAACTGAGTACCACATGCTCTCACTGTAAGTGGACCCTGAATACTTATCATAATACTACATGAAAGGGATTGGCAGTAGTGGGACACTGCCAGGGGAGGGAGGGGACGTACATAACATCCATAAGTGTACCTGATCCCAAACCCAGCAAAGTGGAGACCTTTGAGAGGCCCAAACTTCACCTATACAATAATCACTTATGCACCTAATCTTGAGTTGTATCCCATATATTTAAAATAAACCTTTTTTTGTTTATAAATTTTCAATAATCATTTGATAACCAGATTCCATGACTTAGAAATTATGTTACTCATTATAAATTATAAATCATTTATGAATAACAATTTTGTGTAACTGTCACTCAATCCCACAGGGAACCTTTGGGAGACTGCACAGAAAAATACCCTGAGTTGCTTCATCACGGACAGAGCATTCGGGGATTTGTGCATCACTGTCAGTTAGTGATTGAAAGATGCTCTTGAGAACATAACTCATCAGTATTTCTGACAAATTCACACAGGGCCCTATGCTTTCCAATGGTCAAAGAATTCCTTCAAGGAAAGGGTCATAGGTATTTGCAGTGGAAAATGGTTGGGTTCAAGATCACAGAAACAGTGAATGCAAAGGAAAAATGAATAAAGTACTATCAACACCTGTTCTTCTCCTCCGTCTTTGCATAGGCATCAGTAGAAGGGAAGCAGAGAGTCAAGTCGCTGATTGATCCTCAAAGATCCTGCCTCTCATGCCCACAACACTCACAGCCTCACAAACCAGTATGCACGGAGATGGTCAGTATGAGACTCATTATGTTCTTTATTCCTGTTTCCATCCAAGAAACTTCATACTTTTAGATTATTCCTTATCACCAGGACTCTCATGCCATAAGAATCTTCTAACCAAACACATCTTCTCATTAAACTCTTAAAATCAGCCCAAAGTACTCTCTCATATTTACAGTCAGTCAACAGGGAATCACCCATATCCTAAACTTTTTCTCAGACACTTCTCTTTATGTTCTTGTTCCAAATGAAACCCGCCCCTTGCAGAGCAATGAGGCCTAGTGATATATCTGCATCCTCTGTCTATTCAGGCTCTTACTCTCCTAACTCACTATTTTAGCCTTCTCTCTTCAAAGCTTTAACACTAACTTCCCCCTTCCCATTTCAGCTACTAAAATGATTCCAATTTCACCAAGAAAATAGAGCAATCAAAGGACTTTTCCCACATATTTCTGCTACCACTTCTGCCAGCTTCCCTGTTATGTACATATCTGTTCTTCTTTCTCTCTTGATAACCTGGAAAAACTGTCTTTACTACCAGGCAAGGCCAACTCCTCCACTGAACACAATGTTCTATCTCTTGTCAACAACAACTCAAGACCATCACTGCACCAATTCTACCCTTTTTCTCTCATATCATCTACATCCAACATCTCTAATCTTAAATATATATATATACACAAACATATACATAAATGTAAATACATATATAAAGATGTTATACATATGTGCATATATTGCATGATATACATGCATAACATAGCTACATGCTCTATATTTATATTTATGTGCATATATTATACATATGCATATATAAATATAGATAGTAAAGAATAAAATATATTACCCATATTAAAAATAAAAAAATTAATTTAAAAAAGTCTTGACCTCATATACTCTATGGGCTACTGCCCTACTTTTTTTTCTCTTTTTGGCAAACTCCTTTAAGTGTTGTCTGTATATATTGTCAAGATTTCCTTACTTTCCATTCTCACTTAAACTCAAAGTCATCAGACTTTTAAATACAATCTATTTATGCTTCCTACTTAGCTCTATCAAGATCACATGATAATATTAGAAATGTTAAAAAAAGAACTAGGTTATGCTTGGGTGATATAAGTTGCATGAACTTAACAAAACAATTTTCTGTTCTTGAAATCTTTTCTTTACCTTCTGCCTTTTTGCAACATTAGCTCCAAATATGTTTAATCTCTTCAAACCCTCACTTCACTTCTGTCTGCAACTAGCCTTCCATATTTATAACCCAACTACCAAAATCAGTGACAATCTTTTGGCATTCATGTTACCTAAGCTCCCCGTCATATGATGCTTTTAGCTCATTCTTTTTTCTTGGATTCCAAAAAACCATGCTCCCTAGTATCTTCTCATTTTTTCTAACACCAATTTCTCATGGTCTTTTGCGGTCTGTTTACTAATATCAACCCCCTAAGTATAATCCAGTCTTTCATGCTCCACATTTGCATTATCTGTCCTTTCCTCTCAGTGTACACTGGAAAATTTTCAATCCCAATTTGTCTTTTCCTTTCACTGACTCCCAAATATTCACCTTTTAAATCTTACCTTTTAGCTGAGCTTCTGAGTTAAACTTTTAGTTTTGTATTGAACTTTAAATTCTCTATCCTCTTTCAACATTTAAAAACATAAACTTTCTCTCTCTTTCACATATATAATTATATCTACTCTCTGCCTGGAAATAAGCACTCACCAATCACCCAATCCAGAGTCCAATCATACCACAAATAATTCAAAATTATTGTTTCAAATCTCTCTAGAATTACTTATCTCCTCTTCATTTCAATTACTTTTTATTTACTTAGGCACCCCTTGATTTCCCATAAAAATTATTACAATAGTTTTCTAACTTGCTTTTTTCACTGAAATGAAATCCCCTCATAGCAACCCAAACTGTCTTTTTAGGCTAGTGATCCAGTCCAGCACTCTCTTGTTTTAAATATCCCCAGCTTCCTATGGGTTCTAAAATAAAGTCCAAACTCCTAGCTTTGGAAAGAAAGCAAGGTCTTCCCCAACTCATTCCCTGGCTCCTTTCCCTCATTCCCTCGTTGCTTCTGACCACTCCAACCCTTGTTTTCCATCTTCACACATGTTTGAATGTTGGTCTTTCCCTGCTTGTCCCCAGACCTTTGCACTAGTTTCTGCTTTTATATGAGTGTTCTTCTGAATTCTTCTCCAGATCCAAGTGACTGTTGATTCTTAAGCAAAATGTAAAAAAATTTTCATTGTTTCTGGAAAAGAGGTCAGAATAATGAACCATTTCATTATTTCATGTTTCTGAGCACTGTTTACATATCTCCATTATAGCCTTTACTAAGTCACTGAATTATTATTTATAAATAAATTCAAAATATAAGATCTTCAGATTCAGAAACCACATCCGTATCACCCTTTGACAGAAGGAAAAAACAAGCATGAGTCCTAACTCAACACTGAGTCCTAAAAGCTACGTTTGTAACTTACCTCTACTCTCCACCAATCATGTGATCCAAAGCAAAGCACATAACCTTACCTCTACCCAGTTTCTTCTCTGACAAATGAAGATAATAATTATATTTTCTTTACTGGTTATTTTGAGAATTCTGAGGGATAATATATACAAGGAACCATACATAAGGGTATCTAGATCATGGTATGTAGCCAGCAAATATTGTTTCTCTGCCTTCTTTATTTTATTTTATTTTATTTAAGATGTGGGGTATAATTCAGGATTAGGCATATAAGTGGACATCATACAAGCAAAGTTTGGACCTCCCTTTGGTCCCCACTTTGGTTTGAGATCAGGTACCCTTATTGACATTGTGTCCCCTGCCATCCCACCCCAGCAGTATCCCACTTTCTTATAGAATTATGGCAAATGTTCAGGGTCCACTTATGAGTGAGACCATGCAGTACTCTGTCCTTTATTTCTCTGATAGATCATCCCCGAGTATTATTGACTCTAAATCCATCCAAGTTGCTGTGAAGTCCATATGTTTGTCCTTCTTTATGGCTGCATAATATTCCATTGTGTATATGTACCACATTTTTTTCCAGTCCAGCGATTAGGGAATTATTTTGCTGTCTCCTTTTCTTCCTATTTTTATGCCTAGTTCCAAACGCAGTGTCAGCCCATAAGTAGTGTTACATACAGTAAATGCACATAAGTAAAACTATTTGTTAGATTCAGTGTATACAAACCATCCCAAGACTTAAAGCTTAAAACAATGACAGCTTTTATTCTGTTCACAAATCTGTGATCTGGGCTTGCTGAAGACAGTTGACCTGTGCTCCATTCAGCTTCAGTTATGGCTTGAAGGCTGGGAGGCTTAGATCATTTGAAAATTCTCTTGTAGCCGAGCCTGGTGGCTCAGCCTGTAATCCGCGCTTTGGGAGGCTGAGGTGAGTGGATTGCCTGAGCCCACAGGTTCTAGACCCGCCTGGGCAATTTGGCGAGACCTCATCTCTACAATAACAAAAAAATCAGGCGGGCATGGTAGCACGTTCCAGCTACTCGGGAGACTGAAGCGGAAGGATCGCCAGTACCCAGTGGGTCGAGGCTGCAGTGGCCGGGAGCGTCTACTGCACTCCAGTCTGGGATGAGACTCCAACTCAAAAAAAAAAAAAAAAAAAGGAAGAGAGAAGTCAGTGTCTATGTATCCTACGACTTTGCTTGGAGTTTCTATTAGTTAATCTATGTAAATCACTCCCAAATTTTTATTTCACTAAATATAAGACTGATTTGTCATTTCCAAGTTATTGCAGGATAGCTGGGAGACTTATGGGCAGCCTTTCCTGTGGTATATACATATGCTTGGGAACATAATTATCACAGATTTTTTGCTTTAACAGGTAAACAGTCACAGCTCAAGAAATTTTCATGTAGACAAGTTAAAGAATAAACTATGCCTGATTTTTAAAAATATTCTTTAATTTCTAAATGATGTTTGTGGAAATGAATTCTTATAATGGATATAATGAAAGATGTAACATTTTTCAACCTTTAAAGGATATAAAATCTTAATTGTTGTTAAATTTTCTTCTTCCCTCACCAAATAATTCACTTTCATAAGAGAATTAGAAAAGCACTATGCAATATAATCAATAAAATTATACACAATTCATAGAGTAGAAGGGGGAAAATGAAGATAGAAAGTTCAAATACCAAAGGGTAAGAAATGAACGTTAAGATAGGAATGGACACTCCTTAGCAAGAATACCTGTGAGGTCTTGTGAGGCCAGTTATGGATGCCTGGCAGAGAATTATAATGCTTGAAATTATTAAAGAAATTGAAAAAGAAAGACAGCACCCTTTACTGGGACCCGACTTTGTGATTTCCTCCCCTCAGAGATAGAGATGTTGTTAGGAGACCAGTTGCTAGAAGTGGAGAGGAATTTTGCATGGTTTTTTTTTGCTAAAATAAATCACATACCTAGCTCGGTGTTGTTCGCAGGCATCCACTACAGACGTGTTAGACAAATTGATCAATAGGGACTACTTGTTGAAATGCAGAAAGGGGGAGGACAGCAATATGGATGATTTGCAAGGGAATGCTGCTCCCCAGTCTGAGCCACATAGTGCCGCTGTGGCTCATTGGGTCACCTCATTGTGTGGTTCCCAGGTGGCTTTGTGAGTTGGAGTTCCAGGCGTGACTATCCTCTTCTTGAGGACCTGCACCCTGGGTGTCTCTCTCCCTTTTGTCAGGTTGGGTGCTGAGCACAGGGTAGGTGTGTGGTTAGTAGGAGGTGATTGATTTGGTTGGCTGAATTGTCCTGAAATTTTCTTGTAAAAAATGAAATGACTAACTGGGGAATTTTTTAAGCAGTTTTATTTCCAAGAGATTTGCTTATTTTAGTAAATGTCTTCAGCACAATTATGATACAAGAAAGTTTAAATTGTCCTAGTTTCTCTTCATCTGTAAACAGGAAGTGGTGACCCCCTGTGTGACTTTACTGGAATGGTTAGTCCCAGCGTCTGATGTCAACACAGCATTCAAGAGTGTCTCAGCAGATCCTCCTTGTCTGTTCAGTGGCCTTATCAGAAAGTCAAGTGGTCCTTTAATCTCACACCCTCTTTGAGCAACAGTGTGAAATAGTTGTTTCTCTTTTAGATCTTCTATGTCTCTGGATAGACTAGGTTTGGTAGAATCCCCAAAGAAAGCAGCCTGGGGTATTACAGTCCTGTACATTTTTCCCTTGCAGAGTATCATTTTTAGGGCAGGACTGTAAAGTTTTAATGCACCTATAATGTGATCTGTAAAGAAAGACTTATAAAAAAGTATCTTAGGATCCATACATGGTCACATGGTCAGAAGTCACTGATAACCGAAATAATCACTTTCTTTTTCATCCAGTAGAAGTCTAAAGGAATCCTGGGCAAATGTGGACATTCTTAAGTTTTTTGGTTTGTTTGTTTTTTTTGAGTTGGAGTCTCCCTCTGTCGGGGGTGGGGGGGAAGTAACCACAGGTCATCAGGCTAGAGTTAAGGAAAAAGCATTGATGAGCTTGAGTTGGTAGACTTTATTCCCCTTACTGAAATGATGAGAGTGGGGGAAGAGGTGAGGGTCACTTTTGTTTTATTTGTATTCTAGCATGTGGTACAATGCCTGTAGGTATTCAGAAGATAATTGTGGAATGAATGAATGGCTTTGGCTTTGGAAAGTGTTTCTAGTAACCTTCCCTGAAGCAGATTTTGATTTAGAAAGCACTCCCTCTAGTAGTGGAACATTTCTGATTTTACAGTGACGAGCACTCTCTAAAAGACTGGCCTTGGCGGAAAAGTCTAAGGAGGCATTGACAGAAGCAATGAACCTTGCCAGTCAGAACATCAGCAGGCTTCAGGTGAGTTCATGAGTGTTATCTAAGCAGTTTTTATGCTTTTCCATTAAGAGTTCTTGGGCAGCCAAGTCATCATTTCCTTTCCAAAGTAGTTGCATTTGATCTCTACATAGGTTTTTTAAAAATAACCATTTTGCCAGATGCAGTGGCTCAGGCCTGTGATCCCATCACTTTGAGAGGCCGAGGCAAGAGGATTGCCTGAGTCTAGGGGCTTGAGACCTGCCTGGGCAACTTGGCAAGACCTCTTCTCTACCACAACTCTAGAAAAACTCGCTGGGTATGGTGATGCACGCCTGTAGTTCCAGCTGCTTGGAAGGCTAAGGTGGAAGGATCATCTGAGCCCAGCAGGTAGAAGCTGTGGTGGCCGGGAGTGGCCACTGCACTCCAGTCTGGGCGACAGAGTGAGACTCCAACTCAAAAAAACCAAAAAAACCCATTTTATTTCTAACTCATTTTAGAGCAACATCTTATGTCAGGCAAATGTGGTTGTGTTGTTTTCTTCTCTGACTTGATTTTGACTTTAAATCACTCCATAGTCAAGTATTTGCTTAAATATCACTTGCCCATAATTCTTCCTTCCTTTCCCCTGCATTGTAAAGACTCGCTACGGGGGCCTATAGTTTTGTTCTACACACATCACCCTGTTCCTTTTTCCTTTTTCATAAAACTGACCTAGACTGAGAGGCTGCAAAATATTCTTCCTTACTCACTACTGGTTTGAAACTCTTGTTTTTAGAAAGTGTCTATTTTTTTTTTTTTTTTTGAGTAGGAGATCTTACTCTGTCACTCAGGCTGGAGGTGGTGGAATGATCACAGCTCCCTGCAGCATTGGGCTCAAGCAATCCTTTTGCCTCAGCCTCCTGAATAGTTAGGACAACAGGCTCACACTACCACGCTTAGCTTATTTTTTTATTTTTTGTAGAAATGAAGTCTCACTATGTTTCCTAGGCTGGTCTCGAACTTCTGGGCTCAAGTGATCATCCTGCTTCAGCCTCCCAAAGTGCTGGGATTACAGACATGAGCAATTGCGCCCAGCCACAAAGCCCCTATTCACAAAAACATGATACCAGGCAAGGAAAAAATTTATCAGTATAGCAACACCCACTTCCTTCTTGTTCCAGATGAGGTTACCAGGTTAGTTAGAAGCACAGGCTTAGATCTTAGGGGGCAGTAGAGAGCAAGAGAGGTGGGAAGAGAGATGAAAGGTGCTTTTTCCTGGGAAGGTGCTGTTATGGACTATGGACCCTGAAGTGTCGGGTGATGGGAATGGTTGGAGGCCTTGCCTAAGGCTTGGGAAAACCTAAGGGGATTTGGAAAGACTATGTAGCTTTTCTTACACTTTTATACCTGGCATAGAAAGAAACTCTTACTTTTTTGCAAAGAAATTATGAACATATTTTGAAGACTAAGAAAACTTTTTCTCCTATTTTTTTAAAAAACTTTTTTCTCTTGACTGGGTGTGGTGGCTCAAGCCTTTGAGAGGCCAAGGTAAGGGAATTGCCTGAGCCCATGGGTTTGTTAGAATAGCCTGGGCAACTTGACAAGACATCATCTCTACAATAAATCAAAAAACTAGCAGGGTGTGGAAGTGCACACCTGTAGTTCCAGCTACTTGAAAGGCTTAGGTGGAAGGATTGCCTGAACCCAGCAGGTTGATGCTGGGGTGGCCGTGAGCATGTGTGCCACTGCACTCCAGCATGGGCGATGGAGTGAGACTCCAACTTAAAAACAAAAACAAAAAAACTTTTTTCTCTTGTTAGGTTTGTGCCTTAACCTTCATGTTACTGGATCAGATAGACTATATTAATAGGTTGTTTTTCCAAATTAAAAAAAAATTTAATTGATAGATAATAGTTGTACATATCTGAGGGATACATGTGATACTTTGATCATATACATAATGTGTAATGATCAAATCAGGATAAGGGGATATCCATCACCTCAAACATTTATCTTTATGCTGGGAACACTATGTTCTCCTAACTGTTTTGAAATAGACAATACATTTTTATTAATTATAATTTCCCTACTCCGAGTTTTTTTATGCATTAAAAAAGCTTCAGAGTGGCATGACTAGTAGGGTTTTGATTTTTCTCTTTTTCTTTCCTCCCCTTTTCCTTTGTAATTTAGGATGAGCTGACAAATACCAAGAGGACTTATGAGGATCAGTTAAGTATGATAAGTGACCACTTGTGCAGCATGAACGAGACACTGTCTAAACAGAGAGAAGAGATCGACACTATAAAGATGTCCAGTAAGGTATGTGAGGCATTCCGTGTAGCTTTGGGCTTGCTCACAACATGGTGAATGGGTTCCAAGAACAAGCATTCCAGAGAAGAACCAGCGAAAGCTGTGTTGCCATTTATGGACTATCCTGGAAGTCCTGCAGCACCCCTTCTACCATATTCTGTCAGTCAGAAGTGAATAACTAAGGCTGACCTATATTCAAGAAGAGGGGAATTAGACTTTATCTCTTCATGGAAATGTCAAATAATTTGTAGCTTAAAAATTACACCAGTGTTAGCATCTATACCTGGATGGTGTGTCGAGTATAGATGTGAGCTTATTTGAGAACTTCAGGGACCCTACATGTGAATTAGGGATCTTGTAAGGTAAAAGGGAAAACAAAACAAAAACAAATAATAAAACTAGACCTGAATTCCAAAGACCTGAGTACCAATTCTAGATGTGCTCAGCTAAAATCTAACTGTAAATTAACTACAAACAAGTCATTTAATTTTTGAGCCTCAGTTTTTCCATCTATAAAATGAAGATAATGATCATTATGGTGCCAATCTGATAAACCTTTGAAATGAGAAGCAGTAACTCATGTAAAGCTATTACAAATGCTACAACATAGATAAAAGACTGCTATTTGATGGGGATTGAAAGAGCAAAATGGCCCTCATTTGACATAGCAATTGCAATTATGCTCTTCATCAGATTTGCTTTAACCTCTTGGCAGTAAAAACTCTTTGTTCTTTAATTTTTCACTGATAAAAATGGACTTTAATAAATGCCACCAGTGTCATCTAGATACAATGAAAAATATCAGGCTCTTAAAGCAAGGTGTTCTGCAAGTATCCATTGCATCATTATGTATACCAGAACAATGATAAGCCAGTCATGTAATTAATAAGTCAAGAAAGTAATAGCAATTACATTACACAATCTAAGTTTTTTCTGTTTTAAAAAATCTAAATTTATGAAAATGTCAAAGAACATCAAAGAAAAGATCTGATATTTAAACTACCAAGAATTCCAATACCAAATATACTAAACAAAAAGGATAAAGGATAGCTAATGTGCACATTCTGAACTATATATTTTTATCCTTTAAAAAAAAAAAACAGGATTTATTGAGAAGACAGAAAAGCTCCCACAGTGGGAGGGGACCTGAGGGGGTTGCCCCGTTTTTAAATTTTTGTTTAATAATATCTTGCACACCTAGCTCCTTTTCTTAAACCAATTTAAATCATCCCATGATATTTCCATTATACTGTAGTATGCCCGTTCAATCATCTTTATCTGAAATTCTTCATCCTTCAATCTGTAATACACTTGGTTATTTTTACACTCCTTTGTCTATCCATATGCATTCATATGATAGGGTTCTAGAAGTAGGGAGTTAATTGAAACATTTATGGATCTACAAAGGAAGTCATTCTATGTATTTGGATATCCAAACATAAAATGCCTCTTCAACAGAAGACATGGTGGACAAAGTTTAAGAGAAGTTATAACAGCCCAGGATGAGATATTTCAAACATATAACAAGCAGATAATTTGAATTCAAGCTATGTGACATATTACCAAAAATAAATGATAAAAGAAAAACAAGAACAGATCAAATGAGTAAGAAATACAAACAAGAAATTTATAGAAAAAAACCTAAATTGCCAGTAAACACAGAGAAATATGCTCAATATTACTAAAAGCAAGGACTTACGCAAAAGCAGTCAAGAAATTCCATTTCACACTTATTAAATGACCCAAGTTCTAAACTCTGACAATACTTGACAAAACTAAGTTTTTCCAGAGCTGCAAAAACTGAAAGCCCTTATGATACAGTGCTTCCTTCTAGCTTGCAATATTACATAATGAAAAGTAAGAATAAAAATATGCCATTTAAAATAAATTAATATTTTTAGAAATAGCTCTTACTAGTAGCTACGTTTGTTATCATCATTTACTCAATTGTAAAAGATACATAGAGTACATTCTATATGACACAATCCCCATTAGATGCCACCTAGGTCTAATATAAGATTGACCTTAAGAGTGAGGAAATAGATAGATAGGAATCTCTAAAATGTGAAGCACAAAATAGGTATTCAATAAAAATTTCAATGCTATTGTACACAAGTCAGTTTGTGATCACTTACGAAACAACACAGTGTATAAGTATGTAAATTGGGGATTAGACTGAGTCCTATTTCCAATCCTGTCCTATAGGATAAATTCTTTACAAAAATGGGGTTCTTGCAGCTTGGAACATAATTTCCAATGACAGTTTTAAATATGAATTCACAACGTGTGATATCTCAACTTTTATAGAACTGAAATCATGTGCTCTGGAAAAATATGTTAGCCAACTCAAAAAAAGCACTTTAAGTGAACGGAATGATTTTGATGCCACAGATACTGAATAGAAAGTTGTGAAATGAGAGAGTGGAATAAGGCAATAATTCTAAATTAATTTGTTATATAATGTTACAGTACATAAGTATTTAAATTAATTTTTAAAATATCTACTTCACCAAAAGTGGAAAAACATTAAAAAAATTTTTTTACATACATGTACTTTCCAACTGGGAAAGTAGATGGTAGTCTTAAATGTTGGCATATATTCAGACACAGAGTGTATGTCTCACCTTCTTTAACATTCTTTGGTGTCTCCTGATTGCTAACAGGACAAAGTTCAAGCCACTTAGGAAAACATGCAAGGCTTCTAGAAGCTGACTTTTACCTCGCTCTCCTGCTTATATACTTTTCTTTCCCTTTAGGTTCAGCAGTATAGAAGGCTAGACTCTCTCTCTCCCTAGTTCTTTGATCTGTCTTATCTTCTGGTCCAAGGCACTTCAAAGCTTTAATTCCTGTCATGCCTCCTATTTGAAAAATCCCTGAACAGAACGATTTACCACCTCCTTCTTTTCTCACAAACCATCTTTTTCATATCTTTTACTTAGTACTATATTATAATTTCCTCTAAAAATCTAATACGGTGAATAATAGTACAAGCTTCAGAGTCAAACAGGCAAAAATTAGCATTCAAATTTTGTGACTTAAAGGCTGTGTGACCCTTGTCTATTTACTTATCTGATTGTAAATTGGAGATAATAAAACTTACTAATGTGGTATTACGAGGTTTAAATTAATTTCAAAAAGAATGGAGACCACTCACATCACTAAGTAAGAACCAGTAAATAAATGGTAGATACTATTATCGTTTATTTTTGCTGGTATTTTTAATATCCACATTTTTTTCTTTTCTCCCTACACTGTGTAAGATCTTTAGAACAACTTTTTTTTTCTGCATTACCTAAAGTTAATGTTCTGATTGGAATATACTATATGCTTGAACGAATAAATAAATGAATACGTATGACCTCTAGAAATGAACAAAATAAGCCGGGCTCGGTGGCTCAGCCTGTAATTCCCCGCCTTTGGGAGGCTGAGGTGAGTGGATTGCCTGAGCCCGAGGGTTCAAGACCCGCCTGGGCAGCGAAACCTCATCTCTACAATAAATCAAAAAATCAGCCAGGCGTGGTAGCGCATGCCTGTAATTCTGGCTACTCGGAAGGCTGAGGTGGAAGGATCGCCGGAGCCCAGCAGGCGAGGCTGCGGTGGCCGGGAGCAGCCACTGCACTCCAGTCTGGGCGACCGAGTGAGACTCCAACTTAAAAAAAAAAAAAAAGAAATGAACAAAATACTTTAAGTATGGTTTGTCTTATGCTGAGTATTAAAGAATTATCGATTTTCTTTTTTCCAAAAACTATCTGTAGCACAATCAACATACTCTTTTAGGGGAACAGAAAAAAACCCCTTTTGTTGTTTCACTGGGTACTATTGCTGAGCAAAATTTTACATAATCTAAAGAGTAGAAGTTGTTTGCACATGCAAATCTTAAATTTTATTTGATGTATCTTTTTAATGAAAATCTGAGATTGAGCTGTTACAAGTAGTGAATACCTCAGAGTTCATTAGGTTGGTGGCTTTCCAACTGTTCTAATACTTGGATACAGACTCTTAGGAATCTTGAATGGGGAAACAAGTGTTTCAATCTCAGGAGCTACCAGTCACAGGACAGGCTAAGGAAGGGGTACTTTTGATAAACTAGGTATTACCTAATGATTCTGGAACAAATGGATCAAATAAGAGCTCAGAAGGACTGATGATAAAGAAAAAAAAAGAGAGGGACAACTTCCAAGTCCAAATGCCTGTTTCGCAGCATTTTATTTAAAAGGTTTCAACTATGGCATTCATGATGTTGATATTGACTTATTTGAATGGGTTTAAAGTACTGGAAGACTTTCTCCTTCTTAGGTGGCCAAATTATTGAACAGTCTAGTTTAATTCTGGTAAACATTTTCCTAGTGAGGATTGCTAATACTCCCAATGGACAAACTGAAGAAACCACTGAAGGCCAGATAGATATGCTACTGTAAATAAATTGACATTGCCGTTTATCACTAGTCCCTTGAGAGTTTAGTCAGCATTGAATCCGCAGAGCCTTATAAGCCTTGGTAGAGCTCAGAAAAATTGAATTTCGGTATCTATAAGACTGAGTTGTCCTTGAAGTTGAAACACAAAACAAAACCAACAGTCTTCTTTGCAGTCAACTTCCGCTTCTCTTCCATTTTAAGGAAATCACACACATCATTGTCTTCATCATTCTGCCTTAATTAAATGAATGTTACTACTGAGAATACATCTACCATATACATGACTTGCAATGCCAAGCTCCTTAACAAAATGCCTGGTTTCTACAGTGAGCTGGTCCAAATGTGTCCAAGTCCAGGTACTCAAGGACAAACATTACAATAGAAATTATCTTAAGAGAATTAAGATTTTGGGAAGAGAAATGACCTCCATCTTCACCATTCTATTAGTATCCTATGAAATCAAATGTGTCCCATCCTCCCAGATTTTAACAGTAAAAAGTAAACGCTACAGATTGTTTTTGTTTCTATTATTAGTCAATTTGCCTCAAATCTTTTCCAGAGACTAAGATAATGAAGACTTGTTTTGTTTTCTCAGCAGCCAATCACATTTACAGCCCAGGCTGTGACCTCTTCACCAGACCTTATTCTCAATTCTCAATAATATTATTCATTATTGCCCCAAGGTAGATGTACCACCACAAGTACTATTATAAAGGTACAACAGGACAATTTCTCAAAACATTTCTGAAATGCATTTCCATTTATTATTTTTTATTTTAAAAATCTTATTCCATTCATTTATAAAATGAATAACTCCACAATGAAGTTCTAAGTTTTCCAAACAAACAGATTTTAGATAAAGTCACTATCAAATTACATCCTTTTAAATGCTATAAAATGATTTATCCTTCTTATCAGGGGAACCTTTCTTTTGTAATCAGAAATTCTAACAAAGAATTCCTGTGAAGGTGATACTATATGTATCACTAGAGCGTACTGCTTGCTGTTAGGGGTCTTATCTAAAGCTCTGTTTCACCATGCCCAAATCATCTTACCCCTAATGAGAACAGTATGAATAGTCAGTGTGTCCCATTTCACAGGTGTGAAACTGATCTCCTTTTGGAAGTAGCTCCACTGTTCTAATTTCTCAGATTGATGGCCTAGAAAAACAAACTTGCCTGCAATATAGCTTAATGTCAAATTAGCATATGGCATAACATATGGAATGACAGCTAGATGACTGGTTTCTCCGTCCTGAGAAGGTACCAAAAAAATATTTTCAGAAAAGACACATCTCTCATTGAGAAGGCAGCTGCCCAACACACAATTGTCTCCCAGTAGACTGGTACTGGCAAAGGCAACTGTCTTGACTAAAAAGAACACTGCCAAGAAACTAACCTTAGGGGGACTGGAAGAGAACAGAGTATGATATTTACATTTCTTTGAAGTCTCTTTCAAGTTTTGAAAACCACTCCTAAAAATATTCAACTATGACTAGAAATATATTTTCTATTTTCTTAGAATGGTTCTGAGGCAGGAGAGTCACTGAAAAAGTTATATTCACTCTTGTGCATCCTATATTTTCTAATTTTTTTTTGCATAGCCTAACTAAAATAAAGCAATTCAACACATTAGCAATATTAAATAGATGCATTTAGGTTTGCTTTTTTTTCTTTCCCAATTTAGTAGTTTAGGATTTTTGTTTTGAAAACCATGGTAAACCCACAGTATATTTAGGTATCCTATACATTCTGAAGAGGGAGCACTAATCCTTTTTATTCTTTCTTTAATGTGTAACTATTACTAAGTATTTCAACATCACACCCTTTACCACACAACTGTCAGTAAGAATATTTTGAAGATATGGTCTTATCCTTTATGGGTGGCAAGCTGTCTCATACCTTTGTGTTTCAATCAACTTATAAAATCTCACCAACCAGAAATCTCATTCTACCTCAAAGAAACAAATTTTAATGTGTTAAATATAATCCAGCATAGAGACAACCTAGAGAAAAAGCACAAATACAAACAATTCTAATGTGTAGACATAATGTAGTGGGGATTACCAAAGAACATTTCAGAAGTTCTAGTCTCCATGAGCCTTTAATAATACTCCTATAGTAGGGATCAATGACCTTCCTTGTAAGCCTTTTACTAACACTCTAGTTAACATAAACTTGTTTTAGAGGACTTCTGTTCTTTTATTATTATTATTTTTTGACTTCTGTCCTTTGACTCTAAATAATGACTTATTTCCACAGAATCTAATTAATATTTACAACTCTAATTGCCTTCATGGATAAACTTGTTTTTTCAGTCGGCACAATCTTCATTCTTCCTTCTCACTAAAGCCTAACTTCACTTAACACAATATTCTATAGTTCAACCACCACATTTTAGTCATTGTCAATTACCCACTGCCTGGCTCCGTACATGTAACAGAGTAGAGGTTCATTTTATGTGTATTGACTGATATTGAACCTTAGTGTCTAATCCCTTCCAATTGTTTCAATATATGTTCAACTTCATATTCTCTCATTTTTTCTCAACTAGTCAGGACTCTTAAGAAAGGATATTTCATCTATATACTGAGCACTCTAAACTAATGTCATTGTCAGTCCCTATGTTCTCCTCAGCAATCACTAACCAAGGTGATTTCTGTCCATTTTCTCTTCTTTCACTCTAAAGCTGTGATATAGTGGCCAGGGATGCAACAAAATTTTGATTTCACACATATTTGGATTCAGACACACTTAGCTCAAATTCTAACGCTGCTACTTGTTAACTATTTGGGTTTCCTTAAATTACATAAGCTCTCTGAACCTCAATTTCCTAATCTGTAAAATCAGAGTATTATCTTCAGTTTTGGAGTCTTTATGAGAATCATAGAGTCATATTACAAGGATATTTAACTTACTCAAAGTGAAATACCTTGGTAGGAGAAAGAGAGAATATTGTAAATGGAAAGAATGATCCAGACTTACTTCTACCCAGTAAGTTTCTGCACTGGAGTAAGCATGAAATGAGAGATGTAAATCTGCTGCTCTCCTAGCCAAAGATAAATATTTTTCATGCAACGTAGTTCCAAAATGCAAGCTGCCAATTTCAAACAGAACTAGCAATCTGTTGCAGTGCTGAAGGAAAAGCTGGTTGCATTTCATTGAATGGAAAGCACTCTGTGTCCTTCCTTAGAAATTCTCAGAGTATATGAAATATTCACCATGCTGACTGATTTTAGAATCTAATATTAGTGAATGACATAATTTTGTTCTATTATACAATAGTGCCTATAAATTGCCTTGCTTATCACCTCTCATACATTAATGACACTCAATCACACTGGGGATTATTACTCATTGTTTTACTACTACAGTAAAGTAACCACAACTTCTAGGTACTATAGCTTCTTGATGGATTTCCATGTTCCTTATAGTGGTGCTTCCAAACTTTCCACTTCTCTGAAGTTCATGTTCATTTTTCCTTCTTGATTTGTAGCAAATACTCAATATTCATTGCCACTCTTCAACTTGAAGTAATCCAACATGAATATACCATTTTTCCATATCTAAGCACCCCTTTATATTTAAACCTCCTGTCTTACTTTGGCCAGTGTCTGAAAAAAAACTTCAGCTTGTCCAACATAAGGTTGTCTGTGAAATCTGTGTCTAGATCTCATCCACCTACACCTTCTCAACGGCTTTGTTTTACTCACTTCCATAATTTGATCTACATTGTCTTTTTTATCATTTGAAGCCATCATCAGGTTTTCTCAGTACTAACAACAAATGTTCTTCAATCTTGCTTAGAATGAAGGGATGGCAGCTGGGCTATTAACCTATTGTCCCTCCCTTGGGCAGAAGGAAGGAATTCCCTTGGAGAAGAAATCTGGTCCAAAAAAATAAATACCCTGTGCAAATCTCCTTGTACACACACTAACCAGACTTCCTGGTAGTATTTATTAAAATACTTTTAGAAAAATATATGTAAGGATATATGTATTCTCACTTATTTGGAATTATTCTACTTTGGTTTGCTGGAATTCATCTATCTCAGAGTGTAGAATTATTAGAGTAAATAATGGAGATGTTTTGTGATCAAAATGTTTTGTGTGAATGATGTCATGCATACATAACTCATGTATCCCATATTAACATACAAACATGTCTGGGCTAGAATGAGTTTTAGTGGAGAAACTACAAATTTTAAAAACTGTATTAAAGGTTTTTAGATTTCTTCATTTATCTCCCCTGTGGCTTTTGACTACTCACAGCTTTAAATCAGAGGTCAAAAAACTAACAACCTAGGAGTTAAAGAGTTGTTAAATAAAATACTGAAGAAAAAAATGTATGACACAGATCATTTTTGGCCTGCAAAGCCTAAAATCTTTGCTGTCTAGTCATTTATTTAAAACATTACCAGTGTCTGCTTTTAAAAAACTTTTAAAAAAAAGTTTAGTCTATGAGTAAGAATTCTGAATTTAGTGAGTCTGACTTGCTAATTGACCCTTTATGCTATCACACATGGTATCCTAATTAAACTTCTTGAAACAGCAGCACAAATCAGCACCACACATCCAATATTCCTATAAAAGTGATAATTATCTTATCCACCCAGGAATAGATCCACTCATACATATTTGATTTTGAACAAAGATGCTAAAGCACTCAGTAGAGAAAGAAACATCTTTTCAATAGCAGGACTGGAATAGTGTGATGGTTAATTTTGTCAACTTGAGTGAGCAATGGGTACCCAGACACATGTCAAACATTATTCTAGGTACACCTGTAAGAATGTTTCTGTATGAGACAAACATTTAAATCATGGACTGCATAAACCAGATTACCCTTCTTAATGTGATTGAAGACCTCAATAGGACTATGAGGCTGAATAAGAGGGACATCTGCCTGATTGGCTGCTGAGGTAAGAAATAAGTGTGTTTCTCCTTCTTTGAACTGCAACGTACACCATTGGCTCTTCTGTTTCTCAGGCCTTCAGTTTCAAACTGAAACAACACCATCAGCTCTCCTGGGTCTTGGACTTACTGATTATAGATCTTGGGACATCATTGCCCCCATAATTGTATGAGCCAATTCCTTACAACAAATGTCTGTCTGTCTCTCTCTCTCTCTCTCTTATCTATCAATCTATGTTCTATCTGTCATCTCTCTATCCTTTAGGTTGTGTTTCTTTGAAGAACCCTGACTAATACAAACTGATATTCTTTGAAAAAAATATACCTCAACTCTACATTAAGCAATACACAGAATATATATCACAATGGACCATAAACCTCAACATAAAAGCTCAAGGGTAAACCTATGAGTACAATACTTAAGGTTTTAGTGACTTGGGATGATAAACGTTTCTAGAGAAGACACAGAAGGTAATAGCCATAAATAATACATAAATTAAATGTTCATCAAAATGTAAAACTTGACACCATGAGGCCAGATGTGGTGCTCATGCCAATAATCTCAGCACTTCAGGAGGCCAAGGTGAGAGGATTGCCTGAGCTCACAGGTTTGAGACCAGCCTGTGCAGCTTGGTGAGACCTCGTGTCTACAGTAAATCAAAAAATTAACCAGGTGTGGTGGCGTGTGCCTGTAGTTCCAGCTACTCAGAAGGCTGAAGTGAAAGAATCTCCTTAGCCCAGCAAATCGAGGCTGCTGTGGCCATGAGCATGCCACTGTACTCCAGCCTGGATGATAGAGTGAGACCCTGACTCAAAAAAAAAAAAAAAGTACCACAGAGAAAATGAATAGACATAATTTAGGCAGGGAAAAAATATATATGTTGAACACATATCTTAGAAAGTACCAGTATCCAAGAAATATAAAGAATATCTATGCCCATAATAAAAAGATTACATAATTTAAAAATGGGACATTTTAATAGACACATCATAAAAGGAGGCACAGATATACCTTAAAACTACTATATTTAGTTCCAGACCACTGCAAAAGAGTGAATATTATAATAAAGTAAACCACACATTTTTTATTTCCCAGTGCATGTAAAAGTTATGTTTATATTATACTATAGTCTATTAAGTGAGTAATAGCATTATGTCAAAAAAAATGTACAAACCTTAATTTTTTAAATATTGCAAAAAATGCTAATGATCAAGTCAGCCTTTTGGTGAATCAATTTTTTTTTTTTTTTTTTTTGCAGTGGAGGGTCATGTTGATATCTGCTGACCAGTCTGCTAACACACCATCCATGCAGCAGCCCATGGATCAAGAAGTAATTTTAACTTTCAAGTCTTATCATTTAGGACATTTTGAAACTCTAGCTACCATAGATCATGAATTATTTGACAGATCTGGGAAAAATACATTGAAAATCTTCTGACAATAATTTACCATTCTAGATATCACTAAGAACATTTTTGATTCGTGGGAAGTCAAAACAACATGATCAGGATTTTTTAAGAAGTTGATTTGAAACCTCATGAATGACTTTGAGGTGTTTAGGACTTCAGTGGAAGAAGTAACTGCAGATGTTGTGGAAATAGCAAGAAACTAGAATTAGAAGTAGAGCCTGAAGATGGAACTAAATTGCTGTAAATGCATAATAAAGTATCAATTGATGAGAAGTTGCTACTTATGGATGAGCAAAAAAAGTATTTCTTAAGTTGAAACTTACTCCTGGTCAGGATCCTACAAATACTGTCAAAATAACAGCAAAGGGCTTGGAATAAAACATAAACTTAGTGGAAAAAGCAGTGATAGGGTTTGAGAGGATGGAGACCAGTTTGGAAAGCAGTTCTACTGTAGGAAAAGTGCTATCAAACAAGATCACATGTTACAGAGAAACATTTCACGAAAGGTGATGTCAGTTGATGTGGCAAACTTCACTACTGCTTGCTGCAGTTACTTCATCACACTTGCTTTTTTTTTATGCATTTTTATTCACCTTGCATTTTTATTTTATGAACATGGCTTGTTTTTGTACAATCTCATAAATCAACCTCTGCATCTTCTTTACCTCTTTCAGCTTTCACTGAAATTAAAAGAGTTGTGGCATTTATCTGGATTAGGCTTTGGCTTATGAGAATGTTGTGGCTGGTTTGATCTTCTATCCAGACCTCTCAAACTTTCCCCTTATCGGTTATAAGACTGTTTTGTTATCTTATCATTCATAGACTCACTGGAGCAGCACTTTTAATTTCCCTCAAGAATTTGTCCTTTGCATTCACAAGAGGCCTAACCCACAGTCTATCTCAGCTTTGACATGTCCTCCTCACTAAGCTTAATCATCATCATCGTTAGGTGAGAGACATGTGACTCTTTTTTAAATTGAACACCTAGAGGCCACTGTCAGGTTATGAATTGTCTTAATTTTAATATTGTGTCTCAGGGAATGAGGGATACCCAAGACGAAGGAAAGAGCCAATTGGTGGACCAATCAAAGCATACACATTATTTATTGTTTGCCGTCTTTCATGGGTACAGCTCATGGTACCCCAGAACAATACAACAGTAACATCAAAGTCACTAATTACAGATCACCATATAATCTGACATAATAATAATAGAAAAGTTTTAAATATTGCAAGATTTACCCAGATGCAACACAGAGAGTGAGTACATGCTGTTTTTTAGAAATAATGCTAATACATTTGTTCAATGCAGGGTTGCTACAAACATTCAATTTGTAAAAATTTCATTATCTATGAAGTGCAATAGAATGCAATACGCCTTATCTGAATGACCAATAAGCACATAAGAAGGTATCAACATAATTCTGATAAAAAATTCACATTGAATTCATAATTAAATTCTATTACATATTCAGGAAAATGACTCAAATTTTAAAAGACTGATAACAACAAATAGGGATGAGAATGTGGAGCAACTGGGTGTATTAGTACAGTGTTGGTGGAAGGGCAAAATGGTACAAGCACTTTAAACATCTGGCATTCTCCTCTAAAATTAAATATACACTTATGACCCAGTTATATGGCCCCACATTATTATCTAAGAGAAAATAAAATACATATCCACAAAAAATCTTGTATAACTTTATAATAGCTTTTTTGATAATATCCAAAAACTAGAAACAACTCTGCTTTCTATCAATAAGATATTTGGTAAATAATCTGTAATGTATTCATACAATGAGATATCATTCCATATTTAAAGAGTTGAACAACTGAAAATTACAACATAAATAAATCTTTTTTTTTTTTTTTTTTGAGTTAGAGTCTCACTCTGTTGCCCAGATTGAAGTGCAATAGCACACTCATGGCCACCCCAGCATCAACCTGCTATGCTCTGGCGATCCTTCTACCTCACCCTTTCCAGTAGCATGGTAGGCACACCCAACCATGCTCGGGTAATTTTTTATTATTGTAGAGATGAGGTCTCACCAAGTTGCCCAGCTGGTCGAATCTGCGGACTCAGGCAATTCACTTACCTCATCCTCCCAAGGTGCTAGGAATACAGGCTGAGCCACCAAGTCTAGCCCATAAATAAATCTTAACAACATTCTACACAGTGAAAGAAGCTTTACACAAAAGAGTATATTTTGTATTTTTCCACTTATGTGAAATTCTAGATCAGATGACACTAACTGATGGTAGAAATGCATTAGAACAATGGTTTGCAGAGACCAGAATTGGGGTTAACTCAAAAGAAGCATGAGGGAAATTTCTGGTATGAAAATAATGTTCTGTATCTTGATTAAGGCTTGGCTTACACAGGGATATGCATTTGCCATTTTCACTGAATTGCACACTTTAGATTCGTGTATTTCATTATTTGGAAATCTTACATAAAATACAAAAAATTTGAACTCAGAATGACATTGAATATGGTAAAATATTAGGAAGTTCATGGCTCTCTATAATTCAATTTTAAATGGATCAAAATTAAGGCAGTTGGATAGATAAATAACAATAGAATCTTATATGTATTTGGTATAACAAATACAATAAAATGTCAAGAAGTAAGTATACAGATGTTATAGACTTAATGATTGTGTTCCTTCTAAAATTCATAAGTTGATTCCCTAACCCCATTTGTAGATATTTGTAGACAGGACCTATAAGGAAGTATAGTTTCCCTCCCTCTGTCACTTTGAGGTCATTTGAGCATACAGCATACATACAGTGAGATGGTGGTCACCTACAAAGCAAGAAGAGTTCTCACCAGAAAGCAAATCCTATTATACCCCAAATCATGGACTTCCCAGTCTCCAGAACTATGATAAACAATATTTTATTGTTTAAGCAACCCAGTCTGTGTTATTATTTTATCATAGCCCTAACAGATTAATGTAATAGGTGTTCATTATATTCTTTCAATTCTGTTAACTCTGTTATTTCAACATTATAATTATTTCAACTCTGTTATATATTTGGAAATTTTAATATGAAAACTACTAAAAATAAACTAGCAATTTAAATGGAGATAATTACTTAAAACATTACCTTGGGAATCATAAGGAATTAAATTCTAACTGTAACTCAGCAACTTCCTAGTTGAATGAAATAATAATTATGGTATGAAACCCATCTTAGCCTTCTTTACTCATCTGTAAAATGGGGATTATAATAAAACACTTCTCTCTAGGTTTGATGTAAGCATGTAGTAAAATATTATATATGCTAGTACTTAGCACAATGCCAGTTGCCTGCTAAGAGCTCAGTCAATTAACATTTGCCACTAATAACACTTTCTTTACCGTTACCCTGCAGGTTTTTCATATTACCTTGTTGAGTTTTACTAGCACCCCTAAAATAAAAGATAAAAAAATATGTAAATTACCAATTTCATCTTTCAAGCACATACAAAGTATCAGGTCAATATGAACTCCTTTTTTATCTCTTTTCTTCAATGTTTTAGTACAAGGGGGACCCCAAAAAACCCAGAATTATATTTTTGGAGGGTAGGCTCCTTATAACATAGGCTTTCCCCACTAAGTGTCCTAGAAACCCATCATTTTGTTTTTTTGCTTTGTTTTAGTTTTAGTTGTTGTTGCTGTTGTTGTTGTTAATTTGTTTGTTTAGATCCAGGGGGTGCACATGTATATTCACTACATGGACAAATTGTGTAGTGGTGGAGATTGGGTCTCAGGTGACCCATTCCCCAGGTAGTGAAAATTATGCCCTGTAGGTAGTTTCTGAACCCTAACCCCTTTCCCCTTACCCCTTTATTAGTATCCCCAGTGTCTATTATTTCCATCCTTGTGACCATTTAGCTACCACATATTAATGTGAACATGCAATGTTTGGTTTTCTGTTTCTGAGTCAGTTCACTTAGGGTGATGATCTCGAGTTCCATCCATGCTGCTGCAAAAGACATAGTTTCATTCTTTTTTATGGCTGTGTGGTATTCTATGGTATACGTATGCCATTATCCTTTGATCAGCTCATAGGCATTTAAGTTGATTTCACATCTTTGCAATTGTGAACTGAGCTGCAATGTATATGTGGGTACAGGTGTCTTTGTTATATAATGACTTCTGTTTTTTAAGTAGATACCTTGTAGTGGGATTGCTGGATCAAATGATAGAACTACTTTTAGTTCTTTGAGTAATCTCCATACCGCTTTCCATAGAGGTTGTATTAATTTGCACTTCCACTAAGAATATATAAGTGTTCCCTTTTCTCCACATCCATGCCAGCATCTATTGTTTTTGATTTTTTAATGACTGTTTTGACAGGTGTAAGATTGGTATCTCATTGTTGTTTTAATTTGCATTTCCCTGATGATGACTGATATTTAGCATTTTTTCATATGTTTGTTGGCCATGTGTATACCTTTTTTGAGAGATGTCTGTTCATAACATTTGCTCACTTTTTAATGAAGTTATTTGCTTTTTTCTAGCTGATTCATTTGAGTTCTTTGTAGATTCTGGATATTAGTCCTTCAGATGCATAATTTGTGAATATCTTCTCCCATTCTGTATGTTGCCTATTTGCTCTGTTGATTATTTCTTTTGTTGTGCAGAAGCATTTTAGTATAATTAAGTCTGACTTATTTATTTTTGTTTTAGCTTCATTTGCTTTTGAGAATTTAGTCATAAGTTATTTGCCTAGACCAATGTTCATATGAGTTTTTCCTAGGCTTTTTTTCTAGTATTTTTAGGATTTCAGGTCTGACATTTAAGTTTAATCTATCTTGAGTTAATTTTTGTATATAGGGAGAGATAGGGATCAAGTTTCACTTTTCTGCATGCAGTTATACAATTTTCTCAGCACCATTTGCTGAATAGGATAACCTTTCCCCAGTATATGTTTTTGTCTGCTTGGTTGAAAATCAGTTGGTTGTTGGTATTTGGGGTTTATTTCTGGATTCTCTACTCTGTTTCATTGGTTGATATGTCTGCTCTTGGCTGTTGTACTACATACAGCCTTGTAGTATAATTTGAAGTCAAGTAATGTGATGCCTCCAACTTTTATCTTCTTGATTAGGATTGCTTTGGCTATTCTGGTTCTCTTTTGGTTCCATATGAATTTTAAGATTTTTTTTTTCTAATTCTTTGAAAAACAACATTGGTGTTTTGATAGGGATATCATTGAATCTGTAGATTACTTTGGGTAATATTGATGGCCATTCTAATAATGTTGATTCTACCAATTCATGAACATGAGATGTTTCTCCATTTGTTTGTGTCCTCTGCAACTTCTTTCATCAGTTTTGTGGTACTCCTTGTAGGTACTCCTTCATGTCCTTGGTTAAATATATTTCTAGGTATTTTAGCTTTGAGGCTGCTATTGTAAATAGAATTGAGTTCTTGATTTGATTCTCGGCTTGGTCACTATCTGTGTATAGCAGTGCTACTTATTTAAGTGTGCTGATTTTGTATCCTGAATCTTTAGGGTTCTCTAAGTATAAGATCATACCACTGCCATCAAGAGATAGTTTGATTTCCTCTTTTCCAATAAAGGATACCCTTTATTTTTTTGTCTTACCTAATTGCTTTGGCTTGGACTTCCAGTTCTATGTCAAATAGTAGTGGTGAAAGTGGGTATCCTTTCCTTGTTCTAGTTCTGAGAGGGAATGTGTTCAACTTTTCTCTGTTCAGAATGACATTGGTTGTAAGTTTGTTGAATATAACTTTTATTATTTTGAGGGATGTTCCCTATATGCCTATTTTGGTGAGGGTTTTTATCATGAAGGGATGCTGGATTTTATCAGATGCTATTTCTTCATCTATTGAAATTATCATACAATTTTTGTTTTTAATTCTCTTTATGTAGCGGATCATGCTTATTTACTTATGTATGTTGAACCACCCTTACATCTCTGGAATAAAAACCACTTGGCCATAGTGTGTTTCTTTTAATGTGCTATTTAAATTAGTTTGCTAATTTTTTTTGAGTATTTTTAGAACTATGTTTATAAGGGATATTCGTCTGTAGTTATTGTTGCTGTGTCTTTTCCTGACATTGGTATCACAGTAATACTGCCCTCATACAATGAGTTAGGGAGGATTCCCTCCTCTTCAACCTTGTGGATAGCTTCAGTTATCATTATATAATAGCCATTTTTGTCTTTTTTTAACTGTTGCTAACTTGAAGTCTGTTTTATCTGATATCGAGAATGGCTACTCCTTTTCATTTTGGGTTTCCATTTTCTTGGAATATTTTCCCACACCATTTACTTTGAGTCTATAGGGAGTCTTTTCAAATTAATTGGGTCTCTTGAAGGCAGCAAATATTTGGGTTGGTTTCTAATCCATTCTTCCAGTCTATACTTTTTAAGTGGGACATGAGATCATTTGCATTCAAATTAAGAATAATATGTGAGGTACTGTTCTACTCATCATGCTGGTTATTACTTGGTTGCTTTATTTATTTATTTTCTCTATTGTGTTGGTGTTCCATAAAGGCTGTGGACTTTATTATTTCCAGCATTTTTATACTGGTGTATCTTGACCTTTTGTTTCAGTATTTAGGATTCTTTGGACCATTTTTCAGAGAGCCAGTGAAGTAGTGACAAATTCCTTCAGTGTTTGCTTGTCTGCAAAAGATTTAATTTCTCCTTCATTTATGAAATTTAGTTTTGTGGGATATAGAATCCTTGGATGACCATTATTCTGTTTGGGGAGATTGAAAATGGGACCCCAATCCCTTCTGGCTTATAGGGTTGCTTCTGAGAAGTCTGTTGTTAGTCTCACAGGTTTGCCTTAGTAAGTTATTTGATGCTTTTTTCTCACTTCTCTTAAAATTATTTCCTTCACATTAACTTTCCATAACTGGATGATTACATGCCTTGGGGATGGTCCTTTTAGCGATGAATCTCTGGGAGTTTTTTGGGCTTCTTGTATCTGGATGTTTAGATCTCTGGCAAGGCCAGAGAAGTTTTCTTCCATAAGTCCCTCAAATTGGTTTCCCAAACCTATTGCTTTCTTTTTTTCCTTAAAAACATTTGAGTCTTAGGTTTGGACATTTTACCTAATCCCATATGCCTTGGAGATTTTGTTCCATTCTCTTGATTGCTTTTTTCTTTATTGTTATCAGATTGGGTTCATCCAAAGCTCCAAAGCCTTGTCTTCAAGTTCTGAGATCCTTTCCTCTGCTTGTTCTTTTCACTGCATTTTGTACTTCCCTAAATGCTTCTTTCATTTCCAGAATTTCAGAATGGGGGGGGTGGTATCTAACTCTTTGGAGACTTTTTCACCCATATCCTGAATAGTTTTTTGTTGTTGTTGTTTTCTTTAATTTGGTTTTCAGTTTTCTCGTGAAGTTCATTGACCAATTTTGTCACCAAAGTTTTGAATTCTATATCTGGAATTTCAACAATTTCATTTTGGTTAGGGTTCATTGCTGAAGAGTTGGTATGGTCTTTGGGGGTGTTGGAGAACTCTGTTTTTCATAGTGCCAAGATTATTTTTCTGGCTCTTTCTCGTTTGGGTAGATGTTTCTTCTTATTTGTGGTTGACAGGAAGCTGACGTAGGCACTGTAGGGTTTCCTTGGTTATATATAACCTAGTGTCATGAGTTTCTTAATTGCCAGATGTGGCCACCCTGTACTGTTTACCTGCATTGGTCGCAGTGTTTTGAGTGACTGGCATGGCTTGGTGTTGTTAACTGGTGTTTGGGATCAGGCCTTCCCCAAAGCTGAGGAGTTGTATCCAATGTGGTTGACTGTACTGTCGAACTCCAGCCAGAAGGTGGCTCTTGTGGGGGAAAACCAACTATGATGGTGGCTGTAGGGTTTCTCCTTGGAGGGAGGGACTCTGAAGATTTCCCAAGTTTTCTCCCTGTTTGGAGTCTTCTGGGTTTGTGCAGTGGAAAGGAGATGGAGCACACTGTAAATCTGCACACTTGGCTACCCAGTGGGGATTAGGAGGGAGTCTCAAGTCACTGAGGTAACACTGTTGTGGAGAGTAGGTCCAGAAGACTTCACAAGGGGAGTGAGAGGTTGTTATGGCAACACATCCTCCTTGGCCTCAGGTAATCTATGATCTGAAAGGTGCAGCTAGCCTCAGGGCATCAGGTGTTTTCAGGCAACCCACTGAGCAAGGAACCAGCTGCTGAGTTTAACCTTGAGGTTTGTTCCTTCTCAAGCTGTTTGGAAAGCAGCCACTGCACCCTGCTGGAGACCAGCTCCAGCTGGGTTCAGGGTACCCCAAAGGTGGAGACAGCATCGGAGATTGGGAAGAAGAGAAAGAAAGAGACTGGACTCCAGTCTAGTGCAGAAGCAATGTATGTTATTGGGAATTACAACGGGTCTTTTATACACAAAGTCAGATGTGGGAGGGGCGTCCCCCACCCACCAGAAACCTTAATCCTTAAACCTTAAACCTTAATCAATGATTGCCTTTATACCCTTTTCATATGATAATCTTAAAATCCTATAACAAAGGATAACCTAATCCATGACTGACATATTCTATAAACCTTTTTCATCCTAAGCTGATTGATTTATGCCAAGTTAAACAATTCTATAGAAGCTTAATTATTTACTTGACAAATGAAAGTGGCCCATCCCAGAATGTTTGGAATGTGGCCCAGTCCAAAGTTCACAGTGGGCTACCTGCAAGTAATCTAGCCGCATTCTTTGAATAGAATGGCTGTCTTCTAAAACTATATTCTACAATTTCCACCTTCAATAAATCCCAAGATCATGACCCAGAAGCCTGTGCCCAATACTAAGGCTCTTAGATGTGACACGAGTTTGAATTATAAGTTGTGTGAAAGCCAAAACTGCAGTTTGTGGAAGAATGGGAGCAATGAGCTTCTAAAGTTAGCTTGTGTTCATCCCAGTCTCAGAGTTTTTATGTTTTGAGCTCACAGGAGCTTAATCTGGTTAGTGCTGAGTAGAAAGGGGGAGGAAGTGGGGTCAATAGCTCCCGAACGCATCCTAGTGGTCTCAGGGTCAAGGACCCTTCCTGATCCCTAACGCTCAGTGGGCCTCTGTGGCCGGCTCCCAACAGCACCCTGCAAGGGTTGACTGAATTCCTGGAAAATGGTGGTTAGAGTTGATCAGATTTTTGTTTGTTTGTTTTTTGTTTTTTTACTGTACCACTCCACTAGATGGGTACAGTGAGGGGAAGGGGGTTTCCTGTGAGGTACTGAGGTTCCACAAAGCCCAGGGATGCCTCCAAGTTCATGGCAGAAGCACAGAACTCCCAAAGTCCGGTCACTTACCCTCCCCACTGTGTCCAGAGGCTGTGGTGGACTGTGCAGTGAAGGAGAGAGTCCAACCAGTTCTAGCCCAGGTTTTTTCTTTCTTCTTTACTCTAAGTGGTTATTATCCTTTGAGACTCGTGGGGCATGCTGCTGGATCTGTTCCTCTCTGGTTTCTGAGGAAGCTCACAATCTTGCTTCACTCCTTAGGAGAAACTCACTCTAGCTGCCTCATGTCAGCCATCATAATCCTCTCTCTCCATTGGTTTTTATCTGTATGTTTGAAAAGTTTGCATCATAAGTGTGGAAGAAATGTATGAAATTTGGCAAACTGGTTCTTCCACCATGATAACTCACTTGCCCACACTGCACTGGGTATTCAGCAGTTTTTAACCAAAATGACCTGACCCCCATGCCCCACCTTCCTTGTTCACCCAATCTCGCTCCAAGCAATGTTTTTTGTTTCTCTAGATGAAAAAAGTCCTCAAAGGGAAACATTTTGCCAATGTGGAAGAAGTAAAACAAAAAACAGAAACATTAAAAGGCATCCAAATTGACAAATTCAGAAACTGTTTTGAGTAGTGGAAAAAGTGTCTCAATAGATGTATTTTATCAAATGAAAAGTACTTTGAAGGTGACTGAGGCTTAATCATGTAAGAATAAATATACAATTTTTATAAACTAATTCTGAATTTTTAGGGGTCCACCTTTATATAATAAACCACCTGTCAGTACTTTCATCCCATCAACTCTAAGGGTAAAAAAAATGAATTAGTGAAACCAAAATAGCAGGATAATTCATTTTAAAATGTTTTAATATTTAAACGCTATTTTTTAGTAAATTAAACAGAAGTAGACTTCTATTACCACAGTAATTTTATTAACTCTGCTGAAAGTAGCAAAATTCCAAGGTATTCTTTTATAACTGTAAAACATACAAATGTAAATAAATATATTCAAATCTATAACCCTTATATGTAGAATATGTGTGCTTTGAAGAAAATAATACAATAAATATATGTATGGCAAACATCTAAAAGAAATACTTATTTACTTTTACGTTCTCTTTAGAAGTTTCTCTCCAATCAAATGTCTGGTACCCCAGTTTCCCCTACTCTTTAAAGAAGTAAACATTATGGTGAATCTTCTGTTAATCATTCCCTCTAGGCTGTAGAAGACATAAAATGAACATAAGCTCTTTAGCTTGGTTGCTGGATTTAAGTCCTGGATCTTCTACTTTATAGCCATGTGACTTTGGAGCTGTAACTTAATCTCTCTGGCTGTCATTTTCCATCTTTGAAGGGAAAATATAATAATAACAAAAATATATATGGTATTTCGTTTAAAGTGTCTAGCACATTGTAAGTGCTTTAGGTATAGTTTATATTATCTTGCTTTACTACTTAGTTTAACATTTGTATGAATCTCCAGAAAACATATTCTTAAATTTTGTCTGTTTTGGACTCTTACAGACATGGGATTATACTATGCATTAAGTGTAATTTGCTTTGGTTTTTCAACATAAATTTTTGAAATTCTTCCAATATAATATGCGATAGTAAGATTTATTCATTTTTTGCTGACATATCATATTCCATTGTATGATTACATGCCAATTTAATTATCCTTTGGCCTGTTGATAAATGTTTGGACTATTTCCAAGTTTTTTTGTATTATAAACAGTAGTACTCAGGTCATTTCATGTCAGCATCTTAACAGAATGTGTACATGAGGGATGTTAAGCATTACCTACTCAATATCCTCTCAATTGATGTGGAACACCGGTGAGCTACTGAGTCACAGTTCTCTTTCATATTTAAGTCCTTCTCTATTGATCACCTATGGAATTCTTTTTCCACATAAATCAATATTTAAGAAAAAATCTACCATGTTGCAAAGACTTATAGATTTTCAATTTGCTTTTTAAAAATCAAATCCTGTTTTACTTTTATGAAAATGACTAACAAAATCACAGTTAAAGTGTTGTTATTGAGCTAGCCAGACATAAAATGCATTTTTGAATGTTCTGAACAATTTTAACCTTCATGAAGTATCATATTTTAATCAACACCAGAACCATTCAAATGCTCCTAAATTCTTGTTTCTGCATGGTTAAAGCTCAGTTGAGGGGTCATTGTGTCTAATGAATAAATCCATTAAAAGCCCATAGATAAGCATAGAGAAATGTTTTATTTGTTTTACTAACAGCCTGAAGAAGAAAAAGCTTTCAATATCTTTGACTCAGCTAATGGGCTAGGATGTAATATATGGAGAGCAAGTGGTTTATTCATTACAACAGATGATTCTGTTTAGAGACATAGATTTAAACTCTTTTGGGATTCTATTCTTAGCCTTATCATTAGCATACATTGATTACTCTGATTGGCTAATCATTTAATTAGGAAATAGATAACCTTTGTTATTAAACAGGTGAAGGACCCAGTTTTCAAATTTTGGGAGAGAATTAGTAGACTGATTTCATGTAAATCCTTGAGATTTAATGTTTCTCTTATATGAAAGTCATTAAAATAATTCATTCCAATAGAAATATATAAAGAAAATACCTATATACACAAAATGTTGTTATTAGTGAAATATCTGATTAGAAAACGTAAAAACAGCCAGAAAAATATTTTATGTCATTGTATTTATTATGTATTTAAGCCCTTAATTAAAATCCATCAATATAACAAAACTCTGTTTTCTAGAATATTTTTTTAACCTGACAACTAAGTCTATTGCTCAAAGGTAGAAATATTATTCTGAGGTACAATGAGAAAGGCCTTAACTTACATTGCTTCACAGAACAATTAAACTATCATGTGTATTCCCTAAAGAACTTCCTCTATTACAAATAACACTGACATGAGAGGAGGGGTTGAACATTCTGGTTAAATGATAATGGATGGTACAAATTGTAATGCTTTAAAGGTATGAATAAGACATAAGGAAATTGTTTCAAAGGCCACTCCAACACTCTTTGATACAAACCCAGGGGCCCTTCCCTCTCCAATGAGCTCAATTAGCCCCTCTGCTCCATGACATCACAAAGTAACTGGTTTAAACTGTGCTTGAGGAGCCTTTTATACACAAGAATTAAATGAGCCTGTCTCATTTAATTTCAGTTAATGTAAGTGAGCTTCTGAAACTGAATTGCTCAGTTATAACACCAAGCTTGAAGCCAGGCTGGCTGATTAATTCCTAGCTGTTTGAAGTGCTTTCTTCTCTTATCTTGAGTTGTGCAGGCCTTACTACAGCCTGAGGAGAGCTGAGTTGAAGTCTAGGGGAGATTTTTGTTCCCTCTCCACAGAGAGGAATGGAGACCAGATAAGCACTGTGGCATAAAACTGAAAACAAACCACAAACTTGTTGCCAATTTTGAGAAATGTGTGGGATGTGGAACTGATTAGAAAAACCAAAAAGTCCATAATACAGCGTCCTTGTATCTGACTTTCATTTCACTGGTACACTGTGCAATTTTAATTGAAAATTACTATTGCCTAGAAACTAACACTATCCTAAAGATGTCCTGGTAGTTCCAGTTGAGGTTTTTACATGAAATGAGCATTAACAGCAATGAGAAAGGAAGGGAGAGGCTGAATCTGGTGTCATTAGGATAATGATTAGGACACTTTCCCAGATTTTATTGTATAACCTTTTAAAATCCTCGGATAATCTGTTTTGCTATTCCCATGAGAGTTCTTTTATAATCATCAAAGCAAAATATGCCTCAGTGTGAACCTTCTAATAAACACGTCGTGAAATATCTTTCAGCTTGTGATGAAAAAAGGATGCTTTTTAGGAGATAATTTATTGACTACATCTTTCTGGTTTTCCCATACGCACATACACATGCCCTGCCCCCATCTTGCAGACTTTTAACATCTTGAGTGCATTTTGTGATCTAAGTAGAGGTCAAGATAAATGCAGGTGGGATTGGACAACTTTAGCCCAGGTAAGCATCTTCTTCCCTCAGCATGGCAATGTTGCCAGGTCAGGACAATCAAAATCAGCCATGCAGTTCCTGTCAGTAGACAACTGTAATACTGAAGACTCAAACAGCACAGGAAGGCATTGCCAAGGAACTCAGATGAGGCCATCAGAATGATTTCAGCACTCAAGAGAGCAAACTTAAAACTAACCTGGCTCAGGGAGTGTTCCTCTCCACATTCTGTAATGTTTGCTCAAATTAACATCCAAAGTACAGAATAAAAATAAGAAAACAAAACGCTCAAGCCTATAAAACAAAGAGTAGAACCATTGTTTAAACTAGTCTCTCCTCTCCGAGAACTTGAAACTGCAGTGAATCCAGAGATTCACAGAACAAAAAGCGAAATGCACAAGTTTACTACAGACATTTTTCTCATTGTCTGATCATCAGTGTACTTTCTGATTTTGAGAAATGTTCATAATTCTGATGAGAGGCTATGTGATATTATATCATACTTCCTATAAAAGTACTTCTAGAATGATTCTCACCGTAACAACTGAGCACTCCAATTGTATTATCTGAATGTAGGCTATATGGGGAAGAGAACATTTCCCTCATCTTTATTTAAGGATTGTGTAAGGTTAAAATAGTCATGGTTTGAGAACTATATATATGGGTTTTGATATTTGGAGCTTCAGCGTCAACTTATGGGAACAGATGTGTTTTATGTCACTTCCTAGTAATCCACCAATGGCTTAAGAATTCGTGTTCATGGAAAGGAAATTTCTTATTTCAGGAATTCTGTCCAAGGAGCATGTATACATTCTGATGGATTAAAGTGAACAGTAAATATCTAAATCTCATACGACAAATGCTGGAGTGTCAAATATAATTGTAACACAAAACTGTCTATAACTAGAAGCTTAGAATCTTAAAGTTTATGCCATAAACACACAAATCATAATCATGAATTATAATTACAAATTAAGGAAATAAATTTCTCTATGGCTTATATTGTTGAAAAGTTTTTTAAAAATTGAATATTGGAATATGTATATAATAGTCAGTTTTATTGGGCATGGTCTCATTTAAGGACAGCACTGTTGGAAAACAGCTACTCAACTCTGTTTTTTGAAACAAAGGTATTTTTAGTGCTCATTTAAAAAGTGATGGATCCAAAGTCACATAGCTAGTTAGTGCCAAAGCAAGAAGTTTCCTCTACCAGCTCCTTTCCCTGTGATCTTATTTATAGGCATGCTTGCTCTTGTAGCCTCATACCCTTCCCATTTTCTCTTCTGGTCTACTAATACCCTTAGTGTACTGTATACTGTTAAAATTAGACTAATATTTTTTTTCCTCAAAAAGCACAAGATGACAGATAATGCCATCTGTAATAAAGGGTAAACAACACTTGCCCAGAGCCCTCAGAGATGTTTTGCTTCTAATTTTCAAAGGTTAAAGGAAAATGGCAATCTGTATCAAAAGCTAATCCACCTTGGCTAACCTTCATGGAAGCAGTTTTTCCTTCCAAGCCCTTTTCTCGTCTTATGACTATCATAGGAAACAGATAATGCTTTGGTTTTGAAATCACTATTGATATTAATATTATAGGCTTAAGTCACTAAAGGCAATACAATTGTAACTTTTAGTATTAATTATGAAATAAGGAATTGCTCTGTATTTGTGGGATCTCTTGTAAAACAGCAATTTATAGTTATAGTGCTGTATATGGAAAGTACATATTGCAAAATTTTACCTATCACTTGAATATGGTTACACTATCATGCTTTTCATTTATGCAACCAAAAAATCTATCACAGCATGGTTTGTTTCCTTTTTGGAAATACATTTTTGTTGACTAAGCTATGTAAGTAAAGAAAGTTCAACATGATTGTAGAGTTCAGGCCAATGTTTTCTCCTTTTCGTCTTTATTCATCTCTTGCTGGTATATATTACCTCAAGGCAAATAGAACCAAGAATGGTTTCTGTAGAAACTTCTAGAACTTCTCATATAGAACTTTTAATATCTTTAATAGATCATGGGCTTCCTCTTTTTTCTTTTCCTGGTCAGAAACAATTCTCTGAGAGTAAATTAAGCCAAAGTGATGGGCTGGTGGCTTTATATGTGTAACATTTTTTCTTTTGTTCACACATTTATCATCTTTAGCAAAATATGTTTCATTAGCTGACAATGAACAATGAATGACATGGTGGATTTATGAGTTTATTCAATCAATCAACGTGTTTTGTACTTTGTTATCTTCTTGACATTTAGAATTTTTCCTGATCTTTTGTCTGATTTATTAAATACTAGAAATATTAGCCATCTTTAGTGCATTTTGAGACTTAAACTTGGAATTGAAAATTGGATTATTTTCTATCTTTTGGCTTAAAAATACACTGACTGATCTCATTAAGAATTCCTCAGAAAACTTAAAAAGTAAGGGCTATCCAAATTCAGTCTTCAAATAAGAATAGAAATGTTTACAAACTTCACAAAGCAGAAGATAAAACATTAAGTTATTTTAAGATAATATGTATATATGTATTTATGATCATTTATCTAAAAGTCATTTATTTAAGACACATTTTTTAAATGTGAATTTTTCAAAACAACAAATAAATAAAATAAAAATTTGAAGTTTTCACAGTACCAAGTTATTTTCTTATATTATTAAATACATAAAAAGGTAGGTGTTCATACATATAATGTGTGTATATACATGGTTTTGGAATTTTTGTTTTACATTTAACTTCTCCTATATACTAGAAGAAAGAATGAACTATAGTCTTTGAAGTCATATTTTCCTGAATAAAAAATCAAAAAGTATGTGAACCTAGATGATGGAAATTCATTATAGTATTTGCTCTAATTTTTTATATGAATGAGTTTTCTTTTTTCTTTTTCTTTTTTTTTTTGAGTTGGAGTCTCACTCTGTCACCCAGGCTGGAGTGCAGTGGCATGCTCACGGCCACCACAGCCTCGACCGGCTGGACTTGGGCAATCCTTCCACCTCAGCCTTCCAAGTAGCTGGGACTACAGGCGTTCACCACCATGCCTGGCTAATTTTTCTTGATTTATTGTAGAGATGAGGTCTCAACAAGTTGCCCAGGCTGGTCTCAAACCCGTGGACTCAGGCAATCCTCTCACCTCAGCCACCCAAAGTGCTGGGATTATAGGCATGAGCCACTGCACCTGACAAGTTTTCTATAATTTAATAAATTGTTAATGATATTGGCAAAAACTATTCCATATCTCTAGTCTCATGTTCTTCTAGAAGATATTCAGTTAGTTTTTTTAGTTTTTCATTTTAGCTGAGCTTATGTACACATACAGAGAAAGAAAAAATACTCTCTCATTCATTTTTCTGTCTTTTGAAGATGCTATGTAACATTTAGTTGACCATCTTCCATATGGTCCTATATTCTATACCAAATCACTTCTATTTTTGTAACCATATGGTTATTTCTGATTAGACTCAAGACATTATGCTTAGAATTCAGGTAATTTTCTTGTATGTTCTACAGTTGTTCTTGGGAGTTCTTTTGGCTCTTATCTGTGCTTATTGAGTCATAAACTCCGTTAGACAAATTTATAGTAGGCAAGGCAGTGTTACTTAAGTGTTTTCCCATGATATATCATCTTGTTTTAATTGTAGAGCAATGACATGTTTAAGAAAAAAGGAATTCCTTGTTCAAGCCAGTTGTCCATTATGGCTCATTATTTAAGACTAAACCTTGTCACCTCCATCAAAACAGTCAACCATGATTTTCCTGATGGAACATTATTGTCCTCAAAAATTCAAAAGGCCTAGTGATAGCTCATACTATTCATTTAATGTGGTCTTTTATATCATTATCGTATGCCAGTTATAAGTTCTATTTCACTTCTGTTCAGATGGGGGCAAGGCAAGTTCACATATATTACTGTGCTCAGAATTTCGAAATGAGGAATCTCATGCTGAAAAGCTGATCAAAACTATGCCCCTACGGAAGAGCACCTAAAGTGAGTGGATTTTTCACAAGGTTGAGTATGTTCCCAGGAATGGCACACAGGCCCCAACAAGCATGAGTAACAGCTGAGGCTACAGCAAAACCAGACAGGTTCTACAGGAATCAGGCACTGAAAACCACAGTGGCTTAAAAGAGCCTCTGGTGGGAATTTTTAGACAAAAGACCCAAACAGCTTGTAATGTCCTCATTATTTTCAAAACAAAGCATGTTGCTAACTATGCCAGAGGACTTATTGCTTTTCAAAGACTTTGTGGTACAAAATTTCCCTCTTTCAATCATGCAGCTAGCATGAAGCGCCATCTTTAAAGAGAAAGAAACATAAAAGGGCAATACTCAAACATTTCTGGTTAGGTAGCAATCTTTTGAAACAGCCAATTCTCTAGATGATTCCGTTATCCTGATTTTTAAAATTTTACAGAATGTTAGATGATATAATTATTAAAAACTCCCCCATTAGAAATAAGTCTTAGACTACTTTTTCAACTTGATTATTTATATTACATTTTATTATCATGTATTTTTTAATTTTAAAATTTTTATTTATTTTTATATATGATTTACAAAAATTTTTAAATCTAAGATTTTTAGCTTATAACTCCGTGGATTTCAATAATGTTGTTTTTGTTTTATAACGGATTTCCTTAAGATGTAAATGCTAAAGCCTACTTTTTCTTAGAAAAGTAGTTAGCTTCTGCTGGGCATGGTTGCTCACTCCTATAATCCCAGCATTTTGGGATGCCCAGGTGAAAGGTTGCCTTAGCCCATGGGTTCAAGACCAGCCTGGGCAACTTGGTGAGACCTCATCTCTACAATAAATCAAAAATTAGCCAGGTGTGGTGATGCATGCCTGTAGGTCCAGCTACTTGGAAGGCTGAGGCGCAAAGATCACCTGGGCCCAGCAGGTCGAGGTTGCGGTGGCTATGAGTGTGCAACTGCACTCCAGACTCCATTTCAAAAAAAAAGAAAAGTAGCTAGTTTCTAATACTAAGGCTTTCTGGGACATGCATTATAGGCAGATATTTGGAGTAAAACAATGTATAACTTTTCTGATTAGCTTTTGAATTTTTTTAATTTGCCAGATACATAGCCTACTAATTCTACCATTCAACAATTCATCATCTTTATATTTATATATACTTATTCAGTACAAGCTATAATGTAAAGAATGTTTGCCAATATTGTTTCTATTCAAGACTAAAGAAATATTTCACTATGAAATAGACATTGAATTTGTTTTTCAGCTCTCCTGACTCACAAAATTTGTCTTATGATTAGTAACTTTAAAAACTATATTGTAGAATAACTAAAATTAAAATGACACTAAACCATTTTCTAAAACACATACTATAAGCACAATATATTTTATTAAATTATATTTCCTAAAAATTTTAAAATTATTGATTTAACTGTTTATTAATTTCTAGGCATAAATATTGAAGAAAAAAATTGAGTATCACATGCTTATTTTGATTTTTCTGAGGGTATCAACCAATTGCATTTTCCTTGAATCTGGTATTATTTATTTAATTACTAAAAATATTTACTTAATTTGCATGATAACTATGTGATCTATAGAGAGTGAGCATACCAAATTCATTTTAGTAAAAAATTATTTTCAGAATATTTTCACTTATCTGCCTACATGCTTATTATACATCAAAAAGGAGAAATCATTTACTTCAATATATTAGAAGTAAACTGCTAATGTCAAACTGTAAAAAGACTGCTTTGTAGGTGTTCATTAAAGAGAATACTAACTTTCTTTTCGAAATAAACTTTAAAAATAGGCATTGTTTGAGAAAAAATATCTGCTGTATTATTAATTTCCTCAAAAACATACTGATTGCTGCTTATATACTTTGCTATTATTACAATGACAAAGTCTTCCAGTACTCATTTAATACAATTAATATGTTGTTATACAATAAGTTTTCTCACTGTATAATTGTTTGAATACTATATATTAAGTGGTCATATATTTTAGAAACTATACTTTTAGGCAAGCTAAGCAAGAAGAATATGTAATCATTTTTCATTTATTCACTTATCAACTAATATCACTAGGAGGCCACAATATGGTAGACACTGTGCTAGGTCTGAGTATGTAGTGCTGAAAAAAATATGTGATAAACTTTGGGAGGCTGAAATGAGTGGATTGCCTGACCTTGCGGGTTCAAGACCCGGCTGGGCAACTTGGTGAGACCTCATCTTCTACAATAAATCAAAATTAGCCGGGTGCTGTAGTGCGCACCTATTGTTCTGGCTACTTGGAAGACTGAGGTGGAAGGATCACCAGAGCCCAGCAGGTCGAGGCTGCGATGGCCGTGAGCATGCCACTGCACTTCAGTCTGGGGGACAGAGTGAGACTCCAACAACAACAACAACAAAAATGTGATAAAATTGAGAGAAAAAAAAATTGAGAGAAAACAACAAACAATATAACATTCTATGAGGAGAGAAAAAATCAAAGTATAGTTTTTATTTTTTATTTTTTGAGTTGGAGTCTCACTGTGTCACCCAGACTGGAGTGCAGTGGCAGCTCCCGGCCACCGCAGCCTCAACCTGCTAGGCTCTGGCGATCCTTCCGCCTCAGCCTTCCAAGTAGCCGGAATTACAAGCATGCGCTACCACACCCGGCTGATTTTTTTTTTTTTTTATTGTAGAGATGAGGTCTTGCTGTCCAGGTGGATCTCGAACCCGTGGGCTCAGGCAATCCACTCACCTCAGCCTCCCAAAGGCGCAGGATAATAGGCTGAGCCACCAAGCCCAGCTAAGTATAGTTTTAAAAAAAGAAACAGGGAAATAGAGGGAAAGAGGTGAGCTAGTGTTTCAATGAGGAGTTAAGGCAACTAAGCAAAAAGTTGGAAAAGAACAATTCCTGACAGAATGAACAGCCTGTGAGAAGCTCGAAGTTAAAAAAAAAACAAACCTTTGCATCTTTGAGGGACTAAGAGAAGGCTGGCATGGAGAAGAGTAAGTGAGGTGCAAAGAAGCACAAAATCAGATTGGAGAAGCAACTGGAAAATTTAAATTCAATCATTGTTTATTGTTAATGTTGCAGCTGTATTTTTAATGCCTGTGTACCTATGTCAATTATCATTTTATAATTTTGTTAACAGGAAATTAATGATGTACTTTCTTTTTCTACATTCCTGGAGTATAAAATGAAAGTTTAGAAAGACTGTGTGAGCAATTTATTCTTTTCTAAAGAAAGACATGGATTCCTTTGATGGCTGGGCTAAGGGATCTATCAGCAGGAACCAAGTTGATCTCCCAAAACTTGAGCAAATCAGTGCCTATCATTGTGTAAGACAAAGCTTGTATCTCATTTAAAACGTATGATGTATGTTATGTTATTTGAAAGATGTTTATTCTCTTCGGTTTCTGTTATTCAAATTGCTTTATCATTACTCTTCTTATACTGAAAGATCATTGTTTTTTGTTTGCTTGTTTTATATACATATAAAACAAGGATTTATTCAGTGTTTAATTCTTTCTTGGAAGTAACTGGAATGTCTATCTGCAAAGCCAATTATTGGTTTTCATTTTCATTTCATTGTACTGAGGTGACACTGTAACTGCCTACTTAATTGCTTTCTACCTCTACATTCCTTTCCCATTTCACAGTATATGTATTTAGTTAATAAAAGATTCTGGCTATATTGCTTCCCAACAAAGTAATTTCTGCTAACTCTAAACTTCTAAGTAGAAACACAGCATCACACAATTTGATCCAAAACTACTTCTTACAGCTTCAAATGCCACCAGTACTTTCTTGCATACCATCTCCCCATATCACACTGAAGAAGCTGTACTTACAACATTTTGTAGAATGGAAATTGAAAATCCTATTAACTCAGAGATCCCAAAAAAGGCAACAGAGAGTCATGTTGCAAGGTGGCTAAAACTAGCCTTTTGGGAAATATTCAGTTTCTCAAAGGTCCTATTTTGAAAGATTTGGATTTACTAGATCACATATTAAGTCTTGAAAAATGCTTTATTAATAATCCATCAGCAAATAATTCAATACAGGAATCTATATCACACGGAAGTGTGGCCTCCAGAAATAGGCAAACTGAATTATTTTATTTTCTCTTATCTTCACTTGCATAAGCTTTATGAAGACAGGGAATTTTTCTGTCTGCTTCATAACATGAGGCAAGGTGACCTTTCACAGCAGTAAGAGAAAATCTGGAATATTGAAAATGATAGTATATTTTTTCTGTAACAGAATAGTTTCATGGTAAAAGTCTGTGATGGTAAGAAAGCTTCACAAAAGTTTCAGGGACCAAAAATGTTTTTATTTTGCTGTTTTGCCATCCTCGGTGCTTAAAATATACTTAATGATTCAAGATAGCTGCTTGAGCTCCAGTTATCATGTCCACATTGCAGTCAGCCAAAGGAACAGGAGACAAAGCAAGGTTATTACCCTCCTTTTAAGCAAGATCACTGGAAACAGTAAACAACACTTTTGCTAGTATCTTTTTAGCCAAAAATTAATCATATGGCTACATTTGACCATCAGAGAGACTGGAAAATGTCTTTCCTCCTAGAGGTTATAATCCAGCTAAAACCTAAAAAATATTTTATTATGAGGAGACAGATAGTAAGCACTGTTTTCTCAGCATTTATCACAGTATCTAGTACATAAATATATTTGATTCATTGATACTTTGTCAAATTTATGTCTCAGCTCAGTCAGGTGTTATCTCATTAAAATCTCACACCAGTTCTCAGAATCATGCATTCTTCCAACTATTGTAGAGAAAACAGCCTAGAACAGGTAAGAGACTTTCCCGTAATCATGCCTTGTACCTTAAAGACATTTCTTGTGTCTCAAGAATAGTGACAGTCTTGGTCGGGCTCGGTGGCTCAGCCTGTAATTCCAGCACTTTGGGAGGCTGAGGCAAGTGGATTGCCTGAGCCTATCGGTTCAAGACCCTCCTGGGCAACTTGGCGAGACCTCATCTCTACAGTAAACCAAAAATTAGCTGGATGTGGTAGCGTGCGCCTGTAGTTCCGACTGCTTGGAAGGCTGAGGCGGAAGGATCGCCAGAGCCCAGCAGATTGAGGCTGCGGTGGCCGGGAGTGTGACACTGCCCTCTAGTCTGGGCGATGGAGTGAGACTCCAACTCAAAAAAAAAAAAAAAAAGAATAATTTTTATAGTTTTCCATGGAATCTGACATGGAAAATGCCTCTGCCTCTTTCCTTGTCTATTCTCATTTCTTCTGAATAGAAACTGCTTCCAAGACACCCACGCTTATACTTGTTTTGTCCTGCCCTCTTTGGCCTGCTAGCTTGCTGACCTGGTGCTAGCAACTGCTTCTGCACCTGTGCAGGTTTACAAACTTTTTTTTAATTGAATGGATGATTTGACACATATACTTAGTGTTTAAGTGATCATGGTGATGGTGTTTGGCTACCTAGATCCAGATTTATGATTCATGCTAACTCCCTTATCATAATATAGGTTGTACACAAATTTATTTATGATACCTATTAAATAACTACAGTAATGTGATGAAGAAATCCCAAATATAGACGAGCTACTTAACGGGAGCCAATAAACTAAGATCATTCTCCTAGACCTGAGGTTATAGGGAAGAGAAGCAAAGTAGGGAAGTTGCATCTCTGAGATTCCATCCTGTCACTTAGTTCATTGAGCCATCTGGCTGCCTTAGTTTCTACCCACTACTTGAAATATGTGTTTATAGAAATAAATACAAAACTGCAACATAAGTAATACAAAAACTGCAAATGCAAAGACATGATTCTGATAAACACAAAAGTCTGTACTCTAAACATAATTAATTACTCTGTTAGTATCAGCTTCAGATGTCACAGTGCATAACCTCTTTGAAAACAAACACTAGCTGGGCTCGGTGGCTCAGCCTGTAATCCCGCGCCTTTGGGAGGCTGAGGTGAGTGGATTGCCTGAGCCCGTGGGTTCGAGACCCACCTGGGCAGTGAGACCTCATCTCTACAATAAATCAAAAAATCAGCCGGGCGTGGTAGCGCATGCCTGTAATTCCGGCTACTCGGAAGGCTGAGGCGGAAGGATCGCCGGAGCCCAGCAGGTCGAGGCTGCGGTGGCCGGGAGCGGCCACTGCACTCCAGTCTGGGGACAGAGTGAGACTCCAACTCGAAAAAAAAAAAAAAAAAAAAAAAAAAAAAAAAAAACACTTATGAATCTATCATTGAAAAAATTTTTAAATCTCTTAACAGTGAATATATTACTTGTCTTTTCTCCTAGATTAATATTTTGCATTGTTCTTTAAGTTAATATTTTATAAAATGAAAAAACTGGAAGTCAATAAAATGACTTTCTATATTCAGATATTTAAGTATCTTAAATGACGTTTTCTCTTTTGGAGAAAAGACTCTAAGTGTAGTCATGTTTTCTTTTAGAGTTGAAATTCCTAATGACTTTGGTAGAGTTAATAATTTTTAGTTTATTCAGTGTTGAGAAACTAAACTTAGAGCTCGATCATATTAGATACCTTCAGTTTCTACCAGGATGCTTTGGTAGAAGAAAGTTGTGTCCTGTATTTCAGTATTCTGCATTTATACTTCAGTTGTCAACAGAAATAGTAACATTGATAGTAATATTAATAATGACAATAATATTACCCAAGATTGATTAACCAATATGTTAAGGCCCCACACCAATAAAATGTACACACACACACACACATTTTGTGCTACCTTCATGGTCATTTACTAAAGCACTACTTTGAATGCTGTTAGTCTTCTACTTGTATAGAAGACTGTGTGTGTCAATCTACCAGTGTTCTAATCTACTGAAAAGTGAAAATATCTTGAGAGTTTTCCTTTCATAGGTGAAGAAGAGATGCTTTTTGAGGTATCACATGGCAACTATAGATATATTTATGACTAACAAATAATACTGTTCCATAACTTTTATGGTAGACTAAAAAAAAAATGTGACTAAGTAATGACTCCTCCCCTGAAAAAGTTCACAGTCTATTAAAAAATATAAACAAGAGCAGGGCTCGGTGGCTCAGCCTGTAATCCCGCGCCTTTGGGAGGCTGAGATGAGTGGATTGCCTGAGCCCACGGGTTTGAGACCTGCCTGGGCAACTTGGTGAGACCTCATCTCTACAATAAATCAAAAATTAGCCGGGCATGGTAGCGCACGCCTATAGTTCCAGCTACTTGGAAGGCTGAGGCGGAAGGATCGCCAGAGCCCAGCAGGTCGAGGCTGCGGTAGCTGGGAGCAGCCACCGCATTCCAGTCTGGGCGACAGAGTGAGACTCAAAAAAAAAAAACAAAAAAAACAAAACTATAAACAGGTACATTAAATTACAAAATAGTAGGTACATTTGGTAATTGCTTTTAGATATAGCAGAAGAATTGTTAATAACATTCATTGAGCACTCACTACAGAGAAGGAGCAACACTTTTTTAACGTGGGGACACAAGAAGAGTAACACAAACTAGATACCAAGAATACATAAATGGTTTTGTATTTTGATTTAGTATGCTGCATCAGAATATTAGATTGTGTGTAAGGAATTCAACACACGTGACTGAGCAAAGTTAAAGATCCTGTCATTGTAAGTCTTCTCAGAGCTTCTAATACACTAATTTATATCATGTAATTCTGAAGGGAGGATTTAATTTCAACTAGTTTCCACCTCCTTTTCCCTCCTTTTTTTTTTTTGTAGAAGCATTGAGGTTATTGCTCTATAGACAGTGGAGCCACAAAGGACTATGAAAGAAGTTTTTCTCCTTTTTCTTCTAAAAAGTGTTCCAAATTCAATATTTAAGAAGTATATTTGTTTTAATACTCTTTATAAATTCATTCATCTATTCAAATTTGTCAATAGTATTATCCTTCTTAAAATCCCGCACTTTGGGAGGCCGAGGTGAGTGGATTGCCTGAGCCCGCAGGTTTGAGACCCGCCTGGGCGACTTGGTGAGACCTCATCTCTACAACAAATCAAAAAATTAGCCGGGTGTGGTAGCGCGTGCCTGTAGTTCCAGCTACTTGGAAGCTGAGGCAGAAGGACTACTGGAGCCCAGCAGGTCGAAGCTGTGGTGGCCGGGAGCGGCCACTGCACTCCAGTCTGGGCAACAGAGGGAGACTCCGACTCAAAAAAAATTTTTTTGCATATATCAAATGTATCATCTTTACCATTTTAAGTGTACTGTTTAGCAGTAATAATTACATTTATATTCTTTTTATCTCTTCATCCTTCCCTCCCCACTACCCTTCCCAGCCCTTGGTAACCACCAATCTACTCTCCACCTTCATAGGTTCCACTATTTTAGTTTCCATATATGAGTTGAGAACACGTGGTAGTTGTCTTTCTGTGCCTGGCTTATTCCCTTAACATAATGGCTACCAGTTTCATCTGTGTCACTGCAAATGACAGGATTTCATTCTTTTATAGCTGAATGATATTTCATTTTGTATATATACCACATTTTCTTTATCCATTCATCTACTGATGGGCAGTTAGGGTGATTCCATATTTTGGCTATTGTGAATAGTGCTGCAATAAACATGAAGGTAAAGGTAACTCCTCAGTATACTGATTTATTTTTCTTAGATATATATACCCAGTAGTAGGATTGCTGGATCATGTGGTAGTGCTATTTTTTAGCTTTTTCAAAAGAACTTCCATACTATTTTTCATAGTGGCTGTCTAACTTACATTCCCACCAACAGTGTAGATGAGCTCCCCTTTCTCTGCATCCTCACCAACATCTGTTATTGCCTATCATTTTGATACAAATCACTTTAACTCAGATGAGATTATATCACAACGTCATTTTGATTTGCATTTCTTTGATAACTAGTGATGTTGAGCTTTTTTTAAAAAATATACATGGCCTACATGTGGATGTCTTCTTTTGAGAAATATCTATTCCAATCTCTTGTCCATTTTTTTAAAAACCAGATAATCTTTATTTTTGCTGTTAGGTAGTTTGAGCTCATATATTCTGATTACTAATTCCTTGACAGTTGGATAGTTTGCAAATACTTTCTCCTATTCTGTGGGTTGTCTCTTCACTTTGTTAATTGCTTGCTTTGTTGTGCAGAAACTTTTAGCTTGATGCAATCCCATTTGTCTATTTTTTGCTTTGTTGCCTGTGTAATTAAAGTCTTACACACACACAAATTCTTTGTGCAGAACAATGCCTTCAAGCATTCCCCAATGTTTTTTTTTCTGGTAGTTTTATATTTTCTGGTCCTAGACTAAGTCTTTAATCCATTTTGGTTTGATTTTTGTTTAGGGTGAGAGATAGGGATCTAGTTTGATTCTTCTCCATATTATGTTTTCCCAAAATTATTTATTGAAAACACTGCACCTTCCCCATTGTATTTCTTGGTCACTTTGTCAGAGATGATTGTAAATGCACAAATTTATATTTGGGCCCTCTATTCTGTTCCATTGGTCTCTGTGTCTGTTTTTATGCTAGTACCATGCTCTTTGGGTTATTATAACTTTACAGTAAATGTTGAAGTCAGGTAGTGTTATACCTCCCACTTCACTCTTTTTACTCATGATTGCTTTGGTTATGTGGGATCTTTTATGATTTTATGAGATATTTTAGGATTCTTTTTCTATTTCACTGAAGGATGTCATAGATATTGCTATTGGGATTTCATTGAATCTATAAATTGCTTTAGATAGTATTGTCATTTTAACAATATTATTTAAATTCATGAGCATAAAATATTTTTCCATATTTTTGTATCCTCTTCCATTTATTTCGTCAGAGTTTTATAGTTTTCCTTGTAGAGATCTTCTATTTTTTTTTGGCTAGATTGATGCCTATATATTATATATTCTTTGTAGCTATTAGAAATGGGATTTTTTTTCTTGATTTCTTTTTCAGATTGTTTGCTATTGGTATATATAAATGCTAATTGTTTTTGTGTTTTGATTTTGTGTCCTTCAACTTTACTGAATTTATCAGTTCTAACAGTTATTTGATGGAGTCATTATGGTTTTCTAGGTATAAGATCATGTCATCTGCAAACAAGGCTAATTTGACTTCTTTTCCTGTTTGGATGTCTCTTATTTTTTTCTCTTGACTAATTATTTTGGCTTGCACTTCCAGTGTTGTGTTCAATAAATGTGATTTGAAGTGAGCATCTTTGCATCAGTCCTCAGAGGAAAGGCTTTCAATTATTCCCCATTCAGTACAATGTTAGCTGTGGGTTTGTCTTATGTAACCTACTTATATAGAGGAACGTTACATCTATACCCATTTTAATGCATGTTTTTATCATAAAGGGCTGGTGAATGTTTATACAAACATTTTCCTTTAAAATTGATTCCAAATTCCATAAACAAAAGTTATATATATATTTCAAATCCATGGCAGCCCAAATAATATGAATTCAGAATACATTATTTTTTGGAGAGAAACAACACCACCATCCTCCCCCCAGAACAGCTTGGATAAAGCCGTAGTAATGAACAGAGTAAAATATTTTTTATAACCACGGTTTAAATAGTATCTATGTTGTATTATCATGTTTTTGTTCACCTCAGGGACTGTCTAAAAGGCAAATATTTAAGTTATAGTAAAACCATACTTCTTTGTAAACCACCTGAAAGTTAACCCATAGATATGCAACAAACTTTTGCATTTCAGTGCAATTTTTACAATTTGAGTTTAATTTGGCCTATTTATTTTTCTCTTCCTTGATCTAGAGTGATTTTTGAAGTTAATTTCCTTTTTATTTTATGATTTATGGCGAATTCAGTCTCAACTTATTCTTTACAAAATGTTGTATTTTTAAATGAGCATATACCTAGGAAGGAAATTAGCAAAATGGCCCACATTTTGAATCACTGATCTCACGTATTTTAAGGCCAACTTTAGAAAGTAAGCATCATGAAGTTTTACATATCATTAACAAGTATAAAGAAGCATCTACTCTCTATCCAATCTTTATTTCACTGCTAGACCTAAATCTAGCAGATTGCCATCATCTTCCCCTATCTCAGAGAGTGGTTCTCAATTGGAATGAATTTTGCCCCTCAGGGAATATTTGGCAATTGTGGAAACAGTGTATTTATTATTATTATTATTATTATTATTTTAATATCATAATCATTACAACTGGACAACTAGCCTGAGGCATGTTATAAGAATCTAATAGATTGAAGCCAGGAATGCTGTTAAACATTCTACAATGTATATGCCCTCCAACAATGAAGAATAATTTGGACAGATGCCACCCCATCCTGCTTTAAACGGTACTAGCTGGATATACTGGGGACATCTCAAATGCACAACTAAAAGCAAATTTGGCCATTGTCAGAACATCACTGTCATTGCCTTGCTAAACTGTGGTGTGGCCATGTGCTCTTTGACTTATGGCCAGGCCATGTTTCCTGGCTTTGGCACCCTTCCCTACCTTGGGGAGGTGAATCTTCTCTTTCTCTCTAATTTACTTTCTAAATAAACTTTATTTTCTATCTAAAAAAATAAATAAAATAAAAGCAAACTCGTCTTTTTTCTTCCCCTCTCCCCCATTAAACTCTCTTCTATCTATTTCTGACAGTATTTTAATTATCTATCAAGGTTTAAAACCATAGACTCAATATTGACACCTGTCTCTGCTGTCAGAATAAAATTCCTTTCAGATCAGACTCAACAACTAAAACAGCTCTTATATTCATCTTTCATCCACCTTTCAGAGACTCATTGTACAATTGAGACCATGCCATAAAATTTTCTAACTCATCCTCCCCTCTAATCTCATTAACACTCCTTATTTTTTCTTCCTTCATACTCATAACTAGGTAATCTTCCTAAAATATCATGCAAATTCTGTCACCTACTGAAGATTGTTCAACAGTTACATGTTTTCTAAATTACAAAAGGTGTAACCCTGAATTTTAATATCCTCCCCTCTTTAGTCTTAACTTTGCTTCTTTGTCTACAATATTCACTTCAGCTAAAATAAATGAATTATAACCCTACTACAATTTTACTCATATTTTACTCTATCTGGATTTCTATTTCATCTATATTTTCCAACTGACAGAATTCTTCCAACATTCAAAGATCATCATTCACTTGGCATTGACATAGGTGAAAGAGTTGTCTTTCTTCTTAAAATTTTGTTGCACCTTCTCATTTATTAAATATGTATATTATCCTTATTACACTGATGTATGCTTACTCATTTTTTACATTTCTTTCTATAGATATGTAAGATTTTAGAGGATGGCATTTTTCTAATTAAACTTTTTCTTGAGAAAATTATAGAATCAGTTGTAGTTTTAAAAAAATATACAAAGTGATCGCATATACCCTTTACACACTAATGTCGTTTCCTTTATAGATGATTAGGTGCTTTTCTCTTGCTGCTGTTAGGATATTTTCTTTCACATTGGCTTTGGATAATCTGAAACTATATGCTTCAGTGACGTTCTTGCAAATTTTTTTCCAGGAGTTCTCTGAGCTTCTTGTACCTGGATGACTAGATCTTCTCAAGGCCAGAGAAGTTTGGTTGAATTTTTTCCTTGAATAGGTTTCCCAAGCTTTTTACTTTCAACTTTTTTCCCCTTTGGAATGTCTATGATTCATAGATTTTGATGCTTTACACAATTTCATATTTCTCAAAGGCATGTTTCATTTTTAAAAATTTTTCTTTATTTTTGTCTAACTGGGTTAATTTGAAAGACCTCTCTTCCAGCTCTGAGATTCCTTCTTCTACTTAGTCTAATCTATCATTAAAGCTTTCAACTGTGTTTTATTTTTCCTTTACTTTTTCTCATTCTTTTTTTAAATGGTGTCTATCTCTCCTTTCATTCTGAATTGTTTTATTGATTTTTGTGTATGTTGGTATTCAACTTGCTCTTAGATCTCATTGAGTTTCTTTAAAAACAATATTTTGAATATCTGATATTTCAAGGGTTTCTTTTGGGTTAGGATCTGTGTACCCCTTTGGAGTAGTAACAGTGTGTGCCCCCTTGGAGTAGTAACACTCTGTTTTTTAAAATCTAGTCAGTTATTTCTCTGATTCTTTCTCATTTAAATTAACTTTCTGTCTTTTTTATCTTTTAAATTGTTTTCAGTTGGATGGAATTTTCCCTCTTTAATAAGTTTACTGCAACGTATGTTGCATAGAGTTCTTTGGCTTTGGTTCTGGTGCTTTCAGTGGCAACAAGTCTGTATAAGTTCCTTGCATATAGATAGCCTGTATATGTTGTTTTTCCAGAGTTCTGGTTGTGGTAGTGATGTACTGGGGTTGTGGGCTGGCTTGATGCCCTCTATGGAGTCAGAGTGCTGGGATCAGAGGGAGCATATTTTGTTCCTCAGTGGTGTGCATTGTGTCAGCAGATTTTCTGTTGCAGCACACCAATCTTACTCAGATCACCTCAGTTTTACTACACTCATTTGTGTTTATGTTTAGTTCCTTAAGTTTTATCAAGTGTGTAGCCATATATCCACCACTAGAATCAAGAAACATAACAGTTTTATTATTACAGGAATCCCTCATGTTGCCCTTTAATACCTACATTCACTGTCCTTCTGCCCTCTCCTCTACAAACCCTATGAACCCACTACCATTACCAATCACTAATCTGTTCTCTATTTCTATGTTTGTCATTTCAACACTGTTATAGAAGTATGGTTATAAAGTATGTAAGTAATATTTTGTGATTGACTTTTTTACTTAGCATAATTCCCTGGAGTTTCATCTGCATTATTAAATATATAAATGGCCTATTCCGCCAGGCTCGGTAGCTCAGCTGTAATCCCATGCCTTTGGGAGGCTGAGGTGAGTAGATTGCCTGAGCCTGAGGGTTCGAGATCCACCTGGGCAGGTGAGACCTCATCTCTATAATAAATAAATAAAAAATTAGCCGGGTGTGGTAGCACGCACCTGTATTTCCAGCTACTTGGAAGCTGAGGCGGAAGGATCACTGGAGCCCAGCAGGTCGAGGCTGCGGTGGCCGGGAGCGGCCACTGCACTCCAGACTGGGTGACAGAGTGAGACTCCAACTCAAAAAAAAAATTAAAAAATTAAAAAATTAAATTAAAAAATGGTCTATTCCTTTTTATTGCTGAGTAGTCTCCCATGGTATGTATGTACCATTGTTTGTTTAACTAGGCATCCATTGAAGAAAATCTGAGTTATTTCCAGTTTGGTAGTAAAATGAAGAAAGTTACTATGAATATTTGCATAAAGGATTTTGTGTTATCCCAATTATCCATTTCTCTGTAATAGATGCTCAAGAGTACAATTGTTGGATCATATGAAAATTGGATGTTTAGTCTTATAAGAAACTGATAACTTGTTTTTCAGAGTGACTGTACCATTTTTACATTCCTATCAGGAATGTATATTCCAGCTGATAGAGCTTATTCACATTCTCACTAGTATTTTTTGCAGTATCTTTTTATTTTAATTATTTTTATAGGAGTGTAGTGATCTTGTGGTTTTAATTTGCATTTCTCTAATGGCTAATGGCATTGAACATATTTTCATGTACTTATTTGCCATCTGTATATCTTCTTGAGTAAAATATCTGTTCGTATCTTTTGACCATTTTCTAAATTGTGTTATAGTTGCTTTTAAAGTTAAGTTTTAAGAACACTTTATGGATTCTAGATCTCAGTTCCTTTTTAGGTATGTGTTTTGCAAATATTTTCTCACAGCTTATGGTTTTATTTCATCTGATAAATAGTATCTTTCATAAAGCATTCTTTATGAGGTTCAGTTTATTCAATTTTCTTTTTGTTAGTTTTTCATTTCATATTAAGTCCAAGAATTTTTTGCCTATACATAGATTCTGAAGATAGTTTCCTTTATTTTTTCATTAAAAATGTATAATTGTATATTTTACATTTAAGGTTATGATCTGTTTTGAGTTAATTTTTATATAAAGCGTGACATTTAGGTAAAAGTTCAGTGTTTTTATATCTTTGGGTGTCCATTTATTCCAACATCTTTTGTTTAAAATTCTATCTTTCCTCCACTAAATTACTTTTGCATTTTTGTCAAATTCAGACGATATTATAGTAGATCTATTTCTATGTTTGCAATCTATTCCATTAATCTATGGGTCTATCCCTCTACTGATACTATACAGTCTTGAGTATTGTACTTACACAACAGCCTTTCATATTGAGTAGAGTGATTTCTCTCACCTTATTCTTTTTCTCTTTCAAGATTGTTTTAGCTATTGTATGTCATATGCCTTTCCATATAATTTTTTAATTTCTGTGTACAAGAGATTTTAATGGCAATTAAATCTAACTTGTAGATCAATTTGGGGAGAATTAAGATCTTATTCTGTTGAGCTTTCTATCCACGGACATGGTATAATTTTCCATTTATTTAGGTTTTCTTTGATGTCTGTCATTACCAACTGTCACACTGTTCACAGTATCCACACTTTGTATTTCTGCTTTTTAATTGGTCTTCAAATATTAAGACCATTCACAATTTAGATATTATTGACACATATATGCTTAAGATGCCATTTCTTTTTTCTTGTCTGTTTGTTTCTTCTGTTTCTGGTTCTTCTATTTCACTTGAATTGATTTACTATGGGTCACTAAAACTTTTGTCATTATTTATTTTAATTTAATTATCACATCAAGTGAATTAAGGACATCTTACTTCTAATTTGATCACTCTATCTTCCCTGCTCCTAATTATTATTGCTTTGTGTATGAGACGTTGCTATAATTGATCTTGCAATCAAGTGTGATTTATAATACTCAAGGATAGTCTATTGTGTAGATTAACAATTATGTTGTTTTTCTTACTTTCTGACATTCCAGGACTCTTTTATTTATCATTACTTTTTTAATCCATTCTTTAGGGGTGGGTCTGCTAGTAACAAAATCCTTCAGTTAGCATTCCTTCATTTTAAAAGGTCTTTATTTTAACTTTATTTATAAAGGGCAATTTCATAGAATGTAGAACTCACTACAGCTAATTCCTTTTTCTTTCAGCAATAGAAATATATGCAACTTCTAGCCTCGATGGTTTCAGATATCATGCAAATTTGTCTTTTTCTGTAAGCAATGTGTTATTTCTTTCTCCTTTCTGGATTTTCTCTTGGGCTTTAGTTTTTAGTTTAATAATAATATTTCTTGCCATCAGTATTTTGCATTTCCTATTTGAGGTTCACTCAACATCTTGAATCTATAGGTTCATGTCTTTTATCAAATTTTTAAGATGTTCAATATTATTTTCTCTGTGCTCTTTAAACCTCAATCTCTTCCTATTTTCATTTATATCTCTTATGGTAAAATGTTGCATCTTTTGTTATTTTATTATCCCACAGATTCCTAGGGCCACATTTTTGTTTTGTCCTTGTTTCCTTCCTTCTTTTTTTTAAGTCGATTTTTTCTTTGTTTTTTAGATTCGTTAAATTATTTTGTTCTGTCAAGTTCATTGACTCTATCCTCTGTCATTGACACTCTACTAAAAAGCAGATCTGAAAAGTATTGTTTTAATTTTTGTTATTATGCTTTTGTTGGTTCTATTATTTCCATTTCTATAACTTCTATTATTTTGTTGATTTTTAAAATTTGTATCTGTTTCGATATAATTTATCATTGTTTCTGATCTTATTTATGGTGGCCGCTTCAAAATTCTTATTTATTTATTTATTTATTTCGAGTTGGAGTCTTACTCTGTCACTCAGGCTGCAGTCCAGTGGCACACTCATAGTCACTGCAGCCTCAGTCTGCTGGACTCAGGCAATTCTTCCACCTCTGCCTTCCAGATAGCTGGTACTACAGGTGTGTGCCACCATGCCCAGCTAATTTTTCTATGTATTGTAGAGAAAAGGTCTCATCAAGTTGCCCAGACTGATCCCAAATCCCTGAGCTCAGGCAATCCTCTCGCTTTGGCCTCTCAAAGTGCTGGGATTACAGATGTGAACCACTGTGCCCAGCTGCTTTAAAATTCATGTCAGACCATTTCAACATCTGATTCATCTCAATATTAGGTTCTTTTTTCCCCCTCATCTTTGTGTAATTTTGTTGTTGTTGTTGTTCTTGGTATAATGGGTGATATTTAATATATTCTGGACACATTATTATGTTAGGTGTCTCTGGGTCTCTTTTTAAGTCTTTTACTTTAGAAGGCAGTCACCCTATTTAGGTATAGGATATAGACTCTGGTCTGTTTTTGTGGGCTGTGGTTCCAATGACAATTTTTTGAGCGTTTGTGTTGCTCTTTTGGTTTGCTTAGTTTATTTGGTGCTACTGGGACTCTTACTAGGTACTCTGATGCTGCCTAAAAGGCAGATAGGTGCTTCTCCAGGCCGTGTCACTTCTAAGTAGGAGAAGATAGTCACCTTCTGTCTGAGACAATAAGTTTTCCCATATAAATCATTTGTGTGTATGTTGTGTGGCTGTATCCCCCTTATTGTTGTTTTCCAGTTGCCTAGCATTTTTGGGCGAAGGAGAGTGATCTCAGAGTGACAGGAACAAGAAACTTCCTGAGCTAAGTTCTTATTGTGGTAAAAATTACCTTAGTTGATGCTGCTTAACCACCTGCATCACCTCAATGGGAGAAAGGAGTCCCAGTACTGGTCAAAAAGGATAATATGCACAGTATTTTCCCTGACTGCTTGCTAACAGCAGAACTCCCAGGTGATGACCCTTGCTGGTGTTGCCAGACTCAGTTGATGTTTTTAACAGAACACCTTCTTGTTAGATAAAGAGAGAAGTGAGCCAAGTTTCTGTCTTTTACTTGATTGGAGATCAGGGAAGGCTATTTTACTCTATTGCTGCTCTGTTGTTCCTCCATTCTGGGGTTCCTAACCATTCCCACCTTCTTCTTCATGCACTTCAGAAGTCTCATTTGGTTGCCTCTTGCATTGTTTCCAGGACTTATAGTTGTACTTCATGGGAAAGAGTAAGGAAAATCATATTTTTATCATGTTATCTGGATCAAAAGTCTGACATATAATTTGGAAACCACCATAACACCTTCTTCATAATGTGTGTCCAGTATGTATTTATGGAGTAAACACATGAAGAAAGACACACTACAATTTGCTGATGTTGAAACTCGTGTATCTCTGAAAGTTGATGAAAAATCAGCCAGGTATGGTGGCTCGGGCCTGTGATTCCAGCACTTTGGGAGGCTGAGGTGGAAGGATCATTTGAGGCCAGGAGTTTGAGACCAGCCTGGGCAACATAGTGAGACTTTGTCTATACAAAATAAATAAATAAATAAATTGCTGAAAATCATTCATTTTTGCTTTGCTATAATTGTAATTGTGGCTGGGGAAAAAACAAATCTCAATTTACCTGCTTCTTTCCATATCTCTTAATGGATTCTCCTGGTCATTCTGCATTGATTTACCTTGGCTAACTTATTGATCTAGTTATTGTTTAAATACCAGTCACAGAACAATTTCTCATGAGGGCTTAATTCTCACATAGATCACCTTACCCATAAACATGTATTATATCTATGGCTCAAGATCTGATAACAAAAATACCAATAAAATATTAATAAATAAAATTGAAGGAATATGTTTACAAGCACTTTGTTCCATTTGACTGCATTGTGAGTCTCATGTTGCTTTAGTATAAAATATCAGCCCTCTCATTTTGTTATCAGGTGAAGCATACTGCTAAACAGATTGGCATGTTTAATACCTTAAACTGCAAAATTGCAAACCTGCAGTGTCTGTATGTGTATTTTATATGTTTTTTCATTTATTCCTAGTGATTAAATGACTTTCACAATTTATAACATAAAATATAAATAAATAAAACTTACAAATAACTTCAGACTCCCTATAAAGAAGATGTTAAATGATTTTAATAAACATTTTATTCTAACATTAGAAAACAGAATTTTTGACATAAAACCAGAGGTATCCTATGGTAGGCTATATTACTTTCTACTCCAGGAATCATATTTTCCAGTCTAAATCATCGAAGTATAACTAGAAAGATTATGTGAACATCTATCATTAGAATTGTGGTTTGCATGAAAATTCTTAAATGTTACCCCATATTAGAGTATTCATTTTACCACTCAAATTGAGCATATCAATGTGATACCTTTTATAATATACAGAATTAAATGTTATTCATCATTAAATGCTTTAGCAAATCCATTACATTCTAATTATACTTTAATTGTACTCAGTAGCAGGTAACGTGTTTGGTTTTCATGCTTCCATAGCAAGAGCTGCGTTAAAATCTTGCTGAAAAGGCACTCTATTTGCATTTAACTTGTGTTTCAATAAAAATGTTGATGAAATATAACAAATAAGTTGTCTAATAGGAAAGATCTTTTCCACTAATGGGATTAAAAGAGGCTGAATTTAGTAAGTATTACATATGCAATATAATGAGACATTATACATCGTTTTTTCTATCTGTTTAAGCAATCACTTATTTCTCAATTTGGGGAAAGTAATTCTGGTCTCATTACTAGCATAATATCCACCCAGTAAAAACCACAGTGAGTCTTTTTTATTGCTTCTCCAAGGAGGAAAAGAATCTCTGTACAATTTCAACCTTTCAAAACTAGTAACTCTTTAAAAAAATGACTCCAGATGACAGAAATCATCTCTGTCTTCATCGATTTGCATTTCTATCCACAAACATTTTCGATATGCACATTGGAAAGTAACATTTTATCCTTTAAATTGCAAGGTTTATTTTGTCTTTATAACAACTAGCAAGCCCACATGGACTAAAGAGTCATTAGTTAGAAATGATTCCACAAAAGTTACTACAGATACCACTCTGATTGCAATTATCAGTTTGAAAAAGTGGAGATAATTTTTAACAATATCAGCAGAAGGGTTTCTCTTTACTCTGTAATTTCAAGAGACACAGAATATATATGTGAAAATATATGACTATTTGAAAAATACAATCTATGAATTCAACTGTATATAGTGTACTTAATAGTTAAACATATCTTCTAAACAGTTAACATATCTCCACCAAATTATATATAATATCAATATCTAACTATAATGTTGTCCTGATATTAACAATCAAATACAACTTATGACGGAAAACCTTATCTGCATATGGCAATTTCTAAAAAAGCTTTTCTTCTTTTTTGTTTTGTCTCATTTTGTCTTAAATGTCTGTCTGATCACTTAATTATACCAGAGCTGATCTGTAAGCTGCAAAACTCTGTTTTTTGTTTTGTTTTGTTTTTGTCCCCTCAATAGCTCAAACTTCAGAATTTAGGTTTACAGTCTTCTTTGCTGCCAATTTCAGTGGTAATGATAAGGATGCGGTGCTTTGCAACCAAGTAATCAGTACAATGACAAAACCCAAGGAAATTAACTTTCCTATCTTTACACTTCACAGAATGATTTCCATAGTTCCATTCCTTAGAAATTGTTTTCCCAAAGTGTTAGGTTTCTGTGGAATGGTAGTTACTGGAGTGGGAGATAAGGGTGGTTAAAGTCTATCATGATGTTTGAAGAAGGAAGTTTGTCTACCTACTTGAGTTAGTATAACTTAGAGACTCCTCCACACTATATAAAAGTTTAACATTTTCTATACTACTCCCACATTCGTTCCATTAACTCTTCAATCTCATCATTCATTTTTGTTCTCTTCTTGTCTACTCCACTTTAACCATGCCTCCAGGGGCTTTTACATCAGCTGAACCCTCTGTCTGTGATATTCTTTTTTTTCCAGATCTTCAGATGATTTGCTTCTTTAGTTCTTTTAAGTTTTTGCTCTACTCTTTCAGTATAGGTTTCTCTGAGTAACCACTTTACAACAGAAGCTCATCCTACACACAGTAGCACTCTTCATTCCCCTCTCTAGATTTATCTTTTTATTCATAGTAGACAATAGCTTTCAATATGCTATATAATTCATTAATTCATTCAGCTGTTAGTTTATTGTCTGTTATTCCCACTGGAATGGCAATTATTTTTATCTATTTTGTTTACTTTTACATCACTAGTGTCCTGGGACATAATAGATGCTCAATAAACATTGATAGGACAAATGGATAAAGTGTCATTAAAATTTGAGATTGGGTTTGGAATATAGTGAAAGATAAAGGAAATACATTGCTTTTAATATGCCATATGATATGTATGCATCTAAGGAAAGGAATTACTTCTGTTAAAATTTCAGAAGCTAACACAATACCACTAAAAACTTAGAAATCTTGACAAAGTAAAAAAAAATTCGGAAACACTTAGGTTTAAATTTATTTTTATAATGAAGTATAAACATAGGAACTCCATGCTAACAAAACTAATCACCTGAGAGAAAAGAACATTAAATTTGATGTTTTAATTTTTCACCTCAAAATGGTAATTACAAGAACCACATTTCCAGCTGAGATAAAAATATTCTGAAAGAGATTCAGCTTCATTAGCATTTTTCCTTTAGTTAGAAGAAATTTTTTTATTTAATGTCTAGACAAATTCTAACATCCACAAAAAATTTACTCCTTTCTTTCTTTACTGTTATAATATGTCCTCCAATTTGTAATAAGATATATTGATTTCTTGTAGGGTTTGATTTTGATATATTTTTGTCATTTATTCACTTACTATATGTTACCTGTTTTTTGTAGATTCTTGTTCTCCAATATATTCCATTTAGAATATTTTCTCCTCATAATTCTTGTCAGCATTTTTATATTGGATAGTATTTTTTATGTTCCTGTCTAACAAAATGCTTGCTAATAAGTAAACAATCACAAAATACATACTACACAGAAAGCTAATATATTATAGAACAACAGAGTGGACTGAACTGTGTCCCCTTAAAAATTGTAACTTAAAGTCCTAACCCTTAGTATGTTCAAACGTGACCTTATTTGAAGGTAACGTCTTTACACAGGTAATCAAGTTGGAGACAGACTCACACAAAGAGAATGCCATCTGAATATGAAGAGTTATCTATGAGCAAAACAGAGAATCTTGGAATAGATCATTTCCTCACAGCCCTCAGAAGGAATCAACCCTGGAAACTCCTTGATTTCAGATTTCTAGACTCCAGAGTTGTGGAACAATAAATTTCTGTTGTTTAAGTCACCTAGTTTGTGGCTTGAAAGGACAAGGGTAGTTCTCAGAGGAGTGGAGACTTTTTTTTACTTTCTTATGGCAGCCTGTGAATATTTTTAAAAAATTATATTTCTATGGGAAAAAGTCATTTAGATGTTTTAAATTTACTTCAAGGTCAAACAGTGTCTGAAAGAAGTGCTTCTGAACTGCTAAACAGAATGACAACACAAGGTATTTTTGTCTATTTTCTCAATAAATCTTTAAGAGAATTCTAAGTCAGAATTATATGATAATATATTCATGGAGAAAAAAACCATAATACTCGAAAATTGTAGTCATCTCAAAAAATTGATAATGTAATAGAAATAAATTGTTTTCAGGAAGGCCCATAACATTAGTTAATTCCCAAAAGAAACACCCAGCATTTTGAAATGTCTGTAAAACGTATAATAACCTGTAATAGCTTGCTTGATATAAGTAACTGCATTTTTGTTAAAAATCCTCCATCTTAGCTGCCTACTATCCAAATATAGTTCCCCCACCCCCATGTGTGACTAAAATAAGTAAGCTCCTTGTACTCATAGACCCACATTCCTCTTTCCCATAAACTGTTTCTCCTGTTTGGAAACTCTCTAGCCACAAGTTTGTGTAACTATATGCTTTGTTAACTGAACACAAATGTTACTCCTTGAAAAACTCCATTGTTATATTCTCATATAATAAGCCTATATTTTGTTAGTGACCTAACCAAGGTAACTCCATTGTATAGTAGTTCTTCCACCTTGTCTCCATGTAACTGTCCTAATTGTTCCAGTCACCAACTGTGCCTGGGACAGAGTTAATCAAAATTTCCTAACAATCAAAAGTTCTCATTTTGGTTGCTAAGTTGCAAGTTTATGGTTGCTATGGTTGCTAAGTTGCTATGTATCTTTGTGGTTTTTGCCTTTATAATCCCATCGCCTGCTTCACTTAGACCCCAAAGCCCTTTAGGACAATAGTCTGCTCTCAGTCGTTGGCATAAATGACTCTTAATTCAACTCTCTGCGTAATGACAATCTGCCTTCTCGTACTCCAGTCATAACATTTGGAGGCCCCAGCGAGATGCTGCCAACTTCAGGAGGCAAGCCTTGATCCAGTTCTCCCCAGTCTGATGGAAAGTTATTGGGGAGGCATCCCCTGAGTAATTCAGGGTCCCATAATCTCTCATCTGGCTCAGAGGGGTTGGAATGACAGCTGACTCCTCCCAACTCAAAGAAACCTGAGTCTATCTGCATCCTCCCATGAGGTAAGAATTTGTTCGATTTACCGGTAAAAAATCTGTTCTGTTTTGCTTGTGGCCACAATTTTATTTAAGGGAGTCATGGCCTGATGAGGACACCCTTTGGACACTATTCATTTGGCCAAGACATTGGCTGAATACAGTCCTCTGGTTTTCTGTCCTGAGGCTGTACCAGGGAGCCATAATTTTCTGCCCTGAGGCTATGCCAGGGATCCATAACTTTTCTCACTTGGTCTGGACACTATTGTCATTGTGTTTTGTTTGTCTGTTTGTCATTTAATATGGGGTCACAGACTTCTCGACCCTCTAGTCTCCTGGATTGTATAATAAAGAATTTTCTCCTTTAAACCACAGGGGAGGGAAGAAAAAAAAAACAACAAGCTAAACAAGCTTCAGGAACCACACTTACCTCATCCCCTTCTGAATTGTCTACAGGCCAGGTAAATTAATTTCACTGACAGCAGTTTGTAATCAGCTATAATGCTTTTCACTGCCAAGTTGCCTATGGACTTCAAAATCTCCTTCTAGACACAAGGATTATTAATCCAACACAGGATAAATAAAAAAATAGCCTGGGTTTATCAATCATTGTGAAAATATAACTTGCCAATGTCTATCTGTTTTAAGTTCACAGTTTGGGCTGCAACCTAATTACATGTCTGTAATATTTTCAATTTTTCTTCAGACTTTGTCCAGGTAGCTGTGTTTCCTCGTTAAAGGTATAGCTGTAAATGGTTTGTAGGAAAATGTTTCAACTTATGTTAATAAATTAAAGGTTTTGGCTAGTCTTGCATGTGGTTTGCAGGACTACTTTCCAGTATTGTTTCTTGGACAATAGCCTTTTCATCATTGCTTGCTTAATAATTTTGTCTATGCTTTCACTTAATATTTTATTAAATCCAAATAATATTTGGTTAAAATCCCACTGTTTCCTATTCATGCCCTTGGAAATAAATTTTTTAAATCTCTATGGCCCACTTTAGCAAGCAGTAGTTATGGAAAATTGATCTTTGCCCCATTTCCCAGGATCATAAAAGTATTTCCAAGAGCAGGAATAGGAAAATGAAAGAACAAACCGAGAGCCAAAAACCATTTTTTATCTTGTTCTTAAACCTTAATACAATGATGAAAAAATAAAGGCGGTGTCCTGGAAAGTACATACTCTAGGTTAAAATTAACCTTGCCAACTTTGTCTTTTCTCCACTTTTGGCTACCTGTCTCTGCTCTCAGACCTATTCAGCCCCCTTCTTCCCCTGCGGGAAGTTCCACAGGGGACAGATTAAGATGAGCAGCCCTTCTGATATATATTCCTTTTTCAACCTCTAATTTATATAATTAAAAACTCGGAACCCGCCATTCTCAGAAAAACCACAGGTTTTAATTTCTTTAATGAAATTAATTATGTATACACATTGCCTCACTTGAGACAATTGTCAGCAGCTCCTTATAACTTTGTTTATGTCTGAGGAGTGAGAGCGCATTAAAACTGAGGCTAGGAAGTCTTTTCTAGCCTCAGCTGCAGGTACTCAGAAAGAAAGTCGTGGAAATGTTAAATAAAGTTTTTCCCTCCTCTCGTCCAGACTGGGACCAGGTCCAGGGCATTAGATACCTATCACTGGGCTCTATTAACAGGTTTGAAGGGGACAGCCAAGAAACCTATCAATCTTTCTAAAACCACCACAGTTCTCCAGGGACCTGAGGAGTCTCCAGGGCTGTTAACCTTTTGATCCTTCAGCTCCTGAGGTTGTTCGAGCTGTTACTTGGCATTTGTGGCTCAGGTGGCTTCAAACATCCAAAAAAAGCTGCAGAAGCTGGAGGGTTTTCCAGGAATTAATATTTCTCAGCTGCTTAAAGTAGCCTCTGGCTGGCCTTCTTGTCTCAGCAAACAAGGCACAGGTCTATTCAACCGAGGTCTCCTACCTGGGATACCAGCTAACAAAGGATAAGCAAGCCCTGACTTCAGCCTGGAAAGAAGCCATTCTTCAAATTCCCATGCCAACCACAAAGAAAAAGGCATGGGAATTCCTGGGGGCAGTGGGGTATTGCCAGTTATGGATCCCCAGTTTTGCTGAAATTGCCAAATCTCTATACACTGCTATGGCAGGGGACCAGCCTCTGCAGTGAACTGCTACTGAGGAATAAGTATTCCAGCAGTTAAAGATGGCTTTCACTCAAGCTGAAGTTTTAGCCCTCCCAGATGTTGCCAAGCCTTTTTACTTGTTCATTCATAAACAACGAGAAATTGCAAAAAAAAAAAAAAAAAATTCACTCAGACCTTAAAACCTTGGATGAGACCAGAAACTTACTTGTCAAAAAAGATTGGACCCAGTAGCCTCTGGCTGGCCCCCTTGTCTCTGGGCCATTGCAGCCACGGCCATGCAGATAAATTAACTTTTGGCCAAAATCTGACTTTGACTATTCCCCATGCTGATGAAACTGCTGCAAGAAGCCTCTGGCCACTGAATGTCAAATGCTTGTGTCACTCAATATCAGAGTCTCTTGCTTGACCAAACAAAACTAACTTTCTCTCCTACTCAGTGCCTCAATATGACTACTCTGCTGCCTGATAACAATCCAGAGATGCCAATTCAGGTCTGTGAAAACATGTTAGACATCTCTCAGGCCAGCCGGCCCAATCTTTGGAACACTCCCTTAAGCCAGGTTGATGCTGCCCTGTTCACAAATGGTAGCAGCCTGATAATAAATGGAAGTCCACGAGACTGGCGCAGCAGTAACCACAGCTCACAATGTAATCTGGTCACTGGCATTGCCTCAAGGTACCTCAGCTCAGAAAGCTGAACTAATTGTTGTAACTCAGGCTCTGCACTGGGGAACAGGAAAATGAGTAAACATCTTCACTGACAGCCAGTATTTTTTGCCACGCTTCATTTACATGCCATAATCTACAAGGAACGAGAACTTCTTATTGCTGCAGGTAAGACCATCAAAAACAAGGAGGAAATCTTAGCACTCCTAGAGGCTATATGGCTCCCCACAAAGGTAGCCATTATTCATTGCAGGGGGCACCAGAAATTTAACACTCTAGAAACAACTGGGAACCGCCAGGTGGATCAGGCAGCTTGGAAGGCAACAGAACTCCCAATAGAACCCCTAACTATCCTGCTAACTAAAACCTTTCCAACTCCTTCTCTCCCAAAACAGCCCACCTATACCCAGGAAGAAGAGGAACAGGTGGACCTAGCGGGAGCTTACAAAGACTCCACTAGATGGTGAATTAAGGACTCTAAAATTATTCTGCCTGAAGCCTTGGAACATGCCTTGGTAAAACAACTACATTCCAGTACCCATTTGGGAGGTACTAAAATGACTTAGCTGTTAAACTCTTTTTATCATATTAATGACTTAAAACGCATAGCTGCAACGGCAGCTGCTATGTGCCCAGCCTGTGCCCCAGTCAATGCAAAACAAGAACTCAGACCTCCAGACAGCATCAGGGCTCAAGGAGCAACCCCTGAAGAAAAATGGGAGGTAGACTTCACTGAAATAACCCCCACCACACACACATGGGGTATAACTATCTACTGGTGTTTGTAAATACTTTTTCTGGATGGGTAAAAGCCTTTGCCACAAAAAACTGAAACCACATTTATGGTTACCAGGTTCTTCTTAAACAAAATTATTCCTAGGTTTGGGCTCCCTCTCTCTATTAACTCTGATAACGGTACTGCTTTTACTTTATCCATAGTACAGCTGGTCAGTAAAGCACTAAACATTAATTGAAAGCTGCACTGTGCTTACCAACCACAAAGCTCTGGAGAGGTAGAATGAATCAACCAGACCTTAAAAACTTTAACCAAATTAATAATTGAAACTGGTGAAAAATGGGTAAGCTTTTTGCCTCTGGCCCTTTTTCGGGCCCAATGCACCCCATATAAGGCTGGGTTTACCCCATATAAAATTATATTTTTCAAAAACCCTTCTCTGTTACCCTGGTTATGGGATCCTATTCTAAAGAAAATAACTAACCAATCTTTGTTAAAGTATCTCCAGTCACTTCAACAGGTCCAGAATACTGTCCACACCAACGTCTGTGCTGCTTTGCCAACTCTGTTTTCCATGCCGTGTCATCCATTCCAGCCCAGGGACTTGATCTATGTCAAAAAGTTCCCCTCCAAAAAAAGACTAATCCCCACCTGGAAGGGACCCTATGTCGTCATCCTTACAACCCCAGTACAAATAGTATACCTATAACTGTTGAGTCAACACATTGACTCATGAACAAGTAAAAGGGGGGGGGGGGGAAATATCTGTAAAACTATAATAGCCTGTAATAACTTGCTTGATATGTGACTGTATTTTTGTTAAAAAATTCTCCATCTTAGCTGCTTGCTACCCAGATATAGCCCCCCTCCACGTGTGACTAAAATAAGTTCCTTGTACTCACAGACCCACATTCCTGTTTCCCATAAACTTTCTCCTGACCATTAGGAAACTCCCTAGCAACAAGTTCCATGTAATTGTATGCTGAACTCAAATGTTACACCTTGCAGAACTCCATTGTTACATTCTCATATTATAAGCCTATATTTTGTTAGTGACCTAACCAAGGTAACTCCATTGTATTGTAGTTCTACCACCTTGTCTCCATGTAACTGCCCTAATTGTTCCAGTTGCCAGCTATGCCTGGGTCATAGAGTTAACCAAAACTCCCTAACAATCAAAAGTTCCCATTTTGATTGCTAAGTTGCTAGTTTATGGTTGCTATAGTTGCTAAGTTGCTATATAGCCTTGCAGTTTTTGCCTTTATAAGCCCACCATCTGCTTCACTTGGGACTGAGAGCCCTTTTGGACAATACTCCACTCTTGGTCACCGGCATAAATAAAGGACTCTTTTTTTATTTTAAAAATTTATTTATTTATTATAAAGATGTGGGGTACAATTCAGGGTTAGGTATACAAACATTGATCATGCAGGTACCCTGTTGATGAGATATACCCCTCTCTCTCCTAGCAGTTTCTCTCAACTGCCAGTCCCACGTCCCTTCTCCTGACAGTTTCCGCTATTGCCAATCACTTTCTTATACCATTATAATTGTTCAAGGTCACCTTATGAGTGAGAACATATGGAACTCAGTTCTTTGTTGCTGTGATAAATCACTGGGTATGATTGACTCCAAATCCATCCAATTTGCTGCAAAGTCCATATATTTGTCCTTCTTTATGGCTGCATAATATTCCATTGTATATATGTACCACATTTTTTTTATCCAATCCAGCTTTGATGGGCAACACGGTTGGTTCCATGTTTTTGCTATTGTGAATAGAGCTGCAACAAACACACGTGTGCAAGTATCTTTTTCATAGAATAATTTGAATTCCTCTGGGTATATTCCCAATAGGGGAATTGCTGGGTTATATGGAAGATCAATTTCTAGTTCTTTCAGAAATCGCCACACTGTCTTCCAAAGAGGTTGTACTAGTCTGCATTCCCACCAACAGTGTAGAGGCATTCATGTTTCTCCATATTCTCACCAGCATCTGTTGTTGTTTGTTTTATTAATGATGGTCATTCTTACAGGGGTTAGGTGGTATCTCAGTGTGGTTTTGATTTGCATTTCTCTGATGATGAGTGAGGCTGAGCACTTGTTCATGTGTCTGTTGGCTGCCCACATATCTTCTTTTGAGAAGTGTCTATTCACGTCTTTTGCCCAATTTTTAAATGATCTGTTTGTCTTTTTCCTTTTGGCACATTTGAGTACTTTGTAGATCCTAGATGTTAGCCCTTTGTCAGATACACAGTTGGCAAATATTTTTTCCCACTCTGTGGGCTGTCTCCCTGCTCTCTTGATGGTTTCTTTGGCTTTGCAGAAGCTTGTCAATTTAATGAGGCCACTCTTGTCTATCTTATCTCCCATGGCCTGGATACTTCAGGTTTTGATCAGGAATCGGCTGCCAGTTCCAACTTCCTTAAGAGTGTCTCCTGCATTTTCTAAGGTTCTTACAGTTTGAGGTTTTACATTTAGGTCTTTGATCCATTTAGAGTTAATTTTTGTGTATGGTGATAGGTAGGGGTCCTGCTTCAATCTTCTGCATGTGGTCAACCAGTTTTCCCAGCACCATTTACTGAATAGGTTCTCCTGTCCCCAGTGGTTGTTGTTGGAGGCTTTGTCAAAGATGAGTTGATTGAGGAATTGAGGCTTTGCTTCTGGACTCTCTATCCTGTTCCATTGGTCTATGTGCCTGTTATTGTACCAATAACAGGCTGTTTTGATTACTATAGCCCTTATAGTAAAGTTTGAAGTCTGAAATTGTGATACTTCCTGCTTTGTTTCTTTTGCTAAGGATTGTTTTGGCTATTTGTGATCATTTATGTTTCCATAAAAATTTCTGTATTGTCATTTCCAGGTCTGAGAAGAATGATGTTGGTTGTTTAATGGGTATTGCATTGACTCTGTAGATTGCCTTTGGTATGATGGACATCTTAATAATGATGGTTGATTCTTCCTATCCATAAGCATGGGATATTTTTCCATTTGTTTGTGTCTTCTTGGATTTCTTTGAGCACTGTTTTGTAATTCTCATTGAAAAGGTCTTTCACTTCTCTGGTTAGGAAGATGCCGAGATATTTCATTTTATTGGTGGCTATTGTGAATGGGGTTGTGCTTTTTTATTTGGGTCTCTGCCTACTTGTTGTTGGTGTATAAGAATGCAACTGTCTTTTACACATTTATTTTGTACCCTGAGACTTTGCCAAAGTCCTTTATCAGGGCAAGCAGGTTGTTGATTTTTAAGGTATAGGATCATATCATCAGCAAAGAGAGATAAATTGACTTCCTCTTTTCCTATTTGGATAACACTTATGTCCTTCTCTTGTCTAATTGTTAGAGCTAGGACTTCTAACATAATATTGAACAAGAGGGGTGAGAGTGGGCAGCCTTGTCTTATTCCAGTTTTCAGGAGAAATGTTTCTAGTTTCTGTCCATTTAGCAATATGTTAGCTGTGGGTTTGTCATCAATGGTGCTTACTATTTTGAGATATGTTCCTTCTATACCTAGGTGTTTGAGGGTTTTTATCAAGAAGGGATGCTGGATTTTATCAAAAACTTCTTCTGCATCTAATGAGACAATCATGTGGTTCTTGTTTTTACATCTGTTGATGTATTTAATGACATTTATGGTCATATCAATGTTGAACCAGCTCTGCATCCTGGGAATGAAGCTTACTCGGTCATGGTGGATGATTTTTGAGATCTGTTTTGGGGTCCGATTTGCTAGAATCTTGTAGAGGATTTTTGCATCTATATTCATAAGGGATATTGGTCTGTAGTTCTCTTTCTTTGTTGGATCTTTACCCTGTTTGGGTATCAGTGTGATGTGAGGTTTGTAAAATGATTTGGAGAGAATTTCATCTTTCTCAATTGCCTGGAATACTTTCAGTAGGATTGGTATCTGCTCCTCCTTGTAAGTTTTGCAGAATTCTGCTGGAAAGCCATCCAGTCCAGGGCTTTTTTTGGTAGGTAATCTTCCTATGACAGTCAATTTCCTGGGTTGTTATTGGTCTAGTGAGTACCTCAATGTCTTCTTGTTTTAACCTGGGGAGGTTGTGTGATGTCAGAAAGTCCTCCATTTCATCTAGGTTATCAAGTTTGTTTCCATATATGAGTACATAGTAATCTCTGATAATCCTTTGTATTTCTTCGGGGTCAGTTGTGATTTGATCTTTTGTATTTCTAATTGTGGCTTTTTCTCTCTTTTTCTTGGTCATTCTGGCTAGAGGCCCATCAATCTTGTTAATTCACAGAACCAGCTTTTTGTTTTGTTGATGTTTTCTACAATATTTTTGTCTTCTATGGCCCATATTTGGGCTCTTATTTTTGTGATCTGGATTCTTCTGCTAAAGTTGGGGTTTTGGTGGTCTTCTCTTTCTCTTTCTCTTAGCTCCCTTAGGTGATTTGTTAGGCTCTCCACTTGTGTTCTTTCCATTTTCTTGATGTGTGCTTGTAGAGATATAAATTCCCTTCTGAGAACTGATTTCATGGCATCCCAGAGGTTTAGGTAAGATGTTTCTTCATTTTCTTTTGTTTCCATGAATCTTTCAATTTCTTCTCTGATTTCAGTGTTGACCCATTCGTTGTTCAGCGTCATGCTGTTTTATGTCCATGTCTTTATGGGTTTTGGGGAAGTGGTGTTGGTTTTGATATTTATTTTTATTCCACTGTGATCTGAGAATGTGCATGGCAAGATTTCAACCATATGAAATTTGCTTATACTTGATTTATGGTTAAAGATGTGATTGATCTTGGAGTATGTTCCATGTGGTGATGAGTAGAATGTATATTCTGTGGTTGTTGGGTGGAATAATCTGTTGGTATCTACTAAGTCCATTTGGTCAAGTGTCAAGCTTAGGTTCTGGATCTCCTTGTTGACTTTTGTTTCAATGATCTATCTACGGCTGTCAGTGGGGTATTCAAGTCCCTGCTATAATAGTGTGAGAGTCAATTTTTTTTTTAGTTTATTTAGTAGTTGCTTTACAAATGCTGGTGCTCCTGTGTTGGGTGCATATGTGTTGAGGATGAATATTTCTTGTTGATGGATTGAACCTTTTATCATTATGTAGTGTCCTTTTGCACCTTTTAAATTTTTAATAGCTTAAAGGTTGTTTTGCCTGATATTAAGATTGCAACTCCTGCCTTCTTTTGTGATTCATTTACCTGGAAACTCATTTTCCATCCTTTAACTTTGAGTCTGTGTGCATCCTTTGTAGTGAGTTGAGTCTTCTGGATGCAGCAAATAGTGGAGTCATGGTTTCTTATCCAGTCTGCCATTCTGTGTCTTTTCAGTGTTGCAGTTAGTCTATTCACATTCAGGTTTATTATTTGAATGTGATTTCTTATCCCTGTCAGGAGGCTCTTATAAAGTTTTTTCTTTGCTTGCTTGTTTTCTTTTGGCTTTGGGGTTAGTGTATGCATGTGTTTTAAAGTTTCTTATTGTGCTATATTCTCTGTTGAATCTGTATTCTGCTGTTCTCTTGGGAAGAGTGTAGTGATTCTTTTTTTGTCTTTCTTCTGTGCTTAATACCTTTTTAAGTGTCTCCTGTAGAGCTGGTCTGGAAGCTGGATAATCTCTTAGGGATTGGATATCTGGAAAGGATTTTAATTCTCCATCACTGATGAAGCTGAGCTTGGCTGGATAGGAAATTCTTGGTTTAAATTGCTTATCTTTGAGGACTTTGAATATAGGGCTCCAATCCCTTCTTGCTTGTAGTTCCTGCCGATAGGTCTGCTGCTATTCTGATTGGTTTTCCCTGGTAGGTAGTCTGACCTTTCTCTCTTGCTGACTTTAGGATTTTTCCTTTTGTGCCTACTTTGTGTAGGTGAATTACTATGTGCCTAGGGGTTGGTCTTCTCATTTGATGTCTTGTGGGGGTTCTCTGTATCTCTTGTGCTTGGCTGGTCACTACTCTGGTGAGATGGGTAAATTTTCTTGGATTACCTCCAAGAATACTTGTTCCAAGTTGTTCTCATTTTCCCTTTCTTCTTCTGTGATACCAATCAGGCATAGGTTCGGCCTCTTGATATGATCACACATCTCTTGTAGGCTTTGTTCCTTCTTTCTGAGTCTTTTTTCTATGTTTTTTACAGATTGGATTAATTCCATGTTCTGGTCTTCAAGTTCTGAGATTCTTTCTTCAGCTAGATTGATTCTGCTTTCCATGCTTGTCATCTTGTTATTTATTTCCTAGATGAAGTTTTTTACTGCCAGAATCTCTGTTACAAGTTCTTTCAGTGTTGCATCTTGTCTTTCCTGAGTGTTATTCACTCTTTCCAACCATTCCCCAACTATTAACTCTCACAAGGTTGCCCCAGCCAGGTCCATCCTGGAATGGGGTTCTCCTATTCTCTGATCCCTGTCATATTCTGGGGCCAGTTGTTGGTGACTTCCATTATTTGAACACCAAGGTCTGATTTCTCAGGAGTTTTGTCTCTGGTAGACTTGGAATTGCCTGAGATTTTCCTTTGACTTTTCCTCATTTGTGACAGTTATCTTGTTCTTGTTGTTATTGTTGTTGTTTTGTTTTTGTTTTTTTTCTCTCTCTCTTTAGTTCAGTTATTCAGTGTTAGTGAGAGAGGCTTTCCCTTTTGATGTTTGCTCAGTCCTCTATTCTTCCTTGATCTGGGCTCTGGACTTGTTCTATTTTGAAATAGGATGGTGAATGGGAAGCTTTGCTGTCTCTTGTAGCTTTTTGAAATCTGAGTAAAGTGGGGGATAGGGTGCTACGAGTCAGATGCTACTTGCAATTTAAAATGTTCACTTATTGTGGTATGTTTTCCCTGAGATCCACACCCCACCATGACCCTAAATGATGATGAAAAGCAGAAACCAGCCCACAACCACAAAACAATCTGCAATAATATCAAAGCAAGACAAAACAAACTACAGCAACAGAAAATACCCAAGAAAACGAACACACACACACCTAGTATGAAGTAAATAGAGAAGAAAGACAAGAAGACCAAAGAGAGGAGAATAAGGAAACAGGAAAAAAAGAAAGGTTGGGGAATTCAGGTGAAACTCTTACACCTCACACATATATTGACACATCTCTTAAATTGTTAAAAAAAAAAAAAAGAATATTAAAAAAAAGAAACCCCAGGAGAACACAAGAGCAAAACCCAACAGCAAAATCACATACACACATAGACAGAGAATGACAAATAAAAGCAGAAAGAAATGGAGAAAGAAAAGAAAGAAAGAAAAAAATTTGGGAGGGGATGCAGTTCAAAGCCTCACATATACATTCATGTACAAAGAAAAAACTTTTAAAATAGATGAACTAACAAGCAGTCAGAAAATTTTTAAAATAAAAAATAATTGAAAATTTGAAAAAAAAAAGAGAACAAAACAAAAACAGACAAGAAAACCTGTCCTCTTATGGCAGGCTCTAGTTGTCCCTCTAATCAGATCTCTCCTGCAGAGCCACCTCTTTCACTCCTCAGGGAGTGGAGCAGGGAAGGAGGAGGGGCAGTGAGGTGGGTGAGGCTGTGGTCCTCCCTTCCCACTTTCCTGTGGTCACGGATGTACAGGATAGTCTCTTCCCCAGGTATTAACTCTCACGAGATTGCCCCAGCCAGCCCCATTTTGGAATGGGGTTCTCCTATTGTGACTGATGTCCAGGCTCCATCTGGGTTTGTCCCTCTCAGTCATGGCCCAGCTATGTGGGTCTGACATTCAGAGAATTGCTGGGGACTCTCCACTGATCTCTTTGGAGTTCTTCCTTCTCCTTTTCTGGCCACACCCTTTGTCCCACAGTTGGATGAGGGTAAGGGGTGGAGTGCCTGGACTCAGCACTCTCAGGTCCCTCCAAAGTTTGTGCTTTCAGAATATTTCCTCTGGACCACAATCCAGCCCTGAGTAGTTGATCTGCCATTCACAGAGATCGGCTTTCTGGGTTGCATGGGCAGCCCCTTCCAGCACCTTGTTAGGTCTCTCTCCTATTTCAATGCTAAGGGAGTGCCTGGGGCAATTGTTTGTCTGTTGCTTAAGCAACAGGTGGGGGGAGCTGGGGGGAGCTGGGTGGAACATCCAAGTTTCTGCCTGGAAAATGGCTGCAGTGGGCAGCTCCTTACCAGGCATGTATTTCTCTCTCGTGTATTCCCCCGATGCGCTCTCTCCAAAAATCAAATCCTGTGCTTCAGGGGGTCCAGTATGCCAGGTGATGGTGTGCACTGGGTGCCAGGTGCTGAAAATCAGCTGAATTCAGCAGGCTTTTCTCAGGCACGTTCCTGCAGCAGACGTTTCTGCCGCGTTCTTGAGAGCTGAGCTCTAATTTCAGGGCAATGGGAGCTTGCAATCACCTTCAGAGGGAGGACCCAGGCCAAGTATCCCTTGGATGGACCTTCACTCCCACCAGTGCCCGCCTACTCATGTGAAGAGTCCCTATTGTCACTAGCCTCCATGGAGATTTTTACAGCATGACCAGTTGGGCACCACCTTAAGCTCCTCCTCCCAATAAGGGACTCTTAATTAAATTCTCTGTATTGTGGCAATTTATCTTCTTGTGCTCCAGTCATAACAATTTGACTTCCCATAGTTTTCAGATATGAATTGCAATAACTACCTTCACTAACAAATAAGAAACTTGAAAGGAGCTCGCCTTCATTAACACCATGGAATTGTGCACTCTATGAACCTGAGGGGAAACAAAAGAAAACAGAGATAGACAGTCACCAATCAACACATCCCTTAGGCTTGATGTGATCACTGTTCCTCTGAGAACTATTCTTGTCCTTTTACCCTCATTGTGTAGCTGGTTCTCGGTGTTCTCTATCTTCTTAACAGCCAAAGCTGAATCTGGCACAAAAAGAATAAAGGGAAGTTGAAGAATGGGGAAAAAAGGATTGAAATTTCTTCTTTTTTTCTGAAATTGTAGGGTTTCTAAGTAGATAGTGTATTCAGAGCTTCTAAAGTTGTAAAACAGAACACTTGGCAAATGGGCTCTGGTGTTCTGACAGTGTGGACCAGTTTCTTATATTCTGGGTGTGGTTTTAATACATTTATTTATAAATTGTTAAGTAAAATTTTTCCCTTCTGTCATATGTTTTTGATGACACAGAACCTATAAAAGTAATTTGAAAACTATATAAATATTAGTTATTAATATATAGATTTTATTAAAATTGTATTTAGTCACATCATGTTTAATTCTAATTAGAGTTATATTTAATTATAATTGAATTAATTTTCTTAGAGTTTGTTCTAGTCTACTCAGGCTGCTATAACAAAATACTTTAGACTGACTTTGAAACAACAGAAACCAATTTCTCACAGTTGTGGAAGTTCTGAAATCCAAGACCAAAGATTTCCACAGATCTGTTCTTTTTCTGATTTTAGATGTCAGTCTTCTTCCTGTGTCTTCGCATGGCAGAGGCAACAAGGGACCTCACTGGGGTCCCTTTCAAAAGAACACTAAGCTCTTTTATGAAGGTTCTGATCTCATGAATTAATCATCTTTTAAAGGTTCTGCCTTCTAATACTATCACTTTGTGGACTGAGATTAAAATACACAAATTTAGAAAGGACACAAACATTCGATCTATGGCAGGGTTCTTTATTGAATTTGTTTCAATTACATTATTGAGAATAATCTGCGTGGCCCTGAAAGCCCAAAATGTAAATCCACATAAAAAATATTGGTTTTTAAATTCATACTGAAGTAGTTGAGAGACGGCTCTAGAGCCAGACTGCCTGGGTTCAAATATTACCTCTTCTAGCAAACACCTGAACATATTTTTTGTTTGTTTGTTTTGTTTTGCTTTGCTTTCTTCATCAGCAGAATGGAGATGTCATATATAGGAATGAAGATTGAATAAGACAGTAAATGTAACATTTTGCAATAGAAATCAGTGAATAATAAACAAACTGAACATTGTTTGATAGTTCATTATTATGTTGTCATCATTATTAATATGCCTTATGCTGAATTTTATTCCAAAATAAAAAATTCCTAACTAAATGTTAAAATTGTCTTTTAAAGTAACCTCTTAAAATAATAAGAAAGATCTGCTACTTTTTTTTTCAGGGAACAAATCCATTTAAGCTTTAATAAGTATTTGGAAGATGAACTTTCTGATGCATTCAGATAAGGGTACACTTGAGCAAAAGTTGAGCAGGCATAGGGGAAGCCCGGGTGTACTGCCAGAAGGATCAGTGAGGGGAAGGCTTTCAATGCAGAGAGAACGGATAAGAATATGAACAAGAATAGAAAACTACAAAGAGTTTGCTTTCACAAGACCACAAGCAAGAAAGATGCAAAGAAGGAAATTAGTCTATCTGAGTTAAGAGAGACCATAGCACAACCCAAAATGGGCATCTGATGCTATAGAAAGAAATTGAAACTTCCTCCTGGTGCTAAAGAAGAAGAAACTCTAAAAAGTAATGTGTAATCATTATAGCAGAATTTTTTTAAAAAGCTCTCTGGGAGTGATGAGAATATTGAATTTGAGTACTCTATTGAGAAGTGTGTGTGTGTGTGTGTGTGTGTGTGTGTGTGTGTGTGTGTTTGGGTGGGAGAGGTGGCAAAGATAAAAATGAAAGAGACTGAAAATATCAAGAAGAGTAAAGATGCTACAATAAAGATGTAGATTAGGAAGAGTGTAGTGAGCTGAATGGTTTATGCCCCCCCAAAACTTCAGGTCCTAATTCCTGGAACCTATAAATGTGACCTTATATGACAATGTTTTACAGATTTGATTAAATTAAAGATTTTGTGATGAGATGATCCAGTTATCCAGGATTATCTGGGTAAGCCCTCAATTACATCAAATGTACTCACATGAGAAAGAGAGAGGAAGGGATTTGATACACATAAAAGAGGAGGAATCAGAGTGACCTTGGAAACAGAGACTAGAGTGATGTAGTCAAAAGCTAGGGAATGCCAGCAGGTACCTGAAACTGGAAGAGGCAAGAAACGGATTCTCCCCTAGATCTTCCAGAAAGACGTCAGCCCCACTAATACCATAATTATATATCACTGAAATGTCAGAGTTATATTCTCTCTCATTATTGTGAGAGAATAAACTTTGTTGTTTTAAGCTACCAAGTTTAAGGTAATTTGTCACAGTAACCAGAGAAAACTAACACAGATGTCCAATAAATTGTATCACAGATGACAACTCTGTTTATTTGGTTTGGGCTCTTTGTTTCTTGGGTTGAGAAGGCTTTGGAGTCTCTGAGGAAAAAATAAATAAGCAATGAATGCTATTATTATTCATTTAAAAATTTAGACAAATAAAACTTGAAAATTGAATAAGAGATGATATGAAAACAATGAATCAATTTCATACACTATAATGTAAATTACTGCAATACGGGAAAAATAAAGAGTATAATCATTCATTTGTCCTCACTATTAAAGTCTTTTGAGACTAGCATCTTTTGAAAATTGAAGATTAAGACATCGTTAGTAAATGACTCATCCAGTCCACACACATGAGAAACAGTTTCATAGCCATATCTCCTTTCCTGAAATTATTCTGCTCTTTTCTTCTTAGTGATGACATTTGTGAAGTTTTTTTTTAAATCATCATGGGTATTTATGTATAGTCCTCTGTAGTGGATTGGTTCCAGGACCCCTATGGCTACCAAAATCCTTGGACACTGAAGTCCCCTATATAAAATGGTGTCATGTTTACATATAACCTATGCACATCCTCCAGTATGTTTAAATCATCTCTACCTATAATACTTGATACAATGTCGTTGTCATGTGAATAGTTGTTATAATGTATTACTTTGTATCTGAATTATTTTTTTATTATCTTTATCATTTTTCCAAATATTTTTGATTCACAGTTGGTTGGATCCCTAGAATGCAGAACCTGCATATATAGAGTACCAATTTTATTGATATATTTAGGGGGTTGAATTCTAACAAACCAAATAATGATACAGATAAATATTTTCTGGCAACACTCTTTAACTAATTTTCAGGGAGTGAGTCTCAGTGCAACCTTTTTTCATCAATTACTCAGCTAGACAGGTAGGAATCTTTCTTTCCAGTATGTAACGAGTGTGATTTAAGGTGAATTCATAACCAAATTATATCTTTTCCTCTCAGGAATCATCCAGTAGTTACCACTTCTCATACTTCCTGAATTCTCAAGGTACACAAATCTGTGAGAGTTTTCCAATCTATATTTAATTACGCTGGAATTTTCTCAACATAAGAAAAATTTCCCTCATCTTGATTTGTCTTTCTAATTAAAGCCACACCCAATGTTAGCAGAGATTTTACTATCACTCTTACTACATCCTCCATGCACATACTGCTCAGTCATTTTCAATAATTCTTATTTATTACTTTTCCTACCACTACTGCACAAAATGGCTCTTATGGAGGTAATAATGACTTCTGAGTCACTCAATACAAAGAATGTTTTTCAGACCACATCCTGTTTAACTCTTAATTTCACTCAAAACTGTTTACACATACTCTTTCTTATAATGCTTGTTATAGGCTGTCTTGAAACTACAACCCCACACTCATTGTTTTATACTTCATGTCCCATTATTCCTTTTCAATCTTTTCATCTAACTTATCCTCATATATTCACCTTATATATATTAGAATTCCTGCACTTTTGTTTCCTTGCCTTATTTAATTAAATTTTCTCAATTCCACCCATAATTTCAATTAAATCTATTCACAAATTAATATATTTCTCTTATCAAGGTGTATTCTCTGCCTTTCAATTACTCATATTCTTACAGGCTCCCCCAAATTTTTAATCAGCTTTACTGAGATAGAAATTTATTTATTTAAGGTATGCAAGTCAATGGATTTTGGTATATTCACAGATATAGTCATTTCTGTGTATCTGTGGGGAATCGATTTCAGAATACTTTGCGGGCAACAAAATGTATGGGTGCTCGAATCTCTTTTATAAAATGGTATGGTATTTGCAATTCACCTATGCACTTCTGTAAGTCATCTCATAATACCCAATACAATGCCTACACATCACTTCATTCACATGGGTTCAGCATGATACTCAGAACAGAAAATTTAAGTTTCTCTTTGAAATTTTGTGATTTTTTTTTCAATGTTTATGATCCATGGTTGGTTGAATTCATAGATGTGGAACCCAGGGATATCAAGAGCTAAGGTATGTGCAAACACTACCACAAACTAATTTTGGAATATTTTTTATTGTCTAAAAAAAGAAAAGTATACCTTTTAGCTATCATCCTTCAATTCCCCCACCCACCTTTCCAGTCCTACAAAACTACTAATCTACTTTCTGTCAATATAGATTTCACTGTTCTGTATATTTTATATGAATGGAGTAACACATTTTGTGGGCTCTTGTGGCTGTCTTCTTTTTACTAGTTATGCTATGCCAAAACAATATACTGTTGTATGAACATACCTCATTTTGTTTACCATTTGTCACTTCATGGACACTTAGGTTGTTTCCATCTTTGACTTTTATTAATGTTGCTGCCATAACATTGAGTATAATTTTTACATGGACAATGTTTTTATTTCTCTTAGATAAATGCCTGGGAATAAAATTGCAGGGTCATATAGTAACGCTATGTAAAATCATTAGAGAAACTGCCAGACTATTTCCCAAATTGGCTGTGCCATTTTACCTTCCCACCAGCAGTATATAAGGGTTGTATTTTTTCCATTTTCTCACCATCACTTACTATCTGATTTTTTAAAATTCTAGCAAACCTAGTGGATATGAAGAGGTCTCTCAAACTTAACATGTCTCAATCTTAATTCATCATTTTCCCCAGTCATTTAAATCTGGTCTTCCTTCAAAGCTTCATATCTCAATCAATGTTATAAGTTCTTTAAGTTAGAAAACTAGAAAAAATATTGATTTTTTTAATGTCATTTATCATCCATATTTTTTATCTATCACAGAGTCCTGGAGATTGCACTTCATAAATATTTATTGAATTCACTTTTCTTTTTCTCTTCTACTGTGCTTACCCTAGTTCAAGCTAACTCCATGCTCACCTGAACCAGTCTTAGACCTATTCGTGTGCTTTTTAAATCCATTTTCTGTCTCAAAATGACATATTTTTCAAATAAAATATAAGTATGTTATTTTGCTGATTCAAAGTCTTTATTAACTCCCCGTTAATACTTAGAAAAGAATAAAATCCTTAAACCTAAAGTTTTCTGCATGATGTGGACCAGCTAAGCTTACTGCCTCATAGTCACCTACTATCCCTTTCACTAACCACATGATCCTACATTCGTTTTCCTCATCATATCATATATTATCATATGTCATCATATCATATCATATGTTCTTAACTACCTCAGAACTTTTTTTATATTCAGTTTTCTATAACTTGCAGAATTTCATCCACTCCTCTCTGTGAACTCATTTCTTAATCTTCCTTAAAAGTTCAGTTAGGCCGAGTGCCGTGGCTCAGCCTGTAATACCAGCACTTTGGATGGCCAAGGCAAGAGGATTGATTAACTGAGCCTGGTGGTTCAAGACCAACCTGGACAACTTGACGAGACCTTGTCTCTACAGCAAATCAAAGAATTAGCGGAGTATAGTGGCATGCATCTGTAGTTCCAGTTACTTGGAAGACGGAGGCAGAAGGATTGCCTAAGCCCAGCAGGTTGAGGCTGCAGTAGTCGTGAGCATGCCACAGCATGCCAGCCTGGGAGTTGTGAGACTACAACTCAAAAAATAAAAAAAAATCAGTTAAATTGTGATATCGTTAATGAAAGCTCCCCTTTATGCACTACAATACCAATACTTTCATATCTGTAGCATTTATCACAACTAAAATCAAATGCTAATTTAATAATGAATGTTAATTTATTTTGTCACTAGACTAAGTTCTGTGAGGGCAGGGTGAAAAGGATTGTTTGTTTTAAGTTCAGTCATTAACAATATATTGATAGACAGACATAAAATGTTAGGTGTTGAATGATTAGCTAAATACATGAAAAAAATTTAGTATAAGACAAACTGACATAATTCGAGAAATTTGCAAAGTCTATATGCTTTTCTACATTTAAAACTTTTGCCTTCAAAAATGATCAAGTGACTTATTGTGATGTTGAATTATAATTATGACTGGCAATTACAAAGGACCGACTCTTTCTAATTCTTTAAATCTCTGGACCGCAATGTACTGTACAGAAATAAGACACAATGTTGAACTTTTAACAGCATAATCAGTAAAATTCCAAGTAAGAAAAACAGAGATATCTATGTAATTTAATATAAATGCATATGTTAAATATCACTATGCACACTAATGATATTTCTGTATCTGTTTTTTTCAATTTGTATAAAGTTTTTAAAAAACCTCAGCATTTATTTTACATGTATATACTTAGCTCGGCACCATACTAAAAATTATGATTAAACAGTCATAAATATTTTGTTGCCAATGGTTTTAAGTCTAATTCATTCCCAAAGCAACTGTATCTCTCTCTGTCTCTGAATCACTAGAACAGCTGAAGAAGTTATTTAATTATTTAACCTGAACACATTTTTATTTGAGCTATTTTAATGATTATTCATTTAAATTACAAAGATACCATTTTAATAACAAAGTTCAATATATTATCCCTTTCCTCAAGGGTCATTATAACAAAATTTCCCAATTAATTTAGACTTGCATTTTGATGGAGCCATTCAGACTACTCTGATTTTGATTGTCAAAGTTTTCTGGGTCAAACCAGAATATAGTCCATGACTCCAAGCTTCTTATTAGAAATCATGCTGTGAGGGGTTGAAAGACTGTCTTAGCTATATGAAAATACAGGGCAATATTGTGCAAAGATTCTCACAGAGAATTCCAGAAAGAGATCATAAACATTTAGAGTAAAAAAAGAAAATATTCTATATCTATTCATCTGCATACACAAACACACATGCACACACACACACACACACATATGGATAAATATGCACACACACACATATATAAAGATTTTTTTCATGTTCTCAAACTTTGTCTATATAACGCTGATCACCCTCTCTCTCGCTCTTTCTCTGTTTATGTCTCATTATGAAAAATGTTATAAAATAACAAACTGCTCACATAAAAGTTTCCATTTATATTCAAAATACCAGCATAATGTTTGTTTTTTACATAGAACATCCAATATTTGTGCAATAAAATTTCCAAAATACAGTGTTTTGACAAAAAATGTATACTGAATCAACTGATTACAAATAACAACTCAGGTATTTTGGCATGAAGCAAAACAATTTTAACACCAAAATTTTAAAGTAAAGAAGTTTTTGTTTTTTTATCTAGATGAGCAAGTTTCATTTTTGTGATGTTATAGTTTTAAAGGATAAAACAATTACTGAGGCTGGTATCTTAAAACACTTAATTCACTAGGCAGTCTTGCTACCATATACACAATAGGAATGTCATAAGAAAAAAATTAGCTAAGAAGAAAATACCAAAACTTACAAAGAAATACCAATTCAATTTTTAAGAAACAACTGCAAATGTAAAAATATCTTCAAAGTACGAACACACAAAAAAATCTACAGTTTTATGGTTTTTTTTTTACTCTTTGTACCATCTACATAACCTCACTAAAGACACTTCTGAAGCATATGCTTTAGGAAAACAAAATTATTCCAAAAGGTATGTATGAGATTTTTAAAAAATAAAAGGAATAGAAAACAAAGAAATTGCTCTTTCAAAATGTCCTGTGTATTGTATTTTACAAAATGACTTTGTATTTTCCCTTCATGTATGATTACTTATAATGCCATGAAGACCTGGGAGGACTGAGCAGCACTTAATAAACTACATTCATGTGCTAAATTAACTTTTGCCAGTCCCACTATATAACCCTCATCATTTCTATAACTTACTACAGAGGCTTTGTTCTTATTAAATCCATGCCATTTTTATCCTCAATTAACATTTCTGTCACATTAGTATTATTTTCTATGCATTTGTCTAATCTGCCTGGTTTCATGACAGGAACAGCCCACTTACCTCTTTCAGGTCATTTCTTTCTTCCTTTAGCACTGTCCTATAGCATAATTTACTTTGATTCCTAGTACTGAACATTTTCCCCATCTACTTTGCCATTCAAGCTTTCCCTTCTCATTTAAGTTTTTTTTAAAAAAATCCCTTAAAACAATCTTTATTTTATTTCTTGATTTGTTTTACTACTTTCTTTTTTTTTTTTGGAAGTCAAATTTGTCAAATGGTTTACACCACTCACACCAATTTTCTACACACACACACACACACACACACACACACACACACACACACACACACCTTAAACTCTGTATAATGTCTTCTTTCCTACCTACTAAGACAAAACTGTTCAAGGTCATCACCCAAGCTTGTTCACAAAATCTAATATCTTTTAAATGGTATATCCTTCTTTTCTTTTGTTCTCTATTTCATTTAATTGATGACATTTCTCTGTCATAAATTAAAAAAACACAAAACACTTTTAATACACATTTTTTTCAGTGGGTTCTCTTCCCAGTGTGTCCTCTCCACTGTCTTTTCAGGTTCTCAACAGTCTGTTTACAGTAAGGATTTTATGAGAGTGCATTCACCTCAAAAAAAGCAATATTAGATAATCCTTAAGTTCTTTTACAAATACTGAGTCCTCTCATTCTCTATATTTGTGTTCACCTGGATGTCTATGAGATTAGGAAATACTTGAAAATCACATGTACTTTATAGGCTAGTTACCAGCATTCAGAAAGATAATGTTTACACAAAGTTCCTGGTGGACATTAAGCATTCAGTAAATGGTAGGTAAGACTGTTACTGGTATTATCTGTTGAATTCACAAATAGATATAAGCTAGTTCCTTCTTTTATAGTCAATCACATATACCATGCGAAAATATCCTGTGACTACTTTTCAACACAACAATTATCTCCTTCCATTCATTGCTATCCAATAGACTAAATAAATTGTTCCACCTTCTAATTTTATAACATAAAGACCTTTTGAAATAAATAAAGCATAGCATCAAAGTAAAATACTCACAGGTATTTATTTATGTTAACATTGGTATTTATTATTGGTAGGATGAGTATTAAATGCTATTTATTTTCTATTTTATTCATGTCATATTTAGATGTTGGTATTAACTGCATGTGATTCCATGTATTTTATAGCTCCACATATTGAACTATTAAGAGCAATATTCTGAGTGCCTTTGATTGACTAAATGAATCAGATGCCGATCTACTTAATAGCAGCAAGATCTTCAGCACACTTTTCCGCATTTCTTGATTAATACTTTGTACAACACTGAATCACACTTTCTAAAGTCAAGATAAATTGCATCTTCTAATGCTTGTCCCTGATTTGCTATCCCATTATTCTGTCAATAGAAAGATATCTGTTACCACTGTGACAGAATTTGTTCTTCATAAAACCCTCATGTGTTTGCCAGTATATCATTCCAGTTTGGTATTTGAATATGGGATTTTAGCTCTTTTTCCCCAGATTTTAGTATAACTGTAATTTGATGGGTAGTGCCTTTTTACTTTGCTAAGAATTGGCATCCCCAAGAGCTCTAAAATGCTAAAAACTAAAATTATACCATTCTTTCAGATATTAGCAGCCTAAACAATATTTGTACATTTCCTTTTTATTTGCATGTTTTTCTTTTGCCCTAATTCTGTGTTTTCTAGCATAGTTTTCAGATAACTCTTGACCTTTTTGTAAATATACAATGACAATACTTTTAACCAAAATTTTAAGTAAGCACAATCATTCTTTCTTCTACATAAATTCAATTTTTTCTTTCCTCTTATAACTAATAGGGTTACAAAATGTCTCCCACACATTGCATCTCTTTCATTATGTGGATTTTTAATATTTTATCCATAAGACGTTATTGACATTTTTAAATATCTTGACTTATTTTGTACTTTGAATGATGATTCCACATCAGCCCTGGTTTATTAAACAGATTATAGTTATCCCATGACATTTATTTTTGGTAAATGTTATTTCACTATATTAATTTGAGCTTTAATAACAGGAGATAATGAAATAACAAAATTTTAAATAGGAAAAACCAGAAAATGATCTATTAAGTGATAGTATATGATGAGTTTTAAGGAATGATTTCTTATGAGAGGCTTCAACATAGGCTGTTATAATACCCCAAACTCAATTGTTTAAGAGTAATTCCACAATAAGATCAGAAGGATTTATTCTTTGTAGTGGCTTTCAAAGAATAGGTGTTAGAACAATGGAGAAAGCAAGGCACATCTTTCAGGTACATGTTCATAATAATTCTTAAGGCAGTGAGTTTAAGATCACTGTGCACCTTCAGGGCAGTAGGGCCAGGAATTAAGCAGCAAGAAAAGAATGGGAGAACTAAGTTCCTCTTGAAACATTTGAAGGAATGTGACACAAACACAGTTGAACAAAAATATTGCTTCATTCAAAAGACAGTGTCTTAGTGTGCTCAGACTGCTATTGCAAAAAAACCCACAGACTAGATTGCTTAAACAACATTCATTTATTTCTCAAAGTCCTGGAGGCCAGAAAGTCCAAGATCAAGGTACAGGCAGATTTGGGTTTTTTTATAAGGGCTCTTTTCTTGGCTTGCTGAAAGCTCTCTTCTTGTTAAGTCCTCACATGGTGAAAAGAGAGAAAGAGAAAACTGTTTTCTCTTTCACTTTCTACAAGAACACAAATTCACTCTCATATCTTGATCTAAACCTAATTACCTCCCCAAAATTCTGTCTCCAAATGCCATCACATTGGTGGTTAGGGCTTGAACATACGAACTGGGTGGGGAGGGATAAAAGCATTAAATCCATAACACATGGCAAAGCTGTTTCTTCATAGAATTTGACAAAAGTGATTAATAATATTTACTATATTAAAGAATCATTGGTTATATATTTTCTCTATTCATTTCAACTCTCAAGTTATCAACTTTAATCTTGATATCATGATGATGACAAAAAGGGTAGTCATTTAACTGGCATGCAATATTGAAACACTTAACTTTTATTGCAAAAATAGGGAGCTGGGCAGGAAGCTGAGGCAGGAGGATTTTTGAGGAAGTGGGGTTTGAGCCCAGGAATTCAAGACCAGCCTAGACAACATAACAAGACCACATCTAAAAAAAAAAAAAATACTAAAATTGTATAATTCTTTCTCGTCTGACTCTCCCTAGGATCTCCCCACCCTCAGTCTGCTGGAGGCCACTGTATGATCCCTCACAATCCAGAACTAAATCATAAGCACTTGACCAAATATTTGAATGGTCCAAAATTTTCATATAAAATGATTAATTAATACATGACAAATTTATTATTATTCTAATTTGTAATTAAGTATTGTACTAGAAATATTTTATAACTAATAGGGAACCAACAAACCTAACATTGACTCACAGGTTGTTAAATAGTATGGACTCACCGGGCACTACCAGGGGAGGAAGGGTGAGGAGGGCATGTAACAACACGAAGTGTACCTAGTCCTAAACCAGGGGAAGTGAGGACCAGCTGGAGACTCAAATTTCACCCACATGCAGCCTACTTGTATAGTTACCCCTACTTATATACCACATTTCTATAATAAAATTAAATTTAAAAATATGGACTCTTCTCCATAACGCCAATCATCATCATATTCTTCTTCATCACCATTATTGATGATTTTTTTAGTCCTTATTTTGTATCAGGTATTTACCTAGGCTCTGCATATTTGATTATCTAATCTAATATTGATAAAAAATAAATCTAAAGTAGATATTATTATGCCTATTTTACAGATAGAGAACCTGAAACACAGATATTAACTCTGTTAATATGTGCCAGAAGTTGGTTTAGATCTTCCCAACAAAAGATTGGTTATCTTGAGTGCATCCCAAACTAGGATTTTTTTAAAAAGAGATACAAATTATCCCTCTTCTCTACAACTTATTGGAAGTACCTACAGGTCTAATAGGTTAGGATCTGAGAATACAAGAAATTGACCTGCTCATTCACTAATATTCAGAAAAACTTAGCAACATTTTTAAAAGTGGACTTGGTTCAGCACAACTGAAATAAAAAGGAACTGAACAACTGAACGGGATTTCTGGGTAGGCAATTTTATCTCATGTAGACATAAATGCTCCAGTGATAGGTGCAGAAAGTCATTCACTGGCAGATTTAGGAGAAAATAGTAGTGTTATATAGGGTACTTCCAGAAAATAGTTCAATGCTATCAACAAAGAGTAGGAGTTGCTGTTAAGCTTATATTATTTCTGGGTATAACTAAGTGATTCAGGTACCAAGCCTATAAATCTGGCCCTTGTCAAGTATAATAAATTTACCTGCAAATATCATTTCAACAGGGCAAATTTTTGAGCTTATGGTGCTTGGATACTAAGTGTAAAATCTTTATCTTAAAAGACGACAAATTGAGAATCACCACTGAAAATGCTTGTCCTGGAGACAGTCATAAATTTTAGAAAAAAAATCCATAAGTTAAAATGTACACCCAGTAATAGTGTTTTGTGGGCCTCACATATTTTTGATAACATCTTTTAACCCAAATATCAAACCTTTTATGATCATTACAAATCTCTGACTTTCTATTTGCCTGGTTAAGGCTTTAATCTTGTCAGCTTCCCATCCTTCATCCACAGAGAAAAATTTTACTTTTGTGTATGCTTGAGTTATAGACATATTGAACCAGATGTTGCCACAAAGAAGAATGTTCTAGCAGTCTCTCTTTGAATTCAGAACAACTCATTCATTCATTCATCATACAACAATATTTATTGAGCTTCGAAAGATTTGATTATTCTTCAGAGGGCCTCCATAAATAAAAAAGAAAATCACTTGGGTATATAACTTGCCTCTTTTGTTTTTTTAAATTTTTTTTGTTTCTCCCTTTTGTTTTGATTCTGTCATAGGATTCATTCATAACTTGGAAATAAAGTAAATCTTAGTTTTCTATGACCCAATTTCCCTATTCCCATCATTGTTATAAAAAATTCTAACAAATGAGTAACTTAATCTAATGATCTTTATTTCCAGAGGAGGAAGATCTGTTGATAAAATGTTTTGCCAAATTTCCAGGAGGCAGGGAGAGAAAAGACTAATAGCTTAGCTCAAATATAAACTGGATAGTCATCTTCTGTTAATATTTTTATTAATATCCTACATATTCATGAAATTACTCTTGAATTATGCCTAAAATATGAGCTTAGAAATAATATGTGACTCTCGGTAGGGTCAATGAGGGACTAGGGTTCAAGAGTGGGAGGAAAACTTTTTTGTGCTATTTAAATTTTTTATTCTGCTTTTAATTTACTTTCCTAAAAATACAAGAAATAATTAATGTATTATTCGATTCTATTTTCTACATAAATTCTCTAAAATAGTCCCCCAAATCTTCAATAAACTAGTCAGCTTTTTGCATAATCCAAATGGAAAATTATACATTCTATAGTCTGAATAAGATAATTAATAACAACTCACACATAAAAAGCAAAGATTCCTTAAAATGCCATTTATTACCAAAGATAATTATTACTTTAAACTTTCCAAATACTAATTTTATTTAGAAAATTTGAAATTATTTTTCTTTTTGGAAAAGTATGTCCTAATTTTGTATTTATGGTCAAGGTGTTGAACATCATATAGACAAGTTCCCTACTGCAAAGTTGATATGTCCATGTAATGATTTGAAAAGTAATATATATTTCTCAGAATTATCTTTTTTTTTTTTTGAGTTGGAGTCTCACTCTGTCACCCAGACTGGAGTACAGTGGCCGCTCCCGGCCACCGCAACCTCGACCTGCTGGGCTCCGGCGATCCTTCTGCCTCAGCCTTCCGAGTAGCCGGAATTACAGGTGAGCGCTACCATGCCTGGCTAGTTTTTTGATTTATTGTAGAGATGAGTCCTCGCCAAGTTGCCCAGGTGGGTCTCGCACCCTCAGGCTCAGGCAATTCACTCACCTCAGCCTCCCAAAGGCGCGGGATTACAGGCTGAGCCACCGAGCCCGGCTCTCACAATTATCTTAAATAGATACATTTTACAGGTCAAGTGAATAAGTTAAGGATAAGTAAAAGAAAAAGTTTTCTTTTACAGAAAGTCAAAATAAGCAAAATAATGTAAATGTTAGAATTTAAAATATAGAAATAAATTTGAAATAACATTCATATCACATGCAATTTGTTAAAGTTGTATTGGAATGCTTTATGGTGATCTGATCATTTTAGTTGTGGATCTATAATCTGAGGAATGTATCTAGTAAAGTGACACACTAATATTTCCCAGTTTCTAAGTTGCTCTGTTACAAAAAAAAAAGAAAGAAAGAAAGATAGAAAAGAAAAAGATCATCACAGTGCTTCAAGTATCAAACCCAAGATGATAGCCAGAGTTACTAACTTTTGCTCAGATAACTAGGAGGAGAGTTTGAGTTCACAATCAGTTTTTGTATGTTTGTTTGGGCTGTATTTACCAGTTCACACATGACAAAATAAATAGAAAGTGAGCACATAGTACTTCTTATGAAAGAAAAATGAAAACTCCCTTCTCAGAAACATTTTTCTCACTAGCAGTAGAGTTTATATTAAAGGGATAGCACTTTCTCTACCAATGTTTTATATCATTTTTAAGGTAGCAAATAGAAACTTACTTTTAATTAATAGTAAATGTTATACAGGATTCACTTTAACTAGACTAATGTGGTATGCTTCTCCCTCTTTCCCCCAGGGTTATTTTTAAAATTTTTTGGTGATGTTTGTTCTGTCAGTCACCAAAACTGGGAAAACATTACTAACATGGGCTGGGGGCAAGGACCCTAGATGCCTGTGATATGTAGTACAGCTTCAAACTATGTGAAGTAATATTCAAGTGGGTCCCTTTAGTACAACTCTACTGGTTCTTAAAATATTGAAATGCTCCCTTATGGATGGATAAGTAATAGCTTCTCTGAGCCTGTTAAGAGCCCCTTGCCCATCAACATGTAATAATCTAGATATTTAGTGTTGTTATCTGGCCATACAGAACTTTCTTGTATCTAGCTCCAGCAATAAGATTGGTGTCAATTCTGATGAGATAGAATGGTAAATATATTGAATACCCACTCATTGAACAATAAAGACGATTTTCATATCCTGTAATGACTTTGAAATGTCCTGCCAGATATTCAGAGACGAGAGTTTCCTCTTGGGTTCTCTGTGATATATCTCACTGCAGCCACATAACATAATTTTTAAATGACGCCACACATACAAATACAACATAGCACATTTGCATAAATACAGTAGGTCATTTTTTTCTTCATTTCAAGTAACATCTCTTGGAGTGTAAACTCTACTTCATTTGTGTTATATTCTGCTTTCTCATATGTCATTACTTATTATAACACTAATTTTATTCCAATATTCTATACCAGCATCCTTTTTCTTTCTATCTATTCTTTAATGCAAAAGGTTGTGACTTTCTTCTAAATACAAATTTACTCGTTGGAGTAAATGAAAGCATTTGACTGCATTTTTATCTTCAAGTGCACTCATTCCTGATTATGTTAACAATGAAATACACATTAATTCATCATAAATTATTTCCCATTAATATTTTTATAGGGCACTATAATATTTTTCTATAATTATTTTTAGATGTAGATTATATTATTAATGTATTTCAACTTAGTAAAAAGGCCAGTAAATTTGTTTTGTCAAAAGGGAGGGACAATAAATTTAATAGGGTTATGAACTATTAGGATACATTAATTTATTACAAGTGAAAACACTTTCAAATGAGTATGTGAAATAAAAGATTATCTCTTTCCACAAGAAGAATCTGATTTTCTGTGCTCTAAAATCTTCAATGATAATAGCTAATGCTTATTACTCCATCCTTTACTATGTGCAAGTACCATTGTAAGCATTTTACATGTATTAACTTATCCAATTCTCACAATGCATTTATGAGACAGTATTCTAATCAACCTTATTTAATAGGTATAAAACTGGAGGCATAGAGAAGGTCAAAGCACTTAACTAAAATGCGTATTTGAAGATTAAAAAATAAAATTAAGTGAGTTGGTTAGAGTAGGCAGGTGAGCGCTTTGAATGAGAACAACTAGAAATACACACACCACACACACACACACACACACACACACGCGCACACACACACACACACACACACAGGCTGCGGAAACAATGAGAGTAAAATTTCAGAGAGAAGAGTTGAGGAGTCTTCCCAGAGGACACTTTCTAATTCTAAACTAGTCTGGAGGTTAAGATTCTGGGCCCCAAGCCAAACAAGAAAGACCTAGAAAACAAGGTTTTCGGCAGGTTAGAGTGACAGAATGGAAGAATTGAGGACATTCAAATACATGACTGGGTTCCTCCTCAAAACAATTGATAAATTCTAAAAGTGCATAGAGCAGGAAACTACAGAGCTAATCTAAAAACTCAGAAAAGCAGGTTAGCATTTTCTACAGTACTTAGAAGACAAAGTTTGCAAGGAGGAACCAAGAATGCTGGATGAATGCCCTTAGGGAAGCATGAATTGCTACTGAAGGTCCGCAGTGGTTCTTCACCTGAGCACACTTCCAACTGGGCCACAGCTAGAAACTGAAAATCCAGATTTGACCCTGGTAAATGGCTGCTGCTGGAAGATAGTAATGCTCTGAAATAAAAACAATCATTTAAAAAAATGAATCTATGCCTTTTCAGTTTCGTTGAATTATTGCTCTTTCTGCCAAAGTTTTCTGTCTACTTTCTGTTGCTTTTTTTTTCTTTTCCGTTTCCATTCTTTCCTGCTCTCATATATGCTGTTTACAGTGTGAGATACTAAATATCAAAACTAGTATTTAGTATTTTGGGGGTAAGAAAATAATAGCTTATATTTTTCAACTTTTCCTATGCCATGACAATATTCTAGGTATTTTAAAAAGAGTAATTAACTGCAAAACATCACTATATGGTGGGTGCTATTATTCTTCTTCTTACATAGATATTAGGATTGAAGCAGAGAAAGGTGAAATAACTTGCTAAATGTCAAAAGCTAATACACAGGAAAATTGAGATTCGAGCCAGGAAATCTTGCTTCATGTCCATGCTCATAACCAGTAACCTCCTTCATTCAGACCTCACAAAAGTCTGAACAGAGATGTGAGGAAAGGGAAAATTTAATAAGTAGAATAAACACATCGTATTACAAACTTATCAATGGCTGAATCAGAACATTTAATCTGTACAGCTAACATAAAGATCTTTACTCCATGTGCTATATAATTTTGGTCTATTGACAAAAGTTCAATTCATTAATGCCCCTTTTAAGCCAGAGTTTATGCTGGACATTCAGTCAAAAGTTTTTTAGTAAAATGAAGAGTTGCTTTTCAAGGAATTTGAATCAGATATACTCCATTTGGAATCTTATTTTACTATTTTTTGTTCATTTTTTTAACTATAAAATGAGAAAAATAATAATTATACCTAATAAATTTGTGGTGGGGATTTGACAAAGTCATATAAAAGACCCTTTTAGCTCAGTGCTATCATAAGGATCAGTACAGAGGGATTATTTTGTTATATGTGTGTATAGATGAATACATGGATAAGAAGAAAATGATTTGTTACAGGAAGACATACCAATAAACACTTTTTAGATAAAATTTATTTTAGCATGGCTTTCCTCAGAAAAAATAAAGAAAATTCTCTCAATCTATGAGTTACAACCCTCCTCACATAAACAGTAATGTTTAGAACTATGATATTCTTATATCATAATAATCATACTTTCCAGAAATGTGTGAGAATTCTTTTATGTTGGCTGATTGTGCTACAGCTAACAAATTAGCAAGTTTGGAAAGAAACAAAGCTGCTAGATAGAAATATGTCTGTGAAAACATAATTTCTTAAATAATGAATTTAGAACTCTTTCCTAAACATTTCTTCTTTGTTTTAACATAATTGGTTCTTTTTTAACTCCTTGTTGTTTTTAAGAAGCTGAAGACATGCAATACAAGAGGTTACGTGAATATTTCGAGAGAATGCTAATAACTAGAAATGAAATTTATTCCATGCTTAATGTATTTAAATATTGCTCTTATATTTTTATTACATTTGTTGCTTCAGATGAAAAGACTGAAGTATAGAGGACTTGCTCTATGTCAGATTTTGTGCTAGGAAACAAAGAAGAAGGAAATTTGAATTAGCCATGACCTCAGCCTTCAAGGAGCTCTTATTCTAGCAATGAAAACAGGCACATACAATGATTATAAAACTGGGTGGGAGTATGACAGGGATGGAAGAGACAAGCAGGATGGATAGGTCTCAGGCATTCCAAACAAAAGGTACCAAAGTCATCATGGAGAAATCAGGGAAAGGCCAGTTAGCAGACAGGAAGAGCAGTCTCATTTTAAATCCTCCCCTTAAGGGTTTAAAATCAAGAGATTTTCAGAAGTCATTAAACCTGAGTATCTGTCCCTTCAGTGTTACTACTATGAGGAACAGCTCTTTGTGATTTAATTAAGCCAGTTACCTAACCAGAAGAGTGAGGTTAAAGGTCTCCTGGGTTATGCATTCCTTCTTGGTTCTCATAGGGACCAAAAAATAAAAATAAAAATCTGAAGGGAGTTAGTAGTCAACTTTGTTCATTTGTCTTAAATATTCTTTTTACTCTGTCCTATTCAATTAATACATCTGGTTACAGTTCTGTTTACAGATCTTTGTAAAAAAAAAAAAATCCTTCCTCATTGAGAATATTTCATAGATTATAGCCAGTGCCTGATCCCAACCAACTTATTTTCTAAGTAGAAAACTTATATAAATATAGTAAATAGGATACAAAAAGATTTCATTTCTGTTGGAATTGCTTATCAAATTTAACTATTAGATGTGTGGAAGTAATTCTTACAGGATAGAGTCACCATATAAAACACTAAATCTTTCATATTCCAGTTAAAAGTATGAACAAAATAAAACTGAAAATGGCAAGTATGCAGTCTATAGTCCTCTGCTCTACAGGCTGATCCATTAAAAGGAGGGAGGAAGAGTAGGAAAGGGATGAACCAATAGAGCACAGGAGATTTTGAGGGCAATGAAATTATCCTGTATGATACCATAGTGGTGGATAATGACATTATGTATTTGATGAAACTCAAAGAATTTTTTTTCCTTTATTTATTTTTTATTTTGAAGATGTGGGGCACAATTCAAGGTTGGTTATACAAGTGTTCATTATGCAGGAACCCTTATTGATGAGGTGTGCCCCGCCCATCATCTACTTTATTAATGGCAAGACTAGGACTCTAATTCAAGTCATTTTGACACTGTCTACACTACCCACAACAACACTTTAAATGTAATACACATTCGAAAAAGTTCCTCATTGGATTTCCATATTTCTTTATGTGAAATTCTACATTGCCAATATCACATCTCAAAACATTTTCCTGGACTTTTAAATAAAGGATATTTCCATTATAATGAGCAAAATTTCCATTTTATTTTAAGAGACTGCAAAAAGTAACAAATCAGGTAAGTAAAAGTAATTATTAAAGAAGGAACTAACTTTTTTATTAAACATATTTTTTATTTTAAAATTGTGGGGTACAGTTAAGGGTTAGGTATACAGATATGCATCATTCATGCATCCTTGTTGATAAGGAGTGTACCCTGGTCCCCAGACAGATATTGACTACTGTTACTCCCACCTCCCTTCCCCTCCCTGCCCCACTCATAGTTCCCCGCCACTGTCAATCCTTTTCTTATATTATTACAATAGATGTTCAAAGTTCACTTATGAGTGAGAACATGTGATACTCAAATCTTTGTTTCTGTGAGAGATCACTCAGTATTATAAACTCTAGTTCCATCCAGGTTGCTGCAAAATTCGTGATTTTGTTCTTTTTTATGGCTGTGTAGTATTCCATCATGTATATGTACCACATTTTTTTAACCCAGTCCTCTTTTGATGGACAACATGGTTGTTTCCACGTTCATTGTGAACAATGCTGTGATAAACATACTTGTGCAGGTATCTTTTTTATAGAGTGATTTGAGTTCTTCAGGGTATAGTTCCAGCAGGGGGATTGCGGGGTCATATGGGACGTTGATATTTAGAGCTTTTAGGGACCGCCACATTGCTTTCCACAGAGGTTGCACTAGTTTACACTCCCACCAACAGTGTAGAAGTGTTCTCTTTTCACCACATCCTCTCCAGCATCCATCTGTTATTTTTGGAGTTATCGATAATGGCCATTCTGACTGGAGTTAGGTGGTATCTCAGTGTAGTCTTAATTTGCATCTCCTTGATGATTGAACATTTCTTCATGTGTCTGTTGGCAGCTTGTATGTCTTCTTTTGAGAAGTGTCTGTTCATATCTTTTGCCCACTTTGTAATGGGGTTATTTGTTTTTTTCTTTTCAGCACATTTGAGTTCCTTGTAGATCCAAGATGTTAGGCCTTTGTTAGACATGGAGTTGGCAAATACTTTTTCCCAGTCTGTGGGCTGTCTCCCTGCTCTCTTGATGGTTTCTTTGGCTTTACAGAATCTTGTCAGTTTAATGAGGTCCCACTTGTCTATCTTGTCTCTTATGGCCCATGCATTTTGGGTTTTGTTCAGAAATTGGATGCCAGTTCCAATTTCCATAAGGGTGTGTCCTGTATTTTCAAGGTTCTTATGGTTTGAGGTTTTACATTTAGGTCTCTGATCCATTTAGAATTAATTTTTGTATATGGGGATAGATAGGGGTCTTGTTTGAATCTTCTGTATGTGGTCAGCCAGTTTTCCCAGCACCATTTGCTGAATAGATTCTCCTCTCCCCAGTGGTAGGTAGTGGAGGCTTTGTCGAAGATGAGTTGGTTGAGAAATTGAGGTTTTGCTTCTGGACCCTCAATTCTATTCCATTGGTCTATATGCCTGTTCCTGTACCAATACTAAGCTGTTTTGATTATTGTAGCTTTATAGTAAAGTTTGAAGTCTGGTAATGTGATACCTCCTGCTTTTTTTTTTTTTTTTTTTTTGCAGAAGATTGTTCTGGCTATTCTTGGTCATTTGTATTTCCATATGAATTCCTGTATTGTTTTTTCTAGCTCTGAAAAGAACATTGCTGGTAATTTGATGGGTATTGCATTAAATCTGTAGATTGCCTTAGGTAAGATGGACATCTTAACGATGTTGCTTCTTACAATCCATGAGCATGGGATATTTTCCCACTTGTTTGTGTCATCTTTGATTTCTTTGAGCAGTGTTTTGTAGTTTTCATTGTAAATAAAAGTCTTTCACATCTCTGATTAGGAAGATGCCAATGTATTTCATTTTTTTGTGGCTATTGTGAATGGGATTGTGCTTTTTATTTGGGTTTCTGTTTGTTTATTATTGGTTTAAAGAAATGTGATTGTCTTTTGCACATTTATTTTATACCCTGAGACTTTGCCAAAGTCCTTTATTAGTGCAAGGAGACTTTTGACAGATTCTCTTGGCTTTTCAAGGTACACAATCATCTTATCTGTGAAGAGAGATAACTTGACTTCCTCTTTTTCTATTTGGATACCCCTGATTGCCTTCTCATTTCTGATTGTTCTAGCCAGGACTTCCAATACTATATTGAACAGGAGGGGAGAGAGTGGGCATCCTTCCAATTTTCAGGGGAAATGGTTCCAATTTTTCTGTTTAGGAGTATGCTGGCTGTGGTTTCTCATAGATGGCTTTTACTATTTTGAGGTATGCTCCATGTATGCCTAGATGTTCAAGGGTTTTTATCAAGAAGGGGTGCTGGATTTTATCAAAAGCTTCTTCTGCATCTAATGATATAATCATGTGGTTTTTGTTCTGAGGTCTGTTGATGTATTTAATAACATTTATTGTCTTGTGAATGTTGAACCAGCCTTGTGTCCCAGGGATGAAGCCTACTTGGTCATGATGGATGATTTTTGAGATGTGTTGTTGAATCCAGTTTGCTAGGATCTTGTTGAGAATTTTGGCATCTATGTTCATCAAAGATATTGGCCTGTAGTTCTCTTTCTTTGTTAGGTCTTTACCTGGCTTGGGTATCAATGTGATGTTAGCTTCATAAAATGATTTGGGGAGGGTTCCATCTTTCTCAATCACCTGAAGTACTTTCAGTAGGATTGGCATCAGCTCCTCCTTAAATGTCTTATAGAATTCTGCTGGAAAGTCACCTGGTCCAGGACTTTTTTTTGTAGGTAGTTTTCTTAATACATCATCAATTTCCTTGGTTGTCATTGGTCTATTTAGGGTCTGGATTTCTTCTTGTTTCAACCTAGGCAGGTTGTATGATGTCAGAAAGTCTTTCATTTCCTGAAGGTTTTCAAGTTTGTTTCCATACAAGTGTACATAGTAGTCTCTAATGATCTTTTGTATTTCTTCAGGGTCAGATGTGACTTCATCTTTTGTGTTTCTGATTGTATTTATTTGGGCTTTTTCTCTTTTTTTCTTGGTCAGTCTATCTAGGGGACCATAGATCTCATTTATCCTTTCAAAGAACCGGCTTTTTGTTTCCTAGATTTTTTTGTATTATCTTTTTGTCTTCTATGTCCTGGATTTGGGCTTTTATTTTGGTGATCTGGATTCTTTTGTTAAAGTTAGGGTTTTGGTGGTCTTGCTTTTCCAGCCTCCTAAGGTGACTTGTTAGGCTGTTAATTTGTGAACCTTTCATTTCCTTCATGTGTATTTATAGAGATATGAATTCCCCAGAGATTTGGTAAGATGTTTCTTACCAAAGATCCCAGAGATTTGGTAAGATGTTTCTTCATTTTCATTTGTTTCCGGGTGTCTTTTAATCTCTGTTCTGATTTTATCATTGACCCAGGAGTTGTTTAGCATCACGCTATCTAGTGTCCATGTCTTTGTGTGTTTAGGGGGAACCTTGTTGGTGCTGATGTTTCCTTTTATTCCACTGTGGTCCAAGAAGGTGCATGACATAAATTTGATCTTTTAAAATTTTTTTATGCTTGATTTATGCCAAGTATTTGGTCGGTCTTAGAGTATGTTCCATGTGGTGATAAGTAGAATGTGTATTCTGTGGTCGTTGGATGGAGTGTTCTGTAGGTATCAATTAAGTCCATATGGTCAAGAGTCACATTGAGGTTCTGGATGTTGTTGCTGATTTTTTGTCCTGATGATCTGTCTAGGGCTGTGAGTGGGGTATTAAAGTCCCCAGCTATGATAGTTTTAGAGTCAATATCTTTTCTGAGTTTTGCTAGAAGCTGCTTTATGAAAGTTGGCGCTCCTATGTTGGGTACATATATGTTTAGGATAGATATTTCTTGTTGATGGAGTGAACCTTTCATCATTATGTAGTAACCTTCTGCATCTTTTTTAATTTTTGATAGCTTAAATGGTATCTTGTCTGAAATTAGAATTGTGACTCCTCCTTTCTTTTGTGTTCTGTTCGCCTGAAAATTTGCTTCCCATCCTTGTATTTTGATTCTGTGAGTGTCCTTTCTAGTGAGATGGTTCTCTTGAAGGCAATGTAATGTTGCCTGGTGCTATTTTATACATTTTGCCATTCTATGTGTTTTCAGTAGTGCATTTAGTCCATTTACATTCAGCCTAATTATTGAAATGTGAGAGTTGATCCCTATCATAAGCTTCTTATAGAGTTGTTGTTGTTCTTCTTCTTTGTTTGTTGTCTTTCTTTTGGTTCTGGGGTTGTCTCATGTGTGTTTTACTCTTTTTTGTACTCTTGTGAAGAATGTTCTTGTTCTTTTTTCTTTTCTTGTGTGTTTAGAGCTTTCTTAAGTGTTTCTTATAGAGGTGGTCTGGTGGTAGCATAAGTTCTGAGGGATTGGATATCTGGAAAAGATTTTAATTCTCCCTCACTGATGAAGCTTAGCTTGACTAGGTAGGGTATTATTGGTTGAAATTGTTTATCTTTTAGAACTTTGAAGATAGGGCTCCAAGCTCTCCTAGCCTGCAGGGTTTCTGTAGATAAATCTGCTGCTATTCTAATTGATCTTCCATGGTAGGTGATCTGGCCTTTTTCTCTTTCTGCCTTTAGGAATTTTTTCTTTGATACCTACTTTGTTCGGGGAAATTATTATGTGTCTGGGAGTTGGTCTTCTCATTTGTTGTCTTGCAGGGGTTCTCTAAATCTCTTGTGTTTGAATTTTCACATCAGTGATGAGATGAGGGAAGTTTTCTTCAATAATTTCATGGAATGTTTGTTCCAAGGTGGCCTCTGTCTCTGTTTCTGTTTCAGGAAGTCCAATTACTCTTAGGTTTAATCTCTTGAAGTAATAGTTCATCTCTTGAGGGTTTTGTCCTGTCTTTTTAAATTTCTTTCTGGTTTTAATGGTTTAGGTTAGTTCTATATTTTGGTCCTCAAGCTCTTACATTCTTTCTTCTGCTTGGCTAATACTGTTTTCCATGCTTATCAGTTTGGTATTTATTTCATTCACAGTATTCTTTACTATTGTTATCTCAGCTATCAACTCCTTCCTATTTTCTTCTTGTCTCTCCTCAATTCTTGTTGTTTTGTTTTTGTTTTTGTTTTTTGTTTTTTTTTTTTGAGTTGGAGTCTCACTCGGTCGCCCAAACTGGAGTGCAGTGGCCGCTTCCGGCCACCGCGCCTCGACCTGCTGGGCTCCGGCAATCCTTCCGCCTCAGCCTTCCAAGTAGCTGGAACTACGGGCGTGCTCTACCACGCCCGGCTAATTTTTTGATTTATTGTAGAGATGAGGTCTCACTGCCCAGGTGGGTCTCAAACCCGTGGGCTCAGGAATCCACTCACCTCAGCCTCCCAAAGGTGCGGGATTTCAGGCTGAGCCACCGAGCCCGGCTTCCTCAATTCTTTTTAATCTCTCCATTAATGTCTTAATATCTTGGTTTGTAGTTTGAGACTAGTCATTTTGGGGGCTCTTCATTGTTGCATTCTGAAGTCAGTTTTCTCAGTGTCTGCCCTCCCAGGGGTCTGGGAGAGACCCATATTCTTCTTTTGGTTTTTCTTCATTTATGCAGATATTTTCTCTCTCTCCCCCTTTCTCTCTCCTTCTTTAATTCTGCTTTTCAAGGAAAGTGTGGTTGCTTTTACTTCTTTTGTTCAATTTCCTGTTCTTCCTTATAAGGGTCCTCTGGCTTTGTTCACTTTTGAGGATGGACTATGGGTTGGAGACTGTACTTTTTGTAGTTTTGAGGTTTAATTGAGGGAGAAGCTGTGATTCAGAATCTATCTGCAGATACTAGTATCCATCAACAGGTGTATGGGCACACTGGAACCCATTTCCCACTGTCTTACAATCTGTCCATGCAGCAGGGTTTAGGTTTGCTCCCTGGAACAAAAGGAAGTACAAAAAAGGAAAATAATGGAAGAAGGAGGGGTCAAGAGGAAGTTAGAGAGAGAGAAGAGAGAGGGAAAACAGATATACATACCAACTAACAAATGAAAAAGAGACACAAGGCCAGCAAAGAGTGAAAAGCAGACACACAAACAAAATTCCCTAAAGCATACCAGTAATGACACAAAGACAGTCCAATAAAATCATGACTTTTGATGAGTTTTTCTCCAACACAAACAGGTAGTCTAAATCAAAAATCAAACAAAAGTGAGCAAAACAAAGTCAAAACAATAAAATCAAAAATCAAATTAAGAAACCAGACTAGCTCTGGAATCTTTCCTGAGTGTCTAAAGTCTCTTCAGATCTGATATCTAGCCTCTCCCCTTTGCTTTCTTTGCAGGCAGATAGATTTACTCTAAGCTTTGGTTGGTTCCCTTGGCTTGCTGCCTGAGAGGTCTGTGGCAGGGCTGAGTTACCTGTATCTGATTCAGCATAGGGGAGGGACTTTTGTCTCCTGTTTAGCAATGTTACCTTAGAAACCAAGGTGGTGGAGGCCGATTGTAGATGGGTGGGGCAATGCAAATCTCTGCCTAGAAAATGGCCAAGGTGGGCAGCTCCTCTTTCGTGGATCCTTTCTCTCCACCTATCCTTTCTCCCCACTCATCCAGGTCCATCCACTATGATGGGTTCTGGTGGTGTGTCTCCCACATCAGGCACTGGGGATCAGCAACACAACTGGGCACTGGATCTGTTGTGCCACCAATGACCTAGGGTGAAGGAGGGAGCTGGGAATTCCCTCTTCTGGAGCTGAGAGCTGAGAGTGGCTGATCAGCACCCCCTTTAAGATATACTGTTCCCTTATACAACCATGGGGTCCCACGCTGGGTGCCTCAGCCATAGCAGGGACTGGAGCTCTGAAGGGAGGGTGGTGAGTGGTGACAGTGGCTTTGGGCCTTACACAGGGCACGTCTGTCAGGAGTGGAGCTGGTGTCTCTGAGGGGCAGGTGCTCAGAGCCTCTCTGGGTGGCGACAGCTTGAAATAGGGCTGGGCAGAGACCCTGAACCCAGGGTGAGGAGCTGGAACTCTGAGGAGTGAGCACTGGGCCACTGGGCTAGGTGCCCAGTCAGGAATGGAGATGGCAGCAGCTGAGTGCCAGGTGGATCAGTGTAGCCAGCAAGGGAACCCAGATCTCCACAAGGTGGTATCCAAGGGCTTCCACATGTGGTGACCAGCGGCTTGGGGCCGGGTGAAATGTTGTAGCCGGGGAGGGAGCTGGGATCTCCACAGCCAGCCCGGGGCCACCTATGGTGGAGCAGCAGCAGCTGAGGGGCCACAATAGCCAGCCTTGCATGGGACTAAGGGTTTTCAGGCCTCAGGCCAGTGTGGCTGGTGGTAGGCAGGGGGTTGGGGGAAGGAAAGTAAAACAGTCTTTTTAGGAACTCACTTTAGGAGAATCTCATAGACCCACCTATGCCATCACCATCTTCCTGGAACTGGACTCAAAGAATCTTAATGTAAACTATATCTTAGTTACTAGTAATGTATCAATATTGGTCCATCTGTTGTAAAAAAAAATGCACTGCATTAATGCAAGGAGGTAAAAATAAGGAAAACTGAGGGTAAGGGAGAAGGAGTAAAAGGAAATGGTTTATATTTTCCGCTCAGTTTTTTTAAAACATAAAACTGCTTTAAAATAAAATCTATTCAAAATGAATAATTGCAAGAAAATTTTGTAACAGATTGGTAATGAGTGAATAATATCCTTAACAAATAGAGATCAAATACACCAATGATTATTTCAAACATGCTAAGACTATAAACAGATAAATAAATCAGTAACAAGCATAAGAAAAATACTGGTATTGTTAATGGTCACAGAGACAAATTGTACATTTTTTACTTAAACATTTATAAAAACATAATTAAATATATAATTCAAAATTATAAATGACTATAAAAATAACATGGTTAAGAGTGCTAGTTAATTAACGAGTATTTTCAATTCTGTAAGGAAAGCATAAATTGAGTTTGAAAATGTCTAGAAAGCAATTTGGTAATGTGTATCAACAACATTTCATTCACTCTTCTCTATGTGCTTTTTTTTTTCCATTCATTCATCTAACAACTGTTCTTAAGTACCCAACAAGTTTCTAGGACTAGAAATGCAATACTGAGTATGGCAAACATTGTTCCCTGATGTTACAAATCTTAAAATTTAGTGGAGAAGACAGATGTTTAAAAAATTCAAAACATTATTATTTTGTGATTGCTGTTAAGAAAGGGGACAGAAGAATTTAACTTTGGGTTATCAAAGAAAGGGAAATCAAGTTCAAGGTGAGACTAGAAAGATATACATGAGTTAACTTGATGAAGGAAGGATGACTCATTCTATTAAAAGTAAGATCATATTTGAACCTCTATAGCATAAAAGAGTGGCTAAACTTAGGGGAATTAAAAAGGGCAGCACAACTGAAGAGAAGAGAACTGGAAGGAGGAATTGGCCACTTTGAAAGGCCAGGGACTAAATCAAGCAGGGCATGGGAAGACCTGCAGGCTCATGGCAAGTGTGCCCAAGAGCTTTGAAAGGAGAAACTGGTGTATTTGGTGAGTCTTGGGACATGTGAGGCATGTGATAAGGGCTTTGTATGGACATAGAAACATAGAAAATATTTGCCAATCTGCACTCCTCCATTTAGACACTCAGTGTGTCTTGGTTGAAATTCTCTGGGCATCTATGTGCCCATGATAGAAGAGAAAGTAGGCGATTCTACAACAAAAGGTGATAGACCACAGCCCCATAGAGAATATATCTAACACACTGGAATGAAAGATATTAGTGGAAACTAGGGAGTATGGTGTTTAGTAGGAGTATATCAATGCTGCTCTTTGGAAAAATAAAATGAGACATGGAGGACTATGTCAGAGTCATTTTAGAATATTAGGCTTTGAGTTGTAAACACCACCAACTAGGAACTTGGTATGGAGACGATGCCAGTCTTGGGCTGTATTTAAAACACTATTAAAGGGAGGATTTCTAGGTAAGTGGGGCCTCGAGGTCTCTAGAAGGTGGCATAAGAGCTGGGAGTAAACGGTGCTGTGTCCCCAACACATCTGGCTGGATTAATTTTTTTCTTTCTTTCTTTCTTTTTTTTTTTTGAGTTGGAGTCTCACTTGGTCACCCAGACTGGAGTGCAGTGGCCACTTCCGGCCACCGCAGCCTTGCCTCCTGGGCTCCGGCGATCCTTCCACCTCAGCCTTCTGGGTAGCCAGAATTACAGGCATGCACTACCATGCCCGGCTGATTTTTTTTTATTTATTGTAGAGATGAGGTCTCACTGCCCAGGTGGGTCTCGAACCTGTGGGCTCAGGCAATCCACTCATCTCAGCCTCCCAAAGGCGCGGGATATAGGCTGAGCCACCGAGACCGGCTAATTTTTTTTTCTTTATACTATGCTGGAGTATGCATCTTTAAATGATTTAGTGGAAAATTTTTATTATAGAAAATACTTTATACTGTAAGGAACAAACTAAGATTTAACTGGGTCAAGGAATTCTAAAATGGGAAATGGGAGAGGGTGGTGGAATGTTTATGTGCTGCCAACTGTTCTATTTTAGAGCTTGGATGTTGTTCTTTCCCCTAATATATTATTTTTAAAGTGAAATATCCTGAACTACTTTGCTTATTGTTGTCCAGATAACCCTTTATCTGACATCTCTCAGCTATAAGCAATGCCTGATTCACATGGTATGCCTTTGCTTTATTATGCAGGCATTTGTAGATAAGCTCAGATCCAAATTACAATTTATAACATTTTCAACTATTCTTTACCCACTCTCTTGAGAAAAAGATCTGGAGGTTTCAATCTCCAGGCTTTAGACAACTTAACTGTAAGTTGGGGACTGACCGTAACCGTATGCTTTACTCAGCTAGCCAAAGAAAAAGAGAGGTTAAAAAAAGGAAAATTATGAATAGCCATATGCTTAAGTAGTACAGAAAAACTGCATTTCAAGATTAGATATTAAGAAAATGTTCAAAAATAGAACTAACACTGTATAGTCTATCATCATGTACTACCTGTCATTTAAAAAATATAGCTGCAGGCCTATATATAGAAAAGTCTAGCATCTTTTCTTTAGAAGTTTATTCTCAAATCAGCTACAGGAAGAGTAGTCTATACATTTCTAAGTGCAGCTCAGTTTTCAATGTAAGCAAGTTCTGGAAGGATTTCTCTGTTCAGTGCTAGAAATGAAAGTTTGTATGTTTTCTTATAAAAGTTTCCCAATACATTTGGTTTGAATTGAGGGTTGTTTTATCCCTCTTAGCATCTGTGTGCACGTGTATGTGTAGTGTGTGTGTTTGGGCTTTTTATACCTTTTTTGTCAATGTGTTTTCTTTGCAATTATACATAGAAAGAAATCTAGAACTGTGGGAGTTTAATGACCAAGCTAAATCTAGTAGTTCTATTTGTTAGGCAAGTTCAATGTCAAATGTCACAGAGCAATTAACTCCCTCCTTCCATCTTTGGCTGTTTCTAGTGTCATAGTGGGTCACCTACATTGTCCACAAAAGAATGCCAAAATGGATTTAAGACAATTACTCTTTTCAAGCAAAGTCAACCCCAGACCATCCTGAACTGACATCACAAAGTACACTTAGATTTCCAGACCCACTCTCTATTGTGTTGCTTAAGTGACACAGCTGAGTTCTCCTGATCCACTGTATTCACAATTCCGCTTTGCATTCAAACTGAGGAAAGTAGGAGATGAAGGTGTGACAATCCATTCATTTAAATCATAGCCCTGAAAGTAACATTTTCAGCAAAGTATTCAGATACCACCTTAGGAAATTATTGAAAAGGTAAAACACTAGGGGTTTTAAGGTTAACAGTACAATCTAAATAGAAGTTGGTACTGAATATAGAAGCTTTTATTTGAAAGGAGTTGATGGCTCAGAAATGTGATCTGCATACAGCCTAAGTGACAACTTAAACAAAGAAAGCTGCTATGCTTAATTTGAACAGATTCCACGAACGTGTTGCAGTATTATGAACTTGTTTATAGTAATAACTGTAATGCATCTGCTCCATCTTTGTGCAGTTACCTAGACTACATTGTTTGACACCACCATTTTGTATTAATCTCCATCTGCTGGGCTACATTTGTCATTTCTTTCACTATAACATAATATGACAGAAGCTTCATTTACCTAAACTTATCTTGGCAACTTGTACCTCATTAAAGAGAATCCTGCAAGCATCAGTTAAAGCTTTCTCATCTGGTCATGCATAGCCAAGCTTCATAAATCATTCTTTCACTTTCCATTTTGCAGCTTCTCAAAAGGTAACATTATTGAATTCAGATCACTGGAAAAGAGCAGTACTAAAATGTTTATTGACCAGCTTTTAGACACTGAGTTCTGCTTTAAATGGAGACAGGAATATTAACCAAAGTTTTTGGATTTAAAACTCATCACTAATATAGTTCATACAGTGCTATAAATACTCTTGATAGCAGCCATTTTAGCAAACTGGTACCAACCTAGTGAAGAAAAGAACAGTGTCGGCCCTTAATTCTCCATCCTTTGTCCTTTGCTGTCTATTATTGACTATATTTACATTAATTAAGGAGGTACGTTATCATTTACTTATCTCCACCCATTCTGAATGTGATATGGGCCAGGCAATAAAACCCACATAGGTTTTTAAAATTCTTCATGTATGTGAGGTTATGTTAGTTGTCCTTCTATGCTTGGCTTAGTTCACTTATTTCACTTAAATAAATGTTCTCTGGGTTCATCCATGTTGTTGCGAATGACAGGACCTTATTCTTTTTATGGCTTAATAATATTCCAACATATACATATATATATGTATATATACATATATATATGTATATCTCGCATGTTTTAATCCATTCATCCTTTGAAGAACACTTAGGTTGATTCCTTATCTTAGCTATATCAAAGAGTGCTGCAATAAACATGAGTTTGAAGGTATCTCTTTGACATATTTATTTTATTTCCTTTGGATATATGACCAGTAGTGGGATTGTTACATCATATAGTACTTTCATTTTTATTTCTTTGAGGAACTTTCTTATTGTACTAATTTACGTTTTCACCCCACAGCGCATAAGAGTTCTTCTTTCTCTACATCTTCAGCTGCATTTTTCATTTTCTATCTTTTTGATAATAAACATTCAAACTGAGGTGAGGTGATATCTCGTGATTTTGACTTTCATTTCCCTGATGATTAATGATGTTGAGCATTATTTTACAATATCTGCTGGCCAATTGTATGTCTTCTTTTAAGAAATGTCTATTCAGATATTTTGCCCTTGACTTTTGTTTATTTGTTTTTGCTTTGTTTTGTTTTGCTAAAACATAACAATAAAATCAAAAATTGAGTCGTTTGAGATCCTTATATATTCTGGATATAAACCTCCTGTCAAATGCTGAGTTTCCAAATATTTCCTACCATTCTGTAGGTTGTCTCTTCACTCTGTTGATTGCTCCCTTTGCTGCGCAGAAGCTTTTTAACTTGATATAATCTCATTTCTATTTTTGCTCCTGCTGCCTGCATTTTTGGTGTCTTATCCAAAAAATTATTGCCCAGATCAGTGTCATGAAGTATTTCCTCTATATTTTCTTCAGGTTGCTTCATAATTTCAGGTGTTACATTTAAGCCTTTAATCCATTTTGAGTTGATTGTTGTAAGTAGTGAGAAATAAAGTAGAATAGTGGTTACCAAAGGCTGGGGAGAGAAGCAGGGGGATGGAGAAAGATTGGTCAACAAAGTACAGTTACATAGGAGGAATAAGTTCTTGTGTTCTATTGCACAGTAGGGTGACTATAGTTAACAATATTGTATTGTATATTTCAAGAGTTAGAAGGGAGGATTTTGCATGTTCTCACCATAAAGAAATAAGAAGTATTTGAGATGATGGGTAAGCTAATGTCCTGATATGATCACTAAACAGTGTATACATATATTGAAATATTACACTGTACCCCATCAATAAGTACAATTATTATGTGTCAACCAAGGACAAAATAAAACTTAAAAAATATGTAGAAAATCTCCTGTATGCTTGCTGCATCGTATACTTTGCACTCTACCTTACAAATTTTGTTCATTTAGTTTGTTCAGCTGAAAATCAATGTCTGAACTTTCTCAACAGCAAATTCTGGGTAAATCAGCCTTTTCTTAAAAGGCACCAAGGACACATTTCATCTCATAGGCTTGTATGAATATTTGTAGAAAGCATTATCTTGTTTTGCTTGCAAATTGATGGCCTTTGAAAGTATTGAAGATTTGCCATCACAAAGAAAGGAAAGAATCTTGAAAGCCAGACACTGTATGAGGCTTATACTTGTGAGGAAAATAACTATTTTGATGTATTTAATCTATTACTGTGGCCAAACAAGAAGTACTTTCTTGTACTGTTTACCTCCTGCCCTGCCTCTCTTGATATCAAGTATTTTAAATGAGTACATGCCAAGTGATAAAGATTTATTTACTTTGGGTCATTTAGGTGAAACTCTATTTTCTGCTGCATGTGTTCAGTTGATTGCAATGGATTTGAGTTTTCATTGACAAAATGAATGGAAACCTGATTTTCACCATGTTAATTATTTAAAAGCAAACAACTATATTATGATGGAATCCCTAAAATGGTAGATCAAAATCACTTAACATTTTTATCTAAATATTGTAACTTTAAAATCACAGTACTTTAGAGTTGGAAGTAAACTTATGAAAGATCTGGCTCAGTTGAGCCATTTTACCTACTTAAAAACAGGCTGTTTGTTTCTTTGTTTCAGAGACAAGGTCTTGCTTTGTCACCCAAGTTGGAGTTCAGTGGCACAATCATAGCTTATTGCATCTTTGAACTCCTGGGCCCAAGCAATCCTCCTGTTTCAGCCTCCCAATCTCCTGAGATTACTAGCATGTGCCACCATGTTCAGCTAATTTTTTTTTTTCACAGAGACAGGGTTTCTCTATGTTGTCCAAGCTGGTTTTGAACTCCGGTACACAAGAAATTCTCCTGCTTCAACCTCCCCAGCTGGGATTGCAGGCATGTACCGTCATGCCTGGCCTCAGGTTCATACTTTTAAATGATTTTCCCAATCTCATAGAACAAGAGAATTGCAAGATAAAACACATAAGATTCTAACAACAATTACAGAGTTCTGATCCAAATTATTTTTAGATGCTAAGGAAGCAATATAGATAACAAATTTTATCTGTTAAAATGAAACTTTGATAAGAAGTATCAATTGCATGCGTGTACATTTGTAATATAAAGTTAATTTTCTATTGATGGATTCATAATTATCACAGAAGTCAGAATTACATGCAGAAAATTAATTTTTTCCTTATGCTATATCTGCAGACATTTGATTTTTATCGTTATAAATCTACTTGACACAGTAGAAAAAGAAATAAAAGCATAAATATAGCAAAAGGTTATTTCTCAGTTGATTTCTATGTATGCTTCCCACTGACAGTAAAAGCATAGCACTTGGATAAATCAGACAACAGTAGATTTAGAAATACCACTGGAAATTACCTAGCCCAATGCCCTCAATCAACAGAAGAAAAAATAGGGGTCCAGTTAAATGACTCATGCAATTATAGTGTTCTCTCCATTATAATACACTGTCCTTTTAATTCATATAAATGAGGAGGTATTTATCTCGCCTTTATTACCCCACTGATTGTGAGCAACTAATTGTGAAGGGCACTGAGAAGTTACTCAAGGAATTCAAAATCCAGTTGGGAAAATGAACGTTTAAATAGTGAACAATGATGTGACAATTTTCTAATAGATACAAACTGCAAAGAGAACACAATAGGAGCAATGAATTATTCAAAGGATTAAAAGAAAGAGTGAGGAAACAAAAAGAAGAGTAGGAGTTTATCAGGCAGAGAATGGTGAAGGTTTTTCAGATAAGAAAATACACAGGCAAAGGCACTGTATGGGAAACCTTGATAGTGTTACTAAATAACTAATGATCCCAAAGGACACTTTAGACTGCCAGGTTGTTATCTTTTAAAGAGTTTGATTTCCAACATGAAATAAATATAAAACCACTATTTGCTTAGTTTCAACCTCCTATGTTACATCAAGTATATTAAGTTGATGATAATATCTTTATTTATTTATTTATTTTTTGAGTTGGAGTCTCACTCTGTCACCCAGACTGGAGTGCAGTGGCCGCTCCCGGCCACCACAGCCTCAACCTGCTGGGCTCTGGCAATCCTTCTGCCTCAGCCTTCCAAGTAACTGGAACTACAGGCACGCGCTACCACGCCTGGCTAATTTTTTGATTTATTGTAGAGATGAGGTCTCGCCAAGTTGCCCAGGTGGATCTCGAACACGCAGGTTCAGACAATCCACTCACCTCAGCCTCCCAAAGTGCGGGATTACAGGCTGAGCCACCGAGCCTGGCTGATAATATCTTTTTTTTTAATGTGGTGGACTGGGAAAAGAATGTGCAGTGGGACAGACATGAAGTTCAGTTCATGCTCTGATTAATATTTGTATGACATATGGTGATTAAATTTTTAGTTCTTCATTTCTCTTAAAGTTGAAGTAAATAGTACTTAACTCCTAGGATTATTTGTGCCTAGTTTTTGGTTCAGTACCTACCTAAGTGTAGGTTCTCAAAATGTGATAGCTGCAAACATTCGCTTTAATGACATTTTAATCTATAGTTAGGGATATGCTATTTTTAATATAGAGTACTACCAAATACTAGAACAACCATCTACTCCCAAAAACAACATTCAAGGACATAGAGTAAAAGGAATGTCCAGGTGCATGAGAGAACTCCTATGTCTGTGCCCTGCAGAATAACTATTATACAATTATTAATATTAGCAAATATGTAGAATAGCTCAGATGAAATCTCTATATATGTTCTAAGTAGAATTTTTATTTCATCTATTATGCAATCAAAACATTATTGCTAGTGTTTCTAATTATAGCAATCTAGAGCTAAATTACCAAAATTATAAAGTGAACTTTTTCCCTTAACAAAATGTAACCTTAAGCAGATATGTATAAAGTGAGTTTTCCAAGTGGAGCTGTGCACAAAAAATTAATATGGACCCTTGGTGCAGAGCAATTCACAGAGAAATACCCTCACATTTTCTTACAAGTATGCCTGAATTCTCAGCAGTAACCTCAAGATACAGTTTAGTAAACTCAGTGAAAATTGAAGCCCTGTCCATTCTGTAGCAAAGTCTGTTATAATCAAAAGATTGCAAATACCAGATAATATCAATTTTCTTATCACATTTTCAACACGAAGATAGGTCTCTTACTGCCTTTGAGATCAGACAAAGTTTGCCATATGGCATTACTCAAATAACATTTATTATATACGACATTCCCAGATTTTGATAACATTCAATAGAAAAAAAAAATCTTTGTTCCTGCTTTACTGAGATTACAAAAATCTAGAAAACTATTTAACAAAATGTCCTTCCCATTCATCTGGATTCTAACTCTCTGAACAAAGGGAACATACATTAATTTATCCATTACATTAGTATTCTCATCCTGAACAAAAGTCTTTAGCAGCAGACAATGGGTTTTCCTTAAAATAAAAGTGAAATTACTTCAAAAACTAAAAGAAAGCTTTTTTTTCTTCACATACTCAGGATGTCAGTGAGGTTTAGAGTTGAAAGGGAGGGAATATTTCTCTATGGGATCAAAAGCAATAAGATAATAATTCACAATTGCTAACTCATTTTGACTTCTTAAACACAGAGTGTTGAGAGATTTTGTTGGTTTTTCTAGAGCAAATGACCAATGACCTCTCCATACTAATTAAGGGCTTACTTTCCATGTGTTCAGAAGAAAGTGGCAGTTAGATGTTTTACTCAGAGAATTGGAGTCTATCAGACTGTGAATAATTACCAAAAATCTGTTCATCATTTGTGCCTGGGAACACAGAAAAGACTCCAAGCCTCTCTTGTAGTCAAGAGTGGCCGAATTTCTACATTTTGGTCAATGAAATGTATACGGAAAATATATCAATGCTTCCAGACACGGGCCATAGGATTTTTCGATGTGTGATTCTTATGCTTTCTCCCAACCCAACACCTGAGTAAAGATGTGGAACAGATCACTGTAGAACACACAGACATGTGCATGCATGTACATACACAGTAATGTGTACACATATACACACAAGCACACATGGGTGCACAAACACACATTTTCACACACGTCCTGGTGTTGCCAACCCAAGTAGTTCTACATAGTGTCAAGAGAAATGCATTTTTTTGGTAAGGTCACTAAACTATTGTGTCATGTCTGGAGAAGAACTTACTGATACTCACAAATATTTCTCTTCTTCCGTTTCTGTGTACATCAGAAAATATTCTGATACTCTTTCTTGAAGTTAGCTGTGGTCACATGGACTGTTTTGGCCAATGACATGGTAGTAGAAAGGATGTGGGTCACTTCATCAGAATGTGTTTAATTGATAGTATAACAATCTCCAAAAATATAAATCAGTGATTTTTAAGTCCCCGATATTTGTGGGTTGCATGCTATTGCAGAATAAGCTAGTGTATCTGAATTTTAAAGTTTGTTTCAGGATGTTTCTTGTCAGATTACTATAAGACTGAAGCCGGACAAGTGAGATTCTGATTTCCCATCTAATAAATCGCTGAATACACCTTGCAAAAGTGAATATCCTACTCTGAGAAATGTAGTACAGTATTCTGATTCAGAAATTTGGGATCCAACTCTTAATTTTAAAAAAGACCTCAGCTGGGCTCGGTGGCTCAGCCTGTAATCCCGTGCCTTTGGGAGGCTGAGGTGAGTGGATTGCCTGAGCCTGCGGGTTCAAGACCCGCCTGGGCAGCGAGACCTCATCTCTACAATAAATCAAAAAATCAGCCGGGCGTGGTAGTGCATGTCTGTAATTCCAGCTACTCGGAAGGCTGAGGCGGAAGGATCGCCGGAGCCCAGCAGGTCGAGGTTGCGGTGGCCGGGAGCAGCCACTGCACTCCAATCTGGGTGACAGTGTGAGACTCCAACTCAAAAAAAAAAAAAAAAAAAAAACCTCATTTGGGTTAATAACTTCAAAATATGAAAAAAATAATTTTAGGAAAATTCTAGTTAATAAAAAATATAAGCTATATGTTAAATTAAGCTATATGTTTCTCATTTCTTTTTAAATCTCTTGCTCACTTTGGACGTGCCTCAAAGCTCCAGAGACATACAACATTTCATGCAACCTACATGGTTAGGTAGTATGTAAGGATAGCCTTTAAAATAGCCTAATGGGTTCCTTGCAGATGAAATCAAATTTATGGCCCTTCATATGCCAGTTCATGACTTTTCTTCAAGAACCACCTTTCTCCTTACTTTGGAATCTCATCCTCATTCTTGAGTTGGTTGACAAGATCATGTCTCTCACTGCAATCATGTTAGCAGTAACCCAAAATGGAAGCCTCTACAGTTTGTAGCCCCACGTTGTTTTCTTCCCAATGCTGCTCTGTGCTATTTCTCTGGTGTCTCACAGTCCCACCATTGCCTGCATCCCACACTTTCCAGAGGCAATATTGCAGAGTAGAAAGCAGGCTCTCAAGTCAGATGTGTCTTCAAATTTGTGTCATTGTTCATTTATGCAAATTTGAATAAACTGCTTAACCATTGTAATTTCATTTGTGGAATGACAGGCTCCTTTACCATACACATAGCAACCTACTTGTCAATAACCTCATCATTTAATTAAAGAAATAGCTACCCAATTTGCTGTCTTTCCCTCAGGTTAACCCCGTTTTCTTATTCAGTCCAATATTCAGACTATTGGACTGAATAAATAAAATAAATTTTTCTCATACTAAAATTTTTTGTACTTTATACTTTAATTTCTTCATTTCAAACCTTTAGTATGATATACCAAATCTTTTTTTTTTTTATTTTTCCAGCTTGTTCTGTTTTGTCCTCTCCTAATCTTTTTAGACTCTTTTTGTAATATTCCTAAATCTGCATAAATAACTGCTTAGAACTTCCAAAAAGAGCCACATTTTCCATACCACTTTGGTTTTGCACATATAACCCATCCTGTCCAGACTGTAGATTGTCTTTTTGTTTTCTATCTCCCTCAAGCCTGTCTTAAAACTCAGCTCTGAGGTTCTGACTTCTCTGATTACCTCAGCTGAGTTAGCATGTTCTTCTGCTGTGTATCTACGATATCCTGGACATCCATCTGTTTACCATATGTCACAAGGGTTGCATCTGTGTGCTTGTTCCTTGTTTCTTGTCTCTTTGCCAGAAGCTTCCTTCAGAGCAATATTTATGTTTTTATATGTCTCTTCAGCATTCGAAATATTATCTTTCATATAGTAGGTGTCTGCATTAGTTTGCTAGGACTACCTTAAAAAACTACAACAAACTGGTGGCTTAAACAACAAAAATGTACTGTCATATAGGTCAGAAGTCTAGAAGTTGGAAATCAAGGCATTGTTCTCCTGAGGGCTATGAGGAAAAGATCTATTCCAGCCCCCTACCCTTGACTTGTAGATGAGTGTGCTCACATGGCGTTTTCTCTCTGAGTCTGTCTTCAAATTTTCTGTTTTTATAAGGACACCAGTCATATTGGACTAGGCCCCATTCCACTGACATCATTTTACTTGATTGCCTCAAGAAAGATTTCTTTCTCCAAATAAGGTATTGGGGGTCAGAACATCAACATATGAATTTTGGGGAGACACACTTCAACCCTTAACAGTGACCAATACATATTGAATTAGTCAATTAATGAAAATGTTAGAAGAGATATTAGTAAACTTGTTACAAATTGTTACTTAGATCCTGATAGGTATTAGCTACTTGTTATATAGCACAAAGGTAACAGAAGAACTTTCTACTACCAGAATATAGGATCCTGAGATAAGGAAGAAAAAAATCTTTAGCAGGTGTCTTTAGCTCCTGGATGTAACCTCTTATGCTGCACTGATTCAAAGTTTATGAAGCCATTTATTTCTCCCTCAGCTGGGGCTTCTCTGCTCTGTTAATTTTCATTCTGTTCTTCCTTTATTCAGTTTTTTAGTCTTTAGAACTACACTGGATTCCGAGCATACCACAGAGAAGAAAATTCAATACTCTGTCTACTTAGTAAGCCCATCTCCATGAAATAATGGCATTCATTTAAGAAAATAACACTTATACAAATTATGGTTTGCTATAGGTTTGCAAAACCTGCAAAGCCTCTGGGAATCAAGATATATTGAAAAATCCATTTTGCTAGCTACATAAAAACACTTAAAAGCACCAAGATTCTTTGTGCCAAATGAAGAAATTGTAAGGAAAGGTGAAAGAATATTACTATATAGTAAGGTATTTGCTTTTAATAGGGTTTTCTTTATTTTTATTAAACATCTATGGTTTCAGCATAGTGATTTCACTTTGTATAAAAGCCTAATGTGTCACAGCATAATATATATTTAAAAACCATCCTGGATTTTAGATAGGATCCAATTTTTTTGCACTTTTTTCTTCTTATCTAATCATCACAAATAATTTAAAACAAATGAATGCATTAAAATATATATAAATGAGATTGATACCTAGAGTTGCATGCAGTATACCATAGTTCTTTAAGAACTCAGAATATGTATTTGAGTAGTATAATAATCTTTTGTTTCCTTTGATGTAGATTTTAGGGGAAAATATCAACATTTATGCTATTACATGCTTTACAATGATCTAATTTTATTGACAAAAATGCAAGTGGCATAACAGATCTATTTATTTAGTGTATGAGTACATATATAATACATTAACTTAGTTTACAAAATTTATAAGCACACACATAGATTTAACATACTAGATATACAAGAATATCAATTTAGATTCATTTTATGAGTGTCCTCACGAAAATAAATCATCTTAACTCTTCTAGGTTGGAATTTCACAGAAGCAAGAACACTGAGCCAAGAATGAATAGGTATGAATGTAACACCAGTCCCCAAGCTCTTACTACTACTTCACTACTATCACAACACCTGGCAAATGCACATGTTTCTAAATGGAATAATAATAATAATAAAAACCTGCCATTTTTGAGATCCTAAGTGAAGAGTGGTCACACTCAGTGAGCTTGACCAAAGGGAGAATTAGACTGTGCCACACACACTGTGTAGCAGCAAGAAGCTATGATATTGACAAGCTGATCAAACCTAGTTTTCTTCAGCATTTGATTGTGGATGCTTAGATTAATCCCTTGTTAAACTGTGTAAATGCTTGCTATATTGGGAGAGTTTCCTCAATAAGAAAATAACAAACTTGTTATTAATGAACAGTAAGAGTGCTCAAGTAATTAAGGAGAAATGTAGAAGACATGTGAGTGCATCACATATTCCTATGTATTTATAAAAAGGCATACACATGTGTATATATGTTCAACATAGGTTTCCATGATCTGGCTTTTTTGTCCCAGCTACTCAGTTAACCACACCTGAAGCAATAAAAATTCCAAGTCTACACAAGAATTAGAAACACCAACAACATAATTAAGCATCAGATGGTAGTACCCAATGTAAAATATTAGAGGCAGCCCTAGCATCAGCATACAGTCTCTGATTGCACTTTTGTCAAAGAGACAGGTGGATATTTTGAGCTCTGTTAAGCAGTAAAGTTTTTATGTGCCTCTCTAGAAATGAATTTGGATTGACGACTGGTCTGTCATCAGCTGCTTGGAAATACAGAACCATTTAGTAAATAATGTGGACAGATTCCCATCAATCTTCTCCTCTACACTGCTGTCTTTGTTGCTTAACTAACATAAAGATTTGTTTTTAATTAAACTAGATTTCAGAAAGAAGACAGGTTGAGGAGTGGACACAAATTAATTTGATCATAGGGCAGAAATACCAGACAAACAGAAAAGCTTCCAATGTCAGGAGACAAAGAATAGAACATGAGCAATAATAGAAAGGATTGCCCTGTGTTGTGCCATAGGTGATTCAGGAGGAAGAAGAGAAAGCTATGTTCTATGGCTATTTCTAGGGCAAAGTGGAATACAGCCTCATGTATAAAAGAGGCTTCACTTTCTTCTGAACAGTCCAATTTGGCAAATCCAGATGGAATCATTTGAGTCAGAACTGACTGAATAGTTACAATTAATTCAAGAATTGCTTTTAGCAAAATTTCAACATTCTGCAAACTAAGGTGTTGGACAGATTTACCAGAGTAATATGTTGTCATTAATGCACTAACCTTGAAATGGAGGACATGCCTTGGTAAAGGGGGCTCTCAGGAAACAAAAATATATTGATACTAGTTACAGTATGATTTATTTTAGTGGACACTAGCAGAAAACAGGCTGGGAATATCACAAAATGAAACTGTAGACAAATGCAACTTCTTCACTCTGACCAACAAACAGGATTTCATCTAAATATCAACACAAGTAAATATAGCTCTGCCTATATATTATGTATAAATAATAAGGTTGATCATTTTTTATGTATGGATTTGATAAATTCTGACAATCTTCTAGCAAGCGTTTGTCAAACTGAGAAAAATTGAAAATGCTTGCCTGTGCTATTTATTATCAGTATGCCGATTTTCTGATCAATTTTGGAAGGTAATAAAGAGGGCACAACTTTTAAAATGTATTTTCATTGAAAAATTTCATAACAAACTGCAAAACATAATTTGGACAATCAGTGACAATCAAATTTTTCTATGTCCAGGTAAAATCATGTATACGTATGCATGTTTGATTTAAATTCTTTCTTCATATTTGTGGAAGCTGGGTGCAGTGACTCACGCCTGTAATTCCAGCACTTTGGGAGACTGGGGCAGAAGGATTTTTTGAGCCCAGGAGTCGAGACCAGCCTGGGCAACACAGAAAATCCTCATCTCTATCAAAAAAATAAATAAATAAATAACTGGCCCATGCCTGTAGTCCCAGCTACTCTACTTGGGATGCTAAGGTGGAAGGACCACCAGAGCCCAGGACGTCAAGGCTACTGTGAGCCATGATCATTGTGATCACACCAATGCACTCCAGCCTGGGAGACAGAATGAGTGAGACCTCTAGTCAAAAAAATGGTACGGAGGATGAATATGAGATAGATACTAAATGGACCTATTCTATTGATTTGGCAAAATACCAAAATACCACTTCCAGTGCTGCCTGATTTTGATGCTTTAAAAACATGAGATCCAATAGCATTGATGGTTAAGCCAATCTCCTCAGTATTACTGTGGGAATTACTGTTTCTCTATTATCAACTTCCATGTCTGAAAAGAAGAATACAAAGAAGACAATTTGGAGACAGTGGGTAATATGGTAATATTGACCAGTCTGGACTATTGACTTACTCCAGTACTGACTTCTCATGCCTCTCTTTTGAAAAGAAAGAGAAAAAAATTCACCTGGAAATCATGTCCTCTTACTTATCACAGTGGCTTCCAATTTTTAGTAGTATAAACTTATTTTAATAATGAAAAATTGACCAGGTACAGTGGCTCATGCCTGTAATTTCAGTACTTTGGGAAGGTGAGGTGAGAGGATCGCCTGAGACCAGGAGCTCCAGACCAGCTTGGGTAACGTGGTGAGATCTTGTCTCTACAATAAAGCAGGGTGTGGTGGCATGGGCCTGTAGTCCCAGCTGCTTGGAAGGCTGAGGCGAAAGGATAACCTAAGCCCAGCAGGTTGAGGCTGCAGTAGCTGTGATGGTGCCACAGTCTCCAGTCTACTTGAGACTCTGACCCAAATAGATGATAAATAGAAAGATAGATAGATAGATAGATAGATAGATAAAAATTATAAGCCCCCTATGCTGTAATAGTTTTTCTCTTAGAATTCATTAAGACAATTCATAAAGATATGATACTCTTTATAACATTAATATGCATTTAAAGAATGTAGACGTTATTAAAATCCAAGGATCCATATTCCTTACTCATGCTTCATATTTTATTAGAACTAAATTAAGGTCCAATTGACAGTATCAATATTTCGTGTATATGAATTGTTGGACACTCTTTCTCTGGACCTCAAGGACTGTGAACTCTTGCTCTAGGCCATTCACTTAACAGGAAACAATTTTTTTTTTTGGTCACTGAGAGTTGCCCCTAATCTTTATTCTCTGCTCATGGTAGTCTATTATCAAGCAGAGTAATCTTATTAAAATGTAAATCAGATCCTGGCACACCTCTTTTCATAGCCTTCCAGTGCTTTCTATCTTTCTCAAAATAGAAGCTATATTCTTACCATGGCCTATAACATCCACAGGGTGTAACCCATGGCCTTATCTTTTAGTGCTCTCTCCCTCTCTTACTCAGTTCCAGACACATTGTCCTCACTGGTCTGCCCTGAAAAACTGAGATCAACCACTCCTACCTCAAAGCTGTTAGATATGATATTACCATTCTGGAATATTCTTTCACTTCCTCACCATCTCATATAATATAAAGATGATTTATCTGTAGTTTATTGTTGGAGTGTCCCCATTTTAATTAAAGTTTCATAAGGCAGGGAAGCATATGTTTATGTGTTTTTCTTCAGTAACCTTTCTCTCCTGATTTGACCAGTATCTGATGTTTATGTGTTTTTCTTCGATACTCTCTGTCTCCTGATTTACTCAAGAAATATTTGCAAATAAATGAATCATTGCAAATAAATAAATTATTTAAAGTGTATAGTAATTCTTTGAAAGTTTTTTGAGAACCTGAGACCAATTTTTTTTTTTTTTTGCTTGCTTGTTTGTTTTTGCTATCTGAAACTGTATTTTTGGATAGGAATTTTTTTTTCAGGTGAAGTGGAGAGAAAAAATATTTAAAATACAAAATGGAGTCCTTTATTTTTAAAAATAATATTTAACATGTATATAGGATTTACTATCTGCAGACAATATAGTGAGTGCTTTATATATGTTAACTAATTTTTATCATAAACCTATCCTACAAGGTATGAATTGTCATTTTAATCTAAATTTTACAGAAAAGGAAACTAAGGCACAGAGAAGATATATTATTTTCCCAAATTCACAGTGATTGTAAAGGCTGAAGATGGGAATACCACACAAACAGTCTGGTCTCTCAGTTTTAACTACTGTATTGGCCAATATTCTCCAGAGAAATAAAACAAATAGGTGATATATAAATACACATAAGAGGATATTTATTGTGAGAATTGACTCAAGTGATCATGGAGGTTGAGGATTCCCCAATATGTCATTTCCAGGCTGGAGATGCAGGAAAGTCAGTGTTGTAATGTGGACCAAGTCCAAAAGTCTAAAAACTAGAGTAAGGGAGGTAGGAAGAAAGGCTATTGGTTTAAGTCCTGGTGTCCAAAAGCCAGAGAACCAGAAGATCCCATGTCAAAGGGCAGGAGAAAATGAATGTACCAGCTCAAGAGGAGAAGGAAATTGCCTTTCTTCCATTTATTTATTTAATTATTTATTTATTTTTAATTTATTTTTGTAGTTGTTCTATTGGAGCCTTTCACAGATTGAATGATACACACCCACACTGGTAAGAAAGAATCTTCTTTACTAAGTCCACTGCTTTAAAGGCTAATCTCTTCCAGAAACATTCTCATAGACTCACTCAGAAATCATATTTTGTCAGGTATTTGGGTGTCCTTTGAAACATAAAAGTAAACATCACAACTCTTAACCACCAATATACAACACTGATCATTTTACCTTTCCTTTTCTTTCTTTCTCTTTCTTTCTTTCTTTCTTTCTTTCTTTCTTTCTTTCTTTCTTTCTTTCTTTCTTTCTTTCTTTCCTTCCTTCCTTCCTTCTTTCTTTCTCTTTCTTTCTTTCTTTCTTTCTTTCTTTCTTTCTTTCTTTCTTTCTTTCCTTCTTTCTTTCTTTCTTTCTCTTTCTTTCTTTCTGTCATTCTTTCTTTCTTTCTTTGATTCTTTCCTTTGCTCCCTTCCTTCCTTCCCTCTCTCCTTCCTTCTTTTCATTCTTTCTCTAAGTTCCACAGCAAATATTTAGGCAAAGCCTAAGTGTATTTTAACTATGAGTCTCTATATTTGGAAACCTTAAGTACAATATTTGGAAATTATCATTTTTTTCAGTTAATATTGCATTTACATTTCTAAACCATTTACAAATTTAATTCTAAAACCAAATGTGATCAGGGAAAAAAATCCTACATACCAAGTGTGGTTCTTTTATAATCAGTTTATTACTCTAAAAGTATCAGTAAATTATACTTTTAAATGTCCTATTATAATAGCACATAGTCATTTAAATGTAAGTAAAAATAGGTATATGCTCACATTTGAGTGACTATTTCATTTAATCTGCTATTTACCTATAGATAAGTGCCATTTTTCCTAACTACTTCTAAATAGATTATTAAATATTAAAACATATCTGCCATCTGTTAATATAACCAACATATGTTTATAAAAAATAAGAATTCAACATTGAATACAATTAAAATAGATACCAAAACTGTTATTTTTTTATAGGAAAGGAGAAAGAGCACCAAAAAGTCAAATGAGCTGGAACTAGCATGAAACCTAAGAGAGCACTTCAGACAGGAAAACTTTACATAATGGTCAAGTTCATTGGAGGGAGAAAATTTTGAATGGTCCATAAACTGTGGGCCTTTCTACCTTAATCACTGTAGGAAGATAGCTTAGGATATAAGATGTAAGGAATTCACTTATCTTAATTAAATCAGCAATAAGCAGACTTCTCAATACATACAACTTAAAGAATGCTTACCACCCACAAGCGACAGCATAATGTTTTAATATCATACTCTACAGAGCCTTCGATAGCTGTTGTTTCTTCTTCTACCCTAAGAAACTATCATTCTACCATTCTTCATTTTTCAATACAGTAAAATTTCTCTATCCTTATGTAAATTACATTTTCCTGTGAGTTTTCTCATTTATTGTATCCATAAATGTTATTTTATTGAAAATATAGACATATGATGTTGTTTTTCTGGGAACTTGTAGCTTAATTTGGGAAGCTGATATGAGTGTTTGTGTGTACATTGAGTGACAAAATGCAAAAAACACACATATATGCATTTTGCAGAGGTAAGGTAGAGGCTGTGTGGATTTGTATGTGAAGTCATTATTTGCAAAGGTTTCCTAAATATGTAATAACTAACTTGGATTGTGAATGCAAATATTTTCTTATCTTTAGGTAAGCAGAGTTAGAAAATCATTCTAAAAAAAAGGTAACAGTACAATAATGTGAAAGTATAAAAAGAACATAATGTACAGGAAACTTGAAAAAAAACAACATCTGATGGTATAAGTGAAGTATAAAGCATTGAACCTATGGAAAATGGTTTTGGAATATAGAAATTAAATATAAAAAAACCTTTAGATGTCATGATGGCAGGTGATGACGTCTTCTCCAATAGTGGGGAGGTAAAGGCTAGACTTGGGTTTGAGAGCTCTCTTTGGCAACAGGATCAATTATGAATGGTTTCTCAAAAAGAAAATGGAAGTAGGAAGTAACAAAACGCATTTGAAAGTAATAGAGATTTGCTGAATAGTTAGCCATGGAGTAGGAAGGATTTACATAAGAGGGTTTTCAATTTTCTTGTATGGGAATTAGAATAGAATGCATCTAAATATCATCTACCAAAAGAGTGAATATGAGATAAGAATATTGGAAGAAAAGTCATTTTTTTCATTTTGGACATTTCAAATTTGTAGGACATACATTTGGATGCAGTTTTTAAATTTGTTTCTTAACAATCTTAATTTTATAGGTAAAAGAGTAATTAAAGAGTTGTAAATCATGAAAGCAAATTTACCTTTTATGCAGGAATTTTTAATATAAAAATATTTTTGTTTGCTTTTTACAAGAATTGTTATTGTTTGATGATCATAAATATAAAAATATAATGTAAAATATAATCCTCCTTATGCAAATACAGCTTTTAAGCAAAATCTTTGTTTTCCAATCACCTCTACAACCAGGATGAATAGCAGTTTCTCTTGAATTCTTCACCTTTGTTAGTGCTCTTCATGAAAAGCAAATTCTCTCAAACAACTCAGCTAAATGTCAGCACAAAAGCCTTTGTAAAAGTAGTGCTAGTTTCTAACTTTCTGGCAAAAATTATAAAACCTGTAGGTTTTTCAGGATATCTAATTTATCCATTTGAATAACTACATAATAAGAATGCTTTAATGGATCTCAAATTCGGAAGGGAGGTATAGATTTAGAATGTAGATTAAGGTGGTATCAGATTCACTTTTTTTTTTTTTTTTGCAAGCAGAAGGAGGCAATAATGAATATTGAATTAGCCAAAGCAAGACAGCAAGAAAAAAGAAGGACCATGATGAGAAAAGTTCTGAATAACAACTTGATGGTATTATATATTTCTTAAAGACATAAAAACTGACAAACAACAAAAGAGAAAATCACCCACTATGTGTACTCATGGGTTTTATAAATACCATCATTGTTTATGAATAAAATAAGAAAACTGTTTGCTTTCATTGAACCCTTTTGGTGTAGCTTGCTATTCTTTTATAAGTTTGGATTAAGTTTTCTTTTGTATTTTAATATCCCTCTTCCCTGTGGATGTATGATTCCGAATTTGATATGTGGGAGGAAGAATCACGCAGATGTCTAGAATTCTTATCTCTTTTCCCAGTAGGTTTGTTTTTAATTCACTCTCCCACACTTGTACTTCTAACCTCCTTAATAAAAATGAAATTCATTTTTATTCATTAGCATTTTAATAGAAAAAGAAGGCTGCAATCAGAGTATATGCTATGTCCATATGCTATGTTAAATAGGACAGAGCATTCTGTAATTCCCAGAAGAAAAGTTGCATATAGTCCAAATACAGCATTTTGATTGTATCAGTATGGATATGGTATTATTTTCTTTCTACATAAGCAATTATGGTTAAGAGTACCTAAATATCTAAAAATACCATTAATAATTTTGCCCATGTTTTGAGAATACATGGCATTTTCAGAACTACGAGGCCCAATTGAAATATAACTATTTCAGATCTAATGAAATCCTCAAGTAAAATACAGTTCTTTACAGAGCTGTGCCAGCTACCCCAACAATACTTAATATTTATTACCTTGGAAAAGTTAATAGATTAACATGTTTCAGAACCTGTCTTTCTATTTGAAAAGTGTATTCATTAAAAGCTTCCCATCAAACACATTATAGTTTACAATGCTCACCATGAGTCAAAAAAATTGCTCAACTATGATATGCCCAATGATCCTCTAAATACAAGACTGTGACACATACACTCAATTGATTTTGGAATGGATAAATCATCAAGGAAAAGATAAAGCACTAATGAATAATTTGTCATGATGTATGAACTTCATTAATATGAAAGAGATAAATAAACAGCAAAAACAAAACCAAGGTCTTCCAGACTATTTTTTGTTTGACATTTTAACTTACTCTTTTAAAGCAAGTCTGGGATGAACAATTTTCAGTTTCTAGTCAATTTGATAACTAACTTGTGATTAACATTTGAAGCAGCCAGGCATGAATTCCCAACATAGAAATGGAACTAAGTGCTGGAATTACAAGCACCAGCCACCTCACCACGATGTTATTTTGCATTTTCTTAATGCCTAATGATGTTAAACACCTTTTCATGTACTTGTGGACATCTGTATAACATCTTTGGTGAAGTGTGTGTTCAAATCTGTAGTTCACTTTATTTCAGGTTGTTTGTTTTCTTATTACTGATTTGTGAGAATTCTTTATATTTTTAAGAGAGAATTCCTGTATTAGATATTTGATTTGCAAACATTTTATCTCAACCAATATTTTATCTTTCTATTCTCTAAGCATTGTCTTTCAAAGAACAGAACTTCTTAATTTTGAGGAAACACAATTCAATTTATCAATTATTTGTTTGTCTTGTGAATCATGGTTTTGGTGTTATATATAAGCAATCTTTGTCTGATCCAAGGTCACAAAAGTTTCTTCTTGTAGAAGTTATACCTGTTTTCTTGTAGAAGTTATATTTGTATTATGTGAGGTTTTATCTTTAGATATTCAATCCACTTTGAGTTATTTTTTTTCTATATGATGTTAGATGTGGATTAAAGTATATTTTATGGTGGTTTGTTTTCTTTTTGCTGTTGTTGAGTTGGAGTCTCACTCTGTTGCCTAGACTGGTGTGCAATGGCATACTCAAAGCCAACACAGCCTTGACCTGCTGGGCTCAGGCAATCCTTCTGCCTCAGCTTTCCAAGTAGCTGGAACTACAGGCATGCACCACCATACCTGGCTAATTTTATTTTATTTTATTTTATTTATTTATTTTTTATTGTAGAGACAAGGTCTTGCCGTGTTGCCCAGGGCTCAGGCAATCCTCTCGCCTCCACCTCCCCAGGTGCTGGGATTACAGGCATGAACCACCGCACCTGGCCATTCTTTTCTTTCTACGGTTTTATAATTGTGCCAGCAACACTTGTATAAACAATCTGTCCATTTACTTAGGGTTTTTTGTATTTCTCTCAATAATGTTTTGTAGTTCTCAGTGTATAGCTCTTATTTTTTTAGTTAGATTCTTAAGTACATCATACATTTTAACATTTTAAAATGATATTCTTTTATAAAAATTGCATTCTCTAATTGTTTATGCCAGTCTCTAGAAATATAGTTGAGTTTTGTATAATGATTTTGTATTTTACAGTCTTGTTAAACTCACTTATTGTTCGAGTAGCTATTTTTCAGATTCCATAGGAATTTTTCACATAGATGATTGTGTCACATGCAAGCCATTTTAATGTTTTTCTTCACTGGATGGCTGTGTCTCTATCTATCTATCTATCTATCTATCTATCTATCTATCTATCTATCCACATTTCCAAATGATTTTTCTATATATCCTGGAATAATCTTGTCATTTTTCTTTTTTGATCTGTTAATATGTCTGAGGTAGAGGACAGAAATTACAGAATAGGTTAAACATAGGGGAAGTTCAAAATAAATAATTACTAACTACAATAAAATAATAAAAGACATAAAGAAGCTATATATTATAAGTTGGGGCTGAGAGAGAGCACAGAAGAACAAATTTAGAAGGAATTTAGAACAAGATGGAGAAGGCATAGTTCAACACACCAAACAGCAGGGAAGTTTGTTGCTTTGGCCAAGTTTCTGGAGCTGACCTTCAGTTATAGGACAAACAAGAAACTTTTCAAAATGTAGGTGGGGAGTAGGAATTAAGTAACAGGCTAAGAGCATGCAGATGCTGTGGGCACAAAGAGGTGACAGAAACCTTCCAAGCCACAGGTGGTCTGTGCAGGGGCTTGCAGAAAAAGCAGTAGCTTGGCTGGTGTGGATCCTTTGAGTTGGGAGCAGGCTGCATGGGGGCATATGGAGAGTGAAGAGGGTATTAGGGTAAAGGTACAGACTGAAGGCTTTGCTTGTCAGTTTCCATGCTGAGACAACCACAGAAAGGTGATTTCCAGGCTGAGGCTGCAAGGTCACAGAGGGACCGGGTTCCAGGTTCATGTTTCATGGAGGTCAACCAGATATATTCATATCCACACAGCCAACTGCGGAGCCCCTCCAGTTCCTTTTACTGAGAAAACGTATTATTGTGCTCACTTTAATGAATAAATGCTAAACATAATCCTCTTGTTTATCATAGAGCATATTTTAAAAGGTACACTGAGAGCAGAGAGGCAATGAATTGATAACTGACACAGTTCACTCCTTTTGGCTATTCAGGTTTAATATGCTCTTTCACACATATTTTAGTTCTTGCAATAGGAAAAAAAATGCAGCCAGTTACTTCTACCTAATAAGACACATATATTTTCCTTAAAAGTACAAAAGTTCTCAATTTACTCCAAATTGAAAAGACACAAAGTCGCAACAGATTTTGTTTCCAGTGTAGACAATGTTAATTACCCCTGTAAATTTAGTCATGGTTCTACTGAATATTTTGCTACCTAAAGACTAAATTGAAAATTTAATTTCCAATAATTCATGCAAAAAATAAATTTTAAAAAATAAATGAGGAGAGGAAAGAGAATGATTCATATACACAAATAAGCCCACGAACATATCTGCATAGAGAAAATATGCAAACACATTCCCAGTTTCTCTAATTGGTCACAAGGTGGTAAATTATCTCTATGGCTTTCTCTCATCAATTCAATATTTCATTTGACTCAGCCAGAAACTCCCTTCTCTGTTTCTTTTAGCTGATGGAACAACCTAAATGTTCATTCCAAAATGATCTGAATCTTCAGTCATCATGCTTTTATTTTAGTTGCTTTGGCTTTTCATTAATCTTTACTACTAGAAATGGCAATGCTGGAGGCAGAACTGGTGGGATTGTGAGAGTCTCGGCAAGGGCAAGTGTCCATAAAGACTGCATGAGTAAGTGTGTGCTAGTGGGTGAGTGAAAGTCCATCTGAGGGGAGACTGGGGATCAAGCACCTGGGGTTCTCCTCAAGAGGTGGTTACAACCCACCACTGCTCTGAGATTGGATCCCCTGGTGTGCTTGATTGTCTGTCATTCTTGGGGATCTCTTGGAAAGATACAGCAGAAATCAGCTTCTCCTCAGCACTTGGTACCTGAGCCCACACTAACAACTGTGACAGCAGGCCAGGCATTAGCAGTGAGAACTGTGGAGAAGTTGCAGTGAAGAAATCTAGAGTGGAGTCCCACCCCTGCCGGCAAGTAGACACCGAATGCCACCATTTTCTCTGTCCCGGGGCAGGGCAACTATCTGAGTTGCCCCACCCAGCTCTGTTCAGCCTCCAACCTAACAGAGGCAATCTCCATACCTCTCTGGGATTGACCACTGCTGGCCCAGAGAGGAAACCTCAGGAGTGGACACAGAGAGACAGATGCCCCACCCCCATGCTGGATCAGTCACGGACACAGCTGATCTGAGTGGGAGACTTGGTGGTAGCAGCGGCAGACAAGTTGGGTGAGTCCAGATCTGATTCACCCTCCTACCACAGCAATGCATGCAGTGTCTGACCCTGCTAAGAGCAAGTTTCAGAAAGGGCCACATAGTGAGCTCTTTTTCTTTTCTTTTCTTTCTTTCTTTCTGTTTGTATCTATATTTTTGTACTTGTTTTGTTTTTGTTGTTCTTAGTTTTTCTGTTTTCATATGGCTATTTAGAGGGTGAGTGCATAATCAGTTTTCTTGTTTATATGCTTGTATGTTTTTTGTTTATTTTCATTTGTTTCTTTGTTTATTCATTAGTTGGTATTCCCATCTGTTTTCTTTCTTCTTCTTCTCTCTCTACATCTTCCTTTCATCTTCCTTCTTCCTTTTTCTTTTCTTTTCCTTATTCTTATCTCATTTTGCTTTCAGAGAGCATATATATGCCCCCCATCACACAGACAGACTGTAAGGTGGTAGGAAGTGGGTTCCAGGAGGCACACACCTGTCAGTGGATACTGGGATCTGCAGACAGCTTTTGAACCACATTTCCCACCATCACACCATAATCAAATCTCAAAACTGTGAAAAGCATAGCCCCTCATCCCAAGTCTGACTTCAAAATTTAAAAAAACCCAGAGGATCTATATAAGGAAGAATAGGGGACTGAGCAAACAGATGTGAAAGCTATTCCCTCTATCACTGAGCAATAGAATTAAAGCAGGGCAAAGGAAGAGAAAAACCATCACAAATGCAGAAGAACCAAAGGAGAACCACAGGTCTCTCCCAGACTCCTGGGAAGATAGCACCTGAGAATACAGACTTTGGAACTCAAACAATGAAGAACCCCAGAATGACTGAGCTCAAACTATAAACCCAAATATCAAGATATTAATACAGAGAATGACTAGAAATGAGGAGAAATAAGATGAAAGAATGAAGGAGTTGATAATTGAGATGACAAACTGACAAGCATGGAAAGCAGAATTAACCAAGCAGAAGAAAGAATCTCAGAGCTTAAGGACCAAAATATGGAACTAATCCAAATTGTTAAAAACATAGAAAAGAAGCTTAAAAAGATGGAGCAAAGTCTCCAAGAGATGTGCAATTATATCAAGTTACTAAACCTATGATTAATTGGCATTTCTGAGGCAGATAAAGAGAAAGAAACCACCCTGGAACAAACATTCCAAGAAATTATCCAAGAAAATGTCTTTCATCTCATCAGAGACATGACCATTAAAACACAAGAGATTCAGAGAATACCTGCAAGACATCAAATGAAAAGACCAACTCCCAGACATATAGTAAGTCACTGACACAAAGAAGGTATAAAATAAAAAATCCTAAAGGCAGCAAGAGAGTAAGGTCAGACTGCCTACCAGGGAAGACCAATGAGAATAGCAGCAGACTTATCTACAGAAACACTACAGACTAGCAGAGAATGGAGTCCAATCTTCGAAGTTCTCAAAGACAAACATTTCCAACCAATAATTTCCCACCCAGTTAAACTTATTCAGTGATGTAGAATTAAAATCCTTCCCAGGCATTCAATCTCTAAGTGTTTATACCACCTCCAGACCAGCTCTATAAGAATGCTTAAGAAAGTATTAAACACAGAAGAAAGAAAACAAAGAATGACAACACTTCCAAAATTCAGGAGAGGATTGAAAACACATACATATATAAGCTCAAAATCAAAAGAAACCCAACAAACAAACAACAACAAACTCTATAAGAACCTAGTAACAAGAATAACACTGACATCTCGATAATTAGCCTGAACGTGAATGAACTAAATGCACCAAAGAAAGACACAGAGTGGCAAACTGGACTTAAAAAAAAGCATGACACAACAATATGCTGTCTCCAGGAGACAAATCTTACCAAAAAGAGGTACTCACAGACTCAAAGTAAGAGAATAAAAAACAAAACAGAAAACAAGCAGAAGTTGCAATCTTAATATCAGACAAACTATTCTTTAATCTATCAAAATTTTAAAAGGGGATCACTAAATAGTGACACAAGGTTCAATCCATCAACAAGAAATATCCATCCTAAACATATATGCAGACGACATAGGAGCAATAACTTTATAAAGGATCTTCTAGGTAAACTAAAAAAAGATAGTGACTCTAACACTAACAATATTGGGAACTTAAATAACCCACTAACAACTCTAGATAGATCACTGAAGCAAAACATCAACAAGAGAATCCAGAACGTCAACTTCACGCTTGACCAAATGGACTTAATAGATACCTACAGAACACTCAACCCAAAAACCACAGAATATACATTCTACTTATCACCACATGGGATGTACTCCAAGATCGACCACTCCTCAGACATAAATCAAGCATAAACCAAGTTCATAAGACTGAAATACTGCCAGGTACCTTCTCACACCACAGTGGAATAAAAATACATATCAACACCAACAAAGCTCCCCCCAAACCCACAAAGACATGGATACCAAATAGCATGATGCTGAACAACTCCTGGGTCAATACAGAAATCAAAACAGAAATTGAAAATTCTCTGTAAACTAATGGAAATAAAGACACATCGTATCAAAGCATCTGGGATGCCATGAAACAGTACTGAGACAGGAATTTATTTCTTTATGAACAGTTTAACAAATCACCTAAGGGAGCTGGAAAGACAGGACCACCAAAACTCCAACTTCAGTGGAAAAATCCAGATCACCAAAGTAATAGCCAAAATACAGGACATACAAAAGTATCACAGAAAAAAAATCAATGAAACAAAAACGTGGTTCTTTGAAAGGACAATCAAGATTGATGGACCCCCTAGCCAGACTGACCAAGAAAAAGAGAGAAAAAGTCCAAATAAACACAATCAGAAATGCAAACGATCAAATCATAATGGACACCAAAAAAAAAAAAAGGCAATATAAAAAATTAACAGAGATTACTATGCACACACCTGTATGGAAACAAACTCAAAAACCTAAATGAAATAGAGTATTTTCAAAAATCACACAACCTCCCAAGGTTGAAACAAGAAGAAATTGAGACACTAAATAGACCAATAACCACCTAGGAAATCAACTTTGTTATAAGAAACCTACGTACAAAAAAGTCCTGAACCAGACAGCTTTCCAGCAGAGTTCTACAAAACATACAAGGAGGAACTGATAACAATCCTATTGAAAGTATTCCAGGCAATTGAGAAAGATAGAATTCTCCCCAAATCATTTTATGAAGCTAACATCACACTGATACCCAGCCTAGGTAAAGATCCAGCAAAGAAGGAAAACTACAGACCAATATCCCTGATGAACATAGATGCAAACATACTCAACAAGATTCTAGCAAATTGGATCCAATGACACATCTCAAACATCATCCACCATGACAAAGTAGGCTTCATCCCCAGGATACAGGGCTGGTTCAACATCTCAAGACCGTGAATGTAATTAAAACATCAACAGATGTTAAAAAAAAAAAAAATTAGGCAGCAAATGATTATATCATTAGATGCAGTAAAAGTTTTTGATAAAATCCAGCATCCCTTCTTAATAAAAACCCTTGGGGGTGGGATTGGCAGTTGAGGGAAACTGCCATGGAAGGAAGGGACACACCTTATCAACAAGGGTACCTGCATAATGAACATTTATATACTTATCCCTGAATTTTACCCCACATCTTTAAAACAAAAAATAAAAATAAAAACCCTTGAACACCTAGGCATAGAGGGGACATACCACAAAACAGTAATTGCCATCTATTATCTAAACCCACAGCTAACATACTACTACATGGAGAGAAATTGAAAGCATTTCCCCTGAAAACTGGAGAAAGACAAGATTGCCCACTTTTGCCCCTCCTGTTCAACATAGTGTTGGAAATCCTAACTAGAGCAATTAAATAAGGGAAGGAAATCAGGGGTATCCAAATAGGAAAATAAGAAGTCAAGTTATCCCTCTTTGCTGACAATATGATTCTATACCTTGAAAATCCGAGAATCTGTCAAAAACCTTCTTCCCCCGATAAATAACTTTGGCAAAGTTTCAGAGTGCAAAATCAACTTGCAAAAGACAGTCATATTCTTATACACAAACAACAAACAGAGAACCAAGTAAAAAGCACAGTTCCATTCACAATAACCACGCAAAAAAATTAAATACTTTAGCATCTTCCTAACCAGAGCAGTGAAAAACATTTACAACAAAAACTACTAAACACAGTTCAAAAAAATCAAAGAAGATGTAAACAAATGGAAAAGTATCTCATGCTCATGGATTGGAAGAATCAACATTGCTAAGTTGTCCATTCTACCCAAGGCAATTTACAGATTTAAAGCAATACCCATTAATTAGCAACATCATTCTTCTCAGACCTGGAAATGGCAATACAGAACTCATATGGAATCATAAATGACCACAAATAGCCAAAACAATCCCCAGCAAAAGAAATAAATCAGGAGGTATCAACTTCCAGACTTTAAACTTTATTATAAGGTTACAATAAATAAAACAACCTGGTATCGGTACAAGAACAGGCACATAGACCAATGGAACAGGATAGAGATTCCAGGAGCAAAGTCTCAATTTCTCAACCAATTCATCTTTGACAAAGCCTCCACTAACAACCGCTGGGAAGAGGAGCATTTATTCAGTAAATAGTGCTGGGAAAACTGACTGACTACATGCAGAAGATTAAAACAAGACCCCTACCTATCACCGTACACAAAAATAAACTCAAAGTTGATCAAAGACCTAAATGAAAAACTGCAAATAATAAGAAATGGCAAGGCACAGTGGCTCAGCCTTTAATCCCAGCACTTCAGGAGGCCGAGGCAAGAGGATTGCCTGAGCCCAGGGGTTTAAGACCAGCTTGGGCAACTGGTGAGATCTTGTCTCTACAGTAAATCGCAAAAACTAGCTGGGCATGGTGGCGTGCATCTGTAGCTCCAGCTACTTGGAATGCTGAGGCAGAGGGATCACCAGCAGGTCGAGACTGCAGTGGCTGTGAGCGCACAACTGCACTTCAGCCTGGGCGACAAGAGTGAGACTCCAATTCAAAAAAACAATAAGAACCTTAGAAAATGCATGAGAAACCCATATGGAAATTGGAATTGGCAACCAATTCCTGATCAAAACCCCAAAAGCCCACGCCACAGAGGTAAGACAGAGAAATGGGACCTTATCAACCTGAAAAGCTTCTGCAAAGCAAAAGAAACCATCAAGAGAGCTGGGAGACAGTCCATAGACTGGGAAAAAATATTTGCCAATTGTATATCTGACAAAGATCAGATTTACATGCCAAACATGCCAAAAAGAAAAAAAACAAACAACCCTATTTAAAAATGGGCAAATGGGCTGGGCTCCATGACTCAACCTGTAATCCCAGCACTTTGGGAGGCCAAGGCAAGAGGATTGCCTGAGCCCGTGGGCTCATGACCGGTTCGGTCAACTTGGCAAGACCTTGTCTCTACAATAAAAAATCAAAAATTAGCCAGGCAGGGTAGCGCACACCTGTAGTTCCAGCTACTTGGAAGACTGAGGCAGAAGGATTGCCAGAGCCCAGCAGGTCAATGCTGGGGTGGTGGTGAGTGTGCCACTGCACTCCAGCCTGGGTGACAGAGTGAGACTCCAACTCAAAAATAAATAAATAAATAAATAAATAAATGGGCAAATGATACAAATAGCCATTTCTCAAATAAGACATATGAGCAGCCAACAGATACATAAAAAAAAACGCTCTTCCTCACTAATCATTAAAGAAATACAAATGAAAACCATACTGGGTTACTACTTAATCCTAGTCAGGGTGGCCATCATTAATAACTCAAAAAAGAACAGATGCTAGAGTGGATGCAGGGGGAAAGGAATGCTTCTACGCTGTTGGTGGGAGCATAAACTAGTACAACCTCTGTGGAAAACCTTGTGGCGATTCCCAAAAGATCTAAAAAGACCTACCATATGACCTAGCACTCCCACTTCTGGGTATATACCTGAAGGAACTCAAATCATTCTACAACAAAGATACCTGCACACGTATGTTTATTGTGGCACTAAGCACAATTTCAAAAATATAGAACCAACCGTGCTGCCCACCGAAAGTAGGCTAGATAAAAAAAATTGTGGTACACGTACACGATGCAATATTACATGGTCATCAAGGACAAAATTATTAAATTTGCAGCAACTTAGATGGATTTAGAGTCTACAATACTCAATGATCTAACACACTGAGTAAAGAACTGAGTACCACATGTTCTTATAAGCAGACCCTGAACAATTATCATAACACTATAAGAAAGGGATTGGCAGTAGCTTGATACTACCAGGGGGCACACTTCATCAATAAAGGTAACTGATCTCAAACCAGGCGAAGTGGGGACCAAAGTGAGGTCCAAACTTTACCTGTACAATGACCATCTGTATACCTAATTCTGAATTGTACCCCACATCTTTAAAATAAATACATAAATAGAAGTGGCAAGGCTAAGAAGCAATCCAGAGAACCTCATTCATACCAAACACAGTCTTCTTTACCTCCTTGTGCAGCAACAACCCAATTCTTCTTGGTAATTAGATTTAGTCTTTCCAGCCAGTAGATTATCTCTGTTTTTGCCTCTGGTCCAATGACATAAAGAGCCCAGAATAGTCAGATGGAAATTTCAACTTTTGATTCAGTAAAACCATTGTTTTCCTGTTAGAAGCATTCTCTTTAGGAAGAATAAGTTGTTCAAGACAGCAGAATGTAAAGCTGCCAGGTTAAGAAGAAAAATCTACAAATGCAATCAGTTGCAATAGTGAGTGTAGGCATTCCCACTTTCAGCACTTAATTCCTGAACTCATATATTCTGTCTATGGGGGAAGTAGCACCATAGAATGATCTCTGATTCAAAGCATAAACTGTATCCTGTAAAAGATAACTGTATCTTTTCAAAGCGTTGTTTCTCAAATGTAACCATATCTGTGCTTTTAATAAGCCATTCTATCATTCAATAAGGACAGCTACATGCTGAGGATGGGGGGTATATAAGACAGCTGATTCCTTCGATATAGAGGCCCATTACTGTGCCTCCTGTACAGGAAATTACTTCCTTGATTTGACACAATGCTGTATAAAGTGCCATAATGGTAAATAGGCATTCTGTGACCCTATGGATTATGTTGCTTGTAGTAGCATTATAGGAAGCGAAGGAAAAATCCATATTCAGAAGGTTAAATCTTTGCCTTCTCCATGTCAGAGAATTAAAGTATACTCAATCTGCGACCAGATGGTAGGCTAATCTTCTCCTCACCCTTCAAGATCGTGTTGTGCCAGGGATTCAGTGTTGGAGTCTGCTGTTGGCAGATTAGTCACTTGACAGTAGCAGTAGCCAAGTCAGCCTTGGTAAGAGAAAGTGCATGTTGTTTAGCCCACGTATAACCACTGTTCATACCATTATGGCTACTTTGTACCTGGGCCCATGGAGCAAGAGCTAAAGTGGTGGGACTACAGGCTGACTGACTTCTGCACATCTATCATCTTGTTCACTGATTATTTATTTACTTATTTATATTTATCCACTTTGATTTTTAAAATATTCTGTGATGGGTGCCCTCTGCTGGGCACTTACAAACAGGACACAAATATTTTTTTGTCTCTGTTCTGAGAAGCATGTCCACATACTTCTTTGTTAAACTTTCTTTTCACCTGTTTTCTAATGTTGTTCCTTTAAATTCATGGCCATCTACCCAAACCATTAGCAACTTCCCATAAGTGATTACATATCTATCCTTCTAACAACTCTCATTTAACATAAAATGGCTAACAATATTTCCTGCTCAAAATACCACCCATTGGAAAGATTTTCCTACCCCAAAAATTGTCAGGGTCATCCTAGAATGGGGCAATAGTGTTACACCATTTTAAGGTGGCAGCAGCATGTCATGGGACCCATTTCTGAATTAAACTTGAGTTTGTTCTTCCTCAGTTATCTGTTCATAAGGAACATTTCAGAAGTCCAAGATGTCCTTTGGGGAAGACTTGGAGAAAGATTTGTAGTATATACTTGCAATAGTAGTGCAATGTTCTTCCTTGAGGAGACTAGGACTCCTCTGTTGTTAAGGGCTCTTAGTCTGCGGACAGACTTAAATCTGGGAACTGAGTGAAAGGCTACAATTCTTCACTTCGGCAACTCAAGTCAGGTATTTTGCTACCAGATTTAAAGTTTTTCCTATTCTGTAAATCAAGCAATATACTACTAAGCTGTCTATCTATTTCATTTCTAGGGAAATTGTGATCAGTTAGCCACCACTAAAGATAGCTGCAGGTCAAAGCATTCTAATTACTGGCACATTCTTGTTTCTTTTTTTGCTTGATGTGCTCACCTTGCCTTTGATGATTAAGTGTTGCCGTTTGGCCTCTGCTATTCTGGAATTCCATCTTTCTTTTTGGAAATCAAAGAGCTTGTCTCAATGGTCACATTCCCTACACCTAGCTTACAATGGAGCAAATCATAGTCTTTTAGAGATTCCCCAGTCACTGACATATTTATCAATATCTTAAGGAAAAGAGTATTTTCTAGATCTTCTTATAAAACATAGTTGTGAGATAGATATGCAGATCACACATGGTAAGTCCAGTCTAACATTTCTTCAGTGGCCGCTTCCGGCCACCACAGCCTCACCTGCTGGGCTCCAGCGATCCTTCCGCCTCAGCCTTCCAGGTAGCTGGAATTACAGGCATGCGCTACCACGCCCGGCTGATTTTTTGATTTATTGTAGAGATGAGGTTTCACTGCCCAGGCAGGTCTCAAACCCGCGGGCTCAGGCAATCCACTCACCTCAGCCTCCCAAAGGTGCGGGATTACAGGCTGAGCCACCAAAGCCCGGCTCAGTCTAACATTTCTATCTTCCCAAGTCTTTGAACTCTCTTTTCAAATCATGTCAGGGAAGCTCTGGAATCTCAATGTTATTAAATGAATACTACAATAGAGTGCATATCCACTCAGACATCCAAGTAAGTGTTTAGAGCCAAATCCAGCTGTAAAAGCTAATGCATTAAACCTGGAATTTATATTAAGTCTGCCTACAACAATTAATTTATCCCTATCTATAGTTTATAGATTCTGCTCCCCTTGGCCTAACACCCTGACAATCCATTCCTAGACATGTTTCTCAGATTTCTGCAAGTATATATTAGCATGGTCTTGCAACCTTTCAATGTATAAGCTATTTCTATTTCCTACCAGAGTATGGAATACAGGAGTACATGTCCTCCCAGAGTATACTGAGATTTGATTCGTATAATGAGTATTTGACATCAGGATGGCTACAGTGGATCTTGTGGAAAATGAGCATTGTCTTTCATGGTTATCACACAGCTTTCAACTTGAGAAAGTTGGTCTCCTCTACCCTTGGAGAGCTAACATCTTTTATTTCTAAGGGAGTGTGAGAATAACAAAGAGATTCAAGATTGTTAGTTTCATCTGGGTCTAATGAGATGTCCCCACTTAGAGTTTCAGTATTTAATTCTTTCCTGATTTATACCTTAAGTCTCATGTAAAAGATCGAGAATAACTAAATTACACTATCATTGTAATACAGCAACTCACATGATTAAAAATCAAGTTTGATTTTTAGCACTATCAGCCCTGTGGCTACTACACATAGGATGCTCTTTTAGGACTGTCATAGAAGCTGCCTGGTTATCAGTCATAATTTAAGTGATATTATATCAGTTTCAGTATAAACATAAGAATCTCACAACAGTATATTTTCATTCCTTTTTTTTCCTGTCCTACATGCTATTTTTGCCATACAGTTTATTCCTTAGGTTGTAAAAGTAGATATTATTTTCTATAATCAGATATTATTAATTTCACTTTAAATAATAAGTTAACATTTCAAAAGGTTTAAAGCAAAAATAAGAGTCTTTATATGTATGCACATAGCAATCATGCCCAGTAATCATTTTCCTGTATGGCACTACATTTCCATCTGATGTCATTTTTATTCTCCTTGAAGGACTTCAGTCAACATTTTGGTAGTCCTGGTTACTATTGATGAATTCTTTAAGCTTTTGTGTGTCTAAGGATATTTTTATTTCTCCTTCATATTTTGAAAAATATTTTCCCTAGGCATATATTCACTGTCTGTCTGTATTTTTTGTTTTCTTTTCATTTTCTCTTAGTTTTTTAAATGCCTGTGTCCTTTGCCTTGCATTATTACTGATTAGAAATTTGCTATAATTTTTGTCTTTGTCCCTAAGTATGCAATATGTCATTTTGTTCTGGATGCTTTAAAAATATTCATTCTCTTTATCACTGGTTTTAAGGCACTTCAGTTATAATGTCTATTGGTGTATCTTGAGGTTTGTTAAATTCTTATGTCTCTGAGTTGATAGTTTTCATTAAATTTGGAAAGTGTTCATACATTATTTATTCTTTTTAATTGCTCTTTCTTACTTCAAGTACTCCAATTACATTTATATTAGGTCACGTGAATTTGTCCCACAACTCACTAACTCTTTTTTTTCTCATTGCACTTCATTTGAGATATTTTCTGTTATTATGTTTTTAAACTCACTAATCTTTTCTTCAGAAATATCTTATCTGCCATTAATTCCATCTAATATATATTTAATCTCAGACATCTTAATTTTTACTGATAAAAACTCAATCAGCATTGTTTTATATCCTTTTCTATTTCTACTTAGCATATTCAATATTTTCTTTACTTCTTCAAAGACTATACAAGACCATACCATTATTTGCTCACCAAATCCATTATAACCTCATCCTCAATCACTTTTCCCTTTGTTCACCTAGCAATACTTAGGATATACTTATAATAAAAATAGCTATTTGTGTTTTTATATTAAAATCCAAACATAATTGAGTATTCCATATTTCATCTGACATTCCTAATAGCAAAACTCACCTCATGGCATTTTCTAACTTCTTCACTGACTTTATCTACATAGCCTTGACCATCAATAGACTGCCTGTGTACTTTACTTATTTATTTGCTAGTCATCTGTCTTCTCCCAACAAAAGGTAAGCCCTGAGAGGGAAAGCACTTGAATTGTTTTACCCACTGCTGTGTTGCAAAGCCTATAAATGTTAACACATATCTGCTGACTGAATAAATGAATCCAAAAATATTTAACTTACTGATTAAACTTGGAGAAAAACTCTTCATGAATGATAAAAATGCAGAAAGAGAGGAAATTGGAGGGAGTAAAACAGAAGCTTTTATATAAGGCACAGTGCTTTCTTTCCATCATCTTCCACTTTCCTGATTACATTTTAGAAAATATTATTTAGAAGTGGACAGTGATATATTTTGTGGGTTTTTGAGCACTTCATTTTAATCTGAATGTCCTACCAGAAGCAGTTACCTAATGAAATAAACCATTGTTCCACATTTCATTTATTTTTATTCTTTAGGGTACACTTTTGGTGACCGCTTCTATAAACCACTTTTTGCCCCCTCATATTAGATGAACTTTAAAGCACTTGACTTCTTTGCCCTCTGCTTCAGATTTAAGAGTGGTTGGAAGGACAGTTTTGTACACAAAGGAAAGGACAATGTTTTAATTTTCTTTCCCTTGTCCCCATGAAAGTCAGCTCTGCAAATTCTGCTGTCTAAGTAATGAGACTTTTGATTTTAGATTACACTTAAAGATTGCACAAAGAGAATATTATATTACAGCTTCTTTCTCTGGTTTCTAAATGCCAGCATTGATATGACCAGGCAGTGTAAAGATATTAATCATCAGAAAGCTTATTGACTCTTCAAAATAGTTCTATCAATATCTAATTTGCTGTCTGATCTAGTGCATAGTCAGTCAGTACAACGCCAATGTACTATATCTTTCAGCAAATGTTATCTTTCCTTCTAGACAATGGATAAAGCCTTCACTTTATTCTCTGACCCTACACATACAGAGATCCTCTTATGTACCAGGAGTGAAAATGTTAATGAAAAACACCAATTTCTACATTCTTGTTTCTCTACCACCCACTAGATTAGAGTTTAAAATAGTATAGTACATCTGCCACAAGTTTTACATTAATAGGTTTCTTTTAGACATTCCATAAGATCGTTATTATTGAACTCATGAATAGCAAATCCCTCTCATCACTTACTAGGAAATCTTGCCCATTTGCAACTAAGTACCTAATAGTCTTAGCAACTGTGACTTTTGTCTTGAAATGGCTCCTCAGAAGGACAATTTTGGTAAAGGTTGAAAGTACTATACTTCCCAGGATTCATATTTGATCCCTAATCTTTTTTTTCCATGTAATCTACTGTTTATCCACTTGTACAGCCATGTTGTTTTGCTTCTAAGTAAAAAGAGAGAGCCCTGGCCAAAGTACAGTTAATAGTACCTTCATTTTAGTGGAAGCAGTCTTTTTTTATGCACAAATGATCCATAGTACCTAAAGTACAACTTAGACATTCATTGGTTTTAATTAATCAAATATGTATTGTTTCTTGATATATGTTTCAAGTCCTGTGGACAAAACATTAGTCAACATAGATCTATTCCTGTCTGTATAGGTTTTAGGTGAAATGGAAGAAAACCCCGGAAGTTCAAACCATCACAGTTAATCTGGGTTTTCCATATCTTTTTTATTCTCCTATTTCTGTATATAATTTGGAGGGTGTTTAGTAATTTAAGAGGCTCCATTTTAGAGTATGTTAAAATCAAAATTAAAAGCTATTGGATTCTATTTTCTGTGTTCATTTTTCATGCTCTTCATCCCCCTAAGGTGAAAGAGTAGAACAGCTAGAGCAAAACTGTGTCTTAGCAGCCTTCCTGGAAAATATAGTGGAATGGCCACTGAACTAAATAGAACAGAACTTGATGGTAAGAGACTTTTCTTTCCTCTGCTGCTAAAGAGAAACTTTGCAAATGTTTAAAATGCTCCTCAATTTACAATTCTTACCTCAGTGATAGCAAAAGAATTTGCTGCTCAGCTGGCAACACTTCATTTCAGAAACTTTATCAGAAAGAATATATATAACATAGGCAGTCATCCCAGATATCAGCAGAGAAGATTAAGTTACCAAAATGACATTTAAATACTGACTAAAATAGCACACTTTCTGCCAAAACCCCCAAAATATAGATTTAAGGTACTCCGGGTATATAGAGGGCAGTTATGTTTAATAAAAGCCTGACCTTATTTATTCAGAAAAGTAAGAAGCCTCTGTAGATTGTCAGTCTAGAGGGAAGATTCTTGCTGGGAAGAACTGAGCTTTAGTAGCTTCCAGATTTAGGCCTTCAAGTAAAAAGTTGGTCATTATAGCATGACAGTTGCTGAGATGCATTATCTTATCACAGAAAAAAAAAAAGAAACAGAACAAAAAGTCTTAGATTGGAGCTGGAGCTTTATCAGTCTACCATTGCAGCATAACAAACAACACCAAAACTCATTGTTTAAAATAACAATCATTTATCTATTTTCACATGTTCAAGTGTCAGTTTGGGTTGGCTGATCTGGGCTGAGCATGGCTCAGGCAGTTTGCCACTTTTCCATTTGACATTTAATCTCTTTCAGGGACTCGCACATTAACTGGGTCATGCTTTTCTCTTGGTGATGTCAAATGCAAAGGGAAACTTCCAAGTTTTCCGAAGGCCTGGTTTGAATTGTTTCCTCTTGTTTCACCTTAGTAGCTAAAGCAAGTTAAATGGTCAAATCCAAAGACAAAGGCTAGTAAAATACTTGTATATGCTTCTTCCTATGGGAAGAAACTACCTAAATAGAGAGAGGGGTGAAAATGTGCAAATTAGTGTAATATTCCTAGGTAGCAACATAAATCCGTGTGTCCTATCTCCTTTGCAGAGGGCTTCAACCTGTCCTCAAATGGATTTCTAATCAAACCACACAAAAATTGTACAACCTTTTTTATTGTTGCTGTGAAAAATTATGACAAATTTAGGGACTTAAAAACCACAAAAATTTATTATCTTTCAGTTCTTTATGTCATAAGATGACTGATCCCACTGCATTAGGTGTAGGTGGGTTTGTGTTTCTTCTTTTGTGTTGCCTTTTCCAACTTTTAGACCCTATCTATGTTACTTGGTTCAAGTCCTCCATTGTCAAAGTCAGAAAATTCAGGCTGAATTTTTCTTATGTCGCCATCTCTCTGGTTCTCACCTGCCTCTCTCTTTCTCTTTTAAGGGCCCTTGTGATAACAACAGTTTTACCTGGATAATCCATGATAGTCTTTCTATTTTAAGGTAATCTATGGGCGTCCTGAATTCCACCTTAATCCCCCTAGCCTTGTAAACTAACATATTCACAGGTTCTGAGAATTATAATGCAAACATTTGGGAGCAGGTGGAGGACATTAAGCTGCCTACTACAGAGATCATATCATCTTATATTACTAATAGCTTCTAAGAAACAAGAGCATACATATTCTTAGAGGATGATGAAGTGTTTTATATCCTCTGTGGTCACATTTTTTTCAATAACATTTATTGTTATTCTAATTATACAAGTAATTTGGGTTCATAGTGAAAATTTTTGTGAACAGAGAATTCACAGAGAAAAATTAGAGTCAAACATGTTCTTGCCAATTTGGCAGCTACTTTTGATATTTTTGAGAATTACATTATGTACAAAATATATACTTATACATTTTCAAATATTATTCTCACTAATGTCCAATTACTTAGTTAATCTATGTGATTGACTGAGAATTGTTCCTGGTCTGTTTAGGGGAAGGGATTGAAAACAAGCAAACATGAGGACAAACCAGGGTATTGGGTGGGAGTGAAGGTGATGTCTTTGAATTACCTGGAGAAAGCAGAGGTTTACTTGTTGCAGTCACATTCCAAACTTTAGACTTTTGCCTTTGATTGTTCCTGTTTACCTTCAGTTGTGTTTGAGCAAAGAGAATTTCTCGGTGAGTGTAGATGTATGAGAAGTGGAAGTGGGGTAGACTGATTTGGGCCCCCATAACAGCATCATTTAATAAGAGCTGCACTATTTAGCCATATATCACATGCCAATAATGTTTCACAGGATTTATGAAAAATGCGTTCTTGCTTTTTCTTGTTTTTCTAATTTAGCAATCTCCTTCCTCAAAGGAGTTTAAACCAACTTCAGAAATACAATGCAAGTGCTATGACTAGTTATACCAATTGTATCATTAATGTGGTATGGAAGAAATAAGGTACATTTTTCTAGCAACTGGTTATTATCTCTGGGAGCTTGAGCCTTCAATGCAAGGTAACAGAACACAAATGGAAATAATATCTTATTCCGTTTGTGTGTGTGTGTGTGAGGCAGCTAAACATGATAACAGAAATAGAGCATAAATCATAGCTCAAACATTAGAAAGCATAAAATATAAGAACTGGAATACAGTAACCACATAGCAGAAATCTCCATTTTAATTTTTTGTATATGTACTTCTCAATTTATTGAGATAATTTTTTTAGGAACAGTACTTGCCTTTAAGAAATTCATAATCAAATGTAGGAGACATACACATATATAAATGTACCATAACAGAGATATTATCAAGGCACTCTGAAAGAAGATAAGAGAGTGGTTCCCTGAAGGTGATCAGATCAAAATAGTTTCATAGAACTACTATTGTGAAGATTCCCCAATTCCCAACACAGGCCATTGAACTCACTGCTTTCACAGAACTGCTTTTAAAATACAAATGTAAGCTGAGTGTGTATATGAATTAACATTAGTCACATACATGCATGTGTCACCTGGATATGACTGTTCTGGAGACAAGTTACACAGAATAGACTCAGGGTTCCTACTGAATCTCACTGGACCTTGGGCAACCAGTTGTTCCCTCACATCTTTTCCTCATCCTTAAAATGAAAAAACAGAATCTGTGGTTTTGAAAGTCCTCTAATTGCTCCCTCATTGCATGTTTCCATGATTTGCTCTTCAGTGATCCAAGCTAGAATGTAATACATTTTGAAAGACAATTCTTCATGGCATTTCTGCACATCTTGTATCAAATTTTGTCCCAGACTCTCATTTTAAGGCTGTTTGCTTAAGAGCCTTGGAAGAGAGAAATAGTGTCAACTTCTGGGGGAGTAGGGGTGCAGAGGCAGATTTATTTCCTGAATAGGATCATATAGGCAATACCTCCGCTCTGGGGCAAAGTTGGGCAGTTTGCCATCAGTCCCCTTTAGAAGATTGGAGGGTCCCAGGCCCAGGATTCCTCAGCTTTGGCACAAACTCTTTGTATGGTAGAATTTATCTGGGCCCACCTCTGCATCATCCCTATGGGAGTTGGGGACAAGGTAATCTGAAGCAATACCACCGGCTGTGCCATAAGTAAAAACATCCTTCTCTCTCACCAGGAGTCTCGTGTCTTCTGCCAGCATCTATAACATTGTGGCAGGCTAGCTTGTTGGCCTGCAAATAAGGCAAAAAAATCTCAGACTCTTCACAATCTTGACAAACTATTGCACACTATAGAAACCAATGGAGAGGAGAGCCTTTCATGAAGGGCTATCCATGCCTTAACAGTGCTCCTTATGTTTAGGAAACCCTCAGGCCACTAAACAATTTACATTATCTGGACCCAAGTAATAATTTTGTTTTTTGCTAGCTGCCAAAACACATAAGCCCTAAAATCTCAGTAATTAACATAATAGAAATGAATTTCTTGCACATTTAAATTTAAAAGTGAATGTGTCTGTAATCTTTGAGAGACTTGCTAATCATTGCAAGATCCAGACTGCTCTTATCTGGTGTTTTCACTACATTCTAGGGCAATGTTGCTCTTTCTCTGCATTTTGAGATAATATAAAAACATCAACAGTCATGAGCAGGAGCACACTATGGATCAAAAGTGGTGCATGTCACGTCTTCTTATATTCCATTAGTCAACACTGTCTTATGACCATACTTATCTGGAAAAATGGCCAGCAAATGGGGTCTGACTGTATATTAGGGAGAAACAAAAATGGCATTTGTGACCAGCAACTCAAGTCTCTGACAGAGCTAGGCAAAACCAATCCCTTTATTTCTGAAATTCAGATCAGTTGACATACAATTGTTTACTAATTTATGATTCATAAGCCAAACTACTGTTACCACCTGTCTTCAGTTGTACAAATGATCATTACTATAACTTTGAATATATCACAATAATGTTTCCATATTTGCATAGCAAGTAGATTTTTTTTCTTTTAGGGAATTTTCAAATATGATTCAAGTTTTTCTTTTTTTTTTTTTTTGAGTTGGAGTCTCACTCCGTCTCCCAGACTGGAGTGCAGTGGCCGTTCCCGGCCACCACAGCCTCGATCTGCTGGGCTCCGGCGATTCTTCCGCCTCAACCTTCCAAGTAGCTGGAACTACAGGCGCGCTACCATGCCCGGCTAATTTTTGATTTATTGTAGAGATGAGGTCTCGCCAAGTTGCCCAGGTGGGTCTCGAACCCGCGGGCTCAGGCAATTCACTCATCTCAGCCTCCCAAAGGCGCGGGATTACAGGCTGAGCCACCGAGCCCGCTGATTCAAGTTTTTCTTAACCCATGTAGAAAAAATCATTTGATTTGGGTCAAATTCAAGTAAGCTACAGCATATAAATCACAGCCTTGTCTCACTACCTGGCTCCATGGTAGTGGGAGAGTTGATTGCTCAAGAGTTACTTAAATGGAGTGCAAGATGTATTCAGGCCCCCAAATCACCAGCTTCGTAGGGCTTAACCAGGGATCCAGTATGCCTGTGGTCCTATGGAGTTTGTAAGCCACTGAAAACTGGGACACTGCTTAGAAAAGAAGACTGTTGGCTCATTATACAATGAAGGTAGATCTGTGGTCTGGGAAGCATATTATTATGAAATAGCTTGATGATTTAGACTAAAAACTTGAAAGATTTTCTATAATGATCCTAGGTATCCTTCAAACCGACAGCCTGTTTGCTCAGCTGCTAATGGTAGATCCCATATTTGCACTGGAACTTTAGAATCATTCTGAACTCCTCTTCCCTGCCTTTTGCCCCCTGAGTGCAATGGCTCTCATCCCACCACTCAGGTTTCATGCCCTTGTTACCCACCTCGAACTCCGAATTCTTTGACTCTCGTGTAAATAAAAATTAACACCAGGCTAAATAGAAGCTTTTCCAGGAAAGGTTTGTGGCTCAAGCACAGGTGAGCAACATGCAGGAAAGGGATTCTGGCATGAGCTCCCGGAGAGGCACTACTCTTGTCATTTTTAGGAAGTTGAGGGGGGAAAAAGAGTGACATGTAAGCATGATAAGGTGAGGTTTTCACTGAGCCTGCGTAGTGAGGCCTCATGCCCTAATATGGGTTACATGTACAGAAAATGACAGATAAACCCCAATTTGGGCAGAGATTTTGGTAACACAATGAGATTACAATGAAGACAAAGTTGATGAAAGGCCAGTGCTAGAGTTTGTCTTGTTGCCAGGCAGCTGAATCTGGTCGTCTTTATATGGTCGTGTGAGAGTCTCGCTTCAGTGACCCGGGAAGGCATTACTCAAGAAAATAAACGGTTAGGTTTTCTTTTTGTGATTATGAATGTGACCCAGTTGATGAAGTTAGAAGGGTCGCCTCTCTGTTACAGGATGTGGGTCAGCTGGTTAAGAGTGGCAGGAAGGTAGGGGAAGGAGGATGGCTGAACATGTGAGGCCTATTGAGGTTTGTGTCTATTTGTGTCTTCTGTTTACCAGGACCAAGTCCCTCCCCTGCACTGTCTCACCCTATAATGCTAATAAAATGACTATGCTCTAAAATGCAAATAGTATGCCATTCTCTTAAAGTGATTAATGCAGTAAAGGTAAAGTTTAAATTTCTTAGATGAATAAAAGAAATTCCTTAAAATATGTTCCCTGTTTATTGTTCTACCTTATCTCTTGCCACTCTCTTGTAAGCAGTCTCCATTCTCACCATGTTATAATATTTGCAAGTTGAGAAACATCATGCTGTCTCAAATGGTGTGCTTCTCTGCAAGCTGCTGTAACTCCCTGAAAATACCACTCCTTCTTCTTCCATCTAATCATTCTCTACTGTATTTTAAATCTTAGCTTAAACATCTTTTCTTCCAATAAAAATTCTATACTCTTAAGCCTGTTTAAAATGTCTATTTTGAGTTTCTTTAAGCCACTGTGAAAAATAAACACGATATCACTTATCAGTACTACTATTGTTGATTTTTGTTTTCTCTTTCAGAAGACTAATCTCTTTGAAAAGGTACCATGTTTTATTTTACTTAGAATGAAGGTATACATAGTTCTTGAACTGGGAATAAGCTTTCATCCAAAAATGTATTAATCAGTCATTGTTTGACACTCAAAATTTATTCCCCATAGAATCAATTTTATATACTTCAAAGATGTTCTTTACAAAAGCGACTTTCCTGAATAAATTAGAGACACTAAGAAAGATTTTTTTTAAAGTAAGGCACATTTTAAAATAAAAACTATAGGTTTCTGGAGTTGAACAGTCATTTCTTTAAATGTGATATTGAACGGAGCTTGAACCACATTAGAGTCCATGATTATTTTAGAATCACATTTGAGAGACTTCCAAATTAGAGTTGTACCATAGGTACAAATTACAGCTGTACCTCAGTTTAAACTCATCCACTTAGGACTGAATTAGGATATATAATCATCATGACTTCTTAACTATTGGATTAATGATATTAAAGTATATACATTCCTGAGACACGATTCATGTGGTTCATTTAACCAATGACTCAAGAAATAGCCTGGTACCAATGCTACATTAGAAAATGTAATTTAAGGGGAGAGGGAGACTGAAAAAACTGATTTATATGGTATTAAATATTCAATGTAAATTTTCAAATTGGACTGTTATTTTTACCTAAGGTATTATCTATATTTTTTTTGGATGGAGAACGAAGATAAATCTCAGATCTGCTCATATTTGTTCATAGCTTCTACTTATATCAGACAGCTGGTCTCAGATAGCCTAAGTATTTTTCCAGTGCAATAGGACATGCAATCAGGCAGAGTTTAGAACTACCACAGTGCAAGTGACTAAGAGAAGCCAGAGTAATTCCAGGAAAGTACTGCGACAAGAGGCAAAGAAAGAGACATAGAATTATTGTTAGAACACACCACTGCAAAGATCTCGAAAGAGCAATTCTGGCAGAGGACAGGGACTAGCATTTAGGTGAGTCTAGCACTAGAGTGGTTCATGGATAGCAAACTATGAAGACCCTCGAATCTTCACCTTCTAGATAAACAGACCAAAAGGTCCCAGGCACTATGATCCTTGTGTCCAATTCACAGCCATGCACTATTGGGAAGAAAGAGACTACAATGATTTTTTTTTTTTTTTTTTTTTTTGAGTTGGTGTCTCACTCTGTCACCCAGACTGGAGTGCAGTGGCCGCTCCCGGCCACCGCAGCCTCGACCTGCTGGGCTCCGGCAATCCTTCCACCTCAGCCTTCCAAATAGCCGGAATTACAGGCGTGTGCTACCACGCCCGGCTGATTTTTTGATTTATTGTAGAGATGAGGTCTCGCTGCCCAGGAGGGTCTCGAACCCGCGGGCTCAGGCAACCCACTCACCTCAGCCTCCCAAAGGCGCGGGATTACAGGCTGAGCCACCGAGCCCGGCTTACAATGATTTTTTTAGGACAAGAATAGCAACTGCTTGGGAATGTCAAACGCTTGGATAGCTTGGATTTTCTGTAGTAAGTTCATACAGCACTAATTTATTCTCATGTAGAAAGCCAAAAACAAATAATATATTCAAAATTACAGAGTGAAAACACAAATTATAATTATAATAATTATACTAATGGTAGATTTCTCAACAACAAACTTGGAAGTCAGGACACTGTAGAATAGTTGCTTAAAAATTCCTAGCCAAAATCCCTGCTAATTTAAAAATTTTACCCAGTTAAACTAACTTTAAGAGATAGTGGTTTAGAAATAAAGGTGGTTTAAGAAAAACGAACACTGACAGAGTTTACCATAAGTAGACCTTTACCACAGGAAACCCTAAACAATATATGCTAAGGAAATGGAAAATAATCTGAGAAGAAATGTGAAATGAAATAGCAAGAGCAAAAAAGTAAATATCAGGATAGTCTAAAGAAATATTAACTAAAAATAATAATAGTGTTATTTAATTAGTGAGGTTAAGAAAAACATACAATCAAAATGACAAAATACACCAGGAAATATTTGAGTGTGAGATGATAATCAGAATTTAAACACTGTAAATTTCCTTTGTTTAGAAAAACAGCACATATACTATTCAAATTTAGACTTTGTTATAATAGATATGCACGCAAATGTCTACAATAATCACTACAAAAAAAAGTAGAATGCATAATTTCCAAAACCATATGAAGATAAGCAGTATGAGGGGAAAAAAATCAACAAATAAAAAATGGAAAATGCAGAAAAATAAATAAAGGGAAAAGAGATAAATAGCATACCAAAAAATGATAGAAAGATGTACCTATGAGGTCTAACAATTAAGTTTGCATACTCGACCTAGAAAAAGTGCTACATATCTCATTGGTGAATATCACTAAGGTTTGAAATACTCTCCCTGGGAAACTATGCACAAACACCAGTGCCTAGTCTACCTGTCAAAGCAATTTTGGAACTCTTTTTCTGGAATGGCCATCAGAGCTATCATCATATTACCCTTGATGGCCTGAATGTCATCAAAATGTTTTTCTTTCAATATTTCCTTTATCTTTGAGCAAAGAAAAAAATCATTAGCGACCAGATCAGGTGAATAGGGAGGGTGTTCCAATACAGTTATTTGTTTACTGACTAAAAACTCCCTCATATGCAGTGATACATGAGCTGATGCATTGACATGATGCAAAAATTCCTTCAGGACCATTTTGCACACACCTTTCTCAAGCCAAGATTTTCAGTTAAGATTTTCCTGTTTCTCTTTGATGTTTATTTGGTCTACTTTGCTTCCCACAGTCAGCTCACGATTCTGATGCACGATTTGATGAATTTTGGCAATGTTTTCATCTGTTCTGCTCATTACTGGCCGTCCTGACCTCTTCATCAGTGACACTTTCTCTCCCCTCAGGAAAACGTTTATTCTGTTTGTACACTGCCATTTTCTTTATGGGATTATACCCATAAACTTGAACTAACAAGTCCCTGATTTTACTTCCAACACCACAGATATTTGAAACCACTTGAAACAGAATACTAACGAATATTACATATCAAAACGTGACATGCAACTAAAATGTTCTTAAAGGTCTTAGGTGTTTATTTTAGAAAAGAAGAAGGCTACGAATTAAGGAGTTAAGCATGCCACCTAAGACGTGAAAAAGATAATAATAAAGTGAAAAATGAGCATTAGAAAACTATAGGAATTGTGTAAAACTTCCACAACAATTGAGGAAAAAACATAAATATGAAGAGTTAAATTTTAAAAATAAAGGGAATGAAAAGGTACTGACAATGAAATATGGGATGTAATCACTGCAAAGATTTAAAAGATAAAAGAATAGTATAAATAATTTTATGTAAGTACATTTTAAAATTTAAATAAAGTACACATATTTATGGAAAAATTAAATATAATAAAACTGATTCAAGGAAAACCGGAATACAAAATAGTATCCTACTCATTAAATTAACTTTAAAAATTTCCACAAAGAAAAAAAAGTCTTAGCCTTGACCATTTTAAAGGCATTCAGGGAATAGATAACTCAAATCTTTAACAAATTCTTCCAGAGGAAAAAAGAGCTAAGCTGTACTCAGAACATACCTTATACATTTTAAGATGGAATTATAACTTTAATACTATAGCCAAGCAAAAACCACTCAAGAGAAAAAATGTAATGGTTCAATTTTAGCCATGAATGTAGATGCTAAAATACTACATAAAGTCCAAGCAAGTTGAATGTACCAGCATATATATGCATATATTTATAATAATAAATATAAAGTAAATGAGGTAATGATAAAATTGAGCTTATTCCAATAATCCATAGGTATTTAACTTTGTACAATCTAGCATTATATTTCACCACATTAACAAATTCTAGAAAAAGCACAGGAACTTTTTAAAAGATGCAAGTAAAATGCATTCCAAAAGTTCAGCATCTATTCTTGATAAACACTTAGTAAACCAGGAATATGCCTAAACCATATGCAGGACTTTTCAATGAACTAGTGAATGAAGTCATGAAGAACACAACAGTCAGGGTCTGATACTAACATTGTGTCAGAAATTTGTATTTCTATTGCTAAAAAATAAAAGATTAATTTTCATTATAGTTTCAGTAAATTCAATTGCTCTAAATAGACATAGAAAAGATTGCCAGTTGTAAATCTATATCCATTTAGAGATTGTTTAGGAAGAAATTGTAGAACCTATAATATGTATTGATAGATGGATATGTAAAAGTAAAGTCCTTTTTCTTCATGTTTATTAAGTCTTACTGTAGTACTTTATATATTCATCCTTCCTAACAACCATTTTTACTTTTTTATTTCAACATAACCTACAGAGACACAGGAGAAGTAATGTAACTTGTCCACAGTAAATCACTGTTGGTGATCACCAAACGTCTCACTCAAAATGAATCCCTTTTGTGAGTCCCTTTTTTCCTACCAAATACTGTAAGTTGATGACAATCTTATATAATTTATTTCATTAGTTCATGACAATCTTATATGATTTATTTCATTAGTATTTTAATGTAATTTTATTGTTTAGAAAAAATTTCCTTTCCCATTTCTACTTAAAGCCCAATGTATCACATTTAGTTGCCATTGAGATATATATATTATCATATTATGAGGTTTAAATATACATATAAAATATTTACTGTATCCTAGAAAATAAAAATGTTTAAAGATCTTTATCTTTAAAATGAACTATGAAATTTAAAATGTAGTTCACATAATCTCTTAACTGGGTAGCCCAATGGATTCAGATATTTATAAACATAGTCTTAAAATTGAGATCTGTATTGCCTTTCACATCTATAGCTATATAATATTTTATATTTACATGCCAATACCATTACTTGGTACCAGTGTATACACTTAGACCAGAGTCAGCTTACATTGTTCCTACAATGCCAGAACAATATTGATACACAGTGTTTTCAACTTTTTTTCCTTAGATGTATGCGTGTAGAAAGGATCACAATGACTGCAAATGATCTACTGTGAGGAACATAAGGTATGTTTCAACTGAAATCTGGTTATATGTTTTAAAATTTTGCCATCTTAATTGACAGACATTAGTATAATCACTTACTAAAACAGCTAAACATAACTGAACCACAAATGAAGACATTACAAAGAAAGCTTAACAATGAATGCATGATGTATATTTTAATTTTTGCCCATAGGTAAAATACTACTGTTAAGAACATATGATGCTATGTTGTGAAGAATCAATCATTAATTAATTTGTTGGTTATTATGTATCATTGATCAAGGAGTATACATATGTTTAAGGGTATTGGCAAAATTCATTTTTAAAACAAGTAGCAATCCAACACCAAGTATGACAGTGGATATCCCACAATACTCACACCCTCACAACAACCCTGGCATTTTCTTTTTTTTAATTGTAGGATATTTGATCAATATAAATGCCTTCTAATGTTGTTTTAGTGCTATTCATTGACAGATATTCATTGTATGCCTACTGAGAGTAAGGTCCTGCATTGGTAAGCAAGACAGACAAACACTGTTCTCAACAGATGGTTTTCCGGGAGGGAGAAAGAGACGTCACTCTAGTAAAATAACAAATAAGGGAATAAAATTCTTTCAAATGACAAGAAGAAAATAAACACGAATACGCAGTCAAAATTGTATAGAAATTGTTGAAGAAGTCCTCCCTAGTGATATTTTAACTTTAGACCTAAAGTGCAGGAAAAAAATTCCTTTTGAAGATCTAGGAATAAAATATTTCCAATCAGAGGGAACAGCTAGTACAAAAGGCCTGAGAAAGATCAGATATTGTCATTTCTGAGAAACCAAAATAACAGCATGTAGCTAGGGTGAAAAACATGGCTATGGGCAGTGGAGACAGGCAGAAGATATAGTTGTTTCACGTCGAGAAATCGTTTTAAATCTTGACTGTGTGCCAGAAAAAAGCCCTGTAGCATGACAGCATTTAGAAATTGAGAGGAAGAGAAGAACCCGAAAATCAGACAGAGATAAAATGGCCAGTGAGGCTGGAGCAAAACTAGGGAAAGTAATCAATGACACCAGGAAAAACAGAGGATGAAGAAAAAAGAGGGAGCGTTTAGCTGTGCCCAACACTTGTGACATAGGAAAAGAGCAGAGATGCCACAGAGATTTTCTAAAAATATAATCCACGCTGAAAAAAAGGAAAGCAAGAATCAAAGGGAAAAACAGTGAAAGAAAGATAGAACCAACACAGATTAGAACTCAAAATGTACTTTAAAAAGACTGACATACCAAGAGTTAGTTCTGAGTAATTATTGGAAGTTGAGATTTTAGGTGTCACTGTAATTGTAGATAATTATTTTGAGAATTTGACCCGATAAGGAAGAAAGGATGTCAGGTAGAAAGAAAGAGTTTCACTGAATTATTTTTTGTCTGGGATTTAATTTTTGTTTTAGTGGAACAAATCACAGCACATTTAAACACATAAAGGACAGCTGTTGTATTAGGTATGCATACCTCCTCAGAATTCCTTAACACCAGTCTCTGACTTCTCCCTCAGATATTGCTGTAGCTGACCATACCACTTAGGTTCATGAAGGCTTGCTGTAAAATTTAACTGCCCCTTTGGGAGGCCGAGGTGAGTGGATTGCCTGAGCCCGCGGGTTCCAGACCTGTCTGGGCAGGCGAGACCTCATCTCTACAACAAATCGAAAAATCAGCGGGGTGTGGTAGCGCACGCCTGTAATTCCGGCTTCCCGGAAGGCTGAGGCGTAAGGATCACGGAGCCCAGCAGGTAGAGGCTGCGGTGGCCGGGCGCGGCCACTGCACTCCAGTCTGGGCGACAGAGTGAGACTCCAACTCAAAAAAAAAAAAAAATTTAACTACCACTGACAGGTTAACCAGTCATTTGTCCTTCATTTCTGGCCCCTTCCTTCTGAACTAAAGCACCACACTATAAGGCAACAGGTCTGGCTTTCCAAGCAACCACGGAAGGGGCAACCAGGAAGTAATAGGCATGTGCTTGTGTGTGGGGAGGGTTGTGCTTATAACTTCCTGTGGGTGGAAATGTAATGGCTGAGACAAAGGAGCCCTTTGTTTCCCTCTTCTGATGAACAGCAGCAAGGTGTGATTTCAGTAATATAGACTGTCACTGTCCAGTGGAATGAGACCAAGCAAATTAATCTGCTAAGTGCTCAGTTTTACCTTAGGTGTGACAGGGAAGCATTGACCAGCACATTACTGCATCATTTTTCGTAATTTCCTCTTCTTCCCTTAAGTGTCCCGTTCTTTACACTGTTCTTTTACACTTGTTCTTTACACTGGTTGCCCAGACACTGCATCTCTTAAATAAAGATTAATTTCAATCTTCACTTCAGGCTATGTATTGCAAACTCAGACCTAAGACCATCATATATAAAAAATCAATATTTAAAGTATACACCATCTATTGACTCCATCAGGGCTTTTTCACTTTTAGTTTTATCATTATGTGTCAATATTTAATAGAATTCCTGCATCAGAAATGTTGAAAATGTTCCTATTCTCATCTGTTTAGTCACATAAGTGGTATATAGAATAATATTGCCAAGTAAGAAAAAAAAAGCTCATTGTTTTTAATTATAATCATAACAATTTTAATTAATGAAGAACTGAAAACATAAATTATTCAGTATCCTTATCTGCCAAAATATATATTTAAGGAATTTTTGTTAAGCCATTAGTATCCCTTTATATTTATTTAGGTTATTATATTTTCCCATTGTGAAAGGAGTATATGCTCATTGTTGAAAATTTTGAAATATTCTTGAGCAAATATAAGAAAATAAGTAATTAAATGATCGTTTACTTCTTTGTTATGTGCATTTCATATACACTTCACATAGCTGAGACATGTTGTATGTACTATTTGAAAGTTTTTGTTTTCCTTTAATAGAATGTGGACATTTATTATTAAAATCTATATATATCTAGTTTCATTGACAGACAACTTACTTAAATAGTTCTTGATCTTATTCTCAAATTTAGCTATTGCAAGTACTTTGCTGTAAGCACTGTAATACATAAATATATTCTGGGTTATTTTCTTAAAGAGGATTTTCAAACTGTAGTGCTTAGGCATTAATATCTTTGTGACTCGACAAATTCAGCAAAATTTCTTTCTAACAATTTGTTCCAACTTATATCTCAACATAAAAAAATACCTCTTTTACCACATTATTAATATTTTGTATGATCTATTTTAAATGACTGCCTTACTTTCAAAAAAGTTCTGTTGTTTACATTTTAATTTCAACACAGACATATAGAATTTGCTAGTACATATAGAATCTGCTGACGTTTTAACCTTTAGTATTTCATTATCCTTAAATTATTTAATTTCCTTTTTTACATATTATAAGTTAGTGATACACTAGTATAATTTTATTATGGTAAAACTATTAACTACAAATTTATAATACTACTTTTCAATTGTTATTAATAAACGATGACAATTTATAATTTGCCTCTGTTCTTCTAGATTGCCATAATAAAATTTCTAACAGGGATTATGCATTCTATTGTGTTTTCTTTTGTGTCTATTTTTACACTAAGAACAACTCATCCCATGACAGGCCAGATATATTTTTTTCTAAGTGTTTATTGTTTATATCATTCACTGAGCACTTCAATCCAGCTGAAACATAATTTGATATGGTTTGATATATGCTCTAAATTTGTTTAAAAGAGTTAAGAAACACTTTAAATTATTTTTATTAAAGATTCATTGATTAATAAATTTCTTTTTATTGTGTTGAAAATCTTATATAACTAAACTTTAGATTTGTCTCATTTCATACTATTTATTCTGTTCAGTCTTCAGACTGAACATAATTGCAGCATTTTAATATTTAATAGACTTTTTTCTAGATTGTGTCAATCTTACTTTTAAATTTTCTCCAGATTTTTAAAATTCTTATTCAGTATGAACTAAAGAAAAAGTTTGTCAAATTATAAAAGAAAATTTACTTCACTCCTACATTTATTCTAGAAGAACAAATTTATTTACAATATTCCATTTTCCTACCCAGGAACATGGTATCCACTTCATGTTTTCACAGTCTTCTTTGTAACTCTCAGAAGATGTATCTATGTGTTATACCATTTACATTTAGGTTACTCCTTGTTCAATCCATTTTGACTAGCTATTAGTTTAAAATTCAGATATACTAGAAAGTTAATACACCAACATTTATGCTATGGCTGATGTTGCCCAGGATGACAGCAGGAGTGTTCAAACTGATCAAAGATATAAATTAATACCAGTGGGACAATCAACTAAAAAACAATTGGAGATTTATATTTTAGATCATAGCATTGCATACATGTTACAATTATCTTAAAAAGAAGAAGAAGAAGAAGAAAAATCATGGTTGCTTCCAAATAATAAAGCCACAGTGTATTTTTCTTTATTTATTTTTATTTTTTATTTTTGATGCTTGCTGTAATCAAAAACAGTCTTCCTGAGGGAGTTAATCTGTTCTGCAGCAAGCATGATTTTTAAAGTTACATGTACAATGCTCCTTCATGATTTCATCATTGTGAGTTGATGATGGTTTACTTTAATAAGTTGTGGCATCTGAAAGGAGTAAAAAGTACAATTTGTATGAAGCAATGTCCCTTTAGAATTTTATGTTTGTTCCTTTCACCATAGGTAAATTAGCTATGACTGAGTTTTAGAGGAGACAAAGGGAAAAAGATGTCCTCCTGATCCTGTCAGCATTTCTGTAAGGTTTAATCCTAGCAGCTGAAGTGAAGATGATGAATTACATCATCATTCCTGACCAATCAAGCAAAGGAAAGAGCCAAGAGAGAAAAGAACACTTTAGTCCTTTTTATGTATTGTTTTAAAAAATTCACATTGCACTTATCTTGAAAAATGACACAGGGCTCCTTTTGGGTTATACCTCTAGGGACAACTTTGTTTTTGGTTGCTTTCTCAACTGTTTTGAGAAACTACCATAAAGAGGAAAACATATCAAATATCAAATAATAATAATAAAAATAAAATAAAATCAGCTTTCCACTTTATAATAATTCTAAAATTTTCTAAAATTCAAAAGAAAGGCAATACTTTAAAACTCTTTTTTCCTTTTCTGTAAAAGAGTCACAAAAAAGTTAATTGGAAGATGAGCATTTTAAAGTCACCAACGTTAGAACTACTATAAGTGTACATATGTTATGCAAAGGAATATTCTAGTCAATAGTGCTCGATGGACTTGATAAATATGACATTCTCACCAGGTAATAAAACAACCTAGGGGCAGGCAATGAAATTGCTGGACTTCAGAAATGTCTTCCATTGGCAACAAGTTAAGGTCCATGTAGACAGCATGATTTTCATCAAGCATGATTGAAAGCAGAGGGCAGGAAGTGGGTAAAATGAATGGGCATTTTCTGTTGACTGTATTTCTAAAACTCAGTAAATCATCTAGCAAAAGAAGGTATTCAATAAACATCTGGTGATTAAATGGCTAATGTGTCCTTTCATTCACCATCAATTGGGTATCTATTATCTAATAAAATAAAAACAGCATGTAAGTGTCTACAGTTTCTCCCTCAGAGAGCTGACATAGAATCACAGAAGACTCATGAGCTTCTACATATGACTTTTGATTTAATTTTTCCGTCTTGCAAGGTTAAATGATTCCTTTCCTAGCAATATTCTGGATAAAACATTAAAACTGGTTGTCTTGCCCTCTCCTTTGTTTCTAATACCTACTTCTCTAATGCGTAGCTTCTGATGCAACATCTTCTACCAACTTAACTTTCCCTTATTTCAACAAACCCCATTTCCCTATTTCACCTAAAACTATTTTATATATGAGCTTGTAATACTATTTTACTATTCTATAATAGAGTTAGATGTATATTAAATTTACACACCCCCAAACTGCTCACTCTATTAAACCATGAGCTACCTAGAAACAAGACTTTCATCTCTACATACCCTCTTAAAACCCCAGTAAAACTGCCTTGCACATAAAATGTATATCTAATTGTTTGAAAATGTTTGATCTATTAGGGAAGAGAGGGCCAATTCCTAAGGCTCGTACATAATATTACCTTTGTTGGGAACCCTTCCCTGCCACCATAGATCTTCCTTACTCTTAACCACATTTCAGATCAGACGTAGCTGCCAGCATTTCATAAATACTAAGTCCAGGCTAGGCATGTTTTGTAATGCTCTCATTTTCCCAGATTAACATGTATCATGTCATATTTTAATTGCCTATTTACCTATCTACATGTAATACTAGTCTTAAGTACTCCAAAGTTCAGGTGGTATCCATCTTATTTAGCATTAGAGCCCTGGCACTTAGGTTATAGTAACTTTGTACAGATTAGTACTTGATATGTATTTGTTACAGGAATGAAATGAATGAGTAAATGCCTAAGAAGAAGACTTGGTGAATGAAGGAACAGTGAGCAAATGAAAAATAAGACAGGATAATGTCTATGGTCACATGGTAGGGCAGAGGTACACAAGATAATAAGTACAATTTATGATAGGATTTAGAGAATTTAGAATTAGAATTTAGACAATAAAGCAAAGAAAATAATAATATAAGTTTAGAAAAAAATGTCTTAGTATTTAAAAGTAGCAAAAAAAATATTAATTTAGCCTAGAGGTGAAATGTGAGACTAAAACATGTTCAAACATGTTAACTAGTAATGTTCAAAATTTTAGCGCCAGCGAGAAAATTTAGGAATTAGTGGAAACATGAAAAGGACATTGTCATATAGTACACAGAGGAGAGACTCTCTAAAGATCTTATTTCTGTGTAGTCATTAATATGTAATATATTATCCATGTAAATTTAAATAAGAGACTTCAGTGAGCTTGAGATCACTAATGATAAAATTTATTTCAAAACAGAGACAGATTTACAAAGAATAGCATACACCAATGTAAGCCCCAGACAAATTAACAAATTATGGACTGAATATTTGTTCCCCTCCCCAACCCCCACCAAAATTCTTATGTTAAGGCCAAGTATGGGATCTTGAGAAGATAAGTAGATTTGGATTAGGTCATGGAGTGTTTATAAGGAAATAAAATGGCAAGAGTTTTCTGCCTTCTACCATGTTAGAACACAAGGAGAAGATGGCCATGTATAAACCACGAAGCAGTCTTCACCAGACACTAACTCTGCCAGAACCTTGATCTTGGACTCCCCTCAACTTCTAGAACCATGAGAAATGTTTCTGGTATTTTTGGTATAGCAGACTGAACTTAGACAAAGGATAACATTTTGTCAGTTTTGCTTTCTTCAAGGAAAGTAAAATAATGAAGGAAGTTGAAGTCTTTTGTGTTCTCTAGTTTCATATTCTTCCTCCACCTCCCTAGAGGCAACCTCTCTAATAAATTTGATGGTCATTCTTCTAGTTCAAAATTTTATGTTTTACTACGTGCCTAGATATATATAAATGATTATAAGTGTGTAGATGTTTAAGTTTTTTTTCCTGAATTATTCTGCAAGTTTCATTTTCACTCAGGATCCACATAAAAAATAATTTCATTCATTATACAGGCATACATAAGTGGAGGGTTTGTGTGAATCACAGGATGAATACGGGGTGTGCACATCTTTATCACATATTGCCAAATTGCTGTTCAAATGGTTTTACTAACTTATACTTCTGCCAGTAGTATATGAACGTTCTCATTGTATGCATTTACCAAATTTGGAATTTTCAGACATTAAAACAATTTTTGATCATCATAAAATGTTTCTTAATGGAATCTGTTGGCATTTTCATTAGACTATTAGTCGTTCCATGAAATTATCCAGTGTATACATATATTTTTGTGATCTGTGGTGGTGGTGGTGGCTAGTACACCCATACTTAGTCAATATTTGTGAATGATTCATTTGCAATGTAATATGCACCAAACAAATAAAAAACATACATGATTCTTAAAACTCACTTTCTGAAAGAAGTGCACTAAAATTGACATGAGTATTTATGATCATTACTATATTTCTAATTTTTCTTTTTAACTTTCTCAGTTGCTGTTATATATATATATATGTGTATATATATATATATATATATATATATATATATATATTTTTTTTTTTTTTTTTTTAGTTGGAGTCTCACTCTGTCTCCCAGACCGGAGTGCAGTGGCCGCTCCCGGCCACCGCAACTTTAACCTGCTGGGCTCTGGCGATCCTTCCGCCTCAGCCTTCCAAGTAGCTGGAACTACAGGTGTGCGCTACCACGCCCAGCTAATTTTTTATTTATTGTAGAGATGAGGTCTCGCTGCCCAGGCGGGTCTCGAACCCGCGGGCTCAGACAATCCACTCACCTCAGCCTCCCAAAGGCACGGGATTACAGGCTGAGCCACTGAGCCCGGCTGTTTTATATATTTTAATGTATTTATATAAGTGGAGTTTTTTGCAAAATATTCTCAGTGGATTTACTTTGTAATGAATTATCATTTTAATTTTGCAAATTATCATTTTGTAGAACCTTTCATATCTATTAGTTTTTGCATTAAATAGAACTCTTTTAAATGTTAATGTTCTAAATCAGCTTTCTTTAGGTATGTATAATTTTGGCATATTTTTCTATCTGTTGTTTTCAAACTAGTCTATAGTCTATATTTTTTGCTTTGTGTCTCTTCAAATAGCATAAAACCTGAATTGTTTGTTTGCTGTTTTAGCTAATATCATAATTCCTGTGTTTTGAATAGGAATATTTATTTCATTTATATTTACTGTGGTTATTGATATTTGCCTTCGTTTCTTCATTTTCTTTTACTTGTTTGCCTTTATTTAGGATACTACTAGATTGATCAATTTTACAAATATACCCCTTTCTTTTAATGTGTACTCATTTTTTTTTTTTTTTTTGAGTTGGAGACTCACTCTGTCACCCAGACTGGAGTGGAGTGGCCGCTCCCAGCCACCGCAGCCTCCACCTGCTGGGCTCCGGCAATCCTTCCGCCTCAGCCTTCTGAGTAGCTGGAATTACAGGTGTGCGGCTGATTTTTTTTTTTTTTTTTTTAATTGTAGAGATGAGGTCTCGCTGCCCAGGCGGGTCTCTAACCCGTGGGCTCAGGCAATCCACTCACTTCAGCCTCCCAAAGGCGTGAGATTACAGGCTGAGCCACCGAGCCCAGCTTCTACTCATTTTTAAACGTTTAATTTTTTTTTTTGTTTTGGGGAGAGTTCCATCTTTCACGATTGCCTGGAATACTTTCAATAGGGTTGGTATCAGCTCCTCCTTGTCTGTTTTGTACAATTCTGCTGAAAAGTCATCTGGTCCTAGGCTTTCTTTTTATAGGTAGTTTTCTTAGGGCAGAGTCAATTTCCTGGGATGTTATTGGTCTATTTAGGGTTTTAATTTCTCCTTGTTTCAACCTTGAGAGGTTATGTGATGTCAGAAAGTCCTCCATTTCATGCAGGTTTTTGAGTTTGTTTCCATACAGGTGTGCATAGTAATCTCTGATAATCTTTTGTATTTCTTCTGGGTCAGTTGTAACTTGATGTTCTGTATTTCTGATTGTGTTTATTTGGGCTTTTTCTCTCTTTTTCTTGGTCAATCTTGCTAGGGGTTCATCAATCTTGTTTATCCTTTCAAAGAACTAGATTTTTGTTTCATTGATTTTTTTTCAATGATATTTTTGTCTTCTATGTCCCATATTAGGGCTTTTACTTTGGTAATATTGATTCTTCTGCTGAAGTTAGGGTTTTGATGGTCTTGTTTTTCTAGCTACCTTAGGTGATTTGTTAGGCTGTTATGATCTTTCTATTGTCTTGATGTATATTCGTAGAGATATAAATTCCCCTTTTAATACTGATTTCATGGCATCCCAGAGGTTTTGGTAAGATGTATCTTTATTTTCATTTGTTTCCAGGAATCCTTTAATTTCTGTTTTGATTTCCATATTGACCCAGGAGTTGTTCAGCATTATGCTGTTTATCGTCCATGTCTTTGTGGGTTTTGGAAGAATTTTGTTGGTATTGATACTTATTTTTATTCCACTGTGGTCTGAGAAGAACTCCCTCTAAATCATTTCATGAAGCTAAGATCACACAGATTCCCAAACCAGTTAAAGATCCAACAAAGAAAGAGAACTATAGACCACTGTCCCTAATGAACATAGATGTAAAAGTGCTCAATAAGATTCTAGCAAATCAGATCTAATGACACATCTCAAAAATCATCCAACAAAGCAGGGCGTTTCATGGCGACCAGGCGCAGGATGCGCCACACGCTTGGAAGCTAAGCAGGGTGGATCCTGGTGAGTGCTTGATGGGAAACCTCCTGCCCAGCAAATGGCGCTCTCTGTTGGCTTCACCCTGGCTTAAAAACCAGGCTCGGTGGCTCAGCTTTAATCCCGCGTCTTTGGGAGGCTGAGGTGAGTGGATTGCCTCAGCCCGAGGGTTCGAGACCCACCTGGGCAGAGAGACCTCATCTCTACAATAAATCAAAAAATCAGCCGGGCGTGGTAGTGCATGCCTGTAATTCCGGCTACTTGGAAGGCTGAGGTGGAAGAATCGCCGGAGCCCAGCAGGTCGAGGCTGCGGTGGCCGGGAGCGGCCACTGCACTCCAGTCTGGGCGACAGAGTGAGACTCCAACTCAAAAAAAAAAAAAAAAATCATCCACCATGACCAAGTGGGCTTCATCCCCAGGATACAGAGCTAGTTCAACATCCACAAGATCATAAATGTTATTAAATATATCAACAGATGTAAAAACAAGAACCAAATGATTATATCATTAGATGCAGAAAAAGCTTTTGATAAAATCCAGCATCACTTCTTGATAAAAAACTCTTGAACACCTAGACATAGAGGGAACATACCACAAAATAGCCGAAGCCATCTCTGATAAACCCACAGCAATATTTGCTAAATGGACAGAAACTGGAAGCTTTTTCCCTGAAAACTGGAACAAGACAATGCTGCCCAATCTCACTCCTCCTGATCAACATAGTGTTGGAAGTCCTAGCTAGAGCAATCAGATGAGAGAAGGAAATCAAGGGTATTCACATAGGAAAAGAAGTTAAGTAATTCTTCTTTGCAGATGATATCCTATACCTTGAAAACCCAAGAAAATCTGTCAAAAACTTCCTTGCACTGCTAAGGAAAAGTCTCAGGATACAAAATAAACATGTCAAAGACAGTCACATTCTTTTTTGTATTGAGGTTTTTTTGGGGGATTGGAGTCTCACCCTGTCACCCAGGCTGGAGTTACATAGCACACTCATGTCCCCCCCAGCATCAATCTGCTGGGCTCCAGTGATCCTTCTGCCTCAGTCTTCCAAATAGCCAGAACTACAGGTGCATGTTACCACACCCAGTTAATTTTTTGATTTATTGTAAAGATGAGTTCTCACCAAGTTACCCAGGCTGGTCTTGAACCTGCAGGTTCAGGCAATCCACCCACCCCAGCCTCCCAAGGTGCTGGGATTACAGGCTGAGCCACCAAGCCTGGCCCAGTCTCATTCTTATACACCAACAACAAACATGCAGAGAACCAAATAAAAAGCACAGTCCCATTCACAATAGCCACACAAAAAGTGAAATAACTCAGCATCTTCCTAACCGGAGAAGTGAAAGACCTATACAATGAAAACTATAAAACACTGCTCAAAGCAATCTGAGAAGACACAAACAAATGGAAAAACATTCCATGCTCATGGAATGGAAGAATTAACATTGTTAAGATGTTCACCCTAGCCAGGCAATCTGCAGATTCAATTCAATGCATTACCCATCAAATCACCAACATCATTCTTCTCAGACCTGGAAATGGCAATATAGAAATTCATATCGAAACATAAAAGACCACAAATAGCCAAAAAAATTCTTAGCAAAAAAATTAAGTGGGAGGTAGTACACTTCTAGACTATAAACTTTACTACAAGGCTACAATAATCAAATCAACCTGATATTGGTACAGATATAGATGTATAGATCAATGGAATAGGACAGTGATTCTGGAAGCTTTATTGTCAATTTATTAACCAACTCATATTGGACAAAGTCTCCACCAACAACCACTGGGAAATGGAGAACTTATTCAGGAAATGATGCTGGAAAAACTGGCTGACCACATACAGGAGATTTGATACAGGACCCCCTACCTATCACCATACACAAAAACCAACTCTAAAGGGATCAAAGACATAAACATAAAACCTCAAACTATAAGAATCTTAGAAAACACCAGAGACACATAGACAACCAATTCCTGATCAAAACCACAGATGTCCATGCCATAAAAGATAAGATAAACAAGTGGGATCTCATCAAATTGAAAATCGTCAAAGCAAAAGAAACTTTCAAGAGAGTGGGGTGATAGCCCACAGAATGGGAAAAAATATTTGCCAACTGTATGTCTGACAAAGGCCTAACATCCAGGGTCTGCAAGGAAATCAAACATGCCAAAAGGAAAAAACAAATAACCCTATTAAAAAGTAGCCAAAAGACATGAATAGACAATTCTCAAAAGAAGACATATGAGCAGTCAACCAATACAAAAAAAAAATGTTCACTTTCACCAATGATCAAAGAAATGAAAATTAAAATCACACTGAGATGACACCTAACTCCAGTCAGCATGGTCATCATCAACAACTCAAAACACAACAGAAGTTTGGGAGGATGTGGGGAAAGGGGAATGCTTCTATACTGTTGTTGGGAGTATAAACTAGTATATTCTCTGTGGAAAACATGCTGACAATTCCTAAAAGATCTAAAAATCTCCCTTCCATATGACTCAACAATCACCATTCTGGGAATATACCCAGAGGAACTCAAATAATTCTATAAAAAAGATACCTGTACATGCATGTTTATTGCAGCATTATTCACAACAGCAGACAACCTGGAACCAACTGTCCTGTCCATCAAAAATGGACTGGATAAAAAATAAATGTGGCATATATATACAATGAAATACTACGCAGTCATAAAAAAGGAAAAATTATGGACTTCACAGCAACTTAAGAGTCTATCATACTCAGTGATCCATTACAAAAACTAAAAGCTGTGTTCCACATGTTCTCACTCATAAGCAGACCCTGAACATTTACCATAATATCATAATACTACGAGAAATGGTTTGGCAGTAGCGGGACTCTCCAGGGAAGGGAGGCACGTACCATCAATAAGACACTTGATCTTAAACCAGGTGAAGTGGGGATCAAAGGGAGGCCCAAACTTTAATAAATTTTTTAAATTTTCTACTTATGCTGGTAAGTTGTGCATAATTTAATCTTATATATTTTGACTTGCAATTCTAATTCTAAAAATTGCACTTATTTAGACTTTCAAGCATGCTTAACTTGGCCTCTCCTTCCTTGTGAGTTCAACTTCTTTAGCATATGTTTAACTGAGGACCTATATTTAGTAAGTATTTTTTCCTGTGGATGTTTTATAATGATAATTTAGCTAGTAATAAAACTTTATGTTGTAATTTCTTATTTCTATTACTACTTAAAATATGATTCTATTATGTCTACTTTCTATTTTACCTTATTTTGTAGAAAGTGTATAATTATTATGGCTTTGTTAGTAATCATTTGTACCAAATTTTATTTAGGATTTCTTTCTTACCCTAATACTTGGTGGTTATATTACATTAAGACTTCATATGCATCTGTTTTGATTTATCTTGTTTGGTATTTGTTATCCTCTTTTAAGATGAGAACTGGTGCATTTTATCAATTCTAGGAAAACTCAACTACTCATAGAGTGCTATTATTATTCTTTCATGAATTCTTACAAAATATATGATGAATTTTTAAAATATCTTTATCTGTATCTCATTTTTAATTATTACTCATATGTATCTGTAGCAATAGTTCACTTATCTGTGAATTATCACTCTGCAACCATCTATCTCTTTTCTTTGATTACATTCTAATTTATAGATTATTGAGTTTAAAAATAGTCACATGATTTTAATATACCTTGTTTCTTACATTTTTTTATCTTAATAACATTGAATGTTTTTAACAGACTTGTCAAAAATATTCCTCAGATTTTCAGTTTTATAATAGAAGCTTTCAGGTTAGTTACAACAACTGATGCCTTTTTTGTGTGGACTTAAATATTCCTATGATATATTCTTCATTGGTATTTGTTTAAAAGTGTATCCTCCATGACCTGAATTGTGGAACTATTGCTACAAGACAGTGCTCTTCAGTCTTATAAAATATACACGAGAATTAATTTTTTTTAACCTATCTGTATTTCATTTTAAAACTAGTAAATTTTCAGAATACCCGAAGTAGGGTTCTGTAGGACTGGGGAAAGTCTTTTATCTTACTTTCTTAGTTCAGGGTCGACAGGATAATTGAGCAAAGCTCAACAATATAATCCACCCTGGTTCACAGTATACTCTATGGTTTCCACAATATCCAGGAGATACAAGTTTTCCAGTTGTATTCCATGAATGACGCAGGATTTTGTGATACCTAGATTTACTCAGGTGTTTTACTTGTCATTCTTCATAGATACAAAGGATCAAAGATTTGATTCTCTTCCTTTGTCAAGCTGAAAAACTCCAGCTATCAACTATTACTGCCTATGTTTTGTGTACATATCTCTATGAGCCTTTTTACCTTCAATTCCTACTTAATTTGTATCTTTTTTATGTATTCAAATTTGAGATTATTACCTTGGATTTGAACTCAACTAGACATAAAATGTGTGTTATATGACCAATATACCCAACATTTTAATATATTGGTAGGCAGGTGTTTTGCCCATATTTTCACATTTCCCATATGGACCACATGTTAGTGTGTATCCTACATTAAGAAAACAGCCTTGTTATACTCACTCCAGAGATGAGGTGAAACCTCCATTTAACATTTGGTTTAGATGTCTAGACTAATGATACCACATACACACATACACCAAAAATATAAGAAAATATTATGGCTCACATAATGGTTCTTGGGAGAGCAAGCAGACATTGAAGTAGATTCAAAAGTGACTTAAGAGAGCTAGAAAAGGAGACTAGCATGGAATTGACAGATAATGGCAGAGGCTGATTAAAGGCTCCACTCGATTGGAAAGGAATTCCATTATTTGAGCTTTTCACCAACACTAAGGTAAGGAGCACCTGGGTTTCTTTATTAGCTTGCCCAGGTGCAGGGCGGGAGAGAGGAAGTTGTAGGCCTTAAAAGTTGTCAGTGTCAAGTATTGAAAATGGAATTCGATTCTATTACTACTCTACCTATATTTATTTCTTAACTTAGTTATTTTATAAATTAAAGAGCATTTTTAATATGCCAAAGACAAGATGAAGGCAAAATTAAATTTTATAATACAATATTTATGATGAAGCATGGTTAGAAATTCTATTTGTTCAAATATCTATTAAAAATATTTATGTCTCTTTTTGAAGTTATTTTTATGCCATCATTGTAGGTCAGAATATGTAGCAATAAGCAGAAAGGTTGAGAAAACATCTTAAAATCTTCTGTAGTCTCAGGGTTATCTAATTTAGTAAGTATGTTAATGGTGCCATGCATCCTGCATTTGGTACTTTGCTTAAATCATTTTTCATGACCGCCATCATCTATAGGACAAAATCATTTTTCATAACCATGCAATAAACAGTAATAATTATTATGCTCTGGATTCATTCTTTAGTTTTAAAATAAGCAATTGACAACTGAAGAAGTAGAATATATTTAGCTTTTTGGAAATACTCAAATTTAATAACATTTTATGTATGAACTAAACATTTTGCTTACCAAATAAAAATATTGCACTCTAAATTTTAAAAACAAATTACAATTCCAAGAGCTACATTGAATAGTGAAAGTTAGATGACTCAAATTCAGCTTATGTCTTTATAATCACTGTGAAATAATTGCTTATTTTGAATATATTGTTTAAACACATAAATACGTAATACCTACCTATCACAAAGGTAAAGATATAGACTGTGCCTGAAGTAATCTCAAAAGTCATTGCAACTTTTGAAATGAACATGTATCCTTGTATGTGCCATAGGTTGACATTACTGAAAGTTTTTAACAGTAACTTTGATGTAGAATACAATGTGTACTAGAAGACAAGAAATAAACACTGTACTAATTTGACTCCTTTAAAGTATATAATTTTAGGTAGGTAAACAGATGGATGAATGAACAGATAATTAGAGGTCAATAGTAATTACTGCAATTGTTTAGATCTGACAAGTAAAAAAATAATTTGGAAGGCATAAGAATGTATTTGTTTTTGTTGACATTATTCAAAAACACTGACACATTGTAGTAATAAAAAGTAGATCTATTTAATTAGTTTTAAAATTTCATTTGAATTTTCTACCAAAAATGCAATCTTTTATTGCCCGATTTAAGGGTGAACTGCACCTACCACCTTACCTTTAATTTGGTCTAGTTTTACTCTAAATATAACTTTGGAGATCTATATTACATAATAAACATAATATCCTTGATCCTATATATACATGAAGAAAGAGTTTGACATATACTACTCATGTATGCTAGCAAGACATTCTCTGAATAATGACTTCAAGATGTTATAATATTATAAGTAAAATCAGAGGATAAAAATTGAGATAGAACACATATTTTATTGAAAACTATAGAATAAATATGAAATAAATTATCACATTCTAAAATTCAAATGATTTAAAAGATCTTGTGGATAGTCGATGTTAATTTTTTTCTTTTTACATTGTATAGACATGCTATTATTTTTACAACTACATTTGATGAAATATCTTCACATTGATTTAGGTGAATGTGTTTGGTATCAGTGCAGAAATTTGGAAAAAACTATACCATGTTACCATATGTCATATGTGGTTGGCCAAACGTTTACCAAATAAGATAAAAAATTAAATTATGTATATGGTGAATTGAAAGGGAGTCTGAATTTTTGAACCACATCATAGATGGACGAAGACTGAGCATACAATCTCAGATGTTTTAAAGTAGTAAAGTAAAAATACATGTCACTTTAAAAATATTAATAGCTTCTAAACTGGTATCTCATATCTCTAATTGTTCATTTCCAATTGACATTTATAATCACTTTATGTTCAGCTAATCATCACTTTGGATTTATAAGTATAATTGCCTTTAGATAACTATACAATTATACGTTTTCATTGATTCTTTATTGGCACATTATAACTAAATTTGTTGTGAATGATGATTCTAAAAATTTCCAGATTATTGTAAAAGACCATTTCCAAATGAAATAAGAAAAATTTCCAAATTAGTAAATTTCTGTCTTTTAACTACTTAATTTTTGTTTAACATCTAAACTTTATACAGAAAGAAAATGTTATCTTTAATGTAATTGTCTTTCATTGGTGATATTCAAATTGAGGATATCTTCATTTTTATTTATTTATTTATTTATTTTGAGTTGGAGTCTCACTCTGTCGCCCAGACTGGAGTGCAGTGGCCGCTCTCGGCCACCGCAGCCTCACCTGCTGGGCTCCGGTGATCCTTCCACCTCAGCCTTCTGAGTAGCCAGAATTACAGGCATGCGCTACAATGCCCGGCTAAGTTTTTTTGATTTACTGTAGAGATGAGATCTCGCTGCCCAGGCGGGTCTTGAACCCGCGGGCTCAGGCAATCCACTCACCTCAGCCTCCCAAAGGCGCGGGATTACAGGCTGAGCCACCGAGCCTGGCGAGGATATCTTTAAAAGAGAATATATAATTGAAAAATTTATTGTTGGGAGAGTATAGATTATTGATTTAATCTCTTACTAGTGATAGATCTGTTTATACGTTCTATTTCTTCATAATTTAGTCTTGATAGGTTGCATGTTTCTAGGAATTTATCTACTTTTTGCTAATTTGTTGACATATAATTGCTCCTAGTGATCTCATATGATCCTTTTTATTTCTGTGGTATCAGTTTTAATGTATCCTTTTATTTCTAATTTTATTTATCTCTTGCTCTCTATTTTTTAATTCTAGTCCTAGGTTTTTCAATTTTGTTTCTTTTCAAAAAACCAATTCTTCATTTTGATGAATTTTCTATTTTATTTATTTCTACTTTAATCATTACAGCTTTCTTCCTTCTGCTGGCTTTGTGCTGTTCGTTCTTGTTTTACTAACTCCTTGAGGTATAAAGCTGTTTATTTGAGTTTTTTTTCTTTTTAGTGTAGGTGTTTATTGCAATAAATTTCCCTCTTAGAACTACACTAGTCTTGGCAATTATTTCATGGATATGACACAAAATGTGCAGGCGATGTAAACCAAAAAGGAAATGAGAGGAACTACATCAAACCAAAGAGCTTCTACACAGCAAAGGAAATAATCAAAAGTGAAAAGGAAAACTGTAGAATTAACAGGAAATATTTGCAAACCATGTGTCTAATAAGGAGTTAAATAGCCGGGCTCGGTGGCTCAGCCTGTAATCCCGCGCCTTGGGAGGCTGAGGTGAGTGGATTGCCTGAGCCCGCGGGTTCGAGACCCGCCTGGGCAGCGAGACCTCATCTCTACAATAAATCAAAAAATCAGCCGGGCGTGGTAGCGCATGCCTGTAATTCCGGCTACTCGGAAGGCTGAGGCGGAAGGATCACCGGAGCCCAGCAGGTCGAGGCTGCGGTGGCTGGGAGCGGCCACTACACTCCAGTCTGGGCGACAGAGTGAGACTCCAACTCAAAAAAAAAAACAAAAAAAACAAAACAAATAAGGAGTTAATTTCCAAAATACATGAGGAAGCTTTATAACTCAACAGAAAAATTTTTTTAAATGCTAATAACCTACTTTTTAAAATGTGTTAAGGACTTAAATAGGCATTTCTCTGAAGAATACATAAAAATGGCCAACAGGTATATTAAAAGATGTTCAACATCGCTAATGTTGGGAAAATGCAAATGAAAGCCACAATAAGATATTACCTCACACCTTTCAGGCTAGTTATTATTAAAAAAAAAAAAAGGAAACAACTGTTGGCAAAGATGTGAAGAAATGAGAACATTTGCATACTATTGTTAGAAATGGCATAGCTGCTATAAAAAACAATATGGAGGTGCCTCAAAAAGTTGAAAATGTAAATTTCATAAGATCCATAAATTCCTCTTCTGGGTATTTATCAAAAAAAAAAAATTGAAATCAGGATCTCAAAGAGATTATTATCAATCCCATGTTCATTGCAGCACTGTTTATAACAGCCAAGATACAGAAACAACCTAAATGTCCATTGACAGATAAATGGATAAAGAAAATATAGTCTATATATGCAATGTAAGATTATTCAGTCTTTAAAAAAAGGATATTCTGCAATACACAATAGCATGGATGAAACTTGAAGACATTATGCTAAATGAAATATGTCAGTCACAGAATGATAAACACTGCATGATTCCAGTTATATGAGGTATCTAAAATAGTTTAATTCATAGAGCCAAAGAATGGAATAGTAATTGTTAGGAACTGTGGGAGAAAGAAACGGGGAGTTACTATCAATGGGCACAAAGTTTCAGTTAAGCAAGATCAACAATTTCTGGAGATTTGCTCTAGACATTATACCTATAGTCAATAACACTGTATTGTTCATGTAAAAATCCGTTGAGTGAATAGATCTCATGTGCTCTTAAGACAATAAAATAAAATACTTTTTAATGAAAAAAATTAGAAAAAAATCCCAGTGGAGGTTTAATATATAAAATTTAAGTCCATCCATATGTGACCTTTATAAAATGCCCCCCACCCAAAAAATTCTGAGTCTTAACATATATTTTTTCCCCCAGGAGTTTAGATAAGGAATGATGTACTTCTGTTTGCACATTATACTTTATTTAACCTTCAGTTCTACCTCTTTAAAGAAATGGTGAGAAAACACTGCATATACAGTAAAATAACAATTGCTGGAAGAAAAGCACAAAATAAGGTTGTCAGGAGCTGCAGACAGGAGAGAATTGAGTAACTGCTCAATGGGCAAAGATTTACCTTGTGGGGTGATGAAAATATTTGTGCACTACATAGACATGGCGGTTGTATAACATAGTAAATGTACTAAATGCTTTGAATTGTTCACACTTTAAAATAATTGGTTTTATAAAGTTATATAAATTTCAACTAATTTTAATTTTTTTATTTGAAAAGTTCATGATTTATTTTACTAGGCTTCATTATGAATTATTTTTATCATTGTTTTAGGAAGGACTTTTCAATTATTACATTTAAAAAATTTTAATTTCAACAATAACATTTAAAGTGTTTATATTTTCTAAGTATTTCATGTATTCAAGATATGATTTCAGTAGATTTTCCTTTCAAATTCAAGTATGTTACCAATTGAAACTTAAAAAATGTATGTTATATAGACTTAATAAGCTTTATAATAATATAATTTCAATAGCAGTGAAATTAATTCATGGCAAGTAATTCTATTTTGTCCTTTTTAAGATCACCTACTCTTTAAGAAAATAGAAAGCATTTAGTTCCAAAAAAATCCTGATTATATTAATATATATGACATTTCAGAATAAACATGGCTTCCCACATTAAGAAATTTTTTAGTGATCAGAACTGAGAAACTGAATATTATTCCTGTTTTGAAGCAATGTATTCACCGTAACAAAAAATTCCTTCCATTTATTGTATTTTATGAGTGATAGTGCTGATTTAGATAAATGATTAGTACCTGCTTATGAATAATATAACCTAGATAAAGTGATAAGAGAAGTTGATTTTCAGTTTTTGGAAAATTTCTAATGACAGATTTGTTTTGCAAAACTGAATTCAGCATAAATATAGGGTAGTATAAAATAAAATATGCCCACTTTTGTAGGTGAAATAAAGAATGTTAGGTATTTCAGTATAGTATTCACTAATTCTTTGTCATTAACCTACTCAGAATCAAATTTTGGTTTTCAGTCTTTGCTTTTGACTACCTAACTATACAGGAACATCAGTCATGTTAATACACAATGACCTAGTGTCTTAATTTAGGATTTCTTATAAACAGAGCTGGTGACCGGGACTTGGGTGCAGTTGTTTATCTGAAAGATAATTAGAGGAAGCAGGAAAGAGGAAACAAGTAGAGTGAGGGAGAGACAAAGAAAGAAGAAAAACCACTGTGAGGAGGCATAAGCAAGTTTACTGGGATGAATTCTGCCAGGGTGATCTGTTGATTGTCCACCTGGAAGATGGAAGTCTTTTCCCAGCTTCTCCCCTCTTTTATTTGAAGGTTGCACCTAAAAATGTAAATCCTTCCACACTTCCATGCAGAAATTGTACCCTCGTTCAGCAGGTTTCCACAGCATCAGAGGAGGCCCTGCTAACGAAACACAGATATGAGCATTATGAACTTGGGATGTAATACTGTCAGCATGGGGAGAATTTTACCTGAAAAACTCGGGTCCATGAGGTTGATAAAACCAGTGGTGTTCCTAGTTGTTGTGTGAAGGACTCCAGTGCATCTTATACCAGACATGCCCACTCGGGAATGCAGTGGTAAAACATTTCTTCCTTCCTTCCTTTACTTACCATAGGCAATTGACTTGTGGAGACACTGTGTGGTATGATTTTTAAATATTTTCTCTCTCAGCTTTTTCTTATTCATGTTTTGTGGTCACCAAGATATAGCTTAACATGACATGGTAGTAATATTAAAAATACTCTAATGTAAAAAGTATAAAAGAGATAACTAATTTTCCCAGATGCTTATTGGTTTCTCAGGTGTAAGGGTCACTGTTTATTGAACTTTCAAGGGTATACATACATTTTTTTCTTATTATTCAAAAATGATGTTACTAATGGGCATTGTTCTTTCAGTGACTGAAAAGATGGATGTGTGACTAATGGTCCTTTCCATCGTACATAAATGCATATGCTGTCCTTCAGCTATGATTTACTGTGACTGAGGCTATTTACAACCAAGTCTCTTCTACTCACTATCTTTCCAACACCTTCACTGAAATAGAAACACCCCCTTTTGAATTGCATTGTGTGGTGCTAAATTGACTTGCATTAAAAAGTAAAAATTTCTCTTCTAAAGAGGGTACTCCTTAGCTTTCATTCTAATGTTTAGAAACATTAACCTGCACATATAAAGGATGGGGGTGGGGAGGGGCATGGTTGCTTTTCTTATGAAATGCATAGAAAGAGCCCAATATGTTAAAATTACATACGTTTCAGGTATTACATATATTATTATTTATTTGTCTGGGTTTTTTTAATTGTTATTGTGCTCGTTAATTTTTTTAAAGATTACTAGTATGTGATTATTTAGCAAAAAACTGACAGGTAATTTACCTCTCAGGTCAGTTCTCTCTAGCCTGAAACCTCACCACAGATCAGTTTTATTATAAGTTATCACTTGCCAAAACTTTTGGGGTTTTCTTTATTCACACATGTCTAGTTTCCATTTCATCTTTTCCAGTTTTGTTACCACCACCTAGATAGATTGCCTTTCAGTATTTATTCAATATGTCCTACACTCCTAAAATTATTGTGCCTATCTACCATTTAGTGCCTATTACACCCTTTTCTAGATTTTTTTAAGGTTTAAGTAACATGAAAGTATTCTAATTTCAAACTAAGACAAAATAAAATGCCAAGATAAAGAAGTATCTCAGAGTACCCAGAAGCAGTAAAATATACCAAGCTGTAGGAGGAACCAGAATCAGGAAACAGAAATTCATCAGAAACTCAGGCAATCACTATTTTGTCTCATCAATATCTCTCATCCCTGCTTCTCCTACTGCAACAATTCTATTCTTTGAAATTCCTTGCACACTAGTTTTCTCTACCCCATTAAGTGCACATGTTCAAATCTGATAATCAACTGTTCCCAAGTTCATGTATTATAACTAAATGACTGCCACAAAAATGATTAACACATTAATATGAATAGCCCACAGGCATATTTACCCAGTGAGACTTAGTTCTGTATCTCAGTTATCCTGTGACTTTTAAAATGGCAATTAGCTAAGAATGTACATTTTAGTTAGTGCCTGGTAGTAAACTAAAATAAAGCTTCAGGGTCCTCTTCCACCTCCAGGTAATGTATGTGGATTATAATAATGGTATTCTGAATAAAAAGACTGGGAAGTTGTCCAATTTAAAGAATTGACTCCAATCTGGGAAATTTCAGATTAAATCAAAAGGAAAGGCAACATATTAATCTAAGGCAAAAATATTCTTGACAGGACAAGCCTCCCAGTGCCCTTTTAAATCACACTTCCTCAACATCAGTTCACATTTTGTTTGGCTTAATAACTGCTAATGAACTAAGTTCAGGGAAAGGACTCATCTCCATTTCCTTGGAAAGGACTCCAAGATACTGGAGATGCCAGGACCAATTATTTAAACTCTCAATGGCAAGAGAGACAAAGTCTTCCCAGAGAATTATCTGGTACCTAGGATGTGAGGCCTTTACACTATAAACAATATCTTTCAGGCCGGGCTGGTGGCTCGGCCTGTAATCCCAGCACTTTGGGAGGCCTAGGTGAGTGGATTGCTTGAGCCCGCGGGTTCGAGACCCGCCCAGGCAACTTGGCGAGACCTCATCTCTGCAATAAAACAAAAATTAGCTGGGTGCGGTAGTGCGCGCCTGTAGTTCCACCTACTTGGAAGGCTGAGGAGGAAGGATCACCAGAACCCAGCAGGTCGAGGCTGCGTTGGCCAGGAGCATGCCACTGCACTCTAGTCTGGGCAATGGAGTAAGACTACAACTCAAAAAAAAAAAAAATCTTTCCCTGAGCATCCTGGTTGAATTCTCTTGCTATAAGGGAAACAGAGGAAGCTACCTAAGCTCAACTGGGCCAATAGGTATATGACTCACTGGACACAAGGACAGGAAGACTGGTTAATGCACTTACATTGGTATCACATCTAGAGTGGTCCCATTGGAATGATCTTGTGCAAATAAAAAATGTCTGAGGACTTTCAAAGCCTGTTGTGCATGTACATACATACAAACAAATGAGAAATTCTGGATCATCTCACTTCCTTGGGAAGATGTATACCTTCAGTAGTACCTTAAGAATCCTGGGAAGTATGGGACTAATGTTATTCTAAGAAGGGATGGAGAGTTGGCACTGCAGGCCAAAGGGAAGTGAAGAACTGTAGCCACCTGGAAAGTGGACTCGGTGGGCCTTGTTTTCCCAGAGAGTGCAGCATTCTTTTCAAAATCGACAGTAGCTAGGTGCTGTTTCTTGAACCTAGAGGTTTTACTTCTACATATGAATGGCTGTCTGCCCCTGGGTTCTGATCTTTCTAGAGATCTTGGGGTAGGGAATGGAGAAGAACTCACTATGTGAACTTTGTTCTTTGACATGCCAGGAAAACCAAACACAAAGACTTCAATGGGCAGTCACACATTGAAAACATTTAGAAAATCCCACCCACACACTGCACTAGACAATATGACCCGAAGCAACTCTTATATTTTCCTACTTAAAATGCAGACTACAGTGAAAAGAACACAGTGGCTACAGTTATTTAAAGAATAACTGTATGTTTATATTTCCTTGTTTGTGCCCTAAAGTTTCCATTTTATATACAGTTCCTAGCTATTGAAATAATTTTCCTAATTATTTTTAACACTAAGCTATGGCACTTTGAAACTTCATAAAACATTGTAAAATAATTTCTGAGAATGGTTTCCAAACTGACACAATATTTGCATATTCTTTATTTCATAAAGCAAGTCCCATGTTAACTGCCTTCTCTAAAGAGTATTTGAGTATCTTTTCTAAGTACAGTGATTCCTTATATAAATATAGGCAGACTTTTCCATGCTGCTATTAGAAACAAAGTCACTTCGATATCAATATCCTACATGGCAGTGGTTAAATAACAAACAGAAATTCTGTCTTTTCAAAAGGTTGATCATCTCAAAATAGCTCCAAAGCTACCCAGTGAGTATTTCTTAGCATCTGTCCTCCTTTTCACTGCCTCCAGCATCTCTCTTTGGGAACTCAGAGCTGCCTCTCAGGGTCAAGTTCAGACCCCACTTGATTTGATTCACTCCTGCTCACCACAAAACTATCTTCCACCTGTTATGGGGGCATCAAAAAACTGTACCAACTGTCAGTGTTCACTGATGTCAGGTCACTGATGACTCCACTACCAAGAGTCCTGGAAGCCCAGCACCAATTTTGTTACAGTTACCAGAATCTCTGTAACTCCTCCCTGGTCCAGATAAGATACATTCTACCAAGGTGAAGAGGAAATAGAGAAAACTGGCTAGGTCCCAAAGTTTTTTAATTGTCCAGCTTTTTTTCCATTTTTTTTCAGTTGATAAATGTTCAGGCATTACCCTCATGTGTAAGCCTCAATGATTTGGGGGTTGAAGTGAATGCCTACCAATTGCATTCTATGTCCAAAAATGCAAGGCCCTGTTGTTGTATCCAACATTTATGTCTCCACCCTACCCCCAAGCTGCATATTGTTTCTGAAAAAAAGAGGGGCCCTGTTCTATCCAACAATCAGGATTTAGTGAGATATGCTCCAGTCAATCAAACTCTTATCACAGCACTGAATCTCAATGGGGAAGGGTAGGTGAAAGAGAAAACACAAATTTCTGGAGGCTAATAGGTATTTGGGTAGGACAGGTATCATCCCCAAAACATTCAGTAGTAAACATCAAATATTGACACATATTTGGAACAAGAGACGACAACAAGCTCTCTCCTAATAGGTTCTGAGCAACAAGGCATAAATGCAAACAAAACGTCCTGTGACACGTTTTTAACTTGCAGAATTTTTCTAAATGTCTGCCGCCAGATACTAAACCTAAAATTCTACAGATAACATGCTATTTCCATAATAAAGGATCTCCTGCAATGTGAAATCATAAATTTATTTTATTTATTTTATCTGCTTGCTCAGATAGCTCATTATGTATCTATTTGAAGATTTTATAGATTAACATAGTTTTATGAATCTCTGTCTATTCTATAACAGTCTGAACATAACCTTTAATTTTTTCCAAATGCAATAGCAATTTAATGGGTTTCCTCTTGTGCTTAAACCTTTTGTTCTCATATAATGTGGAATACACTTAAAATGCCTGTCTGCCCTTTCGTTGAATTCAGAGCTATTCATAATGTGATTTCTTCGTTCATCCTTCTGCTCTGCCCATTAAGGAATAGTGTGTGCTATGTGAGATTACTGAGTAGTCAAGGAAGAAAAGCATAATTATTTCTGAAACTCCATGAGAGGAGTTTATGCCCTTTAGATCAGTGGTTCCCAAACCTGAATGATCAGCAGAATTACTTGTGGAGCTTTTTAAAAATTTTCAGTTATCTGGACTCCTTCTTGATAGACTCTGACTTAGTAGACTCAAGTTTTTTTTTTTAACTGAGTTAATTCTGATGCTCAGGATCATTGCTCTACTAGATAATAAACTCTAAGCACTGTAATCCCCCACTCTGGTCTCCCTTCAAAAATTGAGAACTTATTTCCCCCAAGTGCTGTGAATGTTGCTGGCAAAGAAAGCCTAAGCTGCCACCTTTGAAAGACTTGTACACGCCGAAAGGGCTGCTTCACCCAAGGACATGCCACATCACAAGAAGAAAGGTTAACCCATGCTCCCCCTTGGAGACAACTGTGAAGAGTCATGTCAGCTTCAAATTCCCAAAGGAACAGCTAAGGCCTGAAGTATCCCAGTTACTTTCAGTGTGGATCCCTAAAGACCACTCCCTAAAACACCTTCTGAAAGCTATTCTCACTTTTACATTCTGCTTCCTGGGGCACCCCAAATGTGGTAGATATTGTCATTAGAGTTAGAATGTCAAATGGGAGCCTTCCCTCATTATCTTAAATGCGTTTTTCTTCAATCAGAATATAAACCCAATGCCAAGAAGGAAATAATCAAGAAATGTATCTAAGATTCTTATTGTCTGAGGTTTTACGTTTAGGTCTTTGATCCATTTAGAGCTGATTTTTAGGTATGGTGATAGGTAGGGATCCTGTTTCAATCTTCTGCATGTGATCAGCCAGTTTTCCCAGCATCATTTAGTGAATAGGTTCTCCTCTCCCCAGTGACTGTTGGTGGAGGCTTTGTCAAAGATGAGCTGGTTGAGAAATTGAGGTTTTGCTTCCAGAATCTTTATCCTGTTTGATTGGTCTATATGCTTGTTCTTGTGCCAATACTAGGCTGTTTTGAGTTTTGTAGCCTTATAGTAAAGTTTAAAGTCTGGAAATGTGATACCTCCCACTTTCTTTCTTTTTTTTTTTTTTTTTTTGCTAATGATTCTTTTGGCTGTTTGCGGTCATTTATGTTTCCATATGAATTTCTGTATTGTCATTTCCAGGTCTGAGAAGAATGAAATTGGTACTTTAATGGGTATTGCATTGAATCTGTAGATTTCCTATGGTAGGATGGACATCTTAACGATGTTGATTCTTCCTATCCATGAGCATGGAATATTTTTCCATTTGTTTGTGTCTTCTTGGAGTTCCTTGAGCAGTGTTTTGCAGATTTCATTGTAAAGGTTTTTCACTTCTCTGGTTAAGAAGATGCCAAGGTATTTCTTTTCTTTTGTTTTTTGTAGCTATTGTGAATGGGATTGTGCCTTTAATTTGGTTCACTGCCTGTTTGTTCTTGATATATGAGAATGGACTGTCTTTTGCACATTTATTTTGTAATCTGAGATTTTGCCAAAGTCTTTTATCAGTGTGAGGAGGTTTTTGACAGATTCTCCTGGATTTTCGAGGTATAGGATCATATTGTCAGCAAAGAGGGATAATTCAACCAATTCCTGATCAAAATCCCAGATGTCCATGCCATAAAAAATAAGATAGATAAATGGGACCTCATTAAACTAAAAAGTTTCTGCAAAGCAAAAGAAAACATGAGGGCAGGGAGACAGCTCACAGAATGGGAAAAAATATTTGTCAACTGTATGTCTGACAAAGGCCTAACATCCAGGATTTACAAGGAACCCAAACACACCAAAAAGAAAAAAAAATACAACCCCATTAAAAAGTCGGAAAAGGGGGGGGAATAAAAAAAGTTGACAAACGACATGAAGAGACAAAGTGCTCGGCCTCAGTAATCATCAGAGAACTGCAAATCAAAACCATATTGAGATTCCACCTAAACCAAATAATAATGGACATCATTAATAAAACAAAAACAGCAGATACTGGTGAGGATGAGGAGAAAAGGGAATACTTCTACACTGCTGGGGAGTGCAAACTAGTTCAACCTCTATTTAAAACAGTGTTACAATTTCTAAAAGAACTAGACATTGACCTTCCATATGACCCAGCAATCCCCCTACTGGAAATAGATCCAGAGGAACTCAAATCATTCTACAAAAGAGAATGATGTACACACATGTTTATTGCAGCACTGTTCACAATAGCAAATATATGGAACCAACCATGCTTCCCATCTAAACTGAACTGGATAAAAAAATGTAGTACATATACACAATGGAATATTATGCAGCCATAAAGGACAAACATATGGACTTGGTGGTAACTTGGGTGGATTTAGATTCTATCATACTCAGTGACCTATCACAGAAACAAAGAACAGAGTACCACATGTTCTCACTTATAAGTGGACCCTGAATATTTACTATAGTACTATAAGAAAGGGATTGGCAGTAGCAGAATACTGCCGGGGCTGGGGAAGACACAACATCAATAAGGGTACCTGATCTCAAACCAGACAAAGTGGGGGACCAAAGAGAGGCCCAAACTTTACCTGTACGATGTCCATTTGTATGCCTAATTCTGAATTGTACCCCACATCTTTAAAATAAAATATATATATATAAAATAAATTTATCTCCCACCCACCTCCAAAGAAATGGAACTGCCTTTGCTGCTCCCTTTTGTCAACCACTTGCTTACAGCTTCCTGCTTACCATGATGCATTACTTCCTACAGTGAAATGCCCTCTCCTTAATTCTCTTAATCCAAAACCACATTTCTGTCAATGCTACTCATGTGTACACTCTTCCGCAAAGCTTTGTCATCTAACTTTTCAGCATATACCTATAAATGTGTATGTAATCTATAGTATAATCATGGATTTCCTTATATAGTTGCTTGTAATTTATAAAGAATATGTGCTTGGAGAGGAAGAATCGAGACTTCTGTTTTATGTTTCTTTTTGTTTTGTATCATCTGCCTATTAAATGGCAATAAAGCCCAGACAATAAAGAATAATGATTAGTGTTCTAATATAAGATCTTGTTCTCTTTAGGCATTGATTTTGCCAGGCTTTATGAAAGTCATAGTGATGAACATGTATACACAACCACACACCTATACCCTACTGAAAAGCAACCCCTTCTCCAGTGATAGGATTTACTAAAATGTTCAGATTCTCATTATTATAGCAAACCTGATGCTTTTTTTAAAAAAACTTGCTACTTTGGTTTCTGTATATACTTGAACTAAAAAGATTAACACTTCATGTTTTAATTGATTTTATGTGCTAAATTAATTTTGACTTCTGTAATGCACTAATGTGATTAGCAGTTCTTTTCCTTGATATCTAAATTACTGTTTCAGTTGTGTTTTTACAGAAATATGCATTGTTGTTGAATTATATCATATTTTTTTTGGAAGTAAAAGGGATACATTTTTTTTCAAAAAAAAAAAAAAAGAAACAGCAGTTAGACTAAGAGGATTTGAATCTTGTTCTCGAATCCTGCTCATCATTTACTACCTTTAATACTTTGAGAGTTATTTGCCCTCTCTTGCTTTACTGTAAAGTAAGGATAAAAATAATTCTCACTACTCCAGGGTGTTGAGAGGGATGAATAGATGGGTTCATGGTGGTAACTATTGGATTCTTGCCACATGGTAGGTTTATTGTAAAGGTTAGTTCTTCTTCTTAGTACTTAAAAACATTTCCACACACCAGAACTCTATGTCACTGTTGATATGAGGTTTCAATGTATGTTAAAGAAATAACCCAATCATAGTACTTTTACTTTCAATCCTCAGAAGTAGACATGGCTCCTATAAGGAAAGACATACAAAATGTAGCAATGAATTGGATACTCTAGTAATGTTCGTATTTATGCAGGAAATTATATACTTCAGTGTGGTTGAGTCAAGTGTCTAGACTAGTGATTTTAAATCATTGATATCATTAAAATAACTTATGGACATTTTAAAAATATACATTCCCATTTCACTTTGACATTCATATTTAGTTGGAATGGCATGAATCTGTATTTTAAAATTTTTTTACTGGTCATTTCTAGGTACATTCAGGGTTGACAAACCATGATAAATCTGGCATGTTAAAAGCCATTGGCATTACTCAGCAGTTCGTGGAGAAACAAAAGTAAGGTGATACTTGGAATTTGAAAAAATATGCTTCCCTGTGAAAGTTAAGCCATATATGGACACGCATTCTATTGGGACTAACAGGTCAACTCTTCTTGAAATGAAAGAATAGTTCCCAAGCCAAGATATAATTGTATCTTACTGAAGCCATTAATAGCTCTAGAGAAAGCATGAATCTACTAGAAAAAGTGCTAGTGATCAATGAAAGAACACAAAATGGAGAGTCATAGAAGACAGAATAGTCTGAAATAGGGACCAAGTGCTTAATTCACAGACACTGACACCAAAAGTACAAGTTATAAACAGGAGAGGTTTATGAATTAAGAGCCAGCTGGCAGCCACTTGCCTGCTGGACATGCAGGTCCCACAGCAAGGGCTGCCATTTGCTGTAGGGGCTTGCTTAAATGGGGCAAAACCACATTGGAACTTTCCAAGTGGGCCAAACCGCAACATCCTGGAGGCCTAGGTATTTTTCAAGTAATGCTAGCGGGGTTCACAGAAGCAAAAAAAAGGCTGTTAAACCGTTTAACCTAGCCAGCAGGTGCTGTTGCCAGTTTCTAAGAAGGTAACTTTTTAACTGTGCAAGGGCTGAGTACATGCTTAACTGTGTAAAGGCTGAGTTTATGCTTAGCCTAACTTTTGACATTGTAGATTTTTTTTTAAGTCTCTTTTCACATTTCCCCTTTCCGTTGTTCCTGGAGTCAAATCATTGACTTTTTATACAGGGGATTATATTGAGTTCTGAGGACTAATTAATTTTACTGATGACACATTATTTTTAACATAACCAAGGAGGCTTTTAACTAAGCAAGGCCCTACTGTTATACCTATTAGGAACAGGAGGAGAGGCTCCGCCGCTGCTGAGATCAGGGTTGTGAGCCAGGGGAACCAAGAGAAGAGGGACTCAAACCAATTTCCCGAGGCTTGTCTTCGCAGTTTTTTTTTTTGTTTTACATTGTCTCTTACCAGGGCAAGAGTGTCTCGGATGACCCCGAATTGGTTTGCATAGAAATAGCACGTTTCTCCTAGGGTCATGCATAGCCCTCCCTGCTTCATGAAGAGGAGATCAAATCCCCTCCTGTTTTGGAGCACAACCTCGGCTAAGGAATTAACTTGCTTTTCTAGGCGGGATATGCTCAACTCCAGGAGTTTTAGGTTTTTATTAACATGTTTACTTAGCTCTTTAAGGTTTTGGTCCCGAACAACCAGAGAAACTGTATTTATTGCTGTGGACCCTGCAATTCCTAGGCTAATGAGTAGGGGCACTTATATGGGGACCCACTTGGGTTGCCCGAGGCCTGAGAGTCCAAGGTGTTCTCATCCCTCCGTTCCTTTATAGATATATACCTGGGGGTATTATATGCACTAAGACACAGATTTTTGCGGTGTCCCTGAAGTATTCTAAAGCAATACAAGGTGTTATACCTTGCGTATAAGCAAACCAGGTGGTAGGGGGTGCAACAGTTATGTGGAAGTTTTTAGAGGTTTTGGGATTGGGGATACTTATTACAGAGGCGGTATCACATGACATTTGGTAGGGAGAATTACTTATATTATAAGAGGGAGAATAAAGACAAGTTTCACATCTTTGAAGATTTCCCAGAGTAAGGGCTGAGTTCTGTCCCCAGGGACATAGTCCTAAGGACTGAGCTGTAGTGAGGTCAAGAACGAGTACATGCTTTTCGGTGTTGCCTATTGAGGAGTTCACTGTAATTCCTACGTAATAAGGGGATAGAGGGTCTAGGCATAGCCAGCAGTTTTTTGTTACTTCAGGGCGAGTGGTATTTGCAAACTGGTAAACAGCGGATAGCACAGGGAGAAAATGATTTTCATTTCCGGGCACTAATGCGGTGGGTAAGGGAGTGGGACCTGTCCCCGAAATTGTAGGGTAGGTAGAATCAGATGCCTGGGGTGGTTGGGTTGGGGGGTGTTTAGAAGGTTCAGGATTTTGGGGAATTAAGTTGCTGTTGGGACCCATAGAATTTAGGGTGTGGGGGATGACCTGCCTTTGAATAGTAAACAGCATGCCAGGATCGGGTCCTTCAGCATACATTCTGAGCCCCCACGTTTTACCGGTTTCCCATACCTGGCGGATGCTGAGGACATCCCAAAGTATTATAGTGAGTTTAAGTGGGTTGCATATTTGTATTTGGCTGCATTGGGAAGCAGGCTTTCTCCTGCATAGACTTATGTATGGGTCTCGGTTTTTCCAAGGAGCAATAGTTTCACACCCCCATGCGGCACAGTGGTATTGTCCTGCTTTGTGGCAATGGGCTGGTCCTGATGCCGGGCAAGCATAAAACTGACAGATTTAAGTCTTTTTTTATAAGCTAAGTTGCTGCATTCTCAGTGTGTGTGCCCCTGAGGGTTAGACCTGGCCATAATTTACAAAGGTCAAAATTAAAGACAGGCTGTCCACTTTTTCTGTAGGTGGCAATTACGGTCCCAGTGATGGTATTGCTCAGTTCCCAGGAATAGTTCCCTGGAGTATAGGGATTACGTGGGTTAGGCCAATAGGCCTCAAGCAGGGGAAAGTATGCAAGGAATATGATTAAGATACCAGAGCCCGCAAAAGTTTTATTTATAAAGGATCTTTTCCAGTAGCTGGTCTGACAACTTTTCATGTCTCTGGGGCACGATGGTGGCTGCCTTTACTTGTGAATGATGAATCCAGGGACGGATACCACTGACTTTGAAGGTCATAGGAATAGTAAGGATTACTATATGGGGCCCTTTCCACCTTGGGGTGAGGGCCTCAGCTTTGTGCCATTTTATCAGACCTAGTTACCAGGCTGGAATGGGTGTGGATGTTCTAGAACTGGTTTCCAGAAGGTTGCCTGCATGGTCTCAGTGACAGCTTGCTGAACTTTTTGAAGAGACTGCAGTGACTGAAGCAAATTATGGTTAGACAGTTCTACTGCTTTTTCCAGTCCAATTTTTGGAAGTAATGGCGGGGACTGTCCAAACAGAATTTTGAAGGGGGTTAGACCCTTGATGTAGGGGGTAAACCTGGCCCTTAAGAGGGCATAGGGAAGGGGTGTTACCCAACCTTTGTCAGTCTCTAGGGTTAATTTGGTCAAGGTTTTTTAAGCGTCCGATTCATTCTTTTTACCTGTCCTGAACTCGGGATGATAAGCACAATGTAAGTTCCAATTTATCTCCAAGGTTTTTGCAATACCTTCAGTAAGTTTAGAAATAAATGCTGGGCCATTATCTGAGTCTATTGAGATAGGTAGACCATATCTTGGTATGATGTCATTTAAGAGTTTCTTTACTGTTACAGAAGCAGTTTCAGTTTTTGTGGGAAATGCCTCGACCCATCCTGAGAATGTGTCTACCAAGACCAATAGGTATTTATATTCATATCGTCCAGATTTGACTTCTGTAAAGTTTATTTTCCAATGTCTCCTGTGGGCTAGTCCTTTATTTTGGACCCCTTGGTCCAAAATACACTAAACTTAGCATCATTAGTCTGCTGCCATGATACGCAGTCTTGAATGAGCTCCTGGGTGAGCTGGTCCAGATAAGGGAGATAGAATTTTTTTTTTACAAGTTTGGTTAGTTTTGTCCTTCCCAAATGAGTGCCTTTGTGGAGTTGCCTTAGGATTTGTTGTCCCAGGACTTGAGGGAAGAAGGTTCTGCCATCCTGAAGTTGAAGCCATCTGTCTGGATTTGAGGTTGTCTGCAATTTTTGTGCAGTGAGGAGGTCCTTTTTTGTATATTTTGGTGGCTACATAGAACTGGAGGAGGCAGCGCCAGCAGGCAGGTGGTTCTGTGGTAAGCAGCTTCTCTGGCTGCTTGGTCTGCTTTTTTATTTTCTATTGTCTCTTTTGAGTTTCCTTTTTGGTGGTCTGGGCAATGGATGATGGTGACTTGTTTGGGGGCCTATATTGCTGACAGGACATCTAAGACCTCCGCTTTATTTTTTATAGTTTTCCCCTCTGCAGTGAGTAATCCCCGCTCCCTGTAAATTGTCCCATGAACGTGTGCAGTTGTAAACGCGTACCTGCTGTCAGTGCAGATGTTGACAACTTTTCCTTCACTTGCTTTTTAGGGTCTCAGTTAGGGCAATTAGTTCTGCTTTTGGGCCGATGTTCCCTGTGGAAGAGGCTCAGCCCAAATAGCTCCCTGTAGAGTGACAACCGCTGGCCCTGCATACCTTGCCCCATTCTGGGTAAAACTGCTGCCATCCGCGAAAAGCGTTTAGGTCAGGGTTTGTTGTCAGGACATCAGTTAGGTTCCAGCATAGCTTCTAGAACTCAGTTGTTTCACAACAACAATGCGGCAGCACCGTGGAACTTTCTTCCAGTAGTAAAGTTGCGGGGTTCAAGCTGAGGGTATGCTGGAACTTGATGCAGGGTTGATCTAAAAGCAGCACTTGATAATGGGTTATTCAGGTGTTCGACATTCATTTGTCAGGGGCCCCTCAGAGTAAAGACTCCACTGCATGCGTGGCCATGACAGTCAGATTCTGTCCCAATGTTAGTTTCTATGAGTCCTTTACTAACATGGCAGTGGCTGCTATAATCCGCAAGCAGCCCAAGGCTACCGGGTACAGTTTTTTTTGACAGGTAGGTGACCGGCCTGTTCCATGGGCCGAGCTTTTGTGTTAGGACCCCCCAGGCGATGCCTTGTCTTTTATCCACATAAAGGTGGAAAGGTATTTTAATATCCGGCAAGGCCAGGGCCGGAGCTGAGACCAGGGCATTGTTAAGGGCTTGGAAAGCTTTGTTCTCCTCCAGTGTCCATTTAAAATTAGCCTCTGGTCTCTTGGTTATTCCATAGAGGGGTTTTGCAAGTTCAGTAAACTTAGGGATTCATAGTCGGCAGTATCTTACAGCTTCCAAGAATTCCCAGACCTGCCTTTTGCTTCCTGGGGACGGGATGCCTACTATAGCCCGAATGCGCTGGGCAGTCAGGGATCTTTGACCTTCTCCGAGGTTATACCCAAGGTATGTGGCTATAGTTACACAGAACTGAGCCTTTTTTGCTGACACCTGATACCCCAGAGTCTGAAGTTCTTTAAGCAGATGCCTGGTGGCACACAGGCACTTACTTTCTGATGTAGCGGTGATTAACAGATTATCTACATACTGTAGCAGAGTTACTTCAGGGTACTGTTGCCAGAAAGCTCAGAGGTCTTGGTGGAGAGCTTTATTGAACAGTGTGGGAGAGTTTTTAAATCCTTGTGGGAGTCATATCCAGGTTAACTGGCCATTTTTCCTTTTTTCAGGATCTGTCCATTCAAAGGCAGACAGGGGTTGGCTCTGCTTAACCAGTGGAATGCTGAAGAAGGCATCCTTAAGGTCCAGGACAGTGTATACCTACCTCTCTGGAGTTAACCCACTGAGGAGGGTGTACGGGTTGGGGACTGTGGGATGGATATCCTCCACTCGCCTGTTGACCTCCCTGAGGTCCTGGACAGGGCAGTAGTTTTCCGTGCCTGCCTTTTTGACAGGTAGAAGCAGGGTGTTCCAGGATGAGTGGCACGGCACTAGGGTTTCAGCATCCCGGAGAGGCTGGATGTGGATTGCTATGCCTTTTTGGGCCTCTGGGGATATAGGGTACTGCTTTACCTTAATGGGCATTGCCTGACTTTTGAGCTATACAATGACTGGCGGTTGATGGGATGTCAGCCCAGGGGAATTTAATTCGACCCAGACTTGGGGAAACTCAGTCTGCAGCTAAGTCAGCAGTATGGCATTTGAAGAGTCAAGAGGGGCCCCACCTTCTGTTAACACATATTCCTTACTTAGGGGAACAGTAACAAGAATTTTTGATGCCCCTGGTGGGTATAGGCTTACTGCTGCCGTGGTTTCCTCAAAACCTATGTTGGCCTTAAGCTTGTATAAGAGGTCATGTCCCAGGAGCGGGTACGGGAAGCCTGGCATTGCTAGGAATGAATGAGTTACTTTCCCCTTTTCCAAATTTATTGTTCTTTCGGTGGTCCAGGAGCATAATTGAGTCTCAGTTGCCCCCTGAACCAAGGAATGCTTATTTTGAAGTGGACCATTGTACTTTTGGAGGACCGAATGCTCATCCCCGTGTACACTAAAAAGTGGACAGGGCTTCCCCCCACCATAAGTTTCACCCTGGGCTCCGGGGGGCAGGGGTTGACAGAGCCCTGGCTCTGTCAGTCAGTTTGTAATTGAAGTACAGGAGTAGATTTTGGTGGCACCTCCCCGGAGGGTATTCTTGTGGTCAGGATGGCCTGCCTGGGCAGTCTTTTACCCACTGCCCAATTTTTTTTACAGTAGGTGCATTGATTTTTTGCTGGTGGAGTTTTTCACCGGTGCTGGTTCCTCTTTTCCCTGTTGACTACTTGTATTTAACTTCCTGTAAAGCTGCTGCTATTACTTTGGCCATTTTTTTGGTTTGTTGGTTTTTAGCGAGTCCCTGCTAAACTTTTTTTTTTGACTCTTCAATTTTCTGCCATTTCTTTTTTATATCAGGGGCCAACTGGGAGACAAAGGCTATAATTAAAGCCCTCTGATTTTCTGGAGCCTCTGGGTCTATGGGAGTATATGTCTGATGGGCCTCCATAAGGCATTCCAGAAAAGCCATGGGAGATTCCTGTGGGCCCTGAATTACTTCACTTACCTTAGACAAATTTGTGGGACACCTGGCAGCGGCCGGAGACCCCCCCATTAGAGTCCGGCGATAGGTGGTGAAACACTCCCTACCATGATTGTGTTCAGGTTCCAATTAGGTTTTTCAGCGGGGAAGACATGGTCCACATGGTCCTGCTCTGCCGGTCTGCTGTCCAGTCCCAGGACCAATTTCCTTGCCTCCTGATGGTTCGCTCTCCTTCCTTTGCAGTAAAAAGAGTTTGGGGGAGCTGTTGGCAGTCATCCCAAGTGGGCTGGTGGGTGAAGAAAATAGTTTCTAAAAGGCCTATGAGGCTCTGAGGTTTTTCAGAGAATGCCATATTTTGGTGCTTCCAATTATAAAGATCACTAGTAGAGAAAGGGACATAGACCATAAAGGGCTGGCCTCCTGAACCTCCCACATCTAGTCCTAGGGCCTGTCTCAGGGGCAGGGCTGTGGAAGTTTGTGGTCCTGAGTTCTCCAAAGATGAGTCAGGGCTAATCAGTTTATCGGGGGTGGTTGGGCCCTCAGGAGATGCATGGGGAAGAGGGGGATAAAGGGGCTGATACAAGGACCCACTCCTGGTGAGTGATGGGCTGAGAACCTTGTGGGTCCCTTGCTTCCACTCAGATGTAGAGTAGGGCAGAGGAATTTCATCATCCTCCAGTGGGCTCTGGAGGACCAGAGGTTTGGCTTTTGGAGTTTCCTGTAGGGCTAAAACATGAGAAGAATGAGCCTTTTTTTTTTTACTTTCTTCATCCATGATGACTGCTGCATTATCAGAGGTACCAGGCAGTGATGTACGAGATCTGGTCCAGGTGGCATCGATAGACAAACTGTCTAACCTTCCCCACTATGGTAGGTTTGAAGGTCCCCTCTGGCGGCCAACTGCAGTTAGGAAATGTGGGCCATTCGAGGGAACAAAAGGTGGTTAGGTTTCCTTGGTTTACCTGATAACCCAACAGCTGTGCCACTCCTTGGAAATCCTTGAAGTGGCATAAAACCATTTGCAGAGGGTTGTCAGGCTTAGAGCACTGCTGCCCCATAATATCGATAGCAATGACAGACACAACAGTGACTAACACTGAACAAATAAAGACAATAACACAAACTGAACAGACAGACCTAACGGTCCGAGGGCAATACTGGAGGGCCCAGTGACATCTCACTAGGACCTCGGACCCAGGAATTAGTGCTGCATCCAGCTTTCCTGCGGGTCTAACCAGAAGTGTGCACAAACAGAACAGGAACTTGACTCACCTTTCAGAGGGCTCTGGGGACATTGTGAGTCTGTCAGAGATGACAATCAGCTGTTTGCGAGTTATAGACTCACCAGGCCTGATGAACACTGAGGTTCGTGGGTATGCAGACCCACAAGGTCAGCTGGTGATTGGGGCTGGGGATTAAACTCTTGGATCTCCCAGGAGAGCCTCCAAATGAAATAGGGACCAAGCGCTTAATTCACAGACACCGACACCAAAAGTACAAGTTATAAACAGGAGAGGTTTATTAGTCAAGAGCCAGCCGGTGCCATTTGCCTGTTGGACATGCAGGTCCCACAGCAAGGGCCCCCATTTGCTGTAGGGACTTGCTTAAATGGGGCAAAACCACATTGGAACTTTCCAAGTGGGCCAAACCGCAACATCCTGGAGGCCTAGGTATTTTTCAAGTAATGCTAGCAGGGCTCACAGAAGCGAAAAAAAAGCTGTTAAACAATTTAACCTAGTCAGCAGGTACTGTTGCCAGTTTCCAGGGAGGGAACTTTTTAACTGTGCAAAGGCTGAGTACATGCTTAACTGTGTAAACGCTGAGTTTATGCTTAGCCTAATTTTTGACATTGTAGATTTTTTTTTTAAGTCTCTTCACAAGTCAACCAAGTATTACACAGGAGAGAAAAAATGTTTACCAGGAATATCAAGAAATAGAATTACATTGGTAAGTACTTAACTTTTAGACAGATGAACTTACATGGTATCTTAATGTGGTATCACTGAAAATTCTTTATCTATACTATCATTTTCTAATTCTATGATCATCCAGTAATCTTACTGATATTTGGCATTCTGCAGGGAGAAATTATTTTTGTTGAACTAATATGAGTAGTTATTCTAAACAATAAAATCATCACTGTAAATCATCACTGTATCATCACAGATACTCATGATGTGTATGTAGATGGACATAGATCTCTTATTAATTTGATAAATGTGAGTAACAATAACAGAATCTAATTAAAATTAAGATACAGATGAAGTGGGTTCCTATGCCTGAAAAGCTGAGAACCAGAACTTGAATGGTGGTAAATCACAAGCTTGGGGCCTCAGCACAGAATGAGCTTCTTTTTCCACTAAGAGACACCCCTCTGCATTACAACCACCAAACTTTGTTGCAAGAAATGTATCAGACTTGTCAAGTAACTTCCTAAAGCAATTGCAAAGAAAGTCTTTCCTCAATATGAAATCCTTTAGGGCAGGAAGTTTTGTGAAATGATTGCATATTTATAACTTTTCTCCACTTTCTAAATTGGTCTAAAAAGAGTTGAAAATACATTTTTTAAAACTTCAATAATATTGTGTCTGACAGTGATGTGAGCAAAATCACTAACCCTGTCACCAGTGAGCACCAAAGAAAGCTGGTATGATCCATCAGACAAAGCATCAGTGTTGACTATATCCCACTATCTGAAAAGTCAATCTGCAAAGTGTTATCAGTAAAAGAAGCAAAGGAGTGCTGAGTGGGAGGAAAACAGGAAATGAAAAAACACCATTTAGTATGTCCTCAGGTGACAAGTAACAAAAGATATGAAAAGTGAAAAAAAAAAATCAACAATTTCTGAAACGTTGGAGAGTCTATTCTTGAATATATATCTCTTGGTAAATGTTTTTATGATAAAATAACTAAAGGCAAAACCAAATAAAAATTCACAACTGAAAATGTAAACTAAGTAAATAAAAAAATAGACATTTGAACTGTGGTACCAAAAATGTAAATAAGAAAAATATTTCAAATGGAAAAAATAAAAACTGAAGTGCTTCCTGGTAAGACCAATAACAGCTAAGTCTGAAACCAAATGACTATTATTTGGACTGGAAAGGAGATAAAGCTATTTTAAAAACCTCTTCAGTCATTCACTCTTGTCATTTAAGCATCTTCTATAAGAAGAAATGTGACAGGCAATTAAAAAGAAAATATTATGGTCTTTACTACCTTTTATAACAAATTGATTCCTTTCTTTTGTTTCAAGTTAACTATCCCTAGTTTCTTCTACCTCTTGCCCCAGCAGTCACAAGCTAAGCAAGAAGAAAATAGCTCCAATCTTTGCTTACTTTTTTAATATATGACCCTAGGCCATGTATCATTGGATTGATAGGGATATAGATAGACAGATATATATGTATATATTTTTTGTTCTGTAGAAAATGAAAGATATTTAGAAAGTAAAAATAAAAATTATCATTCTCTTTAGCCAGAAACTTTTTTGTTATTATAATGAACATTTCAGTGAAATTTCTTCTCTGTTTACACCCACATATACATTCAAACATACATATATGTGTATAAGCACATATGTGTATATATACTTTTTTAAAATTTAATAGCTTTTCATACCCCACTCCACCCCATCCCCTATCATCTGTCCTTAAGGTAGTTTTAGGCAACAGACAGTCACTATATTTGGCTCTTTTAAAAAAAAAAAAACCTGTAATATTTTCCATTTATAAGTATAGTTATAAGGATATAAATTATCTTGGGCTCAGTGAGTTTATACACAACTTTCTAGCAAATTGTCCTACATAGCAGTGCTCCATAAAGGGAAGAAATTATTAGGTCTAAATCTAAGATCAATAATAAACATTTAGAATATTAATGAATATATAAAATATATTATATGTGAGTCTTATAGTTTTTAATGTATTATTTTAGTTAAAAATTAATAAATTGGAAATACTAATAACTTATTCACCATTTGGTCTCTTACTTTGATAATAAGAATAATTTATCACCTAAGACTTTTGGGGTAGTTCTTTCTAAAAACAAAATCTTCTCATAATTGGAAGAAAACATAACATAAGTATGTATGCAATCATACAATATATTTTATATTATGTTATATATTATTTACATATATTTTACAACTTTTATTAGACAATCACAGTGGGTCTATGGTTTACCACACAACTCCCCACTTTCAGAACAAAAGTACTTATTCCCCAATCTACTCTTGGGTTGTTGACTAGCTAGTAGCTCTCATTACTTTTGGGGGCCTGTCCTTATTTGAAGAAAATCACTTTGCCCAAGTTTATGCTCCCTTTACAGGGACAACTGGAATCCAGTGACTGTCCAGCACAGGGATATAGAAGCCTGTTTCTTGTACCAATTTGTGATATCTTTGCAGTGGTATCCCAGCTCTAGAGCTTCCGACTGACTTGGCACTCAGGGGGACATTGTTATGGCTGTACCAGGGATCCACTTCTCCATCTGCCCAACTTAGCCTCCTCCACTTCCCCAGCAAGGGCTAATCCTAAAAGAACTCCTCAGGAGCCTTCTGCATGCTGATGTCCATTTCAGATTTTGCTTTCTGAGTAAACTGATCCATAACAACTATTATGAAACAGATTAAGCCACTCTAAAGTGGCCACTATGTATTGAAGGGTAAGTTTTGCAATCTGATTACAAAGCTAGGATGTAGTTTCTTGTTGCTTAGGATAACTTCCAGCTACTTTTACTTTTACTATAAGTAGTAGCATTGGTAATCAGAGTAGCACAGAGTCTGTGGTCACGGATGGATCGTCCCCTCATCCCTATTTGATAAAAATGTAGAACAAATATGCTGTTAAAATGGCACATTAAAATAATCCTTTCTCAAAATCAATATTCTGAAGGATTTAAAAAGTCTGTGTGATCTCCTTTTGACACAAATGAAAGATACAAAATGCAGGGCTATTTTTAGCCAAATATGAACATACAAATAACCTCCACATTACTTATTACAAATTTCTACTTTAAAAATCAGCTGTTACAAGGAGAAATCAATGCTGCTGCTTAACCCAATATTATATTTTATATTCCTCAAGCTTTCCTCTTAAGCAAAAATATTCATATTTTAATTAAATATCAATTTCTGCAGGTATACTTTATGGTTTTGTGTGTACATTAGGATTTCACAGTTGAAAGAATTGGTAGAGGTGAAAGAAACTTTCTGCTACAGGAGTGAAGATTAGAGAAGGTCAATAAGAAATCATCTCTTGGTCGGGAGTGGTGGCTTATGCCTGTAATTCTTGCACTTCGGAAGGCTGAGGTGGGAGGATCACTTGAGACCAGGAGCTCAAGACCAACCTGGGCAACATAGCTAGACTCTACATCTACAAAAACTAAAAATTAAATTAAATTAAAATTGTAAAAAGGATAAATCATCTCTTAATCTTCCAAATTATTTTTATCATAAAATATGGTGAGTCATAGTCATTACCATAAAGTTTCTATCTGTGGAAACAACATTCAATTCAATTTTTAAACATTTATTGAATGCATATTATATATAAGGCACTATGTTATGTAGTATAGGGAATGCAAAGGAACTGATATTCTCATTTGGGGGCATAAAACAAATGTTTTATCAGTCTATTGCAAGGTTGGAAATAACCAGGGACTGTCCAAGGGGATTCAGTGGAATCATGTCACAAAATGTCCCATGAGATAATGTCACTTAACAGATGGTCAGAGGCATAGATTACATGAAGAAGGAGTAAAGACAGTGATCATTTCAAACCAACATTGTAAGTAAAAGGGCATGAAAATAGAATGGAATGAAAAAGATGTGCAGGGAAGGCAGAAATAGCTATTGTCATATTTCCACCTTTCTGAAAGCTCTGATTAATCCACGTAATAAGTCATTCTTTTGGTTACATTACTTTAAACCTAACCTAGACAGAAACCAGAAAATAATATGAGAGCTAACATAATTAACTTCAACAGTGATGACGCCTTCAAATGCAAGATGTGGAATCATCCCATCAAGCATTTCTGGGAAAATCATAAATGAGATTTAAAGAACTAAACCAGACTACTTTGTTGAGAGTTGTAAAATAGTGACAAAAAAAAATTTATCTATATCTTAAAGACTTAAACCTGAAAATGCTAATGTAAAATCCCAAGATCTGATCCTAGTGATTTTGCTAGGTACTTAGTTAATAATTATATTTTACATTTTTTTATATTAATATAGGCACTTTTCATTTCAGTGGAGAGTTAAAATAAAATTAGAGTTCTTTAAGTTCTCATATGATAAAACTAGTCTCCAAGGAAACTATTTTATATCTTTTGTAACTCTTAAAAATACCTGGAATTATTCATTAGTCATATCTGAAAATAAATTGTATAAGATAGGCTAGTGCTATTTTCTCATTTAAGTACAAAAATAACTTCAGTAGACTAAAGTAGCAATTTTTATAGTATAATTTTAGGGCCTAGTTCAGTGGCCTATAAACAGAATAAGTGAATTATAATTTTAGATTAGAACAAAGATTTTAAGAAGAAATCTGCTACAACATATTGTGATATAATATTAATAATAAAATAACAGCAAATTTGAGGGAAGCAAAAAGTGTTCAAATCACAACCCCTCCCACTCACCATAAGGCAGTGGTTTACAGCTGGCTCCCTGCAGCTAACTGTGTACATTGGCTACCCTTGTTCCTTTGAATCTTTAGTGAACTGTGCTACAATATTTCTGTTTAAAAGAGGCCTCAAAGGAAGTTACAGTTGTCTGTAAGAAAACCTATAAAATATGAAGAATGTCTGTTTCCTTATCTGCTGTAGAAAATCTGACTTGGGGCTTTTTGAGGCATCAGTCATGGTCTGTGTGGATTATGAGAGAACAAGATCAGCCTCTTACAGCATAGAGCAATTCTAGCATCATCTACAATCCTGACAAGGGGCCCTTTGGCTCTCGTCACCCACTGCCTGCCCACAGCACATACCCGTACTGCATCAGATGGATTCACAAAATTTAATTAGTACCCAAGACATGAAAAGTAGTACTCTGGGTCTTCAGTGTTCACGCAAAACAAAACTGAAAGTGGACCAAGTCCCTAGCCGTTACATGGTCTAGTAGAAGAGACAAGATTTAAGCAAGTAAACTGAAAGAAAAAATATATATAAAACAACACATTGATGAATTCTCTTAAGACAAAAAGGAGATGGGGGAGGAGGATGGGAGAGAGAGAGAGAAAGAGAGAGATTCATGTGAGGTCCTAGATTAGATTATTTGTGGAAGAATTCTCCAAAGAATATGGCATTTAAGCTGAGGTCTGAAGATAAGGAGCCAGTCAGTTGCTAGTTGGGGGTAACTAAAGACTGTTAAACTTGGAGGCAGCAGCTGTGGATGCCTTGAAGTGGGAGGAGCTTGACTGTGCAAGGCAAGGAAGGGACACTCTGAGAGAATAGAATATGAAAGGGAGACTCGGAAGCCCACAGAGCCAGATTGTGCAGCACCATGCAGCCAAATGTAAAGTTGTTATTCTGTTGCTTTGGGAAGCCATGTGCCATGGTCCGAATGTTGTGTCCTCTCAAAATTTGTATGTTGTAATCCTAAAAGATGAGACTTTGGGGACGTGATTAGGTGATGAGGGTAGAGCTCTTATGAATAGGATTAGTGACCTTATAAAAAAGACTCCCACAGAGATACCTTGCCTCTTCAGCCAAGTGGGGTTGCAGTAGGAAGATGGCTATCTATGAGGAAATGGGCCCTTACTAGACACCAAATCTGCCAGCTCCTTGGTCTTAAACTTCCCAGCCTCTAGAACAGTGTGAAATACATTTATGTCATTATAAACTACTCAATTAATGGTATTTTGTTATAGCAGCCCCCCAAAATGAAGATACCATTCCTGGATTTTAAGCAAGATGGATGCTTAATTATATTTTAATATATCGTTCCCACTTAACAAAACAAACAATCCAGTTTTTAAAATGGCAATGGCTTGAATAGACAGGTATCCAAAGAAGATATACAGATGGACAATAAACACATGAAAAGATACTCATCATCATTAACCATTAGGGAAATACAAATCAAAACCACAAGATACCATGTTACATCTATTAGGATGCCTATCACCAAAAGAGCAAAACCAAAGAAGAAGAAGGAGAAGGAGAAGGAAAAGGAGAAGGAGGAGAGGAGGAGGAGGAAGAGGAGAGGAGGAGGAGGAGGAGGAAGAGGAAAAGGAAGAAGAAGAAGAATTGGCTAGGATATGGAGAAAATGAAATCCTTGTACATTGCTGGTAAGAATGTAAAATTGCTCAGCCACCATGGAAAACTGTATGGCTCTTCCTCCAAAAATTAAATATAGAATTACCAAGTGATCTAGTAATTTCACTTCTGGTTATATTGAAAAAAACTGAAAGCAGAACTCAGACATATTTGTATACCAGTGTTCATAGAAGCATTATGTACAATAACCAAAAAGTGGAAACAACCCAAATATCCATCAACAGATAAATGGATAAATATAATGTGTGTGTGAATGTTTTCAGCCTTGAAAAGGAAGGAGTCATCAATAACAAAAAACAACAGATGCTGGAGAGGATGCGGGGAAAAGGGAACACTTGTACACATCTGGTTGGAGTGTAAACTAGTACAACCTCTGTAGAAAAGTTTGGAAATTCCTAAAAGATCTAAAAATCGGTTTTCCATACTACCTAGCAATCCCCCTCCTGGGTATATACCTGGAGGAACTCAAATCACTCTATGAAAAAGACACCTGCGCACGTGTGTTTATTGCGGTATTATTCACAATAGCAAAAACATGGAACCAACAGTGTTGCCCATCAAAAGAGGACTGGATAAAAAAAAATGTGGTACATATACATGATGGACTATTATGTAGCCATAAAGAAGGACAAAATTATGAACTTCGTAGCAACTTGGATAGACCTAGAGTCTATAATACTGAGTGATCTATCACAGAAACAAAGAACTGATTATCACATGTTTTCATTCATAAGCGGACCTTAAACAATTATCGCAAAACTTTAAGAAAGGGATTGGCAGTAGTGGGAAACTGCTGGGGGACAGGGAGGGGGGCAGGATTGACAGTAGTGGGAAACTGCCAGGGGAGGAGGGGCACACTTCATCAACAAGGGTACCTGCATAATGAACATTTGTATACCTAACCCTGAATTGTATCCCACATCTTTAAAATTTTAAAAATGTAAAAATTAGAAATGTGAAAAAAAAGAAAAGGAAGGAAATTCTGAAATACATATCTGCATAAATGAATCTTGAAAACATTACACTAAATAAAATAAGCCACATAGAGTAGGCAAATATTGTTCAATTCCACTTGTATGAGGCTCCTAGAGTAGTCCAAAGAGACAAGCCATAGTGGTTGCAAGGAGTTGAGAGGATGAGCAATGGAAGTTATTGTTTAATTGACCAAATTTCAGTTGGAAAGGTGAAAAAGTTCTGGAAATGGATGATGGTGATGATTGCACAGCAATGCAAATACACTAATACTTTTTAAAATGGTTAAAATAAGCTTTATATTATGTATATTTTACTATAGTGAAAAAAGATTATCCTCAGTGTCTGCTGCTGCCTGCGCGGTTGCCTTGAGGGTCCCAAGAGAGAGTGATGAGAGATTAAGAAAGACACAGACACAAAGACATAAAGAAAAGCTGGGGCCAGGTGGGACACTTTCCTCTGATGGAGGAGAAGTGGCCCCGAACTAGCTCAGCAGTTTATTTTATAATCAAGCACAAAGAAAGTTGGAAGGGATTCAAGGTCTGTGAGGGAGCTATAACGGAATTTTGTTGTAAGCTAAAGGTGAGTTGTTCCCTGGTTATCTTGTTACAGCTAAGGTTTTATCTGTACTATGTGCACTTGGATGTGTGGGCATCTGAGACGCCATTCCATGTAGCAGGCTGCATGCCTCACCTTTAGCTAGGAGGCAGAGCTACCAAGCAAGACCTTGCCTTCACTTGGGGCCTTTAAGCTAGACCTTGCCTTCCGTTGGGGCCTTTACTCGAGGCCTGCTATAGTGACAGCGCTTTTCAGCACCCCACCTCACATCCGCTCCCAATGAGGGTCACCTCCAGAATTGTTAGGAAATCAAGAATATTAATTGCATCATTCAAATTTTGCAAACCTTTATTGAATCTTTATTATCTAATCTATTAGTGGCTACCTCAAGCACTTTCTCCCAGTTTATGTAATCTTTTTGTAACATGTTGAAGATATGAATTAATCGTGAATTTTGAACATTTATGGTTGTTTAATTTTTATTTTAACTTAACCTTGATTAATCAAGTGGTTTTGTCTTGCAACCTCTTCAAAATCTTAACCTTTGCTCATTTTAATGTTTTACTTTCTTTTTCATTGTTCCTGGAATTTCTTCTCACATTTATTGTGAGCTGTGTCTTTTTAAGTTAATTTCCTACCCGTCATTTTGAGAGAAAATTGGGTTTTGTTTATATTGAAATTTATATTGTTTTCTATTTGCCCCACCCCCAAGTCTGGAAATTTTGTAGTTCCTTCAACCTAAGATTTTGGGGGTATTCAATTCAAAGGCCACCACGCCAGGCAGTTATCCCAACTCTTCTCACTTCTGCTGTACATTGAGGAGTCCGGCTTCAGATCCATTTTTATGCACTAACCCTGGTTCCAGAGCCCGAGTCATGGGGTCCCTCACAGGAGTCATCCATATCCCTGTTTCTTTCAGGAGTAAAATTCCTGAAAGCCATTGGCCATTCCTGTTTCTGTATCCAAAACTCTGCTTATCTCAGTGTGCTTTTATTTCTTTTCTGACCCATAAGACATTTAAAAATGAATTTTGCTGTTTTTTTTAATGCAGGAACAATTGTATTTTTTAAAAGCCTGTAGATTCATATATACAGAAACTATGATGTCAACAGTGCTTATCCCTAGGTATAGTATTACTAGGGAAAAGGGAAAACTTCCTCTTAGGCTTCCGAATGTTTGCAGAAAAATTAACTCACAAAAAGGAGATTAACTGAAGAAAAGGCATATGAATTTATTAACATGCATGGGAGGGAATCACAGAGTAATTGTCCAATATCCCAATGTAGCACAGATGCTTCTATATTCTACTTATTAGGAGAAAATGAGACAAGGAAGTGTATATGATTTTAGGAGGATAGTAAATGGTTTTTAGGGGAATTTAATGGGCAGATTTCAGGTCATACAATGACCTAGGACAAAGTCTTTGGGGCCCATAGAGTGACAAAAGTCTGCCCACGTACGATGACAGACATCAGTTTTTCATCCTAAATATGAATTCAGTTAATGCAAACTCAGGGAAAAGAACAGTGATAATCGTTTTCTTTTTTTGGTAGGTCTGGACTTTGGACAGATAAGGGAACTTCAGAGAACAACTTCAACCTGTCTGGGAGAAAGATATGGGTTGAGAAAGGAGGAAAAACAATTATTATCCTTGATGAGTCTATTTTTCTCTTTATGTAAACAGAAGAAATGTCTCTTCCAGAGTCTGTTGATCTCTAAGAGTTTTTAATTCAAAACATTCATACCAGGAAACTATATTTGGGGGTGAAGTTTCCTGTGCTCTTTTAATGTTCACACCAATTCCTATGTCTTCCAATGACCAAACTCCCTTCACTTCCAGAATCCTTCTGGGAAGAGAGTAGAAAGGCTGTAACAATATGTAGTTCCCAACTTTCAGTATTCACTCTAATAGGTACTACAGAGCACAGTATTTTATAAACTTTCTCTTCAGATTGCTCACTCTTAGACATCAGAGAGCAACAGTAACTACTTCTCCAGCTGATTCAGGAGTTTGTTCAGTTAAATAAAGTAATTACTCTGCATTTTGTTGCTTTCTGCCTCCCATTTTCTTCTCTCATTCTTACATTTTTTGTTTGTTTGCTTTATTTTAGTTTCCATGTCAAAAATACTGGGGAAAACTTAAGTGTGTTAAGCCATGGAGTATCCAAAGAAATAACTAAAGGAAGACTTGCAAACAATAAGAAATAGCAACCTGTGATATTAAGAAATATATATTTGGTCTTCTTCCTGCTTTCCAGTACACAGCTCCAAAAATCCTTGGAATCACCGAAGTGATAATTTGTATACTAATGAGATGACTGGTGGCTGGGGATTCCTAAATAGCATCTGGATGGGGGCTGGTCACTGGAAAGACCAAGTGATAAAAAGGTTGGGGCTTTCAACCTTGCCATCCCCCAATCTCTAGGCAGCAGAAAGGAGCTGATAGTTGAGCTGACTGCCAGTGGCCAATGATTTAAAAAACTATGCCTACATAATAAAACCTCCATAAAAATACAAAAGGACAAGAGCTTCCAGATAGATGACCACATGGAATTGCATGGATAGGTCACTAGAAGAGGTTACAGATGCTTTGTACCTGTCCCATATGCTTTGCCGTATGTGTATCTTCCATTTGACTGTTCATCTGTATCTTTTATTAAATCCTTTATTAATAAACTTGTAAACATAAGTAAAGTGTTCCCCTTAGTTCTGTGAACCACTCTAGCAATTAATTGAACTCAAGAAGGGGGTTGCGGGAACTCCTGATATAGCCAATCAGAAGTACAGTTGAAAACCTACTGTAGTCATGTTCTGCATAACAATGTCTTGGTCAGTGATGGACCACGTATATAATGGTGGTCCCATAAGACTATAATGGAGCTGGGCTCGGTGGCTCAGCCTGTAATCCTGCGCCTTTGGGAGGCTGAGGTGAGTGAATTGCCTGAGCCCACGGGTTCGAGACCCACCTGGGCAGCGAGACCTCATCGCTACAATAAATCAAAAAATCAGCCGGGCGTGGTAGCGCGTGCCTGTAGTTCCAGCTACTCGGAAGACTGAGGCGGAAGGATCACCGGAGCCCAGCGGGTTGAGGCTGCAGTGGCCGGGAGCAGCCACTGCACTCCAGTCTGGGCGACAGAGTGAGACTCCAACTCAAAAAAAAAAAAGATTATAATGGAGCTGAGCGTTCTATGGCTTAGTGGCTTCCTGCCTAGCACAACATATTACCTTTTTAATGTTTTGATATTTAGATACACATGCTTATTATTATTTTACAGTTGCCTAAAGTATTCTGTACAGTACCATGCTGTACACGTTTGTAGCCTAGGAGCAATAGCCTGTACCATATAGCCCAGGGCAGGGGTGTTTGGTCTTTTTACTTTCCTGGACCACATGGAATAACCTTTTGGGTACCAGGGTCACACTGGGTAAAGAGGAATAGTCTTGGGCCACCGATAAATTATATAATATAGTGTATATATAATAAGACTTATTTTTAATATTTTTTATATTTTATTATAACTTTTAGAAAAGTGAGAACAACATAAAACTACTGGGAAATTTTATCTTATTTTTTAAAACTCATCTGCAAATGTCTGGATTGATGGAAGTGGTTACAATTCTTAGTGAGTTCTTAAGGAGCTCATCAGAAATGTTTGTTCAAATGTTGCTCTTTTCATGTTTTATAATTGAAAGAAAACAGCTGCTCACAAATGTATGTGCTGCCCAATAGTGATATCATGAATAATGTGTGACTGTGAACTTAAAAAAATGAAACTACATACGGAGTCATGAAGAAAATAAATACTAAAAAACATAATGTTAAAAGATCTTGTGGAGACATGTTACTAGTTTTCCTGGGCTGCATGCAACCTGTGGGCTGTGGGTTGGACATCCCTGGCCTATAGTGTGGTAGGTTCTACATGTAAGTTTGTGTAAATACACTCGATGATATCCATACAATGACAAAACCACCTAAAGACGTGTTTCTCAGAACATATCCCAGTTAAGTGGCATGTGACTATACTTGAGACTAGTATTTGAGGTGAGAACAGTCTTGTGAAACTGAGCTTTCAATCTGTGAGATCTGATCCTCTCTCCAGGTAGATGGTGTCAGAATTGAATTAAATTCTAATATACCCTACCCAGCAGAAGTCCACTGGAGGGTGACTTGATTGCTGATGGGGAGAAATCCCCACATATTTTAGTGATCAGAGATGAAATATTCTGTGATGTGTTTATTGTGAGTGGTGACTAGGGTGAAAAAGACATTTTAAAAAAATCTCTAACATAACCACCAACATAAGCTCTTTAGTTCCTAAATTCAGAATCCCAGGTTAGAGCAACAGACTGAAAAACCACAAAAGTCCCAACTCATCTCAGAGAAACCATGATGGTGAGAAATTCATGTCAGGACCAAAGTTATTGAATTATTTTTATTTTTATTTTTATTTTTTTTGAGTTGGAGTTTCACTCCGTCACCCAGACTGGAGTGCAGTGGCTGCTCCCGGCCACCACAGCCACGACCCACTGGGCTCCAGTGATCCTTCCACTTCAGCCTTCTAAGTAGCCAGAATTACAGGTGCGTGCTACCACTCCCGGCTCATTTTTTATTTATTGTAGAGATAAGATCTCGCCAAGTTGCCCAGGTGGGTCTCGAACCCATGGGCTCAGGCAATCCACTCACCTCAGCCTCCCAAAGGTGCAAGATTGCAGGCTGAGCCACCGAGCCTGGCTTGAATTAGTTTTAGATTTTAAAAAAATATATTCTTGTTTGGAAGAGGCTGGGAGCCATACAGAAGCAGAGAAGTTGTTAGATTCAACAGCTATCCGGAGTGTAAAATCACTAGGATTTAGTGATGAACTGAATATTGGAAGACAAGAAATCAGCAAGAGACAAAAGGACTACATAAATCTGATAGTATTTTGGAAAAGGAATGAAATTGACAAGAATTCATATAAGAATATATTTTCAATGTAAGGGCTTATGAAATACATGTGGAAATTTCTCTTTGAATCAGATTTGAATGAGGCCTTACTTAACTCCTATTGAATGGGAATTCTACGATACATCCTAAAAAATATTATTACCTATTATTAAAAGTAGTTTTTATAATTGAAAATAAGAGGGTCAGACCTAACTCCACATAACAGCTCTGTCATTTAAAAACTCTGCAACTCACTTAAATTTTCTAAGACTTGTTTCACCAAAACAGATGATTGTATTGCCATTTCTCATTTTCTAACAAAAACTTTGTGAAAACTAAATGAGGTAAAGAACATGACAGCGCCTTACACTTTCAGTTCTATGTGAACTTAGTTATAATTAGCACTGTTCCATCATGTTCCCCCCTCATGCTGTTTCTAACTTCCTTTTCCCCTTCATAATAAAACTGCCTGTGTGATCTAGGGGGATAAAAGGATACATGAGGGGAAATGTAAGAATACCTGTACAAAGGGGATCCCCAAAGACCCAGAATTTATTCATAAAAAAATTTATATTTATTCTTATATATTTATACTTGTCACCTTCAACGTACTTTTCATTTGATTTAATACACCTATCCAGACACTTTTTCCACTGCTCAGAACAGTTTTTGAACTTGTCAATGTTGATACCTTTTCATGCTCCTTCTGTTTTTGTTTCATCTCTTTCACATCGGCAAAATATTTCCTTTTGAGGACTTTTTTCATTGTGGAAACAAACCAAGAAATTTGTTCAGGGCAAAATCGGGTGAATAGGAAGGATGGGGCATGGAAGTCATACTGTTTTGGTCAAAAACTGCTGAAACTCAGCATGATGTGGGCACATGTGTTATCATAGTGGAAGGACCAGTCACCTGTTTGCCACAACTCGGGCAACTTCCAAACCAGAACAGATGAGTTCCTAGAACACTTACCTAGTGGGGGAACCCTGTACTATAAGGGCCCCACTCCCTAAAAGATAATTCCAGGTTTTTTTGGTCCCCCTCATATAGTTCTTTACAAATACAGTAAGTCTGCTCCAAATGAATCTTCAAGTTGCAAACTTTCAAAGATGCAAAGTGTTGCATGTCCAATCAGGTAAGTTAGTTCATGTGTCTGGTGTATATTGTCATGTGCATGTATCCTCTACATGTGTTTGTGCTTTTGTGCACTGTACTGCACGATACTTAGTTTTTAGCGTATTATTTGTGTGAAAGTATTATAAACCTGTTACAATACAATTCTATATAGGTGATTGTGTTAGTTGGATACCTAGGTTAACTGGACTTATAAACAAATGAACTTTCAAACACACTCTTGGAATGAAATTAGTTTGTATGTAGGGGACTCACTGTAACAAATTTATAATAGTACAGGGAAATTTGCTTAAACAGGGAGAAAAAAGTTTGTTTTGTTTATTTTTTTGTTGTTGATGCTTTTTTTTTTAGTACAGGGAACTTTCGGGGGAACAACAGCAACAAAAAAAACAGGATTGTAAGGTATTGTCCAGTTCAGGCTTCTTTCTCCCACCTCCCTCAAGGATCTGCCTCTGGCCAAGTCTGATTTCTGAAGGATATGCATATTCCTAGTGGTGAGTCATGGATGCAGGTGACAGAGCAATGCTGAAAGCAATGTAGGCATCACTCTTAATCAATGTAATTGTAAACACTGTATAGCAATTTGAATAATTGCTTGATTATAAAACTGCTTGCTGTACTGTCCTGAAATGTGGATTCTTCTCTGATCACACCATCAGTGCCTCCCATAAATTATAGTAAACCAGTGTCTTCCTTGGCTGGACCTTCGGTAACTTCTTTGGAACATGTACACATTATGCGCAAGCCCTCTCAGATGTGGGGTTACTGGATTACAAGGAACAATTAGATACACACTATTGTGCTGCCCTATTTATCTCATATTCCCTCTTTCATAGCAAATTTTTTAAAGTACAATTAATCCAGGCATCTACTACATAATTTCCTAAACTGTTGTTTCCAGAAAATGTAATTGTAATTCATTCTAAAGTAAGCAGCTAAACTGGAAATGCCCCATTCCTAGGGATGTTTTCCTTCCATGTCAGAGCTGGCAAGTAAACTTAGAATGACTTCAGAAATCACTAATCAGTCTAAATCTGTCTATTCTCCATTGTTTGTCAGTTTATTGCTTAAACAATACTGTAAAACAAACCACCCAAAACCTCAGTGGCTTGCAACAATAAGCCTTTATTCTCATGCCTTTTGGTCTGCAGTTTGATGGCAGTTTGGCTGATCGAGGTTGGGTAGGTTGGCTTGCTCTGGTTCTAGCTAAGGATCAGCTCAGTTTGACTCCAGACTACAGTACTATTCAGCTCAGTTCCAGGTGTTTTGCTCTGGGGTCTAACGTGAAAGGGCATGGTTTTCCAGGGCCTGCTCCTCTGAGGGCAGATCACTGGTACACAAGAACCAAACCACACTGGACAAGTACATTTGAGGACTCCACTTGTGTCACCTCTGCTAATCATTCCATTGGTTAAAGCAAGTCACATGGCCAAGCTTAATATCAGTGGATCAGAGAAGTACACTCAACAGTGAGAGAAGAGGGACTGAATATTGTCAAATATCGTCCACACTGTCATGGCATGGCTGCAAAAATATTGCTCATATTTTGTGAAAATGGTAAATCTTTTAACTATTTACATCAGTTTGCAAATCCTAAAATGGAATCTTAGTGTAACATAAATATAGTGACAAAGTAAGACCCATTTTGAAAGCTGCAGAAACCTGATCTGATCCCATAGATAATAGAATAACCCTCCTATTAAAAGATATTTCAGGAAGTAATGATAATGTTTTATATCCCAAGATTATATATACAGAAAAAATTCACTGGAAAGTTGTAACAGTGGCATGTTTTATGTGTATATTGTCCCCTAATACATGTGAAATTAATGATATGTTCATATAAAATAAATGAAAAAAAAACATTTCATTACATGGTAGTTAACCTATGGAATACATTGTCACAAGAGGTCATGAAATCAAATACTGTGGCTAGAGTTTTGAAAGCTGTTGGGAAATTTTATGATGACTAATGGCATTCATCATTATTCATGCCAAGCTCCAGGTAATGAACTCTTCCACTTGAGGTATTGACTTGGGATCAAATGGAATGGTCCCCTCTGTGTAGCTAAACAATAGACTATTCATTTGGGAGCATCCATAAGCTTGAAAAACAGATAAAAAACTAATATTGGAGACCTCCAAAAATCATATTATGCTTCAACATTTCTATGTGGCAAGACCACGCCTATATATCACGATCAAAAATGTTCTTTATTATATATTTAGGCCAGTTGGCTTTGATCACTCTGAAGGGGAAAAAAGATTGAAATTGCAGTTATTTCTCAATTGTAAATAAATAGATTACCCATTTTTAATGTAGAATTCCAAGCAAAGTTTCAAACTCGCAAAGAAAAAGAAAAAGCTTTTCTTTTCTTTAAAGATTTATTTGAGTGTTAATCTGAATGAGTGTCCCTATACTAGAAGGGACAGGAGCTGGAATAGGAAGAAAGTACAAAAAGAAAGGATTGAAGAGACTGCTATTTCATTTTCTTCCATTTTGCTTTGTTTCTAGTGAATTCTCCATTCCCCAAGGAAATGCAGGGAAAATGCAAAATTAACGCTGGTCTCTGGGTTAAAAAATACAGCATCATCACTTTATCCACATTGTGGAGTGGAAAGGGAAATGAGTTAAGCAGGATACAACCAACTTTTCTGTTCCTTCTAAATTATTTTTTCAGTATTATTTTTATTCTTTTTATTTGGGAAAGATTGCATAACCAAAGAGAAAACAAATAAATTCACATTTAAATGCAAATAAAAAATTTACCCCAGGCAAAAAATATACATGTTTTGGGAAATTATTTACTATTTGAATATGTAAACTCCTTTTATCTACCTCAATCAAAGGTAAAAACATCTTTATATTGGTTTTATTTTAGTAAAAGTTGTTTTCATGGAGCAGCAATTTGGTTGCTTGTATATAAACAAGAGAAACTGAAAAGATAAAATCCTTCAAATTATTTTGTATCATGTATTATTATCGGTAATTCCGTAAATAAAGATACATAAATAGTTGAGGGGTTAAAGGTTTGAGACAAATCCGAAAAGAAGCAAGATGAAAGATTGATGAGGTCTCTAGTCTTAGACAAAATATAAAATATATAGCAGAGACACAGTCACATCTCAAAAAAAAAAAAAAGCTGACATATAGCTAAAAGCCTGTGGAAAGTCACAAATCTGTTTTTTTACTTAGAAGTGTGCTAATAGTTGTATGGACATAATTGTTGTTTCTTATTTTTCAGATGTAGTTCAAAAGCGTTTACATTTTAAAACTGTGGTAGACAAAAAGATACCTGCACACGCATATTTGTTGCAGCTCTATTCACAATAGCAAAAACATGGAACCAACCATGCTGCCCATTGAAGCTGGACTTGATTTTAAAAAAGTGGTATGTAGATACAATGGATTATTATGCACTCACAAAGAAGGACAAACATATGGACTTTGCAGCAACTTGGATGGATCTAGAGTCTGTAATACTCAGTGATCTATCACAGAAACAAAGAACAGAGTACCATATGTTCTCACTCATAAGCAGACCTTGAACAATTATCATAATATTATAAGAAAGGGATTGGCAATAGTGGGAAACTGCCAGGGGAGCGGGGATAGGATTGGCAGTTGAAGCAAACTGCCAGGGACGGAAGGGCACACCTCATCAACAAGGGCAACTTCATAATAAAAATTTGTATACCTAACCCTGAATTGTACCCCACATCTTTAAAATAAAGGAAAAAAAAACTTGATAGAAGTTTATTTCTAGTTGCATATTTCCAGGTTGTCAGTTGAGTAACTTTTATTTGGCAACATAAATATCTATTAGGAATTTATAACCCTTTATTAGTTTCATAAAAGTGGAAGGAAACATAGCACCCATAATTCAAATGTCCACTGGAATATAAAAGATGCTTAGCATTTCAACAGATCTATTTTGATTATCAAAGTGATCACAAAAGTCTGTCGTCTAAAGTAGTTTGTTCTTTTCTTGAGTCATAAGTTTAACAGATGGGGCATAGTACAACTGTTACTTAGGACACCAAGATGGGTGCATCTAGCTGGTGCTTGTGTGTCTGAAGGGCTATGGCTGGGAATGTGAAAGAAGTCGGAGGTTTGAATCATAGTTGTACCTTGCTGCAGAAGGATCACAAAAAGGAACTGAAGTAGGAAGAAAGTACTTTCTCCCTTCTTGCTGCCCTCAGTCTATAGCCTGTTTGTCCCACTATCAGAACGTAACAGGAAGTCAACTGAGAAGGGAGTCCAGAAAGACTTTCTAGACATCCAGCCTCAGCATCACTGAAGGAGTAGAGAAGCTAGAACTGGACATAACAGAAAATGACCAGTCCAAAAGCTCGTTTTATTTTTGTGGGGAAAGTAATTTATCATTACTAATAAATACTGCAGACATATAAAATGAATGTATGTAAGGAAGTGATGATATTTGAAAATGTAGGGATTTAATGTGTGCAGGGATATATTGCATAAAAACTGACCTTTTTATTAGTCTAAACAAAATTGACTATCCCATTACATATTGGATAACTCTAAGCTTGTAGAAGAGTCACCATTATAAGCATAGAAACTGAATCATCAATACTGACTCACCCATTTTTCAAAGTCACCGTTATTTTGTATGAATAAAATAAAATATACATGTGGTATTTTATAGAAAACAAATACAGAAATATGCAAAAGCAAATATAGAAAATAAAGCTATAACTTCGGTAGATTGGAATAACTTCTGATGTACAACAGATGCATTATTTTTTTTCCTCCTGTTATATTTTGTAATTATTAGTTGCTGGTATACAGGAAAACTATTGGGTTAGGGATATTTATCTTGTATCTAGGTACTTCATCGAACTCTCTTTATTCTCTAAGTATTTCAAGTAGAAAAATAATATCCATAAATAATCAGAATTCTGTCTTCTTTAACAAAATTATACCACTACTTTTGCTTCATACTGTATTTAATTTGCCAGAACACCAACAAATATTACTGCTTTTTCTTACTAAGTTGAGAAAGACTCTTGGACTTAACTTTTAGACATGTCTACTTTTGTTATTCCTACAGTTTTAAAATTATTTGTCAGGCTTTGATTTTCTGCCACATGCACAATAAATAACCTGTTGACATTTGGAAGTAAATTGTGTGTTTCTCATGAATCTTATTGTTTTAGAATTCCAAAATGAAAAGAGGTTTTTGAATATACTTATATATTAAACATACATATGTATTATTTGAAACATACTCATTGAGAAAGATTCAGCTATTGGCAGCTAAAGGGTGCTGAATGCCATACTAGATGCCGTGAGGAAAATCTAAATCTGCTAATACCAAAAAATCATTGCTTTTCAGTAGTTTGCATTACAGTTAGTTAAACAATGAGTGCTGTCACAAGTAGCTCATGAAAAAAGATACAAAACAATAATAATAGTTAATATTGAGTGCTTACAATGTGCTGGTCACTGAGCCTTTACATAGACTATTACTAAATCTTCACAAATATCCTTTTGGCAGGTTTGCAATTTTATGTAGATGATGAATTTGAGGTCCTGAAGAGGTTGAAGGACTTGCTGAGGTCATATATCTAATCTCTTGCCTAGCTTGGTTTAGAGTGTAGACAGTCTGACCTAGAATCTTCTTCTTAAACATTGGATTACATATTCCTCTGAGAATTTAGAAAGAAGTGCCAATTAGATGGTGATAGGTCATGACAGTTTTAAGGAGTTTTTTGGGGTTTTTTTGAGTTGGATTCTCACTCGGTCACCCAGACTGGAGTGCAGTGGTCGCTCCCGGCCACCGCAGCCTCGCCTGCTGGGCTCCGGCGATCCTTCCGCCTCAGCCTTCCGAGTAGCCGGAATTACAGGCATGCACCACCACGCCCGGCTGATTTTTTTTTTTTTTTGATTTATTGTAGAGATGAGGTCTCGCTGCCCAGGTGGGTCTCGAACCCGCGGGCTCAGGCAATCCGCTCACCTCAGCCTCACAAAGGCGCGGGATTACAGGCTGAGCCAGACAGTTTTAAGGAGTTTTTAAAGATGATGCAGTATTTTGAGAGTGGGGAACAATCCAGACAAAGTCTCTTTAATAAGATAATGGTATAAAGAGATCAGAACTTGAGAGAAACAATGGTTAGACTAATCTAACAGCAGCAAGGAATATATAAAGGAGAATCATCAATTTAGACTAAGATAGGGAAAACTATGAACGCTAATATAAAGACTTTTTTCCCCCACCTTATAAGGAACAATAGAAGAGATAAAATACTCTGAAATAGTGCCCACATACAGCAAGCCTTTTAGATATTTTTCAGTAATGAAGTTAAAAATGGAAATTAAGATATATTAACCTAAAAAACTTATCAAGGAAAAGAAACCCCCAAGAAATCATAAGCAACAATAGTGAAGGCCAAGAAAAAAAACGTGACCTATTAAAATGAGTACTTTGGATGTACTAAACACTTTTTCTTTTAGCCTATTGCAGTCCCAGAGATGGCAGTCCAAGGAAAAAAGCCTTAGGTTCAAAAGTTCTGATGCAATTTCCATCTTCAGAATTCTGTCACACTGAGCTAGAAATATTTTTATCCAAATCCTCCTGAGATTTCAGGTAGCCTCCAGCTATGCTGAACCACTTTCACACTGTTTCAAACCTTCCATTTCTTTTATGCCTAAAATATGGGTTTGCCTTATCTTAAAATTCATGTGCATGCATGCACACACACTCCACCTGACAAAAAGCCTATGGAAAAGAAAAGTTACAAAAGTCTTTAAGAATATCAAAAAAGATTAGCCTTTCATCCTGGTTGGGGGGGTCTCATTTACGCTTCATCTCAATAGTTTGTTCTTCCATAGAAAAGACATTAGAAACAGGGATGTCTTATAAAGCTTTATGCTAAAACACATTTTAATTGGCTTTCCAAATTTAGTATAGTTCTGTCTTTAACCACTTTCAGGATTTTTGTATATACCTTACATTACTGAAAGCATAATGCTTTTTCAACAGGTGATAATTTACAGTCAGAAATTCCATCCCATCCTTTCAATAGTCAGATGTGTGATGACTGACAACAAAGCTATTTATAATTGTGATTACAACTAAAGGTTCCCTGCTTCTACCAAAATTTTTAACTGCCTCAATCCACATTTCCAAGTGAAAAAGGACATTTGCATGATCAAATCTGAGAGCCATATTTTAGTCATTTTACAAATGTTCACCAGATAATTTAAATATATGTGTTAAATGCAAAATATTTTTAGATGATGGTGTCAAAAATATAGTGAATGACTGATGCCAGAAAAAAGTGTAACTTTATGAAAATTCAAATTTGCTACATATTTTAATCTACTTCAAATTTCTTTTCAGATGTATTATTTGAGGCTTTATTTAAAGCAAATAGAAGTTATGGTCTAAAGCATTGCTAGTCAATAGAAGTTTCTGCTTGTTGAAATGTTGTACACCTGTGCTGTCCAATACAATAGCCAGGAGTCACATGTATTGACCATATGAAATGTTGCTAGATTGAAGGACCAAATTTTACATTTTATGTAATTGGAATTAATTTAAAGTTCAATAACCAATGAAGCTAGTGGCTACTGGATCAGACAGTGGTACCATCTAGAGTCTGCAAATACAGTTGAAATTTTCAGTTCATATCAACCTTTTTGACAAATATGTGTTGCTGCTTGTGTATTTTTTGCACTGTCAGTGGATCAATAGATATAAAACACAAAGGAAGTTTAGAATTACAACTCCTTCATTTATATATAGTTATATGCATATGTGTGTGTGCACATATATATTTTTTTCTATCGATGCTTAAAACAATCCATATATTAAAAATCCATTGCTTCTAGATGAGGACAGAATCATAAATGACCAGATATTTTCTCATTGGTGAGTTTTGACTCTCCACAGACAGATCTCTGTTAAATGTTTGTTTGGGGGTATTTACACATATTGGAGAAAATATGTAACACTTACTAATGTATAATATGTTTTCATACACTTCTCATCAGCTTGGAGCTTTAGAAATGAACCATTGTCCTATTTTCTGGCTAAAGGCACCGGAAAGAATCTCAACGTGTGTTTGATAGTTTAAATATATGACCTTCAAACAGCCTAGGTCTGCATGTCTTTCAGTGCCTTAAAAATATCCACAAGACCTATTCTATTTAGTATCCCTACTTATTGTACAGTTGTAGCTGTTACTGGTTGATACATGGTCACACACAACAGAATAAACAAATTGTAGCTGTCACACAAAATTATTCACCCTCTATCTTTCCAAGAAGACTTGCTTTTGTAGTACTATTACTGCCTGGATCCCTTTCTTGTTTTTTTCCCCTACTTCAGTTGATTTTAGATGTTATTGGTGTTTCTTCCCCTCTAAGGTATCACCTATTTTATTTGAATATGTAGGAGGAATATTTTTAAGTGAATCAATAATGAAGTAGTTGAGACCACAGGCCACATCACCCTCTATATGCTATTAGTATTAGACTCCCAAGGGCCAACTGTGCAGTGAACCATGGTAATGAGGTTGATAGTTCATGAAGGGGCTGATGTGACAAATTGCCAACCTGCTGCAGGGACAGCCTCCCTAACCCTCCAGAAAGCCAATGTTATTCCAGTTTCCATCCAGTTTTGCTCTCATTCTAAATGTGCCAGTGCTAACACCATATTTAAATGGTTTTAATGGATACACTCACCACCCCCCGGAAAGGAGAGCACTGGTAGCATGTACATTTACAATCCCCCTTTCAAATTGACATGCTGTCAGGGTGAATTTAATCAGTATTTGCCATAGATTTTGAAGTATAAAAGAATATTTCATTTTTCATGACTTATTGTGAGGGTATTTGTGAAAACAAGTATCTTCATCTGCTGATCTGGACATGTGAGCACTTTTTAGTTCTATTATTCTTCTCTTGATAGTCACATTCACTGACTATTGTATTTGCTCATATTTGACTGAAACACCTCACAGGCATCTTTTAACTCCTTTTCTCTGCCTGAGTTTGTAATTCATATAAGAAAGATAGAACTCAACTTACGGAAAAATGCTCAAATATTGTCAGATGAATGTCCTTATAGCGTATTTTTTCAGATTCATTTTATTCTTTACTTTTCATTTCATCTCTTCATCTTATCTTTAGATTTTTAGAGTAGTTATTGTTAGCAAGTAGACAATGAGAATGAGTCATCTCTGACTTGCAGAGGGTCTGAATTGCACTGTCTGTGCAGTGAATCTTTTATAAGATATTCATAAGCATTTTTAAGAAAGCTTTCACTTCAGAGAATGGCTTCCTAACTGCCATGACTTGTCCTGCAGAGAAGCGGCTAGACAGCATGTACTCAATTTCTGACAGTGCAACTAAAGTGTTTATACAGTTAGAGGTGCTAAAAGAATTTTTTAAATTCCTGAGATGCTTCTAAAATTCCTATTCTGTATTAATGTCCTCCAAAGATTAATAGAAAATAATTACATTTTAAAATTTGAAAATTTACTCCTGTGGTCCCTAGATTCAAACTTGCATACGGCACACAGTTTTGTTTTCTGAGTCATTAGGGATCCAATTCACTACACACCACACGTATCTGATGGCTCTGGCACATTAATTTTGGACTAGTTTTATTTTGCATTTAACTCTGTAAAACACTGCAGTTATTCTCATGCTGTTTCCGCCTTCTTCTCTCAACTCTTTGAAGCAAAGGCCAAGATGGTATATTTTGTCATAACTTGGTTGTAAGATTTTTAGTAAATTCTGGTTAATTGTGTCCCATATGTTATCAGATGCTCCTGTGATTTACTGTGAAAATCTCATTATCTTGCAGTTTATTACTATGAGGAATCACTTTTTACCTTATAATACTCAGGTGTAGTATATTGCACACGTCCATCATCTACTGGTCAGCCAGAGAATATATTTGCGTTTGAGACCCTTGTATTTGCTGTATTGCCCCATATGGCATCTTTACTCATTGAGCACCTATCTGATGAATGTTAATACGAGCCTGGCACTGTGCCAACAACAGGTAAAGGTACAGACACAAATTCTTCTTCTTGTGGCAATCATGTTCCGGAGAGCTGCATTGTGGTATCTCATAATTTCCCAATGAACATTTGGGAAAAGAAATGAGTTAAAACTTAGGCATGTTAGTACCTGTTCTCTGAGAAACAGATACCAAAATAAGATTAAACATGAAAGAATTTAATTAAGGAAGCACCCGTGTGAAGGGAAATAGAGCCTGTCCAATTATGGCTTGCCTTGTCTGGAGAATTCAATCTAAAAATGGGTGGCTCTCAGTGCACTTTGACTTGTTGTGCAGGGCTTGTTGTGCCCTGTAACCAAAAACATCATCATTATCAGGGGCCAATAAAGGTCTCCTTCTTAGAGGGTATGTATTCCTCTATTGCCGATGATTCCCAGGGGACTGCATCATTATTTGCTCACTGGAGCGTGCTATGAATTCCATATTGCATCATTACCTCTCACAAACACCTCCAACACCACAGTCTACCATACAGAAGATTTGTTCCAAGTAGCAGGGCTTGTTGTACCCAGTCTGCATCTGCTGCAGATCTCTTTCCCGCCCAGGCCTGACCCAAAGCTGATAGCCCTACATGTCACTTGGCATTTAGATGTGGAAAATGCTGCCTCAAGAACCCAAAGTGGCCAACCAAGCAATGTGCTGCTCTTGTTGTGCCAAAGGATTTGAGATCAGTAATTTGGAGAGAATATCAGTATGCCTCTTGTCACTGGACACCTAAAAACTTCACTGAATTGGCCAATCACAGAATGTTTGTAGGATTTATACTGAAACCTCTAAAGCACATGTGTCCTAGGAAAGTTTCCAGGATACTAGTCATCTCTTACTTGTCCTGTTTAATCAGCATGATGTTGCCAGTGTAATGAATTGTGTGTAGCTCTATGGGATATCCAGCTGTTCCTAGTCTCTGTATACTATTTACTGGCAGAGAGCAAGTTGACCTAACCCTGAGGCAAAAATTTAAAGAATACTTTTGTCTGCTTATTTGAATGTAGACTTTTCCTGATCCTTCTTTTTAATGGCAATAAAATAGAATGGCTTTATACTATGTAACTGATGTCTTATTAATTCATGCTAGCACTAATATCACATCTACTATAGTAGCCATGGATGAGGGCTGCTACCTAGCCACACCTGCAGTATAGTCTGCAATCAATCTCTATGATTCCTCTGATTTCCACAGGGACTAGAATTAAACAGAGATATGCTAAGAACAAACCATCCTTAAATTTTTAAGTCTTTAAAAAAATTTTTTTTTCCAAGATGTGGGGTATAATTCAGGGTTAGGTATACAAACGATTGTTGTACAGGTAAAGTTTGGGCCTCACTTCGGTCCCTACTTCACCTGGTTTGAGATCAGGTACCCTTATTAGATGAAGTGCACCCCCCTCTTCCCTGGCAGTTTCGCACTGCTGCCAATCCCCTTCTTCTAGTATTATGATAATTGTTCAGGGTCTGCTTATGAGTGAGAATATGTGGCACTCAGTACTTTGTTTCTGTGATAAATCACTGAATATTATGGATTCTAAGTCCATCCAAGTTGCTGCAAAGTTCATAATTTTGCCCTTCTTTATGGCTGTGTAATATTCCATTATGTATATGTACCACTTTTTTTATCCAGTCCAGTTTTGATGGGCAGCACAGTTGGATCCATGTTTCTGCTATTGTGAACTGTGTGGCAATAAAACTACATGTGCAGATGTCTTTTTCATAGAGTGATTTGAGTTCCTCCTGGTAATATTCCCAGAATGAGGATTGCTGGGTTGTATGGAAGGTTGATTTTTAGGTCTTTTAGAAATGGCCACACTGTTTTCCACAGAGGTTGAACTAGTTTACAATCCCACCAACAGTGTAGAATTGTTCCCTTTTTCCCACATCCTCTCCAGTATCTGTTGTTTTTGGAGTTATTGATGATGGCCATCCTGACTGGAGTTAGGTGGTATCTCAGTATGATTTTGATTTGCATTTCCTTGATGATCAGCAAGACTGAGCATTTTTTCATGTATCTGTTGGCTACTCATATGTCTTCTTTTAGGAAGTGACTGCTCATATATTTTGCCCACTTTTTAAGAGGGCCATTTGTTTTTTTGTTTTTGTTTTTTTCTTTTTGGCACATTTGAGCTGCTTGTAGACCTTAGGTGTTACATCTCTGACAGATAAACCTTTCACAAATATTTTCCCCCATTCTGTGGGCTGTCTCCCTGCTCTCTGCTCTCTAGATGGTTTCTTTTGCTTTGCAGAAAGTTTTCAGTTTGATGAGGTCCCACTTGTCTATCTTATCTCTTATGGCATGGGCATTTGGGGTTTTGATCAGGAATTAGTTACCAGTTCCAATTTCCATAAGGGTGTTTACTGCATTTTCTAAGGTTCTTACAGTTTGAGGTTTTACCTTTAGGTCTTTGATCTATTTAGAGTTTATTTTTGTGTATGGTGATAGGTAAGGGTCTTATTTTAATCTTTTGCATGTGGTCAGTCAGTTTATTGTGAATAATGCTGTAATAAACGTGTGTTCAGGTATCTTTTTAATAAAGTGATTTGAGTTCCTCTGGGTATATTCCCAGAAGGGGGATTGTGGGGTCATATGGAAAATTGATTTTTAGATCTTTTAGGAAGTGACAAACTGTTTTCCACAGAGGTTGTATTAGTTTACACCCCCACCAATAGTGTAGAAGTGTTCCCTTTTCCCAGCATCCTCTCCAGCATCTGTTGTTTTTTGAGTTATTGGTATTGGCCATCCTGACTGGAGTTAGGTAGTATCTCAGTGTGGCTTTAATTTGCATGTTATTGATGATTAATGAGATCAAACATTTTTTCATGTATCTGTTGGCTGCTCATATGTCCTCTTTTGAGAAGTGTCAATTCATATCTTTTCCCCACTTTTTAACAGGAATGTTTGCTTTTTACTATTCAGCACTTTCGAGTTCCTTGTAGATCCTAGATGTAGGCCTTTGTCAGATATACAGTTGGCAAACATTTTATCCCAGTCTGCGAGCTGTCTTCCTAGTCTCTTGACGGTTACTTTGGCTTTGCAAAAGCTTTTCAGTTTGATAGGTCCCACTTGTCTATATTATCTCTTATGGCATGGGCACTTGGGATTTTGATCTGGAATTAGTTGTCAGTTACAATTTACATAAGGGTTTCTTCTGCATTTTCTAAGCTTCTTGTAGTTTGAGGTTTTATGTTTAGTCTTTGATCCATTTAGAGGTGGTTTTTGTGTATAGTGACAGGTAGGGGTCTTGTTTTAATCTGTTACATGTGGTCAGCCAGTTTTCCCAGCACCATTTACTGAATAGAGTCCTTTCTCCAGTGATTGGGGATAGAGGCTTTGTCGAAGATGAGTTGGTTTAAGAATTGAGGTTTTGTTTCTGGAATCACTACCCTGTTTGATTGGTCTGTATGCCTGTTCTTGTACCAATTCTAGGCTGTTTTGATTATTGTAGACTTATAACAAAGTTTAAAGTTTAGAAGTGTGATACCTCCTGCTTTGATTCTTTTTCTGAGAATTGTTTTGTGTTGGGAGCCAACATCTATAGCTACATGGCTGAGGCCTGTAAAGGCCCATCTGGAAGATTGCCTCTGACATAGGATATCAGTTATACCTACAATATTGGCGTGTGATTAGTGACCAGTGTGCATACATGGCAGTAAAACTTATAAGTAAAATCTCTGTACACCTGATGAAAGGTTATACAGCAGAATGACCTTGTCCTTTCTAAATCTTACTTCTTTCTAGATATTTTTTAACTTCTATTCCTGGTAGACTGGTGAGTCAGCTCTTGTTCCCAAAGGCAGTTTCTCCTAGGATTAAGATTAGAAACTAAATTATCATAATAGTTTTATTGCCCCGCCTTTTAGCCGGGCAGGGCGTTTTTCTTCAGGATTTTTTTTCTAGTTTCGTTACATGCCGAAACTCTGTTTGCTTCAGCCCGTGGCCATTGCCATAGTAACTGTGCAGTCCATTATCCAAGAGTGTGACAGACACTATTTGATTTTTAGAATAGACTTGTTCGGATAAAACATTCATTTAAGACGATATAATTTCCATCGGAAAGATTTAAGCAGTAATAAGCATTCGTAGAAAACTTTTAGGTTTTGTTTAAGCTTTTTAAGTTTCCTTTTCTCAGATTATGACTTTAGTTCCTGTTCCTGTAGGCCAATTTTAAGATCCTTTGATTAGTATACCGAAACTTTCCCAACGCTGTAGTTTTTGCTTCTGATATGACAATAGGAAATTTTACACGTAGCCATGCATTAATATACTAGGAAAAAAGATTTAAGTTTTGGGTTAAAGTCGTAGTTTTATTAAAATAGAATGAGAATTATAGTGTTATGATTCTAAAATCATACGTCAATGATAATTATAAGATTTGATGATAAGGTATTAGCTTAATGAGATATAGCATAGTATTAAAGCCCAAACACTAGATCATGAAACTCATATAAGTCATGGTAAGAAATAAGTTTTGAATTAATTGTTGTAGAATTACAGGCCACTATGTTGAATCGTAATAGGTTAATGGAATAAATAAAAATTAAGTCATTTAAGTAAACTTATAAATTATAGTATAGTGTTAAGTTGATAATATCAATCATTAAAAAATATTAGGAGTCAGTGAACTTGGATTGAACCTAGAGTTAACTAAGAAAGTTTTTGTATTAATCAGGGTTTAGAACAAAGAGTATAATATGAATGATTTGTTGAACACTATGGAAGACACCTTTAAACGAACTGTATTTGTGCACCTGTGACCTTGATGTGAGATTTGTAAGGCACGCCTGCTTGGAGTTGCAAGTCTCGTGATGGTCTTGTGATGCATAGTTTGTAAATCGCAATATACATCATGGAGTTTGTACACCCCCAGCAAGTGATTATCACACTGCTGGAGGGTATGAAAAATGATATATAAGTTGGAAGGAGTCTGAATAAAATTTGGCTTCAGTCCTGATCAGACTGTTCCCAGAAGAAACTGCCTCAGAGTGGTCTCTTCTCGCCGTCCGGATTCTCTGGAGCGGGTCCTAACCCTTCCCCCCTTTGGTCGGGGCTGGCACCCCGACAGTTTTGGCTATTTGTAGTCGTTTATGTTTCCACATGAATTTCTGTTTTGTCATTTCCAATTCTGAAAAGAATGATGCTGGTAATTTTAAGGGCATTGGGTTGAATCTGTAGATTGTTTTGGGTAGGGTGGACATATTAATAATGTTGATTCTTCCAGTCCCTGAGCATGGCATATTTTTCCATTTGTTTGGTCGTCTTTGATTTCATTGAGGAGCATTTTGTAGTTTTCGTTGTAAAGGCCTTTCACATCTCTGTTTAAGAAGATGCGGAGGTATCTCATTTTTTTTTGGTAGCTATTGTGAATGGAATTGTGCATTTTATTTGGTTCTCTTCCTTTTGTTGTTGGTGTATAAGAAGGTGATTGTCTTTTTTACATTTATTTTGTACCCTGAGACTTTGCCAAAGTACTTTATCAGTGCAAGATTTCTGACAGATTCTCTTGGATTTTCTAGGTATAGAATCATATCATCAGCAAAGAGGGATAACTTGACTTCCTCTTCTCCTATTTGGATGCCCCTGATGTCCTTCTCCTGTCTGATTGCTCCTGTTGGAAGCTAGGATTTCCAACACTATGTTGAATAGAAAGGGTGAAAGTGAGTAGCCTTGTCTTGTTCTGGTTTTCAGGGGAAATGCTTCCAATTTTGGTCCATTTAGCAATAGGTTGGCTGTGGGTTTATCGTAGGTGGCTCTTACTATTTTGTGGTATAGTCCTTCTATCTCTAGGTGTTCAAGAGATTTTATCAAGAAGGGATGGTAGATTTTATCCAAGGCTTTTTCAACCTCTAACGATATAATCATGTGTGATTTTTATATCTGTTGATGTATTTAATTACATTTGTGGTCCTGCAGATGTTAAACCAGCCCTGCATCCCAGGGATAAAGCCTACTTGGTCATGGTGGATGATTTTTGAGATGTGTTGTTGGATCTCATTTGTTAGAATCTTGCTGAGAATTTTTGCATCTTTATTCATCAGGAATATTGGCTTTTAGCTCTCTTTCTTTGTTGGATACTTACCTGGTTTGGGTATCAGTGTGATATTAGCTTCATAGAATGATTTGAGGAGAGTTCTATCTTTCTTGATTGCTTGGAAGACTTTCAAAAGGATTAGTATCAGCTCCTCCTTGTGTGTTTTGTAGAACTCTGCTGGAAAGCCATCTGGTTCAGGACTTTTTTTGTAGGTAGTTTTTTATGATGAAGTTAATTTCCTGGGTTGTTATTGGTCTATTCAATATCTCAATTTCTTCCTATTTCAACCTTGGGAGATTGCATGATGTCAGAAAGTTATCCATTTCATTTAGGTTTTCAAGTCTGTTTCCATAAAGATGTGCATAGTAATGTCTGATAATTTTTTGTATTTATTCTGGGTCCATTGTGATTTGATCTTTTGCTTTTCTGATTGTGTTTATTTGGGCTTTTTCTTTGTTTTGCTTAGTCAGTCTGGTTAGGAGTCTGTCAAACTTGTTTATCCTTTCAAAGAACCAGCTTTTTGTTTTGTTGATGTTTTCTATGGTATTTTTGTCTTCTATGTCCTCTATCTAGGCTTTTACTTTGGTGATCTGGATTCTTCTGCTGAAGTTAGGGTTTTGGTATTCTTGATTTTTCCATCTCCTTTAGGTGATTTGTTAAGTTGTTAGCTTGTGATCTTTTCATTTTCTTGATGTGTATTTGTCAAGAGATGAATTCCCCTCTCAGTACTGCCTTCATGGCATCCCAGAGATTTTGGTAAGATGTGTCTTTATTTTCATGTGTTTCCAGAAATCTTTTAATTTCTGCTTTGATTCCCATATTGACTCATAAGTTGTTGAGTTTCATGCAGTTTATTGTATATGTCTGTGTGTGTTTGGGGGTGGCTTTGTTGGTATTGAAATTTATTTTTAATTCCACTATATTCTGAGTAGGTACATAGCAATATTTCAATCCTATGAAATTTGTTTATGCTTGATTATTGGCCAAGGATGTGGTCAATCTTAGAGTACATTCTGGGTGGTTATGAGTAGAATGTATATTCTGTGGTTGTTGAATGAAGTGTTCTGTAGGTATTTATTAAGTACATTTGGCCAAGCATGAATTTGAGATTCCAAATCTTCTTGCTGATTTTTTGCCTCGATGATGTATCTAGGGTTGTTAGAGGGTAATTTAAGTCCAGTTATGATAGTGCTTGAGTCAATATCTTTTTTTAGTTTACCTAGAAGCTGATTTATAAAGGTTAGTGTTCCTATATTGGGTGCATATATGTTTAGGATGGATATTTCTTGTAGATGGATTGAAACTTTTTATCATTATGTAGTGATCTTTCATATCTTTTTTAAATTTTTGATAGATTCAAGGATATTTTGTCTGATATTAAGATCACCACAATGTCTTCTTTCTTTTGTGTTCCAGTCACCTGAAAATTAGTTTTCCATCCTCTTATTTTGAGTCTATGCATATCCATTTTGGTGAGATGAGTCTCCTGGAGACAGCATATTGTTGTTTCATATTTTTTTATCCAGCATGCCATTCTATGTCTTTTCAGTGGTATATTTAGTTCATTCACATTCAGGCTAATTATGTGAGAGTTTATCCTTATTACGGGGTTCTTATAGGGTTTTTTGTTGTTTGTTTGTTTGTTTGTGATTTTATTTTGATTTTTGGGTTGATATATGTGTGTATATTCAATCTTTTCCCTGCATTCTTGGGAGGAATGTGGCCATTCTTTTTTTTTTCTTTCTTCTGTGTTTAATACTTTCTTAAGCATTTCTTGTAGAACTGGTCTGGAGATGATGTAAACTCTTAGGGATTTTTTTTTTTTTGAGTTGGAGGCTCACTCTATCACTCAGACTGGAGTGCAGTGGCCACTCCCGGCCACCACAGCCTCAACCTGCTGGGCTCTGAAATCCTTCTGCCTCAGCCTTCCAAGTAGCTGAAACTACAGGGGCATGCTACCATGCCCAGCTAATTATTGATTTATTGTAGAGATGAGGTTTCATCAAGTTGCCCAGGTGGGTCTCAAACCTGTGGGCTCAGGCAATCCACTCACCTTGACCTCCCAAAGTGCTGGGATTATAGGCTGAGCCACCAAGCCTGGCCAACTCTTAGGGATTTAATGTCTGGAAAGGATTTGAATTCTCCACTACTCATGAAGCTTAGATTAGCTGGGTAGGAAATTCATGATTGGAATTGTTTCTCTTTGAGAACTTTGAAGATTGGACTCCAGTGTCCTCTAGCCTGTAGTGTTTCTATAGATAAGTTTGCTGCTATTCTAATTGGTCTCCCTCTCCCCCGCCCCCTGGTAAATAGTCTGAACTTTCTTTCTTGCTGTCCTTAGAATTTTTTCTTTTATATCTACTTTGTGTAAGCAAATTACTATGCACCTAGGAGTTGATCTTCTCATTTGATGTCTTGCAGGAGTTCTCTGAATTTCTTGTGTTTGAATGGTCGCATCTCTGATGAGATGAGGGGCATTTTCTTGGAAAATTTCATGGAATGTTTTTCCCAGGGTGGTCTCTGTTTCTCTGTCTTCCTCAGGAATGCCAATTAACTGTAGGTTCAGCTTCTTGATATAACTGCTTGGAGCCTTTGTTCTGTCATCTCAGATATCAATTCTTTGTTCTTTTCTCTTATCTCTATTCATTTCTATTCATTCTCTCTATTAATATCTTGATATCTGGGTTTGTGGCTTGAGACCAGTATTCTGCATTCTCTTCATTGTTTGAGTTGTGAAGTCTGTATTCTCAGGTGCTGTTTTCTCAGGGATCTGTATGGGACCTGTGTTATTCCTTTGATTCTTCTTCATTTGTGGTTTTCCTCTACCTTTTTCCCCTTCTTTAATTCCATTGCTCCAGTGATGGGGGGATACCTTTCACTTCTGTTTGCTCAATCCCCTATTCTTCCTTATGTAGATCCTATGAATTTGTTCAATTTTGAAGCTCGACTGGGGATATGGTGCTGTACTTTTTGTAGTTTTGAGATTTGATTAAGGTGTGATGGGAGGAGTTGTGGTTCAGAAACTATCTGCAGATCCCAGTATCTGCTGACAGGGGTGTGAATCCCCTGGAATCCACTTTCCACCACCTTACACTCTTTCCATGCAGTGGGTGTGTATGTATGCCTCCTGAAAGCAAAATGAATAAGAAAAAGGACAAGAATAGAAAAAGGAAGAAGGGAGATGAAAGGAAGATGAAGAGAGATGAGAAGGAGAAAGAAAAAGGCACACTAATAACAAAGAAAGAAACAAACAGAAACAAAAACAAGAAAACAAAAACATACAAGCAAACAAACATACAAACAAACAAACCAAAAAAAACTGATGATGCACTTGCCCTCAAAAATGCCCATACAGAAACAGAAAAACTAAAAAACACACAAAAAAATTAAAAAATAAATAGAACAAGTACTAAAACATAAACTAAAACAGACCCCCAAAAACAGCTCCCTCTGTGGTCATTTCTGGAACTTCAAGTTCCTTTCCCAAGCACAGTCATGACTTCTGGTTGCTGTTGCAGTACGAGTGGACTCCCTTCTCCGGCCCTTCCCGTTTAAGCTCCACGCATGCCAATGGGGTTGCTCTCAGTGTGGGTCAGCTATCCCACAAACTGCTGTGGGAGGGTGAATCAGATGCAGACTCATCCAACTCATCAGTTGCTGCTGCTGCTCCCACCAAGTCCCCCAGTCGGATCAGATGTCTAGCATGAGGGTGGTGTATCCGTCTCTGTGTCCACTCCTGGAGTTTCCTCTCTGGGTAAGTGATAGTCGATCCCAGAGGGGTGCAGAGATCACCTTTGGGTCTCAGGTTGGATGGTGAGCAGAGTCGAGTGGGCCAACACAGGTTTCTGCCCATCCTGGACAGAGAAAATGGTGGCAATGGGTGTCTCCTCACCAGCAGTGAGGCTCAGCTCCAGATTTCCTGGCTGTGTCCTCTCTACAGTTCCCTCTGCCAGCACCTGGCTTGCTGCCACAGGTGGTGGCATGGGCCAGGTACCAGGTGCTGAGGAGCAGCTGACCTTCACCACCTCCCCCCAAGTGATCCCCAAGAGTGGCTGGTGATCCTGCATGACAGGGGCTCTGATCTTGGGGAAGTGGTGCATCGCAGCCACCTCTGGAAGGGAGGCCTGGGTGCTTGATCCTGAGTCTCCCCTTAGGTGGACTTTACTCACCCAGCTGCACTCACCCACTCTCGCAGGCTCTCTCTATGGACACTCACCCTTGCAGAGACTTTCACGTTCCCACCAGTTTTCTGTTGCCATCTTGCCTCTCAATTTTTGTCTTTAATAGGGGCACTTATTTGTACTGGATTCCAGGGACGTGGTACTGGTTTTGCTATACTATTTAGAAGAAAGGGGAAAAGGTGAGGACAGTTTCAGAAGTGTGGCCTTTACCAGTATTTTGGCTCTAATTCTATAGAACAAGAAAGCATTATGGGAGTTATTATGCCAGCTATGGACCCAATGTAAAGGAAACTGCACACCAATGTACCTGGGAGAGGTGTATCTACTGGGACTCAAACTGTAACAAGGACTCCCTTGTGACTTGGCCATCATCGCATTCCACTCTGATAAGGGGACTCTGGTAAGGCCTTGTGTTTTCAGGTTATCAGTGTTACCCTAGACCCTGTGTCCTATAGTCCTCAAATTGTCTGATTTATCCTTTCCCCATGTACAGTCACTCAAGTAAATGATCACAGGTCCTTCTAGAAGGACTAGGTGAATCATGATAGTAAATATATACCATGGTGTTTCAGGGCTCTTTTCATCCTAGAGACCCAGTCATCTCTTTAATCAATGGGTTCTGGATCTGCAGATTGGCCCAGATCTTGAAACCAAGCAAGGTTTAGTGACTTATTTGGGAGATGACCACCCTCAGTCTTCTGCTTCAGATGTGTTGATATATTTTTGTATTATAGATTTTAAGTAGCAGTTTATCCCTTATTGGTTGTCCATCTGGTTTTCCTCTAAGGCCACTGTGCTCTATTTTCCATCTCTGAAACTCCCTGCAGGTCAAGTCCTTCTGGCTTCTGCTCCTACCTTGTCTGTAATATGATTATTATGGGTTTTCTGGTGGTTAAGCACTTCTATCTGGCCTTTATTATTCAGGGTTCTTTATCCCAGTGGATGCTAATGAGCTTAGTTGTGTGAATGCCTCCCCTACCTCCTTGCCTGACTTGCAGAGAAGAGCCACCACTAAACTTCTTCACGATGTTGGTGCCCCTCTCATCAACAAATTCTTGATGCCCTTGGAAAATGGGCAGTCTGTGAGCACTCTCATGAAGCATATTCCTCTTGTAGATATTTCTGGCCTCACCTAATTTATCCAGCTTGACATAATAAACAGGTGTTACCGTGGACTTTCCTCAGCCTTTGTGTTCCTTCTTTTATTCTCTGCTAAGGGAAACTGAAGCATTTTTATTTCAATGAAAGATAGTCATTGTCCCATTTCATATTTCTAAGAGCCACCCTGGCAGTGAGTTTAATTATCCTTCAGGATCCTTGCTAGGATGTTACATCTCAAGAAAATTTCCCCAAGTCAATGCATTTTTGCTTTCCAGCCTAACATTCCAGTCCCATAATCAAGCACCCTCAACATCCAATCTCGGAGTACTTCCGTAGCTCCTGCTGGCACATGCCAGCTAGTTCTTTTAATACTTTAGTTACATAGTCTTTTTTCCTTTACTATGTCAGCATGTCACCAGTGGGGTTATGCTGAGACTTAATCCTGTTTTTTCAGCCTGCTAACTGAGCTGGAGGAGGTAGGGAGTATCTGATAGGAACATTTGTTGCCTTGTGGGGAAGAGGTTTCTGAAGCAACATCCATCACAGTGGACTTACTAGCTCTTATTAGGGAAAGGTGAGCTACTTTTGCAGACTTAGGGATCCAGAGGGATTGTAGAGTAAGCTTCCTCAAGGGTATCCTTCCAGATATCTCCATCCAAGTTTTCAGGATTCTAGTTTTTCCCTTTCAATTTCCTGACCTTGGCTTAGCAGACTTGCCTTGTTGGAAGTTCAACTATCTATGGAGCTCTGCTACTCTTAAAATTAAATCATAAAACTTCTTTTCAAATATGTAGGCCCTTCTATGACAGGTGACAAGGGCCTTTTTATAAGCCAAAATTTGAGCTTACTGGTTTTCAAACTTAACTGTTAACAGTTTTTGTCTCTCATTATCTTTGCAGAGCATCAGCACAACTTAACAACTTAACAGTAACAAGCCAACCCTGCTGTCTTGGTCGGCATATTTCCCAGTGCCTGCCTGGGTGCACTGGCACAGCACTCTCCTCTACCAGGCATTTTCAAGACATGTTGTGTTAATGTGTTTTCATGGTAAGTCACACTAAACCCTTGTATACTAGTGTGTTTTTTTTCCTATAGAATAAGCACAAAAATATAGGATTTTTAGGTATAGAGGTATTTTAAATTATACAGACATAACTAGATAACATTCCTGCTATTTCTGTTATAACCAATCATACTTTCACCAGGAATTTATGAGACAACCTATTACCCACCATACACTTCAACATTTAAAAAAATTTTTACCAGTCCTGACATGAAAAAATTGTTCTCTTTGGAGCCATAATTTGCATTTTCTTGACTGCCAGTTAGGAAATAATTTTATTGCCCATTTGGCTTTCCTTTTTTTTGTTTATGTCTTTTACTCATTCTTGTATTTGTTTGCCTTTTATTCATCAGTTTGTAAAATCTATTTGTATATAAATGTTGCAAATACTCTCTTTGCATTTTGACTTTATGTCATTTACAGTATGGAACATTAATGTATATTTATTCACCTACTTATAAATATATACATATTTTACTCATAAATTTTGTTTTCAATCCTGCTTAAATCCTCCTCATACTAGAAAACTATACGATTCTCAAAAAAGTGTTCTTCTGAATATTTTTAAAAATTTCTTCCATGTTTAAATTTAAATTTTAAATCTGCAATGCATTTTAAATTTATGCTGATATGCGGTAGAAAGACAGGGTCTATATTTGTTTCCTTCCATCAAGCAAGCCAATTATGCCAGGACATTTATTAATCAATTTTTAAAGTAGTGTATAAATTTAAGGTGTACCACATCATGCCCTGATACATATATCATAGTGAAGTGATTTCTGTAGGTAAGTAATTTTACATATTCATTACCTTCCATATTTACCATATACCATATGGCAACAATACCACAGTTACCTTTTGTGTATATGTGTGTGATGAGAGCATCTAAAGTATATAATGCAATATTATTAACTATAGTCCTGTTGTACATTAAATCTCTAGAATTATTTATCCTATATAACTACAAATATGTCCCCTTTGACCTATATCTCCCCTTTTTCACCTCTTCCCTATCCTTGGTAGCTGTCATTGTACTCTGTTTTTATGTATTCAACTTTTTTTTTTCAGATTCTGCATACCAGGAGTGCAAAAAAAAATGTATACATATTTCAAGCGAGATTATCTATGTTTTACTTTTAGTTCATCATAATCAGAAATGTCTGGACGCTGACACCTCTTGTAATTGCAGAAGTCAAATGTGACTTGTGTTCATGTCCCTTTATTTGTATATATTATTATAATTTTAATACAGTTTTTACTTTCTTAAAATGTGTATACATTTTTTGGCACCCTCTGTATAAGTGAGATTAAGCAATACATTTTTTTAAAAATTCATTTTAAATATGTGGGGTACAATTCATGGTTAGTTATACAAATGTTCATTATGCAGATACTCTTGTACCCCTCCTCCCCTGGCAGTTTCCCATTACTATCAGTCCCTTTCTTTTCTTTTCTCTTCTTTTTTTTTTTTTTGAGCTGGAGTCTCACTCTGTTACCCAGGTTGAAGTGCAGAGGCACACTCTTAACCACCCCAGTGTCAACCAGCTGGGCTCTGGCGATCCTTCTGCCTCAGCCTTCCAAGTAGTGGGAACCACAAGCACACACTACCACACCCGGGCCCGGCTGATTTTTTTTTTTTTTTTTAATTTATTGTGGAGATGAGGTCTCACCAAGTTGCCTGGGCTGATCTCAAACCCACGGGCTCAGGCAATCCACTTGCCTTGGCCTCCCAAATTGCTGGGATTACAGGCTGAGCCACTGAGCCTGGCACTACCTTATAATGTTACAATAGTTGCTCAAGGTCCGCATATGAGTGAGAGCATGTGATAATCTGTTCTTTGTTTCTGTGAGAGATCACTCAGTATTATAGCCTCTAAGTTGCTGAGAAGCTCATAATTTTGGCCTTATTTATGACTGTGTAATATTTCATCATGTATATGTACCAGTCCTCTTGGTTGGGCAGCATGTTTGGTTCCATGTTTTTCCTATTGTGAATTATGCTGCAATAAACATGCGTGTGCAGGTATCTTTTTCATAGAGTGATTTGAGTTCTTCCAGGTATATTCCCAGTAGGAGAATTGCGGAGTTGTATGGAAGGTCGATTATTAGATCTTTTAGTAATTGCCACACTGTTTTTTACAGAGGCTGTACTAGTTCACCCTCTCACCAACAGTGTGTAAGAATTCCCTTTTCACTGCCTCCAAGCTGTATTTTTTTTCCTGTCTGGTGTATTTCACTTGGCATAATGTCTTCCAGGTGTAACTATATTGTTGAAAATAATATAGTTATTCAGCCTTTGTTAAGGCTGAATAATATTCTACTGTGTGTATAGATATAGATATGTATAGATATAGATACATCACAATTTCCTAACCATTCATTTGTCTGTGAACACTTAGGTTGATTTTATGTCTTGGCTATCATGAATAAAACAATTCCTTTGGGTGTATACCTAGAAGAGGGATCACTGGATCAGATGATAGCTCTATTAAATAATCATATCAGCTATGTTTAACTTGATCATGCCTCATCTAAAGATTTTTTTTTCTTCAAAAGCTTTATTTTAAAATTTTAGGGCTTCTTAAAATACTTTTTTCATATCTAATGATAATTGTCTCTTTTCTGGCTTTTTTGTTTTTGGTTGGTTGTCCACTGGTTTCATAATGTCTTATATTTTTCTATAAATGGCATTTTGTCTTTCATTACCTGAAAAATATTTTTAAGTTATTTTTTATTTTGTTTATGTACTTTGTAATTATGAAACAACGCAATGGACATAAGAAGCCATATTTGCTCACTTCTGCTTGAACCATGACTATGCAATAAAATGCAACTTTCCAGAGGAATGTCTTGAAGACAAAACAGGATAGAGCACAGGATTCCCCACAGTTCTTGCCTGAATCACTACATTCCTTAAAAGAGAAATGACCTGGCCTTGCCTTTTCCCACACATAAGATTATATCTTACAGGGTTAGTGATTATGTTCTCCAATCTCTAACCAAATGTACTTTGTTAACCCATAACCAGATGTACTCTTACACCCAAACTTTGATGTGATTTTGCACATACTGAATCTTCAACACCCTACATAAATGGTGAACTGAAATGCTGCCTTGGAGAAACCTAACAGAACATATCTTGGGCTATAGCCTTCAGTCTGTAGTCCTCAGTAAGACTTCTGAATAAAACCAACTTTATTTCTTGAAAAGTTTGATTTGTTTTTCTTTAGCAAACAGAAGTTTATTTGACAAAGTTACTTTAGCCATTTGCCTCCATCTTGTCCCCTGGATCCTCCAATCTATCAAATCCTTCCTGTATTGATATTGGAGAGACCAGAGATTCACTCACTGAACCAGTTTGCATCATCCTTTATCTGTACTATGAGGTATGTGTATGTTTCCTCCAGTACCTCTAGCATGCAAGTTCACATAAGGTCTAGTTCCAACTTTTTTAGCCTGTATTCAGGTGTATGTTTCAAGTAATGATCCTAACTCCAGTCCTCTTGCTGGGTGGGGCATTTTGGCTCCACTTCCTATGCAGGAAAAAAACTGTCAGGTACCTTTATTTGCTTCTGACACAGTCAAAGAATCCTGCAGTTTCATCCTCTTCCACATATTTTTTCTTCAATTTCTAATAAATAGAGATATTTAGTTTTAATCCCATATCTATCCTCTCAGTTTTCTGTGGTTATAGTTTATGTATTCTTGTTTTGTCTTTGCTGCGGACACAAAATTTGAGTGTCTTAACCAGAAATCATTCATTCCTGCCAAATCAAAAAGACCCCCTAAGTTTCTTTCTATGGAGTTTTGGATCTACCAATGCAAGTTATTCTGTTCCAACACAATATTTGGAATAAAAAACAGGTATTACTCATTTTTTTGTGCTTCACTTTGTTGCTCTTTGCAGACATTGCATTTTTTATAAACTGAAGGTTTGTGGCAACACTGTGTCCCCAGCAAGTCCACTGTCACCATTTTTCCAAAAACATGTGTTTACTTCATATTATTTTGATAATTCTTACAACATTTCATAATTTTTCATATTTTTATATCTGGGATGGTAATCTGTGATCAGTGATCCTTTGTCTTACTATTGTAATTGTTTTGGGGCACCACAAACCATGCTCATCCAAATAGGTGAGGAAGTAAATAATAAAAGCAAGAAGCTTGCAGAGACTGGTTCATAAGGTTTAAAGAAAAAGTTCATCTCCATAACATAAAAGTGCAAGGTGAAACATCCAATGCTGATTTAGAAGCTGCAAGTTATCCAGAAGATCTAGCTAAGATCATTGATAAAGTTGGTCACACTAAAGAACATATTTTCAGTGTAGACAGAAAAGCCTTCTATTGGAAGAAGATGCCATCTAGGGTAGGGCTTTCATAGCTAGAGAGGAGAAGTGAGTGACTTCAAAGTTTCAGAAAACGAGCTGATTTTCTTGTTAGGAAATCAAGAAACTGGTAACTTTAAGTTGATGCCAATTCTTATTTGTCGTTAAAAAGAAAACACAAAACACAGGGCCCCCAAGAATTATGCTAAATCTACTCTTCTTGTGCTCTGTTAATCAAACAACAAAGCCTAGATGACAGCACATCTGCTTACAGCATGGTATACTTAATATTTTAAGCCCACAATTGAGACCTGCTGCTCAGAAAATGTTTCTTTCAATACATCACTGCTCATTGACGGTGCACCTTGTCACCACCCAAGAATACTGATTGAGATGGATCATGGAATACTTTCAAATTTCAAGTCTTATTATTTGAGAAATTTACTTTGTAAAGGTGTAACTGCAGTAGACAGTGATTCCTCCGATAGATCTGGGCAAAGTCAACTGGAAACCTTGTGGAGAGGATTCATTATTCTAGATGCCATTGTGAACATTGTGATTCATTGAAGGAGGTCAAAATATCCACAGGAGATGGAAGTTGGTCTAACTCTTATGGATGACTTTGAAAAATTCAGTAGAGGAAGTAACTGCAGATGTGGTGGAAATAGCAAGAGAACTAGAATTAGAAGTGAATCCTGAAGATGGGACTTAATTGCTGCAACCTCGTTATCAAACTTAAATGAATAAGGAGTTGCTTCTTAAGGATAAGCAAAATGATTTCTTGACGTGAAATCAACTCTAAATGATGCTGTGAACATTGTTGAAATGACAACAAAGGATTTAGAATATTATATAAACTTAGATGATAAGAGAGGTTTGAGAGGATTAACTCTAATTTGGAAATAAATTATATTGTGAGTAAAATGCTATTAAACAGTACGATATGCCACAGAGAAATCTTTTGTGAAAGGAAGGGTCAGTCAATGTAGCAAACTTCACTGTTGTCTTTTTAAAGAAATTGCCACAGCCACTCCAAACTTCAGCAACCATCATGCTGATAAGTTGGTAGCTATCAACGCTAAGATAAGACTCTTCATGAGCAAATAGATCATAACTCACTAATGTCCCAGATGATCATTAACATTTTTTAGCGATAAAGTATTTTTAAATTAAAGTATGCACATTGTCTTTTTAGACAATGTGATTGTACTTAATAGTCTATAGTATAGTGTAAACATAGCTTTTACCTGTATTGGGAAACAAAAAATAATTGTGTGACATGCTTTGTTGAGATATTCACTTTATTGGTGATCTGGAACTGAATCCACACTAGCTCTAAGCCATACTTGTAGTTGTATAGTAAGTTATAATATTTTGTACATGATACTCACTATACTTTGTCAAATTATTCTTGGCTTTTACAGCAACTTTGAGGTTCAAATCTAAAACATACCACAAAGATACTGATTGGAATTGTATTAACTGTATATCATTTTATAAAGCTTTGATAATTTTAAGACATTGACTATAGGAAATAGCTTATATTTCTCTAATTTGAAGATTTTATTTTCTGCTATGGAAATATATAATGTCTCTACTTTTTTAGTTAATTTAACCCCCAAAATTTAAAAGCTGTTATGAATGGATGTCTTCTCTGTTTCCATTTCTAAGTAATTAATACTAGTATTGAAAATAGCTAGTCATCTTTGTGGATACATTTTTTATAAAACAATCATTGTAATTTTTCTAATTCCAAAATGTTTTTAGAATCTCTCTTGGTAGAAACAAATGATAATTGTATAATTTGGAACTTAAAATCAGATCGCTTATGTATTCAATATTTATGCCATGTATTTAATCTTTACATATTTTATTAAACAGAACTTCAACAATGGTGAATAATATTAGTCATCGAGGTGTTACTGTTATATTCCTAATATTAATAATAATTTTCCATTTCACAATTTAATACATTTGCTCTTGATTTGGGTTTTAAAAATATTAGTTATTTTAAGTAGTTTTCTTTTATCCCTGCTTTAAGTAGAGTTTTAATTAAAAATGGTTGCTGAATTTCACCAATCTCTTCTTAGCATCTATTGATACAACATTCAAATTAGTTCAATTATTAAAGTTTAAAATGATATAGTCTTGCCTTTTGGTCACATTGATATCATCAATTATTCTGATAGTCTATATAGTAGTGAACTATCCAGTTTCATAGTAGGTCATTATGTATTAGAGTTTTAAAGTACACTTTTGGATTTGCTTTGCTGATTTTATAAAGAGTATTTGTTCTGTCTCTATTAAGATTTCTATACACTATCAGGCTTTGGTATCAAGGTTATCTAGGGATCCTAACATGAATTAAGGCATTTTCCATATTTTTCTATAATCTGGACTAAACAACACAGAAAATATTGTTTTTAAGATTTAAATAGAATTCATCTATAAGACCCACCCTGTTTATCCTTATTTTACAATCTTTTTCATAGTTATTATCCTCACACAGTTTCTAACTTTTCTTGCATGAGTTTTGGCTTATTCTATCAAAAAAATACTCATTTTATTCCAAATGTACTCCACAGATTTTCACAAAATAGTCTCTTATTATTCATAAATTTATTCTGGAAAATACATATCTTCCATTTTTAAGTGTACCAAGAACAAAAGAAGATCCTTTTTCTACAATAAAATTATTGGTGTATATCTATCAAAATAAAGCTATTGAGTTTATTATTCCTCTAGCTCTTTTGTCAACTTCACCTGTCAAATCCTGAAAGAGATATATTGTCAATCACTATAAATTAAAATTTTCATACAATCTCCTCTCTGTTCTTAGGTGTTTATAGGTTTTTATAGATTTGTCTGTTACGTTGTTTGGTGCACAAAGTTTCATGACTATAGATTATTCTCAGTTTTCACCTTTTATTATGTTAGAGTAAAAAAAAATATTTGTCCTGTTTGTATGAATAGTGCCACTTTTGCTTTTTTTTTTTTTTTTTGAGTTGGAGTCTCACTCTGTCATCCAGACTGGAGTGCAGTGGCACGCTCAAGGCCACCCCAGTGTCATCGACCTGCTGGCCTCAGGTGATCTTTCCACCTCAGCCTTCCAGGTGGCTGAAACTACAGGCGAGCGATATCACACCCAATTAATTTTTTTTATTTATTGTGAAGTCAAGGTCTCACCCAGTTGCCCAGGCTGTTCTCAAACCCGTGGGCTCCCCTCACCTTGGCCTCCCAAATTGCTGGGATTACAGGCTTGAGCCACTATGCCTGGCTTGCTTTTATTTTATTGTCATTAGCGTGGAATATCTTTTCCAATAATTTTTATTCAAACTTTCTCTTCCATCAACTCTACTTTAGTGGAGTTTCCCAGTCTAATTGTTGTGCCCAATCTTTCCTTCTCAGTTTACTGAGATGAGTAATCATTTTTCTTTTTTATTTAAAAGGATCAAAAAATAAAACCCCAACAAAATTCAGGTGTATATTGATTGCAAGAGACACATTTAAAAAGAGAAAATATATAAAGGCTGTGGCCTCCTTAATACCTACACAGGATGGACAAGAGAGGACTCTCAAACTTTGGAGAATCAGTGAAATGGGAGTCAACTGAGCTAAAAAAGTCATCTCTCTTCACTGAGGTATGAAAATGAAACCTGTCTGTGGACAAACCTGTCTGATTACCATAGGTTTAAAAAACTATGTAATTTTTTCTAGAGATTCTATATTATTATTTCCTCACCTTAAACCTAGCCTGGGAACCATGTTTCTTCTTGTTCAACCCACTTAGTCTTATAGCCAGGTCTAAACTGAGTTTTCTACTTCCAAGAGAAGCATCTTGGTACAAAAACAGGCCTATAATTTTAAGGAAAAAAGTATTCCCAGATGTGATCTGGTCTCAGATATACTAACTTAATTATTTTTAATTTAACTTTTTCCTTTCTAGTCAAACCTTTTAGCAGAAATTATTCAACCTGGAAAGTTAAATCAGTAACCACTTGAAGCAAAATTCCCAGAAAACTTCCAAGTTGTCCTTTAGCTTCTTATAAATTTGGGTTGAGTGGAAGCATATGCAGACAGCAAGCACTCCTTCACTCCTCCTAACATGTCATGTCCTTCCTTGGGGAGGGAATTCCATTATAGTAAAATGTGGTCAATTCTTTCTCCCTTCCTTCTTTCTTGGGAGTTTGGGAGAGGACATGGGCATGTCTACTAGCTCAGTTGTTTCTGTCTCTTCCTCTTAGAAGGTAACATAAGCAAGATAGCATGCATTCTACTTTCTTCCTTTGTGTTTTACATGCTAAAGAACTAGGCCTGCAAAATATGGGGGTAATGGATATAGAAATAATTTCATTTCAGAATATTTAAAGAATCCGGTATATTGAATTGAAAGCTGAGATTGGGTAAAATAAGTGAAATTTGGAGAATACAATGTCACTAAAATTCTAATTGAAATTTAGTGGTTTGTAACAGTTTAGATTGTTCTATGTGGGTTTTTTTTTTAAGTTAAATACTAATCTTATACCCAGATATTAAATGCTTGGCCACCTATGACATTTTAATGTAAAAATCTCTGGTTTGAACTACTGTAATTTAGTACTAACTACTGAGTCCTGGAAATATCACTTTAAATCCTAGATGTTCTTCGATTTTTTTCAGAAGACTCGCTTGGTCTATTGGTGAGTGGCTAGTTTGAATGAACTAGCTAGCTTTATGAAAGCATGCTGGGCCTTTGCAAGTTCTGGGAGGTCTTAAGTGTCTCAACAAGAAAAATTTAGTCATAGCAGGGCCTCACTAGCCTTACAAATGCAGACCAATCAGAATCATCAAAAGCTCAAACTTTAGGCCAGGCTCGGTGGCTCAGCCTGTAATCCCACGCCTTTGGGAGGCTGAAGTGAGTGGATTGCGTGAGCCCACGGGTTCGAGACCCGCCTGGGCAGCGAAACCTCATCTCTCCAATATATCAAAAAATCAGCCGGACGTGGTAGCACATGCCTGTAACTCCGGCTACTTGGAAGGCTGAGGTGGAAGGATCGCCGGAGCCCAGCAAGTCGAGGCTGCGGTGGCCGGGAGTGGCCACTGCACTCCAGTCTGGGCAACAGAGTGAGACTCCAACTCAAAACCCACCCCCCCAAAAAAAACAACAAAAAAAAGCTCAAACTTTAGATTATGTAGGCTTGATTAAGAGGCTTCTGCAGCTTTCTCTTGACCTATGTTGGTCCAACATTTGCCGATCAGGTGTGGGGCTCAAGGCTGAGAGGTAAGGATTGAATTAAGGAAAAAGAGTTTTTTCTTTTGCATACCTCTGAGACATTGGGAGGTGAAACATAAATCTTCTGGATTTTTTTTCCTAAATGTTTCAGTCTACTATTTGGCCTGGTCTTTAAGCTAACTGCTAAGGTCTATTTTTCTTAGAAAGAACTAATCTGAACATATATAGGCTGCCCCCATATATAGGCTGCCCCCATTTATGCTACTTTTTATGTTGTTTTTACTGTATTCAATTTCAAAGAAGAAACGTGAGAAAGAGCTGCATTCTTGAACTCAGGACTTTTATAAGCTCTTAAATGTTGCATTCTCTACCTGTTTCCAACTTGACCCAGTATGTTTAAATTACATATACTCTAACTATAGATTTTAGTTGATTCACTTGTAATAAGAGAGTAGATTTTATAATTCAATAAAAGGTAAAGAGAGCCCACGTTGGAAATAGAATATGCCATCTTCTCTGCTTGAAGCAAGAAAACCAACTCAGTTAAATTATTTTTGCAGTCACAAAGTCTAAAAAGGCAATTCAAAAAGCTCATTTTTTAAATAATCTGAGAAGTCAAGTTTGCACGTAAAATTAAAAAGTGGAAGGTATAGCTGGGCTTGGTGGCTCAGCCTGTAATCCCGTGCTTTGGGAGGCTGAGGTGAGTGGATTGCCTGTGCCCACGGGTTCGAGACCCGCCTGGGCAACTTGGCAAGACCTCATCTCTACAATAATTCAAAAAAGTAGCCGGGCGTGGTAGCACGCGCCTGTAGTTCCAGCTACTTGGAAGTCTGAGGCGGAAGAATCGCCGGAGCCCAGCAGGTCGAGACGGCAGTGGCCGGGAGCGGCCACTGCACTCCAATCTGGGCAACAGTGAGACTCCAACTCAAAAAAAAAAAAAAAAAAAGTGGAAGGTATTTAAAAATGTAGGAAAGTAAAGATCAGCTTTGCTTTTATACCACATGTGGTAAAGAATAAAAACCAAATAAAGAATTATTAATAGCCGGGCTCGATGGCTCAGTCTGTAATCCCGCGCCTTTGGGAGGCTGAGGTGAGTGGATTGCCTGAGCCCGCGGGTTCGAGACCCACCTGGGCAGAGAGACCTCATCTCTACAATAAATCAAAAAAATCAACCTGGCGTCGGGCGTCATAGATCGCGCCTGTAATTCCGGCTACTCGGAAGGCTGAGGTGGAAGGATCGCCGGAGCCCAGCAGGTCGAGGCTGCAGTGGTCGGGAGCAGCCACTGCACTCCAGTCTGGGTGACAGAAGGAGATTCCAACTCAAAAAAAAAAAGAATTATTAAGTTCAGGGTAAAGAGAGAGAGATTTCTCTAGGATAAAGGTTCACATATTAGGAGGAAAATTAGATTAATTAGATTAGATTAGATTAAGAGAAATTTCTGTTTTACAGGCCATCATACACAAATAGAAATAGGAAAAAAAAATACTTGCGCCTAGTTTCACTTAAAATAAGATATCTATGGGATGGGGGAGGGAGTTTTGCTGCTATTAAATCAGTAAAAGTGATAAGGAACCAGAAAAATTCAACAGAAGAGAAGCTGAATCTGAAATAATCTCCAGGAGAGGTGCCAGGATCTAATAAAGTATTCATGGGTAGCTTCTTACAGACATGAAAAGAGAATTTGGAATAATAGCAATTGAAGAATTACCCTGTAAAAGTTGGGTTGCACAAACTGGCAAGATAGTAAATAGGAAGACTAAAAAGATTCATGAAGAAGAAAAAAGAAACAAAAAACCAAAACAAATCATGATGATTTGAGTTTCAAGGTGATTTAACTGTAATAAAATGAAGATATAGGTATGTATTGTGCTTTAGAAATTTCTGACTTAAGACCTTAAGGCATGACATAGGAAAGGTGAAACATGGAGCAGGTGAGCAGGCAGGACAATAAGAGATTACATCCAGGCCTGGGCTGAATGTTTCCGATGGCAGTAAATTTCCTATATGGTTATCCAGTTCAAAAATAAGAAAAATTGGGCACCATGGTGCATGCCTGCAGTCCCAGCTGCTTAGGTGGATTGGGAGGATTGCTTGAGTCCAGGAGTTCTAGGCTGTAGTGCACGATGATTGTGCCTGTGAATAGCCACTGCACTTCAGCCTGGGCAAAATAGTGAGAACTTCATCTCCAATAATAATATTATTGATTTAAAAAGGAGCACAGCCGGGCTCTGTGGCTCAGCCTGTAATCCCGCACTTTGGGAGGCTGAGGTGAGTGGATTGCCTGAGCCTGAGGGTTCGAGACCCGCCTGGGCAACTTGGCGAGACCTCATCTCCACAATAAACAAAAAATTAGCCGGGCGTGGTATTGCATGCCTGTAGTTCCAGCTACTTGGAAGACTGAATGGAAGGATCACCGGAGCCCAGCAGGTCTAGGCTGCGGTGGCCGGGAGCAGCCACTGCACTCCAGTCTGGGCGACAGAGTGAGGCTTCAACTCAAAAAATAAATAAATAAAATAAAAATAAAAAGGAGCACAATATTTGATTAAACTGTGAATTCTTTTATCAGACTCCAAACTTCTTAATATCTGTTTTCTCACTAAAAGAAAAAACAAAATGAAATTTAAAGGACTATGCCTAAAAAACCACACACCTGAACCCTAAACAGGAATTTTTAAAAAAGCAAGAAGGCTCACAACACCATTACTACGGTTTGATATGTCTCCTCCAAAATTCAGGTGTTGTCAATGTGACAGTATTAAGAGGTAGCAGTCTTTAAGAGCTGATTAGTTCATGAAGGCTTCTCCCACATTGATGGAATTATGGAATTAGGTACTGTTATATAAGGTTTGCTGGAATGCTTTTGTTTTCCTTGCCCTTCCACTTTTCATTATGTAAGAAAACAGGAAACAGCAAGAAGGCCTTCACCTTGATCTTGAACTTTTCATGCTCCGGAACCGTGAGAAACACATTTCTGTTCTTTATAAATTACCCAATCTCAGGCATTTTATCATAGCAGTACAAATAGACTAAAACGGTCAACAAACTATACTGGCTATACATGTGAAAATAGAGAAAGAGAGAGAAATCAACTTAGAAGCAGATTAAGCTATTAGAAACTACTGAGTCTTCTTGAAAGTAGTATAGATAGGGGACTGGGAGGAGGATGGGGGAAGAAATACTACCTATTGGGTACAATGTACACTATTGAGGTAATGGATATACTAAAAGCCCAGACTTCACCTCTGTATGATATATCCATGTAACACAATTGCACTTGTACCCCCAAATCTATACAAATAAAATTAAAATGAAGTAGTATAAAAAACAGTAGCGGTAAATGGAACATTGATTCCCTCTTTAGGAAAATAAATTAAAAATGCTAACTAATATTTAGTATGTTCAAAATTTGTGGAAAGCCAGTGTCTTGAGAAACAAACTCCAGTGGTGTAGTCCTTCACTAGTTCCTGACATCACACTGAATCACCTGGAGAGCTTTTTAAAACCATAGCAATCACAGACATACCCCCAGAGATTCTGATTTAATTAATTTGGGGAAGGGCCTAGTCATCAGTATTTTTCAAAAGCTCCCCAGGTGATTCCAATGTGCAGTCATAGTTAAGAAGTACTGTTTTATAGACCTTAGCAAGTGATTCTCAACCCTGGAGATATATTAGAATCCCATAAAAACCTTTTACAATATATCCAATCTTGGACCCAAAGTCAGAGGGTTGGTCTAGGCACCCGTATTTTTGAACAGTGCCCCCAGTGATTCTAAATCACAGCCAGACTTGAGAAACAAGGGGTCAAACAATCCATAGAAAGAGATATTCATAGCAGTGACTTTTCCCAGGCTAAAAAATTCCCACTTACAAAACATTATGAAGATTTCCCACGTTCATTTGATTTTACTGAGATGTCAGAAACCCAGGGGTCAAATGGAAAATAGGAACACTCAGGCTTTAAATATGGGAGAAAGACACTTCAGGTAAGACCTAGATGGCTGAAAATGGAAGACTGGAAAGTTTTAGCCTGTGGAAAAAGTTCTGTAATATCTCAAGTGCCAGTATTTGAGAGAAGAGTCAGTTTATGTGAGATTGTCCCCCAAATGCAGTAAGTCTTTGACCCAGAAACTATGGTAAGTGGTATATTTTTTTTATTGTTTGTTGCTTGTATATAGAAAGACAATTTTTGTATAATGACCTTGAATTCAGTGAGCATTCTAGAAATATATTTTTATTTTTTATTTTATTTTATTTTATTTTTGAGTTGGAGTCTCACTCTGTCACCCAGACTGGAGTGCAGTGGCCACTCCCAGCCACTGCAGCCTCGACCTGCTGGGCTCCGGCGATCCTTCCACCTCAGCCTTCCAAGTAGCCGGAATTAAAGGCATGCACTACCATGCCCGGCTGATTTTTTGATTTATTGTAGAGATGAGGTCTCGCCAAGTTGCCCAGACGGGTCTCGAACACGCGGGTTCAGGCAGTCCACTCACCTCAGCCTCCCAAAGGCACAGGATTATAGGCTGAGCCACCGAGCCTGGCTTAGAAATATATTTTTAATGGTTGGTTCTATGTTCAAAATTACTTTGAAGAATGACACTTTATTCCTTTTTCATCTATTTTATCTTGCCTTATTGTCCTGGCTTAGGCTGCCAGAAAAATTATTGATTAGAAGTAGTGATCATGAACTTTTCCCCCCTTAGTTTTATTGTCAAAGTCAAAATTATTTCAGCTTTAATTGTGATATATGCTGTAGAGGTTTTTGTTTGCTTATTTGGAAGTGCAGTTTATCAGACTAGTTGTATTGGTTTTTTATTGCTGCACAATAAAGTACCACAATTTAGTAGTTTAAGACACTCTATTAACTTGCATTTCTGTAGATCAAGTCAAGGGGCTTCTACTGGGTTGTCTGCTTAGGGTGTATAAAGTCAAAATCAAGATGTTGGCCAGGTCAGACTCTTATCTGGAGACACTGGAGAAAAATCCACTTTCAGTCTTATTCAGGTTATTAGCAGATCCATTTCAATGTGATTGAGGGACTGAGGTCTCCTTTGCCTTACTCAAAGTCAGCCATATCTCCTAGCTATAGTGCCATTGGGTCTCCTTGACTTTCATTTTGCTACCAACTAGACAAAACTTTGTTTAAAAGGACTTTATGTCTTTCAGTTAAGCTTTACCCTTTTGTCATATAATGTAACATAACCACTGATGTGACATCTTTTTCACAGGTTCCACCCACATTCAAATGGCAGAAGATTATAGAAGGGCAAAGGTCATTTAGGGTCATTCTTAAAATTCTGCCTAAGACACTTTGGAAGTATTTTTTATCTTTCTACTTTGCTTTAGTTTTTATCATTAATTCTTTCTATCAATTTTTTTCTGAATATTTTGAGATAAGTACATACATTTTCTGCTTAATCTGGTGAACTGCATTGACTGATTTTCAATTTTTAACCTAACCTCAGATTCCTGGAATAAATATAATTTGGTCAGATATTTTACACACACACATAATTATACTTACATGTACATATATACATGTAAGTATAATTATGTATTCAACCTATTGAATAGGTGTGTGACTTCATATTTTTATTTATTGTGTCACCTTTGGTTATTTATGTTTTTGCAGGAATTTTTCTGCTTAATCAAAATTTTCACATTTGTTGGTATAAGTTCATTTTTAATATCCTCTTATTATTTGTATATTTGTAGGAAATATAGTAACAGCCCCTTTTCCATCCCTCATAAAGGCATTCTATATGTTCTCTCGTTTTTCCACCCTGTACAATAACACCAAGTGTTTATTAGTTACATTGGAATACTTTTCTTCTTTCTATCGTGTGTGTGTGTGTGTGTGTGTGTGTGTGTGTGTGTGTGTGTGTTGGATTTGCTATTCTTTATGTATTAAGATGCATAATAAGATCATGGCTTTTTCAATCTCTATTCTCTTCAAATATGTGCCTTTAATACTAAAAATGTCCCTGTCTGCTTCAGTATGCTACATTTGGAATATTATTAGATTGTTTTGTCCCAGTTAGCATTTCTTCCTAGGATTCCTACCTCACCTTCACCTCCCAGATGATTGTGTTTAAATGTGCATATAGTAAAGTTAACTCTTTATGCTGTAAAGTTCTGTGGGTATGGCAAAAGCACAATGTCATGTATCCACCATTACATAATAATACTGGATAGTTTCACTACCCTAAACAGTCTCCTGTGTTTTTGCTTTTCTCAGAATACCATATAATTTCAATCATAGAGTATTTAGCCTTTTGAGACTGGCTTGTCTCACTTAACAACATGTATTTAAAGTTCATCCATATTTTTTTGTGATTTGATCACTGTTCTTTTAATTACTGAATAATAAATATTCTACTGTGTGGATGCACCACCACATGTTGCTTAACCACTCAACTACTGAAGGACAACTTCAGTTTCCAATTATGCATAAGGCCTCTATAAACATTTCTGTGCAGGTTTTGTGGGTACAAAATTTTTCATATCAGTTGCGTCAATACCTGCAAGCACAAAGACTGAATCTTATGGCAAGACCATGCTTTGTAAGAAAGTACCAAACTGTCTACTGAGGTGGCTGTGCCATTTTTGCATTCCCACCATAAATGAGTAAAAAGTTACTTTTGCTCCACAACAACCTTACAAGCATTTGGTTATGTGAGTTTAAAAAAAATTTGTTTTCAGCACTTCTAGTAGACTAAATGATATATTGGTATTTACTTGTTACTTTGATTCGTAATCTCCTAATGACAAATGATATTAGAACCTTTTCATAATTGTGTGCCCTTTGTATATCTTATTGAGATGTCTATTCAGACCTTTTGCCCATTTTAAAATAAGGTTGTTTGGGGGTTTTTTTGTTATTAAGTTTTGAGAGTTCTTTGTATGTTTTGAATACAAATCCTTTGTCAGATATAGGATTCATAAATATTTTTCCAGTTTGTGGTTTGTCTTTTCATTCTCTTAAAAGTATCTTTCACAGAACTTTAAAATTTAATCTTCAAACATTAAAACAAATATCACTGTTTTTCTTTCATGGATTGTACTTTTGATATTGTGTCTAAAAACTTATGTTCAAATTCAGAGTTACCTAGATTATTTCTTATGTTTTCCTTGAGGAGATTTCTAGGTTTGCAAGTTTTATAGATTAACATTTATGTTTATAATACAATTTGAGTTAATTTTTGTGAGTGTTATAAGGCCTATATGTAGACTTACATTTCGCCTATAGATGTCTAAATGCCCCAGCTTCAGTTTGTAAAAAGCTACTTTTCTGCATTGAATTGTCTTTGCTGCCTTAACTGTAATTGTGGGAGTCTATGAGGGAAGATTCAAAACCTGGAATTTATTTATTTAAAAAGTTGTGTATTTATTCATGCATGTTTAAACTTCAGTCACCTTCAAAGTATTCTCCATTTGATGCAGAACACCTATCCAGACACTTTGTCACTGCTCAAAACAGTTTTTCAGTTTGTCAATTTGGATGCCTTTCAGTGCTTCTGGCGTTTTTTGATTTACCTCTTTCTCATGGGCGAAGGGTTTCCCATTGAGGACCTTTTCCTTGTAGGGAAACAAAATAACGTCCCTTGGAATAAGTTGGGTGAATCGGGAGGATAGGGCATGGGGTCATGCCTTTTTGGTCAAAAACTGCTGAACACTCAGAGTAGTGTGGGCAAGTGTGCTCATAAATCACCCATCATGAAATGAGCAAATGCATTGAAAGAATCTCCAAAAAATTCACTGAAGCCAAACACAGCCTCTAATAATAATACTAGTCGGCACACTGATACTGATGGGTTCCAGGAACACTTAACTATCAGGGAAAGTCTGTACTACAAAGAACTTGCCTTCCAAAAGATAATTCTGGTTTTTTGTTTGTTTGTTGTTTGCAGGTCCCTCCTTATGTACCTGGGCTCAATATTTTCTTCCATTTATCTAGATTTTTCTTTCTCCAGTACTGACATCTACTTTATTGCTAGCTGTATAGTCAAGTGGAAGTAGAGTATGTCAGTCCACCAACTTTGTTCTTCTTCAATGCGGTGTTGGCTATGATAGATCTCTTGCCTTTTCATATAAACTTTAGCTCAATTTGTCAATATCAACAAATAGTTCTTGGGATGCTATAGGGCTTGCACTGAATCTATAGATCAGATTTGGGAAGAACTGACATTTTAACCATGTTTATTCTTCTAATTCATAAATATTGACTGCCCCTCCAGTTATTTAGATCGTATTTGATTTAATCAAGGTCTCACACAGCATCTCTATCGTGCTTTGTTATATTTTTCACTGGGCATTTCATTTTTGAGGGGGATGCTAATGGTATTGGTATTGTTTTTAAAAGTTAAATTTTATAGCTTGTATATAGGAAGGCAATTGACTTTGCATGTCAACCTTGCATCCTGAAATCTTATTATAATCTCTTACCAGTTTCAGAAGAATTTTTTTGTCAATCATTTGAGATTTTCTATAGACAATCACATCCTCTGTAAACAAGGACAGTTTTATCTTCTCAATCTACACACTAGAATTTTTGTCTATATGTCCTTCTTCTCTCATATTGCACTAGCTAGGACTTCCAGCAAGATGTTAAATAGGAGAGAAGAGAGGGACATTCTTGTAGGAGAAAATCCTCTAGTTACTCACCATAAAATATTAAGCTAGCTGTACTTATCTTTATATGTTCTGTGTCAATTTGAAGAAGTTCTCCTCTTTTCCTGACTGGCACAGAGTGTTTATTATAAACAGGCATTTGACTTTGCCAAGTGTTTTTTTCTGCATCTATTGATTATAATTTTATATATTTTTCTTTTTTAGCTTGTTGCTATGATAGGGATTAATTATTTTCAAATATTGAACCAGCCTTGCATACCTGGAATAAATCTTATTTGGTCATGATATGTAATTCTTTTTATGCATTGTTAGATTTAATTTGCTGATGTGTTAACAAATTTTGTATCTATGTCCATTTTCCTTTCTTGTAATATTTTTATCTGGTTTTTGCCATTAGGGCAATGCTGGCAACACTGAATAAAGTAAGAAAGTATTCCTTCTACTTCTGTTTCTTAAAATAGATGGTGGAAAATAGCTATTATTTACTTCTTAAATATTTGGTGGAATTGACTAATGAAGATTGGGTCTGGTGCTTTCACTTTTGGAAGGTTATTATTAATTCAGTTTCTTTATTCACTATCAACCTATTCAGATTATCTGTTTCTCCTTGTTGTTGTAGCAGATGTGATGTGGGGAGCGGACGAGTGCTGTCACTGTAGCAGGCCTTGAGTAAAGGCCCCAAGCCAAGGCAAGGTCTTGCTTAATAGCCCCAAGTTCGCAGGCAAGGTCTCGCTTGGTAACTCTGCATTCTAGCAAAGGCGAGAGATTGCAGCCTGCTACGTGAAATGGTGTCTCAGATGCCCACATATCCAGGTGCACATAGTATAAATAAAGCCTTAGTCACAACAAGATAACTGCGAAACAACTCACCTTTAGGTAGCAACAAAATTCCGTTAGGGCTCCCTTACAAACCTTGAATACCTTCCAACTTTCTTTGTGCTTAATTATAAAATAAACATGCTGAGCTAATTCAGGAACACTTCTCCTCCATCAGAGGAAAGTGTCCCACCTGGCCCCAGCTTTTCTTTATGTCTTTGTGTCTGTGTCTTTCTTAATCTCTCGCGGCTCTCTCTCGGGACTCTCAAGGCAGCTGTGCGGGCCGCGGCTCCTTGTAAGGGTTTCATATTTTTAATCTTTCAAGGAATTGCCTCATCTTATTTAAGTTATAAAGCTTGTTGTCAGTGTTGTTTATATCATTCCTTGATTACCCATGGGATGACCCTTCTTTTATTACTTTATTGGTAGTTTTTGTCTTTCTCTTTTTTTTTGTCTTGTTTAAAGTACTTACTAGTTTGTTAATTACATCAATCACTTTAAATAACCAACTTTATTTTTTTCTCGTTTCACAGATTTTTAAATACATTAATTTCTGCTCATTTTAAAAAATTTATTTGACTCTCCTTGTTTTATGTTTAAATTACTCTATGTTGTTTTCTAATATGGAAGCTTAGATTATTGACTTAAGATCTTTTTTCTAATATATGCATTTAATGGTATAGATTTTCCTCTACATATTGCTTACTCACTCCATAATTTCTGATAAGTTGTGTCAACCAAAAAATGGCAGAGGCAGCTCTCAACTGATTAGAGGTTTAGCCAAGGTTGAAGACACACCTGGGAAAAACACAAATCTCAGAAGCATCTGTGAGCTATGCTTTTTCCAAAGGGGGTTTTGTAAACTTTGATATTTAAAGGGGAAACTTCAAGCAGGAGGGAAAATTGAAAAAGGAGGGCAGGTAGGCAGTAGACAGATGGCTATATTCTTGTGAGCTTCAGCAGCAAATCTACATTTTACATAAGATAAAGATGTGAAAACGGGGTGTAGGGAAACTGATGCTATGATACAGAGGGTCATGAAATTACAGCTATTTGTTTGGAAACAAAAGGAAGATGATATTGTTTCAGTTCCCAAAGTTAGCTTTCCCTTTGGCATAGTGATTTTGGGTCCCAGAGATTCTAATTTTCTTTCACAGTTGTATTTTCATTTATTTCAAATAGTTTTTAAGTTCTTTTGAGATTTCTTTCAACCAAGTGTTATTTAGAAATGTGTTTAATCTCCAAGTATTTGGGGATATTCCAGCTATCTTTCTGCCATTGGTTTCCAGTTTAATTCTACTGTTCTCTGAGAGATAATTTGAATAATTTATATACTTTAGTTTGTTATGATTTTTTTATGAACTAGAATGTGGTCTATCTTGTTAAATGTCTGATGTGATGTTTCAAAGAATGTGTATTCTGCTCTTGTTGGATAATCTACAAATGTTAATTAGATCAAATTGATTGATATTACCATTCAGGTAAACTGTATTGATACTGATTTTCTGCCCCCTTAATCTTGCAATTACTGATAGGTGTGATGAAATCTCTATAACAGCGGATTTATACTTATAAGTTAAGGGTTTTTTTATGACATCTTGAGGAATTGATCACTATCAATATGCAATTGCCCCTTTATAACTAATAGTTTTTCTTGTTTGAAGTCTGCCTTGTCTGAAATTAATATAACTCTTCCAGCTTTTTAAAAATTAGTGTTAACGTGGTATATCTCTTAGCTTATTCAATTCTTCATATTTAAAGTAGACCTTTTTTTGGTTTTTGTTTGTTTGTTTTTTGTGTTGGAGTCTCACTCTGTTGCCCAGACTGGAGGGCAGTGGCACACTCCCGGCCACCGCAGCCTCGACCTACTGGCTACCACAATCCTTCCGTCCCAGCCTTCCAAGTAGCCAGAACTACAGGCACACACTACCATGCCTGGCTAATTTTTTATTTATTGTAGAGACGAGGTCTCACCAATTTGCCCAGGTGGGTTTCGAACCTGCGGGCTCAGGCAATCCACTCGCCTCAGCCTCCCAAAGTGCTGGGATTACAGGCTGGCCAAAAGTAAATCTTTATAGACAATATACAGTTGAGTTTTGATCCCCTAATTCTGACAATCTCTGTCTTTTGACTGGTATATTAAATAATTCCTTTATAAAATAAACATGCTGAGTTGAATTAATACCTTGCTATGGTTTTAATACATCTCCCAAAGTTTGTATGTTGGAAACTTGATCCCCAGTGTATCAATATTGGTAAATGTCTCTGAATAAGATGTATTTGGGTCATGTGAGTAACTCCCTCATGAATGGGTTAATTCCACGATTATGGTAGTGAATTTTTTTTAGTAGCAGTGGTTAGTTCCTTATACAAAGCATGAGACTAGCTCCCTTTTGCCCTCTGTTTGCCTTCCAGTGTGGGATGATGCAGAAAGAAGTTTCTCACAAGATGCCAGCCCTTCAATCTTCAACTTCCCAGCCTCCAGAATCATGAGGCAATAAATTTCATTTCTTTATAAATTATTTAGTCTGTGGTATTCTGCAATAGCAGCACAAAATGAACTAAGATATATCTGTTTGTACCTGTTTTCTATCTGTTGCTTTTTTTCTTTCCCTTTTTCGTTTTTTCTACTTTTGAATGTTAATTTTATGTGATTGCAATCTTTCTCCTCTCTTAGCTATTCAATTCTACTTCTTTTTACATTTTTTAGTTGGTGGCTTAAGATTTGTAATATACAATTACAACTAATCTAGATCTACTTTTTTTAATCAATATATTTTATTATGATGTTGTAGGGTACAGCTAAGGCTTAGGTATACAAACACATTTCATTCAGGCACCCTGTTGATAAGAGGTGTTTCCCCATCCTCAGACAAATATTTGCTACCATTGATCCCATGTCCCCCCCCCATTTTCCCACTACTGTCTGTCATTTTCTTATAGTATTACATTGGATGTTCAAGGTTCATTATACGAATGAGAACATGTGATACTCAGATCTTTGTTTCTGTGAGAGGTCACTCAGTATTATAGACTCTAGTTCCATCCAGATTGCTGCGAAATTCATGATTTTGTCTTTTTTATGACTGCATAGTATTCCATCATGTATATGTACCACTTTTTTTTAATCCAGTCCTCTTTTGATGGGCAGCATGGTTTCTTCCATGTTCTTGCTATTGTGAACAATGCTGCAATAAGCATACGTGTGCAAATATCTTTTTTATAGAGTGATTTGAGTTCTTCAGGATATATTTCCAGTAAGGGGATTGGGGGGTTATATGGGAGATTGATATTTATAGCTTTTAGGAATTGCCACACTTCTTTCCACAGAGGTTGTACTAGTTTACAGTCCCACCAACAGTGTAGAAGTGTTCCCTTTTCACCACACCCTCTCCAGCAGCTGTTATTTTTTGAGTTGTTGATCATTGTCATTCTGGTTGGAGTTAGGTGGTATCTCAGTGTGGTTTTGGTTTGCATCTCCCTGATGATTAGTGAGGTTAAACATTTCTTCATGTGTCTGTTGGCTGCTCGGATGTCTTCCTGTGAAGTGTCTGTTCGTATCTTTTGCCCATTTTATAATAGGGTTGTTTGTTTTTTTCTTTTCAGCATGTTTGAGTTCCTTGTAGATCAAAGATGTTAAGCCTTTGTCTGACCTGGTGTTGGCAAATAGTTTTTCCCAGTCTGTAGGCTGTCTCCCTGCTCTCTTGATGGTTTCTTTGACCTTGCAGAAACTTGTCAGTTTAATAAGGTCCCACTTGTCTATCTTCTCTCTTATGACCTGTGGGTTTCAGGTTTTATTCAGGAATTGGTGGCCAGTTCTGATTTCCATGAGGGTATGTACTTCATTTTCTAAGGTTCTTATGGTTTGAGGTTTTAGATTTAGGTCTTTGATCCATTTGGAGTTAACCTTTGTGCATGGGGATAGATAGGGGTCCTGTTTCAATCTTCTGCATGTGGTCAGCCAGTTTTCCCAGCACCATTTACTGAATAGGTTCTCCTCTCCCCAGTGGTAGGTGGTAGAGGCTTTGTTGAAGATGAGTTGGTTGAGAAATTGAGGTTTTGCTTCTGGAATCTCAATTCTATTCCATTGATCTATATGCCTATTCCTACACCAATACCAAGCTGTTTTGATGATTGTAGCTTTATAGTAAAGTTTGAAGTCTGGTAATGTGATACCACCTGCTTTGTTTTTTTTTTGCTGAGGATTGTTCTGGCTATTCTTGGTCATTTGTGTTTCCATGTGAATTTCTGTGTTGTCTTTTCTAGGTCTGAGAAGAATGTTGCTGGTAATTTGATGGGTATTGCATTGAATTCGTAGATTGCCTTAGGTAAGATGGACATCTTCACAATGTTGATTCTTCCGATCCATGAGCATGGGATATTTTTCCATTTCTTTGTGTCATCTTTGATTTCTTTGAGCAGTGTTTTGTAGTTTTCATTGTAAAGGTCTTTCACGTCTCTGGTTAGGAAGATGCCAAGGTATTTCATTTTTTTTGTGGCTATTATGAATGGAATTGTGTTTTTTATTTGGGTTTCTGTTTGTTTATTATTGGTGAAAAGAAATGCAATTGTCTTTTGCACATTTATTTTGTATCCTGAGACTTTGCCAAAGTCTATTATCAGTGTAAGGAGGTTTTTGACAGATTCTCTTGGGTTTTCTTTTTTTTTTTTTTTTTTGAGTTGAAGTCTCACTTGGTCACCCAGACTAGAGTGCAGTGGCCACTCCCAGCCACCGCAATCTCAGCCTGCTTGGGTCCGGAGATACTTCCGCCTCAGCCTTCTGAGTAGTTGGAATTACAGGCATGCGCTACCACGCCTGGCTGATTTTTTGATTTATTGTAGAGATGAGGTCTCGCTGCCCAAGCGGGCCTCAAACCCACGGGCTCAGGCAATCCACTCACCTCAGCCTCCCAAAGACACAGGATTACAGGCTAAGCCACCGAACCCGGCTCTCTTGGGTTTTCAAGGTACACAATCATATCATCTGCAAAGAGAGATAACTTGACTTCCTCTTTTCCTATTTGGATACCCCTGATTGCCTCCTCTTCTCTGATTGCTCGAGACAGGATTTCCAATATTATGTTAAACACGAGGGGTGAGAGTGGGCATCCTTGTCTTGTTCCAGTTTTCAGGGGAAATGGCTCCAATTTTTGTCCATTTAGGACTATGCTGGCTGTGAGTTTCTCGTAGATGGCTTTTACTATTTTGAGGTATGTTCCATGTATGCCTAGATGTTCGAGGATTTTTATCAAGAAGCAGTGCTGGATTTTATCAAAAGCTTTTTCTGCATCTACTGATATAATCATGTGGCTTTTGTTTTGACATCTGTTGAGGTATTTAATTACATTTATAGTTTTATGAATGTTGAACCAGCCTTGCATCCCAAGAATGAAGACTACTTGGTCATCATGGATGATTTTTGAGATGTATTGTTGAATCCAGTTTGCTAGGATCTTGCTGAGATTTTTAGCATCTATGTTCATCAAGGATATTGGCCTGTAGTTCTCTTTCTTTGGTGGATCTTTACCTGGCTTGGGTATCAATGTGATGTTGACTTCATAAAATGATTTGGGGAGAGTTCCATCTTTTTCAATCACCTGGAATACCTTCAGTAGGATTGGTATCGACTTCTCCTTAAATGTCTTATAGAATTCTGCTGGAAAGTGATCTGGACCAGGGCTTTTTTTTTGTAGGTAGTTTTCTTATTATGTAGTCGATTTCCTTGATTGTTATTGGTCTACTTAGGGTCTCAATTTCTTCTTGTTCTAATCTAGGTAGGTTGTGTGATGTCAGAAAGTCCTCCATTTCCTTAAGGTTTTCAAGTTTGTTTCCATACAAGTGTAAGTAGTAGTCTCTAATGATCTTTTGTATTTCTTCAGGGTCAGATGTGACTTCATCTTTTGTATTTCTGATTGTGCTTATTTGGTTTTTTTTCCCCGTTTTTTCTTGGTCAGTCTGTCTAGGGGATCATCAATCTTGTTTATCCTTTCAAAGGACCAGCTTTTTGTTTCATTGATTTTTTGCATTTTTGTCTTCTATGTCTGGATTTGGGCTTTTATTTTGGTGATCTGGATTCTTCTGCTGAAATTAGGGTTTTTGTGGTCTTGCTTTTCCAGCTTCCTCAGGTGGCTTGTTAGGCTGTTAATTTGTGTTCCTTCCATTTTCTTCATGTGTGTTTGTAGGGATATAAATCCGCCTCTTACTACAGCTTTTAAGGCGTCCCTGAGATTTTGGTAAGATGTTTCTTCATTTTCATTTGTTTCCAGGTATCTTTTGATCTCTGTTTTGATTTCATCATTGATCCAGGAGTTGTTTAGCATCATGCTGTTTAGTGTCCATGTCTTTGTGGGTTTTGGGGGGACCCTGTTGGTGTCAATGTTTATTTTTATTGCACTGTGGTCCGAGAAGGTGCATGGTAGAATTTCAATCCTTTTAAATTTGCTTATGCTTGATTTATGGCCAATTATGTGGTCGATCTTAGAATACGTTCTATGCAGTGATGAGTAGAATGTGTATTCTGTGGTCTTTGGATGGAGTGTTCTGCAGGTATCAATTAGGTCCATTTGGTCCAGAGTCACTTTGAGGTTCCGGATCTCCTTGCTGATTTTTTGTCCTGATGATCTATCTAGGGTTGTGAGTGGGGTATTAAAGTCCCCAGTTATGATGGTGTTAGAGTCAATATCTTTCTTTAGTTTTCCTAAAAGTTGCTTTATGAAAGTTGGCGCATCTATGTTGGTTGCATATATGTTTAGGATAGATATTTCTTGTTGATTGAGTGAACCTTTTATCATTATGTAATGGCCCTCTGTATCTTTTTAAATTTTTGATAGCTTAAATGGTATTTTGTCTGAAATTAGGGTTGCGACTCCTCCTTTCTTTTGTGTTCCATTTGCCTGGAAATTTGTTTCCCATCCTCTTACTTTGAGTCTGTGCATGTCCTTTCTAGTGAGATGGGTCTCTTGAAGGCAGTATATTGTTGCCTGGTGATATTTTATCCATTTTGCCATTCTATGTCTTTTAAGTTGTGCATTTGGTCCATTCACATTCAGGCTAATTATTGAAATGTGAGAGTTCGTCCCTATCATAGAGTTCTTATAGAGTTGTTGTTCTTCCACTTGGGTTTTTTTTTGTGTGTCTTTCTTTTGGTTTGGGGGCTTGTTCATGTATATTTTATTCCTATCCCTGTACTCTTGTGAAGAATGTTGTTCTTTTTCCTTTTCTTCTGTGTTTAGTACTTTCTTAAGTGTTTCATGTAGAGGTGGTTTGGTGGCAGCATAAGTTCTTAGGGATTGGAGATCTGGGAAACTTTTTAATTCTCCCTTGCTGATGAAGCTTAGCTTGGCTGGGTAAGTTATTCTTGGTTGAAATTGTTTATCTTTTAGGACTTTGAAGATAGGGCTCCAAGCCTCCTAGCCTTCAGGGTTTCTGTAGATAAATCTGCTGCTATTCTGATTGGTCTTCCATGGTAGGTGATCTGTCCTTTTTCTTTTGTTGCCTTTAGGATTTTTTCTTTTATGTCTACTTTGTTTAGGCGAATTATGATGTGTCTAGGAGTTGGTCTTCTCATTTGTTGCCTTGCAAGGGTTTTCTGAATCTCTTGTGTTTGAATTTTTGCATCACTGATTAGATAAGGGAAGTTTTCTTGAATGATCTCATGGAAAGTTTGTTCCAGTGTGGTCTCTGTCTCTCTTTCTGCCTCAGGAATTCCAATTACTCTCAGGTTTGGTCTCTTGAAGTAATAGCTCATCTCTTGAAGGTTTTGTTCTGTCTTTTTGAGCTTATTTTCTGTGTTTTTAAGGTTTGGGTTAGTTCTATATTTTGGTCCTCAAGCTCAGAGATTCTTTCTTCTGCTTGGGTAATTCTGCTTTCCATGCTTATCAGGTTGTTATTTATTTCATTCACAGTATTCTTTATTACTGTTATCTCAGATATCAGCTCCTTCCTAGTTTCTTCTTGTGTCTCCTCAATTCTTTTTAATCTCTCCATTAATGTCTTGATATCTAGGTTTGTAGTTTGAGACCCCTCATTCTGGGGGCTCTTCATTGTTTGCATTCCAAAGTCAGTTTTCTCAGTGTCTGCCCTCCCAGGGGTCTGGGAGAGACCCATACTCTTGTTTTTTCTTCATTTGTGTAAATTTTTCTCTCTCTCCCCCTTTCCTGCCCCTTCTTTAATTCTGTTTTTGAGGGAAGTTGGGATTGCTTTTATTTCTCTTCTGCAATATCCTGTTCTTCCTTATGAGGGTCTTCTGGCTTTGTTCACTTTTGAGGTTGGAGTGTAGCCTGCAATCTGTACTTTTTGCAGTTTTGAGGTTTAATTGAGAGGGAAGCTGTGGTTCAGAATGTATATGCTGATTCTAGCATCCACAAACAGGTGTATGAGCACACTGGAACCTATTTCCCTCTGCCTTACAATCTGTCCATTCACCAATATGTAGTCTTGGTTCCTAGACTAAAATGGGGATATAAAAGAGGAAAATTATGGAGGAAGGGGGGGTCAATAGCAAGTTAGAGAGAGAGAAGAGCGAGACAGACATACATACCAACCATCAGGTGAGAAAGAGACACAAGGCCTGAAAGAAGTGAAAAAAACACGTAAGAAAGATTTCCTAAAGAATACTGATAGCTACACAGAGACAGACCAATATAATCATGAAGCGGTGTAAGTCAGAAGGCAAACAACAAACGTAATCAAAATAAACAGTCAAAATGATAAAATAATAAGTCAAAATAAGAGATCAGACTCAAATCACTTCAGCTCTGATCTCTGGCCTCTCCCCTTTGTTTTTCATTGCAGGCAGCTAGGTTTACTCACAGCTTGGGTTTGGCTGCCTGGGAGTTGCTTTTATCTGATTCAGCTTAGGGGTGGGGCTTTGTCTCCTGTTTAGTGAAGTTACCTTAGGAAGCAAGTGGAGTTTGTTGATAGGTGGGCAGGGCAATGGAAATCTCTGTCTGGAGAAAAGCAGAGGCAGATTTTCTTTCGTAGATCCCTTTATCTCTGCTTGTCTGGGTTCCCAAGCTTGGGGTCACGCACTGCGTGCCTCAGCCAGGGTGGGCCCAGAACTCCAGAGCTCCAAAGCTCCAATGGGCAGGTGGTGAGTGGCGAGAGTGGCCCTGGGCCCCCCACAGTGTACTTCAGCCAGGAATGGGACCCGTGTCTCTGAGGGACAGGTGCCCAGAGCCTCCCTGAGTGACTGGGGGCTTGGTGCTGGGTGCCGGGCAAGAGACAATGTAGCCAGGGAGCTAGCTGAGACCCAAGACTCCCACACCTGCGGTGGAACAGGGGGCCACAATATCCGGCCCTACGTGGGACTGAAGGCCCCCAGGCCTTGGACCAGCATGGCTGGTGGTGGGCTGGGGAATGGGGGAAGAAAAATAAGAGTCTTTTTGTGAACTCACGTTCGGAGAATCTCACAAGTTCACCTATGCCATCGCTATCTTGTCAGATCCCTGTAGATCTACTTTTTAATAACACTATTACACTTATGTATAATGCAAGTACTTTATAACCACTTGCTTTACTCTATACCAGGTACTTAATGAGTTAAACTGAGTTCCCTACCAAAATTGAACTCCTAGACATCTTTTCTCTCTTTTATAAATATTTTTATTTATCTTTCTCTTTGCAAGCCCATTTGGGAAGTCTCTATTGACATGTCTTCAAACTCATTGATTTTTTTCCTCCCCATTGGTCATGCTCTGTCTACTGATGGACTCATCAAAAACATTCTTCATTTTTGTTGCACTATTTTAACTATTCCTAGCATTCCCTTTTGATTCTTTCTTAAAGTTACCATCTCCTATTTGCATTATATAGCTGTTCTTGTTTGTTGTCTTTTTTCCCCTGAAGATTTTAACATATTGATAGTTATTTAAAATACCTTTCTGATGACTGCAAAATCTGTATAATATCTGAGTCTCATTCTGATGTTTGCTTTGCCTCTTTTGACAGTGTTTTTTCTTGCTTTTCGAAATGATGTGTAGTTTTCTATTACTAGCTAGATATTGTGTATCAGGCAATTGGAATTTAGGCAAAAGTCCTCTAGTGTGAAACTTTATGTTAATCTGGCTATAATTTAGATTTTGTTTAATGTTTTCTATAGCTCTAGGACTCAAATCTTTAATATCCTTCTAATGCCCCAGAGTTCTTATTTTTGTCTCCTTTTTATATTTTTATTTTTCTACTCCTTAAATAGAATCTATACTTTACAGCTCTTTCAGCTTTGAGGTACTGTTATTATTATATTGGTATTATATTGGAACCCTGTTGATGTGATGGTAGATGTAAAAAAGGAGAATCATTTTCTAATCTTATGATTAAATCTTAGTCTTTTTGTATACCTGTGTGTCTGGGCTCTGACAATGACTTCTTAGTCATTTACATGATACAGGAAGACTGAAAAGAGCTTAAACTGCCTTCAAACCAGGTATAATAAGGCTTGGGAAAGTCTTTTCCCATGAATGGTAGACCTTTTTTAGTGAGGAGTCTCTGGATGTATTTTTAACTGATTACATTGTCCTCCATCCTCCTGCTAGAGTCACTAGGGGATTTTTTATTTGTTTGATTGGCTCTTTACCAAGACAAACTTGGGGAGTTACTAGAGGTAAAATCTATGAAAGTGCTGGACACTCATATTCTACAAAACCCTCCAGGTAGTTACCACTCTCATACTTGTCCACATTTGACAGTAATCCATAAAAAATTATCATTTCAGTGTTTCTATCAGTTTATGACTATAGTAGCTTCTCCTCCAGATCTTGGCTCAGATAAAGCATGGTTGAGTCTCTGAATCATCTACAGGAATTATTTCAATTTTCCTGTCTCTCTAGATTTCAGTATGGTGGTTTGCCTGCTACCTCACTTCACAGATGGGCTTGATTTTTAGATTGTTCAGCTTTTTTCTTGTTGTAAGGACAAGTGACAAATTCCAGGTTCTTGGAAATCTCAATTCTACATTTCAAAAAGAGGACTTATTTTTGCATCAAAACTAGGGACCTATCACATAATTCAACCAGAAACTGACACACTGTATTTAAATAATAGACATCAATCCTTACAAAGAATCATCTAATTCAGTTCACATCTATCGCAAAGATGGTAGCATTCTAAGAGGTTTCAAGCAAAAGTCTGTAGCATTCTAAGAGGTCCTGAGCAAGCTTCTCTCATAACATTAAGATAGGAGTCTTCTGGAAGCTCTGCTCAAATTTTTATCCTGTTGTCTCGACTTTTACTTTATTGACAATCTCAACAAAAACATGGAACCATATGGTAAACCCATTTCTCTTAGCTGTTCTCTTGTTCTGTATCTTGTTCTGTATTTGCCCAACAAATTCTTTCTACATGGTGACAAAGACTCTCTCCTGACCAAACTTCTATCTTTTGAGCCCTCTTTCAACTAGGCCTCATGTTTAGGCCTGCCTAAGTCAATCTCAGAAAAGAATTCTGTAAGGAAATCCCCCACTTTTGATATCTGATTACCTTTGACATCTGGTCAAGTTCTTCATCCCCTGCCTTTGGTGTGTAAGTTCTTGGCCAGACTTTAAAAAGAAGCCTATTAGGTCAGATTAGCAACACTTCCCCTACATGTCTTCTCCCAGTATTTTTCATTCCCTTAACCCCCTCAATCTGCTCATTAGCTGTAAAACTCTACTTGTCTTTGTTCACAGTATTTGGAATTTAGCTCAATATCTTTCTCCTACTGCAATAGTCTTGACTCCTATAGCAAAAATCTTGAATAAAGTCTTCTTTAACATTTTTAATGAATCAGAATAATCTTTGTTTAATACTAGTAGTTTTTCAATAACTTCAGATAGAGCTCTAAAAAAATATTCTGTGCATTTTTAAAATTACTGAATTTGGGAGGGTGGGCCCAAAACAACCTAAGTAATAATTTCTCAAGAGTCATAGTTTTTGAGGGTATAAGAACATATAGGGGTGCCAAAAATTATGTATACACTTTTTAAGAGATGTTAGCTATGTATTACTTTTTGAAGTTGAATTAAATTATGGTAGCAATGTGTAATATGATGTTTGCTCAACTGTACTTCCACCATTTTCTTTGTCCTGCCTGCTGCATGGTGATGCTAGCATTTATTGATTAATGACATCTTTTGAGCGAATATCATATGTAAAATGTGTAAGTATGTTACATAAGGTATCTCCTTTTTGTAACAACCATAAAAGAGTATCATACCTAATTTATAAGTGAAGAAATGAGAGATTAAAATGTATATGTAATCTTTCCATGGTTGTGCAAGTGATAAGAAGCTGAATTCAGATTTGTCTGATTGCAAAAATAATATTTCTTAGTATTACTTTCCACAGACTATCTAAGCATCTTGATTTTATAAAATTACAGATATAAATTAGTACATTGGATTCATTTTAGAATTATCTTACTCTTCTTAGAATTGTTTGGTTGTGGTAACATCTGCACACTTTTTTCTTTATAGACAATTTTGTCTATAAATTTTTATATAGATAGTATGTGCCAAGCACAGATTGAAACACCTTAAAATATTAATTTTCAATCCTTGTAATCCTTTGAGGTAGATACTATTTGCTTTGTAACTCTACCTGTAAAGAACAGAGATTAAAATAAGTAAATAATATTCCAAAGATCACAGTTCTCTGTGGAGTCAGTTTTGAACTCAAGGCATTTTATCTTGAAGTTTATCCATTTAACCTCAATATTATGTTATCTTCTTTGATAAGTAGTCTGTTGAAGTTTTATTTTGACAGATAAATTATATGCTAATATTTCCCTACTTATAAATTCAACCATTCATTGTAATCTCTTTCCTCGATGACTATTAGTGTATAACAAATTCTAAGTTATTGTAATCATGGCTGATCTATTTATCCATAAAATAATTACTAAAGTTTATTTCATTGAATTTTATACTTGGTGCTCAAGATCAGCTAAGAAGGTCTATTTCTGTACCCATCAAGCTCCCCCCACAACCCCTACCACTTCAGCCTTAATCATCTTGTCCTCTTCTCATGAATGACATCACTAATACATGTTAATTCCCTTGATAGCTGTCACCATATCCTGGAAAATTCCAACATTCCTTCAGTACAGTACTTAAAATATGCAGTACTTCACATTTATATTATACTGCTGACAATTCTACCCCAAACTGGGATAACCTCCTCTTTAATAAGGGACATGTATATTGTCATAGTGGGAAACTTGTATCCATAGGCTTAAAAATTCATAAAATGGAATACAACACTTTGACAATTAAAAAGTGTAATTGATAATTATAATATATTTAACAATTTTCAGGCACTTCTAGAAATATTTTATTCATGTATAGGTATAGAAGTTTCTAAATGTACATTTAAAAGTTTATATTTTTAGAATACAAATTTTACAATACAAACTGTAGCAGGTAGAGAAATTGCCTTTGTGGAAATTAGTTATTTGTTTTCTCTTCATCATTGGCATCTTGTACACGTTTCTTGAAATGTTATCTAAACACTGAGAAGAATTTAACTAAAGATTCTCAGAGAAGAATTCATTCTTGAAGAATATTGATAATGGCATATGAAAATGTTTACTTCTAAATGAATTGTCCTCTGCACAATGTAGATTAGCACAAGCTGGACATACAGGCATATTATAAAGTCAAGCAGTCACCATTAATGGTTGAGATCTGCCTACATTAATTACTAAGCACTGGAAACCTTATTAAAGGAAAATGTGTCATGGCCTCTATTTTTCAAATGTTTCAGTTCTTGAGAACATAGCCAGATGTACATGAATCAAATAATTTCAAGACATAACAAGAAGAAGAAGTAACCATATATATGTGTGTGTGTGTGTGTATATATATATATGTATATATATATATACATATATATATATATACGTGTGTACATGTATACACATACAATAGAGACTACTGAGCTGCTATTAATACAATTCCAGTTCCTATATAACTTAAATAAAATACTTAAGTATTTTTTAAAATATTCTAATATGATCATTGGAGACAAATTTTTTAATTAATAAAGAAGATAAAGAATCTATTTTTTCATTGTAAATTTATTTCATATAGATGTATTTTTACATGTTGAAGAAGAAAAAGAGTAAAATTGTTTACTCTAAATTAAGGTATGATAATGTTACCAATACATTGCAGATAAACCTCTATTCATGAAAACTAGTCTCATAGTCACAAAACTAGTTCTTATTACCATGTCTTCAGCATAAAGGAAAGATTATTTGGGATACAGTTAGGAAATAAGGATGAAAATTAACATTTATTGAACTAGATGCCTACATTTGAGCTTGTAGACTGTCATATATACGATTGAAATATTATTTTCACATCATGAACCTCTTCAAAGCAAGAACTGAACTTTTAAAAATGTATATGCCTAGTGCTCTTAAAGAGTATTATTTCTTAGTAAAATCAGCTAAATCAGTAAGTATGTGAATGAGTCAATAATATGAAATGAACATGCATAAAAAATAACCTTTAAAAGGAAGGTTTTGGAAAACAAGGACCCAAGTCATTTTTAACAATAGTAAAGTTTCATTATTTCTCATTTTGATTTTCTCAAGACAGATAAAACCTGCTATCATATTTTTTCCATTTGTACCATTCATTTTATTAGTATTTGATCTTATGTATATTCGTATCATTTATAATTTATTTCTCTGTATTTTCTACTGCATTCTTTAAACAACTATTTCTTCATTTTAAAACATTAAATGCTAAACTCTGATTTTTTAAAATGTAGTTTATTTTGGGATATTTTTATTTCTCAAAAAAAAACATGAGTTTTTTGTGGAGTTAATATTTAATAATTATTTCTTTTACAGTTTTCCATTTTTATTCCAGCATGCTTTGTATCAGTGTTCAAATTTACCTGAAAATACTGAAACCTTAAATTATCATATGCATCATTGCATTTCAGTGGAATCAGTTTGCTCCACTTGCTGATTTTCCCTCCAATAGGTAGTAAGTTTCTTTTAACTGCTCATACTTACAAATGAAGATGTATCATGATGTTCTGCCTCAGTTTGTGCTGAGAACCCAAAACTAAAACGATGAAACAGGAACTAAGGACACTCACATCATTAAAGTAGGTGGTAAGCTATTGCCCAATTGGGACAGGTAATACAAGCAGTAGTGATGTTTCATGTCTAGTCATGGTGATTTTTAAAAATTATTACTGAAATTATAATTTATTTCCTGAAAGAAAAGAGGCCCTTAACTTAAATAGATCAGAAAAACTATAAGCTGTATCCAAAACTTCATTCTGGGCCAGAGGAATAACAGGTAAATTTTAAAGTAAAATTGAAAGGCCAATGGAAGCCGGGCTTGGTGGCTCAGCCTGTAATCCCGCGCTTTTGGGAGGCTGAGGTGAGTGGATTGCCTGAGCCCGCGGGTTCGAGACCCACCTGGGCAGCAAGACCTCATCTCTACAGTAAATCAAAAAATCAGCCAGGTGTGGTAGCGCATGCCTGTAATTCTGGCTATTTGGAAGGCTGAGGTGGAAGGATCTCCGGAGCAGGTCAAGGCTGTGGTGCCACTGCACTCCAGTCTGGGTGACAGAGTGAGACTGCAACTCAAAAAAAAAAAAAAAAAAATTACATTTAAAAAAAAAAAAGAAAGAAAGGCCAATGGAAAAAAAGCAGTTGATGTCATATTGTGTCATCATTAAAAAAAATACAGAAATTGATTAATATGTACAGACTCTTAAGGAAGTTATGACATTGTTCCTGTTTGTTTGTTTAAATCCTGTACTAGATAGCATCACCTCCCTCACTGATAATATAGACATCTTTAGAAATTTGTCCTTGACAAAGCTCCTTTGTTTTGTATTGTGCTCCAAAGTTAGGACAGGAGCTAAAGCCTGTAGCCTAGTATACTGTATGATAGATTTTTGGAATTCCCTGAGATTTATAAATTATACACCATTGTAATTAAATGTGAAACTGTCACTCTTCAGGTAGTCATACCGTTCATAAAGACCCTCCCAGCTCATTGCACTGGACTTCTTAATTTGGTTCTTGTGTGGTAGTTAATTTTATCTGTAATTGAAAGAATATCCATTGTGAATGATTTCTAGGAGCAAATGAACATGATGATGCTTTTCTCAACTGGTCAATGGGTGTTAAACTCTTTTCCTTTATTAATTTACAGTGATTTCTTCATGTCCTCTGAATTTCTAACTTGATTCCAGAAAAGGTCATGCATTCAAAAGGGGGCCTCACAGTTGGCTGTAATCAGTCATCTTGCTGTCAGTTTTAAGGAGAAAAAAAAAGTCTGGCAGATCAGGTGGACACAGAGGAAAATTAACCCAAGGTAACCTTAGATTCATGACACTGAAAAGCTAGTTAAGTGGGCTGTGGACTGTGCATTGTATTAAAACACCTCTGTGAATTGTAAAGAAAAATAAAAGCTCTCCCTGGAAATGCTAAAATACTGCCCAAAGCAAACTATTTTATATGTTCTCCTATGGGAAAATGACTATGATTAGGTTTACAAGGCACTTAATTCAGCACAAGGAATGTTTTTTGATGCTTTCTGAGTCTATTGTTAACAATGATGATTCTCCTTAAAAACTGAACGTCAATCATTTCAATATTTTAACACTATTTCACTGTGGGTTAAAGTTAAGTTTCCCAGTCCTGCAAATAATTATTTGACTCTTAATGTGATAGCTTCTTATACTGTTACCTTAAATTTGCATAGAATCTCTCTAAGGAGCACAAGTTATTTTTTCAGACCATTTCTCATTGATTTTTCTAAAAGCACTGCCAGGAGACAAGGCTAAGAGAAATTAGAAAAGATTTTTTCTGTTTCAAAACAGTCCTTTCCATGGGAAAAAAAAAAAATCTTTCATCCATGTACAGAGTCTGTGTGTACATGAAGATAGCTTCTATTGTTAAGCAGCCAGAGATTCCTCCACAGATATTCTTTAAGCTTACTTTTTATATTTGTAACAACAACTTAAAAGAAAATTTCCTTTCTGATGTATTTTTGAAGTAATAAGAAGTTGAAAGAAAGGACATTTGACACAGTCTTGAAGGGCTTAGTAAGGCTACTATAGAAGACAACAAACTGCACAAAAGAAGTTGATGATGTTTATTTTAAGTACAGGGTTGGGAAGTTCCTGGTGAGTTTTCAGTGTTGAAAACACAAGTGAAAGTTTGGTTTGTTTATTAAGGGACGTATGAAGCAACAAGGAGTCCTAAAACCATAAGACAGGCATTTTGATAGTTAGTGTGCAAAGGTAGTAGATGCTATTGGAGGCAATCTTCCTAACATAGTGAAAAAATGAAATGCCAGCAAGAGTGTTCTGTTTTTCCAATGTCAAGCGTCATTTATAAGGAAGAGATGGAAGACTGAACACACTCATGATACTCTGCCACATACCCCTCATCAGTTCTGTAACAAGGTAAGACATTTGAATCTGTCTTGGAAACAATTTCAGAGAGCCATCAAAGAGTTGGAGATTTTGTGGTTTAGCCACTGACTTCATTGCAAATATAAAAATATGGCCAGGCTGAGTCATACACCACCTTCTTCATGGAATAGCCAGTCTTCACCAGAAATACCGGGCTTGATTCTGGACCACGTGAACACCACTGAGTTAGGGGTTCAAGAGGCAAACATTGACAAAACAAGATAAATAAAAATAAGGTGAAGAAGACCAGCAGAAGAACTCTTTGAAATTCTTTTGGCAATATAAATAGGACTCTAAAGCAATGTTAACCAGAGACTGAAATAAGCAGAAAACAGGCAAGTTCAGGCAGCAGCCTCTTATAGAGAATTTTCACTGTTCTCTGCATGATCTGGAAGGTAAAGACAAAGGCCCCAGTCAACCTGAAGAAACAGATTTGAGGGACAAGACAGGGTAGTGTGGCAAGATGACAAACTGGTCAGTGATGAGGTGAGCAGCTCTGTCTGGTGTCATTTGTCTGGGAGAACTACTGGCAGTAGCTGCCGCACTAGATACTGGCAGCGACAGCTACCTGGGCAGTGAGAGAGGGAATGGGATTCTGGAGAAGGCATTTCAATAGGGCCGGTGATTCTTCACTGAAAAAGATTGTCAGCAAAATGTATTTTCAAGAAAAGCAAAGATCTTTCTTTCCACACTGGGACAGATGCCTGGCACCATGGGACTGGCACCCTACTCAGTAGCTTCACCCAAACCAGGGAGAACCCACGCAAAAAACAAATTTCCTCTATCAGGATTACCCATGGGCCAGTGCCCTCAAGGAAACACAAATTAAAACAATAACTCAAATGTCATGGATGTGGAAAGGACATAGAATTGAACATTAGAAGACCTTTCTGGAAAAAAAAAAATTCTAAGCTTTTCATATGTACAATTTTCTTTATCTTCAACATCCTATGAAATGAATCAAACGGGGTTTTTACCACCACTTTAGAGTTTATTAAACTGCTAAGGTCATTCAATCACCTGTTCAAAATCTGTTCACCTGATACATGAAGAAAAGGGTAGAATGTGCCCTTTTAAAATATAGACTTTTAATCTCATTTATTGAAAAGATCAGATCAAATGATGCCATATATTAAAATATTGACCCAATGCTTACCCATTTTTCCTAGGCTTCTTAAACGTCCCTGTAAACAGGTTCATTCCTATTCTTATGCCACTACTATTTGTAAATTATTGCTAAATTTTACATTAGTATTTATTTTTGGACCTCTATTTAATATGGTTGTGGTTGGAATAATCTTATCTTTATCCCTCTAACTGCAAACACTCTCCTTAACTAATTCCTTGGCATCCACTGTGGGCCATGCTATTGACTGGGTTACAAAAATGAGTAAGAGCAAGTCTTCCTCTTTAGGAATCCATTATGTAGTGGGGAAGAAAAAGATTAAAAGTATAGTGCAATAGTGACAAGTGTTAAATATATCTTGATACAATGTGTTTTGGAAAAGTAGAGAAGTAAATTGTGAATGTTTATACATTGAGCCCGTGTTCATTCCAGCCTTTTTTTTTTTTTTTTACAAAAATCATATTAAATTATATTTATTACTGTTAGAGAAGCTCCTATGAAAAGTAAAATGAAGCTCAGATGATAAATGAAACACAAACATGACAAGTAAGTAGCAGACCCAGGACACAAATCTCTCAGACTTCTGGCTTGAGATCCTCTATCCATTCCACCGTAATGACTCTTGAACCTAATGCTGAAAGAGGAATGCACTGGATTGAAGGGAATGGGAGTAGAGAGAATGTGTAATCAAAATTTCTGTAGAGTAGAGAAAGGAAGACAAATACATAGTCTCAATTTCTTCCTCTCTACAAAAGGGAACATTCTGTCTTAAGATGAGGGTACTTATAAAGATGTAATGATACAATGGGGAAGTACAGAAACCTCAGAAAGACCTCAGACCCTTGCTAGCGTGTAGGAGATGTAAGGCTGAGGTATTATGAAAATTATATCATTAAATACTGATATTAAACATCATCTTAATGCCCTGTGCCTGAAATGTCTTCTGTTTCCATATGATTCTTCCTTTGCAATTCACACTACTTTGTCTGTATTTCTTAGTAAATCCTTTTTCATAGTTAAGCTCAATTTCTTATCTCACTCTAATGGTGAGGTTAGCAAAAGCATTTTAATAATCTGTACTTGTCTAAATAACGAATACAATATTTAACAAATGGAAAAATGCTTGAACATGTTCTTTTTTTATATGTTTTTTTAAAATATTTTTTATACTTCTTAAGAGAACTTGGCATGTGATAAGGGGTAGACTGAGCCAGTCAGCAAGGAAAGTATGAGAAAAGAAGGCAGTGAAGGGAGCATAAGGTTTTTTTTCTTTTGAGTTGGATTCTCACTCCGTCACCCAGGCTGGAGTGCAGTAGCACACTCACGGCTACCCCAGCATGACCTGCTGGGCTCAGGCAATCCTTCTTCCTCAGCCTTTCAAGGAATGCACTGGATTGAAGGGAATGGGAGTAGAGAGAATGTGTAATCAAAACTTCCAAGTAACAGGAGCTACGGGGTGTGCTACCATGCCGGGCTAATTTTTTGATGCATTGTAGAGTTGAGGTCTTACTAAGTTGTCTAGGCTGTTCTGGAACCTGTGGGCTCAGGCGATCACCTCACCTTGGCCTCCCAAAGTGCTGGGATTACAGACTTGAGTCACTGGGACCGTCCAGCATAAGGTTTATATGAAATATACAGTTAAGACTTCCAGGCCCATATTGATAGCCCTGGTGACTATTTGCAGTACTCAATACAAATTTGAATGAATGAATAAATGTGCAATGCCTATTTGTTGATAGATTAATGTGCTTGAAGTTCCTGAAAGTAATACTTGGCAAGAAATGCCTTATTTTGCATTCTGTTCTATGTGTTACATTTGGAGGTTTTCAACATACTTTAAAAACAAAGTAATTTATATAAAGCCCATTTGCAAGTGAATGACCCATATTTAATGTATGTAAAAAGTGTTTTTTTTAGTGGACTGAACTCATTAGGGTGTAGTCAAGAAACAGCATCCTCCCCCCCTTACAAATGTCTTCAGACATGATTTATTAGATCTCTTTTTCTCACTATAGATACAATTTGGGCTGATACCATAGAGCTGCAGTGATTTAAGACTCTAAGAAGAGTCTTAAAACAGTTTCATTTTCAGGGTGCTCATATATTTAATCCAATGTAAATAAGCATTTTAATCTCACAACCAAATTTAAGATTTTCCCTGTCCTTCTGACCAGAAGTAGGTAGGGGCTCAATAGTCAGCAGCATCCAAGAGGTGTATTTGGTCTGTATTTCCATTTCATCTCTCCTGTCTTTCTCCCTAGGATCAGGTAATGAGGAGAAACTACAGGGAAAATGGTACAGGGTACAGTATTGTTGACTTAACTGGTGAGTATTTGTAGTGATTCTTGGCTATAAAAATCATCTGTCAGGGAAGGTGCTGTACAATGTTCTTCACAATATTCCAGGTGGGGCTGAGCATACCCCATTGTTTAGTTTGCTGCCTGTTGCAGGAGATGCAGTCTGGTTACTTCCTGGGACTTGCCTGACAGCTGGTGCCGCTTTTTGCCCAATTCCCTTCACACAGGCAGACAGGCCTCTTGTGCAGGCTCTTTCAGGTGACTCGCAACTGGCTTTCTAGCCTATGGGTCTTGAATCGCCCTTATCCAGCCAAATGATAAAAGTATACATAGACTGCTGCCTTCACAGTCCTCTTTTCTCCTGCTTTTCTTGCTGACTGAGTCTACCACTTATCACATGTCGAGTTCTCTAAAAAACTCTTTCATCTATCTTTCTATTAATGGCAGCTCAGCAAGCATTAAATACAGCTGTGAAATGCCATTTTCCCTCCTCATTCTTCATGAGATTCTCTTGTACCCACCTACCCTCCCACCAAATTGTTTTGGAAATTGAGCTGGTGAATAGACTTTCTCTCACAAATTCCTGTTACATAACACTCCTCTCCAGTAAAACCCTAATGTCTGCTTTTATGAGGTAGAGAGAAACAATTCTTTCTATACTGCATCGAAATATCTTGGATCCCACTTAAGAACATGTGCACAGTTATCCCTCGCTTCTCAGCTTTGTGACCTAATTCAGACATAAGGAAGAATGTCTGATGGACCAAAAAGTTAAAACCATCAGTTACACTAAATGGATGGATGAGTGGATTGTTCGATTACTGAAGACAGAAAGCTTGCTTGTTTACTCAACATTGTTGCTGTTAGTGAGTTCCCCTGTGCTCATGTCCAAAGTGAAAGGATTAATAAGGGGAAGGGACAGAGAAAGATTACAGCCTTCTCTGGAATAGCATGATATTTAACAGATTGTGAGGTTTTGATTGTGAGCATGCTCATTTTCCTAGGATTTGAGAGAACTGGCCTCATTTGTCTCAGTAACAGAACCTGACCTCAGAAATGTTAACTTCAATGTGAATCATAAAGTGAGATTCCTCTATCCTCTACCCTCTAAAAATTTTTAAACACTATGCATTACACTATTTTGACAGCATGGACTGGATTAAAATTACCCCTAGTAGATATTTCATTCTCAGTAAAATAACCTCTATTTGTTTGGGAAAAAAAATGATTGGAAAAACTTACTAGCTTTAAAATTGCAAAATAGAAATTGATACAAAATGATACTATATATTTTCACTCAAGAAATATGTCATTTTTTCTTTCACTCCATTATTATAAGTATTATAAAATATATTTTAAGTAAAATTTTAATGATTTTTCAATATTCTATTGTATGAATCTATTATAATCTGTTTAGCAAATGTTACATTGTTGGACATCTAGGTTGTCTTTTAATTTGTTGTAGTTGATCATTCAAATTGGGTCATTCTTGTCATACTCAGCTACAACAGTCAAGAAGCCAGGGGGGAAAAGGACTCAGGGAATGAAACATTGCTCCAAAAATGTATTTATCTTCAAACCTGGCTGCTAAAACTGCCTGTGGTAACCTGAGACCAGTTTTATTAAATGACTACTAAAACAACCTGCTACAACTCTCAGACGAGTTTTGCCTACTGCAGTCACCAGTCAGAGCTTGCTAGCACTTCAAAACCTTAGGTGCCAGTGAAATTTCTCCTTTTTTATAAAACCTCGAACTTTCTCTTTGTTCTTCAGAGAGCACACTTTCACTTGTACTAAAGATTGTGCCTTCCGAATCTGTAGATTTTTTTTATGTTAAATAAAATTCTCCCTTTTTCTTCCATAGATCTTATGATCTTTCGTTAATAAGTTGTATATTATGAAAGCTGTTTAATAAACATCCTTATAATATTTTCTCAAACTAGAATTCATTTTTAAAAATAAATTTTAGAAATGGAATTTATGAGTAAATATGTATGCATTTTTATAAAGAGTTGGATGCATATCACCCAATTGTACTTTAAAAATGTACCCATTTACAACTCCTTATAAATGTATGAAAGTTATTTTTCCTTATAGTCTTTCAATGTTATCCCATTAAATCTTCTGTAAATAATACATTTTAAAAATGATACTGCATTTGTTCTATTCAAGGTAAAATGTGATTTTCATATGTTTCCTGACCACTTGTAATTTTAAAAATATGTTTATATATTTTGTATATCGGAATATTCATTGGTTTATCTTTATATTATTATCCAAAACAGTATTTTTTCATAAACATTGTAGTTTGCTGACATGACATTAGCTTTTGTTACATTTTAATGCATCAATTTTATCAGGCTTTCATTCTGTTTTCTGCCTGTGCTAAACAGTGATAGTTTATATAAGGAAGAAACAAGCAAAAGTAATGTGTAAAGAAAGATGAGAGAAAAATGGGTAGCGTGTTTAAGGGCATGTATGGTTGTACATTGTTTAAGAACAGAAATTTGAGGATTAGATATTTGCCCTTGCCTCCGAGCTTTCAAGATCCTCTTTGTTGGAATCTCACTTAAGACAATGCTCAAATATTCTTAGAATTGTTTTTAAAAATTAAACCATATCCTAATTGTTATGAAGGCGGTTATTATTGCCTAAGATGGATACAGTAAATAAGTGATTGAGTTATGTTTTATTTTATTTTAGCTGTAAACACAGTTATCCCTTTGATTATTTTTATATGATTATTAAGGGGGATTGTTTTCAATGGATTAGATTGTGAAATATTTTACTTTCTTTTTAAATTCATAAATATTTTAACTTATTTTTAAGTAGACAGATTTTTTTCTGATTTAAAATCAGAAAAATATTAATTTTAAATAAAAAAGAAATAGACTATTACTCTGTAACTGAGATGTGTCAATAAAATTTCATTTGCTAGAAAAAAATAACAATGTAGAATAGAATATTTCTTCCCAAAATTTAATGTGCATACAAATCACCAGGGAACTTGCTAAAATACAGACTCTCATGAAGTAAATTTATTTGAGGTGAACTCTGAAATTCAGTATTTCTAACAGGCTTCTGCATGGTGCTGGTCTACAGACCACACTTTGTATAGCAAGCGTACTGAGATCTTTATTAATTTTGGCAGCAGATAGAATCCGGCCTGTTTTTGTCAGAATTTTTGCGTGTAGAGTGTTTGTGTGAGTTTTGTTTGACTTTGTTTTGTTTTTCAGTCTGCCAAATCCTATGACAAATAAGTAAGATAATGACTATGGCTGAATGCCTGGCAGTGGTAAGAATTATGTAGCCTATGATGGTAAAATCAGTTCATACAGTCACCAACAACAAAAATATATTCTTCAATATAATTAAGAACAAGAGTAGCACAACTAGTTAAAAGAGGATGATTCAATTATTTGCCAAATATTTACAAATAAAGTCAGTGTAAGACTTCCACAAAGTTAAAGGACAAATTAGGATATTGATATTTTAACTTTTACCTTACATTCCTTTTATGATACCATTGATTTGGGACTGAGAATAAATTGTAAGGGTAGTAATGTTCTTTATGTAGGAAAATTCTATTATGTTTTAGATCCCCCAAGGGTAGCAGCAATAGCAAAATATGCAGTAAAGGGAAATTCTAACTAATAGACACAATTTTGGTAACCCTTTGTTCTTAAGAGATGGAGTTAGGAGAAATGTAGGAACAAGAGGCCTTCTGGTGAGCCCCACTGATCTTGAGAGATTGTCAACAGATTCTGAAACAGAATATATTCCCTTGTGCTTGGCAAGGCTTCAAATGAGCAGCTAAATGTTGAGATGGATATCTGAACTGAACCTCTGAACTTTTAGAGGTTCACATGTCATCCCTGAATATATAATCAGATCATCTCTTTCTCTCTCTGCCTCCCCTCTGGCAAAATTTCCAGCATTAATTCGTGCCATTTTCTCATCTTTCAGCAGTTTTTCCTACTGTAGGCAAGGCAGTCACAGTCCAATCAAGAGCTCATTTCCATTGAGAGTCCAGAGACATATGACACCCTACCTTTTATACTAAAAATCAAAACAGACTACCCATCACCCTTCTCTAAAATTAAAACAATACTGCTATTCTTCTTGTGAAAATGAACATTTCTAAAGGGTCGAGCTCAGCAGGCAAAGCTTCTTGACCCAGCTCTTAACATAATATTATAATCTCCCTCTAGAGTTGCCAGGAATCCTGTTATGATTGCACAGAACTAATTCAGACTCTTTTGCCAATGGCTTTCTGATTTTCTTCTCTAATAAATGGGAAATTAATTGAGTGACAGAGAGGTTTGAGTTTAAGGTTGTTTTTACTTTCTATTCCTTCTCCCCCTTTTGTTTTTTGTTTTTTTTGTTTTTTTGTTTTTTTTTATAATTAATCAGTATTTTTTATTATCATTTTGTGGAGTATAGTTAAGGGTTAGGTGTACAATTACGTTTCATTCAGGCACCCTGTTGATAAGAGGTGTTTTCCCAGTCCCAGATAGATATTAGCTACTGTTAATCCCATCCCCCTCACCCCCATAATTTCCCAGTACCGTCCGTCATTTTCTTATAGTATTACATTGGATGTTCAAGGTCCATTATATGAGTGAGAACATGTGATATTCTGATCTTTGTTTCTGTGAGAGGTCACTCAGTATTATAGACTCTAGTTCCATCCAGGTTGCTGTGAAATTCATGATTTTGTTCTTTTTTATGGCTGCGTAGTATTCCATTGTGTATATGTACCACATTTTTTAATCCAGTCTTCTTTTGATGGGCAGCATGGTTGTTTCCAGGTTCTTACTATTGTGAACAACACTGCGATAAACATACATATGCAGGTATCGTTTTTGTAGAGTGATTTGTGTTCTTCAGGATATATTCCCAGTAGTGGGATTGCAGGTTCATATGGAAGGTCAATTTTTAGAGCTTTCAGGAATCGCCACACTGCTTTCCACAGAGGTTGCACTAGCTTACATTCCCACCAACAGTGTAGAAGTGTTCCCTTTTCACCACACCCTCTCCAGCAGCTGTTATTTTTTAAGTTGTTGATAATTGCCATTCTGACTGGAGTTAGGTGGTATCTCCATTCTGACTGGAGTTAGGTGGTATCTCAGTGTGGTTTTAATTTGCATCTCCCTGATGATTAGTGAGGTTGAGCATTTCTTCATGTGTTTGTTGGCTGCTCGAATGTCTTCTTTTGTGAAGTGTCTGTTCATATCTTTTGCCCATTTTATAATGGGGTTGTTTGTTTTCTTCTTTTCGGTACATTTCAGTTCCTTGTAGATCCAGGATGTTAAGCCTTTGTCAGACCTGGAGTTGGCAAATACTTTTTCCCAGTCTGTAGGCTGTCTCCCTGCTCTCTTGATGGTTTCTTTGGCTTTGCAGAAGCTTGTCAGTTTAATAAGGTCCCATTTGTCTATCTTCTCTCTTAAGTCCTGTGGGTTTCGGGTTTTGTACAGGAATTGGATGCCAGTTCCGATTTCCATGAGAGTATTTCCTTCCTTTTCTAAGGTTCTTATGGTTTGAGGTTTTACATTTAGGTCTCTGATCCATTTGGAGTTAACCTTTGTGCATGGGGATAGATAGGGGACCTGTTTCAATCTTCTACATGTGGTCAGTCAATTTTCCCAGCACCATTTACTGAATAGGTTCTCCTCTCCCCATTGGTAGGTGGTGGGGGCTTTGTCAAAGATGAGTTGGTTGAGGAATTGAGGTTATGCTTCTAGAATCTCAATTCTGTTCCATTGATCTATATGCCTGTTCTTGTACCAATACCAAACTGTTTTGATGATTGTAGCTTTATAGTAAAGTTTGAAGTCTGGTATTGTGATACCACCTGCTTTGTTTTTTTTGCTGAGATTGTTCTGGCTATTCTTGGACGTTTGTGTTTCCATATGAATTCCTGTGTTGTTTTTTCTAGGTCTGAGAAGAATGTTGTTGGTAATTTAATGGGTATTGCATTGAATTTGTAGATTGCCTTAGGTAAGATGGACATCTTCACAATGTTGATTCTTCCGATCCATGAGCGTGGGATATTTTTCCACTTGTTCGTGTCAGCTTTGATTTCTTTGAGCAGTGTTTTGTAATTTTCATTGTAAAGGTCTTTCACATCTCTGGTTAGGAAGATGCCAAGGTATTTCATTTTTTTTGTGGCTATTGTAAATGGAATTGTGTTTTTTATTTGGGTTTCTGTTTGTTTATTATTGGTGTAGAGAAATGCGATTGTATTTTGTACATTTATTTTGTATCCTGAGACTTTGCCAAAGGCCTTTATCAATGTAAGCAGGCCTTTGACAGATTCTCTTGGGATTTCAAGGTACACCATCATATCATCTGCATAGAGAGATAACTTGACTTCCTCTTTTCCTATTTGAGTACCTCTGATTGCTTCCTCTTCTCTGATTGTTCTAGCCAGGACTTCCAATACTATGTTGAACAGGAGGGGAGAGAGTGGGCATCCTTGGCTAGTTCCAGTTTTCAGGGGAATTGGTTCCAATTTTTGTTCATTTAGGAGTATGCTGGCTGTAGGTTTCTCGTAGATGGCTTTTACTATTTTAAGGTATGTTCCCCATATGCCTAGATGTTCAAGGGTTTTTATCAAGAAATGGTGCTGGATTTTATCAAAAGCTTTTTCTGCATCTAGTGATATGATCATGTGGTTTTTGTTTTGACATCTGTTGATGTATTTAATTACATTTATGGTTTTACGAACGTTGAACCAGACTTGCATGCCAGGAATGAAGCCTACTTGGTCATGGTGGATGATTTTTGAGATGTATTGCTGAATCCTGTTTGCTAGGATTTTGTTGAGAATTTTAGCATCTATGTTCATCAAAGATATTGGCCTGTAGTTCTCTTTCTTTGTTGGATCTTTACCTGGCTTGGGTATCAATGTGATGTTGGCTTCATAAAATGATTTGGGGAGAGTTCCATCTTTTTCAATCGCCTGGAATACCTTCAGTAGGATTGGTATCAGCTCCTCTGTTAATGTCTTGTAGAATTCTTCTGGAAAGCCATCTGGACCAGGGCTTTTGTTTGTAGGAAGTTTTCTTATTACGTAGTCGATTTCCTTGATTGTAATTGGTCTATTTAGGGTCTCAATTTCTTCTTGTTCCAACCTAGGTAGGTTGTGTGATGTCAGAAAGTCCTCCATTTCCTTGTGGTTTTCAAGTTTGTTTCCATACAAGTGTACGTAGTAGTCTCTAATGATCTTTTGTATTTCTTCAGGGTCAGATGTGACTTCATCTTTTGTGTTTCTGATTATGCTTATTTGTTTTTTTTCTCATTTTTTCTTGGTCAGTCTAGCTAGGGGACCATCAATCTTGTTTACCCTTTTGAAGAACCAGCTTTTTGTTTCATTGATTTTTTTGTATTATCTTTTTGTCTTCTATGTCCTGGATTTGGGCTTTTATTTTGGTGATCTGGATTCTTCTGCTGAAATTAGGGTTTTTGTGGTCTTCCTTTTCCAGCTTCTTTAGGTGGCTTGTTAGGTTGTGAATTTCTGTTCCTTCCATTTTCTTCATGTGTGTTTGTAGGGATATAAATTCCCCTCTTACTACAGCTTTCAGGGCATCCCAGAGATTTTGGTAAGATGTTTCTTCATTTTCATTTGTTTCCAGGTATCTTTTGATCCCTATTTTGATTTCGTCGTTGACCCAGGAGTTGTTTAGCATCATGCTGTTTAGTGTCCATATCTTTGTGGGTTTTGGGGGGACTTTATTGGTGTCAATGTTTATTTTTATTCCACTGTGGTCCGAGAAGGTGTTTGGTAGAATTTCAGTCCTTTAAATTTGCTTCTACTTGATTTATGGCCGAGTATGTGGTCGATCTTAGAATATGTTCCATGTGGTGGTGAGTAGAATGTGTATTCTATGGTCTTTGGATGGAGTGTTCTGTAGGTATCAATTAAGTCCATTTGGTCCAAAGTCACATTGAGGTTCCAGATCTCCTTGCTGATTTTTTGTCCTGATGATCTGTCTAGGGTTGTGAGTGGGGTATTAAAGTCCCCAGTTATGATAGTGTTAGAGTCAATATCTTTCTTTATTTTTCCCAAAGGAAGTTGCTTTATGAAAGTTGGCACACCTATGTTGGGTGCATATATGTTTAGGATAGATATTCCTTGTTGATGGATTAAACCCTTTTTATCATTATGTAGTGGCCTTCTGTATCTTTTTTGATTTTTAATAGTTTGAAGGATATTTTGTCTGAAATTAAGATGGCTACTCCTCCTTTCTTTTGTATTTCGTTCGCCTGGAAGTTTGTTTCCCATCCTCTTACTTTGAGTCTGTGGGTGTCCTTTCTAGTGAGGTGAGTCTCTTGAAGGCAATAGATTGTTGCCTGATGATATTTTATCCATTTTGCCAATCTATGTCTTTTCAGTGGTGCATTTAGTCCATTCACATTTAGGCTAATAATTGAAATGCAAGAGTTGATCCCTGTCATAAGGTTCTTGCAGAGTTGTTCCTGTTTATTTGTTGTCTTTCTTTGGGTTTTGGAGTTGGTTCATGTGTGTTTTTAATCTTTTGCCTGTACTCTTGTGAAGAATGCTGATGTTCTTTTTTCTTTTTCTTCTGTGTTCAGTACTTTCTTAAGTGTTTCTTGTAGAGGTGGTCTGGTGGCAGCGTAGGTTCTTAGGGATTGGATGTCTGGAAAAGATTTCAATTCTCCCTCACTAATGAAGCTTAGTTTGACTGGGTAGGTTATTCTTGGTTCAAATTGTTTCTCTTTTAGTACTTTGAAGATAGGGCTCCAGGCTCTCCTGGCCTGAAGTGTTTCTGTGGATAAATCTACTGCTATTCGATTTGGTTTTCCCTGGTAGGTAGTCTGGCCTTTTTCTCTTGCTGCCTTTAGGATTTTTCCTTTCATAGCTACTTTGTTTAGGCGAATTATTATGTGTCTGGGAGTTGGTCTTCTAATTTGTTGTCTTGCAGGGGTTCTCTGAATCCCTTGTGTTTGAATTTTTTCATCTTTAATGAGATGAGGGAAATTTTCTTGAATGATTTCATGAAATGTTTGTTCCAGTGTGGCTTCTGTTTCTCTTTCTGCCTCAGGAAGCCCAATTATTCTTAGGTTTGGTCTCTTGACGTGATCATTCATCTCTTGCAGGTTTTGTTCTGTCTTTTTGAGCTTCTTTTCTATGCTTTTGACAGTTTGGGTTAGTTCTGTGTTTTGGTCTTCGAGCTCTGAGATTCTTTCTTCTGCTTGGCTGATTCTGCTTTCCATGCTTATTAGTCTGTTGTTCATTTCCATCACAGTATTCTTTACTGCTGTCATTTCTGACAGTAGCTCCTTCCTATTTTCCTCTTGTCTCTCCTCAATTTTTTAAATTCTCTCCATTAATATCTTGATGTCTGGGTTTGTTGCATGTAACCAGTCATTCTGGGGACTCTTCATTGTCTGTGTTCCAGAATCTGTTTTCTCATTGTCTGATTTCCCAGGGGTCTGTGTAAGACCTATATTCTTCTTTTGGTTTTTCTTCATTTGTGTGGTTTTTCCACCTCCCTACTTCTTCCTTCCTTCCACGTCGCCGTCTTCTTTAATTTTGTTATTCAGGGGTAAAGGGATTGGTTTTACTTCTGTTTGTTTAATCTCCCATTCTTTATGTATGTCCTCTTACTTTGTTCAATTCTGAAGTTGCACTGTAGGTTGGAGGTGGTCCTTTTTGCAGTTTTGAGATGTATTTAAGGGGAGAGCTGTGATTCAAAATCTGTCTGCAGGTCCTGGTATTCGCTGACAGGCGTGTGGATAATGTGGAACCCACTTCCCCCTGCCCTGGAATCTGTCTGTGCAGTGGGGCTGTAGGTTTACTCCCTGAAATAAAATGTGGTTAGCAGAGGGGAGAGAATAGAGCAGATAGTGGGTTGAAGAGGGGAGTGAGAGATAGAGGAGTAAGGGAGGAAACTAATGAGTGTGCCAACAAATAGAGAGAGAGGCCTATACTGAAACGGATAAAAATGATAGACCACAGCTACAGTTGAACCAACTCTCATACAAACAAAAATAAAACATATAGTGATGCTAACATACCAGCTATCCAACCACCTTATTAGTGTGCTGTTCCTCTATACAAAGACATGGTTTACAGACAGAAGAAAAGAGAACAAAAGGAAAAGAAAAAGAGAAAAAAGGGGAACAATATAGTAGGATTAGAATTAAGTCATTAAACTAATAGAATCAATGAAGCACACTCTGAGACATTTCATTTAAGTCCAATGTCCTTTCAGGTCTGATTTCTAGTTTTCTTTTCAAGCTGGTAAATTAGTTTGCAGTTAGGGTCAGTTCCCCTTATCAGCTGTGAAAGGCAGTTCTGATTAACCTCGGTTCTGAAGTTTGGTCTATGTCTTTATCAAGCTTATTTCTCCCGTTTCGGTGTTGTTACCTTGAATTGCCAGCAGGTGGTGCTGTCTCATCTGCTCGCCCCAGAGGGGTTGGGGCCAGATGGGAACAAGATGGCTGCCTGCCTCCGAGCAGGCAACAGAAGCCCCACGCAGGCGGGCAGGACAATCTCGGACACAGGAGAGGTGGCAGCGATCCCAGCAGATCTTCCTTGAAGCGGTTTGGTGTGGATCTCCTCGGGCCAGGTTGTGATGAGCTACCCATCCCAGAGCGCTGGGTGGGCTGCGGGAGCGCCGGGCGGGCGGCGGGAGCACCGGGCGGGAGCTGTTTTTATTTTTTATCAGAGTCTCAGAAGATATGCTAATTCAGCAATTTTGTCTTTGGATAAATTGCTGATGTCTTCATAAGTTCAAAACCTGTTGAGTTCCTTCTAAGATCTAGGTGTTCTTGGGCAGTTGCACTGAGAAAATGCTTGGAGTTGGCTCCATCCTGCTGATAACACATTCCTTGGTTGCAGTGAACTGGCTAGCCTGATTTTTATTGCAAACTTAGAAATCTTAAAACTCTTCATTTCTGTACTAGTTGTACTGTTTGCAAAAGTGGAGGAGGGGTTCTGAATGTAACACTAGCTTTTAAAATGGTTGTATACTATTATTTCCAAATTTATAACTTTTTCTATATGAAAAAATAATGTATGCAACTATCTCTGAATGCACTGTATAAGGGGCATTTGACAGAGCGAGTGATGCTTGAAAATTTTGAAATTAAGTTACTCATGGGTGGTGCTATGCAGTTTTAAACAAGCTTTGCAAACTTTTCATGAAAAGTTTATGTCATGTTCACTACTGTATCCCAGGACTGGGCCTAATAAATGGAGGGGAGTCAAATAAACCATGGAATTATCTTTTGGAGGGCAAACCACATGTAGTACACTCGTAATTTGTTCCTCCTGATTAAACCATCAGCCAAAGTTTTTATCTGGAAGTTTTGAGAAAGTTGAGTTATAGTTTGAGAAAGAAACTTCTCAGTTTGTGGCAATCAAGTGACACCTGCCCACACCATGCTGAGTGTTCAGCAGTTTTTGACCAAAAACAGCATAATCCCCATGTTCCACCCTCCATCTTACTCTGAGTGACTTTTTTTGTTTCCCCAAATAAACACACATTTGAAATTAATGCTTCAAAGGGAAACATTATGCTTATGTGGAAGAGGTGAAGCAAAAAATAGCAGAAGCTCTAAGAGGCATCAAAATGAGTTCAAAAACTGTTCTGAGCAGTGAAAAAAGTGTTTTGATAGGTACTTTGAAGGTCACTGAAGTATAAACACATAAGGATAAACATATAACTTTTTATAAATAAATTTCTTTTTCAGAAGGTTCCTCCTCGTATATGATATCCAACACAAGATTTATTTTTTCCATGAAGTAATTACATTGTGGAGTTATGAAGTCTTGAAAAATGGGTAGCGAAGTAGGGATGAGGGGAAGTTAGAAGTTCTTGGTTGAGACAGCTAAGTAAGTGGCAAAAACTTGAACTTCCTATGATCGTAGCAGTTCTAACCACAGACTCTTAAACTTAAGCATAGCCTGAAAGAACAGACTGTTCTTCAGGCATTTCAGTAGAAGCCATGCGATTTTAACTCTTATTGGTATATACTGACATGATTTGGGTCACACATTCATTCCTGGACAGGGAGAAAGTCATGCCCTTTTTGTAACTGGGCTTTGAACACATGCTTTGCCTCAGGAGAGTGGAAGAAGACACATGGTAAGGAATAGATGACCTCATTCCAATTTTTTGAGTGTTATTACTGGAAACAGAATAAGTGTACACTGGGAGTCCAGACACACACACACACACACACACACACACACACACACACACATATTCATACATTGACATGTCCATTATAGCCAGTTATTCAAGTTCAGATTAGTGTTTATCCTCAGGTTATTTCCACTCAAGTAAGAAACTGTGTGAGGTAGCTGGAGAAAAGCTATATCACAAGAAAAAATCTAAGTGCTTGCTAGCTTCTAACTTAATCTGTCTAGATTTTGGATGCCTCATCTCTGATCTGGGGAAAATATCGTATCTGTCTAAAAACAGTGAGCTCTATTTGACTTTAAAAAGAATCTAAAAATCTTTAGAGACCTTTGCAGATCTAAAGTCAAAAATTCTGTACATTGAGTATCTGTATTTAGATTCCCTGTAGCAACCTTCACTCATATATTTTAAAAATAAATTACTAAGCATTTACTATTCCCAACACTGCACTAAACACTTTATATGGATAATCTTATTTAATCCTTAGAAAAATCTCATAAGAGAGTTATTTATTAGGTTATTTTAGCTACAATTTATTTTTTAAAATATTGCCTCAAACCACCATAAACAATAAAGAAATTTATTATCTTAAAGAGCACAATGTACGAAGATAGATTGACCTCCAATGTGCTGTGAGCAGGGCCCTGGCAATTTTCTTAATTTGCCTCTTTCTGAGTCAGCTTCATCTTTAAACTCTTTACCCTCATGGGTGCAAAATCACTGCCATCAGCCATTAAGACCATATCCTTCTCAGGTTATTTCTAGAGGACAGAAAACATCCTCCCTTCTTCAATCATGAAATAAATCTTTCCTTTTGACTCAGACAATGTAGATCATGTGTCCACCACTGATTTTAAAGAGCCCTCAGGAGAATGCCCTGTGCTGAATAAGTAAAGCATAAGTAAAGCATCAATCCCTGGATTAGACATATCAGGGTCCATTTCTGGAGAAGTAAATAGTCTCTTTTCTCTGAGCCATTCGGATTGATTGGGGGAGATGTGGATACCTGAACTGTCTGTAACAGTATTGTTACCAATCAATGTCACTACTGTAATTATCTCTAGACCTTATCTAGAATGATATGAATTTTGAAAATATTTCCATGTAGCCAGCATCTTATAATTGATGTGCTCAGGAGAGAGAGTGGGGAAGAAAGAGAGGGAGATAGAAAGAGAAAGATAAAGACAGAGAAAAAGAGAAAAGGGGAAAGAAAGGAAGACACACAGAAGAGCAGGTGTTGACAAGTGAAAGTGCTACTGCTCACCAATCCTTTTTTTTTATCTTTATTTTATTTTTTCTCTTTTTTTATTTGATTTTATTTTAAAGATGTGGGGTACAATTCAGGGTTAGGTATACAAATGTTCATTATGCAGGTACCCTTGTTGATGAGGTATGCCCCTCCCTCCCCTGGCAGTTTCCCTCAACTGCCAATCCCACTCCCCACCCCCAACCCCACCTTCCCTAGCAGTTTGCTCACCAGTCTTTCATCTGGATGTCAGCTTCTAACTGGTTTCTGGACCTCACTCTTGATCTCCCTTGTCACAGTACCAGATCACATTGTTGTGATCTTTCTTAAATCCCATTGTTGTACCCTCATTGAACTTGTACTCCAATGTTGAAGTCACATGACTAAAACGTAGCCATGGCTCCTACTTCTTTTCCTTTGTCTCCCTGAGCAATTTCCTCCTCACTTACCATGAGCCACATGTTGTTGTCTTCCTTTTGTCCTTCAATCATGTCAAGTACATCCCCCTGCCAGGTCTTTTGAATCTGCTGATTTTTTATTTTTTATTTTTTTTTTGAATTGGAGTCTCACTCTGTCGCCCAGACTGGAGTGCAGTGGCCGCTTCCGGCCACTGCAGCCTCGACCCGCTGGGCTCCAGCGATCCTTCCGACTCAGCCTTCCAAGTAGCCAGAATTACAGGCATGTGCTACCGCCCGGCTGATTTTTTGATTTATTGTAGAGATGAGGTCTTGCTGCCCAGGTGGGTCTCGAACCTGCGGGCTCAGGCAATCCACTCACCTCAGCCTCCCAAAGGCGTGGGATTACAGGCTGAGCCACCGAGCCTGGCCAATGCTTATTTTTTAAATCTTCCTGATCTTTACATTGTGGCTTTCTCATATCCAGATTCCAATTTAAGTACTCTTCATTCAGCGGCACCACTCTGACAACCAATAAGGTAAGTGAACCAACCAATAAAAGGCAGTCAGCATCTCTTGTGTTTATTAGGATTTTTTTCTTATTTTAAAGATGTGGGGTACAATTCAGAGTTAGGTACGTAAGTGGTTATCATACAAGTAAAGTTTGAGCCTTCCTTTGGTTCCCACTTCACCCGGTTTGAGATGGGTAAACTTATTGATGTTATGTACCCCCCCATCCCCCACAGTGTCCCACTACCGTTAATTCCTTTCTTTAGTATTATGATAAATATTCAGGGTCCATTTATGAGTGAGTACATGTGGTACTCATGTCTTTGTTTCTGTGATAGATCACTGAGCATTATAGACTCTTAAGTCTATCCAAGTTATAACATCTCCTGTGTTAATCTCTACCATACAACCCTATTTTATCTTCTTAGTAGCTGAAGATATGTTCCTGAAATTATCTTATGTTCCTGAAATTATCTCAATTATGCTTGCTAATTATTGTATCCTACCACTAAAATTTGATCATCCTTAAGGTAAGAACCTGTTCACTGTTATACCCCAAATCCTAGAATATTACATGGCACATGTTTTTATAAAATACTTTTTAAGTATTGACTCACTTCTCAAACCCACTTGGAATTATAGTCAGTATTCCAAAATATACTTCATCACTTCTTATTTTAGATATCTACATATTTACAGATAGGTTGTGACATTTTGCATTCAATAATACAGATTTATATCATTCAATTTAACTAACTAGTATATGAGCCAGGTATATACTATGTTATTTCATCATTCTCTATCGGTGAATGTTTAGGCTGTTTCCAACATTTTATACTATAAATATGCTAGAAATAATATTGAGAACCTATTTTGTTTCAGTCACTATTCTAAGTATTGGGAGCAATCAGTAAACAAACAAAAAACCCTACCTTCATGGAGTGTATATTCTCATAAAGAGAAATATAACCATTAAATTTAATAAATGTGTACATTTAATAGTATGAAAGAAGGCACTAAATGCTATGAAAAAGTAATATAAAATAAAAAGAGTAAAAATTTTATTCCCACAATTAAAATTTTATTTACCTATTTTTCTTGCTCCCTGGATTAAACCCTGTCTTTGGTAAAAACAGTAACAAGTAGAGGAGTTTTCAGATTTCCCAAATATTCCTGGGAGATGACAACAAAGCTCTGGAACTATCATTAAATGTGTTGTTTTTGTGTGTTTTATTTTTAGAATTTGTATGTTTTTAGAATTTTCTTTTTCCATTGGATTTATAATATTATTCATTGTATTCTTTATATTCTTCATGTGTTTTCCAACTAGGCAACTGTTGAAAATCTTAGACAAATGTTGGAACTCTTGGTTCTATTCTTCATCTTTCCATGATTTTCATCTTTGTGTTCTTTTAGCCCATGTTCTGGAAGAAATGTTCAGTTCCATTTTTCAAGTTACTTGCTTAATCTTATGCCACGTATCCCAACCCCCTGCCATTTCACCCATCTGTTGAGAAATTGTGCAGTAACTTCTAACTCTCAAAATTAGGTTGTTTCTTATGATAACTCTTTGGTTTTGTTTTAGTTTATTTTCATTAGGCGAGTCATTCTAAAGAAGCTATCTACAAACATTTAATTTTTTGTTGTTGTTACATAATTTTTTCTTTAATCATATATCTTGGAAATTTACCATACATACCAGGATGCATATATATTATTTTTAAGGCATAGTATTACATAATATCATAATTTATTTAACCACTCTCCTTTTGGACATCAGCTTGTCTTTTTTTTTATTAATCAATATTTTTAATTATGGTTTTGTGGAGTACAGTTAAGGGTTAGGTGTACAATTACGTTTCATTCAGGCACCCTGTTGATAAGAGGTGTTTCCCCATCCAGAGACAGATATTTGCTACTGTTAATCCCATCCCCCCCCATAGTTTCCTAGTACCATCAGTCATTTTCTTATAGTATTACATTGGATGTTCAAGGTCCATTATATGAGTGAGAACATGTGATACTCGGATCTTTGTTTCTGTGAGAGGTCACTCAGTATTATAGACCCTAGTTCCATCCAGGTTGCTGTGAAATTCATGATTTTGTTCTTTTTTGTGGCTGCGTAGTATTCCATCGTGTATATGTACCACTTTTTTTAATCCAGTCCTCTTTTGATCGGCAGTATGGTTGTTTCCAGGTTCTTGCTATTGTGAACAATGCTGCAATAAACATACGTGTGCAGGTATCTTTTTTATAGAGTGATTTGAGTTCTTCAGGGTATATTCCCAGTAGGGGGATTGCGGGGTCATATGGGAGGTTGATATTTAGAGCTTTTAGGAATCACCACACTACTTTCCACAGAGGTTGTACTAGTTTACACTCCCACCAACAGTGTAGAAGTGTTCCCTTTTCACCACACCCTCTCCAGCAGCTGTTATTTTTTGAGTTGTTGATAATTGCCATTCTGACTGGAGTTAGGTGGTATCTCAGTGTGGTTTTGATTTGCATCTCCCTGATGATTAGTGAGGTTGAGCATTTCTTCATGTGTTTGTTGGCTGCTCGGATATCTTCTTTTGTGAAGTGTCTGTTCATATCTTTTGCCCATTTTATAATGGGGTTGTTTGTTTTTTTCTTTTCAGCACGTTTCAGTTCCTTGTAGATCCAGGATGTTAAGCCTTTGTCAGACCTGGAGTTGGCAAATACTTTTTCCCAGTCTGTAGGCTGTCTCCCTGCTCTCTTGATGGTTTCTTTGGCTTTGCAGAAGCTTGTCAGTTTAATAAGGTCCCACTTGTCTATCTTCTCTCTTATGACCTATGGGTTTCGGGTTTTGTTCAGGAATTGGATGCCAGTTCCGATTTCCATGAGGGTATTTCCTTCCTTTTCTAAGGTTCTTATGGTTTGAGGTTTTACATTTAGGTCTCTGATCCATTTGGCGTTAACCTTTTTGCATGGGGATAGATAGGGGTCCTGTTTCAATCTTCTACATGAGGTCAGCCAGTTTTCTCAGCACCATTTATTGAATAGGTTCTCCTCTCCCCAGTGGTAGGTGGTGGGGGCTTTGTCGAAGATGAGTTGGTTTGAAATTTTTCATTTTCTTTTCCTTTTCACTGTTATTTTCCTTGTGTGAAAATTTTGTTTATACTTTGATTTTGATACATCTTTAATTTGTTAGATTTTTCTCAAATATTTGATTTTACATAATTTATTTATTAATGATAAATGAGGAACAGGACTGAAGAGCTTTGATACAGTATACTTCCTCAGCCTAATCATGTGTTTCTTCAGCCCAGTCTTTATTTCTGGGTAGTGAATGCTAGCTATTTATAAAAGGCTCTTCCTTTCTCAAGACTAGATGTAAAATTGACCCATAACCAGGAGAAAACTCTATCAGTAGAAACATATCCAGAGATGTAAGAGATGATGAAATTAAAACAATTATTATAAATATGCTCAATATGCTCATAGATAAAGGGAAATATAATGCAAAAAAGAAAAGTAGGATATAAAATGAATGCCAGTTGGGCACAGTGGCTGATACCTGTAATCCCAGTACTTTGGGAGGCTGAGGCAGGAAGATTACTTGAACTCAGAAGTTAGAGAGCTGCCTAAGAAACATAGCAAGACCTTGTCTCTACATAAAAAAATCAAAGAAATTAGCCAGATGTGGTAGTATGCACCTGCAGTTCCAGCTATTCAGGAGACATGAGAACAGGAGATCAAGGCTGTGGTGAGTCATTATTGTGCCACTGCACTCTAGCCTGGGTGACAGAGTAAGACCTGACTCAAATAAATGAATAAAATAAAATATACTTCAGATGGAACTTGTAATGAAAAATATAAATGAATACATTAGTGGATGCAATTAGCTGTAACCTAAATCCTGCAAAGGAAAAAAACATCAGGCAATATAAATACAGAGCAAAAATTTATTTAAAGTGACTTATAAAGGGAAAAAAGATAAAATTAACAAAGAATCAATAACTTGAAGTAGTCTGACATTCATAGAATGGTATCCCAAGAGGAAAACAGAGAGATGTGGATGTAAAAAAAAGCGAAGAAATAATTAAGTCTTTTTTTCTCATTTATGGAAAAATCTAAACAGAACTAAACTCAAGGAACCCTAAGCACATTAGACACATGGAAAACCACATCAAGCTATATCTTAACCAAATTTCTGATACTAGTGATAAAGAGAAAATATTAAATACAAGAGACATTTTAAAAAGTATTATGCACAGAAAGAACAAAGATAAGAACTACTGCTTGACAGAAGACAATAGCATGACATCTTTAAAGTACTGAAAAAAAATTAGGTAGCATTCTATACCCAGTTACAATACCATTCAAAAATCAAAGCAAGCTGGGGCTCGGTGGCTCAGCCTGTAATCCCGCGCCTTGGGAGGCTGAGGTGAGTGGACTGCCTGAACCCGAGGGTTCGAGACCCACCTGGGCAACTTGGCGAGACCTCATCTCTACAATAAATCAAAAAAATAAATCAAAAACGTGGTAGTGTGCGCCTGTAGTTCCAGCTACTTGGAAGGCTGAGGCAGAAGGATCACCGGAGCCCAGTGGGTTGAGGCTGGGAGCGGCCTCTGCACTCCAGTCTGGGCGACAGAGTGGGACTCCAACTAAAAAGAAAAAAATCAAAGCAAATCATAAGCCTTTTAGATAAACATGAACTGGGATAATTTGTCACAAGCCGATCTGTACTATAAGAAATGTTAAAGGGAGTTCCTCAACAGAAGAAAAATGACAGCTATTAAAAACATGAATCTAAGCCGGGCTCTGTGACTCAGCCTGTAATCCTGCGCCTTGGGAGGCTGAGGTGAGTGGATTGCTGAGTCCGCGGGTTCGAGACCCGCCTGGGCAACTTGGCAAGACCTCATCTCTATAATAAATCAAAAAAATTAACTGGGCATGGTAGCACGCGCCTGTAGTTCCAGCTACCTGGAAGGCTGAGGTGGAAGGATCGCCGGAGCCCAGCAGGTCGAGGCTGCGGTGGCCAGGAGGGGCCACTGCACTCCAGCCTGGGTGACAGAGTGAGACTCCAACTCAAAAAAAGAAAAACATGAATCTATGCAAAGAAATGTAGAATGCCAAGAAGGCATAGAACATACCTTTTTTTTTGTTCCCCCAGAATCAGCATAGAAAGAAAACCAGTACAATATTCCTAGAAGTGAAGAATCCGTCATTCTGCTACTATTTTGGGAAACCTGTATGACTTATTTTCTACATGGAATTGGAAAACTTAATTTTTTGTGTCTCAGTTCTTCCATCTATAGTATGATAAGGGTTATACCTATTTATATAGCTGTTATATAACATCTAATAACCATTCAGAAAAATGTTGGAAGTCTTTTACAAAATAAAGCAAAGAACCCTTTGGCAGTTTGCCAAAAATATTAAGCTCCCTCTATGTATAAAATAATTCAGAATGAATTTATATTCCCCTTATGTAGCATAGAATCCTAGAGAATATTGGAGCAATGCCTTTAAAATTCTTAAGAAAATATGACTCAATGATTTTATTTCCAGTCATTTCCATGTAAAGACAAGACTAAATTGTTTTGACCATACAGTAACTCAGTTCCCATAAGTCTTTTTGAAGAAACTATTAAGAAATAAACTTCCACCAAGAGATACATGGTAAAACTAGCAAAAGGGTTGAAAAACTCTAAGACCAAATGAAATGTAAGATGTATGGTTAATATGATGATTTAAAATACTGACAATGGAGCCCTCATATAACTAGCAAAGTTTGAAATTTTAAAGATGAAAATACTTTTTAAAAATTTTACTTTTATTTTAGATTCAAGGGGTATATGTGCATGTTTGTTACATGGGTATTTTGTTTAATGGTGAGGTTTGGGCTTTTATTGAACCCATCACCAAAATAGTGAACATGGTATTCAACAAGTAGTTTTTCAACCCTTGCCTCTCTTCCTCCTTTCCTCACTTAGGAGTCCTCAGTGCCTGTTGTTCTTATCTTTATATCAGCTTAGATCCAGTGTTTAGCTCTTACTTATAAGTGACAATATGCAGTCTTTGGTTTTCTGTTTCTGTGTTAATTTACTTAGAATAATGGCCTCTAGCAGCATCTTCTGTACTGCAAAGGACATGATTTCATTCTTTTTATGACTATGTATTTAATAGTATTCCTTGGTGTATATATACCAAAATTTTTTTTATCCAGTCCACCATTGATGGACACCTAGGTTGGTTCTATGTTGTTTCTATTGTAAATAGTGCTGCAATAAACATACTAGTGCCAGGGGTCTTTTGGGTTTAAAAAAAAAAAGTATGCTCCTTTGGGTATATACCCAGTAGTGAGATTGCTGGGTCACATAGTAACTCTATTTTTATTTCTTTGGGAGATCTCCAGACTTTCCACAGGGCTAAACTAGCTTACATTTGCACCAACAGTGTATAAGTGTTCCCTTTTTTCCCATAACTTCGCCAACATCAAAAAAGGCAAGAATGTTTGTGTTATTGTGGTTATGCCAAACTTCTCCTGTTTTATAAGCCATATGTAAAAATAAATCAAACAATAAGAGAATATATATCTATATAAAGCACAAATAAAATTAAAATATTCTAATTGGGGATTGAAGAGAGAAACAGGACAATATATACTAAATGAGAATTTGCTTTTCATATAGAAACAATTCATTCTTTTTCAAGATAGAGTGAAATGTAGTATACCTATATTTACTATCTCTGTGACCGCCAACAGGCTATAGTTTCTAGTGCAGCTAAGGCCCTATGTATCTTGCTCTATTGTAATTATTAGATAAAAATTGCAGATTTAAAAAATCAAAAAAGCAATACAGTCAAAGAATAGGAATCAAAGCCCTTGTGGGGCTGGAATTCAAGAACAGCTCAGTTGGGCAGTACTGGCTTGGGCTTTCTGTTGCAGCCAGATATCACCTGCAGTTGTAGTCATCATTAGGCTTGACTGGGACTTGAGTATCTGTCTCCATAGTAGTTCAGTCACATGACTGGCAAGTTGGTGATGGCAAGTTGGTTTCTCTCCATGTCTAGCTTTCCATGAAATGAGTGTCGTTATGACTTGGCAGCTGGTTTCCCTACATCAGTATTCCAAAACTCAAAGTCAGTAATGCCTTCCTGACCTGGTTTAGGAGGTAAGGCACTGTCACAGATGCTGCATTCTATTGAATACAGGAGTCAATCCCACTCATTGTGGAAGGGACTACATAAGGCTTTGGATATATTTTGAGGTGAAGGTTATTAGGACCACCTTTGAAAGAGTAGAGGGAAGAAAGTTTCAAGGCCTCATGAGGTCTGTTCAAAACTGGTATACAATCAATTTCATTGAATTCAGTAGGTCAAACCAGATCATAAGGGTAGTCCAAATTTTGAGGAAATAGATTCCACATTTTAATGGAAGTATCCCCAAAATTACATTGTAAGGGATAGGAATCCCCTTGGGATCAATTTTGCCAAAAGTCTACCACAATTTTCTATATAAAGTAAATTAACAAATCTAAGATAATCACATATGATAACCCAACTGATTACAATTTTATGAAAAATAAGAAAGAAAATCTAGTTGTTAGTTTATACAACCATCCTAGGTGTCTCTGGTGTGACTTTGTGTTCTTTATTGTGCTTCCATTCTTCAGTTCAAAAGTTTCACAGTAAATTGAAACTTTCATTCTCTTCTCACAATGCTGCATTAATTTCCAATTTGCCTCTTATGTGAAATTTAAGTTCCTGATCATAGGTTTTAAAGTCTTTCACTAATTTGAAAATTAGCAGTTCATCACTTCCTAGTGGACTCATAATTGACATATTTTCATTTTAGTGCTTTGAAAGTCACAGACAAATAAACACATTATTCAGTCCAATATGAATGCCAGTCTTCCTCCATGATATATAATAAAACTGAAGTCTTCCTTATTAATACCTTCTACCAATTAATATAACCATACAAATACATGCCAATCTCTATATGCATCTACATTTTGTTTCTTATGAGTTTATAAATTTTAATCATTTATATTTTAATTATATCTTTTCTTCCATTTGATTTCTGATAATTTGAGGAGTGCAACTGTGTTTTAAACTCTTCAAACAGATCACAATGGATTTTAAATAAAAGTCTCCCAGTAAATGTAGATTGATTTAGGACTAGGCTGTATAGCTTATAACTGATATGACAATATTGAAGCATTAGAAAAATGAACAAATTTCTAAAACTATGACTAGCACTGGGTTTAATTCTCAGTCTTCACTCAGCAAACTATGACTTGAGACAATTCTGTATTTGAATGTCCTGGGATGACTTTGTAATTTGGATTCATGGAGAAGTTTCAGAATAGAAAATTAAATAATTTTCAACAGTTATCATCATACTTCGTAGTCAGACTGATTTTTTTCATCAAAAACTTGAGTGATAAATATGTGCAAATGGAAAGGACCTTATTGATCATCTGGTTCAAGATTTATAAACTTTCTCTTAAAGTACAGGCAGTAAATATTTAGGCTTCCATACCATTCAGTCTCTGTTGCATCTACTCAACTCTGATATTGCAGTATGAATGGAGCTGTTAGCATACATAGATGAATGAACGTGGCTGTGCTTTAATAAAGCATTATTTACCAAACTAGGTTCAAAGCCTTAAGGTACCAACTCCTGATCTAGTCCAACATTTTTCAAATTAGGAAATGACTCATAGAATAGTAAAATGATTGCCCAAGGGGCCACACCATAGTTATAAAAGAACTAGAAAGATAATTCAGGTCCGTTGGACTCCTACCCAGTATGACTATTGAAAGGAATTGCCAAAATTTGTGGGCTAAAAAAAAAAAGCATGTAAGTATGTGGTATATGTATATGAGTGTGAAAGTGAGTGTCTGTGTGTGTGTACCTGGTAGCAGCAGCAGAATAAGTAGAAGTCCTAGTAGTAGATGGCATCTAGCAAAAGCAGACCTTAGGAGAATAATATAAAAGTAGCATACTATGTAAGCAGAAAAAGCATTGTCCTTGAGTGGCAGTCCTTTTGGGGGATGCTGTAACTCATCTCTTGAGATCAACATAGCTACTAACATTTTTATGTTGGCTTAATTGGTATTATTTTGGGAAGTACTAATTTGTTCTGCACACTAAACTGAGAGAGAAAATGGCTCCTTAAGGGCTTCCATGTCTGCCAATAGACTAATTCTAAGCAATTGAAAAAGTAAATTAGATTTTCTCAGAAAATGTATATATTAAAATTCTTTTAGCTCTAGATACTATAAGTGGAAAAATAAAATAAAAGACAAACTCTGTTTGACAGAGTAAATATACCAGAGTCAATGATGAAATACTTCAACCAAATACTTGCTGCTGGTAAATTGGAGAGGAGAGTGGTAATGATAATGATTCAAAATCTGTGAGTAAAAATTAAAGTGATTGTTCAGAGTCAAATGATTTGACCACATTTTGATACTGAGGAGTTTATGCTTCAGTTCCTCAGTGAATGTGTTTATGCACAGAAATATTTATTACCAGTAGCTCCCCACTCCTCTCCACAATTTGCTAGTAGAAACTAAGCCATATAAGTGAAAGTGATTTCCCATAAAAAAGCTGTTATTAGGATTTCCTTTCTAAACAATGTCTTGGCATCAAATATACCATATATATGCCCAGCAATGTCATAAAACCAAAGTTATTAGAATTATAACATTCTGAATGATTTTCTTACCAAAATCATTAGAAATATCTCTCTCCAAATAAAATTGGTATTTCCTTTGCTTTCAATCTGTATCTAATTTTTAAAGGAAAAATTGACAGCATTTCCAACAACTTCAGGGTTTCCATCATTGTTCTTGTCAAAGATAATATTTCTCCTCCAAAATACGTTTTTAAATATAAGAACTAATTCAACTTATAGTGTTTTTTATCCTTTCTTACCTTTTCATTTTATGCAAAGCTGCCCAATCTCATTCTAACAGAGGACTCCAGTGAACAATAAGTGTTACAAAGCCCTGGTTGGATGAGCTATCAGAACACTTCACACCTGAACTATGAAAGCAAAGATTGGGTCATCATCAAAGGATTTTTAATCACAGAGAATTACTGTTATATGGATAATGTTATATTATCATTAGATTGCAACACTCTTTAAAATTTGTATTAAAGGGTGGATTAAAATTTTTTAATATCTGAGAGATGGATGTTAGGCATTAAGCATCGACCTTGCATAGCTATTAAAACCAAATACTATCAAATTAAATCATATTGGACTTTGGTCCAGACAAGAGTATCTGGTATAGACCTGTATAGATCTGCTTCTCCTTGTATCTCCCTGCTAAGCACAGCTGTAAATAATAAGTACAATAATAAGTCACCTGCTATACCAGGAATCAAGACCTATAGCTGAGCCGGGCTCGGTGGCTCAGCCTGTAATCCCGCGCCTTTGGGAGGCTGAGGTGAGTGGATTTCCTGAGCCCGCGGTTTCGAGACCCACCTGGGCAGCGAGACCTCATCTCCACAATAAATCAAAAAATCAGCCGGGCGTGGTAGCGCATGCCTGTAATTCCGGCTACTTGGAAGGTTGAGGTGGAAGGATCGCTGGAGCCCAGCAGGTCGTGGCTGTGGTGGCCGGAAGCGACCACTGCACTCCAGTCTGAGCGACAGAGTGAGACTCCAACTCAAAAAAAAAAAAAAAAGACCTATACCTGGAAATAATGCAATTGACAACCAAAAAGGAACTCTGGAAAGCAATAAGCAGGCAAAGGTTTGAGGATCCTGGAAATGGAGGAAAAACAGAGTGGTAGAATATCTAAAATTTTCATCACTCAACAGAAGAAGATAGTGGAAGACCAGGCATTTGCTGATCCCAAACAAGTAACAGAAGTTAGCTCAGGTAGTCTTATTTCCCTTCTGAGATCAAATAGGAGTCCCTCCAAGTATATTGAACAAGCTTGACACTATAGAAAAGGGGATCAATAAGAAACTCAACCAACTAAAAGAAACCATGGGAAAAACTCTTCCCACCAGCTTGAGATCCCCCATTCCTCCAAGAGATACTGAAGACAAAGAGTGGAATCAGCAAAAGGGAATCAGTTACAAGTCACCTGGCTTGGGAAGCCCCTTTCATCCTTAGACACCCTTTTTGTACCAAGCAATACTGAGTAGATAAGAGAAACCAGCAGAACCAGCTAGAGGGATAAAGATTTATCAAGTCCTTCCTGAGAATTCTCTTTTATTCTACTCCCTTTTTTCATCTGGAGGAATTCAGTCAGATAGGCAAAACAGTCAAGAAACACCCTACAACAGTGATTAGATAGGTCTGGAAATCCCCTCATTGTGTTCAGGGGCATTTTGAATCAGCAACAGGGACTCAGTAACAACAACCTGCCAGACTAGGCAATCTCTTTCACATTGTAGATCTAAAACAATCCTCTCCCTTGCTCAGAGAAACTGAAAAACTAGAAATTATGGGTAGGGATCCCTTGTCACCTTTCTACTACTGTAAGACATTCAGAACCCTGCACTGAGAAAACTCCTTTCACACTCTCAGACAGCATCAGCAAAGTGGGAATCTCAACAGCATCAAGTAAACCAAAGAGACTACAATAACACTACAAATTTACACTGCCATTTGAACCATAAGTTAGAAAAATAGCCCAAAACCTAAACAGGGTGACAGTCGATCAAAAAATAAAAATTAAATAAGATCCAGAATTTCCTAACATAATCAGCACAATAGCTAGAGTACAATAATGTCACCTGCTATACCAGGAATCAAGACAATCACAAAAGGTATGAGAAAAGACAATCAATTGATGTCAACACGAATCAGATGTTGCAATTGTTTAATAAAACTTTTCATTTGGAGTCAAAACAAAGAACTGAATACCACATGTTCTCACTTATAAGTGGGTCCTGAACATTTATCACAAATACTACAAGAGAGGGATCAGCAGTAGTGGGATACTGCTGGGGGAAGGAGGTAGGGGGAACATGTAACATTAATAAGGGTACCATACCCTAAATCAGGGGAAATGAGGACCAGTTGGGGACCTAAACTTCACCTGCACGTAAACTACTTATGTACCTAATCCTGACTTACACCTCACATCTTTACAATAAAATAAAAGATAAAATAAAAATGTTTAGTTAACCATACTAACTTCAATATGCTTCAGTATTCAACTGTAAATTATTTTGAGACAAATGACAATATAGAAAATCTCAACAAAGAAAGGTAAGTTATAAATAATAGCTCAATGGAAATTATAGAAAGAAAAAATGCCATAATATTAAAACAAGCCAACTTTACTTGATGAGCAGGAATAAAAGAGTGGAGATGACAGACATTAGAAACAGTGAACATGAGGTCAAGTTATAGAATTCACCCAATCTCAATAACAAAGTGAAAATGGACTGAAAAAGTTGATCAGAGTTTCAGGAACCTGTAGGACAATAACAAAGGATCCAAATTCATATAATCAGAGTCTCAGAAAGAGAAGAGAAAGACAGTAAGACTGAAGAAGTGTTTGAAAAAATAGAATAGCTGAAAATTTTCCAAATCTGGCAAAAGACACAAACCTACAGATTCAAGGAGCAAACTGACCTTAATGAAATAAATGCAAAGAAATCCATGTCAAAACTATTATAATTAAACTTTCAAAAAATAAAGGCAAAATTCTTGAAAGTAATTGGAAAGAAATGAGACACTATAAAGAATGCCAATACAGCTGATAGCAGATTTCTCATCTTAATCTGATATATATCTTCAGAGCAACCACTATGAAAACTACACAAAGAGATACACTCAACATTGTAAACCAAGATGGAATCTTTTAAAATGTGCTCGTAGCCAACAGAAAGGCAGGAAAAGAGAAACAGAGGCAGAAGGGTAAGAAATAGGAGAAACAAATAGAAAACAAATAGCAAAATGGCAGACAAGCATCAACATATTAACAGTTACTTTGAATGTAGATAATTTAAATACACCACTTTAAACACAGAGATTGGCAGAGTGGATTTAAAAAAATTAATCCAACTATATTAATTTTTAATTTTAAGTGATTACAACAAACACTTAGAATGTGACAGTTTATAAGTTGAAAGTAAGAGACTAGAAAAATATATACGATGTAAACGTTAAAGCAAAACAGTAGTAGCCATATTAGTATCTAATGAAGTAGACTTTAGAGCAAATAAAAGTATTAGAAGCAAATATGGACATTGTATAATGTTTGTTATCAATCTGTTGGAAAGACATAATGACCCTAAATGTGCATGCATCAAGCAACCAAGCCTGAAAATACAGAAAGCAAAAGCTGATAGAGCTGAAAGTAAAAACAGACAAAACCACCATTATGGTTAAGGATTTCTACATCTCCCTCTCAGCAACTGATAAAACTACGGGGAAGGAAATAGAAAATCTGAACAATGTAGTCAATCAGCAGGATTCAATTCACATATACAAATATTCCACCTAACCACAACACAATACATTTTTTTCATGTACCCATGAAACATTTACCAAGACAGACTACATCCTGAGCCATAACACAAGCTTCAACAAATTTAAAAGAATTGTAACCATGCATAGTGTATTCTCTGACCAAAATGGAATAAAATTAGAAACCAATAACAAAGTGAAAGTGAAAAATCTCTGGACCCCCCAAAATTAAAAAACTCACTTCTAAATAAGACATGAATCAAAGAGGAATCTCAAAGGAAAAAAAATATATATATAATGCTTTTCTGTATCAATTGATATGTTTTTCCTTCTTTAGCTTATTGTTATCAATTACATTGATTTTTGAAAATTGAATCAGCCTTGCATAAGTTAGAAAAGCTGTGTCATGATATATGCTTTTTTATATATTATTGGATTGTTTGCTAATATTTTGTTGAGATGTTGGCCTGTATATTCCTTTTATTTTGTACTTCCTGCTTTAGTTACTAGAATAATACTCGCTTCATGAAATAACTGGAAAGCATTCTCTACCAGTCTACTTTTTGAGAAGATTATGTAGGATCAGTGCTAATTCTTTTCTGATTTGGGGTAGAGTTCTGAGTTAGTCCCAAAGATTTCTCCTTTAGTAGCTTTTAACTTAAGAGTTTAATTACTTTAATGGTTATATGGCTATTAGAATTGTTTCTGCTTTCGTTTTTGTTGAATGTTAAAAGTTGATCATCTTGAAGAAATGGGTTTTTTTTCTATGTTGTTAAATTTATGAGCAAAGGTCTTTGCAGTATTCTTTTATTATTACTATAATAGTTGCAGGAACTGTAGTGATATCTCCTGTTTTATTTCTGATATAAGTGATGTCTTCTCTTTTCATTTTTATATTTGTTTCTAGAGATTTATCAATTTTACTGATTTTGAAAAAAACACAGTGTTCTTTTCAATAATTTTCTCTATTTTCTTCCTAATTTTAGTTTCTTGAATTATTCTTATCTTTTTTGTTTCCTGCCTTCTGGTTGCTTTGGGTTTATTTTGCTCTTTTCCTAGTTTCTTGAGTTAAGAACTTAAATAATTGATTTGGTGTCTTTTATCATTCTCATGCAAGCATTTTGTGCTATAAATTTTCCAGTAAGCCCTGCGTTAGCTACAATTTGCATATTTTGATAGACTTATTTTTGTTTTTATTTATATTTGACAAAATCCAGCAGCCATACATAACAAAACATTCTCAGCAAGGTATGAATAGAAGGGAATTACCTCAATTTGATAAAAAGTATTTACAAAAAAATCTACATGTAGCATTATACCTAATGGTGAAAGAGTTAACACTTTCTTTCTAAGATTGGGTGCAAAGCAAAAATGTCTGTTCTCACCATATGTATTCAACATATTATTTGAATTTCTAATCACTTCAATAAAAAAATATGAAAATCATACAGATTAGGAACAAAAATATCTGTCTTTATATATGACTTGCTGATATGCATAGAAAATACCAAGACATCTAAAAATACCAAGTAATAAAGAAAAAAGTGAGTCATAGATATTGAAAAACAAATTAAAGAGTCTTTATTTACAGATGACTTGCAGATATGCATAGAAAATATCAAGTAATCTAAAGATACCAAAGAATCTGAAATGTAAAGAAAATACCAAGGAATCTAGCCACTGCAATAAGGTGGGGGAAAAGGTCATACGGATTCAAAACAAAGAAACAAAATCATCTCTATTTACAGATGACTTACTTATATGCATAGAAAATACTAAAGAATCTATAAATGTAGTCCTAGAACTAATAAGTGAGCTCACCAAGGTAGTAAGATACAGCATTAAGACACAGAAGTCAGCCAGAATACTGTATACCAGTACTTAACATAAAAAAACTAAAGTTAAAAACACAATAACATTACCATTACTCCAAAGAAAATGAAATGCTTAGGTAATGCTTTTCAAAAATATGTACATTATATGTGACAAAAATTTCCAAAAAATTATGAAAGAAATCAAAGAAAATCTAAATTAATTGAGAGACATACTATGCTGATGGATTGGTTAATCAAAAATGTCATTTCTTCCTAAACTATAGGCTTAATGCACATGGTGTTAAAAATGTAAGGATTGTTATAGATAATGAGATCATTAAAAAATTTATATGGAAAGCCACAGTCTCTAGAATACCTAAAACAATCTTGACCAAGAAAAATAAAGGTGACCAAATTACTCCATCTGAAATGGAAGCTTGCTCTAAAACTAGAGGAATCAAGAATAGTATGACTGAGGGCTTGAATAATAGATCAGTGTAACAAAATAGGGAACTCAGAAATAGACCAAACAAATATGCCAATTGAATTTTGACAAAGGTGCAAAGTGATTGAATGGAGAAAAGATAGCCTTTTTAACAAATGGTGCTGGAGCAATTAGATATCATTAGGCAAAATATGAAACTTGGAGCAAATGTCATACCTTATGCAAAAAATTAACTCAAAATAGATTATGGACTTAAGTGTAAAATATAAAATTATAAAACCTTTTTTAAAGAAAGAAATCCTAGCCAGGCTCGGTGGCTCAGCCTGTAATCCCGCGCCTTTGGGAGGCTGAGGTGAGTGGATTGCCTGAGCCCCTGGGTTCGAGACCCGCTTGGGCAAGTTGGCGAGACCTCATCTCTACAATAAGTTTTTTAAAAAAATGAGCCACCCGTGGTAGTGCGCGCCTGTAGTTCCAGCTACTTGGAAAGCTGAGGCAGAAGGCTAGCCGGAGCACTCCAGTCTGTGCAACAGAGTGAGACTCCAACTCAAAAAAAAAAGAAAGAAAGAAAGAAAGAAATCCTTGGAATCTAGCCCTAGGCAAAGAGTCCTTAGAATCGACTCCAAAACCTATGACAGGAAAAGCATCAGTAAGTTGGACCTCATAAAAGCTAAGTACTCTTTCTCTGTGAAAGAACCTATTAAAAATAATGAAAAGAGAAGCTACATTCTGGCAGAAATATTTGCAAGCTATTTATTCAATAAAGAACTGGTATCTAAAATATATAAAGAACCCTAAAAACTGAGCATTAAAACTCTACACTTCAATTAGAAAACAGGCAAATGAAATGAACAGACATTTCATTGGCAATAATACTCAAAGGATAAATAAGCACAGGAAAAGATGCTAAGCAAAGACCTACTTTCTTTACATCAGGAAAGTTCAAATTAAGATTACAATGATATAATCCTGCACATTTATCGAATTGAGTAAAATAAAAGACTATTAACAATACCAAGGTGTTTGGATGTGGAGAAACTGAATCACTTATAGAATACTTGTGAGAAAGCAAGATGGCACAGCCATTCTGGAAAACAGTCTGGCAGATTCTTATAAAAGGAAACATACATACAGTTAGTATGTGTTATAGATTAAATGTAGGCTCACAAAAAATTTGTACTGAAGTTCTAATCCTCAATATGACTGTATTTGGAGCTCATTACCATGCCCAGCTAATTTTTTGATTTATTGTAGAGAGGAGGTCTCGCCAAGTTGCCCAGGCGGGTCTCAAACCCACAAGTTCAGACAATTCACTCACCTCGGCCTCCCAAACTGCGGGACTACAGGCTGAGCCACCAAGCCCAGCCTGGAGACAAAATCTTAAAAGAGGCTTAAATGAGTTCATAGGGGTTGGGCCTTAATCTAAAAGACTGTCCTTTTTAGAAAAAGAAGGAGAGACTCCAGGCATTTGGACACATAGGAAAAAAGGCCATGTGAAGAAAAAACAAGAGGTTGATCATTTGTAAGACAAGGGGAAGACTCAGAGGAATCTGATCCTGCTGGTACCTTAATCTTGGATTTCTAGCCTTCACAATGGTGAGAAAATAAGCTGTTGTTTAAGCTGCTTACTCTGTTATTTTGCTATATGACCCTAGCCTACTAACACATCATATGATTCAGCAGTTTTTCTCTTTGTTATTTCTCTCAGAGGAGGAAAATGACATTCATGGCAAAAACTGTGTATGAATGCTCATAGCAGTTTTATTTGCTTATCTTGAATCAGCTCAAATGTCCTTCAACAGGTAAACTCTGGTACATGTATACCATAGAATACTACTCAGCATTAAAAAGGAACAAACTTTCGATTCAAACAACTTGGATAAATCCTCAGACTTTAACTAAATTAAAATAAGGCAATCTTAAAAGGTTACATATTCTAAAATTCCATCTGTATAACATTTTTGAAATAACAAAATTATAGAAGATTGGGGACAGATTAGTGGCAACCTAGGGTTGGTTAGAAATGGAAGGTACAGGCAGTGAGAGAGAAAAAATGATAGTTATTGAAAAACAATGCAAGAGATACTTGTGAGATAGAAATTTTTCATACCTGATCTGTATTGGTAGGTAAACAAATCTGTACATCTAATAACATTGTATAGAACTAAATACATACAAAAACAAAGTAAAGTAAAACCATGAAAAGCTGAATGAGATTGGTAGATTGCATTAATGTCATTATCCTGGCTCTGTTATCATGCTACTCTTTTACAAAATGTAATTACTGACTGAAACTGATAATGTATACCAGTGTACTGGGGATCTTTCTGTATTATTTCTTAGAATTTCATATGGTTCTTGAAAGGTACCGGTGCTGCGTCCCCCCCCCACCCCCCACGTCTCCCCTCCTCTCCATCTCTCCATCTGCCCTCACCCTGTCTGTGCTCTAACATTTTTGGAGATCCTACCAAGATCTTCCTCTCTCTCTCTTTCTTATTTCTTAACTGGTGTGGCTGAGGTTACACTTCAGCGTGCTGGAAGGCCCCAGAGAAACACATCAGACCTCTGTGGCCTGACAGGATGAGGGAATAAGATTAACTCTTAGCTTCCTTCTAGCCAAGGTCTCTGAGTTTCCCCATGGGCCGAGCTGGACCTCAGAGGACAACTGACAGTCTCTGCCTAGGGATACTCCCTAGGGAGTCAAGAAGGTCCCCCGAAGGAAAGTTTGGACTGCCAGGGCCCATATGGGTAGGAGACAAAGTGCTTGGTTTTCTTTACCTTTTTCCTCTCTGGCTGGCAAAGCAACTCCATGAAGGACCTTGAAACTCCAACAGCTACAGTAAGCCTTTCTGCACCTTTGGTGAGTCATCCCCCTTTTATCATCCACACAGACACATTTTTGGATGTGCTCTTGGACTGCCTTTAGTTTGGATGACTTTCTGGGTCTCTCGGGTTTTCCGGTTTCCGTCTTGGGAGATTCCTAGCAAGGGTTGGGGACCTAGTTGCTGAAAGTCCTGGTACCAGGCCTTCCAAGACATGGTGGAGCATAGCGTCCCATGAGCTTCAGTGGGCACAGGGACGGGAGGATGCGCTCTCCCTGCTGACTCATATCCTTTGCGCTGATTCCTTTGAACCTGTTGGGGATGCCCAGCAGGAAATCTGGATGGGTTAGGCCCAGAAACAAATCCATGAAACCAAGAGCCCATCCCAGCTGTCCTTTTTTTCACAATACTGCTTTGCAGCCCCGGCACCGGCTCAGGCCCACCTTGCCCCAGATGACGTTTTCATCTGGTGGACAAGTACGGGAAAATTCCACAATATAAGTTGGGGGATGGCGAAAACTGTCCATAGAGTGGCTCCTTAACTCCTAATGCACTCCTGCAGCTTGATTTATACTTCACAAGAAATGACAAGTACCTTGAGCTCCCGTATATTCAAGCCATTTATAAGTTAGCTTGCCACCCAGATGTCTGTTCCTTTTGCCGTATTTCTGTGTTGTCTCCCCGACCCCATTGCCCATAGAGGATACTCATCCTGCTGACTTAGCCACCCCTCCCCTCAAAAGATTTTTCACTTCCTTCATACTCCTATGCCTTCTGCAACTCCGATTCCTGCTTTCCCTCTAACAACTCAAAGTCTACCCAAGCTGGTTTAACTTCTTCTGTCTCTTGTAGTCTGCTTTTGCTATGCCACTCTCCATCGGTTTCCCTTCCTTCTCTTCTTGCCCTCCACCTTTATCTGCGGAGGGGCTGGTGTCTCCAGTCGGGGTGCCTAACTCTGGCCTTCAGTCTTTCTCTTTTACCTTTGGAGAAGGGGCCAGTGCCAAAGGCCATGGCACCTGACCCCAGCCTCCAGCCTTCTCACCCCCTTGCCCCACTGCCTGATAATCCCCTGGTGGCAGTCCTACTAGCTGCAGCAAGTCATCACCCCCCTCTCTCCCCCATCCCCCCACTCCTCCCATACTTGGGAAGCCCATTCAGGTTTCCACATGACTTAGTAGGTCTCATCTCAGGGGGGTGACTGAAACAAAAGGATATCAAAGTTCTTGTTTGTTGTTTTTTATGATAAATCTCTCTCAAGTTATATCTAAACTGGGACTATATCAACCATCCCAGACAAAAGTAAAGGGATTATGTAAATCCTGTTAACTAACTACAAAAAGGTCAATTGTAATTTTAATCTGTTTTTCCAACCAAACTTGTAAGTGCTCTAGTAAAATTTTACTTCCAACCTTACCATGTGTTAACATTAGTGCTAAATAACACCACTGTTTGCTATATCAGTTGCTAAAAGTTGTATTTTATAAACAAAAGGTTAAATCTCCTGTTGTGCCTAACTAACACCCTCTTGTGACAAAGATAAAGCTTTAAATGCTAAACACCCTATCTTACATGATAAGGATTAAAAACTGACCATTCCAACCTGGTTAAGTCACTTTTACTAAGCCTAGTACTTCTCCTGCCAGATGGATAAAATACTGGGTACTCTGTGTGAGTACAATAAGGATGGGAAATTACTCTCACCTAATTGTCCACACCTTACAACTAAGATTACAATTTAGTAATAGGGTGTTTTTTTTTGACAACGTTGCCTGTTCATAATTATAAATAAGTAGGCACAGATCCTTACACATCCATGAGGTCTGTTCACTCCAAAGGGTTTTACATAAAACTGTTACAAACAGAAATAATCAAAATGTCTTATGTGTAGCCTATTAAAAAGAACTTTTGAGTTTTTCTAGCTAAAACACTAGAAGAACAACAAGGTACCAACATGGAGGGCTGCAGAACCAGAGGGCCAAAGAAGCACCCCAGTTGGAAGTCACCATCAGACACCTGGTAAAGAACAAACCTCTAAGGGGATGGTATTCATTGCTTATGGGTACCGTCTGTGGGGGCACTGAAAGCCTAGTTGCCCCCAAAAGGCCTTAAGGTCCTGGACCTTGTCCACTATACTGGCCACAAAACCATTGGAAAGTAGGTTTACTCTCTTCTGAAGAAAGGAGAGAACACTTGGCTCACAATGGTGGCCACTTATGGAGGCCTACAAATCTACTAAACTACCTGGCACTGGCTCACCATCACCCCAAAAACCCCTCAGGTAAATAGGGTGCTGGCACCCAAATTAATTTCTTTTTTTTTTTTTTGAGTTGGAGTCTCAAACTGTCGCCCAGACTGGAGTGCAGTGGCCGCTTCCGGCCACCGCAACCTCGACCTGCTGGGTTCCAGCGATCCTTCCGCCTCAGCCTTCCAAGTAACCGGAATTACAGGCATGTGCTACCACGCCCAGCTGATTTTTTGATTTATTGTAGAGATGAGGTCTCGCTGCCCAGGCGGGTCTCGAACCCGCGGGCTCAGGCAATCCACTCACCTTAGCCTCCCAAAAGCGCGGGATTACAGGCTGAGCCACCGAGCCCGGCTCCAAATTAATTTCTTAACACAGGTGCCAGCCTTTTGGTCCTGGCCATCCATGTTGAAATCATACAGCCTTATCCAAAAGAATTTTCTCTTTTAAACAACAGAGGGGGAAGAGACAAAATTCAATTAGCCCCCCAACTGTCTTTGTTTTAAAAAAGCAAGATTTATTTTCTTTTTTCTCTTCAAAATATTTGGACTATCCTTTTGGCTAAATAGGTAACTTTTGCAATAACTACTGTGATTTTGTGTTGTAACATTATGCTTTTAAAAATTTTAATAATTAAATTCTTCAAGTTCTCCATTCAGTCTCTCTAGGGAAATATAAGAAGCAAGCTCCAGGAACCATACCTGCCCCATATCCTCCTCCTGAATTTCCTGCAGACCAGGCACAAGGATTACTATCCAACATAGAATGAATGACAAAATAACCTGGGCTTCACCCTCTAACATATCAATTGTTGTAAAGGTATATCAGACCTATTATAAAAACAAAGGGAACTTTTCTCTTGCCAATGTTTACCTGTTTAAATTCTCAGTTTAAGCTACAACCTAACTGCATGTCTCTAATGTTTTAAATTTTTTCTTCAAACTTTGTCAAAGTGGCTTTATTTCCTTGTTTAAATCAATAAGAAAATTCCTTAATAACTGTCTATAAATTCTTATTACAACCCAAAAAGGCTACAAGACAAGCTGCAGGAACAGAAGTCAACATATGAACTCAGGAATTTACTGGCGCAACAATGAAAACTGCCTGGACTCCTGTAGTTGGTATCAACCCACTGGAGTAACTGTACATACATTTTATAAAACATCAAAACTTGCTATGTTATAACAGTGGCTATAATGGACTTTACTATAATAATATTAATTTTTATAGTCAATACTTTGGATACAAATACTGAAAATACTTAACGCCATGGGCTCCTATTCTCTCATCCCCTCCTCTTGCTCTACACTGGTAGGGACAGCTCTGCACCCCATATACAGCAGGAAATAACTACAGAAGCCTGACCTTTGCCCCTTTTCCCAGGTACAGATAAGAATATTTTTTATATAGCAAGAGGTAGGAACGAAAGGTACCTATAGAAACCTAGAAGCTACTTAGCTTATTCTTTAGCCTTTTTGCCTCAGTGCATAGCCATTAGAAACCATTCAGACATTCTACTGCAGGATAAACAGCAGCCTATCCCATCCCCCTCAGCAAATCTCCTCCAGGTGCAAGACCAGGACAGCCCAACCATTCATTGTTTAGCATAATAATCTCTAGAAAGCTTTTAGGTTCCTTGTCAAGGCCAAAGGTCACCCTTTGGCAGAACAAAGTCATAAAAGTAATAATATGACCACCCCATCTTTGGTCAAGGAATTTTTGAGTTGCAAATGTCTGAGTTTGTGAATTGCAAATGTCTAACAAGTCTCTTGCAGGAAACCAGCCTCCCCCAGGGTTAACCTAATCAGTCCTTTGTGACCTCTGAATGTCCTTCCACATTTTCTAATTTGATATCAAACCCATTTTCTGAGCAGCCATTTTAGACATCACACATCACAGAGAGAAAAACACCACCAACAAAATAAGTAAATATCTATATGTACATATTTATTTGTTTATTTTCCTCACCCACAAATATACATACATTTCCATATCTGGAAATTCTTCTCTTTCTCACTTGTATGAATGATTTAAGTGTTGACCAAATGCTCTTTAGTATAGCAATCTTTTCCTTTAATTAGTTGATATTCTACAAATAAAGTTTTTTCCTTCTTTTTATTTATTTGATTATTTATTGTTTCACTATTCCCTGACTTCTGCATTTATTCATTCATTTATATGCCAATATCAACTTGTAGATTTTTATTTTGTTCAATGGGCTATAATCAATCTCTCATTGTTTGATAGGCAAATTTTGCTGGATTTGGCAGTTGGAAGCTCCAAACAAGTTAAATTCTGTGTGTTTTGAATTATTCATGTCATTCTTTAAGAACTTTCTTATTTTTTTCTCTGCAACATAATATTACTGATTCATCTTGTACTTTTTTCCTGCCCCAGCTTTGAAAGCTAGTTTCCCTTAAAAGGTCTAGGATTTGGAGGTCCAAGATTTGGAAACCAAGATACAGGCACTAAGTATACTAATACTGTGTCATGATTTCTTGGCCCTTTCAAACAGAATGAGGAAAATATACATATATACATAGAGTTATGTATAAGTATTATGTCTATGTATCAAACATTTACATATGCCCTTACCTACGACTACATTTACCTTATATGTATTTATTTAAAATGCTGAGTTTATAAAGATATTTCTAATTCTATATATCACAGAGTGTAATACAGTCTTAGCCCTTCCTATATCTATATCTCCTTTTCTCTGTAATGGGAAACTTTGCATTCATACTCCTCAATCTATTTACTCATTTGTTCAAGTCTAGAATGCAGAAAGGAGTTCAGAATTGCCAACCTCTACTACTGCAAAAAAAAAAAAAAAACCCCAAAACAAAAAACCTACCAACTGGGGGTTCAATGCTTATTGAGAGTATTTTTTAAATAAAATTTACACAAAGAAATGTGCAAATCAAAAGTGCACAATTTCATGCGTTTAATCCAATGTATCCACTTGTATAATTCACATTTCATCAAGATATAGAATCTTTCCATTAGCCAGAAATCACTCACCACCACTTCCTAAGCATTCTGGCAACCCCAAAGAAAACCACTTTCTGATTTTTTAATACCATCAATTATGTATGCCTAACATAGAATTTCCTATCAATAAAATCATATAGAGGTCCTCCTTCAAGACTTACTTCTTTAGCACAGCATAATGGCTCTGAGATTTATCCACCTCTTTGTGAGTGTTAATATTTTGCTTTTTAAAAAATTTTTATTCCTTTACTAAAAAGTATTTCATTATGAATAGATCACTTTATTTTAGCTATTCTAATGTTGATCAAAATTTGGATTATATCCAAAGTAAAATTATTATGAATCACGCTATTATAAATATTCTTATACAAATCTTTTTATCTCTTTTAGGTAAATATATAGGAGTGAAGTTACTTAGCCAAAGGTTAGGCGCATGTTTATTTTTGACAAAAACTGACAAATCTTTTTCCACAATGATTGAGAATTTCATATACCAACCAACAATATTTGAGAATTCTGGTTATTCTATATCTTTATCAACATCTTTTTTTTTTTTTAATTCAGTCATTTTAGGGTTATGGTTCAAATTTGCATTTCCCTAGTGGCTGATGATTCTGAGTGCTCTTTTATGTGTTTACTGACTATTTACATATCTTCTATATTCAAAATTTTGCCCATTTTTTTTTGAGTTGGAGTCTCACTCTGTTGCCCAGACTGGAGTGCAGTGGCCACTCCCGGCCATCGCAGCCTCGGCCTGCTGGGCTCCAGCGATCCTTCCGCCTCAGCCTTCTGAGTAGCCGGAATTACAGGCATGCGCCACCACGCCCAGCTGATTTTTTGATTTATTGTAGAGATGAGGTCTCGCTGCCCAGGCGGGTCTCGAACCCGTGGGCTCAGGCAATTCACTCACCTCAGCCTCCCAAAGGTGCGGGATTACAGGCTGAGCCACCGAGCCCGGCTCCATTTTTTTTTTTTTACTAGCTATCTTTTTGCTACTGAGTTGTATAATTTATTTTATATAATTAATACAAGTTTTTTTATCAAAGCTATGTCTATGTTTTGCAAATATTTACTTCTAGACTGCTCATTCACCTAATAAATGACGTCTTGATGAACAGAACATCTTAATTTTAATAAATTATATATTATGTTTTTCTTTTCTAATTATTTGTGTCCTGTTAAGTAAATATTTGCCTATCCCAAATCATGTTTCTTCTAGAATCTTTATGCTTTTAACTATTCTTCAAATTTATATTCTAACTCCAGTTAATTATTGCATGTTATTTGAATGGGGAATCAAGATTTTTTTTTCATACATTTGCTCAATTTTTTCAACACTATTTTGTGAATAGGCTACTTTTCCACACTAAATGTTTTTGGTAACTTTACAATCAATTGACTGTATAAGTGTAGCTTTATGGAATATCTATAAATATTCTGTTTCACTATAAATATTCTTTATATGTACCTATATGCCATACAGTTACCACCTAACTATTCCTTTGCAAATTATGTCCTAAGTCCTTGAATTCCTTGCTTTATTTCCTATCATCATTTCCTCATCTTCCACTCACTTCTTAACCATTGAAATTTGGCTTCTCCCTCCACTACCCTACTGAAACTTGCTCTACTGATTTCACAAATGGCTGCTATATTATTGTATTCAATGGGTATTTTTCAGTTCTTAAGTTTCATAGACACTTTGTAGTATTTGATATTGTTATTTTGGTCAGTCTCATTCTTGAAAAATTTTCTCAGTCTGACTTCTGTTACTTTACATTTTCAATGTTTTCCCAAGTCTCTGACCATTTCTTATCCTTATTTCTAGTCAAGTTTCTCTACCCAGATTTTAAAGTTGACAATTTTTGGTGTTCTTCTCTAAACTTCCTTTTCTGCAAAATCTCTATCTGAACTCTTAAGTATCTAACTGCCATTTATGTACTAATAAATACTGATGTTTTTATCTCCAGCCCAAATAAGTGCTATTTAAGTATTAACTACTATTGTTATTGTGATTACAGATATCATCCAAACTTTTATGAAGTTTTGATGAGTAAACTTTCTAAATATCCAGCAAAGTCCATTTGCTTCATCCCATCTTTTCTGCCATTACTTTGGTCTACACAACCATGCTTTTCTATCTGAATTACCACAATAGCTTCCTATATTATTTTCTTGTCTTTAGTTTTGACCTCTGTCTCTCAGTTTCCTCTGCCCCCAAATTAGACTTCCTAAACCAGTAGCCATCATTCGTTACCCTGCTTGGTATTCTACAGTGGTTTCTTCTTTCTTTTAGGATGAAGTAAAGGTTATTCAAAATGTTACCCAAAAAAATCCAATCATGATCTTATCATTGTTTACTTCTACAGCCTCATCTCTCGTTACCCTTGAAATTCTACTCTTCATTCTTACCAAAAACAAAAATACTTTATTTCAGTTTTTTGAATACACCATGTTTACTCTTTGCTAATTGCCACCATCCTTTCTCCCCTCACATTTTTATTGGCTTGTTCCTACTTAACTTTCATGTCTGTTTCTTCAACACCAACTATGGGCTCCCACAGCAACATGTATTCCTCTCATTATAACACTTGTCATATGGTCTGTTGGCAGTTGTATATCCGTCACTAAACTATAAGCTTGTGGAAGGCAGTGCTCCTATTATGTTTCCCTTTTCTTATCCAAGTTTCTAGTTCGACAACCAGCATATAGGGTCTGTTCAATGTGAACTGAGTGATTCAGTGCACCCTTGCACACCTAGAAAAGAAAGCCTGTTGCTGCACTAGATTCCAGTGAATCTAAAATATAACAAAGTAGAGGAAACAATTTAGGAATAGGAAGTATGCTCACATAATTTACACTCCTAAGTAGAAGTGGCCTTGCCTGAAAAAGAAAGAAAGAAAAAGAAAAAGATTAATTTTTTAGAGAATCATAACAATTTATTGAAGGAATGTTATAATTGGAGGGGAAATAATTATAATAACTTTCATTTTAAGCACGTATTTTTTCTAGGTCTTGTGCCAAGCATAATCCAGTCAATAACACACTATTATTACATCCTTTTTAGAGATAAGCAAACTGAAGAAAAAGATAATTAAGGAGTAGAAACTGGACATAAACCCAATCTTGACCTATTCCAATTCTACAGTTTTAACCATCATTCTACAATCTACACTAACACCCAATACACTCCTCACAATAGCAAGTGAGAACTGCTAGCAAATATTATGGAGACAACTAGGATGACAAAAGATCTCTATTTTATACATTGACATCCTCCCACCCTAGTTCTATTCTGTGCATAATATATTCCAGAGTCAGACAGAGAGGATGACTTAGCAAGAAATTCTAACATAATTTTCACTTCATTGTTAATCATAATAAACAAAATAACATTTTATTATTAAAAATAGACATGAAAATTTTGTCACAATTTAAAAAAAAACACAATTCTCTCCATTCCAAAATTTGTTTATCTTCTTAAGAGCTGAACAATCTCTCCACAGAGTTCTTAGCCTTATATCAAAATTTATAGTCAAGTATTATATAAATGTGTGTGTGTGTGTGTATATATATATATATCTAACATATGAAAAAAATCTATTGCATAATGCAGTTTCATTTAACTTTTCTCATGACTGCTTTATGATAGTGACCTACATGGTCTGAAAATGTAATGTGAAAAAGAATATATCTGCTTTCCATCCCAAGGACATTCTTGAAAATGAGCTGTAATATTTCAAGAGTTTTATCCTTGTGAGTAAAATGTTAATAAATGATAAATCTTTAACACTTCCCAAGTCATGATCTTGTATTCAGTAGAGCTAAAGGAAGAGTGAGATGTCTGAAGGGGCAGGACTAGAATATAAAAATTTTAATGTTGTCACCACTATAGAGGTTAGTCCAATCTGGGAAATTATTCTTGATCAAGTGTTGAAGGATATAAGAAATAGCATAAGTGATTAGTATAGATTCTTTAGAAAGAGTCAGACAAAATAAACCATCCATACCAATGATGCAATGTGAAATCCACATTAGAATTCTCTCCAGAATGACCAGGAGGCATAAGGTTACTGACTATGAACCACCCTCCTTCTCATACACTTCTTCATGTTAGAGGATAGAGAATATCAGTTAGGCTTAAAGAGAACATTTCAGAAAACAGAGAAATGCTCTTTTGTGGCTTACTAATGGGTTATTTGAGACAAATTACTCAATAAGTATGATATTGTTGATTTTGAAAATAGTTTTGTCTTAAAAGTTATATTAAGATTTGTCTTCACATGTGTTTTTAAAATGCTTTTTAGTATTTGCAGTATATGTGTTTGGTAATAGTAATAATTATTAAATTAATACAAAATATAGCTTGCTAAGTATAATAAATAATGGTCCCATAATTAATACTTTCAACAACCTTTTGAGGCAGCTACTCTTATCATAACCACAATAAGAGTATTATCAACATGAAATCCCCATAATAATTTCATGGCACAATCTCATTTTCGTAAACAGTGTTTCAAAGATTGTGAAACTAAGTTCCGAATGATTAAATAACTTGCAGTAAAATTCATACTAAATAGTGACGGGAGCCTCCAAGCCAAGATCACTTGATCTCAGAATTCTTGATCCTTACTGTGAGGGTTTTAATAACCTTATTCTATATATTATTTAAATATTGCCATTTTCCAGGAATATATTGATCATAAGAAAAACTATGGGGTATTGCAACCACTGCTTTGTACAGACAGACCACCGCTTACTTATTTCTCTTATATAGTCTGTAGGAACACAAACTTCATGGCACATGCTCTCTCAGAGGAACTGCCAATATATGATTTAATTATTTCTTGGCTAATAGTCATAAATCATGCCACCTTAAGTTAAATCTTGGTTTCCCACAGTTACAATATCATATATTAAGATTAAAATATTGGAAGCATATCTTGAATCATAAAACTTCTTTAAAATATTTCCCCAAAATAAATAAGTGATATAACACAGAGATATCTGTTTTTAAAAACATTTTAGACCAATTAATATAATTGCTATGGCAATATATTCTGCATAGGCCAGTCTGGCTTAGATTTCTCAAAATAGGAATTCACTTAGGTTTGTTCTGATGACATTTTTTTCCTGATCAATCTTACAGCAAGTGTAAGCCTCTATGCTCCAAGAACTGGCAAACTTTGTTTAAAATCAGCATTATGAGTCTAATATTTATTTTGTTTCTCATTCAGTATCAATGTATTTCTATGGATTTGGATGGTGATATTTAATTTTAATTTAAAATTTGGGTTTTAATGTAAAATAATTTTACAGGTTACTTCTATAAAAACTTATTGAATAATCTCTTCAATGAAAAGTATTATTATCCAATGACTGGCTTACATCAGCTTTTCATTGTTACCAGACACTTAGGCCACTTAACTATTTAAATATTCATCATGAAAATATTTATTGAGCATCTACTAGGTGCCGGGCCCTATTTTTGTTCTGGAGATATAAGAAATACAAGCCAGTCTTGGTGGCTCAGCCTGTAATCCCGTGCCTTGGGAGGTTGGGATGAGTGAATTGCCTGAGCCTGCGGGTTCGAGACCCACCTGGGCAACTTGGCAAGACCTCATCTCTACAATAAATCAAAATTAGCCAGGCATGGTAGCACGCACCTGTAGTTCTGGCTGCTTGGAAGGCTGAGGCGGAAGGATCGCCGGAACCCAGCAGGTCGAGGCTGCGGTGGCCGGGAGAGGCCACTGCACTCCAGTCTGGGCGACAGAGTGAGACTCCAACTCAAAACAAAAAAAACACAAAAAACACAAAAAAAGAAATACAAGTTCCTTTTTCTGGTAAATGTTATATTAGTCAAAGTCAGGCATTTGTAAATACAGATAGTCTCTGACTTACAATGGTTCAATTTAAAATTTTTCAGCTTTATGACATTGTGTAAGCAATATGCATTCAGTAGAAACTGTACTTCAAGTACAGTTGCATGTACAGTACATGCAACCATTCTGTTTTTCACTTTCAATACAATGTTCAATAAGTTACATGATATTAAATACATTATTATAAAATGTGCTTTCTGTTAGTTGATTTTTGCCAACGTTGGGCTAATATAAGTGTTCAGAGCATGTTTAAGGCAGGCTAGGCTAAGCTTAGATGTTTGGTGAGTTAGGTATATTAAATGCATTTTCAACTTAAGATACTTTAACTTGAATGAGTTTATCAGGACATAATTCCATTATAAACTGAGAAAAATCTATATGAAGCTTGATAATTACTATGAAGAATTTTTAGGGGTAGTCATTTTATAAGTTCTTTTCTACTCCTTTTCCTTTAATGTTAATATTTTACCCACTCACTTTTAGAAGCACATTTCTTAACAACTCTTTTATTTAAAGCAGCCAGAAGCTTTGCACAATGGTATATGAAATATAAAGAAATAAAAAGGGGGTGAGTGGTGGAGAATGGAACAACCCTAATGTCTGGAAAAATCATTATATAAAATGTCTTATTGCAGTTCCAGTGGCTTAATGAAAATTTATCTGAGTTCAGGGACACCTTTACTATATCAAATTATTTAACTGTTTTAGACAACTGTAGTTTAGTAATCACGTACATTACATCTTCTTCATGTCATGGCAAAAGGTAATGGGGGCAAAACATGTATATTCATCAGCAATAATTATTAGAGCAAAGATTAATTGCTACCAATAATAATTAGTCAAGTTGATAATTAATGACCATAGCGTACCTTCTTCGGCATTGAGAAGGCAATTATGTTACTCATAGCTACATCTCATCTGTATCACCTAGCAAATTACAATTGTAAATGATAATACATATTGAGGTTGTTATTGCTGCATAACTAATTGAAGACATATTTTTCAGGCCATGATTCACCAACCGATTTATGGGAAAGATATAATGTAAATAAAGGATATAAATGTAAATTTATTACTATAAATTTTCTGCAATAAAATTGAAACATCTTGTCCTATGTTAGAGAATGTATATAAATCTATTTGTTAAAATGTAATGGATATAACTCTCATTCCATCTGGAATTCAAATTGCAAAGAAAGGCTAACAAGAAAATATTTATTGAGCATCTACTAGGTGCCGGGCACTATTTTTGTTTTGGAGATATAAGAAATACAATTATTTTTTCCATAAACCAAATATGGCAGCAAATCACATTTGAAAGACACAAACATTGAGAAAAGCAATATTAATGGACCATAATAAATAATAGAGCTCATATAACTGAAAAATTCATGAAATATGTGGCATTTAAGTATATAAATAAATACAGAATAATATATATATCACTTATACTTTGACAAATATTTCGAAGAGGAAGAGAGAGACCTTTAAGATGTTAGGAGCAAAATAAATACAAATTTGACTGGCAAATGAAGGTATAAAGAGGATAGGTAATGAACAGGTAGAAGAGAAACTAACAGAGATGAGAAAGTAAAGATCACAGTCTACCACTTTTTTCTAAAAAATGTAATGTGAATAGATTTCTAGAATAGAGTGTGAACCTCTGTGAATTTATTCTTCCACTAAGACTATGAAGATATGAGCAAAGCAACTAAAATCAGACATTTCAGTGTTGTTCTTACTACACAGAACTAACTAGCCAATGTAAGCTACTTAACCTCTGTAAGGCAGCCTGGTCTGTGACATTTTTCACTTCGGGATAGTCCAACATCCCTTTCCTCCCAAGAACAGTAATGTGGTAACCAAAAGTCAGCAGTATTGCAGACAAAGGAGAGGTCTGACCACTTTTGGAGCTCTGTTAAAAACCACTATCCTGGGCAATGCCCTCGGGTCCCCTCCCACTGTGGGAGCTTTTTTGTCCTCTCAATAAATCCTGCTTTCTAAAACGAGAGAGAAGCCGGGCTCGGTGGCTCAGCCTGTAATCCCGCCTTTGGGAGGCTGAGGTGAGTGGATTGCCTGAGCCCGCGGGTTCGAGACCCGCCTGGGCAGGCGAGACCTCATCTCTACAATAAATCAAAAAAAAAATTAGCCAGGCACGGTAGCGCGCGCCTGTAATTCCGGCTACTCGGAAGACTGAGGCGGAAGGATCGCCGGAACCCAGCAGGTCGAGGCTGCGGTGGCCAGGAGCGGCCACTGCACTCCAGTCTGGGAGACAGAGTGAGACTCCAACTCAAAAAAAATAAATAAATAAAGGAGAGAGAGAGAGAGAGAGAGAGAGAGAGAGAGAGAGAGAGAGAGAGAGAGAGAGAGAGAGAGAGAGAGAGAGAGAGAGAGAAAGCACCATCCACAGAGAACAGTCAATATTTTGTCTGAAACTATAACTCCTTTTATAATCTCTATTCCTAGGGTTTGATTCAGAGTTCAGCTCAAATTCTCATGACCAGGGTATTACCAAAACAATAACAATTTGCTGGCAACATTACAGCCACCTAAATTTGAGATTCTTTGGGGACAAACAAGTGGGGGAGGGATTTAAAATAAAATCCTGGAGAATCAGATGACCACAGGGAACTTTGAAATGCTCCAACACATTCACAGAAAATCTATCTTAAAGGCTATGCCTAAGCCTAGGAAAGACATCTAGAAGGAGATATCAGTCATTCATACCTAAGTGACCTTGAAACCTTGTAGAAGCAAGCAGTGAAAGCTTGCTTCTGGAAACTGCCTGATGTTTAGATGTGCCTTATCACATAGATCTCTTCAGAAAAGATGGGTAGGTATACAAAAAGTTATTTAGGAAACCTTCAGATGAACCACTGACTAACCACTTAATCATACTGATCTGGAGACTACCCCCAGAAAGCCAAACTTAAAAATAAAAGCAAGAAGTAAATATATTTACAAAATTAGCTCAGGAAGATCACTAAGCAAATAAGCAGAAGCAAGGAAAACAATAGCAACAACACAAATAATAAAAGTTTAAGCAATAACAACAAAGATTTGATACCAGATGGCTACAATATTTTATATTTGCAGCAAAAATTGTAAAATAGGCAAAGAAACAGAAAACATGACACATATACAACCAAAAAAATGTGTCCTTAATGTATCCTAAATTTTTGACTTATAAGACAAAGCCTTAAATGAATACATTATACTTAAGTTAAAAAAAAAAATCTGTAAGCCGGGCTCGGAAATCAGCCAGGCGTGGTAGCACATGCCTGTAATTCCGGCTACTTGTGGAAGGTTGAGGCGGAAGGATCGCCAGGGCCCAGCAGGTCAAGGCTGTGGTGGCTGGGAGCAGCCACTGCCCTCCAGTCTGGGCGACAGAGTGAGACTCCAACTCAAAAAAAAAAAAAAAAAAAAAAATTTGTAAAGACTCAAGGAATATAAAGTCAATGATGTCTTACAAAATAAAAAAAATCAATGAAATATATATATACACACATACAAATAAATAAAAATTGTTATTTCTCACTAAATAGAAAATATCAAGATATACAATTTTTTAAATATGTATATTCTGGATTTTAAAAGACCAATAACAATTTTTTAAAATTCACAAGGGAGTCTCAACAACAGAGACTTGTGGAAGAATGAATCAATACACTTGAAACTAGGTCAATAGAGATAATCCAGTATGAGGAGTAGTATGAATAAAGAATGTGAATAGAACCTCAGCAAATTGTGGGACAACATTAAGTGTACCAAAATAAACATAACAAAAGTTCCACAGAGGAAAGAAAAGAGTGGCAAAAACTTCCAAAATTTATTTTTAAAAATTGATCTACACATCCTAGATCAACAAATCCATGCAGCATAAACAGAAGCCCCCAACAACATAAATCAGAGTTAAACTGATAAATGTCAAAGACAAAATACATTCTTTTCTTGAAAACAGCACGAGACAAACCACATCAATTACCAGGAATCTTTAATAATATCAATAGCTGACTTCTTATCCAAAACTATAGATGTCAGAAGACAGTTATACCTCCAAAGTGTTTGAATAAAAATGCCATCAAGAATATTATATCCAGTTAAGCTCTCCTTCAAAAATGAATAAAAAATTAAGACATTCTCAGATTTTTTAAGTGAAGAAAGGAGATTATTTGCTGCTAGAACATTTGCTCTACAAAAACAGCAAACAAAAATTTCATTTGGCCTGAAAGAATCCTTGAATCCATGTGAATAAATACAGAGTACTGGTAAAGAGTACTATATATATGAATACAAAACACAATATAAACATGTATTTTTTTATAACCATTTTCTTCTCCTATTTTTAAAAATTACATAAAGTAATTATAAAACTATGTTGACAGGCTTATAATGTGTAAAGATATAAATTGTATAGCAATAACATTATAGAGAGGGAGCAAGAAACAATAGAATACCAGAGCAAAGATTTATATAGTTTTTTAATTAACTTATTATTAATCCAAACTGGACTGTTGTAAGTTATGATGCTAAATGTGAACCAGAGAAATCAGTAGGAGAAAGTTTTTAAAAATATAATAAAAGAAACAATAATGCAGATAAAATGGTATAATAGGAAATATCTGTTTAACACATAAAAAGGCAGTGAGACATGGAGGACAAAAAACACATAAGGCCTATATAGAATGCAAATAGTAAAATGCCAGATGTATATTCTGCTTCACACATACTTACATTAAATATTCATGGCTAAATACTCCACTCAATAGGCAGAGATTGCCAAAATGGGCAAAAACACATGATACAACTAAAGCAGTCTGCAAGAGACACACCTTAGATTCAAAAGTACAAATAGACTGAAAGTAAATGAATTAAAAGATTTACCATAAACAGAATTGCACCAAAGCTGGACTGTATATACTAATATATGATATAAATAGAGTTTAACAAAATTATTACTAAAGGTAAAGTATAAGCCAGGCTCCGTGGCTCAGCCTGCAATCCCGTGCCTTTGGGAGGCTGAGGTGAGTGGATTGCCTGAGCCCGCGGGTTCGAGACCCGCCTGGACAGCAAGACCTTATCTCTACAGTAAATCAAAAAATCAGCCGGGCGTGGTAGCGCATGCCTGTAATTCCGACTACTTGGAGGGCTGAGGCGGAAGGATCACCGGAGCCCAGCAGGTTGAGGCCGCGGTGGCCAGAAGCGGCCACTGCATTCCAGTCTGGGCGACAGAGTGAGACTCCAACTCAAAAAAAAAAAAAAAAAAAGATAAAGTATAACATTTTATAATTAGAAGAATAATTCATCTATCTATCTATCTATCTATCTATCTATCTATCTATCTATCTATGTACCTACCTATTATCTATCTAGCAACACAGTCCTAAAATACATGACGCAAACACTGACAGAATAGAGGGAATATATACAATTAAGCAATAATAATTAGACTTTTATAACCCATTTTTAATCATAGGTAAACAAACTAAACAGAAGATAAGCAAGGAAACAGAAGACTTTAACAATACTATAAGCCAACCAGACCTAAAATATATGTTTAGAACACTCCGTATAACAACTGTAAAATAACACATTCTTCTTTAACACACATGGAGCATTGTCAATAGATCATATGCTAAGACATAAAGCAAGCCGGGCTCGGTGGCTCAGCCTGTCATCCCACGCTTTGGGAGGTTGAGGTGAGTGGATTACCTGAGCCCACGGGTTCGAGACCCGCCTGGGCAACTTGGTGAGACCTCATCTCTACAATAAAATAAAAAATTAGCCGTGAGTGGTAGCGCACACCTGTAGTTCCAGCTACTTGGAAGGCTGAGGCAGAAGGATCACCGGAGCCTAGCAGATAGAGGCTGCGGTGGCCAGGAGTGTGCCACTGCACTCCAGTCTGGGCAACAGAGTGAGACTCCAACTCAAAAAAAAAAAAATACATAAAGCAAGTCTCAATAAGATTTAAAAGTTTAAAATCATAGTAGGCATGTTTTCTAACCAAAATGAAATAAAATTAGCAGCCAAAAAGGAAGAAAATTTGGAAAAATCAAAAATATATGAAAATTAAACATTTCCAAAAAGAATGAGTCAAATAAAAAAATCAGATAAAAAATTATAATTTTGAATGAATGAAAACAAAAACACAACATAACTAAATGAATAGAATCAGTTAAATAGTGCTTTGGGAAAAATGTAAATTTGTAAAGTATAAAAGAAAAAAGTCAAATAAATATCATAACTTTTCACTTCAAGAAAATTAGATAACTTAGATTAAATGAACAAAAACCTAGGAAGAAACAAGCTAGTGAAACTGACTCAAGAATAAATAGCTATCAAAATAAGAGATGGAATTTAAAAATCTTAAAATCCACAGAGGAAAGGCCCAGCCCAAAAAGTTTCCCTGATTAATCCCACCAAACTTTTAAAAATATAAAACGAATTCTTTTCAAATGCTTCCAAAAATTAGTTGAGGACAGAGCACTTTCCAACTCATTCTATAAAGTCAGTATTACCCTGAATAAAAATTTTAAAAGTGCAAGAACATCATAAGGAAACTACAAACCAATATTCCCTCTCAATTAAATGCAGACCCTCAACAAAATATCAGCAAATAAAACCCAACATAATGAAAATGATTATACATCATGACTAAGTGTGATTTATCCCAGGAATGAAATGTTGGATTAACATCTGATAATAATCAGTATACTACATCGTATTTATTGACTAAAAGACCAACATTTGCCCAGCTCAATAGATGTAGTAACAGCTTCAGCAAATTCCAATACTCTTTTATGATAAAGACATTCAACCAATAGGAATAGTAGATGGAAATTTCGTCCACTTTAATAAGAAAATTATATGAAACTCCACATGTGGGATTATTCTTAATGGAGAAAAACTGGATATTTTTTTCTTAAGATCAAGAACAAGACAAAGATGTCCACTCTTGCTATTTCTATGCAACTTTGTATGGCGGTTCTAACCAGAGCAATTAGAAAATATAAATAAATAGCATAAGATTGAAAGAAAGTAAAAGTATCTCTATTTGAAAAAGACATAATCATGTATACAGAAAAAAATTCTAAACAATCCACTAAAAACTATAAAACAAATAAATGAAAGCCAGAAACATGGCAGAATATAGAGCAATATGCGATAATCAATGCGTTTCTATACAATAGCAATAAACAATACAAAAATGAAATTAAGAAAGCAATTCCATTTAAAAGGCATCAAAAATAATGTGATAAAATAATACATTTAACAAAAGAAGTGCAAAACATGTACACTGATACCTATACATTATTATGTAAAAAATGGAGGAAGATCTAAATGGAAAGACATCACACGTTCATGAAACTGAAGACTTAATGTTGTTTTTATGACATTACTCTCCAAATTATCAGTGGATTAAATGCAATCTATATTAAACTCCCACTTGCCATTTTTTCCCTGAGAAGTTCACAGGCAGGTTTTGGAATGAAAATGGAAATTTCTTGCGTGGAAATGCAAGGATCCCAAAGGTAGCCAAAATAACCTTTGAAAGACAGACTAGAAGTGGAAAACTTATACTTCTTAAAAGTTATTACCACTATATTTATCAAGACAGTGTGGTATTGGCATGAGAATAGTCATATCCATCAAACAGAAAAACAGAAATAAGATTCTAGAAAAGACTCCTCATATTTTTGATCCACTCATTTTAAACAAGGGTACCAAGAAAACTCACTGGGAAAAATTGTTCATTTCGACAAATTATTCTGGAACAACTGTATAGCCACATTGCAAAATAATGAATTTTTTAAATATCATGCACAAAATTAAATCTAACTTAGTGATAGGTGTAAATGTAAGAGCCAAAATTATGAAATTACTAGAAAAAAATGAAAGGTTTTTTTTCTGATCTTATGTTAAGCAAAGCATTCTTAGATATGCACCAAATTCACAAATGAAAAAATAAAAAGAAAAACAAATTAGATCTCATCAAAATGCAAAACAATGCTTCAAGGGATATCATCAAGAAAACAAGAAAATGCACAAAATGGGGAAAAACATTTGCAAATATCTATCTGACAAGGGATCTATATCCAAAATATATGAAAACTCTTATATCCCAATAACAAACGGCAGATAACCCAACTGAAAAATAAGAAAAACATTTAAACAAATATTCCTCCAAAGTAGATATGCAAATGGCCAAAGATACATGAAAAGATCCCCAATACGTGTAACAGATTCAAATGAAAACCACAGTGAGATTCCATTTCACATCCACCCTAATGGCTATACACAGAGACAGGAAATAGTAAGTGTCAATGAGAATTTAAAGAAATATAACTGCCGATGGGAATGTAAAACAGTCTGACTGCTTTAGGAAACAGTTTGGTAGTTCCTCAAAATGTTAAGCAAAGAATTACAATGTGATATTGCAATTACAGTTCCAGGCATGTACCCAAGAGAAATTAAAATGTTCACATAAAAACTAGTGCATGTTCATAGCAGCATTATTCATAATAGCCAAAAAGCAGAAACAACCCAAATATCAATCAATCAAGGAATAGATTTTTACAATATATCCATACATTGGAATATTACGCAATAAAAATGAAAGAAGTACTGATGAATGCTATGGGATGAATGAACCCTGATAATATTCTAATTGAAAAAATCCACTCACATAAGACCACTTATTATGTGATTCTATTTACATGAACTGTCCAGAATAGGCAACTCTTATGACAGAGGGTCTGACGTTATTGTCTGGACTGGAGGTTTGAGGAGGGGATGGGAATAGGAAGTGCCTCTAATAAGTGAGGGATTTCTTTTGGCATGAAGAAAATGTTCTAAATTTAATCTTATTGATGGTTACACAACTGGATATACTAAAAATCAGAGAGCCATGCACTTTGAATCAGCTAATTGTATGGTATATGAATTGTATCTCACTAATGTCAGTTAAAGAAACAAACCACCAGCACCTCCCCCCAAAATAAAGAAAAAATGTTATTTAAAAACTTGGAGGAATACTTTTAAAATACTCAATATGTATTTTAAATGGAATGAATGAGTAATAAATAACGTCATAAACCCTGCTTCAGCATAAAAGAGCCTATAGTTGTCCATTAGTCCATTTCTTCCCATTATGTCATTTAAAGTATTTACAGGGAAAATAGAAATTCCAAAAGAATGTCATTAAGAGAGTGTCAATGACAGTAAGAATGGAACTTACAGAGAAAGTCTATTTGCTGTTTGGTGTTTTTAGAGAAGAATTTCATGCAAGAAAACTTGATTGCATTGGTGTATTGCACATTGCTAAAATGCTGAGTGGTGAAGTTTTCATACTCATGGCTCCTTCTTTTAAAAAAAAAGAACATACCCAAATTTCCATTTCCATCATCCGTGTGATGGGAGGTAGCCCTCTGACAATTTGATTGAGTTCCGGACCATAAAGGACAAAGGGAAGAAAACCTGAAAAATGAAAGCCTTTTAGCTTCTGAGAATCATTTTCTATCTAAGTTCAGTATTGATTCTCTAAGAAATTGTGATAAACCACCAGTGATCCATTCAGAATGGGCAGGCATTGGCCTTAGTATGCATAGATGATTTCCAGTTCAATTTAATTTCCAGGCTTCATTAGAATATCCAGTCCTATGATAAATCCATCAGCCTTTGTAGTGTTTCCAGAAGAGTTTTCAAAGAATAGCAAGGTCAAGCTGAGAGTGGCCTCTCAATGAGAAATACAAGTCAGACAAAGAGGAGGGCATATACATATAATCTGAATATGAAATCAACAGACTTGTATCCCTTGATTATATCATTTCTTCTTTTACTCACTATTGCATCTTTTTTTTTTTTTTTTTTTTGAGTTGGAGTCTCACTCTGTCGCCCAGACTGGAGTGCAGTGGCCGCTCCCGGCCACCGCAGCCTTGACCCGCTGGGCTCCGGCGATCTCCACCTCAGCCTCCCAAGTAGCTGGAACTATAGGCGCACGCTACCACGCCCGGCTAATTTTTTAATTTACTGTAGAGATGAGGGCTCGCCAAGTTGCCCAGACGGGTCTCGAACACGCGGGTTCAGGCAGTCCACTCACCTCAGCCTCCCAAAGGCGTGGGATTACAGGCTGAGCCACCAAGCCCGGCTTGCATCAACTTTTGATCTAGCTCTATCAGTTCTTTCTCAAACAAAAGGTTAAAATAATAAATCCATTCAATCTTCATTATCCTAAATGACCCTAAATCCTTTCTCCAACCTTGCACTGGCAACATACACCTGGGATTCATTCATCATGTTACTTGATACATTGTGAAAATAACTGGGTTACAGACTTTGTACAGAAATGGATTCTATATGCAGATCATTTCTGTGGTAGTGCAGAACAAGATAAAATATGCTTCTAATCCACAGTGGAGCCACGCACAAAAGAGAAAACTGTTAATGGTCACCATAAGTGCCCTACCTGTAAACAATTACGAAAATAATAATAGATTGCGTGAGCCCACGGGTTTGAGACCCTCCTGGGCAGCGAGACCTCATCTCTACAATAAATCAAAAAATCAGCTGGGTGTGGTAGCGCATGCCTGTAATTCCGGCTACTTGGAAGGCTGAGGCGGAAGGATCGCTGGAGCCCAGCAGGTCGAGGCTGCGGTGGCCGGGAGGGGCCACTGCACTCCAGTCTGGGCGACAGAGTGAGACTCCAACTCAAAAAAATAAAAAATAAAATAATAATAGTCAAAATATATATTTACTGTATGTCATGCCTTGTCATAAGCTCATTATAATCTTCATAATTACCCTAAGAACTAGGATGAGGCATACATGGTTTTGTTAAATTGTTCAGGTTACTCAGTAAATTATAAAGGTAGGATTCCCATGTAGTAGTTGAACTTGAGAGCCTAAGTTCTTAACCACTATATCTAGTCCTGTGTATTTAGAGTAGTTGGTGTCAATTACAATAGAAAAATGCTAATCTGTATTTTTAAAATGTCAATTGTAAACAACTACAGCTCATTTTATGCTTTTTGCACTTTCATGGAGGAGTCCAAAGTGAGATTACAGAAATACATATGATACATATCTATATATATGACATATATATGTAATTGAAAATAAGTCAGATTTAGGCACTAAGTTACTTTTTAGAAACAAATGAATAAATAGCCTGTAATGGTTAACACACTTAATGGAAAATAAAGAAGTTTAACTTTTATATATGTGTCACTGGACTGTATGCCCTCATCTAAAAATGAAGAGTTGGAAGATTTGAATTCAAATACTCCTTAGAATACAATGGCTATAAAATCATTTTTATGATCTACTTCAATACTCTACGTACTTGTTCTTCACCTATTTTTCTGAGTCTATTTTTTTCTTTTTTACAGATTTATAGTAGTACATAATATATTAAGTAGAATTAATTATTTATAGTATATGTTGAATAAACTTATTTCTCATTTTGTTATTTATAAATGTTATTTTGTGCTTTTCCTGCTATTTAGAAATTTAAATAATTTTATATAGTCAGGTTTATCCTTTATTTTAAGTCTTTTGACTTTACCTATGTTACATTTCAGCAGTTGTTTCAAACATAAAATATGAAAACATACTGTCTTCCATTTTACAGGCTGAACTTTTTAACATTTTTATGTTTTAAGCATTCAGAATTTTAAAAACAATGCATAAATTAATTATAGATTTACCTTTCTTTTGAATAGCTAGCCAGTTATCCTAATATCACTTATTAAAATTTCTCAACTTTATTATTAAGGAAACACAATCTTGATCATAAATTGTGTTTATGATGAACTCAGATCATTTTATAGAATGATCTGAGTTCATCAAATGAACTCAGATCATTTTATAGACTCTTGATTCCATAGTCCTGTCCATTTATTCCTGCACCAGTATCCTATTGACTAATATACATAAGAAAAGATCTTTACCCTTGCTTATGGTGAAAGAAAAACAAATTAAGGAGTTTTTCCCATTGTCAGATAAACACAGATTTATACTTTTTAGTAATACAAGTGTTGGTTAGAATGTCAAAACCAGTCACACCAAAAAATTTGATGAATGTAAAAACTGTGCCCACAGGCAGCATCCATAAATATTTTAAATGTGCATACTCTTTAACCTCAAGTGATTTGAGGCTCCCTAGGGGTTTCCAAAATCCTTTCAAGGGATTTGTGAGGTCAAAGTGCTTTTCATCATAATACTAAGACAGTATTTGCTGTTTTCTACTCTGTAAACATTTCCTTCAAAGGTTCAAAAGCAATGATGGTAAATGGCTGTCACGCTAGTGGGAATAAAAGCAGTGGAAGAAATTTATACTAGCAGTCATTTTCTTTTCCTCCATCAAACATAATTACATACACATATACACGGTTTCATTCATAATGTTCTTGATGAAGCACTAAAAATTATTAATTTTATTACAAGTTTACTCTGGAGTACGTTTGTTATATTTTATGTGATAAAACACAAGGTATACAGCAAGCACTTCTGTTGTCTGTAGAAGTATGATGAAAAAGCACTAATAAGCCGAGCTTGGTGGCTCAGCCTGTAATCCCACGCCTTTGGGAGGCTAAGGTGAGTGGATTGCCTGAGCCCGCGGGTTCGAGACCCGCCTGGGCAGCGAGACCTCATCTATACAATAAATCAAAAAATCAACCGGGCGTGGTAGCACATGCCTGTAATTCCGGCTATTTGGAAGGCTGAGGTGGAAGGATCGCCGGAGCCCAGCAGGTCGAGGCTGCGGTGGCTGGGAGCGGCCACTGCACTCCAGTCTGGGCAACAGAGTGAAACTCTAACACAAAAAAAAAAAAAAGAAAAAGCACGAATAGTAACTGAACTAACCCCTTATTTCATGGAACATCATTTTTTACTAGAAAGAATGATTGATGGATAAGCTATGGTTATTCTGACTTGAATACTTGGAAGATACTTTTTCTAAAATGAACAAAGTGAGCCTGTCACTTCAAGGAAAATAACCGACATTATTTGTTGCCAATGATAAGAGTTGAGCTTTCAAGCAAAAATTAGAATTTTGGAGCATTATATCCATCACTAAGACATGACAGCTTCCCAGCACTTAAAGGTTTTTCTCTGTGATATTAACAAATATCCATTTTTCTTATTATATAACAAAGCATATAAAATCTGGAAAACTTTATTTACTCAGGAAAACAATATTTTCCAAACGACATATGCATGGTAAAAGGGCTATTCCAAATGCAGAACACACAAGTAGAATTTAATGTAATTGAACATAAAATATTAATTTGATTTCAGATTTCACATTGCAACTAGCTTTTAAGAAACTTCCATTTGTCAAGTTTGGTGTAATACCAAAGAGGAATAATCAAAATTTCTTGAAAAGTGTACTAAAATATTCCTCTTTTCTAACTTTCTATTTTTGTGAAGTTGGATTTTCTTCAACTATTTCACCAACATTACACTAATTGAAGGCAGAAATGGATATCAGAATTCAATTGTCTTCTATTATCAGACATCAAGAAGATTTGCCAAGTGTTTAAGTAACGCCACTCCTCACTTATTTTCATAAATATTGTTATGTTAACACGCATCAGTTTTGTTATTTTTAATAAATTAATACATAATTTTAAAATTTCTCTTTTTTAGTTTCTAAAGGGACAAACACAGATATCCTCTGCACTTTATTTAATAGGCTCTTCGCTCTCCTCAAAACTGTTAAATTTAATAACTTGTAACTCAATATCTTATAAAACTGCAAAGGGATCTTGAGATTTTTTTAAAAAGGACTACTGATTTGGAAAGGCTACTCATAAAAAAAATCACCTTAGATAAGCACACAAATTGCTAATAAACTAGTAACTGTTAGATATTTCACATTCTTTATTTTTCTCAATGGAAGTTTTTATTGAGGTTATCCTAATTCTATTTCACAGTTTTATATTGGGTGCAGGGAAAAGATATCTTGTCCTTTATTTTATAGTTGATTAGCACCAGAAGATACCTTGGGAAAGAATAATAAATATATTCCACATACAGAACATTTTGGCAAAAGGTACCCTAGTGTCAGAGGCTCCATTTTTATCCCTGTATCTGTAAGATATCTCCCAATATACCACCTTCTTCTCTGTAATAGAGCTCAAAAATTTAATCGGGGAAAATGGGTTAACAAAAACACATTATTTGCTAACTGTTTTTGGAGCTAAATGTGACCAGAAAAATGTGTGATGCCTGAACTGTGGATATGTTATCTGAAACTAGAACAAATACCTTGAAAAACAAGGTAAAAACCACATGCTAAAGTGCATAGGAGTCTGAATCCTTAAAGATAATGGAGCCACCATATTAATCATGATCACCAATCCTTTTGTGAGAGGAAAATACATTTCTGTCTTGAATAAACTACCATAATTTGAGATTTTCTACTACTCATGGTTGCTCTTAATTTTAAGTGACTCAGCAGTCCTGTTAGAGAAATGGGACTCCATTTACTTTATTTGTTCCTTTTTCCTAGTGCCAGTGCTATTTTGTTCTACCAGAATTGTCAATGAATTTTGTCAAGGTAGTTGATTATGTTGGGGCTCAGAAAATGATATATCAATGTATGGTGCTTTGGCAAGCTCAGCGTTTTGAATTAAAGGAGAACCAAGGTTTCACTAATGTTCTCCTATCCTCCTGTCTCTTGTCCCTCTTTTTCCTGTGAAGTGCAGGGATGGGGCTTTCTCTGAAATTCCCTTACCCACCTAAAGACAGAACCTCCAAAAAGGAACTCAACTGTCATGAACCCCCACTTTGGAAATTTTATCAACCAGGGAAGAGCAACTCCTGGGAAAAGAGAGTTTACTGTCAGACAGATTTTGTCACAGGCTATCACTTATTCTTCTGATGGACTCCTGTCAGACAACTTTTATTACCCGAGAGATTTTTACTGGTATAACAAGACCACCTTTGTTTACTGTGCATTTCCTCCCCTTACCTTCCCATAGCTTGCATCACTACAGCCCCCAAGAGGCCCCAAGCCCTTACTCCTTTCTTTACTTCAGGATGTTTTATAACTTCAATCATCTGGCCTTCTGTGAGTCTCATGTTTTCTGGGGCTCCCATGTGTATGCTCATAATTAAAATGAGTTTTCACCTGTTAATCTACTTACTGTCAAATTATTTCATTGACTCATTTATTATGCCTTCAGAGGGTAGAAGTTTTCATATCTCCTCCAATTACTATTGAAGGTGAGAGTGGTGACTAATTTTTTAAAAATATTTGATAATTCTATTTCCAAAGGATGTGTCCATAAAGCTGTGATATCTCTTCTGACTGGGAGGTCTCAGAACTAGTTCACATTCAAATTCACATGCATACATGCACATACATACACAAAAAATTCTTTTTTTGCTTGATACGCAAAATACTTTTTATGTATAAGTTAATAATTACTCAATACTCTAGTAGTAACTAAACTAAGATTATGAGCACAGGAAATGAACTAGGTATTTTTTCTTCACCATGGACAAATAACATTTTTGATTAGAAGATATCTTAGTAAAACACAATTTAACTCATTCTTCTTTACAGACGAAGAACTTAGGGCCATGAGGGGAAAAACCACATGACCACAAGATTATTTATAAATCAGTGATACATAAAAGTACCAATTATTAACTCTCTAGCACATTCAATATAACCGGTAAGACCCACTTCATCAACTTGGATATTAAATTAAAGACATTTTATTTCTTTCTTTAATTACTTAAGACCTACTGTTTTTATTAGCAGAAAGATCACAGATTTCCTTCTAGATTGTTATAGAAATAAATGATTACATTTAGTTCCAGGTGGAGTGAGAAGATGAAAGAACCTGATCAACTCACCCACTAATGCCAGTTTTCCTCTCTTCTCTCTTTGACACACAGATATTTTCTTTGGCATATAGCCTTTCCATAAGAATTTTAATAATATGTTTCTTTTAAAACACTGTCAAATTTAGTGGCAAATCATATCTGAAAATGCAAAATTCTTAATATACCTAATAAAATGTAAGAAAGCATTCCATTTATTTTTATTTAATGCAAATATAGTTCTTAATTCCTCCTTAACAATAAGATAGGGGACTTCCGGCAAGATGGCGACAGGGCAACCTGGTCTGTGAAACCCTCTGCAAAGGAGAACTGCACTGGGTCTCTGGCTCTCACCCCAGGGGCTGCAGACCCCAAAATCACAGCCTGCTCTCCATACAGAGCTCGGCTGTAGCCACCGCTGGGGCATCGCAGCGGACTGGACAGCCACTGCAGCGCAGCTGCCGCCGCCGCTGCCAGTAGCACATTGCACCACCCGGGCTGGAGGTGATCCACAACTTCAGTCCTTGAAGCCCCTTGAGGGAAGATCTTCTGGGATCACTGCCACCTCTCCGGCGATGGAGACATCCTGCCCGCCGTGAGTATCCTGCCTGTGCCCTGAGGCAGGCATCCATCTCCAGTCTCTGCCAGATCCTGTCCAGCCCCACCACTCTGGGGCGAGCAGCTGAGATAGCACCACCTGCTGGCGATTCAAGGTAACAACACCGAAACTGGAGAAACAAGCTTGATAAAGACATAGACCAAACGGCTGAAGGAAGGTTGATCTGAACTGTCCTTCACAGCAGACGAGAGGCAACTGATCCTAACTGCAAACTAATTTACCTGCTTGAAAAGAAAGCTAGAAAACAGAACTGAAAGGACATTGGACTTAAACGAAAAGTCTCAGAGTGTGCTTCATTGATTCTGTTAGTTTAATGACTTAATTCTATTCATATTGTATTGTTCCTTTTTTTCTCTTCCTTTTCTTCTCTCTGTAAACTATATCTTTGTGTAGAGAAATAGCATACCAATAAGGTGGTTGGATAACTTGTATGTTAGCATCACTATATGTTTTATTTTTTTCTGTATGGGAGTTGGTTCATCAGTAGCTGTGGTCTATTGTTTTTATCTGTTGCAGTATAGATCTCTCTCTCCATTTGTTGGCACACGTTTGTTTCCCCCCTTACTCCTCTATCTCTCCACTCCCCTCTTCAACACACTGTTTGATCCATTCTCTTCCCTCTGCAAACCACATTTTATTTCAGGGAGTAAACCTACAGCCCCACTGCATGGACAGATTCCAAGGCAGTGGGAAGTGGGTTCCAGATTAGCCACACACCTGTCAGTGAATACCAGGACCTGCAGATAGATTTTGAATCACAACTCCCCCCTTAAGTAAATCTCAAAACTGCAAAAAGGACCACCCCCAACTTACAGTGCAACTCCAGAATTGAACAAAGTAAGAGGGCATACATAAAGAATAGGAGATTGAACAAACAGAAGTAAAACCAATTCCTTTACCCCTGAATAACAGAATTAAAGAAGACAGTGATGTGGAGGGAAAGAAAAAGTAGGGAGGGGGAAAACCGCACAAATGAAGAAAAACCAAAAGAAGAATATGGTCTCACACAGAACCCTGGGAGATCAGACACTGAAAAAACAGAATCTGGAACACAAACAATGAAGAGCCCCCAGAATGACTGGTCACAGGCAACAAACCCAGACATCAAGACATTAATGGAGAGAATTTAAAAAATTGAGGAGAGACAAGAGGAAAATAGGAAGGAACTGATGTCAGAAATGACAGCAGTAAAGAATACTGTGATGGAAATGAATAACAGACTAATAAGCATGGAAAGCAGAATCAGCCAAGCAGAAGAGAGAATCTCAGAGCTCAAAGATCAAAACACAGAACTAACCCAAACTGTCAAAAGCATAGAAAAGAAGCTCAAAAAGACAGAACAAAACCTGCAAGAGATGAATGATCACTTCAAGAGACCAAACCCAAGAGTAATTGGGCTTCCTGAGGCAGAGAGAGAAACAGAAGCCACACTGGAACAAACATTTCATGAAATCATTCAAGAAAACTTCCCTCATCTCATCAAGGATGAAAAAATTCAAACACAAGAGATTCAGAGAACCCCTGCAAGGCAACAAATTAGAGGACCAACTCCCAGACACATAATAATTCGCCTAAACAAAGTAGCTATAAAAGGAAAAATCCTAAAGGCAGCAAGATAAAAAGGCCAGACTACCTACCAGGGAAGACCAATTAGAATAGCAGCAGATTTATCCACAGAAACACTTCAGGTTAGGAGAGCCTGGAGCCCTATCTTCAAAGTTCTAAAAGAGAAACAATTTTAACCAAGCATAACCTACCCAGTCAAACTAAGCTTCATTAGTGAGGGAGAATTGAAATCTTTTCCAGATATCCAATCCCTAAGAACCTATGCTGCCACCAGACCACCTCTACAAGAAACACTTAAGTACTGAACACAGAAGAAAAAGAAAAAAGAACAACATTCTCCACAAGAGTACAGGCAAAAGATTAAAAACACACATGAGCCAACTCCAGAACTCAAAGAAAGACAACAAACAAACAGGAACAACTTTGTAAGAACCTTATGACAGGGATCAACTCTTGCATTTGAATTATTAGCCTAAATGTGAATGGACTAAATGCACCACTGAAAAGACATAGAATGGCAAAATGGATAAAATATCATCAGGCAACAATCTATTGCCTTCAAGAGACTCACCTCACTAGAAAGGACACCAACAGACTCAAAGTAAGAGGATGGGAAACAACTTTCAGGTGAACGGAATACAAAAGAAAGGAGGAGTAGCCATCTTAATTTCAGACAAAATACCCTTCAAGCTATTAAAAATCAAAAAAGATACAGAAGGCCACTACATAATGATAAAAGGCTCAATCCATCAACAAGAAATATCTATCCTAAACATATATGCACCCAACATAGGTGCGCCAACTTTCATAAAGCAACTTCTAGGAAAACTAAAAAAAGATATCGACTCTAACACCATCATAATTGGGGACTTTAATCCCCACTCACAACCCTAGACAGATCATCAGGACAAAAAATCAGCAAGGAGATTCAGAACCTCAATGTGACTTTGGACCAAATGGACTTAATTGATACCTATAGAAAACTCCATCCAAAGACCACAGAATATACATTCTACTCATCACCGCATGGAACGTATTCTAAGATCGACCACGTAATTGGCTATAAATCAAGCATAAGCAAATTTAAAAGGACTGAAATTCTACCATGCACCTTCTCGGACCACAGTGGAATAAAAATAAACATTGACAGCAACAAAGTTCCCCCAAAACCCACAAAGACATGGACACTAAACAGCATGATGCTAAACAACTCCTGGGTCAATGATGAAATCAAAACAGAAATCAAAAGATATCTGGAAACAAATGAAGATGAAGAAACATCTTACCAAAATCTCTGGGATGCCTTGAAAGCTGTAGTAAGGAGGGGAATTTATATCTCTACAAACACACATGAAGAAAATGGAAGGAACACAAATTAACAACCTAACAAGCCACCTAAAAAAGCTGGAAAAGCAAGACCACAAAAACCCTAATTTCAGCAGAGGAATCCAGATCACCAAAATAAAAGCCCAAATCCAGACATAGAAGACAAAAAGATAATACAAAAAAATCAATGAAACAAAAAGCTGGTTCTTCGAAAGGATAAACAAGATTGATGGTCCCCTAGGTAGACTGACCAAGAAAAAACGGGGGAAAAAAAAAAACCAAATAAGCACAATCAGAAACACAAAAGATGAAGTCACATCTGACCCTGAAGAAATATAAAAGATCATTCGAGACTATTACGTACACTTGTATGGAAACAAACTTGAAAACCTTAAGGTAATGGAGGACTTTCTGACATCACACAACCTACCCAGATTGGAATAAGAAGAAATTGAGACCTTAAATAGACCAATAACAATCAAGGAAATCGACTACATAATAAGAAAACTTCCTACAAAAAAAAGCCCTGGTTCAGATGGCTTTCCAGCAGAATTCTACAAGACACTAATGGAGGAGCTGATACCAATCCTACTGAAGGTATTCCAGACGATTGAAAAAGATGGAATTCTCCCCAAATCATTTTACGAAGTCAACATCACATGGATACCCAAGCCAGGTAAAGATCCAACAAAAAAAGAGAACTACAGGTCAATATCTTTGATGAACATAGATGCTAAAATTCTCCACAAGATCCTAGCAAGCCGAATTCAGCAATACATCTCAAATATCATCCATCATGACCAAGTAGGATTCATCCCTGGGATGCAAGGCTGGTTCAACATTCGTAAAACCATAAATGTAATTAAATATATCAACAGATGTCAAAACAAAAACCACATGATTATATCATTAGATGCAGAAAAAGCTTTTGATTAAATCCAGCACCCTTTCTTGATAAAAACCCTCGAACATCTAGGCATACGGGGAACATACCTCAAAATAGTAAAAGCCATCTACGAGAAACCCACAGCCAGCATACTCCTAAATGGACAAAAATTGGAACAATTTCCCCTGAAAACTGGAACAAGACAAGGATGCCCACTCTCACCCCTCCTGTTCAACATAGTATTGGAAGTCCTGGCTTGAGCAATCAGAGAAGAGGAGGCAATCAAGGGTATCCAAATAGGAAAAGAGGAAGTCAAGCTATCTCTCTTTGCAGATGATATGATTGTGTACCTTGAAAACCCAAGAGAATCTATCAAAAACCTCCTTACACTGATAAAGGCCTTTGACAAAGTCTCAGGATACAAAATAAATGTACAAAGGACAATCGCATTTCTCTACACCAATAATAAGCAATCAGAAACCCAAATAAAAAACACAATTCCATTCACAATAGCCACACACAAAAATGAAATACCTTGGCATCTTCCTAACCAGAGACGTGAAAGACCTTTACAATGAAAATTACAAAACACTGCTCAAAGAAATCAAAGATGACACAAACAAGTGGAAAAATATCCCATGCTCATGATTTGGAAGAATCAACATTGTGAAGATGTCCATCTTACCTAAGGCAATCTACAAATTCAATGCAATACCCATCAAATTACCAGCAACATTCTTCTCAGACCTAGAAAAGACAACACAGGAATTCATATGGAAACACAAATGTCCAAGAATAGCCAGAACAATCCTCAGCAAAAAAAAAAAAAAAAAAAACAAAGCAGGTGGTATCACATTACCAGACTTCAAACTTTACTGTAAAGCTACAATCATCAAAACAGCTTGATATTGGTATGGGAACAGGCATATAGATCAATGGAATAGAATTGAGATTCCAGAAGCAAAACCTCAATTTCTCAACCAACTTATCTTCAACAAGGTCTCCATCACCTACCACTGGGGAGAGGAGAACCTATTCAGTAAATGGTGCTGGGAAAATTGGCTGACCACATGCAGAAGATTGAAACAGGACCCCTATCTATCCCCATGCACAAAGGTTAACTCCAAATCCATCAGAGACCTAAATGTAAAACCTCAAACCATAAGAACCTTAGAAAGGAACGAAATACCTTCATGGAAATCGGAACTGGCATCCAATTCCTGAACAAATCCCGAAACCAACAGGTCATAAGAGAGAAGATAGACAAGTGGGACCTTATTAAACTGACAAGCTTCTGCAAGGCCAAAGAAACCACCAAGAGAGCAGGGAGACAGCCTACAGACTGGGGAAAAGTATTTGCCAACTCTAGGTCTGACAAAGGCTTAACATCCTGGATCTACAAGGAGCTAAAACATGCTGAAAAGAAAAAAACAAACAACCCCATTATAATATGGGCAAAAGATATGAACAGACACTTCACAAAAGAGGGCATACGAGCAGCCAACAGACACATGAAGAAATGTTCAACCTCACTAATCATCAGGGAGATACACATCAAAACCACACTGAGATACCACCTAACTCCAGTCAGAATGGAATTATCAACAACTCAAAAAATAACAGCTGCTGGGGAGGGTGTGGCGAAGAGGGAACACTTCTATACTGTTGGTGAGAGTGTAAAGTAGTGCAACCTCTGTAGAAAGCAGTGTGGCAATTCCTAAAAGCTCTACATATCAACCTCCCATATGACCCCGCAATCCCCCTACTGGGAATATGCCCTGAAGAACTCAAATCACTCTATAGAAAAGATACCTGCACACATATGTTTATCGCAGCGTTGTTCACAATAGCAAGAACCTGGAAACAACCATGCTGCCAATCAAAAGAGGACTGGATTAAAAAAATGTGGTACATATACATGATGGAATACTACACAGCCATAAAAAGAACAAAATCATGAATTTTGCAGCAACCTGGATGGAACTAGAGTCTATAATACTGAATGACCTCTCACAGAAACAAAAATTCTAATATCACATGTTCTCACTCATAAAATGGACCTTGAACATCCAATGTAATACTATAAGAAAATGACTGACGGTACTAGGAAACTATTGGGGGGGGAGGGATGGAATTAACAGTAGCAAATATCTGTCTGGGAATGGGGAAACACCTCTTATCAATAGGGTGCCTGAATGAAACGTAATTGTACACCTAACCCTTAATTGTACCCCACAAAACCACAATAAAAAATATTGATAAAAAAAACAAAAAAAAGATAAAAACAATTTAAATTTTGCCTTAATGCTGATCTTCTGAGATCTATCTTATTTAACTTTCCTAAATGATGTCTTTCTAAGGATTGCTTTACAAAAAAAACCTACTTACACACAGTTTTTTCAGTAGATGGCAGTTATGCTTTAATTCATTGTATTTCTGCACACTCCTTTGATCTTTCATCTATTTCTGTGCAAGTTAACTTATTTTGATATTTTATATCATGAATCACTGTAAGATTTTAATTAATAAAAAGATATATTAACTGTGCCATAAGTGCCACTGAACTATTATAGACGTCTGACCACTCTGCTCTCATTCCAGATCATGACTGGGAATAAGATGCTGCGACTCAGATTATTTTCTATATCAAGAGATATATACAAAAATAAATAACCCAGGTATATCCGTTTTGACCAAGGATCTGGAATTATAATTTTACCTTGTTAAAAGATAAAAATGACAAATATTCTGTAGAATATTTGATTAATAACTTGTATTTATTTCTTTCAAATTGTTCTGTTTTCATGTTTAATGCTCTTCCGTGTTCATGACCTGATCATAAATAAGTTGCTTGTCAATATTAACAGTTTCATGTTTTGACTCTAATGTAATTCACCTTTATTTTACATAGGTTAGCTTCATTTCAGTTTTTACTAAGTAGATTATTTTCAAATTCTTTAAATATTTTATTTTAAAAGCACCATATTTCAAGTAACGTAAAATACTCATAAAACATAAAATATTTGCAAATTCAGTAAAATCATAATTTGAACACACAGTAGCTATGATTGTGCACCTTGAGGTATTTGTCAATGTAGCAGCACAGATACAATATAATGGAACTCTAACTGGACCATAGAAATTAAGATAATTAAACTTGCATTTAATAAAAGAGAGCATGTTCATACACTATTAATACTTTGACTGAAACAGCAACATTTTATCTTGCTGAATAAATGTAAGTTTAAATATTTTGAATATTTAATGTTTTATTCAAATTCATACTATTGCATACCTTTACAGTCAGACACAAAAATAAAATCAAGTTAGGCAATAAGTTGACTCAACTACCAACATCACGGGTCATATTGACATCATTTTATCCAAAATAAAATTAACTCCTTTTAAAAATAGATATAATACAAGGAAGAATTTGGGAATTCATAAGCATTACTCTATAAAGTTTTAATTAACCCTTCAATTGCTTGAACCTATTTAATGCCTTAAAATTCTAGTCATTGGCATTTTCTTCTTCAACATTACAACAAGTCTTATGAATCTGAGAATATTTTCTTCTTGTCAACACCCAACATAGTGTAATATATAGCTTCACAAATAAATATTTAGAGGTAAATTAAATGCTGAGTTGACAGTAAATAATAAAAATACATTTCGAGGTTTGAATTTCCATGAGAAAATCTATTTTTAGTGTAGAAATATATACACTATATACTTTAGAATTCTTTTGGTATCTTCTACTTTGTCATTCCGAACAGTTTTAGAATTGTAGAAAAGTTTTAAATATAGCACAGAGTTTCTATATATCCAATGCCCACTTTCCCCTATTTTTTTTTTTTGAGTTGGAGTCTTACTCTGTCTCCCAGACTGGAGTGCAGTGGCGGCTCCAGGCCACCGCAGCCTCAACCTGCTGGGCTCAGGCGATCCTTCCACCTCAGCCTTCCGAGTAGCTGGAACTACATGAGTGCGCTACCATGCCCGGCTGATTTTTGATTTATCGTAGAGATGAGGTCTCGCCAAATTGCCCAGGCGGGTCTCGAACCCGCGGGCTCAGGCAATCCACTCACCTCAGCCTCCCAAAGCACGGGATTATAAGCTGAGCCACTGAGTCCGGCTTGACATTTTTCTTATGATCAAATTAAGGTTACATGTTTTGAGAAAAAGAGCCCAGAAGTAAAGTACCACTTTCATCATATCCTATCAAGGATAGACAACAATATCATTGTGACTCATCATTGTTGATATTGACCTAGATGACCTGGCTTAGATCAGTATCTGTGTTGTAAAGTTACTGGGTTTCCCCATTCCATTCTATTCTCTTTGAAAGGAAGTCACTATGTTTGGCCCACACTTAAGGAGTCCACCTACTGGGCATTATAATCCACCTACTTAAATGAAGAGTATTTACAGAAATTCTTTGGAATTTTTTTACATGGAAGATATGCTTATTCTTCCCATGTATTTATGTCTTTATTTAATCATGTATTCACATGGGTATGGAGAAAAATCTAATTTTAAATCAATAACATCTGGTACCAATGATAACTATTAACAACGGAAGGATCATTTAAAAATCCTTGTGTTTAAAAGTCAATATGATATTCCAACTCTAGCATATGATTTGCCAAGTTGCCTCTGGTACTAGTACATACTGATCCTAGTTTTGTTTTTAAGTCTTAGGCTCCTTTTATGCTGTTTTTTTCCTTTCATTTTTAAACAGTATCCATCTTTACCATAAAGGGAAAAAAAATCTCATCCTCAGTTCCTCTTTGGAACTTTTTAGGAAAAGCCAACTGGAGAAAGTCCATTTTACCTAAGAGTAACTTTTCATTTTCTCTTTTCTTGACCTAAATATTCATTTTTTTCTTCTTCTTTCAGGAAAACTATATGTTTTATTTATAGTCTTTATTTATGGAGAACTTAACATGTGTTTAGTGCTGAGGCTAATGAGCACGTTTGCTATGTTTTGTCCTCATATAGCATTTATTATAATTAACTTTGATTCATTTGTAGTTAAATTGAGTAAAGCAGTGTTTAGATTCAGTGTTTCAAACCCACTGAATTTTTTTTAACCATGTGGTCACTAGAAAGTACTTTATTTTCCTTATTTCTTTTTACAATTTTGTCAGATACCAGAGTTCAAATACTACACATCTTCCAGAAGACTATAGAATGATCAATTCTAGACTCAAAAGGTCATAAAGATCGTAACTGACTAGTCATAGCACAGAAATTTAGAGAATTTTCTTGGTGTGGTACCCATATTCTAACACTCCTCAATCATATTACAGTTGTATGCACTCAGACTTCAGTATTATTCGCACATGTGAAAAATGAACATATGTATAAAATGGAATGATAATGTGACCATTATGGACTTGCTTTCATCTTGCTTATATTTACCATTTTCACCAAAAAAAAGATGCCATAAAAGTGATTGCGTTTACTCCCAGAAACCTTCTTTTCTTAGATAGCAATTTAATTCAAATTTTCTATACGTGAACAAATACTTTCTTTTTAAAAGAATTATGGGTTTTCTGCTTCCTGGCCAAAAAACTCCTTTATTAAGAATGTATGCTCACTATTATTTAATTGAATTAGTAAAAGCATGCTGTGACATATGGTTGTTAATATAGACTTATACTTCCAAAATACTCATCTGCAATTTTTACAAAGATGAACAAATGCAGTGAATATATCCTGTACTTCAGTGTTATCCAGAAATTAGTATCAACCACTGAGTGAACCAGGTCTACAGCAAATATAAGCCAAATCAAAAGAGTAGAGAAAAATCCAAATGTTATAAAACTCCAGTAGATGCCACTTGAGCAAAATATTTGTAAATCCAATTTCGCTGCAGGTTATTGAGCCTGAATATTTTGCTTTCTAAAATATTATTGTAAATGAATATCCTGATCAGAAATGTTGTTTCCTAATTCTATTAGGTTTATACAACTCAATCATATTTGATTATCTTTTAAACCTTGCATATTTCAAATATTTGTCTCTTTTACTTGTACTAATATGTCATTTTCTTCAGAAAACCTAGGTAAAGAAAATGCCAAAACAATTAATAATACTAAAAACAATTGCCATCTGAAGAATGATGCTGACTTATATAGAAATCAAATGGAGAAAAAAATAACCTTACTTAAATATTTATGAAATCATTAAGAAAATATTGTGGGTAGATATAAAATTGTAGTTTCTAATTTATATTATCAAGTTTTGATAACTAAATAATATGCTTTCTACTTAACAGCAGTGTGATTTTAAAGATTGTGTATAATAAATCAAGTGACAATAGGAACTGTTTAAATATTCTGAAACTAGCCTATATTTAAATAAATATTTCCTAAATATATATGTGGTTTTTAAGGAATATACATAGATTAATTTGTGTAAAAAGAGGCAGTCTTGAATCAGGATATAATTAAGAAATGTAATCTCTTCCTCCCTATCTACATGCCTAAATGCTGATAATTGTTTCATCTTAAAAATTGTATATAGTGTATCCCTAATTACAGTTGTAAAGTGAGAACAATTTACTCAGCAAACAAAGACTATAGCTCTATGGGACAGAATAGAACCAGTAAGTTGACATCTGCGAATTATGCAAATAGGGGAGTAGAGAACAACTAGGTCCTAATAAGCTACTCCTATTCAGATGGAAAAGGGGAGTGGCAGAAAGACTCTTCTCAGACAATTATTAAAGTTGGGAGAGCACTTATTCCCAGGGTGCATCTCAGGGAGGACTCGTTTGTTTTGGCTTGCCTCCTCAAGTGGAAATTTAAGTGTGAATTAAAAAATGGCATGCTGAGTTTGAAGAGCAGCTTCTTCCCTCTTTGCCAAAGAGCTGCATTGGGTAGAGGGCAACATGTCACTGATTTTGAAGCTCCAATGCACTTTTATACCCTTATGGTGAATAGTAAGTAGTTTAATGCTGTTTACAATAGGAGTTTTATGAATAATGTTAACAAATAGAGTGCTCTACTGCTCCTTTAGCTTGAAAGAATGTTGCCACATGCTTCTTAAGATGTCTGATTAACAGTATAATAAAGTCCTTATTAAGGAATGAAAACAGCAAATTTATTCTCAAAGGAAACATTTATGCACATGTAAACTTATGCTGTTCTGTGCATATGTTAAATTTCTTTCCAAATTAGCTATTAGTGTATGTAAGGTTCATAGCATTTTGGAGATTTGAAAGATGTCATACGAATGAAATCTTTATAAGTGCTATGGTTCATATGAAAACTTGACAAAATAGAATGCAATAGGGTTATTAGAAAATGAAGTAATTCAAAACAGATAGTAAGTCTGGGTAGTAAGAATAGTAAATCCACACTCCTGTAACTCATGGCTATACTACATGTGCAATACACTGAATTTATAGACAAGATAACATTTAAATTTTCCATTGATGACCTGTATAATGCAATAAAAGCCATGCTCAGTTTTTGGAATCACTGTATTAAAGATCATGACTAAGATTTCGGAATGACTGATTTGAGATCTAAATGATGTAAGAAATGTAAGAGGCAAATGAAATGTTATTTTCTGTAAAGTTATATGAGAAAAAACATGCCCCTAACAGAGGATAGAAGATGAAAGTAAGGAGAGAAGATGAAAAAATATAACTACCATTGTGTCAAATAGAAAGATCTTTATATATGTTATTTCCAGTCCTCACAGCAGCACTACAGAGTTAGTGTGACATTCCTTTTTTTACAGAGTAGTAAAGAGAGGATGTTAACTCACCCAAGAAAGGATAACATTCCACCTCAGTTGGGTCTGATGTCAGGTTATCTGATGATTTAGTTGATTATGCCCTCATAAGAATTCAGCTCTTTTTCCTCAGGAACCATAATTCGATGAATAAATAAGGAAATACTAATGTCAAAATCTTGAAGCTGTTTTTTCATTACCTTTGGACCTGTAGAGTTTTAATTACACAGAGTTCTTTGTTCTAATCTTAACAATTCAGAAAGATATAGAAAAATGCATAAAAAGGGATCAGAAGAATATTTTTTAAATTAGATAAATGACAGAGGATTTGGGAAGATAAATTTAAATCATAGCAACTTTATCACCTTCATAAGAACTGAGTTCACAATGTGCTTTCATAATGCCAGTAAAATCCAATGCTTTGCTTCCAAAACATGTAATATTCAACACATGACTTCTACAGACTTCTGTCTCAGGGAAGATACAGGATTGTACAAGGTATCAGTGAAGAAGAAAGTTCTCCAACACTTGGTGTCTGGATATACCTAAGAAATTGATGAGTGGTTCACTCTGCAACACCCAGTCCTTGTGGACCGCAATGAAGAAATTCTCTGAGGGCTGCTGGCATGTTCCTCTGAGTCTCTAATGGAAGCAGATTATATACTTTCTAAAGTGACAGTATCACTCCAGTAATATGCAGATAAAATGTTCCAGTGAAATTTAATAGCTCATCTTGCCAGAATCATTATTAAAATAATTGCTTCCTCCTACTTTTTTTTTCTTTTTTGGGTAAAGTGTTACTTCATGTGGCAGTAAGTTTTTAAAACGAAGGTACCAAACTATACAGGACACAAACTACAAAGGCAATGTTTCTTCCTCTTTAATGATTCTAACATATGACTGCAGAAATAATACCGCGTCTTGGAAAGCAGCCTTTTAATAAAACATTGTGGATAACTGAACTCCTGCTTATTGTTTAAAAGGTCATGAGGTTCCAGTGGGCTCTTTTTCTTTTGGTAAATTATTCAGCTTGAGTATTTATTGGCCTGTCAAAAGGAAAGTATTGCATGAACTGTCTTTGTTGTTCTTCTGTCTTTCCTAATTTGATTATATTCTTTTCTGTGCAAACCCCCAGCAGAAAATTTCCATCTCTTCTCAAATTCCAGTATAGGGACCTCTCATCTTTGCTATATAGATCAGCTTCATGTATCAAATAGACTTGAATTAAATCAATGAGAAATAATTATAATACTGATCGAATGGAGAGTTTTTGTTTGATTTTTGTTTCAAGGCTGATCAGATCATTGTTTTTATTAAGAATATTCGAGAGCATTCCTAAAAGGAATCTACAACAGAAACTGAAGTGAGTTGTGAAGAAATTACTTGTTATTAATAACCATATCTATTACAATAAAATAGCAATATCTGTATTCCCTATCCCTGATTCTACCAAAGTAATGTCTGCACAATATCTATGTGCTTTACCATAGACCTCAGTCCAATCGACCTCAGTTCTGAACAAAATTTAGTGGAAAACTGGAGAGTTCTATTACTCCTACAAGTAGTCTTACTACTCAAACATACGGGCTCTTCTGCATTATTTTCTGTATACGTTTCTGGCTGAAGGAGAATTGCTTAAGTCAAGAGTGAGAGGGTCATGAGAAGACAAAGGGTGACTGAATTTGAGAAAATATATTCCACATAATGTTACCATTTTTCTGACCACTGCAATTCCTTCACCTAACTGCCTATAAAAACCTAATATATTTTCTTGCTTTTAGATAAGGTGGAGTAGTCTCTTTCAAATGTTTCCTTGTGTTTTTTGTGTTTGTTTGTTATTTGTTTTTCTCAGTGAAGAGCTCTCTATGTATATAAGCAAAAATTCCATTTATTAATCCCATTGGATGTTTGGACTAAGTTAGATGTTATTTTACTTCATTTAACTTTTACAACAGTCATATGGGTTAATTTTCATACAGATAAATAAGTGCCCATAACATAGAGGTCACTTTCCCAAGTTACTGTTTTTCATGGAAGACAGGACCATGGTTTGAATCCAGATCTGAAAGACACCAAAGTTCAGACCCTAGTTTATTTCTATGCCACATAAAGGCAGGGTTACTTTAAGACCTAGTGAAACTGAGCAGGAAACATTGGGTTCTAAAGGGTCAATCAAGCCTTATCAAAGTAAAAAGTTTTTGTACAGCAAAAGAAACCATCAAGAGAGCAAAGAAACAACCATGAAATGGTAAACATTTATTTGCAAGTTATGCATCCAACAAAGTTCTAAAGGTTGTTTTTCCTTTAGATCAACAAAGGTCTAAAGGAAAAAAAGCAACCCCATTAAAAAGTGGGCAAATAACATGAACAGAAACTTCTAAAAGGAAGACATTCAAGCAGCCAACAAATATATTAAAAATACTCAGCCTCACTAATCATCAGATAAATGCAAACCAAAACTACAATAAGATACCACCTAACACCAGTAAGAATGGCTATATTTAAAACTCAAAAGACAACAGGTGTTGGTGAGACTCTGGAGAAAAGGGAATACCTCTACACTGTTGGTGGGAACAAAAGCTAGTTCAACCCTCATGGAAAGGAGAGTGGCATTTTCTCCATTAACTAAAAATTGAGTGGTCATATGGTCTAGCAATCCCACTTCTAGAAATATACCCAAATGAGCATAAATTGCTCTACCGAAAAGACACCTGCCCATGTGTATTCATTGCAACACTATTCACAATAACAAAAACATGGAACTAACCCAGATGCCCTTCAAAAATAGACTGGATAAAGAAAATGTGGTACATATACATGGTGAAATACAGTCACAAAGAAGAACAAAGTCATGTCCTTTGCATCAACTTGGATGCAGCTAGATACTATCATTCTAAGTGAGCAATCACAGAAACAAAAATTGAATACCTACATATTTTCACTCATAAGTGAACCCTTATCACTGGACACTTGAATACTAAGGTGGAAACAATAGATGCCAAACACTACTTTTAAGAAAAGGCAGGGAGAAAGGAGGGATAAGGTTCATGTAACCACACACCAGGTACCGGTTTCACTGTGGAGGGTGGGAAGAGAACTCATTAAAAACCCAGACCTCACTTGAATACAATTTACTTATGTCGTAAATCCTCAAATATACCCCATGACTCAAAATAAAATAAAATGACCAATCAAGACATGAGATAACACTGAATCAATTCATTCAGCAAGTATTAACTTCTGTGGTAACACAAATGTTACCAAATGCCAACTTCTAGTTCCCTTGTCCTTGTTTGCTATATATGTTTGCTCATTCTCCTGCCTTTTGATTTGTCTTCTGTTTCTCTTCCCATCTAATGGGTATCAATTTGGCTCAGTTTCTGACTTCAATCCCACTATGCTGCTCAGATTCTGTTCTCTCTGAGCCTGTAGCTGCCTAGATTTCTCTTCACTACTTGGTTAGACTAGTCACAAACAATTAAAACTTCCAATAAATTGCTCACACACATTCTTGGCATTCCAAGTGCTAGCTTTAATCCACCAAGGCCTTATACCAATCAACAGAAAACTCCTGCTTGAATGCAAAGACAAGTCTGTTGCTGAAATTGCAAATGTCTGCGGTATGTTTCTTGACCTGTGGTTGACAACATTTTAGTCCAAAAACCCTCAAAACTCAATTTTGTAGGTATTCTAGTTAATCTGACAACCAACCTAAGATGAAGAAAAAAATATATGCTCTCACTGCCATTTTGCTCCTAGGCCCCCTTATTTTTTTTATTGGATTCCCATCTCTTCCTCCTTGCTACTTCTAAATTGTGAACCTATGCAGTGGCATATTCTTTGGTCTTCCTGAATCTGACTTGGTTTACTAACCTTCTCCTATTCTCCTGAGATCCCCAGATTTGACTAAGCAGTGAAGTTCTAATTTCTTCTGAGTTTAAACTCACTTTTAATTCTTTTTATCTATTGCTACAAAGTACTTCAACAATGAGATTCTTCAAAGCAATAGTTTTCATTTTTATCTTGTGATTTTGTACATTGAAAACCTGGTCAGAGTTTAGTGGTGAATCTCAGACATTGTCTGAGATCACTTGTGAGCTTTCAGCTAGCAGATGGGCTGTCTAGAGTGTCCAAGATGGCCTCCTTTGCACTCACGCTTTTGCAGGCTGGGCTGGAAGGCAGAGATCAGCTAGGACCAGTGACCAGTGTACCTGCTCATGCCTTCTCTGGAAAATGGTTCTTAGTGCATTTGAACTTCTAGAATGGAAATGCATAGCTCCTAGAGATAATGTTGCCAAAAGATATGAAGGAAAAGCTGCCTGTGTCTCTCATCCCAGGCCCTGAACCTACACAACATAATTTCTGATGTTTTCTATAGGCCAACCCAGATTCAAGAGAAGGGACACAGATCCCAATTCTTAATGGGAGAAGTATCACAATTTTTGTGGCTATATTTAATATGACTTACTTCCTATGTCTGTTTCCCTCACATTTTGTCTTTGTGTTTCAACCCTAAGCCTAACATGTGAATGATTACATGCTTTCCTAGGAGTAATGATTATAAACCAATACAAAAAAAGTAATTTTCCAGATACGGACTTTGTTGCCTGACTTTGAATCCTGTTTCCACTGTGAAATCTTGAGCATCTTACTTGAGCCTCACTTTCCTCTTCTGTAAAAATGAAAATTATAATGCTTATATTATGTAGACATTGCAAATGTCAAGTGGAATAAAGTATATAAAATACTAAGCATAATGTCTTACATTAGTAGTAGTCTAGTAAAATAGAATAGTGGCTATGATGAATAGCTATCATTATCACTATCACTGAGGGTGTGAACCTGAATTAACCAATTAATATCACTAGAACTCCTCTTCTATATATAGCTTTGTATTTTGTATAATATAATATAATTATATAATATAATATATATTTTGTATAATATAATATAATTTTGTATATTTTGTATAATTATGTATTATAGTGAAAGGATACAGATCAAAATCAGCAAAGGGAAAAGACACATGGAGAGAAGTTTAAGAGAAACAGGCACAAGCTTCCAGGTATATCTTCTCAGTGGAGTAACATAGGGACACACTATTAAGATAAATCCATCTGTTCATGCTGGCACAGCAGGGCCCAAGGCCTCAGGCTTATACAAACATTCTTATCAGGCAGAGTATTCCAAAGGTTCAGAAGTTATCTCCTTGGAGTGTGAAGAGAAATCTTTCTTTGGGATGTACAGGTTTTGAGTAACCCATGCTTGCTGAATTTACCCTTTCCTTGCCACATATTAACATAAAATGTTCTCAAATTCCTGGTCTCAAACAGCCTTCTGAGTAGCTGGGATTATAGGCGGGAGCCACCATGCCTGGCTAAAATGTTGATAACAGGAAAAGCTGAGTTTAGGGCATGGTAACTCTCCATTGTTCTCAATTTTTCTGTAAATCTAAAATTTTTCTTAAAATAAAATATATTAAAAATCAAAATCCAATTGGAGCAATAGGTTAAATAAGTTGATAAATATTCAGGCTTAAGTATTTTAAAACAGTTCTTCAACTTCATTTGTTTAATTGAAGGAGATTGTATCATAAGCGATATTGTCGCTTATCTGGCCCAATATATCTTTAATTTCCTATTGTTTTTGTATTTAAAATAAAGGATTGCATTTTTTCTCAGCAACACTAGCTTGTATTATTCATAATAGTCAAAAAGTAGAAAGACATCCAAATGCCCATATCAACTGACGAATGGATAGATAAAATAGAATGCTATTTGTCCATATAAAAGAATAAAACACATGGATTTCCATTGATCCATGTATCAGCAGAAGTGATCTACACACTGGAAAAATGTAATTCTACAACATGGATAAAACTTGAAAACATTGTGCTAAGTGAAAACTGCCAGTCACATAGACTCATATATTGAATGGCTTATACAAAATGTTCAGAATAGCTAAATCCAGAGACGGAAAGTAGACTAGCAGTCTCCAGAGGAAATGGAAGTGACTAAAAATGAATATGAGTTTTCTCTTTGAGGTGATGAAAATGTCCTGGAAATAGTGGTGATGGTTGCATAGACTTGTATATATTTAAAAACCTACGTTGAATACTTTTATAAGGGTAAATTTTCTGGTATGTGAATTATATTTTTATTTTTATTTATTTATTACTTATTTTGGAGACAGGGTGTCACTCTATCTCCTGGATTGGAGTGCAGTGGAAAAATCATGACTCACCATAACCTCAAACTCCATGGCTCAAGTGATCCTCCCAGTTCGGCCTCCCAAGAAGCTGAGACTACTGACGTGTGCCACCACGTCTGCCTAATAGTTTTTTTAAATTTTTTTTTTTGTAGAGATAGGATCTTGCTGTGATGCCCAGGTTGTTCTTGAACTCTTGGCCTCAAGTGGTCTTCTTACCTTGGCTTCCAAAAGTGCTGGAATTACAAGCATGAGCCACTATGCTCAGTCATATTTCAACTTTTAAAAAATGAGTTTTCTCCCAAATGATCAGGTGAAGTTTCACTAACAATATGCTCTGTTTTTTATACACTATATAGGAAGGCATATCCATTAATCTTAAATAAATGTAATTCTAAGGTATCTGAATAGCCCCTTTATCCTTGTTAGCCTCCTTTCTTTTGTATTCAAGTGTGCATATGTACAAAATTCTCTTTACCTTTTTAGAATATCATAAAGATTAAGAAGTTAAAAATCTTCCTTCTATCAAATATTCCAGTATTGTAGCAACAATGTCATTCTTATTATGATGATCACAACTTATTAGGTCTTCTTATATGTGGATAAAGCCCTGCATAATTGAGTACTATAGACTAGAAACAGAATCCAACTGCTGGATTTCTACACCTCTCTGGTTTACAATTTGATAAATTATTGCTACTATTAGTCAAGCAATAAATCTTGATCTAATTGAAAACAACAGATTTGAGGGTTTATTTTTTTTTTCATGATTATAGGATTGTGTGCAACCAGTGATTGTGGTTACTGAATGTACACATAGAAGTCCACGTATTTTTCAATATTGAAAACTCCCTGCTTTAATGAAATTTGATAATGTGTAATTGTGTTGTGACAAATGTACTTTATTCTCCTAACAATGAGATTTGGATTTTTTCTTGAAATTAAGTACAGTTCCTGTGTATCTGATTAAATTATGGCTTTATTTCTAATCAATCGTTTGTGTCTTAATTTTTGCTGGCATCAAAAGAATCCATTTATACAAACTTGTAAAATGATTTCTGTGTATTACATATGTAAAATGGCTTTAATTGAGCAGCTTGTCTTCTACTTGCAAATATATGAAAATATCAAAATGTCAAATAAAAAGAATTCTTTATCATCAGAAAAGTGTGCTTATTATTCTGAATGTTTTATTAAATCCTTTTTTGTTTTTAGTGGTAGGAATCCAATTGAAGTACTTCTGAACTGCAGCTGTCCTATTCTGATCAAAACATGCTAGGAAGTAATATAATTTATTTATAAACACAACAGTATCTCTGCTTTGTGAATTTAGAATATTAGGTTGTCTCACTTGTTTAAACTTATTTGGGAGAAGATATGGAAATTAAGTATCTACATATGTATACACATGTTCATCCACTTAACAAACCTCTGAGCTTTTGGTTTTCTGTTACAAAGACCACTTTTGTACCTAATCCTGAATTGTACGCAACTTTAAAATAAAAATTAAAAAAAGTTCTATTTGTCAAAGTAGATGTTGTATAGTAAAGAAAAAGTGTTAACCTTTAACTGATTTGTAATGTTCCATACATAAACGATTTCCTAAATTACAGGCAAACTCTCATTTCTGATTTTAGTTAAGTCTATCTCAGAGGAACAAGGTATGCCAAATATCAAGCTCAATAGAATGTCAAATATGACCAAGTAAAACGGTTTCCATCAAGACATGGCTTGCTAATTGAAATGGTATTGCACCTGTAGAAGAAAAAAAAAGATTTGATCCACGTTAAATTTTCCTTTGAAAAAAGTTATTTGTGAAAGTTCTGTTGCATTAAAATGTACTAATAGTTAATCATGTCATGATTAGTAATATACAGTTAACTAGTTAGAGGCAAGACAGATTTTACTTTCAATGTTTTATTAATGTCACCACCTCTAACTCCTACGATGTCACCATCTCTATTCATTTTTCAGTCTGAAACTCAGCAGGAGGGTTCTTTAAAATCTAGAACACATAATGATATAAATTGTAAAATAAGAGTAACTTTAACTTGAAAGTTAAAGCAAAATTTAGTTCTTCCCCTAGATTTTTTTGTTTATATTTTTCCTTGAAATTAGCACACTAAATATTGTGACAAAGTACAATAAGATGGAAAAAAAAATCCTTGTACTCCCTCCCCCTGCCCTGTTAAATATCACATTTTACTGGGAAAATGGTGTTAATAAGTTTCAATATCAATATTGCATGTGTGTGCATGGGTGGGTGCATGAACACTGTTAAGTAAACTATTATTAGTTAAGTAAACTATTGCATAGTGGTAGAGTTTTGTGTGGCTTGAATCATCTCTGCACCTCAGGATGGTGATTTTACATAAAAATCCATGACAGGTGAACATGACTCAAAGAACTATTTTTCTTTTAAATAATAATCTTAAAATAAATAAAACTAAATCAATTAGAACTTTATGAGAAGTGATTTGCAAATTAAATAATCGATTTCTCTATTCTAGACACATAAATTTAAAATAATCTTTAAAATATTCACACTAAATGATTAGTTATATAGTGTCTTTTGATGCAACAATGTACAGTAAAATTCTTTTTAAGTGAATGCACATCTTTTAATCTTTTAATAACCTCTTAATCTTTTTAAATAGAGTTTACAAAACTTTTGTTTTATGAGTTTTATTCTTCCTTAACAGAGTTGAGAACACAAACAGCATCTAAAAGTTAACCACGAACGTCCCATTGCAAGACTGATAATAAATGTACATGGTCTCCCTTTAACTGAGGGACTTAAACTTGATCCATGGATTTGCACCACGAACTTCAAAAGATGGATTATCGCTGTAGATGTGATGGCCTAATTCTTCCAAAGGTGGTTCAGGATCAGTTGTAGCAAACTGGGCCGCATCATCAATTTCTTTCCTCACTTCAACTTCTATTTCCTTTAACTCTTCAACACAGGCCAGCTTGCTGTTTATCATTTTATCTTTGAGAAGCTTAATAGGGTCGCTCTTACTTCTTACATCCTGGATTTCTTCTCGTGTACGATAACTGATTCCAGGATCACTCATGCTGTGTCCGTGATAACGGTAGGTCTGCAGCTCCATCAGGATGGGCCCCATTCCAGACCTGCAGTAGTCAGCTGCAAACTTGGTTGCCTCGCGAACACAGAGAACATCCATTCCATCTACCCTTAGCCCAGGGATAAAGTTGCCCCTCTTGTAGTAATCAGTGCTGGCCGCTGCTCTCTCGACTGCCGTTCCCATTGCATAACGGTTATTCTCACAGATGAAAACACAAGGTAATTTCCACAAAGCTGCCATGTTGAAAGCTTCGGCTATCTGCCCCTGGTTAGCGGCGCCATCCCCATATAGGGTCAGGCAGATCTCACTATTTCCCTTATATTTGCAGGCCAGAGCAACGCCGGCTCCCAGGGGCCCCTGCGCACCCACGATGCCGTTGCCCCCGTAGAAGTTCTTGGCATACATGTGCATGGACCCCCCTTTTCCCTTGGCACAACCTCCTCTCCGCCCCATCAGCTCAGCGAGAATGGATCGGGCAGTAAGTCCTCGAGTGTAGCATATGCCATGAGCCCTGTAGGACGTGATGACATGATCCGAGGGATTTATGCCTGCCTCGAGGCCCACACAGCAGGCTTCCTGGCCATCGCACAAGTGACAGAAACCACGAATAAACTTCTGCTTATACAGCTGATCTGCCTTCAACTCCAGGCGGCGGACAGCCAGCATCATCCTGTAGTACTTGAGCCCATCCTCCCTGGTGAGCACTGCAATGACAGGGGGACCCCCCTCCAACCGGTAAAGATCACAGTTCCTGATTTCAAATGTAGCGTCTTTTGAGTAGTTACAGGATGCCACCAGCACTCTGCGAGCTGGCTTCTGGGTGACACCCGTCAACACGCGGGAGACAAAGGCGGCCAGCATCTTCCTCATGGAGTAGAGCGGGTGGCGGACGGCGGATGGCGGCTCCTAACCACCGTCCGGAGGCTAGGCCTGTCCCCCCGGATCCTTCCAGCGCCCGAGCGCACGCGGCGGCACCACAAGGCAGAGCGCTCCCGCGGGAACAGACGCGTAGTGCACCCAGCCTGGGCAGACTGATTGGTACTGTAGCTTCCAACTGTCAAATGAAGACTAAAGGTGGTGTTTTTTTTGTTGTTTGATTGTTTTTTAAATATGTGAGGTACAATTCAGATTTTGGTATACAAGCGGTCATCGTTGTGGAAGGAACTTAAATCATTCTACAAAAAACAAAAAACAGGTGGTTTCTTTGCAGGAAGACTTAGCAGAACTACACCAGATCCTAATTAACACCACTGTCATTGCTAAACCGTGATAATCTGAGTCCTTTTCCCTGTTCAACTCCAATGGCTGAAACTTCCTCAGGTGTATCAAATAGAAGAACAAACTCAATCTTCGAGGGACACGAGAGTCCTAAGAGCCCAATGGTGTTCCTTCCAGCCAACATTTCTTTAAAGTCTTGTTTTTGATCTTTAAATTATGTATGGATATTTCATCCTACTCCATAATATATCATATTTATTTTAATGTAAAAATAAAACTGTAAATTATTTGTAGTTTAAATAGTTAACTAAAAGCAAAATAAAACAAACAACCCCACCTTTTTTGGAAGAAAAGTTAGTGCTCCCAAAGAATACATCACATTTATTCTATGATTTCTAGCATCTGTGTCACCCGAAGGGAGAAGAGGTAAATACACAAACCCCAACCACACAAGACAAAGTTTATTACTGGGTTGAATAATGTTTCAACCCAGTAATAAACTTTGTCTTGTGTGGGAAAATTGGATGCAGGGTTGACATGCAGATTGTAATAAAACTTTTATGATGTTTCACCTTTTCTTACTCTTTTTAAAATTCTGAATCTTGTCCAGTTTTATTTCTATTTTCTGACTAATTTGTTTTTTCCCCCAGTCTTCTACACTTAAAGATGTCTTCAATAGGTTTTTCTATAGACTTTCAGGTGGCTTTGTTTTTTGCTTTTATATTGATCAAATTAGACGAGGCTTAGACCAGGAAATCAAGAGGCATGTTCTAAGAATGCCTCTTTATGTAGTAACCATTGGAAAGTTTAACTTATAAAGTGACCCACCAAACTATACAGTTTGGACTGCAAGAGATCGATAGAGTCTGCTTAAGCCACTCTTAACTGTTCAATCATAAGACAGAAAAAGCCTTAGGCCAAAGGGTAAAAAGATTCCATATCATTTTTCTTTTTTGTGCTTTTACTAGGAAGGTGATTTTGTAACCCAATAAGTCAACCTTAACCAGAGATCCTGTTCTATTTAGAATATTAAGCAATTCACCTTGATATATGCTCTGTTTTATATCAATTGTTCATTTGTAAATGGTAAATTCTTACCCAAATTTCCATACTACATATTCAAAGCAACTGTCTTCTCTATATCTAGTTGCAGGTGTTATTCTGGACTTTTCTTTTAATATTCAGGCGGGAAAGAGAAAATCGCTTGTTAAAAAGTTATGATACCTCTTAAAACTTGATCCTCTCCCCACCTTCTGAACTCAGCCATCAGGATGGCATGATGGGTCTCATCTTTTCACTCAATTTAAAATTTGACTGTTGGAATTCATGGTCTTGCTGTGTTATTTGCTCCCTCTTTGATAGTTAGCCTGTCTCTGCTGTTCTCTTTCATTCCTGCAGGTATTGGAGATCTCTAGGGAGCATTATCTCCATAAGAACGAGAAAAATGACACTGCAGGACTGAACGGTCGTGTTAATGGGTCACTGAGTGACAGCTGAGCCTTCTCTCAGAGGTATCAGCCAGGATAGTGCTGCCAGGAACACAAGAGCTATACAGTAAAGTGTGCCAATTTAGTCTTGTCACATGTAGCCTGGGCTGCAAAGATAGAGCTCTCCTTAAAAGTGCAGTGTGACATGGCTAAACCCAGCTCACACCAGAAGAGAACATGAAAAGATGCTAACTGGAAAATATTTGTACTACAGGCTTCCACCGAAGATGGCCGTTTTTTTTGGTTGTTGTTGTTGTTTGTTTTTTTGTTTTGCAACAGGCTCTGGTTAAGATAATAAAATGTGAAATCTCCAGGTTCCTCTTGGTCATTAGTTACCCTATGCATCCTAAATTCAGCTTAAAGATAGACAGCTGAAATCATATGAAGTTGAAGCATTTCAGTCAAACTGATTAATCCTGATAATGATTATTTTTACTTTTATTATTATGTTCCCACACTCATCCACACTTTTCAAGTAAAAATGAATTTTCAGATGTCCCTGTAACAGATTAAAACTGCCCAAGGTTATCCCAACCTGTAGAGCTTCTCCCCTTATATGCCCCCAGCTAAACAGGATTCAAGTTATACATAGACAATAGAGCCACTGATGGCATTCTTTTTTTCAAATGATTATTTTTTTGTCTTATTGTTTAATACCGTGTTAATTACCAAACAGAACTAAGAAGTCATCTACATGCTTACCACTGAAATGTTGTTTACAATTAAAATCCCCATAAACTCTAAATTTTTAATTAACACCAAATCTCACTTTTAATCTACTTGAAATTAAAGGAAAACAGATGAGCACTTTTATAAGGCCAATGGCAGACTTTTCACTAAATTAATTTTTTAAAAAAATAATAAAAGAGGAGCCAGTGATTATAGTAGCAGTCATTCATGCCAGTGTGATAGAATTTCACTTTTTCTGTCTGGGGTTGATCCTGCAGGGACACTTCTGAATTCATCTTAAAAGTGTCACTCCCAGTGCATCAATAGCACATACAATATTTTGTTAATAAGAGATAAAGAAATGTGGGGGAAAAAGAAGTTGGCATGTTTGAAGGGTATTTACATTTCTTTTTCATAAAATATTAAGTGAATAAAACTGTTAAAGAGTGAATATGTTCCAGATAAATAATATCAGATCTTATCATATGATTAGTGGCAATGCATTTTTTCCTAGTGCCAAGATTTGGTAATTAAAAGTGATGAATAAGAACTTGGTGCAAAAAAGTAAGAACTATAAATAACTAAAAGAAGAATTTTTTCGGTTTGGTCTATTTCTGTTTGGTCTATCACTTTATCTCCCATGGAGAAAAGGGAAATGTCAGTACCATACATTCTGCAAAATAATAACAATCAACCAAAATTTCTCTTATGTCACAATAAGCAAATCTATTCCTGAATATTTCAGTGGTTTGGGTAAACAATATTTTTTTCCTCTCTTACTCTCACCATATTTCTGAAGTATCATTAAATAGGAACTCAGGACAAATTATCACAAAGAGAAGACTTTACTAGAAATGAGAGGTAAAGAAGGAGTGCCTTTCACCCTATCAGATAATGATGAGGCGAGAAAAGGGAATATGTCATGAGTTCATTTTTAGGAGCAACAGAAGTAGTCTTCATCTTTCTCTTGCAGGATGACCAGAGTCATTTGAATCTTGCTCATAGTACCCAATCCCCTATTCCTAGAGTTTGGTACCAGAGTCTAGCAGACATTATAAAAGAGATTATAATACAAACCTGTAAAAGAAAACTTTCCAAACATTTTTAAAGCTCCCTATAATGAGAGCTATAATTGAATGTGGCCAAGTGAGATAGAAATAAAACTTCATGTATAAAATCTGGTATCAAAATTTACCGTGGTCTAGTGGCTTGACCTGTAGAGGACTAGTACAAAAGTCAAGAGCTTTGAACTGGTTTCAGACCAGTATTTTGAGTTGTTTTGCATAACCATAATCCTCATTCAAAATAAAAATTATCAATTGAATAAATGTTCCTTATAATTAACAGCAAGTTCAAGAAAGCCCAAGTCAGAGTTAAATCTATTTGCATTTTGTACAAAAATGTTTACACTTCTTGGGAAAGTGTTTTGCTCGGCAGATTTTAATTCTCACATACTTAAAACCCCATGTCTCAATTTTTATTCTGTAAATCAACATACACTTATCACTAGTAACCTTGATTTTAGTAGCAATAAAATGTGATAGTAAAAATGAACTCTATATGTTCAATAGTGAAATAGGGTTTTTTGCCTCTGTGTAAAAATTTTTTAATACATTAGTTTTCTCCTAACTGTACACTTGTATTATATTTTATTGACAAATACCCTTCAACAACCCTTCCTTCTAATGACTTTGGGTAGAATATTAACTGTTTCTAATAACAGTATGCCCATGTGATAATATAATTAGCATGTCTATTTCCTTTGACTTTTCTTCTTTGGAGAGAACCTAAGAGTCATTGAAGGAGGTTTAAAGAGAGAAGAAAGAATATTGGCAAGATTCCAGGGCACTGCTGCCCCCTAGAAAGAAGTCGGGGCAGCACATTTAACCTCTCAGATGTGTCCTGAGAGGAAGAGACTTTGAGGAAAACTGCAAATCATGCGCTTCACTTTAGCAGCTTATGTTGGCCACCTCTTCAGTTTTCTTTGCCCTGTCCTATCCTATGTCAAAGTGTGGGTACAGTGATATATTACATCCTAAACTTATACCCTAATAAATTCCATCCTAACAAATTCATAGGAGAATCCCGTAATGACTTACAAGCAAATATTTCTTGGCAATATTATATTTTTGTAATAATAAAAGTGGAACTTTATTAAATTCATTAATTTGAGTTTTAAGACATCATTGTAAGTATCACCCAGATGTGGATAGACTTACCTCTTTTTGCTGAAGAGACAAAGTTAACAATGTTTGCTCATTTGACCCTCACAGAGTAGTTATTTCATTCCCAGTTCCCAAATGAGAACACTGAGGCCTAGGAAATAGGCAAAATTACAAAACAAGTTTAAAAAAGCAAATTGTTAAATGTTTATTCTTCACTTACTCATCCCATATGCATGAAGTGCCTTTATTTTATATATCCCTTTCTGTACTAAGTAGTAGAAGTACAATGATAACATACAATTAAATTTCCCTCTGCTTAATCCAGTTCATATGGAGGTGTTGTGCTCTGAGCTCTCCCAGATTTTCTGGCACTGCCTAGAGAAAAGGACACATCATCATTGAATGACAGAGGGAATGACACATGAGCAGCTGTTATAGAGGCAATAAAACTAATGTATTGCATTCCAGGCAATGGTTACAATGACAGTTTGTCTTTATTAGGATCAATGATGAACAAATTAAAAATAGAGTACTGTCAAACTGCAACATACAAAACAGAACACTCTAATTTTGTAAAGTTGTATAGTCTCCTTTAATTTGGTAATACAGCAGAACTGAAAAGGCACACTGGGAAATATGAAAATCAGTATCTCATAATTATACAATAGTTATGAATATGAATGTAGTTTCTCCAAGCAACCTAAAACAATGCTGTAGATGTTTTATGGAGTTTTTGTGTGCATGAGAATTTTTCTGTTCCCACAGACCAACTGTGCAGTTAGGTTCTAAGATATTTCCATAGTACCTAACATTGTAAATCTAATAGGCTACGATGCGGAAGCCTTAGAGACAATTTTAAATGAGAAGCCCAGTGGTAAATGAAGGTAGTGTTCAAGAAGAGTCTTTAAAGCTCAAACATATTAGGTAATCATCAAAGCATAATATTCAGGCAGCAAGATAGTTGGAGACCGTCAGAATTTAACAAGCTCCTGTCAGGGCCACCAGCTGGCCAGGCTGCTCCCATTCTCTTGGGCCCTGAATATTGCACTGAAATGTATTATGTATTTCTCCAAAAGCTCTTAACCTTTCTCCACTTTAATCTAGCTCTCTTCTCACCTCATTTCATGATCAAAACTATCACGTATTTATCAGATTGCACGAAAACTTTTCCAAGTGATTTTTCATGTTTTATGGAATGTTTTCATATTATATGGACAATTATATGGACTGCATCATATTCCCATTGATTGTAGGAGAAACAGATCCAGCAAGGGGAGTGAGCCCAGTAAACACTAGGCATGTCCTCAGTTCTTAGCTCTGATTCATGGAGAGCCACAATCTTACATTCTGATCCAATTTTCTTGCATGTACACATCACACTGCCCCCCTTACCCCAGCTGCCTGTCACCTGATAAATTTTTACATCTATCAGAACTTCCTACCCGCTAATCTCAGCAGAAGAGGAGTCCTCTTCTTATCTGGAAATCTAACCCTCAGCCTCTGCTACAGATCCTGCTCTTCCCTCATAATGAGATACTGTTCTCATATTCACCTCACTCTTACATCTCCAGCAGGAAATTATCAATTTTTTCTTCTCCTTTGGCTTGCTTTCATACTCGGATTTCCTCAACTCTGAAAGAAGATACCAGAGTCCCCAATGCCTCTTTTAGATCTCATCCTATATTATTCCTTTTATCTAGTCAAGTTCCACAAATATGCAGCCTGCACCCACTGTCTCCATTTACTTTCCTCTAATTGCTTCCATATGTTTCTGCAATCTGTGTCATCAACAATGAACTGAAATTGCTCACATCAAAAACTTGGTTAAATTTAATAACTTCAGTATGATCACTCTCTGAAACTCTCCACTCCATAACACAAATATTTCTCCATGGATATTCCCTTACCCTAACTTAAAAAAAAAAAAAAAAATTCTGTTCCTATGCTGCTTCTACACTAGATTTCATTTCCTCTATGTCAGCCTCCACCCAAAAAGTAAATGTGGGTCTAAAGTTTAATGATATGTGCTCTGTTCTTGACAGTTTAAATGATTACCCACAAGGACTCATGTGATTTATTGGTTTAATTCTCACCTGTAGGGAGATGCCAACTTTATTTTCAGCATTAACTTTCCTCCTAATCTACTGGGGTGGGGGATGGGGGAAATGTATTTTAAAGCCCCGTAGCAATTTAAATTTCAAAACTTCTAAAAAAAAAAAAAACCCCGAAAACTTCTAAAATGAAAATTTTCTACCTCCTCTTCATTTAATAAAAATATCTTTCCTTCTTAATTTTCTCATCATCATCAGAGATCTACTGCTGGTTTATAAACTTAGTACATATTTTGACTACAGAGTATTTTAAAAATTTTATATTGTACATGCAGAAATGCACAGACAAAAAAATGTAAATCACCAGAAGTTAACTGCTGTTATATTTTGATATATGAGTATTTCTTTTTATTTTTTATTTCTAATATAATTGAGATCATGTTGTACATTTTATATCTCTTAAGTATTTTTCTTATCATTATATTATAATTATTTTTAAAATTACCAACAGCCATTTAAAAGATAATTTAAATGGTGCAAAAAAAATTCTTCATTATATAGAGGTGCCATAACTAACTGAAGTATTCTTTTGTTATTACTGAGCTTATTATATTACTATATACCAGGCACTATGTGTTAGTGAAAAGTATTGATTTTTAAAATTTAACTTGTAATATTTTTAATGCAAAAAAGTTAACGTGTTTAATATATCACTCGACTTTATGCTTCCATTTTTTAAATTTGTACACAATCACATGATAATATACTATAAATAAATACTTATTAGTTTTTTTAAATGGTTTCTATCTTTGAGACATCTGGAGTTATTGGCTAATACAAGAGCTGACACCACAATTTTATTTTGCCCACTCAGTTCTTCCCACTTTCATATATTGAATATCTTTATTGTTCCGAGATGCTCATTTCATATCTGTATATCTATATCTGTCTTCATAAGCTAAAACTGTTGTTTCTAGATTCTTTTATTATCTGTCAGTTGATTCTTGTGGAAGCACAACCCAGTTTTGATTATTATAGCATCATATAATTACACTTGATAGACCAAGCTCTTTCTCATTACATTAATTTTACTAAATAATCTAAGATTTTATAGCCTATATATGATTTCATATGAAGATCAGAATAATTGTATTAATTTTAAAATAATTTTGAATTCAGATTAGAATTACATTAAACATATAAAATAAATTGAAGCTAATTCTGTCTTTACAACATTTAGTTTTGCAATCCAACCAAGAATATGTATCTCTCAGCTTATTCAGGATTTTATATACTAACGTTATGTGATTTTTCTTATGAATATTCTATACATAGTTTTTAAAGTTGTTTCTCAGCTTAGGTGACAGTGGTTTTAATAGGCAATTATTTATTGACTTTTTATTATGGTTCGGACAGTTTGCTACACATATTGCAAGCAATATTTCATTGAATTGTCATAACAATTCTATGACATAGATAAGATTGCCTTGTTAGTTTCTGATAGGTGAACAAAGGATTTAATGGTATTTCCAGGAACCAAACGCCAGCTAGTGACAGAAACTGGACTCAAATTCAGATCATTCTAACCCCAAAACTTCTAATGTTTTATCAATAATTATAAAGTTAGCTCTGAGATGGAAACTAATATTTTGTTAATGAAATATTCTACATTTAATTCTTCACTAAATTTAAACAATATGTTAAAAATCTATCAAGTATATTTTCAACATTTATTGAGATATTCATAGCACATGTTTTAACTTGATTTATTGATATATTGGCATTCACAACCATCCCTTAGGTGTGCTAAATCCTGGAAAAAATGTTTTTGTGTAGCTCCAAAATGCATTACAAAATTAATGAGATCATGTAAGATATAGTGATTTATTGATAATGAATTAGAATAATGAATAGAAAAGCAATAACACATTTGTCTATTATCTAATTAGGACTTGTGAAGATTCTTGATAGCATTTAACAGAAGCAGTCTATTCTTGTTTATGCCTGAGAACCGTCTCTTCCTGTTCTTTATTGCCAAATGCATCATTTCTAACTTATTTCATATTTGTTTCCTCACAGAAAAAGGTAGTACCTCTTTACTAATCACAAAGCAGCAGTTCTTCAGAACCTGTTTACATTGCAACAATATAGATTTTCTTGACTCTGTAGTTCTCTAATACCATTTCTTTAATTCTGGTTGCATCATTACTCATGATGCTGCAATATACACCCGGCCACCTATGAACACTAGCTTCTCAAAAGTTGTTATTGTGTTCTATTGATGATTACCTCAAATGCAAGTCCTACCGATGCAGGGAAAAGGAAATGATAATTCAATCACCAGCCATGTCAATGTGCCTTTAGGGTATCAATGGCATAAATGTAGAAAAGCACATCTTCCAGCATCTTCTTTGAGCAATTTAGGCTATAATTACATACTCCTCAAATGTGATTTATTTTCATGTGGATTGTACTCCTGCCTTCTGCATATCACCACCAGCTGGAAGGGCTATGGAATAAGTGAGAACACTCTTATTCACGCAGAGAATGACTTTCTCTCCTGTGGCACAACTTAAGATCAACTGAGGAGACTGCAATGTCACAGCATCAATTAGAGGCAAAAGAAGAAATCTATAAGAAGATCCTGACGGCATTGTGGAGCAATTATTTCTATGTCCTAGGAGGAGAGAGGAGAGACCACATCGGGAGCACTGCCTGACAAGTGAAGTGAAGTTTGCAGAGTGGGGATTGACTGCCCTAGGTGCCACTGATGAGAGGTTCATAGGGCAAAGGATGCCTACTGCCATGCCCACCACCCTTGGGAGCTGTAGACTGGAAACAGCACTAAAGTCATTATACAGATTTGCTCGATCACTCACATGGAACCGGTGCCCAGGTATGGGACCCTGGGGTAACCCCACAGGTAGGTGTTCTAGACTCCTCTGGGAATCTAGTCAACCCTAAAGACAGAATAGAGAGTCAGAGAGGACTCCAAAGAGAAAAAAAATCACACACACCAAAAATTATATATATATAATATGTGTGTGTGTGTTTGTGTGTGTGTATGTGTGTATACATATATGTGTGTGTGTGTATATATATATGTATGTATATATATGGATTCTATATACACATATATGTGTATCTATATATAAAGAGAGAGAAAGAGGAGGAGAGGGATGAGAGAGAGAGTATATATTATTTTATCTAGATTATTCAAATAATCTAAATAAATGTAATTCTATATTACACCTATATAATCTAGATAGAACATCTGTATGCAAGTATATTTATGGATTTCCTAATAATCAACTCTCCTTGAACGTCTCTGATACAAAGTATTTATATTAGTTTATTTACCTAATTCATGAACAAATTATTTGACCTGATTTTCATAGAAATCGTCTCCTTTCTGGCTATGAAAGATATTTCTGTTTTGGCAGATTATATTGTATGAATCTGGATTCCAGAGTTTAAATTTCTTTATAACTAGCCTGCTGTTTTTTCAATAGACTGCATTCATTTAAGCTTGTGTCTATTTTTTTTTAACCTATCATGTGTCTTAATAATAATTACTGTTTTTTTTCTTTTCTTTTGTATTTTAAAGATGTGGGGTATAATTGAGTGCTTAGCATATAATACTCATTGTAGTAAATTTTATCATAGGCTATCTAATTTAATTCTCACAAGCACACTTTTATGTGGATACTATTATTATGCACACTTTCTCATGGTTACACCAAGGTTTATTGAAATGCTTATCATTCCATATGACAGAACTTGTAAGTACTGTAGACAGATTGTGAACCACTTTAGTGTGAGTTTGGAGTTCTCACTCTTAACCATTGTGCCCTGGAGAAAGAGTACTGAAAAAGACAGGGTCTCTGCCCTCAGGAACTCTCTTACATGTTTTTGAAAGGCTCAATCAAATTCCACTTCTTTCTTGCCTGGGTTCTAAATAAATTGGTATGTAAGATAAAAGGATTCACAAATGGAAAACAAAATACCATTCTGATTTCTGTAAAGTTTCTAATGGAGAATAGCTTATCGTGAAATCACTTTCCCAATCCAGGATTGGACAGACTCAGTTAATTGGTTATAGGCAATTCTTCATCCAGGAGGGTAGGGCCATGGAGTGGGAAATCCTGCTACTTACAAGATGTTAATTCTCAAGAGACAGAGGGAGGAACTGAGCCTAGCACCCAAATGAAAACTTGGCAAATTTTCATTTCCCAAGTTGACCATCTGGCTAAGTCAGTCTACCTCTTCATGTAGAAAACTGAAAAGATAGAGAAAACCCAGAAGTGATCCATCCAAACCCAAGTATTGATGAATCCCTTCTCTTTTCTCTCTCATCTACATGTCCTGCAACTCCTGTTCTCCCACTAATAGCTCCTTCCTGGCCAGCTTATTGTGGATCTATTCTCTGCAACTGTGACTTTGTACATACTTCTCCTTCATCTCAGTATTTCTAGCTTTTGTTTAGTATCCTGTGGGTGACGCAATTCTTTCAGTGTGGGTGGTGAATTCTGTGAATTGTTGGTTTGAGTGTAGAAGAAATACATTAATACTTAGAAATACTATCAGCTAAAATCAGATAAAATATGAAGGAAGAAAGGATTTATTTTGTAATATTCATTTTGCAATATTAACCAAAAAATAAGAAAATAACTTGAATGACTTTACTGAGAAATGTTCTTATATGAGGATACTTAAAACTCCAACAATAGAACATAAAAAAAAGGAAAATGGAAAGACACATCTGGTTTGCTGGTTAAGAAGACATTATTTGAGCTGTGTTAGTTCTTCCAAATTTAATCAATGTTATCTATATCAAAGTAACATGACTGGGGATATGAGAAGAAAGGAGTTACAAAAACAGTAGTAAAATTGTTTCAAAAATAACCCAGAGAGGTTGGACATGGTTCATGCTTGTAATCCCAGCAACTTTTTGGCAGGGGAAGGTGCCAAGCAGGAGGATTGCTTGAGCCCATGAGTTGGAGACCAACCTAGAAAATATAGCGAGACCTTGTCTCTATAAAAAAATTAAAAAATTAGCCAGGCATAGTGACATGTACCTGTAGGCCCAGCTATTCAGCTACTCAGGAGGCTGAGGTAGAAGGCTCACCTGAGCCCAGGAGGTTGAGGCTGCAATGAGCCAAGATTGTGCCTCTGCACTCCATCCTATGCAACAGAGTGAGTCGCTGACTCAATAGATAGATAGATAGATAGATAGATAGATAGATAGATAGATAGATAAATAACCCAGAGAGAATTTCTAGAGATGTTTGAAGTAAGATTATTGATAGATTTTCCCTAATCTATATTTAAAATATTAAAAAGTGACCCTAGGTAAAGAATTTTGTGCTTTTTTTAAAGTGACCCCATTTACAATGGGGACAAAAATCGACTCAAAAAAAAAAAAAGAATGTATATTTAGCGTATGAAAAACATATAATACCAAATTGGTGAGGAAATATGGATGCTGGCACATGGAGTTGGTTAAATGACTAGTCAGAATAAAAAATTAAGTTGTTTGACTACTTAACTTGATATTACACCAAAATGAACTTTAGAGTCATCCAACTATTAATTATAAATAAATAATAATATAAAAATTCTAGAATAATTGTAGGCAGTGAAGTAAGACGGTTGATATAAACTCTATAAACAATAAAGAGGGGGGAATAATAAATATGACAAAATCATTTTTTTAATTCAGAAAAAACTATGGTAAATAAAGTAAGAATTACAAAGTAAGAAAGTACTTACAATACATGAGATTTGAAGAGCTAATTACCTTAGCATACAAGAAACAAAGACAATAAAATGAAAGGGAATATAGCAAAGGAATTACACATATGCAATTCATATAAAAAGAAAGTGTTGAGAAACATCTTTTAAAATTCAAGCTCACTTAATAGTACAGACATTTATTAAGGACAAGAAGATAACATTTTAACTTCTGGAATCTTCAAAAAGTAAATTCAATAGTGAATAATATCTAAAGTGTAGAAAGCAGACTTCTCATAGCTGCAGGTAGAAGAATAAACTGCTCAATGACTTTGGTGCTTATCACCTGACTGATTATATATTTTTTCTTACTTTATTTATCATTTTTCTCTCCCACTAGAATGCAAAGTCTGGTCCACAAACGCATAAATCAGTCTGTTTTGTTCACAATTATAGTAGTTCATGAACTAAAACTCTATGTGGTCTATAAACATTGATTTTTTAAAAATGATTATGTATACTTGTCTGAGAACCACTGTTCTCACCCATAAAGGAAAACTTAGGCAATAAAAAAAATTTGGCAAGGAAGTATTTTTTTAAAAGCCACATGACCTGTTGAGAGCAATTGAGCTGTTAACAAAAATTAGTGAATATTTATTTGTGCAAAATGCTCTCAACTAAGACAAAATAATGAATTTCAGGTATTTAACAGCTCATGAAATAAATGTGCTGCAGAAAAGACTCATGTCTTATTTACCCTAAGAAATTGCACTGTCTGGTAAAATAATAAAAAATAAAGCAGAAATAATAAATATTAAATTAAATAAATAATAAATAGATTAAATGGCAACTATTTCTTTTTAAAAGAAGTTAATGAACTTATAAAGAGTACTTTGCATTATATTAATGCCCTAGAAGCTCAACTCTTATCTGATAGTGAAAGTTTACAACATATATTTGCTGTTCTTAAAAGAGCATAAGTTAATATGCAGTTCATTAAGAATGAAGTAGGGCTGGGAGCAGTAGCTCAAACCTGTAATCCCAGCATTTTGGGAGGCCAAGGCAAGAGGATTGTCTAAGCCCAGGGTTCGAGACCAGCCTCGGCAACATGGCGAGACCACGTCTCTAAAATAAATCAAAAACTTAGCTGGGCATGGCTCATGCCTGTAGTTCCAGCTACTTGGAAAACTGAGGCAGAAGGATCACATGAGCCCAGCAGGCCAAGGCTGTGGTGGCCATGAACATGCCACTGCACTCCTGCCTGGGTGACAGAGTAAGACTCTGACTCAAAAAAAAAAAGAATGAAGAAGCATAAAAGATAAATTTTCAGAGGGAGTATGTATACACGTGCCTTAGCAATTCAATATTATTAATTTGTGGTTGAAGTGATACACATATATTATCTTAAATTCTAAAAATGGATGATCTGCAACCAAAAATATGCAAATTATATATCATCATAAAATTGACAGTAAATTAGAACAACAGAGAGTAAACGAAAATAAATGCTAAATCAAATCAAGAGTAATTTATAAGTAGGAGAGGTGAATATCAATTACTGAACACCAAGCACACCTCAGACAATGTCAGTAATGCTGAATCGGAGCCTTCAATATGTGGCGTGCTAATGTTGGATTATGAATAGAAAATGTTAATAACCATAAATATGCTAATGAGGAGGCTAGTGTAAGTATCCCTTAAACTCTTATAAAAATGAGCCTCTGAAACTTTGTTCATTCTCATGTAGAATAAAATTTTAAAATTTGCATCTGTGAATCAATTCCCAGTCCATGAGAAGGATGCTTTGAGGCTTTTCAGTGAGCAGTTAAATTATGACGTGATCATCATGGCTGAGGGCTAGGATCCTCAGAAAAGAAAAAGAAAAGTGGTGTGTGTGTGTGTGTGTGTGTGTGTGTGTGTGTGTGTGTGTGTGTGTAGGTGGGTGCTGTTTTACCATGGAGTAGATTCTCTACTTGACTATTAGGGTTGGAAAATTATAATTTTGGTTATGAAGGTCATTTTATTCTCTCAAGCTACCTGGAAAACAGTTCATGGGGAAAAAAAGAAAAGGAATATAAAATAAAAGAGAACTATTTTAGTATATACTACAAAAACTATAAAAACTTCATGGTGAGTGAAATAGCCTATCATCTGTCTGCCTGTTCTTACTGGTTGCTAAAAGAATGAATGTGTAATAAAATGGAACGTTATAAAGCGAAAATGTAAGCAGTTATCTTTGTTATTTAGGGTGGAGGGTGTGAAAGAGTAGTACAAACTAAAAAGTGATCTATGACATTGCTATAGAACTTTACCTCTATCAATTCAGTGATTTCCAATTAAGGATGATTTTGCCCCTCTGGGGACATATGGCAACATCTAGAGACATTTTTAGTTGTTACAACTTGGGGTGTGCTATTGGGATCTAGTGGCTAGAGGGCAGGTACATTGTTAAGCACTCTACAATGTGCAGGAAAACCTCCACACCAAAAAAAGGATCATCCGACCCTAACTGTCAATAGTGCCTGAGATGAGAAACCCTGGTATAGACCTTTGTATCCATTCCATTAAATGAATTGAACTCAGCAAGGTGCAAAGATATAATAACCTTATTTTTTTCCCATTGAACATAATCTGTAGACTAGGTCTTCCTTTGCTCGTGAATAACATGTCAAATTAGTCTAATTATTTTTTCAATCTCTCTTATTTAAAGACAGCCTCATTTCAAAACATAAAATATCCAATTAATTATAATATCGAACATTAAACTTATTTGATTTAAGGCTTCTCTTCTTTGAGGAGTCTATGATGGGTATCCTCCGTCTGTCTCTCCAGTTCCACACCACCCTCTTCTCTATCTTGCTCTGGTGCCCCAGCCACTGACATGCATGGACTATATCAGAAGGTTTTGGTGTCTTCTGACTTCTGTTTGGGTTTGGCCAGTGAAGAACTCAGGCCCGGATGGGCACAGGAGTTTAGTTCCCCAGGTCCCTCCCTACCAATGGCCAAAGGCTGGCAGCTTCTCTTGACTGAATGACATGTTTCCGTCATGCAATCTTTACACAGCTTTGTCTGTTCATGCAATCTTTACACAGCTTTGCCTGTGGCAGGTTCCAGCATCCAATCCCTCTCCTGCCCCTGTAGGCTGAAGATGGTAACTACCCTGTTACCTCAGAACACTGTCCCCAGCCTGGTGTCTTTATAAGTCTCTCCTCCTCTCTCTCTCTTTTTTTTTTAAGGTTATTTTATTAGATGTGGGGTGCAAGTAAGGATTAACTACACAAGTATTCTCCATGCAGGTGATGTCTGGGTCTCCAACTTGCCTTCCACTGCTCCTGGTTTAGGACCAGGTAGCCTTTTTGTTGTTAAGTTGTTCCTCCCCCAACCCCACCCTCCACTGCCTTCCTCCACCAGCTGTGCCCAGTGACTGCCACTCTCTGCCTTGTGTTAATGTGACTAGTGTTCAGGTCCCAGTTATGAGTGAGACCAATCAGTCAATATTCAGTTTCTTGTTTCTGTGATAGATGACTAAGTATGATGGTCTCCAACTTCATCCAATTTGCCATGAAGTCTATGATTTTGTTCTTTATGGCTGCATTATACTCCATCATGTATATGTACCATGTTTTCTTTATCCAGCCCAATTTTATGGGCAGTGGAGTTCATTAGTTTCATGTTTTTGCTATTGTGAATAGTGCAGCTATAAATATGTAAGTGCAGGTATCTTTTTTTATACCATGATTTTTGTTTCTCCAGGAATATTCCCAGGAGACATATTGCTAAGTGTTATGGAAGGTCAATTTTTCGTTCTTTTAGAAATCACCACACTGCTTCCCATAGAAGTTGAACTACTCTGCACTCCCACCACCAGTGTAGAAGCATTCCCTTTTCTACACACTCTCACTAACATCTACTGTTTTTTGATTTATTGATGAGGGATATCCTTACTGGAGTCAGGTGATATATTGTGGTTTTGGTTTTCATTTCTCTGATGATTAGTGAGGCTGAGCATTTATTTATGTATCTATTGACTACTTGTATGTCTTCTTTTGAGAAGTGTCTATTTGTGTCCTTTGCTCACTTTTAAGGCAATCTACGGATTCAGTGAAACATGCATCAAATTACCAACACCATTTTTTCTCATACCTGGAAACAACAATACAGAAATTCATATGGAAACAGAAAAGAGCATGAATAGCTAAAACAGTCCTCAACAAAAGGAATAAGGTGTGAAGTATCACTCTTCCAGACTTTAAACTTTATACAAGGCTACAGTAACCAAAACAGCCTGATACTGGTACAAGAATAGATAGCATGGAGCAATGGAACATGATAAAGATTATGGAAGCAAAAACTTGATCTTCCAACCAACTCATCTTCAACAAAGCACCAGTAATAACCATGGGGGAAAGGAGGCCATATTTAGCAAATGGTGCTGGGAAAACTGGCTGACCACAGGAAGAAAAATAAAACTAAACTCCTACCTATTGCCATATACAAAAGTCAACTCCAAATGTGTGTCTCCTACCTAATTTAACCTGGATCTATGTATGTCCTGCCAAGTCTCTGATACACCCCACTTGGAATTCTTTGGGGCCTGGGCATTTTTAGAGCAGGAGTGAAACAGAACTGAGTTCTTTATTATTTACTCTGCCAACTTTCTAAAAATTCTACTCCTGGTCTCAATTCTCAAAACTTTTGAGTCTACATCAAATATTTGCTTCTGCATGACATGCAAAAAACAGTAAGCTTCTTTCCTCCCTAAATTCTGAACTAATGGAGAAAGAAGGACAAGGAATGACAAATGAAGACAAAGCAAATCTCACATTTATTACAGCAAAGGTTAAGTTAAAGGATAAAAAAGTCAAATGGGGGAATAAAGACGGACACGGCAAGATGGCGACAGGGCAACCCGGCGTCTGAAGCCCTCTGCAAAGGAGATCTGCAGTGGGTCTCTGACTCTCACCCTGGGGGGCTGGGGACCCCAGCATTACAGCCTGCTCTACAGACAGAGCTCAGCTGCTGCCACCGGAACGACTGGACAGTTTTGACTGCATTCCAAATGGTCCTGCCGCTGCTGCCGCGGCCGCAGCCGCGGCCGCCGCCCTTCCCGCAACTGCCGTTGCTGCTGCCGTAGCTGGCGCCACCGCTGCCGCGGCCTCTGGGAGGGGTAGCATATCGCACCATGTGGCCCGAGGAGATCCACAACGAACCGCTTCAGGGAAGATCTGCTGGGATCGCTGCCACCTATCTGCGACGGAGACTGTGCTGCCCACCTGGCGTGGGGCTCCTGTTGCCTGCTCAGAGGCAGGCAGCCATCTTGTTCCTGTCCGGCCCCACCCCCTCTGGGGCAAGCATATGAGATAGCACCACCTGCTGGCGATTCAAGGTAACAACACCGAAACGGGAGAAACAAGCTTGATAAAGACATAGACCAAACTGCTGAAGGAAGGTTGATCTGAACTGTCCTTCACAGCAGATCAGGGGCAATTGACTCTAACTGCAAACTAATTTACCAGCTTGAAAAGAAAACTAGAAATCAGACCTGAAAGGACATTGGACTTAAACGAAAGGTCTCAGAGTGTGCTTCATTGATTCTATCAGTTTAATGACTTAATTCTATTCCTACTGTATTGTTCCCCTTTTTTCTCTTTTCCTTTTCCTTTTCTTCTCTTTTCTTATCTCTGTAAACCATATCTTTGTATAGAGGAGCAGCACACTAACAAGGTGATTGGTTAGCTTGTATATTAGCATCACTATATGTTTTATTTTTGTTTGTATGAGAGTTGGTTCGACTATAGCTGTGGTCTATTGTTTTAATCTGTGATTCAGTATAGGCCTCTCTCTCTATTTGTTGACACACTCGTTTGTTTCCCCCCTTACACCTCTATCTCTCCACTCCCCTCTTCAACCCACTATCTGCTCCATTCTCTCCTCTCTGCTAACCACATTTTATTTCAGGGAGTAAACCTACAGCCCCACTGTACGGACAGATTCCAGGACAGTGGGAAGTGGGCTCCACATTATCCACACGCCTGTCAGCGAATACCAGGACCTGCAGACAGATTTTGAATCACAGCTCTCCCCTTAAATACATCTCAAAACTGCAAAAAGGACTACCTCCAACCTACAGTGCAACTTCAGAATTGAACAAAGTAAGAGGACATACATAAAGAATAGGAGATTGAACAAACAGAAGTAAAACCAATCCCTTTACCCCTGAATAACAGAATTAAAGAAGACAGTGACGTGGAGGGAAGGAAAAAGTAGAGAGGGGGAAAAAACCGCACAAATGAAGAAAAACCACAAGAAGAATATAGGTCCTACACAGACCCCTGGGAAATCAGACAATGAGAAAGCAGATTCTGGAACACAGACAATGAAGAGTCCCCAGAATGACTGGTTACATGCAACAAACCCAGACATCAAGACATTAATGGAGAGATTTTAAAAAATTGAGGAGAGACAAGAGGAAAATAGGAAGGAGCTACTGTCAGAAATGACAGCAGTAAAGAATACTGTGATGGAAATGAACAACAGACTAATAAGCATGGAAAGCAGAATCAGCCAAGCTGAAGAAAGAATCTCAGAGCTCAAAGACTAAAACACAGAACTAACTCAAACTGTCAAAAGCATAGAAAAGAAGCTCAAAAAGACAGAACAAAACCTGCAAGAGATGAATGATCACTTCAAGAGACCAAACCTAAGAATAATTGGGCTTCCTGAGGAAGAAAGAGAAACAGAAGCCAGGCTGGAACAAACATTTTATGAAGTCATTCAAGAAAACTTCCCTCATCTCATTAAGGATGAAAAAATTCAAACACAAGAGATTCAAAGAACCCCTGCAAGACAACAAACGAGAAGATCAACTCCCAGACACATAATAATTTGCCTAAACAAAGTAGCTATGAAAGGAAAAATCCTAAAGGCAGCAAGAGAAAAAGGCCAGACTACCTACCAGGGAAAACCAATTTGAATAGCAGCAGATTTATCCACAGAAACCCTTCAGGCCAGAAGAGCCTGGAGTCCTATCTTCAAAGTTCTAAAAGAGAAACAATTTCAACCAAGAATAACCTACCCAGCCAAACTAAGCTTCATTAGTGAGGGAGAATTGAAATCTTTTCCAGATATCCAAACCCTAAGACCCTACGCTACCACCAGACCACCTCTACAAGAAACACTTAAGAAAGTACTGAACACAGAAGAAAAAGAAAAAAGAACATCAGCATTCTTCACAAGAGTACAGGCAAAAGATTAAAAACACACATGAACCAACTCCAAAACCCAAAGAAAGTTAAGAAATAAACAGGATCAACTCTGTAAGAACCTTATGACAGGGATCAACTCTTGCATTTCAATTATTAGCCTAAATGTGAATGGACTAAATGCACCACTGAAAAGACATAGAATGGCAAAATGGATAAAATATCATCAGGCAACAATCTATTGCATTCAAGAGACTCACCTCACTAGAAAGGACACCAACAGACTCAAAGTAAGAGGATGGGAAACAAACTTTCAGGCGAACGGAATACAAAAGAAAGGAGGAGTAGCAATCTTAATTTCAGACAAAATACCCTTCAAGCTATTAAAAATCAAAAAAGATACAGAAGGCCACTACATAATGATAAAAGGCTCAATCCATCAACAAGAAATATCTATCCTAAACATATATGCACCCAACATAGGTGCGCCAACTTTCATAAAGCAACTTCTTGGAAAACTAAAGATATTGACTCTACCACTATCATAACTGGGGACTTTAATACCCCACTCACAACCCTAGACAGATCATCAGGACCAAAAATCAGTAAGGAGATCTGGAACCTCAATGTGACTTTGGACAAATGGACTTAATTGATACCTACAGAACACTCCATCCAAAGACCACAGAATACACATTCTACTCATCACTACGTGGAACATATCCTAAGATCGACCACATACTCGGCCATAAATCAAGCATAAGCAAATTTAAAAGGACTGAAATTCTACCAGACACCTTCTCAGACCACAATGGAATAAAAATAAACATTGACATCAACAAAGTCCCCCCAAAAACCCACAAAGACATGGACACTAAACAGCATGATGCTAAACAACTCCTGGGTCAATGACGAAATCAAACAGGGATCAAAAGATACCTGGGAACAAATGAAAATGAAGAAACATATTACCAGAATCTCTGGGATGCCCTGAAAGCTGTAGTAAGAGGGGAATTTATATCCCTACAATCACACATGAAGAAAATGGAAGGAACAGAAATTCTCAACCTAACAAGCCACCTAAAGAAGCTGGAAAAGCAAGACCACAAAAACCCTAATTTCAGCAGAAGAATCCAGATCACCAAAACAAAAGCCCAAATCCAGGACATAGAAGACAAAATGATAATACAAAAAATCAATGAAACAAAAAGCTGGTTCTTCAAAAGGGTAAACAAGATTGATGGTCCCCTAGCTAGACTAACCAAGAAAAAACGAGAAAAAAACCAAATAAGCATAATCAGAAACACAAAAGATGAAGTCACATCTGACCCTGAAGAAATACAAAAGATCATTAGAGACTACTACGTACACTTGTATGGAAACAAACTGGAAACCAGAAGGAAATGGAGAACTTTCTGACATCACACAACCTACCTAGGTTGGAACAAGAAGAAATTGAGACCCTAAATAGACCAATTGCAATCAAGGAAATCGACTACGTAATAAGAAAACTTCCTACAAAAAAAAAAGCCCTGATCCAGATGGCTTTCCAGCAGAATTCTTCAAGACATTCAAGGAGGAGCTGATACCAATCCTACTGAAGGTATTCCAGGCGATTGAAAAAGATGGATCGCTCCCCAAATCATTTTACGAAGCCAACATCACATTGATACCCAAGCCAGGTAAAGATCCAACAAAAAAAGAGAACTACAGGCCAATATCTTTTATGAACATAGATGCTAAAATTCTCCACAAGATCCTAGCAAACCGGATTCAGCAATACATCTCAAAAATCATCCACCATGACCAAGTAGGCTTCATCCCTGGCATGCAAGGCTGGTTCAACATTCGTAAAACCATAAATGTAATTAAATACATCAACAGATGTCAAAACAAAAACCACATGATCATATCACTAGATGCAGAAAAAGCTTTTGATTAAATCCAGCACCCCTTCTTGATAAAAACCCTTGAACATCTAGGCATACGGGGAACATACCTCAAAATAGTAAAAGCCATCTACGAGAAACCCACAGCCAGCATACTACTAAATGGACAAAAATTGGAACCAATTCCCCTGAAAACTGGAACTAGACAAGGATGCCCACACTCTCCCCTCCTGTTCAACATAGTATTGGAAGTCCTGGCTAAAGCAATCAGAGAAGAGGAGGCAATCAGAGGTATTCAAATAGGAAAAGAGGAAGTCAAGTTATCTCTCTTTGCAGATGTTATGATGGTGTACCTTGAAAACCCAAGAGAATCTGTCAAAGGCCTCCTTACATTGATAAAAGACTTTGGCAAAGTCTCAGGATACAAAATAAATGTACAAAGGACAATCTCATTTCTCTACACCAATAATGAACAAACAGAAACCCAAATAAAAAACACAGTTCCATTCACAATAGCCACAAAAAAATGAAATACCTTGGCATCTTCCTAACCAGAGACGTGAAAGAACTTTACAATGAAAATTACAAAACACTGCTCAAAGAAATCAAAGATGACACACACAAGTGGAAAAATATCCCATGCTCATGGATTGGAAGAATCCACATTGTGAAGCTATCCATCTTACCTAAGGCAATCTACAGATTCAATGCAATACCCATTAAATTACCAGCAACATTCTTCTCAGACCTAGAAAGAACAACACAGGGATTCATATGGAAACACAAACGACCAAGAATAGCCAGAACAATCCTCAGCAAAAAAAAAACAAAGCAGGTGTATCACAATACCAGATTTCAAACTTTACTATAAAGCTACAATCATCAAAACAGCTTGGTATTGGTACAGGAACAGGCATATAGATCAATGGAACAGAATTGAGATTCCAGAAGCAAAACCTCAATTTCTCAACCAACTCATCTTCGACAAAGCCCCCACCACCTACCAATGGGGAGAGGAGAACCTATTCAGTAAATGGTGCTGGGAAAACTGGCTGACCACATGCAGAAGATTGAAACAGGACCCCTATCTATCCCCATGCACAAAGGTTAACTCCAAATGCATCAGAGACCTAAATGTAAAACCTCAAACCATAAAAACCTTAGAAAAGGAAGGAAATACCCTCATGGAAATCAAAACTGGCATCCAATTCCTGTACAAAACCCGAAACCCACAGGACTTAAGAGAGAAGATAGACAAATGGGACCTTATTAAACTGACAAGCTTCTGCAAAGCCAAAGAAACCATCAAGAGAGCAGGGAGACAGCCTACAGACTGGGAAAAAGTATTTGCCAACTCTAGGTCTGACAAAGGCTTAACATCCTGGATCTACAAGGAACTGTAATGTACTGAAAAGAAGAAAACAAACAACCCCATTTTAAAATGGGCAAAAGATATGAACAGACACTTCACAAAAGAAGACATTTGAGCAGCCAACAAACACATGAAGAAATGCTCAACCTCACTAATCATCAGGGAGATGCAAATCAAAACCACACTGAGATACCACCTAACTCCAGTCAGAATGGCAATTATCAACAACTCAAAAAATAACAACTGCTCGAGAGGGTGTGGTGAAAAGGGAACACTTCTACACCATTGGTGGGAGTGTAAAGTAGTGCAACCTCTGTGGAAAGCAGTGTGGTGATTCCTAAAAGCTCTAAAAATTGACCTTCCATATGACCCTGCAATTCCCCTATTGGGAATATACCCTGAAGAACACAAATCACTCTATAAAAAAGATACTTGTACACGTATGTTTATCGCAGCGTTGTTCACAATAGTAAGAACCTGGAAACAACCATGCTGCCCATCAAAAGAGGACTGGATTAAAAAATGTGGTACATATACACGATGGAATACTACGCAGCCACAAAAAAGAACAAAATCATGAATTTCGCTGCAACCTGGATGGAACTAGAGTCTATAATACCGAGTGACCTCTCACAGAAACAAAGATCCGAATATCACATGTTCTCACTCATATAATGGACCTTAAACATCCAAAGCAATATTATAAGAAAATGACTGATGGTACTGAGAAGTTATGGGGGGGAGGGGGATGAGATTAACAGTAGCAAATATCTGTCAGGGGATGGGAAAACACCTCTTATCAACAGGGTGCCTGAATGAAACGTAATTGTACACCTAACCCTTAACCCTACCCCACAAAACCATAATAAAAAATACTGGTTAATGAAAAAAAAAAAAGTCAAATGGGTTTACTAACTGAACCTCCAATTTATATAAACCCACAGCCCAGCCACAGGGGAAACTTTCTTCTCGGAGGAGCAGAAAGGAACTCTGGTTTCCACAGCAGTATACTACCTAGAGAAACAAGAGAGGAAAGGGATGCTGAGCAAAGCAGATCAGTTTATGCTTCATTTTCCCTATGTACAGAGAGAGTAAAAAGGCAGAGAGAGGTTGGGAATGACTAAAGAGCACCCACCAAAAGGAAGGACATGGCCAGAGTGGAGAAAAAACATTCTCTTCTATGTTTTCATTTGCCTCTTCTATGTTTTCATTTGCTATTGTTTTGTTTTGCTTTCTTTTCTTTTTCTTTAATGCTTAACTCATTGGGCTTTATTATAAAATTTATAATCAACAGGTCAACAAGTGACTTTTTCCTTTGAGGAAAAAAATATTTTAGTGGAACAGTTTTTATCCCACATTTACTTGAACATTCTCCAACCACTCTTCCTTTTCAGAGTCTTTCACAGCTTTTATCCCCAGGAGACTCTGAAGTGACCGAGAAGATACATCAGTTAGGGTTAGAATTGTGGCATGTTTCAGAAAATCTACATGAATAGTTGCTTGTATAAAGAAAACACACACATTCCAATCTCCTAAATAGAAGCCATCATAAGGAATCCAGGCCCTTCCAGTTTCTGCTCCCCTATCCCTAGCATGTAGCCCTTGTTTTAAAATTTCAAGGTGGTTGAGAACTCCAGCCATCACATCTGTTTCTTGGAGAGAAATAGGAAAGGGGAACAAGGAAGGACAAAAAGAAGGTGTAAGCCATGTTACAGACATCTTCTGTAGAGTTTTCCTTGTAAAGACACCATGTTTTTTCTGCTTACATTTTCATAGACAGTTAATTGGTGACAAGGCCCCACTTAATGAAGGGTAGGAAAGTTAGGAAATGTAGTCTTTCTGTTAGGTGTGTAAATAAAATAGAGACTCAGTTCCTAAAGAAGAAGAAGAGAATGAATTTTGACATAGATGATAATTAGTTTGTCACAGAATAAATTAAATTAACACTAAAGCTACTTTGTTACCAGGGCTAAAATTTCAATCATTCTGAATTATATCCAGTTATCTTCCTAATGTACTACACCAGAAGTTTTCCAATGAGATTAAAAGAAGACAGTAAGAAACTCTGATAATAAAAGCTGAAATAAGTATGAAGACAAAGAGAAAAAGCTTTTCCCCAATTTTGCCCAAATAATGTAGAAGAACATCAAGGTTATCTAAAAAGAGAAGGGTAACTAAGCAAGTGTTTGAGTTTAGCCTCATCAGAATGCTAGTAAGTTTCACAGAATCCATGACCTGTAAGTTTAAATTCAACTGGGAGAAACCTATAGCTAGATATTAATTTTGGCACTGAACATTTAACATATCGGAGTGGGGAACAGTGACAGTATCTTATGTCTGCTATGCCACCTTTCAGAGAGCGGCTCTTGAGAAAGTTTATGAATGGTGATGAACACAGTAACGTGGGTTTATTGTGTGCTTTTTCCCCACTCAAATCAGTATATTCCCAAATCTCTTACCTTCTTTCTTCTGAGTATTGAGACCCTAGCATCTGGCGTGGCATTTGAGGTAAAGTATGTTTATTAATACAGCTGCCACTATTTCTTGTGAATCCATGTCTAAGTCCTGTACTCATTTGTGACTGCCTCGACTTTTTAAAGAATTACTGAGGACTAAGAAAGCTGCCTCTTAAGACATGTTTTCTATTTGATCTTTATATTTGTTACACCTTGTAAACCACCTTCTGAGCTGAATTGAAAGTTTCTGTACAGAAGCTGCTGTAGTTGTTTCAATTGCAGAGTCCTGTTTCTGCAGACCTCATCATTCATCCATCTTTGATTTTCATAGTTTTGGGGAATGTTCCAACAAAGCAGAGGCAGTGCCTGCAGACCCAGCAATTACTAGAGTAGTTCCTAAGTCAGTGGATAAGCTGCATTAAGAATTGTCCTTCCAGACTTTCTTTGTTGGCCCTGGATTCAGAATGGAATTTTAAACAGCCAATCTCATGCTACTTATCTAAGCTTCTCTCACAGATGAAGCTTTGCCTTACTTGTGCCTGTTTAGAAAAAGCTCTACTTGCAAAATTTTGAACACTGAAGACACCTATATAATTTTTTAAAAAGTGATTTTTGCTGAGGCCCATATTCTGGCTCTTATGCTTGATTCTCTTATGCTTACTGAGGTCCTGGTGTTTTGACTTCTATTTGCCAGGCTACCTGCACCTGCCTAATGGCCAATGTCCAAGAGTGCCTTGCAAGATCATGTGACTGGCTTACAAAATGTTTTTCAGACTGTAGCAGTTGAACTCTAATGGCACAACCGGCCACTCAGAAGCTTTGTTATTTTGCTTATATTTTGCTAAAATAATTATTGATTTAAAAAATAATTTTAAAATAATTATTTATTTAAAAAATAATTTTCATTTATGATTCCTTTTTTTAAAGTAGGATTTATTGAGAGGACAGAAAAGCTCCCACAGTAGGAGGGGACCTGAGGGGGTTGCCCCATCTAGGATTTTTATGGTTTGAAGTTTTACATTTAAGTCTTTGATCCATTTTGAATTGTTGTATGCATATGGCGATAAGTAGGGGTCCAGTTTCATTCTGTATGTGGTCAGCCAGTTTCCCCAGGATTATTTGCTAAATATGGTCTCCTTTCCTCAGTGATTGTTTTTGGTAGCTTTGTCAAAAATGAGTTGGTTGACAGATCGTGTTATTACTTCTGAAAGCTCTGTCCTGTTCCATTGGTCTATGTGTCTATTCTTATACCAATACCAGACTGTTTTAACTACTGTAGTATTATAATAAAGTTTAAAGTCTGGAAGTGTGATATCTCCTGCTTAGTTCTTTTTGCTGAGGATTGTCTTGGCTATTCGTGCTCTTTTCTGTTTCCATATGAATTTCTGTATTGTCGTTTCCAGGTCTGAGAAAATGATGCTGGTAATTTGAGGGGTATTGCATTAAATCTGCCTTGGGTAATATAGAAATCTTGACAATATTGAGTCTTCCAAATCATGAGCAAGGTGTGTTTTCCCATTTGTCTGTATCATCTTTGATTTATTTGAACAGTGTTTTGTAGTTTTCTTGTAAAGGTCTTTCACTTCTTTGGTTAGGTGAATGCCAAGGTAATTTTTCTTTTTTTGTGTGATTGTTGTGAATGAAATAGGAAATACCCTTATGCACATCAGAGTAGGCAACAAATTCTTGACCAAGTCCCCCAAAACAAACACCATAAAAGCTAAGATAGACAAGTGGGGCCTCATCAAATTGAAAAGCTTTTGCACAGCAAAATAAACCATTAGGAGAGTGAAGAGACAACCTAGAGAATGGGAGAAAATATTTGCAAATTATGCATCTGACAAAGGCCTAACATGCAGGATCTACAAGGAACTCAAATGAAGTGAAAAGAAAAAGGAAAAAAGCAAACAATCCCATTAAAAAGTGGGCAAAGGACATGAACAGACACTTCTCAAAAGAAGACATAGAAGCAGCCAACAGATATATGAAAAAATGCTCAGCCTCACTAATACTCAGAGAAATGCAAATGAAATCTACAACGTGATACCACCTAACTCTGGTAAAGACAGTTTTCATTAATCATTCAAAAACAACACCAGCATGGATGTAGTGAAAAGGAAACACTTCTACACTGTTGGTGAGAGTGCAAGCTAGTTCTACCTCTTGGGAAACCAGTGTGGTGATTCCCAAAAAGAACAAAAAGTTGACCTTCCATATGATCCAGCAATCCCCCACTTGGTAATATATCCAGAAGAATATGTCATTCTAACGAAAAGACACCTGCACATGCAGGTGTATTGCTGCACTAGTAACACTAGGGAAAACATGGAGCCAACCCTACTGCTCATAAAATTTGGACAGGATAAAGAAAATGTGATACACGAACCAGGTTTGGTGGCTTAGCCTGTAATCCCGCGCTTTGAGAGGTTGAGGTGAATGGATTGCCTCAGCCCACGGGTTTGAGACCCGCCTGGACAACTTGGTGAGACCTCATCTCTACAATAAATCAAAAATCAGCCGGGTGTGGTAGTGCATGCCTGTAATTCTGGCTACTTAGAAGGCTGAGGCGGAAGGATTGCCAGAGCCCAGCAGGTCGAGGCTGCAGTAGCCATTGAACTCCAGTCTGGGCGACAGAGTGAGACTCCAACTCAAAAAAAAAAAAAAGAAAAGAAAAGAAAGTGTGATACATGTATATAATGGAGAATTTTTTATTATAAAGATGTGGAGTACAATTCAGGGTTAGGTATACAAACGTTGATTATGCAGGTACCCTGGTTGATGAGATATGCCCCTCCCTCCCTTAGCAGTTTCCCTCAACTGCCAATCCCACCCCCACTCCCCTGACAGTTTCCTACTACTGCCAATCACGTTCTTATAGTATTATAAATGTTCAGGGTCCACTTATGAGTGAGAACACATGGTACTCTGTTCTTTGGTTCTGTGATAGATCACTGGGTATGACGGAGTATTACATAGCCATAAAGAAGAACAAAATCATGGACTTCACTGAAAATTAGATGAAGTTGGAGACCATCACAGTAGTTGATCTGTCACAGAAACAAATAACTGATCCTGCATGTTCTCACTCAAAAGTGGACCCTGAACAATAATCACATGAAGACAAAGGAGAGATCAGTAGTCACTGGGCACTGCTAGGGGAGGTAGGGATGAAGGAGGGTGGGGGTCATATGACAATACAAAATGTGCCAGGTCCACTACTAGGGGAAAGAGGGTCAGCTGTAAGCCCAAACTTCACCTGCATGCAGCCTACCTATGTAGTTAATCCTCACTTGTACCCTATACCTCTATAATAAAATAAAATAAAAATTGTAAAATAGAATTTTCATACTTCAATCAGAATTCTGAAATATAAGCTAAAATTGGAATGGTAGAGAGGGAAGAAATCGTATCCCAAGCAGAGGAAACATGTTAGACGATAGGAAGGTGCATGTTAAAATATGCAAGAAACATCTTTGAGACTGGAGTCCAACAGTGGAAGAAGTACTGGCAGAGGAGATTAGTGAGCTGGCTGATGTCAGTGACAACCACCAAAGTGTTTTAATAAGAGAATGTCATGTGGAAACTTTTGTTTTAAAGTTAATCATTACACTGCAGAACTCGTATTTGCAATAAGCTCATTTTAAGTTGGTAGTGATTGTTTGCACTAACTTGGGCACATTTCTATTTCACATGACTTGTTTTTTGTGTATATGTTTGGATTTTTGTTTGTCAACTTGGGGTGATTTTTTTAAAACAATAGAATCATTTCATACAAAATGAAAACAAGGCATCTTTTAATTACCCATGCTTTCACCCCTCATCGATTTTCACACCACATTATTGCATATAAGATGAGAATAAATTGAATTGTTTCATACCACATATACTGAACACGAGTGAGCCTCATTCTAACACTGCTTAGTCTTTAAAACTTCGGGAAAAAGCTTCAGAGATCTGTTGATGAAGGTGTTCACTTAATTAACAAATAGTAAAGTAAGAAACACTTGTTTTAATTGCTCATTTCCACATTCACACCCTGAGGACAGGTCTGTTTCATAAATGAACATAGGTACTGACAGAAAGGGAAAAGAGAAACCATAAAGGGTATAATTACTCCAAAAGAAATGTGAAGAAACAGACTGGATAGTGCAATTTCTTCATTCAAACATTTAATGGAGATGGAAAATCCATTTTATTTTTAAGACAAGAGACGGTGATTAGCCAGGTAACAATGTATACTTTTACACAATATGTATAGCCAAGTCCTAGTTAATGCTGCTTGTAGAATGAAGTCATTATGTTTAATGGAGGGACTGCAATTTCAATACATCTGGTATACCATAGCAAACTCAAGGTTAATTTTTTTTCCCTCATTTAACTAAATTCATTCTGATTGTCTGTAGTCTTCCTCTTGGAGTTTGAGAATTCATCCTTTTACTAAGTGATTAGCTGGAATAAATAATTTCCTAAAGTGTACAAAGCTATTTTCAAATAAATACCTGACATAGCCTTCAGTATTCATTATATCAGTTTCTAGGAAACGAAACACATAATTATGCAGTAAATTTAGGGTCTAAACTTAAGTTAAAATATTTAATTCCCAACACATGCTTTCTCCATAGTAATTATATAGTGTTTAGAAACTTTATAAAACATGTATTTTGGAATTCTTATTTTGAGATGATTTTTATATTGCAAAGGAAATACCTAAGGCAGCATCATGATAAATAGATGCCTGAAACCAGCAACAAATGAGATCCTTGGAGAACATGAGCAATTATCATTTGATCTGAGGAATGGCTCATTACAACCCCATACACTGCTTTTCTGAGAATGCTGAAAATGTATATATTCAACAGTTATTCACTCCTCAATATTTATTTGGACTGAGATGTAATCAGAGAGGGAGCTGGGAGCTGAAATATGTTGGCACTATACACTGCAGAGACTTTGGATTTTATTTTTTAAAAGTTGGAGCTACTAGAAAGTTTTAGGAGAAAGTGACAAACTAAAAGTTTAAGAAGTACTTTTAAGCTATTGCTTATATTGAACTTTAAACATAAAAAGTAAGTTAATATGAATTTTAAAATTATTTTATTAAATACAGATTTGTGCTGAATATATTCTAAAAAGCTATACTTTGTTTCTCTTGAAACTTGGGAAAGTATTAAATCATTTCTTTTTTCAATAAAAAGGAACAAACATCATAGGCTTGACTTTTGGCATCTACTTTAAATAAGACTAGTTTTTAAAAATAAGTTCTTCCAACATTTCTTGTTAATTAGCACTACCAATTTGAACTCTTGGTATATGTCAAGAACTATTCTAAAAACTTTGCAGTTTAGAGGGAGATAGATTTTTTCAAGGCAGTTTATTACTATTTGGTATGAAATGGCTTTAAAGTGCTATGCACCCCATTGTATGAGTGCTTAACAGACAATTCAGACTGTAGTTTTGTCACTGGAGAATCTTCTCCAAGAATTTGAGCTGATTTTAAAGAAATAGAAGAAATGACTATATTTGTCCATGTAAAAGAACCATGTGGAGTGTGTGTGTGCATATGGGTGTGTAAGGGAGGAGAAGGAGAAAGTCAATGAAAGTGATAAAGGAAAGTGGGACTAGTAGCCTGAGCATTGCGTATAAAGACATGGAGGCCAGTGTCAATGGGACTATGCCATTTTATCTATGACAGTAGTGTTTGAGGGGTTGGGTGGCAGGAAAGTAAGGTCAAATTGCAAATTGGATATGAGGAGATTTCTATTACACACTAATGAATTTGGAACATATTCTTAAAGATTTGATGAGCCATCCAATGTGAAAAACAAAGAAGTGACTGATCATATTTGCATTTTAGGGAGTTCATTGTTGGGAGCCAGCCATGGAGGCCCACTGCGCGTTAGGGATCAGGAAGGGCCGTTGACCTCGAGACCACTAGGATGCATTTGGGATCTATTTGACCCCATTTCCTCCCCCTTTCTACTCAGCACTAACTTGATTAAGCTCCTATAAGCTCAAACATAGAAACTCTGAGATCAGGACGAACACAAGCTAACTTTAGAAGCTCATTGCTCCCATTCTTCCACAAACTGCAGTTTTAGCTTTCACACAACTTATAATTCAAACTCGTGTCACATCTAAGTGCCTTAGTATTGGTCACAGGCTTCTGGGTCATGATCTTAGGATTTATTGAAGGTGTAAATTGTAGAATATAGTTCTAGAAGACAGCCATTTTGTTGAAAGAATGCGGCTGGGTTACTTGCAGGTAGCCCACTGTGAACTTTGGACTGGGTCACATTCCAAACATTCTGGCATGGGCCACTTTCGTTTGTAAAGTAAATACTTAAGCTTCTATAGAATGGGTTAACTTGGCATAAATCAATCAGCTTAGGATGAAAAAAGGTTTATAGAATATGTCAGTCACAGATTAGGTTATCCTTTGTTATGGGATTTTAAGATTTTCATATGAAAAGGGTTTAAAGGCAATCATTGATTAAGTTTTCATGGATTAAGGTTTCTGGTGGGTGGGAAACACCCCTCCCACATCTGATTTTGTGTATAAAAGACCGGTTGTAATTCCCAATAACACACACATCGCTTCTGCACTAGACCAGAGTCCAGTCTCTTTCTTTCTCTCTCTCTCTCTTTCCCTCTTCTTCCCCTCAATTGCCGACGCCATCTCCACCTTTGAGGTACCCTGAACCTGGCTGGAGCAGGTCTCCGGCAGTTCATTCTGGCATTATTATGTCTTAGAGGAACAGCCTAGAATGTGGAAACTGAGTTAGGAGGGTATTCAATCAGCCAACTAAGAAATCGTAAAGATTTTAATTTAGGTTGTCTGACCAAGGGGATGGAAAATATTGGACCTTGGTAAGAAGCCTCAGAGATGTAAAACTGATGAGAAGGTGTCGGAATGGATGGAGGTGATGAGTGCAGGTAGTGTCAAAGTTGGACATTTATAGCTTATTCAGGTTCATGTGTAGTGATGTCATTAATTAAAATAGGAAAATAAAAGGAAAGAAGACTGGGCATGGTGGCTCATGCCTGTAATCCCAGGACTCTGGAAGGCTGAGGCAAAAGAATTGCTTGAGCCAAGGAGATTCAGACTAGCCTGGGCTACATAGCAAGACCATGTTACTACAAAAAAATAAAAAAATTAAAGTCAGGTGTGGTGGTGCATGTCCCAGCTACTCAGGAGGCTGAGGCAGAGGAATTGCCTAAACCCAGGAGGTCAAGGCAGCAGTGAATCATGATTGTGCCACTGCATTCCAACCTGAGTGACAGAGTGAGACTCCCACCCAGGAAAAAGAAAAAAAAGAAGAAGAAGAAGAAAGTGTTCAATTTTCAGGTCAGTAAAATTCAAAATTTGATTTTAGACATATTAAGTATTATGATACAGTAGACATCATGTCTCAAGAGAAGGATTTTAGATGGAAACACATATGTGAGTTTAACAGCACAAGCATTGAAGTTATAGTAGCAGTCCCCAAACTTTTTGGCATCAGGCACAAATTTTGTGGAAGACAATTTTTCCACGGATGAGGAGGGGGTATGTGGGAGGGATGTGCAGTTAAACCTCACTGCTAATATTAGTCTATATTTGCAGCCACTCCTCAACGCTAAAATCACTGCCTCAGCTCCACCTCAGATAATCAGGAATTAGATTCTCAGAAGGAGTGCACAACCTAGATACTTTGGATTGACAGCTCACAATAGGGTTCACATTCCTGTGAGAATTTAATGCCACCACTGATCTGACCGGATGTGGGGCTCAGGTGAAAATGTGAGCAATGGGAAATGGCTGTAAATACAGATGAATCTTCACTGGCTCACTTACCACTCACTCCTGCTATGTAATCCAGTTCCAACAGACCACAAACCATGGCCTGGGGATTGGGGACTGCTGAGCTATAGGGAAGATTAGATCATTTATTGAATGTGTATACCATAAAAAAGAGAAGAAAATTTAAAGACCTGGGACAACCAATATTAAAAGGACATGAAAAGAAAAGGAAATCCTGAAGAGAATTTTTAAAAAGCCACGATGGATGGAAAAAAGTCAGAAGAATATGTTGCTTTACAAACCAGAAAAAGTATCAATAGGCAGGAAAAGAATCAACACAGTCACATGCTATAGGCAAGATAGTAGGATAGAAGCAATTTTTCTTAGGTCAGTATCTTACATCGACAACTAAAGTCTATTATTCTGACAGCCATGTATGTTGTTTTGATAGTTTTGTTTTATCCTCCAGAATGCCTAATATATTATGTATTTAGTATGTTATGTTTAACATGATATTAAGTATAACAGTTCACATCTTTTTAAGGCAAATATTTTAGTAATGGTACACATTTGGCATAAACACATTAAAATGTTGTATGACTTAAAAATCTAGAAATATATATATATATATATACATATATATATATACATATATATATATATACTATATGACAAGCCGTGATTGTTACATTACATTTATCACAATAATAAGCTGTTTCTAATAGTCATGATTCTTTTCAATGATATATTGAGAATGACTTTTCATCTGCTTATATTCCAACACAAATGGATTCTTCATTTTGTGGTACAAATATGGTCATCTTGGAAACTGAATGTATCCTACTTACTTATTAAATAAACATTGACTACCTGCAGATAATTAGGAAGTTATGACTCATCAAATTCATTTATAATAATAACAATATCAAACAGAAAGCTAGTTAATATGTCTAGCAAAGGTTCACTTGCATAACTTATTTCAGCAGATAAGTATTATTAACTAGATTGAAAGCAATTATTTAGCTTTATGATTTATTTTCTTCTCAGTATTGCTGTTCTTGATTTGGGTAAAAAAGATACAAAAGATTTTTTAAGATGGGGTTGCAATCAGGGCTTGTAAGCTCAGCTGCTCAAGGGGACCTTATGAGGGCAAATCAGGTTGGGTTTAACGAAACAGGCTGTGAATCCAATGTGCCAGGGAGATCATATCTAGCTGATGAAAGAGCTACCATTCAGCTGCAGGCAACATTTGTTTCCCCATTCTATATTTTCTAAATGATGTATATGAAACACAGTCACTAATGGCTACCATGGAGAATAGAAATATTTCTTTGGGATATAAATCATGCTTATACATAATATCAAATATTAGGCATGTAATTTTGTCTTTACTATCACCTTCTATCCTCTGTACTTGTGGTATGCTTGGTTTTTCCTCATAGTATTTGGTATTTTAATTAAATGATGCCTTTCTTCATTCTTTTCAAACATGAAAAACGTTGGACTATGTAATTGCAGTGTTTCATTTTATTTTCCTTGTTTAGATTACCACTTTATTTTAATTGCATATATTGCAGAAAGAATTATAGGAATAAGTTGATATGGTTATAATTATAGTGGTATTTAGGTTAAATAGTGGAGAACATATTTTACAAGTTTGAAAGCGCAAGTTCTGGGGCTGAAATAGGTGCTGTGCAGTTTGAGTTGTTATATTTTTGCTCAAAATTTTTAAAGGACCAAACAAGATAAGCTGTTTAAGAAAATTTTTGGAAACGTAAGTTTAAAGTGTTCTTAATATGGAAACCCAGAATTTGGAATATACACAGCCTCTAAGACACTCATGTCTGAATTAAATACCTGATACTCCTTAGGAGCTCTTCTGGTACTCATCTGTAAAGGGACCCTCAGCTCCTTGGTGAAGGAAAAAGAAGAGGGAAGTACTTTTCTGTTTTAGTCTGTCTACTGCTGAGTCTAACTAGTGAGTGATGGGGGAAAGGTCTGCTTTTTAGTTTACAAGATGAGGTGGGGAATTGGGAATTGAGGTGGGAATTTTAAGTAAGGCTAGAAGGAGCCTTGTTCATCCATGGTGCCACTTTTCTAGATTGAAGGTGAAGATTGAGAAGCTGTGTTTCGCGAGAAAGGAGTGTCTTTAGAGATTTCTTTCCTCTGGAGTATTTCAAAGTTCAATGTTTGAATTTGGCTTTTGTATTTGTGTGGACTGGGATTCTTTTTCGTGACTTCCAGTGTGAAGCATTGGGAACAAGTCCTTGATTCCTTCTCACTTTGTCAGCCCAGCCTTGGTGTGCCCTGTGTCTTCCCACTTTTGCTGGACCTGCCCAACTTTAGATATTAAAGACAATGCATTCTCTTAAATGTTTCAAACTTAAGTCTCTGTCCTTCTGGATCTTCAGAGATAATCATAGTCACACTTGGAACTTCAAAGAGTAGGTGGATTGGGGAATAAATCTCATAAGCCCAGGCTACTCTAATCCCAGCAGGCTGTAGGATTCTTCTTACCCACTCTCCTTTCCTTCATCTTCCCAGTAATGAGGATCTGCCAGAGGGATAGGCTTCTTACCAAGCACTGATTAGTATTTCTTTTTTTTTTTTTAAGTTGGAGTCTCAGTCTTGTAGCCCAGACTGGAGTGCAGTGGCCATTCCCGGCCACCGCAGCCTCGACCTGCTGGGCTCTGGCGATCCTTCCGCCTCAGCCTTCCAAGTAGCCAGAATTACAGGCATGCGCTACCACGCCCGGCTGATTTTTTGATTTATTGTAGAGATGAGGTCTCGCTGCCCAGGCGGGTCTCGAACCCGCAGGCTCAGGCAATCCACTCACCTCAGCCTCCCAAAGCTGCGGGATTACAGGCTGAGCCACCGAGACCGGCTCTGATTAGTATTTCAATTCCCCTGCCAGGACAAGAAACCTCCTGTGAGGCTTAGGCTTTTTGCTATGGCTTTCACAACCTAACTCCTATCCCAGTTTTTCTGTAGGGAGTATTTATTGTACCTATAGTCAATGCCTCTGGCTCTGCTTCGAACAGGAGAAGAATTTCTGAAATTTAAAAAAAAAAGTCTTACTGCATGACTCTTAGATATGAGATAAGTACTGCTAGGAAATTCCTGTCACAAAGACTCAACCTCCAGATTGGATGCCATGGTTAATAATATAAGTCTGGAAGATTCTAACTCTACTTTGCCTTCTCAGCCCTGATTTGGATTGTACCCTGGCACACGTATGGTTGTACCCTGTACACCTATGCCAGTCCTATAGGTGAGGCAGGCCTTTCATCACTGACCCATGCTCATTCCTGGTTAATGTCCTACAAGCCCTCTGCTGAAAGTATGCCAGACTATTGGCTGAGGCTTCAGTGGCTATGACACTGTCAGACACCTGAGTTTTTAATAAAAATCGAACAGCCAGTTAAAAGGGCAAACTAACAGAAAACATGAATAGGCTTACTATGTCAATAGGCAGAAGTCAAATGTACTGAAATATACATAATTTAAGATTACAAAGCTCTTCAATGTAGCAATAGAGTAATATCTTATCTTCCAAATGTATCTCCATCTTCTCTCTTTTCAGCCCCTAGAGCATTCTTCAGATTCTCATTCCATCTCAAATCTGAAGAAATTTTACTTCTTCACATGCTTAGAACTTATGTTATTTTTCTCCCATCACAAATTGATACTTCAAAAACATTAGAGATGATAAAGTCTAGAATCTTCTTTAGTGCTTATTTCCAAACTCTGCCTTGCTCTAAGGTGTCCTATTTAAAATGGAGGGTTTGTCTTCTGGAAATAGGTATAGATTCTGGGAAACTAATTCGACAACTTAGCTGATTGCAACCCAGGCTACTAAATTCTACTCATGTATGCTCACTTGTCACATGGCAGCATGTTTACAAACTCAGTGGTGAATGGAACTGAAGAGAACACTGCTTTATATGGCAGAGAAAAATAGAAACAAAGCAAATGTTAATACCTGCTTTAAAAATGTCTGTCTGCATATCTGTATTTTTCTAAATCTTTGTATCTCTATTTATCTCTCTATATATCTAATCTATATATCATGTTAGAAACTTTTAGATGAATATGTAGTTATTGCCCATTGCCAGAAATAGAGGCCTTAGCAGTCAATGATTGCATCCAAAGTTGGAATCCAGAGGATGGTGCAAAGTAATTAGTTACTGATCCCCACAGGACAGCCTGGACAGAATCCAACTTGAATGGGTGTCTAGAAGCATTTCTTGCTTGGTCTCCATTCCTTTCTCCTTGTCTACTTCTCTGTTCTGACCTCTGTGTCAAAATTCCATCCTTATGCACTCCCTTGAAGTCAAGACTTGAATTATAAATTTATGATTCCATCCTGGTATAACAGTAGTAGATTCCTGCATTTTTCAGATTGGAGTAAGTACAAAAAAACTGATGCCTCAAAACAAAGAATAAAAAAACAACAAAAAACGAAAGCACCAAAACCAACAAAATGTTCTCCTTTGCTCATACTGATCAACTGCCTGCTATATAGCATTACATGAACTTGATAACTTACTATTCTAAAAGGTTCCCTTGAGAGAGAGAGAAAAGAGGATATGGAAAAATAGGACGGAGGATTCTATCTTGCTCTGTCATGCTTCCTCTCTCTCTCTCTCTCTCTCTCTCTCTCTCTCTCTCTCTCTCTCTCTCTCTCTCCCCCCCAACCTGTATCTCTATGTATTTCTCAGTATGTTTACATACATTGTCCAGACATACAATACAGATTATAATCAAGTTGCATTTTATTTTTGTCCTCCACCGTTCTTGTAAAATATAGTCAATGGTGATAAACTTCCCCTTCCTCCTATGACCACTCCAAGCATGCCAAATGATTTTTTTACCCACTTACAAACCACACTGTAGTTAGGAACAGAGTCTCAATTTGGAAATTAGTATGTTCATTTTATGATATGAATAAAAAATTTGACCTTAGCTTATAATTAATGTTCTCTCTAGGGTCTCTGTTAGCCAATATAGTGTCTCTGTGAAAATTAGGAAAAAGTGGCCCATTCTCTGAGAGGACCAGAATCCTCTGCCAAGTGAGAGGGCTCAGCCAGTATAACACTGGCTAAAATTCAATCCCATCTTAGTGGCTCAGAGGATTCAGAACTATAATCAATGTTGAGAACACACCTTGCACACTCACACAATCTCACACCTCATCCCTGCTCCCTTCTCACAGTGGGAAGATAGGTGAACTATTCCTTTGTTATCCACACTTTCCTGATCACCTCCTCCCCTAACAAACCTGACAGGGTCAAAGGGTGAAGGAAAAAGTAAGAGGTAAAATTGTACTACACCCGGAAGATTTCACAAATGACCACTTTGAACTAGACCCTAGCCCAAGCTAAATTAATTAAACTACATAAAATCTTGTAAACTAAAACATTCACTTATAACCTAAAAGTATAGGAGATAGAAATTTATGCAGGCTCTATAGACAAAGTACCGTAAGGGAAAGATGAAAGATACCTTAAAGTACAAAAAAGCAAAGATATCCCCTTTTACCTTTTGCATAATGAATTAGCTAGAATAATTTCACAAAGAGAACTATAGTCAAAAAACCCGAACCCAGACGAGCTACTTGTGAATAGCCAAAAGAGCACACTCATCTATGTTGCAAAATAGTGAAAAAAATTTGCAAGTAGAGGTGAAAAACCTACCGAGCCTGGTGATAGCTGGTTGTTCAGAACAGAATATTAGTTCAACTTTAAATTTACCTACAGAACAAACAATCCACATGTAAATTTAAATGTTATTCTAAAGAGGGACAGCTCTTTAGAATATGGAAACAACCTTACTTAGAGAGTAACCAAAGTCTTCTTCCATAATTGGCTTAAAAGCAGCCACCCATTAAGAAAGCGTCCAAGCTCAACTCTACCAAATATACCTTAATCCCAATAACCAGACACAACTCCTATAGTTACACTGGACTAATCTATAAAATTATAGAAGCACTACTACTAATATAAGTAACAAGAAAATATTCTCCTCCGCACAAGCTTATATCAGACCGGATATACCACTGATAGTTAACAACTCAATATTTACAACTACAAATATACAATTTATTACTCCCATTGTTAGCCCAACACAGGCATGCGCTCCCCCTAAAGGAAAGATTAAAAGAAGCAGAAGGAACTCGGCAAGACTTAAACCTCGCCTGTTTACCAAAAACATCACCTCTAGCATAACTAATATTAGAGGCACTGCCTGCCCAGTGATATATTAAACGGCCGCGGTATACTGACCGCGCAAAGGTAGCATAATCACTTGTTCTCTAAATAAGGACTAGTATGAATGGCCACACGAGGGTTTTACTGTCTCCTACTTCCAATCAGTGAAATTGACATCTCCGTCAAGAGGCGGAGATACCTTAATAAGACGAGAAGACCCTATGGAGCTTCAATTTAACTACTCAACCAGTACTAAAATAACCTACCAGGACCATATCCAACTGGACATGAGCTGTAAATTTCGGTTGGGGTGACCTCGGAGCATAAAGAAGCCTCCGAATGATATAACCTAAGACTTCACCAGTCTAAGCAAAAATCATTTATTGACCCAGATTTACTTTGAGCAATGGAATAAGTTACCCTAGGGATAACAGCGCAATCCTATTACAGAGTCCATATCAACAATAGGGTTTACGACCTCGATGTTGGATCAGGATATCCCAATGGTGCAACCGCTATTAACGGTTCGTTTGTTCAACGAATAAAATCCTACGTGATCTGAGTTCAGACCGGAGCAATCCAGGTCGGTTTCTATCTATTTATTATCTTTCCCAGTACGAAAGGACAAGAAAGATGGGACCTACCTCCACCTGAAGCGTCCCCTACCTAATAAATGAAATAATCTTAACCTAGTATATTAATAAATTATCCTACCCAAGAACAGGGTTTGTTAAGATGGCAGAGCCTGGCAATTGCATAAAACTTAAAAACTTTATTATCAGAGGTTTAACTCCTCTTCTTAACAACATGTTTATAATTAACTTATTAATCTTAATTATTCCAGTACTTTTAGCTATGGCTTTCTTAACACAAACAGAACGCAAAGTACTAGGATATATACAACTACGAAAAGGACCTAATATTATTGGACCTTATGGCTTACTCCAACCTTTTGCAGATGCCATAAAGTTATTTATTAAAGAACCTCTCCACCCTCTTACATCCACATCCCTGCTTTACATTATTGCACCCACCCTTGCCCTCTCCCTCGCTCTCATTATATGAATTCCTATACCTATACCATAGCCCCTCCTCAACATAAATCTAAGCATCCTGTTTATCCTAGCTACATCTAGCCTAGCCGTATACTCAATCCTCTGATCAGGCTGAGCATCAAACTCCAAATACGCACTTATCGGTGCACTATGAGCAGTAGCCCAAACAGTCTCCTATGAAGTAACCCTAGCAATTATCCTCCTAGCAATCCTCTTAATAAATGGATCCTTTACACTAATAAAACTAATTATAACCCAAGAATATTCATGACTATTTGTACCTTCTTGACCACTGGCAATAATATGATTTATCTCAACACTAGCTGAAACAAACCGAGCACCTTTCAACCTCACAGAGGGTGAATCAGAATTAGTTTCAGGATTTAACGTTGAATATGCCGCAGGACCATTCGCCCTATTCTTTATAGCAGAATATACTAATATTATTATAATAAATGCCCTAACTACCATCATCTTCTTAGGTGCACTACACAATATCTTTATACCCGAAATATTCACAATAAATTTTATAATAAAAACTCTTGTCCTCACCTCCCTTTTTCTATGAATTCGAGCCTCATACCCACGATTCCAATATGACCAACTAATACATCTACTATGAAAAAACTTTCTTCCCCTTACACTAGCCTTATGCATATGACATATCTCAATACCCATCCTAATATAGCATCCCACCCCACCTCTAAACACAAGAAATATGTCTGACAAAAGAATTACTTTGATAGAGTAAATAATAGACGTTTAAACCCTCTTATTTCTAGAATTACAGGAGTTGAACCTATACTTAAGAATTCAAAATTCTTCGTGCTACCCAATTGCACAATATTCTACAGTAAGGTCAGCTAAATAAGCTATCGGGCCCATACCCCGAAAATGTTGGTTTACATCCTTCCCGTACTAATCAAGCCTATCATCCTATTCTCCATCCTCCTCACTCTATTTTCAGGTACTATAATTACAATATTTAGCTCACACTGATTATTAATTTGAATTGGACTAGAAATAAGCATACTAGCTATTACACCTATACTAATCGAAAAAGCTAATCCCCGTTCAACTGAAGCATCCACTAAATATTTTCTAATCCAAGCCACTGCCTCCATGCTTCTAATAATAGCCGTAATTATAAATATAAGCTTCTCCAGACAATGAACTATTATAAACAAATTAAACCAAGTATCCTCACTAATAATTCTAATCGCCCTAGTAATAAAGTTAGGCCTCTCCCCCTTCCACTTTTGAGTTCCAGAAGTTACACAAGGAGTATCACTAACATCTGGAATATTACTCCTCACATGACAAAAACTAGCCCCTATCTCAATTCTATACCAAATTAATATAACCCTAAACCTAATATTAATAATTTTAATCGCCCTAGCCTCTATTGCACTAGGCGGATGAGGAGGACTAAACCAAACACAACTTCGAAAAATCCTAGCTTACTCTTCCATTGCCCACATAGGATGAATAATTGCAATCCTAAAATATAATCCCACCATCATAATCCTCAATCTTTTCATCTACATTATCTTAACAATTATACTATTTTCAATATTAATTCTCTTTTCAAGCACTACAATTTTAATAATATCTAACTCATGGAATAAAACTCCATTAGCATCATCCACAATACCCCTAATCCTATTATCCCCAGGAGGACTACCCCCACTTACAGGCTTTCTCCCAAAATGAGCAATCATTCAAGAATTTATAAAAATGATAGCCAGGCTCGGTGGCTCAGCCTGTAATCCCGTGCCTTTGGGAGGCTGAGGTGAGTGGATTGCCTGAGCCCACGGGTTCGAGACCCGCCTGGGCAGCGAGACCTCATCTCTACAATAAATCAAAAAATCAGCCGGGCATGGTAGCGCATGCCTGTAATTCCTGCTACTGGGAAGGCTGAGGCGGAAGGATCGCCGGAGCCCAGCAGGCGAGGCTGCGGTGGCCGGGAGCAGCCACTGCACTCCAGTCTGGGCGACCGAGTGAGACTCCAACTCAAAAAAAAAAAAATGATAATACCCTTATCCCCATACTAATAGCTATTACAGCCTTACTTAATCTATATTTTTACATACGACTAATCTACTCAACAACCCTAACTATATTCCCAACCAACAACAATACAAAAATAAAATGACAGTTCAAAAACACAAAACTAATATTTATTATACCTACCTTAATAATCTTATCCACCCTACTTCTACCCCTATCTCCCATTCTTCTACCACCGGAATAGGAATTTAGGTTAACTCAGACCAAGAGCCTTCAAAGCCCTAAGTAAGCTAGATATGCTTAATTCTTGTTCTCCTATTATTAAGGACTGCAAAGGATCACTCTACATCAACTAAGTGCAAATTAGTTACTTTAACTTAAGCTAAGTCCTCCCCACTAGATTGGTGGGCTCCAACCCCACGAAAATTTAGTTAACAGCTAAACACCCTATTAAACTGGCTTCAATCTACTTCTCCCGCAGCCAAGAAAAAAAAGGTGGGAGAAGTCCCGGCAGAGTTGAAGCTGCTGCTTTGAATTTGCAATTCAATATGATATTCACCTCAGGACTTGGTAAAAAGGGGACTATACCTCTATTTTTAGATTTACAGCCTAATGCTCTTTCAGCCATTTTACCTCTACCTATGTTCATCAACCGTTGATTATTCTCAACTAATCATAAAGACATCGGAATTTTATATCTATTATTTGGTGCTTGGGCTGGGATAGTGGGAACTGCCCTTAGCCTCCTCATCCGAGCAGAACTTGGACAACCAGGAACCCTCTTGGGAGATGACCAAATCTACAATGTGATTGTCACTGCCCATGCTTTCGTAATAATTTTCTTTATGGTAATGCCCATTATAATCGGGGGTTTTGGCAATTGACTAGTACCCCTAATAATTGGAGTCCCTGATATAGCATTCCCTCGAATAAATAATATAAGCTTCTGATTACTACCACCATCTTTCCTTCTACTTCTAGCCTCCTCAACAGTTGAAGCTGGAGCAGGAACTGGTTGAACCGTTTATCCCCTGGGCAACTCTGTATGCTGACTATGTTAATGATTAAAAGCTGACCATCTTGTGAGGATCTTTAGAAGGATCTTAATAGGTTCTCTGCTGGGTCCCTTTCTCTTGAAGTTCCTTTCATCTTGACAGATGCGTCTCTATTCTATGTGGTCATTTGAATGTCAGGGCATTCAGGCCTACAGCTTCTTTCTGTTAATGTCTGCTTGCTCCTCCATAAGCCCTATTAAGTTGGACACATGATGCCCTCCCTCCCCGCCAACACTTCTTTCTTCCTGGTGGCTTTCTCTCTAGTGTTCCAGAAATACAAATGTATCTCTAAACCCAGACCAGTTGCAGGTCTTGAGATCAGCAGATCTCAATGAAGTAGCACCCTCCTTACTCAGTCACCAATTAATTAGTATATTTTTTCCTCAAAATATTCCAACCAAATGTCAGATCCCAATTCACAATCCATTTCATCTTTCACAGGCAGGATTCATACTCCAATTCATTGTGTCTCTAAACTTCATAGAAAACATTTCAAGGCTCTACAAGCATCTTTTTCTGAAGTTCTCTAGCTAGCCTTAGTGTTAGAAGATAGCTACACATACACCCTCTTCCCCCAAAAAATATGAGGAATGGGGTGGAAAAACACAGCAAAGAAACTGCTCTCTACAAATACATCTCTTTATTGACTACTTCACAAAATTAAACTTCTATAAAAATGAACTTTTAGAGAGGCACAGTGGTGCATACCTGTAGTCCCAGGTACTAGAGAGACAGAGGTGAGAGGATCAATTGACCCAGGAGTTCAGGGCCAGTTTGGGCAATATAGTGAGACCTCGTCTTAGAGAAGATAAAAAAATTTTAAATGGTATTTTAGATTCCCCAAGTGGACAGAGAATTTGAAAGTATGAAGTAGGTTTGGCTAATTCCTTTGATATTTTGCATAAGTCATTTTGTCTCTTTCAGTTGGTCTCTCATGTTAGTGCTACAGTTATAAATGAGGCAGAAAACTCCATTTCCTAAATACTATCAAAAAGCACTTGTTATGTGTATAAGTCAGTAGAAATAAAAATAACCCCAACATCTCAGTGGGTTAAATAAACAAAGTTCTTTGTTTGCTGTTGTTTTCTGATCATTGGCTGGGGCCTTGACTCTGCATTGTCATCATCTTTATTCCATGACCCAGGCTGACAGTTCAACCATTATGTGAAACACTGATTGCTGCAGTGTCAGAGGGAATAAAGCATATGATACAGTACTTGCTAGATCTTATTTATATTGTTTGTCAAATACAGTTACATGAACTCACTTGAGTTCAACAGGTAGAGAAGCATCATTCTCCTAGATATTGGTGAATAGTTAATTACACATTCTAGGCATCCAAGTCTTTAAGGAAAACTGGATAGAAGACATTCAGTGGTCTATTCACTGGTCATATGACAAAATGAAAAATGATCCAGTATGAACCAGGGAAGATAATTTCACCAATACTGACTTGGGGCTTACATATCTGAGAGACTGGCTATGTTAAGTTGCTTTTGTAAAATTTTCCTTTCTTTCATATATTATAATTATACTTTTTTAATGGTTAGGCTACCTGGACATTTCATGAGATTAGGTAATAACATGTATCCCAGAGAAAAAAATAACAAGTATTAAACACTTATTATATGCTAGGGATGGTAAGAGTCACTCAATGTGGTTAGTATAGTTAATTCTTTTTTTTTTAATCAATATTTTTTATTTTGATATTGTGGGGTACAGTTAAGGGTTAGGTATACAAATATGCTTCATTCAGGTCCCCTTGTTGATAACAGGTGTCTCCCCATCTCCAGACAGATGTTTTCTACCATTAGTCCCATCCCCCCACCATAGTTTCCCAAAACTGTCAGTCATTTTCTTATAGTAGTGCATTGGATGATCAAGGTCCACTATATGAGTGAGAATATGTGATACTCAGATCTTTGTTTCTGTGAGAGGTCACTTAGTATTATAGACTCTAGCTCCATCCAGGTTGCTGCGAAATTCATGATTTTGTTCTATTTTATGGCTGCATAGTATTCCATCATGTATATGTACCACATTTTTAAAATCTAGTCCTCTTTTGTTGGACAGCGTGGTTGGTTCCAGGTTCTTGCTATTGTGAACAATGCTGCAATAAACATTCATGTGCAGGTATCTATTTTATAGAGTAATTTGAGTTCTTCACGGTATATTCCCAGTAGGGGGATTGCAGGGTCATATGGGAGGTTGATGTTTAGTGCTTTTAGGAATTGTCACACTGCTTTCCACAGAGGTTGCACTAGTTTACACTCCCACCAACAGTGTAGAAGTGTTCCCTTTTCGCCACACCCTCTCCAGCAGCTGTTATTTTTTGAGTTGTTGATAATTGCCATTCTGACTGGAGTTAGGTGGTATCTCAGTGTGGTTTTGATTTGCATCTCCCTGATGATTAATGAGGTTGAGCATCTCTTCATGTGTCTGTTGGCTGCTCGAATGTCTTCCATTGTGAAGTGTCTGTTCATATCTTTTGCCCATTTTATAATGGGGTTGTTTGTTTTTTTCTTTACAGCACGTTTGAGTTCCTTGTAGATCCAAGATGTTAAGCCTTTGTCAGACCCAGAGTTGGCAAATACTTTTTCCCAATCTGTAGGCTGTCTTCCTTCTCTCTTGATGATTTCTTTGGCTTTGCAGAAGCTTGTCAGTTTAATGAGGTCCCACTTGTCTATCTTATCCCTTATGGCCTGTGGGTTTCGAGTTTTGTTCAGGAATTGGATGCCAGTTCCAATTTCCATGAGGGTATGTCCTTCCTTTTCTAAAGTTCTTATGGCTTGAGGTTTTACATTTAGGTCCCTAATCCATTTGGAGTTAATTTTTGTGTATGGGGATAGATAGGGGTCCTGTTTCAATCTTCTGCATGTGGTCAGCCAGTTTTCCCAGCACCATTTACTGAATAGGTTCTCCTCTCCCCAGTGGTAGGTGGTGGAGGCTTTGTTGAAGATGAGATGGTTGAGAAATTGAGGTCTTGCCTCTGGAATCTCAATTCTATTCCATTGGTCTATATGCCTGTTCCTATACCAATACCAAGCTATTTTGATGATTGTAGCTTTATAGCAAAGTTTGAAGTCTGGTAATGTGATACTACCTGCTTTGTTTTTTTTGCTGAGGATTGTTCTGGCTATTCTTGGTCTTTTGTGTTTCCATATGAATTCCTAGGTTGTTTTTTCTAGGTCTGAGAAGAATGTTGCTGGTAATTTGATAGGTATTGCATTGAATCTGTAGATTGCCTTAGGTAAAATGGACATCTTCCCAATATTGATTCTTCCAATCCATGAGCATGGGATATTTTTCCACGTGTTTGTGTCATCTTTGATTTCTTTGAGCAGAGTTTTGTAGTTTTCATTGTAAAGTTCTTTCACGCCTCTGGTTAGGAAGATGCCAAGGTATTTCATTTTTTTTGTGTGGCTATTGTGAATGGAATTGTGCTTCTGATTTGGGTTTCTGTTTGTTTATTACTGGTGTAATGAAATGCGATTATCTTTTGCACATTTATTTTATATCCTGAGACTTTGCCAAAGGCCTTTATCAGTGTAAGGAGGTTTTTGACAGATTGTCTTGGGTTTTCAAGGTATACGATCATGCCATCTGCAAAGAGAGACAATTTGACTTCCTCTTTTCCTAATTTGATACCCAGATTGCCTTCTCTTCTCTGATTGCTCTAGCCAGGACTTCCAATACTATAGTGAACAGGAGGGGTGAGAGTGGGCATCCTTGTCTTGTTCTAGTTTTCAGGGGAAATGCTTCCAATTTTTTTCTGTTTAGGAGTATGCGGGCTGTGGGTTTCTCGTAGATGGCTTTTACTACTTTGAGGTATGTTCCCTGTATGCCTAGATGTTCGAGGGTTTTTATCAAGAAGGGGTGCTGGATTTTATCAAAAGCTTTTTCTGCATCTAATGATATAATCATGTGTTTTTTTGTTTTGACATGTTGATGTATTTAATTACATTTATTGTTTTACGAATGTTGAACCAGCCTTGCATCACAGGGATGAAGCCTACTTGGTCATAATGGATCATTTTTGAGATGTGTTGTTGAATCCAGTTTGCTAGGATCTTGTTGAGAATTTTAGCATCTATGTTCATCAGAGATATTGGCCTATAGTTCTCTTTGTTTGTTGGATCTTTACCTGGCTTGGGTATCAATGTGATGTTAGCTTCATAAAATGATTTGGGGAGGGTTCCATCTTTCTCAATCACCTGAAATAGCTTCAGTAGGATTGGAATCAGTTCATCCTTAAATGTCTTGCAGAATTCTGCTGGAAAGCCATCTGGTCCAGGGCTTTTTTTTGTAGGTAGTTTTCTTATTACATAGTCAATTTCCTTGATTGTTATTGTTCTATTTAGGGTCTCGATTTCTTCTTGTTTCAACCTAGGCAGGTTGTGTGATGACAGAAAGTCCTCCATTTCCTTGAGGTTTTCAAGTTTGTTTCCATACAAGTGTACATAGTAGTCTCTGATGATCTTTTGTATTTCTTCAGGGTCAGATTGTGACTTCATCTTTTGTGTTTCTGATTGTGTTTATTTGGGTTTTTTCTTTCTTTTTCTTGGTCTAGCTAGGGGACTATCGATCTTGTTTATCCTTTCAAAGAACCAGTTTTTTGTTTCATTGATTTTTTGTATTATCTTTTTGTCTTCTATGTCCTGGATTTGGGCTTTTATTTTGGTGATGTGGATTCTTCTACTGAAATTAGGGTTTTTGTGGTCTTGCTTTTCCAGTTTCCTTAGGTGGCTTGTTAGGCTATTAATTTGTGTTCCTTCCATTTTCTTCATGTATGTTTGTAGGGATATAAATTCCCCTCTTACTACAGTTTTTAAGGCGTCCCGGAGATTTTGGCAAGATGTTTCTTCATTTTCATTTGTTTCCAGGTATCTTTTGATCTCTGCTTTGATTTCATCATTGATCCAGGAGTTCTTTAGCATCATGCTGTTTAGTGACCATTTCTTTGTGGGTTTTGGGGGGAACTTGTTGATGTTAATGTTTATTTTTATTCCACTGCGGTCCGAGAAGGTGCATGGTAGAATTTCAGTACTTTTAAATTTGCTTATGCTTGATTTATGGCCGATAATGTGGTCAATCTTAGAATACGTCCCGTGCGGTGATGAGTAGAATGTGTATTCTCTGGTCTTTGGATGGAGTGTTCTATAGGTATCATTTAAGTCCATTTGGTCCAGAGTCACATTGAGGTTCCAGATCTCATTGCTGATTTTTTGTCCCGATGATCTGTCAAGGGTTGTGAGTGGGGTATTAAAGTCCCCAGTTATGATGGTGTTAGAGTCTATATCTTTCTTTAGTTTTCCTAGGAGTTGCTTTATAAAAGTTGGTGCACCTATGTTAGGTGCATATATGTTTAGGATAGATATTTCTTGTTGATTGAGTGAATCTTTTATCATTATGTAGTGGCCCTCTGTATCTTTTTTTTAATTTTTGATAACTTAAATGGTATTTTGTCTGAAATTAGGATCATGACTCCTCCTTTCTTTTGTGTTCCATTCACCTGGAAATTTATTTCCCATCCTCTTACTTTGAGTCTGTGGATGTCCTTTCTAGTGAGATGGGTCTCTTGAAGGCAGTATATTGTTGCCTGGTGATATTTTATTCATTTTGCCATTCTCTGTCTTTTAAGTCATGCATTTAGTCCATTCACATTCAGGCTAATTATTGAAATGTGAGAGTTCATCCCTAACATACAGTTACTATAGAGTTGTTCTTCCACTTGGTTTATAGTCTTTCTTTTGTTTTGGGGGTTGGTTCATGTGTATTTTATTCTTTTTCCTGTACTCTTGGGAAGAACGGTGCTCTGTTTTTCCCCCTTTTCTTCCGTGTTTAGTACTTTCTTAAGTGTTTCATATAGTGGTGGTTTGGTGGCAGCATAAGTTCTTAGGGATTGGATATCTGGGAAAGATTTTAATTCTCCCTCACTGATGAAGCTTAATCTGGCAGGGTAGGTTATTCTTGGCTGAAATTGTTTATCTTTTAGGACTTTGAAGATAGGTCTCCAAACTCTTCTAGCCTGCAGGGTTTCTGTAGATAAATCTGCTGCTATTCTAATTTGTTTTCCATAGTAGGTGATCTGGCCTGTTTCTCTTGCTGCCTTTAGAATTTTTACTTTTATGCCTACTTTGTTTAGGCGAATTATTATGTGTCTAGGAGTTGGTTTTCTCATTTGTTGTCTTGCAGGGGTTCTCTGGATCTCTTGTGTTTGAGTTTTTGCATCATTGATTAGATAAGGGAAGTTTTCTTGAATGATCTCATGGAAAGTTTGTTCCAATGTGGTCTCTGTCTCTCTGCCTCAGGCAGGCCAATTTCTCTTAGGTTAGGCCTCTTGAGGTAATCGCTCATCTCTTGAAGGTTTTTTTCTGTCTTTTGGGCTTGTTTTCTGTGTTTTTGAGAGTTTGGGTTAGTTCTATATCTTGGTCCTCAAGCTCTGAGACTCTATCTTCTGCTTGGGTAATTCTGCTTTCCATGATTATCAGTTTATTGTTTATTTCATTCACAGTATTCTTTATTACTGTTATGTCAGATATCAGCTCCTTTCTAGTTTCTTCTTGAGTTTCCTCAATTCTTTTTAATCTCTCCATTAATGTCTTGATGTCTAGGTTTGTATTATGAGACCAGTCATTCTGGGGGGGGTCTTCATTATTTGCATTCTGAAGTCAGTTTTCTCAGTGTCTGCCCTCCCAGGAGTCTGGGAGAGAACCATATTCTTTTGATTTTTCTTCATTTGTGTAGGTTTTTCTCTCTTATCCCTTAGTGGATAAGGTCCCTTGAGTTCTAATCTCCAGCCTCTCCCCTCTGTTTTTGTTGCAGGCAGGCAGTTATCTTGTTGCCTGGGAGATCTGTGACACTGGTCTCTATTCAGCGTAGGGGAGGGGCTTTGACTCCTGTTTAATGACGTCACTGTGGGAACCAAAGTGGAGGCTCTGATAGATGGGTGGGTCGATGTGATGTAAATATGTCTTGAAAATGGCGGAGGTGGTAGTTTTACTTTCACTTTTAGAGAGGCTCCTCTGGGTCTCTAGGCAGGACCAGCTGCACAGCTGGGCGCTGGATCCAGGGTGCCCCCAGCAGGCTGGAGTGGAGGAAAGGGTCGGGCATTTCCTCCTCTGGAGCTGGAAGCCTGGGATCGACACCTTACACCAGCTTGGGGTTCTGCCCCCTTACACAGGCTTATGGTCGCAAGCTGAGTGCCTCAGCCAAGGTGGGCCTGGGGGGGCTTCAGATCTCCAAAGCTCCAGGGGGCCGGTGGTGGTTCTGGGTCCCTCACAGGGCACTTTAGCCAGAAATGGGACCGGTATCTCTGAGGGGCAGACACTCAGAGCCTCCCTAGGTGACCGGCAGCTTGGTGCTGGGTGCTGGTCATGACGATGTAGCCACGGATGGAGCTGGGATCTGGGATTTGGAATTCCCCAGTCCGCCGGAATCACATATAGTGGAGCAGTTGCGGTCCCACTACAATGTCTGGCCCTGCGTGGGACCAAAAGTCCCCAGGCCTCGTACCAGTGCAGCTGGCAGTGGGCAGGGGGGTGCAGGAAGAAAAGTAATAGTCTTTTTGGGAACTCACGTTCGGAGAATCTCATGGATCCACCTATGCCATTGCCATCTTCAGAGAACTGACCAAGTTAATTCTTTAAAAAAAAAATCTTGTGAAGTAGTAACTATCATTCCAGTTTCAATAGAAGGAAACTGAAGTTTGTAGAGATTAAATGATTGCTGGAGCTTAGCTAATTGGTTAAGATAGAGCTGGACGTCAAATTCAGGTCTTAATTCAAAGCTTTTGGCCTTCCATTAGGCCACAATGGTTATTTTTCTGGGACTTGCACTCTTTTTTGGTATTCTAACATTGTTCCTAGAAGACTCTTTAGGTTACACTTCCTAATCAGGATTAATTAAGACAACTTAAATACACAGGAAAATTTTATTTTGGTGCAAATGGTTGTTTTGTTTTAAACACCAGCTTACTAACCAGCTGATGGGAATTTTGCTATGTAAAAGAGCGACTTATTGCACACTGGGATATGCAGAGCGACTGGAATATCCAGAGTCAATGACTCTGCTATCCAAGAAGAATCATTGAACAGAATACAAATTACCTGTTTTCATCAGACTCCGCCCTCTCTGTTTTTTATGCTCCTTTTTAATGTCATTTGCTCAGGTGAATAATAAAATCATGAAATTGTTGAGTTGGAATACCATCCCCAAACCCATCAGCCATTTGTACAATATTAACCTCTTAAATATATCCTAAATAAGACTTATTACAACTTTTGTATTCACAGTTCTAACTAAGCTACCTTCATATCTTCCTTGCCGTAGGTTGTTGTTTCCAACTCATCCCCTTGCTTACTCCTTCATACTCTATTTCTTCATAGCAGTTGAAGAAATTCTAAAAACTCTCCAATGGTTCCACACCATAATTAAAACAAAATTCAAATTACAGCCTGCAAGGCCCCAAATGAGGCTGTTTTGTCTAACCCTAATCTCATTTCCTTCTTCACTCCCCTCTGGGTTCACTGACTTTTCCGTATGGGAAACACAAGACAAAGTCCCACCTCAACTCTGCACACTTCATATTTTCTCAGCTTGAAATGATCTTCCCTATATATTCACATACTTCACTGCCCAACTTCCATCAAACTCTCCTCACAAAAACACCTCTTTTAAACAAGCATTCCTTAACCACCCTATCTAAAAAATAGCATTCATGTCTCTCACTCTCTAAACCTTATGCTAACTTAATATTTTTCATGGCATTTATAACCTTCTGTCATATTATATTACTCATTTATTTGATTGTCTGTTTTTCCCACCATAATATAAACCCCATGAGTACAATAAGTTTTTTCCTTTATCTCTGCATCTCCAGTGTCTAAACTAGTATCTGATATATAATATGGGTTCTATAAATTATGATTTAAAATGAATAAATGAATGAAGGATTGAATGAGTTCTCAAGAGTCCCACATTTTGAACTGGTCACTGCAATATCTTGTGGCACATATGGGACTCCATAAATATTTATCAAATAAGCAAATGGGAAGATAGTTGTCATAGAAGCATTCAGAGTGACTTGGAAGCTCACACCTCGCCTGGTGTTTCAATGCCATTCCTCCCTCTGAGCACTGCCTAACCTCATACAAAACCCTGAAAAACACATGCTCAGGAAGTAAATGAATGGACATCTGGTCCCAGAAAATATATTAAGAAGAAAGAATAGATGGCTACCAATCCTTCATACAGCAGAATAATCAAAGGATTAGAAGTGAGAAGAGGCTTTGGATTTGGTCATTAGGAAAATGATGAATGATTTCCAAAAGAAAACAAGAAAGTTATAGAAGGTTGAGACAGAAGCAAGCTTACATCAGATTAAATGAATTAAACATGATGGTATTAAAATCAGATAAAATTTAGAGGTGAGCAAAAAAGGAAGAATAAAAAGAGTAACTTAAGTGAGTAGAAGAGTAATTTAACATTATTTGACACTCAGAACTAATGATTTCTAAGCATGTTAGAGGTTGTAACAAGTGAGAATCTCTATATTTTCAAATGAAGATGGCTTTTCTTGTTTACAGTATTCTAAGTTACAGATTGAAACTACTCATGTGTAACAGTAGCATAAGCCCTTTCTAGAGAAAATGTGTGATCTCATCAGAGATGTTCGTACTAACTTGTGTCAAGCTTTGCTCTATTTAAATCACAAGCTAATAGTTGATAATAATTAAGAACTACAATTTTTAAAGGGCCTTTTAAGTCTTTGTAGAGCTACAGATACAAATCCATGTAAATTTAATATATGAGATATAATACTTTATATTAATAATTATGTAATTTTTCTTTTATGACCTGTAGTATTTTTAAAACACTAGCTTATTTATTCTTCTTATATCTCCTTGTTATTAATCACATCTCCCATAAGATAATTTGGTGTAGGATATTTTTCTCATGTTGTTCCTTGGGTAATATGAGATGACACAAAAAAGTTGTCAGTATTAAGTTGCATATCATGTCAAAGATACAACATTTGTTATGCAATAGAGAGTAATTTTTTTTTTTTTTTTTTTTTTTTTTGAGTCAGAGTCTCACTCTGTCACCCAGACTGGAGTGCAGTGGCTGCTCCCGGCCACCGCAGCCTCGACCTGCTGGGCTCCGGCGATCCTGCCGCCTCAGCCTTCTGAGTAGCTGGAACTACAGGCGTGCGCTACCACGCCCAGCTGATTTTTTGATTTATTGTAGAGATGAGGTCTCGCTGCCCAAGAGGGTCTTGAACCCACGGGCTCAGGCAATCCATTCACCTCAGCCTCTCAAAGGTGCAGGATTACAGGCTGAGCCACCGAGCCTGGCTGAGAGTAATTTTTTAATAATCATTTTAAATGTTTCACTGCTGAAGTACTTTTGATGTCTTTATTCTAATTTTTTTCTTAGAAATAAATTATCAATTTAGTAAATAATAGAAACATAAGCTTTTTGTTCTTAAAGATTTATTAAACAGATAAGGCTTATTAAAACAGAAAGTGATACATGTATTTTATAAAATATTATTGCCAGCTTTTAGGGTGCTGCACTTAGAGCTAGAGTCTAAGTAATGGGGGAAAGTCAGTGTGACCATAAGCACCTTAGTTTAAATGTGACCCATATTTTGTGTTTTTTTATGAACTTCATTTTTGATATTTTAAGAAAATTTTATATTTTCTGGATTTTTGTTGTTGTTGTTTTTTGTTTTGTTTTTTGAGTTGGAGTCTCACTCTGTCACCCAGACTGGAGTGCAGTGGCCACTCCTGGCCACCGCAGCCTCGATTTGCTGGGCTCTGGCAATCCTTCCACTTCAGCCTTCCAAGTAGCTGGAACTACAGGTATGTGCTATCACGCCCAGCTGATTTTTTGATTTACTGTAGAGATGAGGTCTCGCCAAGTTGCCCAGGCGGGTCTCGAACCCGCGGGCTCAGGCAATCCACTCACCTCGGCCTCCCAAAGTGTGGGATTACAGGCTGAGCCACCGAGCCCGACTTTTTCTGGATATTTTTAAGTGATATATATATTTATGCATATACTCTACATGTGTACATTAATTGAATAAATACTCTAAAGTTCCTATCAAATAAGGCTTCAGGTTGTTCATAAATTTTGTATTACATACAATGAAACGACTTTCCTTGTAGTAATTTTCCAAGTGAGGTATAGTGACAAAACAAATATTTTGTCTTTATTCTGTCGGAATGGTGACTCTATAAATGTTTATGTTAGAAAATACTGATTAAGTAAGAATGGTTAGCTGCGTACAAGGTAAAGCTAAATGAGAAAACATTTAAAACTGAGGTTCTAAGAGACTGAGGCTCTAGCTAATGCAAAATTCTCATAAAGTAGGAGATATATCAATTTAATTTTATAAAAAGATTGAAATCTATTTTATTTGTTTATTTTACCTGAAATGTTCAGATAAAATCCAAAAGAAAAGTTTGTGTGTGTACTTTTTTCTTATTAAATATATGGACAAATGTGTCACATAGTCAAGTGCCTGCCAGTTAACACTTGATCATTTTGTGGGGACAGACTGGCTGATCCCAAGTATTTTACTATCTCATTTATTCCTCAGTCAGGTAGGAACCTCCACCTCCTTGACAAATGAATAAACTAAGTTGCCTAAAGATATATATTTGGCAAGAAACTGAGGCAAGAATCAAACATGTTCTTCTGACACTGGTTCTAAAGTACTTAACTTTAGGCCTCTTAATTGCTTCACAGTGATCCCAGCATCCTAATGGTACATCTGTGCACAACTGGAAGTAAAATGCAAAATAGTTATGGCTTAAACAAGACAGAAGCATCTTTATCTCTCTTCTGAAAGTCTCTCTGCTCTAGAGAGTCCTTGACTGGAAGGGCCACTGGTTTCAGTTCCAGAAGCAACAGCCCCTTCTTCTTTATTGTTCTGGCACTGTATGTACACATGGCATCTTTATTTTGCATACTCATGTGCCAAACTAAAAAGTATAAAGAAATGGCATTGGGGTATGGAACTTGTGTCTCTGAAGAAAAAAGAATAGGCAGAGATAGATAGATAGATAGATAGATAGATAGATAGATAGACAGACAGACAGACAGACAGACAGATATAAATACAGCTGGAAGTTGTCCACCTCCAATATTCAAAATTTGACATCATTTCACAGTTTTAGTTGTAATAAAAAAAAAAGCTTTTGTAACATCCTTTACCAAAATTCAGAACTAAATTTTCTTTGAAACAAATGAAGGTCCTCAACTTCATTTTTTTAAACATCATTTTTCTATTTTATTTGCCTGTCCTCTGGGGAAACTAAACGAATGGTAATTCTCTGACCCACCTTCTACAGATGAGCCACCAGTAGCAAGAAAGCTCTCAGGAGCTCCTTCTCCCTTTTGGTCCTTACTTTCTTTGAACTGTGGCCTGAATACCTGGCAGCAGCTACTGGTGGCTGAAGGGGCTGTCTGGAGGACTGAGGAAGTGTAACTTACTTTCTGGCCTGACCCCACTTTCGGTGTAAGATGGCCCCAATTTCTTTTAAATGCTATTTCTGTTCTCGAACTATTTATTTATTGTGATTTTTTCCTAAGTCCTAAGGAAACAAAAGTTAACTCCAAATAGCCAGGTCCATTTTGTTAGGACCCATAGGAACATGGAGGGGTAAGAAATTAACAAGCATCATAATTAAAACACTCTAAGTCCATGTTAGACTTAGAATGCATCAGCTGATTTTTCTTCATTTAGGCTGCAGAGCTCAGATGGTATTCCTGGTACAGACAGGGCAACTTCTGTGAGACAGAGATTATGTTGCCTTTTTGCAATACTTTTTAAATTAAAAACCAGCCCTTCAAACATTTCTTACAGGAGATGGGAAGTGAATTAAAATAATCCAAAATAAAGTAAGTAGCAAAAACAGATTAATACCGCATCACAGTCTCTGCTAGATTCTAATAAAGGTTTCATTCTATGCAGTCATGAAAATAATGTTGTCAAGCAAATTTTGTACTAACATCTATGTGCCACATAGAGGCTTTAATTAACCTGTCTTGTGAGTCTCTGAGCTTTCATGAATCCCATTTATATTGCATTGTGGGAATATGACATTTACTTCTTCACACCATTTTGAATTTTTTCAATTATTGCCATGAAAAAAATATTGAGCAAATGTCACTGCAAAAGAAGTCATGGCCTAGAAGTAACCATTCTTCCTTGCCTGCTGAAACATATAATATAGCCTGAGTTTCCTAATGTAGCCTTTAACACCCAGAAACGGTATCCTGATCTTGTTAATTAAGTGACTTGGGAAACAAAAGCAGCAAACCTAAAGGAAAAAGCCAGGTTGGTCATTTGTGAAAAATTGAGAAGTAGAGTCTGAAAAGGTTAGGGCAGGTAGGATAGGGAGCAGTTGGTTAAGGCATACAGAATTACAGCTAGATAAGTGGAATATGTGCTAGTGTTCTATAGCACTGTTAAATGAATATAGTTCATAATAAATTGTTGTATATGTTCAAAAAGCTGGAAGAGAGAATTTCGAATGTTCCTGACACAAAGAAATGAAAAAATTTGGAGATGATGGATATCCTAATTACCCTGATTTGATCATGACACTGTATACATGTATCAAAATATCACTCTGTATCCTATAAACATGTATAATTATTACATGTCAACCAAAAATGAAAGAAAAAATTTTGTCTTTGAATTATCTAAAGCAGCACAGAGTTATTTTCATCTATTAAAGACCAAATCCACACTTCCTTGATTTTGATATTCATAACATGAAAGATGTCAAGCGTATGCTTGATCTCTCTTAGGTACAATGATATATGTCAGTGACCAGTACAGATACCGCATCAAAACCATCTGCACAGTTCCAATTCCCTCAACACCTGGTGCAGAGAAGGTTATTCCTTGTATATCCAGAACTTGACAATCTTTCAGTCATTAGGACAACTTTTCACTGGTTTGTGGACGCAGTGAAAAAAATACATATCTACATATGAGCATTTAATGGAATGCACCATGGTCTTGCACTAAGATAATTTTTGTTTCCTTATAAGATGAAAAAGAAAAGGCAAATAGATTTTAAGGAGATAAAATAAGGGCAAATCTCAAAGCAATGCATAAAGTAAATATCAGGTGAAATACAAAGGCTGGAAGAATTGATTATGCCACTTGGTTGCTCTCCTGAGGAAGATAAAAGAGGCAAGGACATGCTCTGTTACTCCTTGTGTGTAGAAGTCGGGCTTGGAAACAACACCCTGACATTCCTGCCATGCTGATCACTCCAACAAGCTAGTGTGCTGAATCAGCTATTATCATTTAGAAACTTTCTGCGCTCGCTGATTGACAGCTACATAGTGTATCTTAATGGTCTTCTCTTTGCTAGCCAATTTTAATGAAAAAGAAATAAAATTACATGAAGGGAATGAGATCAAAAGCTAAGAAAAAAAGATGGAATATAACAAAATGCTTCACTGGTCATTTCACATGAAAATAGCAGGTAAATTACTCTAGTACTAGTTAGATGATGAAAAAGTTCTATGACTACACTCATGTTTTTAGACACTTCACTAGAAACACTGGCAGAGCAATATTAGATGTTTAGCACAGCATTTTCCTTCTGACAGCTTCCATTAATAGATTCTTATTTAGACTCTTTTTTGAACAACACAATTAACCTCATTAGCTCAGATCTGGTCACCGTAGACCAGATAACCACAAGCTCATTAACATCTAAGTGATTAGTAATACTCAGCACACATATCAGAGGGGATGTGACTAATAATTTTATTTGTATTTTGCATCCACTATGCTACCATTCCAAACTCATAAGTTCTTTAGCTTCCAAATAAAGACAACTGCTTTTTTTTCTAGCATGTTCTCCTTTAGACTTTAAGGACATTTACTGCTTCAGCCCATAACAAACACCCATATTTAAAATACAAACAAAACCCTCAAAAAACCTCTGCTAAAGTTCCTTAATATTTATGGTTTTTTTAAAAAAAAGTTTCAGATGTATCAGAAACAGATGGGAGCAATCAAATTCTCTGGAGGTTTTAAATTTGTTAATACTTCTCTTTTAGTAATTTCAAATATAATTTTAGTCCCATCATGAAGAGTATTTAAGGGACTCAGTGAAAAAAGGGCTAATAGATTTACTTTAATAATGTTCTAATTTCTGTAATGGAAAAAAGATAAGAAGCAATATTGATAGTATTTATAATTTCTGTCCATATACTTCTATTAATAATTTAAGTTAACTTCAAGAATTAGGGTAGTATATACATAGTTAGTGATCGTATATACATAAACAAAATATATTGTCAGAAGACAATAGAAGCAGACTGACATGTGGATACTTGGAAAAGGTCAATATTTTGGCATGCCTTGACAATGGTTTTCTTTAAATATGTAGTAAAACATTGATTAAGAAGAAGTGCTGAGTACTCAGTGGGAAAAAGGTGTTTGTTGCAGTGCTTACTTCTCTATGTTTCTATATTTGGGTCCTTAATCCTTTGAGTCAGGTCCAAATTCACATGGCCCTTGCTTTGCAAAGCAAAAGACTAGCAGTTAACTGGACTAGCACATCCTAAGAGACAGTTCATCATTTCTTGTTACTTGAGAACCCTCCTAGGACAACTTGCTTTTTTTTTTGCTTTTTTTTTTTTTTTTGAGTTGGAGTCTCACTCTGTCGCCCAGACTGGAGTGCAGTGGCCGCTTCCGGCCACCGCAGCCTCGCCTGCTGGGCTCCAGCGATCCTTCCGCCTCAGCCTTCTGAGTAGCCGGAATTACAGGCATGCGTTACCATGCCCGGCTGATTTTTTGATTTATTGTAGAGATGAGGTCTCGCTGCCCAGGCGGGTCTCGAACCCGCGGGCTCAGGCAATCCACTCACCTCAACCTCCCAAAGGCGCGGGATTACAGGTTGAGCCACCGAACCCGGCGGACAACTTACTTTTTATAAACACATGCACTACTCATCTGGCTTACCATAAATCAAGTTATTATTACCTCACTTTTTGCAACTAAATGATGTTCTGGCACCATTTTATGTTGTCTCCTGGGCTGCTGGCCTTTGCTGAGTTCTTTAATATAGCTCTGAGTTCCAAACTACAGGATTGCTACTGATGGGGTTTAGGACATGCTACCCCAAAACATGATACCTTGGCATTTGAGAAAACAGCAGAAGTAGGAAAGTTTCTCTGGGCTTCTCCCATCATTGTCCCCTAAAGCAGGCCATAAAAGAATTATCTGACCTTCCTCTAAAATATGTCATGACATCAATATTCCAAAGGGGCCCTTGCTATAACCAGAGAAAAAGAATGAATACATAGGGACACAGAGAAGAATCTAAACAAATAGACTTTGCTAAATTCCCCCATTTATTAATTAGATCATACCTCCTTTTGCCTAATCACACTTCTATAGGACTGTCTACTCTTTATCAAAACTAAGCATTAAATAGTTTCCTCTGTTTCTTTGACCCATCATTTCTGAAGACTCTTGTGTCATGTAAAATTTACATTAAATAAATGTGTATGTTTTCTCTTATGACTCTATTTTTTTATTACAGTTGCCTTAGCCGTAAGCCTTGCAATGGGTGAGGAAAGATACTGCTTTTACTTTCTTATACTACCCATAGGCAGAGCCCTGGTCTTCAACAACAACAACAACAAAAGTACAGAGTAAAATCTTTACTAATGCCTTTACTCTTTAAGGAATTCTGTACCCAGACTTCCCAACACTTGTGTACACATTATGGATAAACTTTTTTGTTCTTCCTAGTGTTTTTTCTTTCTTTCTTTTTTTTTTCAGTTCCACCCAATCATTAGCCAGCTGCTAATAGTTCCTATGGGCCCCATCCAGAAAAATCTCCAAGAAGAAGCAGGTCCTGAAGTGGGAAAATAATTCACATGAGGTCACCACCATGCTGATAAGAACACTTATCAGCAGCACAGGCCTACAGAAGTGTGCTGAAAGGGAAAAGATAGAAGCATTGCCTTCTCACAGAGCATCAGGCTGGATAGTAGAAGGCAGTAGGCTGAAAACAGGGAGAGTGATTCAAACTTTTTGCACCACCTTTAAGCTGGTATTTTTCAAGGCTGTATGAACCTGAATTTAAAAAGCAAAAGTAGAATGACTTTCAATTTCGATATTCTTAATGTAAAATATACTCAAGGAAGAAGGATACTTATCCAAATAAAGATTACAAATGATGATGGGTAGGACAACATTGCTCGAGAATAAAAACAAGCAATAAAAATCCACAGAGAGAGGAACACTAAAAAAAGATACACTTGAAAATGTTAATAAAGAAAAATAAGCCGGGCTCGGTGGCTCAGCCTGTAATCCCGCGCCTTGGGAGGCTGAGGTGAGTGAATTGCCTGAGCCCTCGGGTTTGAGACCCACCTTGGCGAGACCTCATCTCTACAATAAATCAAAAACTTAGTTGGGCATGGTAGCGTGTGCCTGTAGTTCCAGCTACTTGGAAGGCTGAGGCGGAAGGATTGCCGGAGCCCAGCAGGTTGAGGTTGTAGTGGCTGGGAGCAGCCACTGCATTCCAGTCTGGGCGACAGAGTGAGACTCCAACTCAAAAAAAAAAAAAAAAAGGAAAAATAATTGGTACAAGGTCTAAATTTAAAAGAGTACAAAATAAATGTTACTTGGTTTCTTGACCATAAAAATAACGATAGTATAAAAAGAAGGTCTTTATTTTTTTTTAATCAGGTAGAGAAATTAAACAAAGACATTGAAATTAACCACATAACAGAATGACCTAAGTCTTATTTTGCTTTCTCCCAACAACAGAGCCTGAGACAAGGTCTCACCACGGCAAGTGGTTAATTTGAGGGGTGAAAGGACCACCCATAAGAAAATAGGGATGTGAAAGAAGGAAGGGAAAACAATAAAGGGCCACATTATCCTGCCAGCCACCACCGTAGGTGACTGAAGGTTAATCCTTAAAAGGACACTTAGAAGCTGATAGAAAACATGTAACCTCAAGGAAGGAGGGGTCATTGTACATCAAGTCTCATCAGTCATTGGTTGAGGGCTGCTATAAATCTACAAGCCAGGAGTACTCATTCTTCTGTACATTCAGTCTGCCAATCAAGAGATAGTGTGGGCTGTAGATGCAAGAGAAAGCCAACAGGCTGAGAAATGTTACCTAATAATGTGGCAAGGGCACCAGGTACTGATGGGACATTAAATGCATTGTCTACAGAGGGCTTATGGGGCCTATTTTAACACATAGAATAGAGACACAAATAATATATTAAATGCTAGCGTTTAAAAGAAAAAGATTAATTAGCCACGCCTCCACTAGGAATATGACTGTATATGACTATAAGCCACTGAAAACACAGTCTTTATTTTTTCAAAATGTCTTTAATATTTAGTGAAATAACAATATATGACCCATCAGAATACATGACATAGTTTCACACCCCACAGTAAAGGAAATGAGGTTTTCAATAGATAGGGAGACAAGGAAATCCTCAGCTTAAATTTCCCCATCACTACTGGATAAAGAAAATGCATGTAGGAAAAGTAGCCTCTTATTCTTCAACAGTTAAGCATACAGATGTATGTAAACGTGAATGTGGGACCTAACTTCAATTCCTGGGGAATCAGAAGTCTTTAAATGCTAAAATAAATGCCTATTTTTGGAAGCCCCAGTGGAAAGCCAACAGCGGGGGAATTCCCCAAGGCAGAACAGTTGCACAGGATGTTCAGAAACAGGACAGTGTGGGGGAGAACGATTCACACTCCAGTTCTGCATCTGCTGTCAGCCTAAAAACAGAACTGCACCTACCACTTCTGTCCATCTGCCACCTGCAACAAGACTTAATTCATTTCGAAATGAAACATACAAGATTGCCTTCTGGAAACAATTAAAAAGATAATTAGAGAAAAACAAATTCCTTTAATATGATTACATTATTTTCTGAGAGGCTTTTGGAGGCTAATACGTACAAACACATCAAACCAAAAGATCAGATAATGTGATCAGTAAAATATGTCAACTTAAGGAGAAAATCTTGTGTTAAAAAATGTGATGATAACTGACATTTTGGCCAAAAGCCTTCACTATACTTAATAATAATTGCTTCAAATTCATTTTGTGCTTAGTAACTTTGGCAGCAATCACAAATAACTTAAGACAAATTATGAGCTTTTAAAAAATTTGCTTCTTTGTTCAAGAAGCTAAAAATTTTAAAAAAAAATCCATCGTTTGATCACTGCCAGAACAGAATTGTCATTCTAAAGCCAGCAGATAAATCAGTGTCCTCAAAATGCATTGGTTGCCAGGGTTGGTAAACCATAGGCATTTCATTACCTTTTTTATTAGTTAGCTGTTACTGCTTATCAAAGTGGCCAAACCAACAATAATTACTTATCATCATTCATGATTTCTTTGGGCCAGGTGAGAAATTGGGGAGGAAATGATGTTCCTGCATCTTCTGAAAGACTTAAAGTCTAGACATTAAAATTATCCAGATTTTTTTTACCGTTCACTCACATGTCTAATAGTTAATGTTGACTCTTGGCTCCAGGCCTAACTGTGCTGTTAACCCCAGCACCCACAGGTAGTCTTTCTGTATGACCTAAACTTCTTTACATCAAGGTGGCTTATGTCCAAGAGAGAGAAAACCAGGTAGGAGTTGTGTTGCCTTTTAAGATTTGACCCTGGAATCCATGCAGCGTCATTTCTACTGCTTTCTATTGGTTGATGAAGTTACAAAGGTCTTCCCAGATTCAAGGGGGAAATACAGATTATCTCAATACAGGTGCATCTAGTCACTTTGGAATAAGAGGATGTGGAATGAGATACATAGTGACACATTCATTTTTGGAAAATGCAATTTGCCACCCCACAAGATATGGTCCACTGAGCCTGTATCATAAGGAAATTTTCTCCATAGTCAGACTGTGCCTAGCGTCAATGTTTTATGAAGATTGTTTGTTACTCTGAATGTCTTGGGAAGACTTTGAAGGATTTTCATTGGAATTGATGGTTTCCAAACATTTAAGGGCAAAAGAAAACTTGAGAAGAGACTAGTAAGTTGATTAATTAATTTATAAATTTTACCATATTTTTCCTTCCAGATTATTATAGTTTCCAATAATATCTTGCTATCTCTTCAAAATTATTATAGAGTCCAAACAATTGAGAATTACTGTATCTCATTTATGATTTATTTAAACTGAGAAGGGAAACATAGGCAAACCTCTGAGAAATAAGATTTCATTGTCTGAATTCCCAATAATAAGAAAAATCCTTCATCTGAGGGAATGCCCAATTTACTCATACTCCTCCAGTATGATCGAAAGTCCATTATGACAAGTCAATCTTTTTTCCCCCTTTACAGGACTTACTCCTTGTTTTACAAAACAAATTTTTAAAAAATTATTTGGCTGAGATTCCATCCTTGTTTTTGATTCTTTAGTGAATTTAATGATGTTATAATCAGATCTGTTATAAGTCTTGAAAACACATAACTTAGAATTCATTTTATAACCCTTATTGTTTGCAGTTGATAATATATATGGTCGTCTTATTTTTAAATTTTCCTATTTACTATTTCAGAATCATAATAAGTCTCTCAAAAAATATAATCAATTTAAATGGAAGATAGCTCCATTTTGAAGACAAAATATTGAATTCTGAAGAGTGAGCTTCATTTTTAAAAATAATAATAGTGTTAAGTTGCTGAAAACAAGGCAACTGCTATTATTTATGTAAAAAGGAAACATCCAGATTATTAATATGTGAAAAATTAAGGAAAAAAATAGCAATTTGTTAAAATGTGTTATGAAGCCAGGCTCGGTGACTCAGTCTGTAATCTCAGCACTTTGGAAGACCAAGGCGAGTGGATGGCCTAAGCCTGCGAATCTGAGACCAGCCCGGGCAACTTGGTGAGACCTCATCTCTACAATAAATCAAAAATTAGCAGGGCATGGTAGTGCATATCTGTAGTTCCGGCTACTTGGAAGGCTGAGGCAGAAGGATCACCTGAGCCCAGCAGGTCAACGCTGAGGTGGCCATGAATATGGCACGCCATTGCACTCTAACCTGGGTGACGGAGTGAGACTCCAACTCAAAAAAAGAAAAATTTAGATCTAAATTATATACAAATAAATGATATTTGCAACAGACGCAGAAGTAATGTAACTTTTCAGAGAAAATGGGCTGTGTGGAAAATTTTTTCGGATATTTTTCTACCTGGTTCCATGACTGAATTCTAACTATTACAAATTATTTTTTATTTTGATAGGCAGATTGTCTTTCACCTCTTCATACTCTGTATTTTACCCTCATTACTTGAATGAAAAATGTTTTGGGTGTTTCCTATTGCTTCTTAAGTCTCCACTCACTCATCCAGAGTGAAACTGTCAATACCGCCATAAAGGTCATTATTCTTGGCAAAATGAATGTTTCCCAACGTTGGTTCCTTTTCTTTCTCCCTTTCTTCTCATTGCATAAAATTATCAAAATAGGCTCATATAATTTCTGTGATCTCCTAAAGGTGGTTAGTAAATGTTTTCTCTTCATATTGCTTTTTCTTACTTTTCAAATGAATCTTAAAGCATGGTCCTCTATGTTAAGATAAATGTTAGACTTCTCTAAGATAATAAAAAATACAGTGTTCAAAGTCTGGATGATCGGTGTCCCAGTGCTTACTTGGCAATTTGATGGTGCTGAGGACATAGTTATCTTCTAACTTATCAGTCTGCCATCCTGAATACTCAACATTGATCTTGTGGTTCAAGCAGGCTGTGATGGCTCCCTCCATTCTAACCAGTTCCAGCCAGAGGTAAGGGAGAAAAGAAGAAAGATCTTTCTTTCTCATTATGTCTTGACCCAGAAGTTGTGCCACCAAGTCAAACAGACTCTCCTGCAGCAGAGAGAGAGATGTCAATATAACTGTTCATAGGAATCTTTCACTTTTATAGAGCAGAGAGGTCAGATATTGGGGAGCAGTCAATAGTCTTATACAACTTTAGATTCAGGTGGATTTAGCTTTAATTCTAGTTTTGCAATTTATTGACTATTAGGCCTACTAGGCCTCATGAAAGCCTAAAAGCTTCAGTATCCTTATCTGATCTGACCACCACTTCCAAAAGATATGGAGAATATTGCATGAATGATGAAAACAAAATATTTAGCCCTGTGTCTGGGGTAAAATGTGTGCTTGATAAATGAGAGGTAGTAAAGACAGAAAAAGAGTAGCAACAAACAGATAAACTACTGAGGACTCTGAGTGGGGTAGGATTTATACTCACTGAATGCCTACAGGCAAGAAATGTTGTTGGGAGATTAGGATGGAGAGATAAAGGCACACAGGAGTAATCTTGATTATGTAGGACATTAGTAGATATGCCAAGAACATAAGGACCAAGAGAACAGCAGGTAAGTGAAATGTTGCTAGCTAACTCAGGCTTAAAATATATCCCCAATTTTTTTAATTGATTTTGTTGTTGTTGTTTTCTTCTGGTCATTTGTAGCCAGTCATTAGAGGTCAACTTTTTTCCCAGTTACATTTATTAAATGATACACGCTGCATTGAGCATGATTTTGTCGTACTGATTGAATGGAGAAATTGCCAAATACAAGTTTGGGGAAGAGTGAATACTTGGGGCAGTTATTCTCCAACTCTCATAGCTACTAACTTCTGTTGAAAACTGACTGACTTAAATGTTCACCAACAAGGACATTAAAGAAGAGTATAGAAGCACATCCTATGTGGTATTCAGGACTGGTAGCAGATACAGATTTTCCCTAGAACTCTTTGCAGCCAGCACAGGGGAGGCTTTAGACAAAAGGAAAAGGGCAAATAGGTAAGATTCTCCCCAACCATTTCAAACAGAACAATTCTGTTAGCATCTTAGGGTCTTCTTTTGGGGTTTTGTGGGATTTTTTTGGTTTGGTTTTGTTTGTTTGTTTGTTTTTGAGGTTACGGCTTTATTCTCCTACAGGAAATAATGTGAAATATTTTCAGCCACAAGATTCAGGTTCTTGGTGCTAAATAGACCATATCCATTATTTCTTAGCTCTTATAAACTATTTATCTGCTTTTGCTACAAAGGATAGTTTCCTCTACAGAAACTTTTTCATCTGACATTTATTCACTAATTTCTGTCTCAGTTGTTCACTTCCTGTTTTGTTACACTTGCTTTGCTTAACATAGTATCTGGCATATAAGAATCTCAACACATTGTGTTAAACAAATCTAAGAATGAGTCAATATTAACTTTCACTGACTGAACGAGCCACTATCAGAGGAATCTCAGTAAGAATCATACCTTCACTAGGATAGTTTAGAATTAATATACCATGTCTTCAGGTAACATCATTCAACATTGATTTTTTTATAACATTGATTGGTAATAATATTGATTCCCATCTGGGGCCACTGTAGGTATTGAGTTTGCAGGGTCTCCCCATGTCTGCATAGCTTTTCTCTGGTTTCCTCCCACATCCCAAGATGGTACACTTTAGGAAAATAGACATGTCTACATGGTCCCAATGTGAGTGGATATGGGTGTGTGTGACTGCTTCCTGTAATAGAATGGTATCCAGTCCAGGGTTGGTTCCTGTCTTATGCCTGGAGCTGCTGGGATGGGCTCTGGATACCCATGACCATGATCCAGAATAAGCAGATAAATAATTATGTTACTTATTTTTATTCATCTCTTTTTAAATGCATGTAACTTATATTTATGTCAATGTTTAATATCAGAAGGATTCTAGGTCATTATTTAGAAGACTAGTGACTTTTTTGTGTCCAGAAATATGCTGTAGAATTTTAACTCATGTTTTTATTAATTAGCCCAAGTTAAAATTGCTTTCTTTATATGTGTTTCACTTAAAGCCATGGTTTCCAAGAACCTATCAACTAAGTAAAGATTCATCGTGACAGGTAAAAAGAACTCTGGGCTTGAAGTTAAAAAAAATTCTTGGTTAAATTTTTCACCTCTAAGACTCATGAGTTCTGCCATTACAGAAAAATTTTTGGTAAAACTTTAAGCAATTTTGAGCCTCACTGACTTTTTCTAAAAGATTGAAAAGGCATCATCTGTAAAAATCTAAATGAGAGAGTACACATAAAAACATTTTGTAAATTTTAAATTGCAAGGCAAAATTAAGACACTGGTTTTGAATCCAAACTGGAATCCATTTCTATTGGGATTTCAAAGCTCTTATATTGATGTAGTACAGTAAAATAAGTTTTCTTTTATAAAATATATAAAATATATATATTTGCTGAGTGCTAGGGTGAGTGTGTGATAATGTTTCTGCCCTAGACACATTTTTTAAATGTCCACGCAGATTCTTATTTGTTAGAAATTGGTGCTCATATGACTAGAAATGTGAACATGTGTCCAATGAAACCAATTGAAGAATGGGAAGAATTATCTTACACTTGAAGTCATTGTTCCACATTTCTGAAGCTCTGAGTGGGCTTGAAACATAAAGTTTTTGTTCCTCTGTGCCTTCCCCATTGTTCTTTTCCATAAATAAATCCTTTTGCTACCAGCATGGAGTATATTAAATTCTTTGAAATTGAAAAAGTGGTCTTTCTTTTATAGCAAAATGTTATTTATCCAGTTCAGCTTTAAGCAAAAGTTTTTATTGTTATAATAAAATTAATAGGAACACACACACACACACACAAACAACAAAGAAGCTTTATTGCTAAGATCTCAATAAATATGTTTGTAGAATGCTGAAAAATATTGCAATTCTTTTCCAGCACATTTGTATGCTATTTCTTTTGGTACTTATTATGGTAGTTCCTGTGGCTTTAGTGTCAAACCGACATCTAAACTCAAGCCTTGACTCTATGACTCTGACAAATGCCTGATTAAAGCAAATTGTTTAAATTTCAGAACCTAAGTTTCCTCATCTGTGAATTGATGGTAGTCATACCTATGCTATGATATCTTAGCAAGGTAAGCAAAAATTTTAGTACATAAAAATGACCAATATAAAATAGCAATTACAATTATGTTCTGCAAGAGTGAGAACAAGATCCAAAGTGAAAGCTATATGACAACAAAACCATGCCATTACCATAAAAACCAACAAGTCCCCAAAACAAGGTTTAATTTGAACAACTTCATTAGGTTGACTATACAACTGGTTCAAAATTCTCTGCCCAGATGTCAATCAGACAGAATATTTGTAATTTATAATACAAATGCTATTCCATGTATAGAATTGCTTCATACCCAGGGAAACTTTCTTTATTTTTTTTAAAGATTTGTGGTACAATTCAGGGTTAGGTATACAAATGGTCATTGTACAGGTAAAGGTTGGAAACTTTCTATTAACCATGATGGGCATCATACATTATGACTCTACTTTTGCCATGCCTTAGGCTAGCTTAATTTGGACAATGTCCTTATATTGAATCCCTCACTACATTTCTCTTCTTTTATCCAAAGATACTATTTACTCATTTAAAAATCATGTAATGAGTACTGGAACTCACAAGACAAGCACAGTTATTACAACTGTTACTAAGCACAGTTACAGATGGATAAGTATAACTGAAGCATCTTAGATTAGCTTCTGCTTCTGTAAACTCAGAATTACACAGTCACTGCATATATCATCTTCTCTATCAAAAAATAATTTGGTATTCATTGTGGACCTTTTGTCTCTTAGATCCTATAGGGATCCCTAACTTTTCTCAAATGTTAACATTTTACTGCTACTACTTTAATTTCTACTTCTCTGGTTTGCTTATTATTAATTAAAGCTAATGTTATTTTTTGAAATCACTTGATCACATCTTGGAATGGCTCATCCAAAGTGCAGGAAAAAATTATTCTAGTTTTGCATGGAAACATTGGCTCTCTTATCAACAGCACTCTTTTTCTTCTCCCAAAATTCAGAACAATTTCTTCAACAACAAATCTTATATTTTTTTATAAGTTTATATCTTCACAAGGCAAAATTACCTAGAAGCAAGTTGATCTATGTAACTTTTAAAGACAGGATATTTTAGGATGAGGAAATTACCAGTCCTAAATTTGAGCTAGATACATCTCTACCTGAGTCTTAGAGAATACCGGAGTCTCGGCTTCAATCTCTCAACTTAGTTGATGAACATTATATAAGCCCTGTTACAAACATGTGAGTAAATTTGGATGGATGAATCAGTAACCTTGCATGCAAAATATATCTCAAAGACTTGTATATTTACAAAAAATACACATACCAAGTGTTTTTTACTTAATATCAGGTTCTCTCTATTGTGGAGCAAGTGGGGTGAAATAACACGCATAAACTAAGATGTCTTTTTTATTATAGAGGAAAACAAACTCCTTTTGAGGTATTTTCTATCATCAGCAAGTTTGGAGGCAACTCCTCAAATATTTAATATTAAATCAATGTTCAAAGATAGTATAAGCAGAAAATGTCCTGCCTTTAAAGGTAAAACTACATAAAGTCTCCACATTGGGAAAGAAAATACATCATCTGAAGATTTCATTTAGTAAGGAGTAAAGGATTAAATTTGTTGGCAGAGAAATTCTCTTTGTCTACAATGACTGTTAAAGCCCCCTTTTGGTTTTCATGTTAAATTTTTTTCTGCAGTATAGGCCAAATGAATGGCAGGTTTTCATAAAACCCATTAGTTGAATGATCATTTGTAGGAACCAATAACAAGAGACTTTTAGCTAAGAATGGACCACAGAGCTTGTTTTTAAAAATTGCTGAACTTGTCTCTACTCAGGAGAGTCACTTACATCTGGTCTGCATAATGGCCTTAACTGCTATGTGTTCATTGATTTTTTTCAAAGTTGTAAAAAGACAACCACCATATAATGATTGAGATTAGTTGCAAATGGTTAATTCTTTATGTTTTTATCCATTTTATGACTGGCCAGTTAGCAAATAAACATCACTAAGGCTTTATTTTTCATATAGTAGTTACACTAAAAAAAAATTATATAGAAGTTGACATTGTTTAAATGTCAACTTCTACATAATTTGATTTGATTTGAAATATGGCTCTTGAGGAGCCACCTACTGGATGGTTTGAACAGAGAAGAAATGTCTGTAAATTGTTCTGAAGTTTATTGCTAGCATAATGGGACAGCTTATTACAGTACCATATTTTCCTCAAAGATTACTTTGCAGTCTTAGAATACAATAGATGTATTTTTGTTAGCTGAGTAGGTATTAAGCCAAATTGCACAAACCACTTTACCCAAAGAGAAGCGTGAAGCCAACTATTGGTCTTTTCTTCTCCCTCCCTTCATGATCCCAAAGCAATAAGTCCTTCTTTACCTGTTTTCCTGTTTTGCTTTTCCTGATTTTGTTTCTCCTGTTTTGTTTTTCATTGTATTTTTTTTTCCATTCTCCCTTTCCACTGACTCCTGGCAGTTCAGAGAAGTTCCCAAACCTACAATTGGGCCAATTTTCTTAGAAATTCAGTGAAAACAAACCCCTTTCCAAGTCATTGGAAATGTCCTGTCTTTCTTGTGCTCACTGGAGATCCTAGAAATCTGCCGCAGAGAAGTGAAAGGAAAGACAAAAATTGATGAAGTCTTTGTTTTGGATTTGGTAGCTACAATTTTGCCTAAACAAAATTTATCTTCAGATGACTAATATTTATTTATCTATTTAGTAGCTAGCTATGGCCATTGAGTATTTGTAGGACATGAGATATAAAAATTAGATCCACACGATTTTAAAAATGATGTGTAAATTTTCTGTTTTCCTCAATAATATTAAACTTACATAGAGAACACAATATATGTTTGGAATCTTCTTCTTTTTTTTTTTTTTTGAGTCGGAGTCTCACTCTGTCGCCCAGACTGGAGTGCAGTGGCCGCTCCCGGCCACCGCATCCTCGACCCGCTGGGCTCCGGCGATCCTTCCGCCTCAGCCGTACAAGTAGCCGGAATTACAGGCGCGCGCTGCCACGCCCGGCTGATTTTTTTTTATTTTATTGTAGAGATGAGGTCTCACTGCCCAGGCGGGTCTCGAACCCGTGGGCTCAGGCAATCCACTCACCTCAGCCTCCCAAAGGCACGGGATTACAGGCTGAGCCAACCGAGCCCGGCTTATGTTTGGAATCTTACATTAAAAATTAAGTTAAGGTGATGATTTCGTTTCCCTCATAAAATGAACTCTCTTTTTAGCACCATATTAATCATATACGTAATCTTGTAAGAGAAAATAGTTCACATTTTCCAAAAAAGAATAAATATAATGTGGATTTTTCTCACTTTTGATGCTAAGTGATAAAAAAATGAAGAATGAAGTATCCATATCTTTTAAGAATATGAGTAATATTAAACAAAACAAGGCAAATGGATACTGAGGTAGCCGGCAGGCATACATATTGATTAGAACTAAGAATTATAATAATGGAAAATTATCAGTCCTTGCAGGTGGCTTATGGTCTCATTTTTCAACCTGTGGACTAATATATAAATATTAAAAGCCATAAATATTTTAATATGGCTTTTAAGGAGAAACAAACCACATGCTACACTACAATGCATGCATAAGAAGATCATTATGCTTAGAGTTGAGGGTCATTTAGAAAGTTGTAAAAACTAAGACCCCTTTGGTTCTCAACAAATGCTTCTGAATTATTTTTCTACCAAGACTAAAAGCCCTTGTAAAGAACAACTGAGCATGTGCTTATTCCAATCTTCCACATCAACCTGTGTCGTGCTAAATGACATCTACACATATTAATTGCATTAGTTAGATCATATATAAGTTATAAAATAGAATAGTATTTGTCCACAAGAAATTTGCAATATCTCAGGGATGTTAGTTGTTTCCTTACTTTTTCTGAGATGATCAGTTTACAAAAGATCAGGGACAGATCTGTCCAAGGAGAGATAAACTGAAGCAAGCTCGAGTTTTATGTTGCCATTATGTTACCTGACTTTGGACATCCAAGCTGTATTTCCTGCAACTCATCCATCAGAGAATTCTTTTTTATTTCACTAAATTGTGAAAATATGTAATATACATTCAATCATAAATATGACAGTTTCCAGCCTTTAGGCCTTTAAGTGTAGTAACTATATTCTTAGTTTCTAAACCTTTCCTACTTTCTGATGCCACTAAAATACAACAGTGGTGTCCTTCTTCTGCTAGTAATGAAAATTACCCCTCTTGTTTGTGAAGTACTTCATACTTGACTATCTGGTTCTCCCTTTCCCAGGTCCTCCCCTTATTCCTAAGATTCTATACATAGGAAATAATTACAGTATCTTAAACTGAGGTCTTTCCTTTTTTGGATTCTGTTAAAAATTATTTCAATACTTTCTGAAAATTAATCTTTTCTTGTGTCTGTATGTAGTGGGCTGGGTTCCAGAGCTATACAGTCAAATAAAAGAGGATATCTACTCTTTTTTAGAATAGGCATGGCTGGAAGACAAATAACAAATTAAAATTTGAAAAGTGAATCCTAGAATCTAGATCACAGAACAATAAAAACAATTGTAGAAATGAGCCAGTGAATCCTGGATTTACACTCAGGAAGGCTGAAAGGAGTAAATAGTAACATAGCTCATAGGCCGGAGAGAGGAAAGTAGATTATCATTGTAAAATATTCAAATTTTTAAAATTTCAAATAAAATCTTTCTAAAGTTGAAAGATTTCAAAATATGACAAAATTTATATTGTGATCATAGACATGATTCTAATGAAGTAGTTTTAAAAAATAATTATAATAATGATCATTTACTGATTTCCTAGTATGTCATAGTGGTGATACAACTATTACTCTGTATTATTTTATGTTTTCATGAAATGGAATGTTTATCACTATAGTCTTGGGAACTATTTTACAGTATAACAAGTTGAAGATCATCTAGCTTAATTAACTGTCTCATACTCCCAAAACCAATACTAGGTAGAGTTAGTTATAAACCCTAGGTTTTATTGTTTTAGAACACTTTTATTGAAGTGCACTATATATATATATTTTAGGTTTATAGGCTTATTGCCTTATTACTTGTTAACAAATGAATACGTCCATATAGCCAGCACCCAGATTGATAATAAAAAAATATTGTGGCATCCTAAATTACCACTGGTGACCCATTCAGTTTCCTGACTTCTGACCTCAAAGATTAGTTTTAAATGACTAAGTACTCTATTTAAATGGAATGACAGAGTGTGTACTTTTTTGTGTCTGGATTCCTTCAGTCAATATAAAATCTAGAACTGTTGGTCTTGCCCATCAAAATTTCTTCAAACTCTACCAGAAGATATTATTTTAGAGTTAAAAGTTTAAGGAGCCGGGCTCAGTGACTCAGTCTGTAATCCTGCGCCTTTGGGATGCTGAGGTGAGTGGATTGCCTGAGCCCGCGGGTTTGAGACCCGCCTGGGCAGCGAGACCTCATCTCTACAATAAATAAAAAAATCAGCCGGGTGTGGTAGCGCATGCCTGTAATTCCGGCTACTCAGAAGGCTGAGGTGGAAGGATCGCCGGAGCCCAGCAGGTCGAGGCTGCGGTGGCCGGGAGCAGGCACTGCACTCCAGTCTGGGCGACAGAGTGAGACTCAACTCAAAAAAATAAAAAAAATTTTAAAAGTTTAAAGAGCTGTAGACTATTGTGTTAATTGAATCAGTATGAAAATTGAAATAACTCAAGGCCAGGTTGTGAATAATGATGGAGGAGAAGTTGGTATCCAAGTATTTTAAGTTTATAGCCAAAAGACCAGGGAAATAGGAGAAGATGATAGCACTGAAAAATGTGGATACATAATCTGATAGCAGAACATTAAATGAGATATACAATGAAAAGGTAGATGAGTATTCACTTAGAAAAATCAATGGAGAACAAGACAATTGTCAAATCTCTCCCACCTCCATAGTAGATGAAAAATGAGAGAAATAATGTTTCTAGAGAAGAACTAGACTTCAGTTATGTCCAGGAAAGGACCATTCAAAAGGAATTCATCTTCATTGACTCACAAAATGAAAAATTATCTAGGACGATGAATATGATACAAAGAAGATTCAGTTACATGGAACACTGAATTGACTCACAAACCTCATTGCTCAAATTCGCCCAGTTTCCACATATGCTAAATATAGACAGATTATTACTGCTTCAGAAGTCCCTCCTTTGGTGCTCTCTCTTCTTTTTTATGCCAGACTTGCTGATTATGAGTACATCATTATATGTTCTTTCCCATTTCTCCTGATTACCTCTCCCACATTCCAACTAAACTCTGTAACCTTGTATGTTTCTTGTGACCACTTTATCTCCAATAATATTTTTGTTAATAATTTGTGTGATACTAGCATAACCAGTCTAGCTCACACACAGTTACTATTTTATTTTTATTTTTTATTTTTTATTTTTTGAGTTGGAGTCTCACTGTCGCCCAGAATGGAGTGCAGTGGCCGCTTCTGGCCACCGCAGCCTCAACCTGCTGGGCTCCGGCGATCCTTCCTCCTCAGCCTTCCGAGTAGCCGGAATTACAGGCATGCGCTACCACGTCTGGCTGATTTTTTGATTTATTGTAGAGATGAGGTCTCGCTGCCCAGGCGGGTCTCGAACCCACGGGCTCAGGCAATCCACTTACCTCAGCCTCCCAACGGCGCGGGATTACAGGCTGAGCCACTGAGCCCGGCTCACAGTTACTATTTTAAAGGCTTATCATTCATCATTCTTTTACTTTCAGCCTATTTTAGTCTATTAATTTAAATTATTACTCCTATACATAGCATATATTTTGATCCTGTTTTGCTATCATATTAACAATCTCTGTCTTTTTATTGGAACATTTAATGTTTGTATTTAAAGTATTTATTGTCATGGTTGAATTTTCGTGTCCCATTTTGTTGTTTAATTTCTATATATTTTATGTGGTCTGTTCTTTTAATTCATTTTAAAAGTACATAAAATATATTCCAATCAAATATATAAAATATATACTAGTAAAATATAGAAAATTTGCTCTAATATAGTTTCATATCCTCTTTTCATTTGGCTATCATTATCATATATACAATACCCTTATGTGTTATAAGCCCAACAATAATTTTATAATTTTTGTTTTGTGCAACTTTCTTTTAAATTATTCAAAAGAAGAAAAGATAGCAACTATTATACTATCTTTTGTATCTACCTATATAAAACCTTCAGCTCTATTCTATTTATTTGCATGAACCGAAGTTACCACATGGAGCAAATTCCTTTTCATCTGAAGAACTTCCATTGGAATTTTTTATAAAGTCAACTTGCTAGCAGCAATTCTTCTTGTTTTATTCATGTATTTATCTATCTATTTATTTATTTATTGAAAGATGTGGGGTACAATTCAGGGTTAGGTATACAAATGGTCATTAAGCAGGTACCCTTATCGATGAAGTGTACCCCCCTCCTTCCCCTAGCAGTTTCCCACTACTGCCAATTGCTTCCTTATAGTATCATTGTAGTCATACAAGGCCCACTTCTTATGAGTGAGAACATGTATTTAGTTCTTTGATTCTGTGATAGATCACTGAGTATTATAGATTCCAAGTCCATCAAAGTTGCTGCAAGTTCATAATTTTGTCCTCCTTTATGGCTGTGTAAATATCCCATTGTGTGTATGTACCACTTTTTTTAATCCAGTCTTCTTCCAATGGGCAGCACAGCTGGTACCATGTTTTTGCTATTGTGAATAATGCTGCGATAAACATGCATGTGCAGGTATCTTTTTTATAGAGTGATTTGAATTTCTCCGGGTATATTCCCAGAAGGGTGACTGCAGGGTCATATGGAAAATCAATTTTTAGATCTTTTAGCAATTGCCAAACGGTTTTCCACAGAGGTTGTATTAACTTACCCTCCCATCAACAGTGTAGAAGTCTTCCCTTTCCCAGCATCCTTTCCAGCATCTGTTGTTTTTGGAGTTATTGATAATCACTATCCTGAGTGGAGTTAGGTAGCATCTCTGTGTGGTTTTAATTAGCATGTCTTTGATGATTAGTGAGGCCAAGCATTTTTTCATGTATCAGTTGGTGGCTTCTGTGTCTTCTTTTGAGAAGTGTCTATCCATATCTTTTGCCTACTTTTTAATAGGGCTATTTGCCTTTTTCTTTTTGGCACTTTTGAGTTCCTTGTAGATCCTAGATGTAGGCGTTTGTCAGATATATAGTTGGAAAATATTTTTCCCCACTCAGTGGGCTGTTTCCCCACTCTCTTTATGGTTACTTTGGTTTTGCAGAAGCTTTTCAGTTTGATGAGGTACCACTTGTCTATATTATCTCTTATGGAATGGACACTCGGAATTTTGATTAGGAATTAGTTGTCAATTTAAATTTCCATAATGCTTTTTCTGCATTTTCTAAGTTTCTTATAGTTTGAGGTTTTATGTTTAGGTCTTTGATTCTTTTTGTGTACAGTGATAGGTAGGGGTCTTGTTTTAATCTTCTGCATATGATCAGCCACTTTTCCCAGCACCATATACTGAATAGGTTCTCCTCTCCTCAGTCGTTGTTGGTGGAGGCTTTGTCAAAGATGAGTTGGTTAAGATATTGAGGTTTTGCTTCCAGGATCTCTATCCTATTCCATTGGTCTGTATTTCTGTTCTTGTACCAATACCACACTATATTGATTATTGTAGACCTATTATAAAGTCTGAAATGTGATACCTTCATTTTGTTTCTTTTACTGAGGCTTGTTTTGGCTATTTGTGGTCATTTTTGTTCCTATATGAAATACTGTATTGCTGTTTCCAGGTCCAAGAAGAATGATGCTGGTAATTTAATGAGTATTGCATTAATCTGTAGATTGCCTTGGGTAGGATGGATATCTTAACAATGTTCATTCTTCCAATCCATGAGCATGGAATATTTTTCCACTTGTTTGTGTCATCTTTGACTTCTTTGAGCAGCAGTGTTTTTTAGTTTTCATTGTAAAGTTCTTTCACCTCTCTGGTTAAGAAGATGCCAGGGTATTTTTTTTCTTTTTCTTTTCTTTTTTTCTTTTGTGTGTGTGTGTGTGTGTGTGTGTGTGTGTGTGTGTGTGTGTGTGTGTGTGTGTCTATTGTGAAAGGGATTGTACTTTTTATTTGGGTTTCTGTTTGTTTATTGTTTGTGTATGGTAATGCCACTGTCTATTGTACATTTATTGTATACCCTGAGACTTTGCCAAAGTCCTTTATCAGATCAAGGAGTTTTTTGACAGATTCTTTTGGGTTTTCAATGTATAGGATCATGTCGTCTGCAAAGAGAGAGAATTTCCTCTTTTTCTATTTGGAAACCTCTGATTTCCTTCTCTTGTCTGATTGCTCTAGCTAGGACTTCCAGCACTATGTTGAACAGGGTGGTGAGAGTGGGCCACCATGTCTTGTTCCGGGTTTCAGGGGAAATGATTCTAATTTCTGTCTGTTTAGCAGTATGTTGGCTGTGGATTTCTCGTAGGGTGGCTCTTACTGTTTTGAGGTATACTCCATATATGCCTAGATGTTCAAGGGTTTTTATCAAGAAGGAATGCTGTAGTTTATCAAAAGCTTTTTCCATGTCGAATAATAGAATCACATGGTTCTTGTTTTTACATCTGTTGAAGTTTTTAATTATGTTTATGGTCTTGCAGCACTGAACCAGCACTGTGTCCCAGGGATGAAGTCTACTTGTTCATGGTGGATGATTTTGAGATGCGTTGTTGGTTTGCTAGAATCTTGTTGAGAATTTTAGTGTCTATGTTCATCAAGGATATTGGCCTGTAATTCTCTTACTTTGTTGGATCTTTACCAATATCAGTGTGATGTTAGCTTCATAAAATGATTTAAGGAGAGTCACATCTTTCTCGATTACCTGGAATACTTTCAATAAGATTGGTATCAGCTCCTCTTTTTATGTTTCGTAGAATTCTGCTGGAAAGTCATCTGGTCCAGGGTTTTTTGTTTTTTGGGGGTTTTTTAAATAGTTTTCTTACAACAAAGTCAATTTCCTGGGTTATTATTGGCCCATTTAGGGTCATGATTTCTTCTTGTTTCAACCTGGGGAGGTTGTGTGATGTCAGAAATTCTCCATTCATTTAGGTTTTCAAGTTTGTGTTTATTTGGGTTTTGCCTCTCTTTTTCTTGGTCAGTCTGGCTAGGAGTTCATCAGTCTTGTATATCCTTTCAAAGAACCAACTCTTTGTTTCATTGATTTTTTTCTATTAAATTTTTGTCTTCTATGTCCTGTATTTGGGCTTTTATTTTGGTGATCCGGATTCTTCTGCTGAAGTTAGGATTTTGGTGGTCTTACTTTTCCAGCTTCCTTATGTGATCTGTTAGGCTGTTAACTTGTGATCTTTCCATTTTCTTCAGGTGTGTTCTTAGAGATATGAATTTCCCTCTTAGTACTTATTTCATGGTATCCCAGAGATTTTGATAAGATGTTTCTTTGTTTTCATTTGTTTTCAGGAATCTTTTAATTTCTGTTTTTATATCCATGCTGACCCAGAAGTTGTTCAGCATTATGCTGTTTAGTGGCCATGGCTTTTGTGGGTTTGGGGGTAGCTTTGTTGGTATTGATATTTATTTTTATTCCACTGTGGTCTGAGAAGGTGCATGGCAATATTTCAGTCTTACAAAATTTGTTTATAATTAATTCATGGTTGAGGATGTGGCTGATCTTAGAGAACATTCCATGTGGTGATGAGTAGAATGTGTATTCCATGGTTGATGGGTGGAGTGTTCTGTAGGTATCTGTTAAATCCACTTGGTCAAGCATCAAGTTGAGGTTGTGGATCTCCTCCTTGTTAATTTTTTTTTGTCTCGATTATCTGTCTAGAGTTGTTAGTGGGTTATTTAAGTTACAAACTATGATAGTGTTAAAGTCAATATCTTTTTTTAGTTTCCCTAAAAGCTGCTTTATGAAAGTTGGTGCTCTCATATTAGGTGCATATATGTTTAGGATTGATATTTCTTGTTCATGGGTTGAATCTTTTATCATTATGTATTGACTTTCCATATCTTTTTAAATTTTGATAACTTAAAATGTATTTTGTCTGATATTAAAATTGCAACTCCTGCTTTCTTTTGTGTTTCATTCGCCTGAAAATTCATTTTCCATCCTCTTACTTTGAGTCTGTGAGTGTCCTTTCTCATGAAATAAATTTTCTGGAGACAGCTTGTTGCATCATTATTTTTTTCTATAATTTGCCATTCTATGTCTTTTCATTGGTGCATTTAGTTTATTCACATCTAGGCTAATTATTGAAATGTGAGAGTTTATTCCTGCCATGAGGTTATTAAAAAGTTTGTTGTTGTTGCTATTTGTTTAGTTGTTTTTTGGCTTTCTTTCAATTTCTGGGTTGAATTATGTGTTTTCAATCTTTTTCCTGCATTCTTGGGTAGGGCATGGTTGTTGTTGTTGTTTCGATGTTTAATACTTTTTTTTTTTTTGAGTTGGAGTCTCAGTCTGTCACCCAGACTGGAGTGCAGTGGCCACTCCTGGCCACCGCAGCCTTGACCTGCTGGGCTCCGGCAATCCTTCCGCCTCAGCCTTCTGAGTAGCTGGAATTACAGGCATGTGCTACCACACCCAGCTGATATTTTGATTTATTGTAGAGATGAGGTCTCGCTGCCCAGGCGGGTCTTGAACCCACGGGCTCAGGCAATCCACTCACCTCAGCCTCCCAAAGGCACGAGATTACAGGCTGAGCCACCGAGCCCGGCTTGTTTAATATTTTTGTAAGTGTTTGTTGTAGAGGTGGTCTGGAGGCTACGTAAAGTCTTAGGGATTGAATGTCTGGGAAGGATTTTAATTCCCCATCACTGATGAAACTTAGCTTAGATGGGTAGGTAATTTTTGGTTGAAATTGTTTATCTTTAGAACTTTGAAGATTGGAATCCAGCCTCTTCTTACCTGAAGTGTTTCTGTAGATAAGTCTGCTGCTATTCTGACTGGTCTTACCCTGTAGGTAGTCTGACATTTCTCTCTTACTGCCTTTAGGAATTTTTTCTTTTATGCCTACTTTGTGTAAGCAAATTACTATGTGTCTAGGAATTGGTCTTCTCATTTGTTGTCTTGCAGGGTTTCTCTGAATCTCGTGTGCTTGAATGGTCATGTCTCTAATGAGGTGAGGGAACTATTCTTGGATAATTTCATGAAATGTTTGTTCCAGAGTAGTCTCTGTATCTGTCTAAAGGTTTCCAATAAATCTTAGGCTCAGCCTCTTGATATAGTCACTTATCTCTTGGAGGTTTTGTTCCATATTTTTAAGCTTCTTTTCTATGTTTTTAACAGTTTGGGTTAGTTTCATATTTGGTCCTCAAACTCTGAGATTCTTTCTTCTGCTTGGTTAATTCTGCCTTCCATTCTTATCAGCTTGTTATTATTTCATTCCCTGTATTCTTTATTACTGTCATCTCAGTTATCATCAACTCCTTCATACTTTCCTCATGTCTCTCCTCATTTCGATTTATTCTCTCTATCAATATCTTGATATCTGGGTTTGTGGTTTGAAACCAGTCGTTCTGCGGGCTCTTCATTGTTTGAGTTCTGAAGTCTGTATTCCCAGTTGTTCTTCTCAGGAGTGTGTATGAGACCCATATTCTTTCTTTGGTTTTCCTTCATTTGTAAAAGTTTTCCTTGCCCTTCTTTTTTCCCTTCTTCTTCAATTCTTTAGTTCAGTGATGGGGGGATAGCTTTTACTTCTATTTGCTTATTCCTTTATTCTTCCTTATGTAGCTCTTCTGGATTTTTTTAGTTTTGAAGCCAGACTAGGGTTTGGGGGCTGTGCTTTTTGCAGTTTTGAGATTTAATTAAGGAGTAGCTATGATTCAGAAACTCTCTGCAGATCCCTGTATCTGCTAACAGGTGTGTGGATCCCTGGAACCCACTCCAACTGCCTTGAAATCTCTCCATGCCATGAGGGTGAATGTTTGCCACCTGAAAGTAAAATGACATAAGAAAAAAGAAAAGAACGGAAAAGGAAGGAGGGAGACAAAAGAAAGGTGAAGAGAAAAAAGAAGAAGGAAAATATGTGCACCAATTAACAAATAAAGACAGAAAAAAACAAAACCAAAAAATACAAACAATCATACAAACAGAAAAACTCCTGTTGATGAACTCACCCTCAAAAATACCCATATGCAAACAGAAAATTTAAAAAATTAGAATAACAGAAATAAAGCAAGTAAGAAAACATAACAAAAACTGGAAGAAAGAAATTTTTAAAAAAATAAACTCAAGCAACCCCCCCAGGTTCCTTCCTACTGTGGGAGCTTTTCTCTCCTCTCAATAAATCCTGCTTTAAAACAAAAAACAAAAACACAAAATCTCACTCTGTAGCCACTTCTGGAACTTCATGTTCCTTTCCCAAGCACTGCCACCACTTTTGGCTGTCATCACATGTAGCTACCACTGCGTTAAGGAGTGGCTCTGGTCTCCAGCCTGTCCTCTCCACTCTCAGAGCAGACTGATAGGGTAGCTCTTAGTGTGGGTCAGATGCCCTTTGAACTGCTGTAGAAGGAGGATGCACAGATCCAGACTCACCCTACTTGTATGCTGCTGCCACTGCTGTCAAGTATCCCACTCATATCAGACGTGTCTGTGCCTGTTCCAGAATGGGGCAGGGGCATCTCTGTCTCTGAGTCTGATGGTCATCCCAGAGGAGTGCATAGATAGCCTTAGGGTCTCAGGTTGGACGCTGGACAGAGCTGGGTGGGACAACGCAGGTCTGCCAGGTCCTGTGACAGAGAAGATGGCAGCGATCAGTGTCTCCTCACTGGCGTTGGGGCTTCATTCCAGATTTCCTCTCTGGGCCTTCTCTCCAGTTCCTGCTGCTAGTGCCTGGCCTGCTGCCAAGGTGGTGGTATGGGCTAGGTACCAGATGCTGAGGAGCACCTGTTCTCTGCTGCTTTCTATCAAGAGACCCCCGAGGATGGTAGATGATCCCGCATGCCAGGGGCTCCAATCTCAGGTGTTTGGTGTGTTACAGTCACCTCTGGAGGAGAGGCCTGGGTGCTTGAATCTGAGTCTCCTCTCAGATGGACTTTCACTCAACTACCAGCACACACCCACTCATGTAGACAGTCTTGTAGACACTCATGTATGGCCACTCACTTTTGCAGAGACTCTCACACTCCAATCAGTTCTGTCACCATCTTGCCCTGTCTCCCTCTTCCTCTTTTTATTCATCCATTTTTTACTTTCAGTTTTTAAAATATCGCCTTGCCAGATATAGGATTTTTGGTTGATACTTATTTTTCTTTCAGCCCTTTGAATATATCATTCCACTGCTTTCTAGTCTCCCTTGTTTCTGATGATAAGTCATCATATGTCTAATTGTATGCAATGTCACTGTATTTAACAAGTCATTTTTCTCTTATTTCAAGATATTCTCTTTGTCTTTTACTTTCTACAATTGATTATGATGTGTCTAAATTTGGATCTTTTAATTTAGCTGATGCAGAGTCTATGGAGCGTTTTAGATATGTAGATTAATTTTTTATCAAATTTGGAGTAGTCCAGCCAATATGTCTTCAAATAGTTTTGTGTCTGGTTTTTTTTTCTTCTCTCATTCTAAAATGAGAATGTTTAATGGTTTCCTAAGGTCTCTGGGACCCTGTTAATTTGTTTTCATTCCTTTTTCTTTATATTATTCACATTCAATCATTTATATAGGTCTATCTTCAAATTTCTAATACCTCCTTTTGTAGGCTCCAGTCTATTGTTGTGTCCTCATAGTGAATTTCTTATAAATATTTAAGCTATTAGGCTTTCAACACCAGAATTTTCATTCTAAATTTGATAAGTTATAATCACAATCTTTTTAAATTCTCTAACATAATAATTTTCTTTAAGCAGCTCTGGATTCTGGTCCCCCATAAGGATTGTTGTTGTTCTTGTTTGTTTGCTTAGTGAATTTTTTTGACTTATTCTATACAGCAGGGCTCCAAGCCCCAGGCCACAGACCAATACTGGTCTATGACCTGTTAGGAACCAGTCTGCACAGTAGGAGGTGAGTGGTGGGTGAGTGAGCAAAGCCTCATCTATATTTACTGCTGTTCTCCATCACATGCATTACTGCCTGAGCTCTGCCTCCTGTCAGATAAGCAGTGGCGATAGACTCTCATAGTGTGAACCCTATTGTGGACTGCACATTCAAGGGATCTAGGTTGCATGCTCTTTATGATAATTTAATGCCTGATTATCTGAGGTGGAACTGAGGCAGTGATACTAGCACTGAGGAGGAGCTGCAAATACAGATTAACTTTAGCAGTGAGGTTTGCTGCACAGAGACCATAATAAATCAATTAATTGCAGACTCACATCAAAACCTTATCAGTAAGTGGCAAGTAAGTTAATGAACTTCAACTGTACAACTGCATCTGGTGACATAATTATTGTTAATTATGAATAATTATTTTTAATATAAAACATAATTATTTAAATTATATAGATATGTATAATTATGTACCAGTATTTCATTATTATTACATTATATTTCATTTTATATTTATTATATACATATGTTTACATTATATTTCATATTTATATATATAAATACATATATTATATGTATTTCATTATATAATACAATGTAATAATAATAGAAATAAAGTGCACAATAAATGTAATGAGTTTGATCATTCCAAAATCACCCTCTCCCCCAGTCCATGGAAAAATTGTCTTCTACAAAAACTGGTCCCTGATACCAAAAAGGCTGAGGACCGCTGCTAAAGAGCCTGTTCCTTCTGCAGTGTGAAGCTACTAATATCTCTTTTCAGTTTTTATTATTGCTGTTATTTTTGTTTTTCTTGTTTTAACCTGGATTTCCTAGGGTCAACCCTGGGACAGCATAGCTAGTTGATTAGTGAATAATTGGTCAGAGGTCATGCTTAAATTCCTTAAGCCATTACACCTTCCACCCTTTGCTGATTAATGTGTATAAGATTTGTAGAGTGCATACAAAATTTAAGAAAATCACAAGTGTGTCCACGTTTTGACTTTCAGTGAGTACAGTGTCCCCTGTTCAGTTCAGACTAGGCAGTCATCCTCTCTGGGTCTCTTCCTCAGCATGTATGCAGCCTTTCTGATCACCAGGAGTATATGGGAGCATATCAAGTCTTCCTATGGCTAACTTATTCCCTGAATTTTCCTGTTAAATTTCTAGATGATCTGCTGGTCTATTGCATACCCCAACTAATACCGCAATTTTAGAGTAGCTGCAATGTTAGCCTTCTCTGATTTTTGCTACTAAGACCAAAATTGATTTTGACAACATTCCCAAGAGTCAATTTTTCCACATTCTCCAAATCAAGTCATCTCTCCAGCAGAAAATACTTGTCTTCATATTTTGTCCTATCCAGGTAGAACCAAAACACCACAGATATAGATGGGAATGTGAGCAGTTTCAGGTTACAATGCCACAGACTCCATGACAGTGCTTATAGTGAGTCATTTATCTTAAATAAATGCTTCTCCATCATTTTTATGCATGTGGCAAATTTGAAAGTTTTTTAAATAAAGATTCAGTCATTATTGATTGAAGATTTAGTCATTGTGTGTTGGGAAGAGAATTTGCAGAACTTCTTCTTTAGATATTCTGTAAGTCTCAGCCCCTAAATATTCAGGTTTAATAAACCCTTTAAACATAGAGTCTGCTCTTTTTTCAGTGAGGAGAATTTGTCATCCAGTTTTCTCATTGACCTTTATAATTATCACTTCTAGAAGTGTGTAAAGATCCTGCTGGGTTGTTTACTCTATCAATTACCTCAGATCTCCAACATTGGATCCTCTGGGATTTTAAAGTATAAAGACTTTGTTTCATGGGGATTATGAAGAATCAGCTTCCCCAACATGTGGGGAAATGGCTGACTGAAAATTAACCCAATACTAGAGATATTAGAACTTAAAGATAGAGACAGAGGAACCAAGACATAACACACTGTTTGAGGCTGATTCCAGCCACATGTGAAGCCAGACCTAACCTTGGCATTTTAGGTAAGTTACCTGATAAATTCCTTTATGTTGTGAGTTAGTATGAGCTGGAAGAGTTGTATTTCTATCACCTGCAATTAAAAAAGTTTATACAAACACAAGAATACACACACACACATATACCCACGGTATATGAACTAGTATATATCATGTATTTTAATTATAATTAGCACAGTTTTAATACTTAGTTTTATTTTTGGCAGTTTTTTCCTTCTTACATACGATAAGCTACAAGAAGGAAATTATTATATTTGTTTTGTTAAATATTTTTGGTTTTATAAAATATTTGCCATTTTTTTTTTCTATCCAGTTTCCAACAACACATGCCTAGTTTATTGAATGATCAACTATTCACAATCTTTAAAGAGTCTTATGGAAGCTGGAATGGCAAAAAAGGCAAATTCTCCATTTTCATGTCCTCCACAATTCAGTGTAAAACATGTAACCCAAGCTTGGCCAATTATATTCTCATCTTTGAATTTTGGTTTAGTGACATAGAAGCAGGGAGAGTTAGAAACTATTTTACAGCATCAGCAATGATGCTCCTCAGGCATTGTGACATCATCTTGGCCAAAATTTTATTGCTTACACACTAACTCTTGAGCAGCCTTGGTTACTGATTACCTTTCTGTCCCAGTCCTGTAACTTCAAGTTTGTTTATTCTGTGTGCTCTTGCTATACTTCTAGCAAATGTCTTTTTTGTCTGAGACAGCCTATGTTTGTTAATGTTGTTGGCCTCCAAAAATCCTGACTGAAAAAAACAGAGAAACTTCTGTGATTAGCATAGACTAGACAGCCAGTAGAGTTTTGATAAAGATAATGATTTGGGGGAGAAAATATTATGTTCATATTCGGATGGACTTTTTTTTCTCTGCATTGAATTCAGTTTCATAAATATGTATGAAAAGACACTGTAATAAGCTCTCTCAAGTATACAGACATGCATAAACACAATCATTTACTTCCAAATACTTATATTATAATTAAGGGCTTCTAAGAGTGACATTAAAGAGATAAAAGGTAAGGCAACTAATAGTTCATTTTCCCTAGAATGCTATTTTTGTCAGAATTATTAATATTCAAATATGTTACACCTGCAAATACTCATTTAAAAATTTACTGAGAATCTCCCCTAGGTGCTAGGCACATACTATGAGTGAGAGAAAAGGCACAGTACAAAATAAGGAAATTGATGTCCCAATATAATTCATACTGTGACATTTCATTTTTAACTCAACTTAAACATACAATAAATTATAATTTGGTATTTAAAATTATGAAAACACTTTAAATGACAAACTAGGGAAAATATTTGCAAAAAGTTTGACTCATTAAGAGTAACTCCTTTCATGTATAAAGGAACTCAAAGAGATTCATAAAAAAAATGCCAATTCTCAAATTGAAAAATGAACCTCGCCCATAAACAATTTACAGAACTCCAAATTACTAATAAAGATGTGGTATTTCATTAGTAATTACATATAGTAAAAAGGGAGACATTTTACTTATCTGATTTGCAATACGTTTTAAGTGGTATGCTAAATGTTGATAATTATGTAGTCAGACCAGCATTTTCAGACATGATGTTGGTAAGAACTTTGTCAACATTTTTCTATGCAACATATAGAGCATTTCTCTTAGCAACATATAACAAGTTTAAATTTTGTTTTAATGCAATAATTTTCATTCTAGAAATCTATTCTAATAAAAATAGTAGTGAAGCTTGCACATAAACATAGAACAAAGTGGAAAAAATGGAAAAACACAATGAAAACTAACAAACAAGTAAACAAAAGCATCTAGTCCAAATCTCCAAGCTTATAACTGTTCATGGAACCTTCCAAGTTCATTTTTCTTCCTTTTCAGACTTTCATAGATCCAATTCCTTGTTCTAATCTCCCTTAATCTAACATTATGAGCCCACACTTCATTATGGGACAACATGTTTTCCTGTATTAAAATGTCAAGACCCACCTGGGCAACTTGGCGAGACCTCATCTCCACAATAAAAATCAAAAATTAGCTGGGCGTGGTAGCACGCACCTGTAGTTCCAGCTACTTGGAAGGCTGAGGCGGAAGGATCGCCAGAGCCCAGCAGGTCGAGGCTGCGGTGGCCGGGAGCAGCCACTGCACTCCAGTCTGGGCAACAGAATGAGACTCCATCTCAAAAAAAAAAAAGAAAATGTCTTGCATCCCGATTTGTTGATGTTAACTGTCAAAACAATGTCTTCTTATTTCTGAGACATTAAAACTGTTTCCAAATACTTCAAACCTCTTTTGGGAGGGTTCTATGGTCTCTTGTTATTTGAGTCTGAAGTAAGGAGGTACATAGATTGTTCCAAAAGTAGTAAAAAACAAAAAAATTCTGTTGCTTAAGACAGCACCAGTTCAATGTCATGAAAACATACCTTTCACGTACACTTATTTTGCAAAAACTAAAGTCATCAATTCAGTTATATTAACATATCTAATAGGGAACTAATATTATATGTATACTAGGAGGTTTAAGGCCCTTTCTCTTAAAATGGTCAGTTTTTGAGAAAACACAGTAATGATTCTAATAACTATAACAATTTATAGAGCTTAAAAATCCTTCCTCTTCTTGGAAAATGGCATTTTACTGTCTTTTGGGGAAAATTAAAATGTTAATAAGAAATAATAATGTGCACGATAATATAAAATGTAGAAGCAATTTTTATTCATTATGTATGAAGAAGAAGACAGGAAATGTAGTCAAAGAATAAAAAAGTAACACAGGAAATTTAAGGTCAGCTGGGCCAAGGGATATTTCTCATAGCATAGCACCTTTGTTAAGTATTCTAATTTCATTCAACCATGGTAATGTTTCTTGAAGTAAATAACATTCTTATTCACTTTACAATTCAAAAATCATGAAATTACTAAGTGTTCTAGCTGTGCCATGAAATGACTTTTATCCTTTTCTTCTTTTTTATAACATAATGATTTCAGTACTAAGAGTCTGGACATCCCATGCTAGAAATGAAGAATTCTGCATTGTGTATATGAAGCAAAGCCCCAGAAATCACAGCCTGTCTTCTTATCAGTGTTCCATTATTTTCAGGTATTCTTCCTTTCTTGTTTTAGCTATTATTCTTTGGTCAGCAATACAGCAGGCATTTTACAAATATTATTATCTTATTTGATCAACCCATTTTATAGATATGCAATCTGAGACTCAGAAAGCTCACAGACTAAATTCAAGATCAAAGTAATAAATCGTATACTACAGGTTTCTTGATTCAAAGCTCTACTCTGTTGGACCAGAAATCATTTTTATGGCTTTTTTAAGTGGCTTTATTGTTGCAATCTGTTTCACTGCACTGATGTTAGATTAGAACACACATTTATTTGCAAATAAACTAGTCTGGTGCATTTTTCCTTAGGATAAATTCTATAGAAACTGAAAACACAACATATTAGGATTCATAGAAATTTTTCAAGGACTACAAATATTGGATAATGAACAAAACAAATCTGTTGTCAAGTGCATACCTGGGAAAATTAATCAAATCAAGTTAGTTACCCATGAGATAAGCTTGACAGAGTAGGGCCTGATTCTGATATGTGTTCAATATAATGTTTATTGAATGAAAAACAACCTCAAACATAAAAAAAATTCAAACAAAAATAAAACAGATATCAGACTTTGTTGAATTACTGTGCATCTCCTAACACTTTGCTTAGTTATTTATATGCAAACTAAGTACACTTTCTGTACCAAAAAGTCTTTGTAATTAAAACTAGTTATTTAAAATGCAGAGTACAATTTTCAGTTTATAGAACTTTCTCTAAAATATTTTATTTTAAATGCTGTTTAACAAAGCACAGTAGTTGAACATTATACTTTATTTTCCCCCTTTTTGCCTGGTAAGTTTTAAACTGTACTTCCTGGAAATATGTGGTGAAAGTGATTAAAATCTGCCAGCATATTAGTAACAAAATGCTCTCTCTTGATTTATAAAGTAAAACCAAGTTCTCAAACTGTAGGGTGTATTAGAACTACCAATGAATTTCGGTAAAGCTACATATTGCTAGATTCCCGCTAAGGAGAGTCTGATCCAGTAGAACTTCTTTGAAGCCAAGGGATTTGCAATTTAACAAATGTCCCAAGCCGGGCTTGGTGGCTCAGCCTGTAATCCCGCGCCTTGGGAGGCTGAGGTGAGTGGATTGCCTGAGCCCGCGGGTTCGAGACCCACCTTGGCGAGACCTCATCTCTACAATAAATCAAAAAATTAGCTGGGTGTGGTAGTGTGCGCCTGTAGTTCCAGCTACTTGGAAGGCTGAGGTGACAGGATCGCCGGAGCCCAGCAGGTCGAGGCTGCGGGGGCCAGGTGCGGCCACTGCACTCCAGTGTGGGCGGCAGAGTGAGACTCCAACTTAAAAAAAAATTAAAATTTAAATTTAAAAAATGTCCCAGATGATTCTAATGAAAGCGGTCCAGGAACATATTTTCTAGAATTCCAATTTATAAAATACTAACTGCTTTATGAAATATTAACCTAAGTGGCTCCTTCTTTCACATTCTGTCACCCTTGGCAGTTCTTCAATATCATCCTAATTGTTGCAGTGAACATTTCATGTAGTGGCCAAATTTTCAATTAAACAAATTCTACTCAAATTTAAATCACACACACCATTTATCACAGCTGCTAAACCTCCTGGTTAAATAATTTTAATGTTCTACTCTAGAGTTGCCTCATTTTGGTGATTAATTAAGAGATCCCTATAAAGAAGCCTTATCTACCTGTTACTAGCTGTCACAAGTATTTCAAGAATATATGGTCCTCAGATCCTGAGGTTGAAAAGAGAAATCAGACCTCAAGAGGGGAATGTCAACTGACTACTTTGACAGGTCAAGTAAAGTTGTATTCCATCAGAGGGTGGTTGATTGATCATCTAATTCTCCAATTCCAAGTTATGGAATTCAATTTTTTCAGAATGGCACAAATTCAGGTTGGAGATGAAAAATGATTCCCTAACAACAACAGTAGCAACAACAAAAACAATTATAATTAAAAATAATATCAACAATATGTCTTAAGAATTAATGAGTACTATATTCTACTAAGTACAGTATATACAGTTTGTCACTAATTTCAAGTTCAAGATTGCTTACTGTATGAGGTACGTAATAATAATGATACATAAATTTGGTGAATAAGATAATCAGGTTAGCTAAATGCACAAGAAACAAGTGGATTAACTAAAATGCAAATGTACAAATATGCCATGAGAACTATAATTAGCAAAGTGACCCAAGAGTACTCTCTTTCACTAACGAAAAACAAAAAAAAAAAAATTACATGGGAAATAAAATTAATCAGAGCAAGGAGAGTTTGTTAGTTGAATGAACCTAATGGTTAATGACATCAAGCTATAATAGCCTGAGGCATTCGTGGAGAGTGCTGGGGAAATGCTGACAAATTTTTCTTCTCAGAGAGCCCTTTCTTCTTGTGCAGGTTAACTATGTTATCTTCAGGAATGCTAATGTCATTGATCCACCTGTTTTTTTGGTTTTTTTTTTTTTCATATCAATTGCACTCTTGCTCCTGACTGTACTCCCAATCATCCTGATTAGGTGGACCTTTCTCAGATCTCTCCTCCAAGAAAAACAGAAACCATTTCACTGAATGAATTACTTCACCCAATGACTAATTTACCACATTATTTATTGATCCCTGCTAGTATGGTTTCAAGGATTTGTATTACCTTTTTTTATACCTCTCTCTTATTCCCATCTACTTATTACATAGGAAACCAGACAATGTAATCAGTACCTTAAGCCATGGTGAAAAATAATTTGTGATTCTATTCAATCAACTGATAAATATTTATTGAAGGTTTACTTTATACAAGGCAATGCTCTGAGTGCTATTTCATTTATCTCATGCTATAAACATTCATCTTTAGTACCAAAATGGGCTGAACAATGAAAACTTGCAAAGAATTTATTCAGTAATACATTTTAAGAAGCCAACCATATGAGCAACACATGAAAACCTACCTTATACCTAAAAGTTGGTTGTGACTACAAACACCTTCAGTATTCACCTTGATTTTTCTTCCAAATTTTTTCATAACTTTTAATTTTGGAGTCTCATCTTTACAAGCTGTAATGATAGTACAGAAAGCTCTTATGTACCTGTTACTCAGTTACCCCTCTTGTTAACTTCTTATACTACTATGGTACATTTGTCTTACTAAGGAACAAATACTGGCGTATAATTATTACTTAAACTTTATTTGGAATTTACTGGTTTTCTCCTTATGTTCTTTTCTTATTCTTGGACTCCATTCAGAATTCATATTATGTTTAGTCATTATGTCTCTTCTGTTGTGTTGACAGTTGGTCATATTTTCTTTACTTTTGATGACCTTAGCAGTTTCGAATAGTACTGGTCAAATATTTTATAGAATAGTCTCAATTTTTGGTTTGTCTATTTTTTTTCTCATATTTAGACTGAGATTACAGATTTCTGAGAAGACCACCAAAGGGATGAAGTGCCATTCTTATCACATCATATCAATAATTCGTTACTTATTCATGATGTAAAACTTGATCACCTGGTCAAAGTAAGGTTTGCCAGCTGACTCCACTGTAAAGTCATTCATTGTTTCTCAACTGCTTCTATACTGTATAGTATTTGGAAGAAAGTCACTAAACACAGCCCATATTGTAGTAGGAAGTGGAGGCATGGGTACCAATATTCCTTGGAGAGAAATAGCTAATCAATCTACATAAATTACTTGGAATTCTCTATAAGAGATTTGTTTCTTCTTCCCCATTTATTTGTATCAGTCTGAATATTTGTTTCATAGATATTTATTTTCTACTTTGGGTTATAATCTGCTTTTTATTTTGTTCCTTGAATTGTTCCATCTCACGACATTAGGAGGGCTTTCACATTATCTCCTGTAGGAACTTCCACATGTCACTCACCATCCCTTCGTTTTTGAGTATTTTCTTACTTTCTGGAATCTCCTTGATTTTGTTTCTAAGTTGTTCACTAAACTTGAACAAGTCATTTTACCCTTACATGCATTGATATTAGCTTGTTCAATTAAGTTCTTATTTGTCATACTAATGGAAGTCACAACGTAGTGAATCTTAAAAATAAACAAAAAAACAACTTGTTTCAAACTTTTGCTCAGGGAAAGAAGAAACTAAATATGGAAATATAGCTTCATTATTTAAAAAACACAGTGTCAAAGTTATATAAAATGGAAAGAGGGAGGGGTAGAATTTAGATTAAATACGAACGAAAGAAAGCATGGTTAATTGTTCACTGAGAAGATCCTTTGATCAAACGGACTTGCTGATTGTGGAAGTCCTCAGCTCTGAACAACAGCTTCTCGTATAGATGTCATTCATGTCTTTTGGAACATAATCTAATCTACTTTCCCTGGTAGAAATATGGATCAGGGTCTTCTGGAAAGAATGAGCATTTTAATGTCACTCTTTGACTCCCATTGATCAGTTCTCAGAAGAAGCTACAAGATATGGTCCTGACTACTGTCATGTTGCCTCTTTGGAAATAGAATAGTAATTTGATGAACAGCATGATTTATTCCATTTCCACTTGCATCGTGTGTCAAGGCAGCATCTATGGGACAGCTTTTATGACTCTGCACACTTGACAATTATATTTATAACAATTATTTGTAATACAAATAAACATAACAGCCAATAGGAGGAACCTGGAAATATTTTGGTGCCAAGAACAGGATTTCACATATTAAACCAGAAATAGAGCTCTCATTCTAGATCTTTAGAGGCAGATAATGGGGTAACAATAAGATTCCCAAGCTAAAAAAATCTGATTGGCCCTTTTTTATTTTTGGAGATGACATTAGGTCTAATATCATATTCTACTGTATATATCACTTTTTCTATTTTTTACTGGCAATTTAGTCCTAAGAGACCTATAGGGAAATGGGAACAATATGTTTCTTCCCAGAAAGGACAAATTCCTTTTGTGAGGCAAGTATACTAGTGAAGTGGTTCCAAATACTACCTGTCCAATTTCAGTGAATTAGTGATGCTGATTTGGGAACAATATGTCAAATCTTGTAAATCACACACATAGTACAATGTGTAGCAAGTTGGGGGACAAAAGAAGAATTGTAATGAAATTAGAGTTTTTTTGAATACATGGCATGTCATGCACAAGAGAACGGAATTATTTCTTTACAATACCTACCTCAAAATTAACATCAAGAAAACAAATGAGTTTTTGTTTATTACACATAGTACAATATTGTTCCAGCCTGATCTAGGTGCAAATTTCTATGCTACTACTTAGTATTTTTTCACTTCATTCGAGTAACCTCTTTCAGTCTCTGCTGTCTTGTCTATAAAACCCTTTTAGAAGCTGGGCTCCGTGGCTCAACCTGTAATCCCGTGCCTTTGGGAGGCTGAGGTGAGTGGATTGCCTGAGCCCGCGGGTTCGAGACCCGCCTAGGCAGCGAGACCTCATCTTTACAATAAATCAAAAAATCAGCCGGGCGTGGTAGCGCGCACCTGTCATTCCGGCTACTCGGAAGGCTGAGGCGGAAGGATCGCCGGAGCCCAGCAGGTCGAGGCTGCGGTGGCCGGGAGCGGCCACTGCACTCCAGTCTGGGTGACGGAGTGAGACTCCAACTCAAAAAAAAAAAAAAAAAAAAAAAAAACCCTTTTAGAGTTAATGTGAGGACTAAAGCAAATTAAATGCAAAATGCCTTACAGTTTCTGGTAGACTGTTCAAGCTAAGTAAGTGGTGATTGTGGTAATCATCAGTCAACAAACATTCACTGACTACTGTAAAAGATTTTGAAAACCAAATTATTTTTCCTACTCTCATACTTCTAGTCACCAACATTTGTGAGAATTTCTCCCCATCAATAACCAGTTTTCCAGAGGGAACCAGCTGGGTGTCCTATTCAACTCTGACACCATCTACCTGAAGATAGCATCAGATTCCACAGGTTAAGGGCTCAGTCTCATAAGACTGACTCCACTTCAGATGCCAGTCATTAGCCCCAGTTTGCTTGTGCTTCTAAACAACCAGTTATAAATAGGGATTTTTACAAACCTCTCCTCAGTTTCCATTAATTTGTCATAGCAGTTCACAGAACTCAGGGACACATTTTACTTGTATTTCCCATGTATGACAAAGGATATTACAGAGGATACAGGTGAACAGCCAGATGGAAGAGATGCATAAGGCAAGGTATGTGGGAAGGGACTGAGAGCTTTCATGCCTTCTCTGGATGCACCACCCTTCAGGTACCTCGTGTGTTCAGCAACCTGGAAGCTCTCTGAAACTTGTAATTTAGAGAGTTTTATGGAAGCTTCATTATGTAGGCATGAACACATTCCCCCTTCCTGTAGGATGGGAAATGGAAGATAGAACTGAAAGCTTGATCTTTCTGGTGACCAGCCCCCATCCACGGGCTCAAGAGGTGCCTCATCAAAACAAAAGGTGCTCCTCTCACCCAAGAAATTCCAAGGGATTAGGAGCTCCTTGTCAGGAATGGAGGTCAAATAATAAATGTTAGAACAAAAGATGCACCTAGTATCTCCCATTGCTCGGGAAATTAGAAGCATTTTAGGAGCTCTGCACTGGGAATCAGGGGTAAAGACCAAATATGTTTTTGTTTGTTTGTTTGTTTGTTTTTTAACTGCACCACAATGTCACAAATATCTTACAAATACCTACCTCAGTATTAAGCCTGGGTGAGACAAACATGTATATATATATACATATATATATATACTCTCTGAACTTGAGAGTGTCTCAGTCAGGGTCTTGCAGGAAACAGTTTAACTGAAAAGACTTTGATAAAGCAATATTTAAAGGGATAGAGTTGAAGGAATCAACAAAATTTGACAGTTCCTTAAGAATAAATCTCTCTCCTTGCATATGTGTCCTATTAGTTCTCTTTCTCTAGGGAACACTAACTGATTCAACTGCTGAATTTTCTTAGAGTTTATTTCTTAACCTCTGTCTGGCATGTATGGGTCTTTGGCATCTAGTGTACTTAACCAATTTCTGATCTCCAGGTACAATTCGCATAAGTAATACTCAAAAGAATCTCCTTTCTCAGACTTTATTTATTTTTAAACTTTTTAAAATACATTATTTCTGATCAAAAATTGACCAATTTACACTTACTAAATACATTATACTCATTTTTATAAAAACAATAAATTATTTTCCACATTTCTTAAAGCAACAAATTAAAGTTTTGGAAATAAAAACAAGAAAAGCAAGTGAACTAACGGATTTATTTGTGAGAGTGTTAGATAAATTTTGGAATGCCATAAGTTTCCTGGAAAAAAAAAATCTCTTTGAGATAAAAAATTTTCATCAAGTATGTTTGAAGAAAAAAGTTTCAGAAGAATATATCATCCTTTTGTAAACATAAATCCTCATTATTTATTCCTGGAATAAATTCAAAATTCCTTCATGTCTTATTCTATTAAAAGTCAGATATGCAACTAGTCATATAGTCTTTTATGAGTTCCCCGTCTCTGGTCTCTGTTGTTTAACATGGAGCTTGATCATCTCATAAGTGGCCTTATCATCATCATGGCCATTTGCATCTTTAAAATTAATTGTTAATCTCCTATATCCAATTTTTGGCTCATAGAAGATCTCAATAAATATTTGGAAATTGAGAGGGAAAAGGAAGGAAGTAGGCAAGATATAATATTTAACAACATTTATAAGAATGTAAGCAGCCCACACGGGACACTCAGCTGGTATGTTCTTCCTCTTCATTTTTTGCTCCCTCACAGGCATCTGGTTTGGAGAAGATGTGTTTACAAACACCTGCCCATACTTAAGTACATATTTCTTTCCCTCATGATTTACAGTCAGTGGTTGGAACAGATTGGTCCATCACTGTTGGAAACATTCATTAATTCATCACTGATAATTTCCATAGAGAAACGATGACATTCTTCAAAAGGCAGAATTGGGCAATAGCTTAAGGAGATGCTCATGTAAGACGCTTTTGTTCAAAGACATGAAAATGTAGCAACTATTTTATTGAGTGACTTGATGAAGCAAGGAGTCATTGCTTAAATGCACCCATCAGTCCTCATAGGCTTTCTTAACCTTGTCTAATAGTTCCCTAATGAGACTACTGATAAAATTGCAATCTGGGTTTTCAAGTGTGCCACAGCTCCTAATAGTCTCCTCGGTTCTAAAACGCATGATTCTCTAGTTTTTCTTCTTGATTCCCTTCACTCTGGTTTCTGTCCCTTCAAAAAACCCTGCCTAACTAACCTTGAGAAAAGTAATTATGCACTCACTATTGATTAGAAAGGATCCATATTTAATTATGTGTAGCATGTTTCACTATCAAACTTTCAGCTTGACTCACCAGTGCCTAGCGAGTCCTATTGCTATGTGCTATATCAGCCATTTGGTTAATGATCTTTCTTACAAGGTGTTGAATTTTCCCCAGTTCCTGTATTTTATGAAAAATCCTGTCATATCTTAAGGTCATGGTCAGACCCTTTCATAAAGGCTTCCTTGAAGAATGTTTCCTTAATGCAAAGAAAATCATTATTAAGCATACTGGGCATGTTTTGCAGCAGCCCTGAGTGATTCATCTGCACCATTAGGTAAAACTCCAAGACCACAGTGCTTAAAGTTCAAATACTAGCTATGTCAGAATCAATTGCAAAGTAACTGATTCTGTTAAATCGTGAATACAGTCAGTTTATTCAGAAGAAAGTTGTTTTCTGCACACTACCTTTTGTGTAAAATAATGTCTATTAAAATTTCAGTTTTTTTTAATCTCTAGAATTTTACCTCTAGATGAGATTAGTCTCTTTAAATGAATTAGTCTCTTTTAAGCTTGCTATGAACTATGCAAAGTGGTTTAGCTACAATTAGTCCATTAACATGTTTAAATAATACAAGATATGCTTTTATAGAGTTTGTATTATATTAATAGTACCATATAACTCTATTCTTTCCAAATTATTATTTTCCACTGATGCTTATTGATATTTTGCAATGCAACAGATTTAAAGATGTCCAAAATATTGGATAGGGTAGGTAATATACAGTAGATTGTAATATTTTAGGCAAATTAGCTCATCTATAATATTTTAAACCTTGAGAGCACATGTCAAATAAATACAGACTAACAAAATTAGTTTTTTTTAGGGATAACATAAACACAAAAAAGAATAATTAAAATTAATATACAAAACTTTAACAAAAGTTATGTAATGTAGCACAAAACTCTAGTGTAATCATTAAAGACAGCATACTATTGCACAGAAAAATTCAACATTAGACTATTTAATCCTATGATGGTGTCAATTGACACTAATTATATGGAGGGATTTTTTGAAAATTAATTGATATTTGTATTATTGTCACTGCGTGTAGTCCTATAATGTATTATATTTAAGTTTGTTTGACTTTTTCTGAGAATGATTTGGTAACAATTGGACTAAATGTTAACCAGAAAAAATAATTCACCTTAAAGAGGTAAGCACTTCACTCCCTTAAGGGAGCAAATAAAATTTCATTTCCATATAACAGAAAGTGTTAATATGGAAATGTTCTAAATAATTTGATCAGTTTAGAAATTTTAAATTTTATTTTAGACAAAACCATTTATTGAATGGTCTACACTCACATTTAATCTGTCAGACATTTGTCAAATATGAGTCTACCACCATGGATATAATGAAAGTCAGTTCTCAAATTTCAGAAGTTCAATTGTTGAAATCACTAGGATACAGTCTAATATCATCTTTCCCTATAGCAAATTTTATAAAACTTTAAAGCTTCACAAAAATTATCTTTTAATCTTTGCACATCATAGATTTCCCTCTCTAATTCTCCTTCGATATATATCTTTACTGGCTTCTGAAAGTTGCAACATCCAGCTGGTTGTTTTTTTAAAATCAAAAAATATAGAAAGTTCTAAAGGCCTTCTAAAATCCAGGGATGGAGAATGCTGTGCTAAGTACTCCTCCACTGAGCTGTGCTTAGTACTGTATAGTGCTGCTGCAATGTGCTGATGCCGGACGCCATAGTCCTGGACTTTTGATCCTTCCATGACCACCACGAATATTATTTTTTTATGAATATGCTTCATTCCCTGGGAATCAAAATTCCTGGTAGAAGCATCCAACTGGCTAAATCTTAGACATGTATGCTTGCATTGGTAGCTAGGGAGCAGGGAGAAGAATTACCTACTCAAACTATTTGAGACTCCTCAAAGCTTTTCAGTTCTGTATTGACATCAACAATAATGATCCACTACGAATTTCCTTCCAAGATTAAAACTCATCAATGCCCCCACCTCTTACTTAAGATTAATCCCCAAAACCCTTATGTGTGGCTTTCAAGGGTACAAATAACCTAGAATATAATGATTTTTCCACTTTTATTTCTTACCTTACAATTTTCCCTAATTTTAAATATCATGGTTTATTATGATAAATTATTTTGTTTCCCCAAATCTCCATGATTTTTAATGTAAGTCCTTATGCCCAGAATGTCTACTGAACTCATCTCTGCCCATTTTATTCTCTTCCTCACCTCACGCTCCTCTATACAGAATCCTCTCTCAAGAAATTTTCAAACACAGATCTGCTGATAACATCCCATTCTTTTGGATAGATTAACCATTTTGTCCTTTGTGTTGTCATTTTTATAATAGATGTGCTGACTTTTTCATGTTTTCTAGTTCTTCATCTTATCACATTATAGTTTGATATGATATAAGTAAAAATGACTTTTAATTTTGCAAAACAGAATCATCTTTTTCTCTTCTCATCATCCTTATTCATGATGCCAATGTTAAGACTTCACCATTTTACATATAAAAGATTCATTCTTAAGAAATATTAACAAATATTCTGTGTCTGCCTTCTATGTAGTAGGCTATTTCAGTCACAGGGGATTTAAAAAAGTGTATGAGATAAAGCACTTACCCCTATGGTGTTTATATTCCTATATGAAAGAGAGACAATAAATAAGCAAACAAATATCTACATGATACAATGTTAAGTATAGATAATGCCACAGATAAAACAAAGTATGGCAGGGGAATATAGAGTAACATGGAGGAGAGAGAATTGTTGAAGTAAAGTGGTCATGAAAGAACATTCAAGGGAAGTTTAATTTGAGTAGAGAAACATGCTGATATCTGAGAAAACAGCATCCCTGCTAGAGGTAACCATAAATGCCAGTCTCCGAAGAAAATGCCAAATGTCAGTCTCTGAAGGAAAGTAAACTTGGTGTGTTCAACAGTGAGGAGACCACTGTGGTTGAATAAGTATAAATAAAGTCTAAGTATAGGGGACATTGCCATGATAAATGTAGGACCCTGTGGGCCTTGGTAAAAATTTTGAATTTTATTTTAAGTATGATAGACTTTGGAAGATTTTGAGCAGAAAAGTGGCATTTTCTGATTTATGTTTTTAAAGATCACTCAGAATAATCATGGCAAATTTACCATAGAGGACAATTGTAGAGGCAAGAAAATCATTTAGAAGACTATTGTCATTATCTAGGCAAGAGGTGATGCTGGTAGCTTAAATCACAGTGGAGACCATAGAGTTGTTGAGAAGTTGTCATATTTGAGATATAGTTTAAGGAAATTGCCAGTGGGCTTGCTGATGAGTCAACCAAGAAATGTGGGGAAAAAAGGATTATTGTTCAGTATTTGGCCTGATAAAGTGAGGGTGTCATTATCCAAGATGGACGGGATCAGAAGAGAAGTAGGTTTGGGTTAGGGCAATCTGCCTTTACACATAAAACATCTGAGATTCTTGCTAGACATCAAAGTGGGCATTCTGGGTAGATAGTTGAACATAAAAGTGTAAAGCAAAGGGATAAAGGAGATTGGTAATAAATGTGTGGAGGTCTAATCACGTGGATGATAATTTAACGTTACTGTTTTGAGGAATGAGTATAATAAGAGAAAAGAAGAGGTCAAGGTTCTGAAGGATCCAGCAAGTAAGAGAAAATGTAAGGTAACATAAATACTAACTCATTTTTTGAGAGCGTAGAAAATTCATCTTAGAGTGGGTGGTCATTTTTTTTCAAATGCTGCTGAGACAAAGGTTGAGAATTAACAATCTGGCAAGCGAAAGATCCTTGGTGGCGGGCCAGAGTTTAGGAACATATGGCAGATTGAAGTAGTTTGAAAAGAGAAAGAAAAGTAAAGATCTATGCATCTGTCTTTGAAATGGGTCTCTTTCCATCATTTTCAATTCTCTCTTACTGTCTACAGGCCACCAGCATGCCCTTTGTAAAATGGGTTGTGAAATTTTCTTGCTTGAAAGCATATGCTTCTATATTATGCCTTATAGCAACAATTCTCAAATTTTATTGTTTATCAAAACAGCCAAGGTATGCCTGTTAAAAATGTATCTTCCTGCCCCCACCATCACTTATTATGATTCACTTGGTGTGGACAAGACATGGTAACTTCATTTTTAGTAGTCTGGGTAGTTTTAGTACAAGCGATTCAAGAGTCCCAGGTAATTGTTGGACCCTTGATTATTTATCCACCCTCTTTTCCTGTTCTTACCTCTTCTTAGAATTCTGATTTACCTTCATATTTCTGGAATACTCATTTATCCATTTATCCTTTAGAACTCTGAAGTCACTACTCCTGTTTTAAGTCACCCTCCTATTATCAATCATAGAGTTCAGTAAATATTTGATAAATAAATAGAATATCTACAATCAGCTTTCCTTTGTTTTTGTGTTTAAGCAAACTATCCTAGGTGGTTTATAAGTTTTTGCCTGTTCCAAGTGCTCATAAAACTTAGTTAACTAAATTCCATCTATATGCATCATGTTAGTGAACTTCCCCAAATGAGTGTGATTAATATTCTTCACACAGCAAGGACAGACCTACAATTTTTAAATGAGGCTGTTTCTAAATAATTCCAAACATCTCTCTGTATTTCTGACGGAAATGTCAAATGAGTTTGCCGTGGAGTATATTAATGATCAGAGAACCTGATCACATTGCTGTCATGAGTGAATCAAGGATATTTCCTTTGATATTAGCCTATTATAAAAATGGAATTTTCTTCTATTCTCATTTAAAAAACTAGAAAGAGTCGTGTTGCATAACTGTACCTACATCCTAAAGTTGGCTTCTTTGGGGTGTTTAAAAGAGAAAATTACCTAATTTGGATTAGTTTTGCTCTTGTTGAAGCAAGTTTTTTTTCTCCTTTCTCAACTCTGTTGTTATTCCTTTAGATCAAACTTCAAAGAAAGAGGCTGATGAATCAACTATTCATTTACTGAAGCTGAATTTTTTGCTTGCCACTAGTTTTTCTACTCTGATGCTCCTTTGATTTCTATTCTGTCTGCATCTTTTATGCTTTTAGTTCATGCATGTGGAGAAAATTATAGTGTAGTCATTACTTTAAAAAAAATTCATCATATTCCCAAATCTTAGAAAATGTAAAACACTTTTCCAGGTTTGAAATGCTCTTAGAAAGAAGCCTTAGACACATAAATTAATAAACAAGTCTTTTGTATTCTAAGTAATTAACTTTTCAGTAACAAGGCTTCGGAACAGGGAGGAATCAATTTCACAAGGGTTATCCCAGAATGAACACAAATTGCAATGCATAGTTCCTGCGTTTCTATCACATGACTTAGAAAAAATCATCATTAAAATATAATAGAGTTGCCTACTCCAATTCCCATAAGGATGTCTCCTGCATTTTCTAAGATTCTTACAGTTTGAGGTTTTAGGTTTAGGTCTTTGATCCATTTAGAGATGATTTTTGTATATGGTGATAAATGGGGTCTTATTTCAGTCTGCATGTGGTCAGCCAGTTTTCCAGCACCATTTATTGAGTAGGTTCTCCTCTTCCAAGTGGTTGTTGGTGGAGGCTTTGTGGAAAATAAGTGGGTTGAGAAATTGAGGTTTTGCTTCCAGAATCTCTATCTTGTTCCATTGGTCTATATGCCTGTTCTTGTATAAATACCAGGCTGTTTACATTATTGTAGCCTTATAGTAAAGTTTAAAGTCTGGAAGTGGGATACCTCCTACTTTGTTTATTCTGTTGAGGATTGTTTGGGCTATTTGTGGTCATTTATGTTTTCATATGAGTTTCCGTATTGTAATTTCCAGATCTGAGAAGAATGATGTTGGTAATTTAATGTATATTGTGTTAACTCTGTAGATTGTCTTTGGAGGATGGACATCTTATCAATGTTGATTCTTCCTATAAATAAGCATGGAAGCCAGGCTCGGTGGCTATAATCCCGCTCTTTGGGAGGCTGAGGTGAGTGGATTGCCTGAGCCCGTGGGTTCGAGACCTGTCTGGGAAACTTGACAAGACCTCATCTTTACAATAAATCAAAAATTAGTCGGGTGTGGTAGCGCATGCCTGTAGTTCCAGCTACTTGGAAGGCTGAGGTGGAAGAATCGCTGGAGCCCAGCAGGTCAAGACTGCAGTGGCCGGGAGTGTCTACTGCACTCCAGTGTGGGTGACAGAGTGAGACTCCAACTCAAAAAAAAAAAAAAAAGCATGGAATATTTTTCCATTTGTTTGTGTCTTCTTGTATTTAGACAATCAAGAGAATGGGGAGACAGTCACAGAATGGGGAAAAAATATTTGCCAACTGTATATATGACAAAGCCCTAACATCCAGGTTCTAGAAGGAACTCAAACATGCCAAAAGGAAACAAACAAACAAACAAATAGCCCCATTAAAAAGTGGGCAAAAGATATGAACAGACATTTCTCAAAAGAAGCATATGGGTAGCCAACAGACACATGAAAAAGCGTTTAGCCTCACTCGTCATCAGAGAAATGCAAATCAAAACCACATTGAGATACACCCTAACCCCAGTAAGAATGGCCATCTTAATAAAACAAACAACAGATGCTAAGAACAATGCTAAGAACAGATGCTACGAACAACAAATGATGCAAAGAAAAGGGAACACTTCTACACTGCTGTTGTGAATACAAACTAGTTCAGCCTCTATGGAAAACAGTGTGGCAATTTCTAAAAGAACTAGAAATTGACATTCCATACAACCAGCAATCCCACTACTGGGAATATGCTTGGATGAATTCAAATCATTCTACCAAAAAGATACCTGCATAGGCATGTTTACTGCAGCACTGTTCACAATAGCAAAAACATGGCACCAAGTGTGCTACCCATCAAAACTGGACTGGATGAAAAATTGTGGTTCATATTCACAATGGAATATTACACAGCTATAAAGAAGGGCAAACATATGGACTTCACAGCAACTTGGATGAATTTAGAGTCTATAATACTCAGTGATATAGCACAGAAACAAAGAACTGAGTACTACTTGTTCTCTCTCATAAGAGGAACCTGAACATTGACCATAACACTGTAAGAGATTGGCAGTATAGGACACTGCTAAGGGAGGTGAGAGGTAACAGATAACATCAATTAGGGTAACTGATCTCAAACCAGGTAAAGTGGATACATTTACCTGTACAATGACCACTTGTATACCTAATCCTGAACTGGTCCCCATATCTTTAAAATAAATAGATAAGTAGGAAAAAGAAATATATACATACTAAAGTTATGACATATGGTTTGACAAAGATCTTAACTCATAATAATTTAATCAACAGAAACTATTCGTGTTATTAGTAGGCTTTTGCTGAAATTGTGACCCTCTTGGACTACTGCAGGCACAAAGACCACCGCAAAGCCCATAGTTGCTACCACAACCATCAAAAATATCTGCCAGGTAGCTATTAGTCCCCAAGATATGAGTTGCAGAAGTTTGAGAAGAAGCTATAATAGTTTTATCATGTCTTCACAGTGGCAATGGAAGACAAGTATCGAGCACTGTTCTCCAAATTCTGGTTCAAACAGCAATGTTCTATATGTACATGTGTATGATGTATATTTATTATTGAATCATTATATTCCTGCTGTGAATTTTACTTAACACAGTCTGATTGGGTCTTTTTGAGCAGGAAGCAAGCCCAGCAAGGAGCTGTCAGGATATGATGAATCTCAAATTTCCCTTATGGCATTCTTTTTTAATATCTTATCTTCAGTACTAATAAAATTAAATTTGTACAGAACTCAGAACATGTATTAGCACTCAAATTTATTTGTTCATGCCCAAGAGTTATTATTGCTATAGTAATAATACTTAATAATAATCATGTTTAAAACCAAGAGTGTTTTGATCTTGTTATAGAGTATTTGGTTCTAAAGGTGGGAATTATCATAAATTAGATGTGGGTCTTAGCAACTATTAACAAAAATCTTTAAGTCCAGAATATATATAGTTCCATGTCATTCACACACTGCATATTTTATCAATAATGGTAATATAAAAATACAGTGAGAAGAGGCTACTGACATATGGCAAGTATTAAAAACGTAAATATCTGTATGACCTCTGGGGTAAATGTATAATATGAAAGGAATCTCACAGATGATTAGAAACTAGTTCTAAAAAAAACAGGAAAAATATAAAATAAAGCAAATAAATTACGTTTTATGAACTTCTTTATCCTTGCTTTTTTTTTTTTGAGTTGGAGTCTCACTCTGTCGCCCAGACTGGAATCTTCGGGATCCTTTCGCCTCAGCCTTTCAAGTAGCCAGAATTATAGGCATGAGCTACCACACCCGGCTGATTTTTTGATTTATTGTAGAGATGAGGTCTCGCTGCCCAGGCGGGTCTCGAACCCGCGGGCCCAGGCAATCTACTCACCTCAGCCTCCTAATGGCGCGGGATTACAGACTGAGCCACCGAGCCCGGCTTATCCTTGCTTTAAATAGACTTTTTTCAGATTACCAATTATTGAGCTACAGCTATGTATCAGGTACTGCTGGAACCTTGCTTTACAACCTCTAAATCCTACATCTTTAGTGATTCTCATTATATATTTAGTATATGAAATCTCAGGAATTGAAAATTTATGCCTAAGATTTAATAGCTTAATGGGCAGAGCCTGAAAGTCCACATTAGAAGTTTTGAGAGTCTGCATGTAATCTTAAGATTTAACTTACTTATAATAGGTGATGTGCATTGCTAGGTTGTCTTACCATAACTTAACAAAAAGCAGACTTTTTTTATCACATGTTTCTGGGAGAGCCATCAAATCCCTGATGACTTCAGTTTGTTTGTTTGTTCAGTAAAAAGGTTAGACTAAATTGAAGTTTCTTTTAGGTTAAAATTGATATCATTGACAAGTGACCTCCAAAATGGCATAATTGGCATAAGGAGAACAATGGGAAATGTCTATCAGTTTATCCCACATAATGTATTTAGGTTTGTCATAATGTTCCACTCATTTTAGTTAATCTGTCATTAATTATGTTAACCCATATTCAATGTAAATGAAGATATTTGTACAAAAGGTTTATGTTTTGTTTTAGATTCTTGCAGAGTATTTATTTTCTTTATAAATTTCAATTTTTAAATGATGTTTTTGAAAATGTTTCCTTCAGCCTCCCTGCCTCAGAAGTTTCATTCTTAGAAATACTTAGTGTAAACTTACCCTACATCTTTCTTCTCAACTATAAATCATGTTTGCTTGTATATTTAAGTTTAAAAGCCTGAAATATGTGAAGGTTAAATGAGTGTTATATTTCATTTCAAAGACACTGACTTTGAAACCTAGGATTAATTCCAAACTGATATTGAATTTGGATATTTCTTTGGCTATCTGCATCATAAAGACTAGATATTGTACATTTTTATATCATGTTATCATTAATAAGCTTCCAGGCTTAAAGTGACATCAGTAAACAGTTGTGTTCCCCCATAACTGTTTGAGCTAAATATGCATAATGGACAATAATTTTGGTCTATGAGTTGTTAATGTATAGTTGTCCCTTGAACAACATAGATTTAAACTGTACAGATCCACTTATATGCAGATTTTTTTCAATAAATATATTGGAAATGTTCTGAAGAGTTGTAACAATTTGAAAAAACTCACAGATGAACATTGCATGCTACAAATATCAAAGCTTTTTAAAAAGTTAAATATATCATCAATTTATAAAATATATGTGGATATTAGTCTATTTTTTCATTTACTACCATAAAATAAACACAAATCTATTACAAAAAGCTAAAATGTATCAAAAAGTATGCACATAAACACAGATCACACATGATACCATTTGCAACTGAGAGAAATGTCAACAAATGTAAGGATGCAGTATTAAATTGTAACTACATACAATTAACTATAGTATATATTGTGCTACTGTAATAGTTTCATAACCACCTCCTATCACTATTGTGTGAGCTCAAGTGTTGAAAGTACCTGCTTAAAATGCCATGTGATGCTAATCATTTCCACATAAGTACTTCATCTCTCCAGTAAATTGCATATCATGGTGAAAAGTGATCTCCCAGGATTCTCAGGTATTTCTTATTTTGTTTTGTACAATACTGTAAACCTTGAATAATACCATGGGGCCCTAGGAAGTGCCACTAGTGATGCTGGAAGTGCTCCAAAGAAGCAGAGAAAAGTACTTCTATTACAAGGAAATGTTGTATTGCTTGATCTGTATTATAGATTGAGGCCTGCACCTGCCATTTTAAGATAAATGAATCCAGTGTTAGGACTACTGTAAATTTTTTTAAAAAAGAAAATTCTTTGGGGTATTTTTCTCTTTAAGTTGGGGTCACACTGTCACCCTGACTGGAGTGCAGTGGCACAATCATGGCTCACCACAGCTTCAACCTTTTGGGCTCAAGTAACCCTTTCACCTCAGCCTCTCAAGTAACTGTGACTACAGGCACATACCACTATGCCTGGCTAATTTTTATTTATTTATTTATTTGTAGAGATGAGGTCTTGCTATGTTGCCTAGGCTGGTCTCAAACTCTGGGACTCAAGTAATCTTCCTACCTCAACCTCCCAAAATGCTGGGATTACAGGCATGAGCCACTACACTCAGTCTTAAAAACTAGAAATTAAGAGTTGGGAAGATGGCAGCTGAGCCAGTCGGACTACGTGAGTCCCCATGTGAGTGAGTGAGTGTATGGAAAATTTCGTGTATGTGCTGGTGAGCGAGTGGGCATGTGAGTGGCCGACTGAGTATGGAAGGGACTGGAGCCCTATATACAAAGTCCTCAAAGAAACACAATTTCAACCAAGAATCTCCTATCCAGCTAAGCTCAGCTTCATCAGTGAAGGAGAATTAAAATCCTTCCCAGTCATCCAATCCCTAAGAAACAATGCAGCCTCTACAGGAGACACTTAAAAAAGGTATTACAACAGAAGAAAGAAAAAAAAAAGAATGACCACACATTTCCCAAGAGAGCAGCAGAGCACAGAATCAACAAAGAATACAGTGCAACAAGAAACATGAAAACACACATACATTAATCCCAAAGCCAAAATAAAATAAGCAAACCAGGAAAGAACTTTATAAGAACCTCATGACAGGGAGAAACACACAGAATGGCAAACTGGATAAGAAAACATGATCCAATTATTTGCTGCATCCAGGAGACTCATCTCACCACAAAGGATGCACAAAGATATAAAGTTAAAGGATGGAAAATGAGTTTCCAGGCATGGATCACAAAAGAAGGCAGAATTTGCGATTTTAATATCAGAAAAAACAACCTTTAAGCTATCAAAAATTTTAAAAGATGCAAAAGGACACTACATAATGATAAAAGGTTCAATCCAACAACAAGAAACATCCATCCTAAATATATACGCACCCAACACAGGAGCATCAGCATTTATAAAGCAACTACTAAACAAACTAAAAAAATACATTGATTCTAACACTATTATAGCAGGGGACTTGAATACCCCACTGACAGCCCTAGATAAATTATTGAGGCAAAAAGTCAACAAAGAGATCCAGAACCTAAACTTGACACTTGAGCAAATGGACTTAATTGATACCTACTGACTATTCCACCTAAAGCCTCCGAATATACATTATACTCATCACCACATGGAACATACTCCAAGATTGATTACATCCTTGGCCACAAATCAAGCATAAACAAATTCTATAAGGTTGAAAACTTGCCGTGCACATTCTCACCACAGTGAAATAAAAATATCAACACCAACAACATTTCCCCAAAGCAAGGACATGGACACTAAGCAGCATGATGATGAACAACTACTGAGTCAACACTGAAATCAAAGCAGGAATTAAAAGATTTCTGGGAACAAATGAAAATGAAGAAATATCTTACCAAAACCTCTGGGATGCCATGAAAATAGTTCTGAGAGGGAAATTTATATCTCTATGGGCACACATCAAGAAAATGGAAAGATCACAAGTGGAGAGCCTAAAAAATAACCTAAGGGATCTGGAAAGAGAAAACCACCAAATCCCAACTTTAGCAGAAGAATCCAAACCACCAAAATAAGAGCCCAAATATGGGACATAGAAGACAAAATATTATAAAAAACATCAACAAAACAAAAAGCTGATTCTTTGAAAGAATTAACAAGATTGATGGACTCCTAGCCAGAATGACCAAAAAAGAGAGAAAAAACCCAAATAAACACAATCAGAAATACAAAAGATCAAATCACAACTGATCCTGAAGAAATACAAAAGATTATCAGAGATTACTATGTACATCTATATGGAGACAAAATTGATAACCTAAATGAAATACAGGACTTTCTCCCATCACACAATCTCCCCAGGTTGAAATAAGAAGACAATGAGACATTAAATAGCCCAATCTGTCATATGAAAACTGCCTACAAAAAAAAAAATCTTGGACCGCATGGCTTTCCAGCAGAGTTCTACAAAACGTACAGGAGGAGTTGATACCAATCCTATTAAAAGTATTCCAGGCAATTGAGAAAGATGGAATTCTCCCCAAATTATTTTACGAAGCTAATATTGCACTGATACCCAAACCGGGTAAAAGATACACAAAAAAAGAGAACTACAGGCCAATATCTCTTATGAACATAGATGCAAAAATCCCCAACAAGATTCTAGCAAATTGGATCCAAAAATACATCTCAAAAATCATCCACCATGAGCAAGTAGGCTTCATCCCCAGGATGCAGGGCTGGTTCAATATTTGCAAGACCCTAAATGTAATTAAATACATCAATAGATGTAAAAACAAGAACCACATGATTGTCTCATTAGATGCAGAAAAAGCTTTTGATAAAATCCAGCATCCTTTCCTGATAAAAACCCTGAAACACCTAGGTATAGAAGGAACATACCTCAAAATAGTAAGTGCCATTAATAATAAACCCACAGCTAACATATTGCTAAATGGACAGAAACTAGAAATATTTCTCCTGAAAACTGGAACAAGACAAGGCTGCCCACTCTCACCCCTCTTGTTCTTCAATGTGTTGGAAGTCCTAGCTCAGGCAATTAGATAAGAGAAGGAATCAGGGGTGTCCAAATTGGAAAAGAGGAAGTCAAGTTATCCCTCTTTGCTGATGATATGATCCTATACCTTGAACATTCCAGAGAATCTGTCAAAAAACCTGCTGGCACTGATAAAGGACTTTGGCAAAGTCTCAGGGTACAAAATAAATGTGCAAAAGACAAGTGCATTCCTATATACCACCAACAAGCAGGCAGAGACCCAAATTAAAAGCACAATCCCATTAACAATAGCCACAAAAAAAGAGAAATACCTCAGCATCTTCCTGACCAGAGAGTGAAAGACCTTTACAATGAGAACTACAAAATACTGCTCAAAGAAATCCAAGAAGACACAAACAAATGGAAAAATATTCTATGGTCATGGATAGGAAGAATCAACATTGTTAAAATGTGCATTCCACCAAAGGCAATCTACAGATTCAATGCAATACCCATTAAGTTACCAACATCATTCTTCTCAGACCTGGAAATGACAATACAGAAATTCATATGGAAACATAAATGATCATGAATAGTCTAAACAATTCTTAGCAAAAGAAACAAAGCTGGTATCACACTTCCAGACTTCAAACTTTACTATAAGGCTACAGTAATCAAAACAGCCTTGTATTGGTATAAGAACAGGCACATAGATCAATGAAACAGGATAGAGATTCTGGAAGCAAAGCCTCAATTCCTCAACCAACTCATCTTTGACAAAGCCTCCAACAACAACCACTGGTGAGAGGAGAACCTATCCAGTAAATGGTGCTGGAAAAACTGGCTGAATACATGAAGAAGATTGAAACAGGCCCCCTACCTATCACCATACACAAAAATTAACTCTAAATGGATCAAAGACCTAAACTTAAAACCTCAAACTGCAAGAATCTTAGAAAACGCAGGAGACACCCTTATGGAAATTGGAATTGGCAACCAATTCCTATTCAAAACCCTCAAGGCCAATACCTTAAGAAATAAGACAGACAATTGGACCTCATCAAACTAAGGAGCTTCAGCAAAGCAAAAGAAACCATCAAGAGAGCAAGGAGACAGCCCACAGAATGGGAAAATATATTTGACAACTGTATATCTGACAAAGACCTTAACATCTAGGATCTACAAGGAACTTAAATGCATCAAAAAGAAAAAAAACAAACAGCCCCATTAAAAAAGTGGGCAAAAGACATGAATAGACACTTCTCAAAAGAAGATATACAGGCAGCCAACAGACATATGAAAAAGTGCTCAGCCTCACTTACATCCAAGAAATGCAAATCAAAACCACATTGAGACACCACCTAACCCCACGTAGAATGACCATCATTAATAAAACAAACCACAACAGATTCTGGTGAGGATGCAGAGAAAAGGGAACACTTCTCACTACTGGTGGGAATGCAAACTAGTGCAACCTCTCTGGAAGAAAGTGTGGCAATTTTTGAAAGAACTAGCATTGACCTTCCATATGACCCAGCAATGAGGAACACAAATCATTTTACAAAAAATATACCTGCACACAAATGTTTGTTACAGCTCCATTCACAAAAGCAAAAACATGGAAACAATCATGTTGCCCATTGAAGCTGGACTGGACAAAGAAAATGTGGTACGTATACACAATGGAATATTACGAAGCCGTAAAGAAAGACAAACATATGGATTTTGCAGCAACTTGGATGAATTTGGATCGATCATACTCAGTGAGCTATCACAGAAACAAAGAACAGAGGTCCCTATGTTCTCACTCATGAGTGGACCTTGAACAATTATAATACTATAAGAAAGGGATTGTCAGTAGTGGGAAACTATCAGGGGAGGGAGGTGGGATTGGCAGTTGAGGGAAACTGCTAGGGGATGGAGGGGCATACCTCATCAACAAGGGTACCTGCGTAATCAATGTTTGTATACCTAATCCCACATCTTTATAATTTAAAAAAACTACAAAAAAACATAGAAATCCTTAAAGCCCTTCTTGCAACTACACTAGGAGGTGAAAAATACCTCGCACTTTTTGTGAAATATCTTTCTAATCTTGTACTGAAAATGAAGCCTTTATGTGAGTGCAGGATTACTATATGAAAGGCATATATATATTATCTAATATGATTCTAGAAAAGGCAAAGTCATTATACAACAAATTAAAGTAAAAATATTTTAAAAGATCTAAAGCTGGATAATTGAATGCCAACAGCAAAGGATGGTTTGATCATTTTAGAAGAGGCTTGACCAAAAAAAAAAAAAAAAAAGATTAAACAACTTCAAAGATGTCCTTAAGAAAATCATTGAGGAGAAAGGATATCTGCCTATACCAGTTCTTAATGTAGACAAAAGTGCCCTATTCTTGAAGAAAGAAAATGCCACAAGGACATGTATTAGTAAGTAAGAGAAGTGAGCGCTAAGAGTTAAGGCAGAAAGGGATTAGCTATCACTACTCTTTTGTGTAAATGCAGTCAAGTTTATGATTAGGACTTATCTATAAAGCTTTCTGATACTTGAAGGGAAAAGATAAATACAGGCTACCACTCTTCTGTTTGTCAACAACAATGCCTGAATGACAAGAACTCATTTCTGGATTGGTTCCATTGACGCTTTGTCCCTGAAGTCAGAAAGTACCTTGTAAGTAAGTTACTGCCTTTTAAAGTTCTTTGATAGTGGACATATCCCAGCACCCACAACTTCATGAGTTTAACACTGAAGACATCAAAGTAGTCTACTTGCCACCAAATACAATGTCTGTAATTCAGGCTATAAATCCAAGGTTATAAGGACCTTTAAGGGCCATAACACAGTGTATAGTATGGAAAGAATCATCAACACTATGGAATAAATACCTGGTAGAGAGAAGGGAATGGAAGTCTAGAAGGAATACACCATTGGTAATGACATAGTCATGGAAAAAGCCATAAAAGCCATCATATCCAAAACAATAAGTTCAGGCAGGAGAAAACTACGTCCACATGTTGTGCATGACTTCACAGGATTTACAACAGAGTCAATCAAAGAAATTATGAAATAGATGTGGATATATTAAAAAATGGGAGGTGAAGAGTTTCACGGTATGCCTCTTAGAGAAATTAAAGATCTAATAGACCCCACATCAGAGGAATTAACAGAAGATGATTCAATCAAGATTAATGCTTCCAAACCAGTGCAAGATGGTGAGGACATAGAAGAAATAGTACCAGAAAACAAATTGACATCAGATAATCTGGCAGAAGAATTCTTACTATTCAGGACTGATTTGACTTATTTTATGACATGAGTCTTTGTGTAATATTGGTACTGAGCCTAAAGAAAACAGAAGAAAGATTGTTACTATATAGTAACATTTTTAGAAAAACCAAAAACCAAAAACGTAAGACACAAATTGCAACATATTTCCATAAAGTTATACCAAGTGCCCTTCTACCTTCTCTATTTCTTCTGCCTCTATTACACCTGAGACAGAACGACCAGTCCCTCCTGTTCTTCCTCCTTCTCAGTATACTTAATGTGGAGATGACAATGATGAAGACATTTATGGTGATCCACTTCAATGTAATGAATAGTAAATATATTTTCTCTTTCTTATGATTTTCTAAATAACATTTTCTTTTCTCTAGCTTACTTTAGTGTAAGAATACAGTATATAATACATAGAATCTTAAAAATATGTGTTAATCCACTGTTTATGCTATCAGTAAGGCTTCTGCTCAACAATAGGCTGTTAGTAGTTAAGTATGAGAGAAGTCAAAAGTTATACATAAATTTTTGACTGTGTGGGGGCATCGGTGATCTTAACTCTCATGTTCAATGGTTAACTATAATTTCAATCAGTTGAAAAAGTAACAAAAAATATAATATCCGTTTATATTAAAGATTCAGGTAAGAAAAAAAAGTATAACGCTAAAAACAAGAGGCATACCTCTACTTATAAGTTTAAAATTAATATTCACTGGTGATATGTGGCATCCAGTTACCAAATTAACTTCAAAATCGCCTAGATATTTATTTAAGCCAAAATAACCACAATTGCCATAAGTTAGCTTTTGGAATCATGTAAAAGAATTACAGAATGGAAGAAATTGGGGGAAATGTCTATAGAAAACAAATAAATTTTTGCAGATTGTAAAAACATATAATGAATATAAAAGTATATAATAAAAGCTAAAATATTTGGTACAGTTACCTGTCTGGCTATTCACTTTAATTATTTCATCCCTATTTTATTTTGTATTGCTTAAAGATATGTCATGCCTCAGAAACATTATGAAATACACAACTGTAATGGTAATTAGTAGAAAATTCTTGTTTACAATATACGCATTTGCTGGCCTTTCCTTCCACATAATTGTGAGTAAATAGCATAATTTAACTTATTCATATAATTTACATCTGTTGAAAATATGCCAAGTATAAATGTTGAGTTAAAAAAATTATAATATAGTGTGCTCAAGTATTATATATAAAATATTAATATAAATGGCATTTTCAGACCACATTGTTCTCTGTATAGTTATTTCAATGGTGAAAACAATATTTTTATCATGTAGATGATGGGTCCAAAAGCTAGTGTTTTTCATTTAAGTATACTCTGAGCTGCCAATTTTCAAATTAGAATAAGAATCTCAAGTGTCAGGTCCAATGCAATGAAGAAAAGTTTTTTTCCTATTAAAAACAGTTTAGTGGCACAGAATGTGCATGACTCATACATATCCAGACCTTGAACTCACTGGTACATTCAGAAGGAGCCAAAGATTAATGTTTAATAAAGAGCAGGTCAGCTCTGGCCATTTTAATTGCAAGATGATGGTTTGCCATCATTTGTTGCCTTAGGCCATCATGATATTCTTGACTATTCCACAAAAGAAATCAATCTTGCTTTTCTAAACTGTTCTGAAAATCAGGGGCAGAGGACCAGATTTTTAAGCAAATTCTAAATTATTGTTCAATAACATATCATGTCTCCTTTCAAAACACACGCCAGGCCATAACCCATGGAGCAACTATTGCCATTTGTTTTCTCTTTTTAAGGTAATGAATAACACTACTACAGTCACATGGCTAGTAATAATAATAAGTAGCTTTTATTGAACATATACATACAACAACTGCTCTAACAACTTTAACATTTATTAATTGATTTAATCATCACAATGCACTGTTCATATTTGTATGACTTCCAGCTTAACACAGTAAGGAAGTTATGGTATATAGTAACCATATTTTGAGCATTATTGTGATTGACATATAATGTGATAACCTTGACTTGCTTCTAAACAATCTCCTTATTTAATATTAAGGCTTTTGATGTTTTATACTTTGTTTTCCTTACTGATGATTTCTTATAGATTTGCTCCAAGATCTAGATTAGCAATGTGAAGAAAACCAGTATATAAGAGGAAATAAATATTCACCTCTAATACTGGGTAAAGACTTTGCAACCAAAGTTTTATTTATAAGTGACAGGAAGAGTGTAATGAACTAGATCTTAAACAACAGCTTTGTAGTAAGTGAAAATAGTTGTTTGTTATAGATCTTAAATTTTGCTTATATTCTACAGGGACACATTACAAATTTCTGACTTCTTAGCTTGACATACTTAGAGATGCATTTAAATAGGATCTCACTCTTTTGCTCATGCTGGAATGCAGTGGTGCAGTTATAGCTGATTGTAACATCTTGAACTTCTGGGTTCAAGCAGTCCTCCCACCTTAGACTCCCAAGTAGCTAGGATTACCGGCATGTGCCATGACACTCAGAATTCTTTTTTTTTTTTTTTTTTAGAAATGAGATCTTGTTTTGTTACCCAGGCTAACCTCAAACTTTTGATCTCAAGTGATTCTCCCACTTCAGCATTCCAAAGCACTGGGATTATAGGTGTGAGCAATTGTACCTAGCCTCAATAATTATTTTAAGATGTCTATAAGTATATGAATTATCTAAATATTCTGTTAATAGTTCATCATTTATATGTTAGCTATCTTACTATTACACGGAAAGAAAGCCAAATGCATAAATGTTACAAGTTAGGTTTCCTGAGAAATAGACTGTGAGTCCCAGATCTGAATACAGGAGGTGTACTGAGGAGTGCTCTTGGGATCACCAATTGTAGGAGACTGGATGAGCCAGATTACGCAAAAAGAAGCACTAAACTACTTTGCAATCACAACATAGATCACAGTTTACCTTGCAAGAAGACCTGCAACAAAGATCAACTCTCATAACTGTCCCACACTGCAACAAGGGAGCTGGGCCTTTAAAACTCAGCATTACTCAATCACTAGAGGAAGGCTGTCCTAAGGAAGGGGAATGACCTTTGGCAATGCAACTGTCTTCAGCTGAAGTAAATTTTCAAAAAGAACACAGCTGAGAGGTTTTAGCTACCAACAATCCTCAGAGCTAGAGGGATGAGGGCTTCAGTCCTCAATATGGGTCAGGAGTGTTAATTTTGTCATCCATTGCAATAGCAGTATCCGATATCCAAAGAGCATTGCACACCAGTGGGAAGGTGGCTTAACATCAATTTTATAAATGATGATTTATGTTTTATCTCAGGCTTTTAGATACTATTTTCTTAAAAATAACTGAATTTGACAGATAGCCATCTAAAATGTTACCCAATAACTCTGCCTGTTGGTATCTATTCATGCCTTTGCATAATCCCCTCCTTTTGAGTGTTATCTAAACCTAGAAATTTGCTTCTAACAAATAGCTCCATTCCGTTTAACATGAAACTTAAACTTAATGTTTAGTTCAGCTAAATATCTAATCTCCATGTCTTTCTGCACTTAAAAACTGAGAAAAGGAAAAAAAATGGAGCTAACCCATATTACTCTGCATGGTTCCTCCTATTTCTGTTTCCCAGGAGGTTCTTTTTTTAAATGTTGGTATTCCCCACAATTTTATCCTTGGTTCCCCCTTTTTAATTGCACTGCCCAATACTATATTAAAATCTTCAGTGAGCATTGATGTAGGGAAAAAATGCTGAAATAGTGAGCATAAATAGAAATTATCAAAGTAGTGTCCGATACAGCAATCAAGGAAATAATATCTAATGTGGGAGACAATCTAAATAGAATGTCACCAAAGAAGCAATTTTTCAGGAATGAACCGTCTTGCACTTTAAAATTTTGACTATGAATGCTATATTTTCTGTAGAACCTCAATATGTAAGAACAAGGCTTTATTTTAATTAAATAACTCATTCACTCTGTACCTAGTTTATACACGTGGTACAGTAAGAAATAAAGAATATGTAACCTCTACCTCCTATGAACCCACAATCACTGAAATGTACATGAATTTCTGTCTATCAAGACCTGAAAGAATTTAAAACCAAGCCTCACTTTTAACATACAGCAAGAATAAATTATTTGATTAATAATTGTTTGTAGGAGAGTGAATAATTTACTCAAGTCACAAAAGCATGCCTCAGGAAGTAGGAGCAGATTTTAAAATGAAACGATGCAAAGAACTTGGTAAGTATAATAAGCTAAATAGGGCAAGCCCCTTGGTCCCCTCCCACTGTGGGAGCTTTTCTGTCCTCTCAATAAATTCTGCCTTCTTACTTTCTAGCTGTCCATGTCCCTCATTCTTCCTGGGCATGAGACAACTAAAAAACAAAACAAAACAAACAAACAAACAAAACTAAATAACGATCAAGTAGATTATTCTTATAGTCAAAGTCTTTCTCAATAAACATGAATATAACAATCATTGTAAAAATTATTTTAAGGTAGTAGAAATAAGGCACAACTAGCAGCAGCAACATAAAACAGAGTAAGATAAAATTTGTCTAAGTATCTCAAAACAACTGTGTATACTAACATGTCAGTCTATAGAACACTTTTTCAAGGGATGTACTCAAAGCCTCTGGGGCTGAATGATTTAGACATGGAGTGAGAAAAAGATTGCAAAATAATACTGTGGAGAACAATTTGCCTATAGCAAAGGCATTTGTTGAGTAATTTAATGACCACATATCATGCTGCTGGGGCTACAATTTGTATAGCATGCTAATGAGACAGAAAGAAAATAGTGATGAATCCAGAGATGTATGAGAGTATGTACATATATGAACATGCATTACATATATATATATACACACACACACACATAGAAAACATATGTGCTAATTTGTATATATGTATGTATACATATATTATAATTTTCTGTTTCTTAAAAAGTAATGGCCCAAGGAGGAATTTTTTCCTTGAGATTAGTGTTTCCAAGGAGACATTTCATGAATGTAGAGCTTTTTCTTTCTGCTAAATTTAAAGAAAGGGAAATTTAATCTCTTTCCTTGTCTATTTTCCCGTACATCGCTAAGGCCTGTTTAGCACAGTTACTTTAAGTCGCTTTCTTCTCTTGAAGCAATCACAAAAAGAAACAAATGGTACTTTTTGTAATTTTTCTTTAAAATTCTTAAAAATAGTAGTAACAGTTCATCCTGAGGCGAAGAAAAGGATACCTAGAGGCAAGGAGTCAAATGAAACCTTACTTCAGATCTAGCCTAGTGAGTAACCCACGCAGAAACTAAGGTCATTTCCCTGCTTAGTGCTAAGCACAACATAGAGAGCTTTTCTTTAGGGCTAAGGCTGAATTGTTCCTTCTGATTCCCCCTCACATCCTTCAAGCTAAAAGCTATGTTTTCTTTGGTGGAAACACAGTGAAAGAGGTGAAATCATTAACAGAGGTGTGATATCCCTAGCTGCCCAGAGCTATGTCAGTGGGTAAGTGTCAACTGTGGTATCCTTTCATCTTGAACCTAACAATGAGTCTCAACTCTGACAAATTAAAAAGGAATAAACCAAAAGGTCATTCTTATTTAATCTTATATTTCTTTAACAAGCACGAATAATTAGATAACAATCATAACACGTGGAAATAATTGTTTGCTAGTTTTTTGTTTGTTTTGAGTTGGAGTCTCACTCTGTCGCCCAGACTGGAGTGCAGTGCCGCTCCCGTCCACCACAGCCTTAACTTGCCGGGCTCCGGCTATCCTTCCACCTCAGCCTTCCAAGTAGCTGGAATTACAGGCGTGTGCTACCATGCCCGGCGGATTTTTGATTTATTGTAGAAATGAGGTGTTTGCTAGTTTCGAAAAGAAAAAAGAAAGAAAAAGTGTGGAAGAGAGCCTATATCATTTGTGTCATTGGATCTGCTCTACTAACTTGCTGTCTACTGCTCTACTAACTTGAATCAAATGATTCAGTCATAAGAATGGCCTTATCATTGGTATAAAAATATACAACTTCAGTTTGTATGTAAGACCAGATTTGGAAAAATAATATAGTATTCCTGTGTGGGAATTTAACATATGATATCACTAATGTTCACATTTCTTGAAAATGTTACCTTATTTTCCCAAGAGTAAAATTTACTCAAATAAAAAATGAGTGAATATCAGAATTTTGCTCTCACTGGTTTTCTCCAATGTGAATTTTATGGAAAATTTCTAGTCATTTGGATGTGGTAAATTAAGAAACTAAGTTATTTGTCAGGTAAATAAAATATAAACTTTCATAGCTTTGGAATTATATAGATGAATACTTCAAGCTGTAATGGAAAGTCTTTAAGTGGTTGGAGTTGTGACTTTCAGTTATTAACATTACTTTAAAATACTACCAATTAGCGTTCTCTGTTTGCACAATTCTGAACTGATCCTTTTAAAACAATCAAGACAAGGTTTATTTTAAGAATATCTGGCTTCAAATTTGTTGACAGTCTTAAAAATTCTTATTATTCATTGAGATTAGTGTTCCAATTTACTTAAGTATAATGAATCATCTGGGATTACATAATAATCAGAGACTTTTTCTTAACGCTTAGAAAGATATCCATAAAAGAGTTTTGTCATCTCATATGTTCATAAGCGACAATCTAGGAAATGAGGTTATTTCTAGACACTAAAGAACTTCTTTTTCATTCAAATTTTTGGTGTGGCATTTAAGCAGAATTTAGCAGAAGAAAAAGAACCTGGCATTTGCTTCATAGATTTTACCCTTCCTGTATAGGGAAGGTTAAAATATAGAACACTATATTGGTAGTATTTTAAAGTAATGTTAATAACTGAAAGTCACAACTCCAACCATTTAAAGACTTTCCATTACAGCTTGAAGCATTCATCTATATAATGGTTGGAGAGGCACTGAGTTGGGAATAAAGCCTCATATTAAAATTTTCCTCTCAAATCCCAAGAAGTAGGAGAATGGTGATAGGGAGGAATGAGATCAGGTTGAGTTTAGTTCAGTAGAGTTTAGCAGAATAATCTGTGAAAGAGAAGGATCTGCTCCCATATTGCTAATCCCCTAATTCTGGATAACTGAGGTTCTGTATATTCTGTATTGTGTATAGATGAACAATTGGGTTTTTTCTAGAATAGATTTTGTAAGAAAAATGATTTCCTTATTGACTATGTATCTCACCAACCTGGAAAACAGCGCAGGAAGCATAGAGAGAGATGCTCAATAATCTCTTGGTAAAATAATGAAAATCTCACACATGACATATATTCCACTATAGATGGTTATTTGAGTTTCATGGACCTCTAGAATATACACTCTGAAAGCATAAGTAGTTTCTGTCTTCTGCCCTGAATTACCAACGCAGACTATAATAATATGGAACATACATAGTAGTAAAATTTTTTTAAATGAATGGTCAGATGAAAAATTAATACTCATATGATAGAAAAATATTTACATGAAGCAGCATTTCTTTTTTCTCAAATTAAAATGCAAGCAGTTTTGAAGTGACATCAAAATAAATATACTATATAAAAGGACAGCTATATTCTTCTTTTAAAATACATTTAACATTTTGGGGGGAACTTAAAGGGAAAATTTCCTTTCATTTTGTCTTTCCAACTTAAATTTTTTATCAAAAATTATGTCAGTTAGAATATAATCTATTTACTACAATCATTATGGAGTACACAAAAACATGGATTTATCATCATTTATCCTATAGATTTATTTATTCTTATAAATGAAATGTTACTAAATCTAATACACAGATTTTTTAAAAAAACTAAATATAGGCCGGGCTTGGTGGCTCAGTCTCTAATCCCAGCCCTTTGGGAGGCCAAGGTGAGTGAATTGCCTGAGACCGCAGTTTCAAGATCCACCCGGTCCAGTTGGCAAGACCTCATCTCTACAATAAATCAAAAATCAGCCAGCCATGGTAGCATGGCTGTAGTTCTGGCTACTTGGAAGGCTGAGGTGAAAGGATCGCTGGAGCCCAGCAGGTCAAGGTTGCGGTGACCGGGAGCATGCCATTACACTCCAGTCGGGGCGATGGAGTGAGACTCCAACTCAATAAATAAATAAATAAATAAATAAATAAATAAATAAATAAAATGAAAACTAAATATAGACAGAAATGATCCTAGGAAAATTGTTATTATGATAATACAGTAGTATATCTTTTAACAGATATAAATAACATACTTTTAAACAATTGTGTCTCTCATAAAAAGATGAAAGGAAACTGGAATTGAAATGATAATACAGCATAAGCTGAGGGAAGAGTCAGCACCAGGAAAGGCTCTTAAATCAAAGAGAATTTCAAAACCTGGGCCTTGGTAGCTACAGTCAATCAGCAGTCCTTGCTAAGATGCACATTTGTCTAACAGTGGGAGTAAGGTTGACTGTTGCAACTAATGGCAAAATAAGGAAGAGAAGTATATAGACTCAATCTGGTTTCCAGAAAGTTTCCCAAAAGTGAAGCTGGAGAGCAGGGACCAATTGGCTATCCCAAGGCATAGGACAAAAATCCAGTAGCCCCCTGTGAAATCTCAGTTGTCCCCCTCCAAATCTAAAGAGAGGACCTGATCTGTTACACTAAGAGATTGCACAATTAAATTTTCAAACATTTCGATCTAAATTAAGAGCTGTATTCTGGACACCACTAACTAGTGGAGTAAAAGTTTTTACCAAAAAAAAGTATAATGTTGACAATAATAGTAATGATTTATAACATGATTGAACAGCAACCATATGTCAAATTTGTGATAACCACTGTGCAAAGATTATTCCACTTATTCCATTTACAAGAAGACATTGTCATTCTCATTTCCTAGAAAAAAAAATTGAGATTTAGAGCGTTTAAAGATCTTGAAAATTTTCCAAGACCATATAGATTATAAGCAGCACAGTTGGCCTCCTGAGTATATGGGCCACATTAATAATTGTTAGGCTTTATTTCAGACTTGGTTTCAGTGCTAGCTGGGGAAAGGTAGGCTGTTGGCAAAATTGTATACAATTAGTATGAATGGATAGGAGCTAGGGAATGTAGCTAGCAAGGCACATGGTGAACTCTAATGCCCAACTGAAATTGTCCTAATTTGATTAGTATTGTTTTTCCTAAAAATATTGGTTTTGTTGACAATTAGTCTTCATTTATTTCTAATTTTTTTAACATTTGCTGCTTAAAATATAATTTCTACTCTTTTAGTCTTTTTAATTTCCTTATCACAAGCCTATGAATACATACACACCAAAAATATAGATAATCAAAAAAAAGATGAGTCTGAAATAGACTCTTACAAGCCAGTAAAACAAAACCAAAAAGGAACTTATTCATAGGACTGATTCAACATGTCGGATTTATCCACCTCCATACATTTTCATTGGAACCATCTGTAATTCTATTTTGAGAATACTTAATTGCATTTTTCCATTTGTAAAACCTAGGGGGAAATGATTCAATTGTGAAACATGGGATTGTGATAATCCCCTAAGTATATGCTTAATTTTTTTGCTTTATTTACTTTGTAGTGGTATTAATCCATGTATTATCCATGTATTATAGGTACTTTAGCCCTGACAGCATTCATGAATGACTATTTTTTGTACTTGCATCATGTCAAACAGCTGGATGAAAACTGAGAATTCTGGTCACTCTTTTGGAATTATTTTTACTTGATGCCATAAATACTTATATTGATTGTTTTGTATGTGGTAGATGTATACAAGGACTCATTCTTCTCTTTTCCTGGGCATATAGTTCAAGTATATTTGCCAGCCTACTTTTCAGTTGGGTAGACTCAAACGACAGAATGTCAGCCTAAATTAGAAAGTAAGTGGAACAAACATGTGCCACTTTATGGCCTTGATCATATTTTTCCACTTTTACTAACCAGATTGGTGACTATAACCCACACTCCAAGGCAAACATGGAAGCCACTTCTTAAAAATGGTGGAGTTACTTTTACCTGCATCTCTCATTATTTGTGTGGAGCAGAGAAGAGCAATTTCCTCAACTCCACCCCCAAGTTTTCTCTCACTAAACTGCCTCATGAGAAACAAAAGCTTCTATTGTGTTGAACCTTTACATGCCAGGATTAATTTATTCCCACAGCCTAGGCTACCTTAACCTACACTCGAGGTGACTGAATTTTTTCTATTCCTGTAGGATGTTTTCATTTGGTTCTTCTTCTTTCAAAGATTGAATTCTATGTCATCTCTTCAATCACTAGAGAAGCATCTCTGGGGACCATGAGAATGTGCCTTGCAGAACTCTTACTTGAGGGTGTGGAATTAACTGAGGGGCTCCAGCCGCATTTGGAAATCAGTCATCATATTTGAGCTGCGGACTTGCCTCCCGCAGCCGTTCACAGAGAGTGAATGAGTATGGACAGGACACTAAGGACAACCAGTTTCTGGAATACCCGAGACATTTCTGACAACTGACTTTGACTTGAAGACACTAAAATTTTAGAACGAAATCTTCCTTAGATGCAGGGCAGTTTGGGATACGTCTGTCAATCTTCTTCTCCATCTTCCCTTTACCCAAAGTCAGACATAAAGTGATCTTATGGCTCTCTTACTTATCTGCCCCAGCCCTACATGGCTCTCTCTTCTCTTGCACACAGGCATTTCTCCTAATATTAAAAAAAAAAAAAAAAAAGCTTGCACATAATCCCTTCTTGGCTATTGTATTTTTCAGGGGATCAGAACTATTGCAGACACCAATTATGAGCAAATGAAATGTGTCATTTATTACTTGGGATACATTTATTAGTTTCCTAGGGCTACTGTAACAAAATACCACAAAATGTGTGGCTTAAAAAATAAAAATTTATTGCCTCACAGTTCTAGAAGCTAGAAGTCCAAGATGAAGGTATTGTTAGGGTTGGCTCTTTCTGAGGATTGTGAGAGAGAATCTGTTCCGAGCCTCTCTCCTCACTTCTGGTGATTATCTGACAATATTGAGTCCCTTGGCGTGTAGATACATCAATCCAGTCTCTGTCTTCTTCTTCATGTGGCATTCTCTCTGTGTCTGTGCCTATTCCAAATTCCTCCTTTTATAAGGACAACAGTCACAATGGATTAAAGTTCATCCTAATGACCTCACCTTGATTTGATTACCTCTGGGAATACCTTATTTCCAAATAAGGTCACATTTTGAGGTACTTGGGTGCTAGGACTCCAACATAGCTTTTTATTTAGGGAGTGAATTCAACCTATCATCCAACTATTAATCAATCAATCAATCAAAATATCATATTTCCTATATCCTTAAACAATAGCAGGTGAAACACTCACGGAACTACCTTTTTTGTAGCAGATCTCATAACATGATAAAATCCATAGATTATATTGAGTAGATACAATTGGGATTAGGAAGAAAAGGGAGTGAGAGAAAAAAGAGTGGGTACAAAACATTGTTTATTGTTTTTAAAAGTACTTTAAAGTCTATGGGATCATGATTATATAGTTCACCAACACAATGCAATTTTTCCCTATGACACAATTTTCACTAGAACACAATCAAATTATCATCTCAAGAGCCAAAACCATACAAATAGACCAAATTGCTAAAGAAACACTGTGATGGTTAATTTTATGTGTGAATTTGACTGGGCCACAGGATGCCTAGATATCTGATTAAACATTATGTCTGGGTGTTTCTGTGAGAATGTTAACCAGAAAAGACTAGCATTTGAGTTGCTGGACTGAGTAAAACAGATGGCCCTCCACAATGTGGGTGTGCATGAGCCAATACATTTAGGGCTGAATAGCACAAAAAGCTGAGGAAGGTTGGATTTGCTCTCCCTCTGCCTGACTGTTTAAGCTGAGATATCTTCTCATGCTTTTGGTGTTCCTAATACTCAGGCCTTTAGACTCTGACTGGAAATCTACAACATTGGCCCTCTGGCTCTCAGGCCTTTGAACTACTCCACCAGCTCTCCTGGGACTCCAGCTTACAGACACAGATGATGAGACTTCTAAACCTCCTTAATTATGTGAGTCAATGTCTTGTAATAAATCTCTTTATCTATCATCTATCTATCTATGTCTATCTATCTATCTATCACCTGCCTACCTATCTATTTATCCATCCATCCTATTGGCTCTGATTCTCTGGAAAGCCCTGTCTTACACAGATTTTGGTAACAGGATTGGTTCTAGAGGAATAGCATTTTAAGGATGAGTTTTCTGAATTAATTCTGGAGGTTCTGGAATTGGATTTCTAATCTAATTAGATTTTAGGAAACTAATGACTCTAGTTCCAGTAGTCGAGATAGCATCGATAGTCCATGGTGGAATCTGGTAATAGAGATATGTAAATATCTGTATTGGACACACTTAACCAACCACTTATGAAGCAAGGAATTGGGTGACTGTGCATATAATACTTTTGAAAACTAATGAATATAATGGCATTTGTTTTTTTGCTTGTTCTTAATGGCACTGGACAAAGTGATGAAAGAAAGGATGAGCTCAGGTATTCACATTCTCAGCAAAAGTACTGTGTATTAAGGAAACCCATATCTCCAGGATCAAGATTTCTGAAAACCACAGACAGAATCTCCTCTAGTAATTGGCTGAATTACAATGCAATGCAAGTTGAACTCCCAGTCTCACTTTAACTACTTAAAGTGAGGACATTTATTAGGAAAGACTGGAATTCTGTATTAGGAAGGAGACATGTGGGAAGACATAATGAAACTGGGTATATTAAGTCCCTAAATAATGATGAGTCTTGACAGTGGAGGACACCTCCACACACCCTGTGGAAGCAGCCTTCCCACCTTGGTGGTATTAAATTTTCTAACACCTTCTAAGGGGACTAAGCCCTCATTGCCTGAAGAAGCTTAATGACATTCCTATAGGTAGTCTCCATGCAAGACAATGCTGATTCTCCTCTGGACCCACACCTAGCACCTCTCATTGCTCAGGACCCATAACCAGATTCAAGTTCTAGCAGACCTCTAAAAGTAAGGTATAAAATGTGACCCATGCCGAGCTCGGTGGCTCAGCCTGTAATCCCATGCCTTTGGGAGGCTGAGATGAGTGGATTGCCTGAGCCCGCGATTCAAGACCCGCCTGGGCAGGCGAGACCTCATCTCTACAATAAAATTTTTAAAAAATTAGCCGGGTGTGCTAGCGCGCGCCTGTAATTCCGGCTACTCAGAAGGCTGAGGCGGAAGGATCACCAGAGCCCAGCAGGTTGAGGCTGCGATGGCTGGGAGCGGCCACTGCACTCCAGTCTGGGTGACAGAGTGAGACTCCAACTCAAAAAAAATAAAATACAATAAAATAAAATGTGACCCATGAGGAGGTACACTGTAGTTCAAAATAACTATTTGAGTTTTCTAATTTCTACAAACAGAAAACTGAAGAATATGTGTGGGATAGATACTATGGATGTGGGATAATGGTGGAAGGAACATAAAGTTGGATCAGGCCAAAGTTATTGATTGCTAAACAGAGATTCTGTCTTTAATATTGTAGCACAGGGAGTCAGAAAGGGCTGTAATAGTTTGGTTGGTAAGCTGAAACATGGACTGAAACTTGACCCACAGTGAACCAACTGGAAATGCCAAAGTTGCCTTGATTTAAGGTAGAGGGATATATTCAAAAGCTTAAGGAGACTGTAACGCTAGAGTGGATTTTTCATTTAAGACATACTCACACTGGCGAAATAAATTTGCATAGGGAGCTCTAGCATCCTTAAAGAGATATTTTTCTGTAGACTAGACCTTATATAGTCACTTCCTGTTATCTGCAAGCAATTGGTTCCAATATCACCTGTGCCTACCAAAATCTCCACATGTACAAGTCCTGTAGTCAGCCCTGTAAAACTCTGCAAATGTGAAAAGTTGACCCGTTATATACATGAGTTCCACATCTGTGAATACTGTATTTTCTGTGACATCTGGTTGCTAATGTAAAACCTGCCTGTGCAGAGGGCTGACTATTTTTTTTGAAGTCCGCATATAATTGGACCCACACCGTTCAAGCCTATGTTATTCAAGGGTCAACTGTAGTGGGAAATGCAGTAGGAGTAACTGACTTCTCAAAGTAACAGAAGTAGTTGGATCTAAGTGAAGTCTTTCAACTTCCAAAGACAAGGTGGATGTAGTAACTGTCAGAACAGAACACTGTAATGAAGAGCAGTCAAAGCAGCAATCAGAATAGTTTGACTCACACGGATTTATGGAATTGGCTAGTTGATTACGATGTTCCCAGAAGTAAACTAGATAGGAAACCTACCCAATTCTACTTCATCTATATAAGCAAAAAAAGGTCTGGGTCAAGTGATCAAAAAAATCTAACCCGAATCATAAAAACAGAGTCATGGCCCCTCATTCAGTTTTTAGACTTGAGCCAGTTTACAGACCCAAAACCCCTTGATAAAAGGGAAGATAGGAGCCCATGAGGAAGGATCTTGGTACACTACCACAAATTTATACTGCCAATCTTTATTCCAGCCTTCCCTAAAAGGACCTTTGGTATTTTACAAGGGTGCCTGTGTATTGGAGAAAAGAAATAATCAGACTTTTCAGGAACTGCCAGACACCAGTTCTGAAATGACACTAATTCCAGGAGACCCAAATCATCACTGTGGTCCCTTAATCAATCAGAATAGGAGCTTAGAAAGGTCAGGTGATCAATGGAGTTTTAGCTCGGATCCATCTCACAATGGGTCCAGTGCATTTTCCAACCCATCTTTTGGTTATTTTCCCAGTTCCAGAGTGCACAAACCCCACATTGGCTTACTAATCAGTGGAGTGAGAGGTAGGATGGTGGGAAAAACCAAGTGGAGGTAATAGAAATGCCTCTACTGAGGAAAATAGAAAACAAAAAGCAATACACCTTCCTGGAGGGATTATAGAGATTTGGGCCACCATGTACTTAAAAGATGTAGGGGTGATGATCCCCACCACATTCCCATTCAACTATCTTATTTGGTCTGTGCAGAAGCCAGGTGAATCTTGGAAAATGATAATAGATTATCTTAACCTGAATAACGTACTCATTCCAATTGCAGCTGCTTTACCAGATGTGGTTTTTATCACTTGATCTAATGAATATACCTGGTATGTAGTTATGGATCTGTCAAATGCCTTTATCTTGATTCCATCTTCACTGTCCTGCCTCTAATATATATCACTTCTCCAACCCTATGTCATAATTTAGTTTGCAGAGATCCCAGTCTCCTTTTCCTTCTACAATATATCACATTGGTCCATTATATTGATGGTATTATGCTGACTGGATCTAGTAAACACGAAATAGCAACTACTTTAGTCTCACTGGTAAAACTTTTGCTTCTCAGAGGATGGGAAATATACTTAACAAAAATCCAGGAGCCTTCTACCTCAGTGAAATTTCTAGGGGGTCCAGTGGTGTGAGCAATGTTGAGATATTTATTCTAAGGTAAAAAAAAAAGATGCTGTATTTGTCTCCTCCTGCAACCAAAAATAGAAGCACAATGGCTGTAGGACTTTTTGGATTTTGGTGACAACATATTTCTTGTTTGGATGTGTAACTCTGGTGATGTAGTGGCCTGAGAAGCTGCTAGTTTTGAGTGGAGCCCAGAACAAGAGAAGATTGCAACAAATTCAGCCTGTAGTGCAAGATGCTCTGCCACTTGGGTCATATGATCCAACAAATTCAATTATTCTTAAAGAGTCAATGGAAGACAGGAATGCTATTCAGAGCTTTTGGCAGGTCCCTACAGGATTTGGAGCAAAATCCAGACATCCTTCTCAAATGATATTTTTCTTTGAGAGTAGTTCTTTTAGAAAGAACTCTTGACTTGCTTCTGGTCCTTAGTAGGGAGTGAATGCTTAAACCTGGACCACCAAGTTTCTATGCATCCTGAGATGATCTTCATGAACTGGGTGTTATCTTTTCCACCAAGACATTAAGGTGAACATGCACAACAGCACTCCATCCTCAAACAAAAATGGTATACAAATACATAATCAGGCCTAAGCAGTCCCTGAAGGAACAAGTAAGTTACATAAAGAAATGCCTGCCTTTGTTCATTTGTGTGGCGATAAAAGACTACCTAAATCTGGGTAATTTATAAAGAAAAGAGATTTATATAGATCATGGTTCTGCAGGTTATACAGAAACATGGCACTGACATCTGCTGCTGGTGAGGGCTTCAAGCAGCTGCTGCCCAAGGTGAAAGGTGAAGGAAAATCCAGCATGTGCACAGATTACATGGTGAGAGAAGAAGCAAGAGAGAGTAGGAAGCATGCTGTGCTCTTTTTAACAACCAGCTCTAGAAGGAACTAACCAAGCAAGAACTCACCAAGGACAACTCCAAGTCATTCATGAGGGATCTGCCCCCATGACTCAAATGCTGAGGGATCTGCCTCCATAACCCAAATGCCTTCTATTAGGCCCCACCTCCAAAACTGGGTATCAAGTTTAACATGAGGTTTGAGGGACACACATTCAAACCATAGCAATGGTCTAAACAGCCATGGTCTCCACTCTTGTTACAGTGCCTTCTGTCTCCTAGTCTTTACCTATTGCCTCATAAGGCATATCTTACCATCAGTTGACTGAGGAAGAGAAGACTGGGGCTGAGTTTATAGCTCTGCATGGCTGCAGCACTACAGCCCCACTTGGGACATCCCTTGGTGAAGAAAAATCATCATAATGGGCAGAACTTTGAACAGTATAACTGGTTGCTTACTTTGCTCTAAAGGAAAAACAGCTAGACCTGCAATTATATACTGATCAATGAACTGTCATCATTGGTTTGGCTGCATTGTCAAAGATTTGGAAGAAATAGGATTATAAGTTGGCAACAAGAAATTTTTTTTTTTTTTTAGTTGGAGTCCCACTCTATCGCCCAGACTAGAGTGCAGTGGCCGCTCCTGGCCACCGCAGCCTCGACCTGCTGGGCTCCAGCGATCCTTCCGCCTCAGCCTTCCAAGTAGCCGGAATTACAGGCGCGCGCTACCACGTCCGGCTAATTTTTATTTTATTTTATTTTATTGTAGAGATGAGGTCTCGCTGCCCAGGCGGGTCTCAAACCCGCGGGCTTAGGCAATCTACTCACCTCAGCCTCCCAAAGGTGCGGGATTACAGGCTGAGCCACCGAGCCTGGCAACAAGAAATTTTGAGAAAGAGGTATATGGATAGATCTCTCTAAATGGGCAAAAAACAAGGATGCATTTGTGTCCCATGTAAGTAGTCACCGAAGGGTGATCTCAGCAAAGAGGTTTTCAATAATCAAGTGATTAGACTGACCCTTTCTGTGGAAACCAACCACTTTCCCAGTCACCTATGTTTTATTGCCCAATAGGCTCATAAAAAAATGAAGCCATGGCATCAGGGATGGAGGTTGTGCATAGACTCAGAAACATGGACTTTCATTCACCAAGGCTGACATCAAAGAGTGTTTCACTTAACAGCGTAGAACAATACTGAGCCCCCTATATGGAATGATTTCTATGGCTGATCAGCCAGCTACCTGGTGGCAAAAAGATTGCATTGGATTTCTTCTGTCATACTAGAGAAGTATTTTTTTTCTACTACAATATGTACTTACCATGGTTATGAGTTTTCCTTCCTTGCATACAATACTCCTGCCAAAACTACCATCTGTGGATTTGCAGAATGTCTTATTCACCATCATGGTATTTTACCCAGCATTGCCTTGATCAGGGAGCTCACTTCACAGCAAAAGAAGTATAGCAAAGGGTCTAGGATCATGAAATTCACTCGTTGCTATGTTCTGAATTTTTGTCCCCACCAAAATTCGCATATTGAAATCTGACTACCAATGCAATGGGATTAAAAGATGGAGAATTTAGGAGGTAATTATGTCATAAGGTAGAGCCCTCATGAATAAGATTAGTGCCTTCATACAAGAGGCACCTCGTAGAGCTGCCTTGCCCTTCTACCACATGAGAACATAGCAAGAAGGCACCATCTATGAAGCAAAAAGCATGTTCTCTCAGACACCAAATCTCTCAGTGCCTTGTTCTTGAACTTCTCATCACCAGAACTGTGAGAAATATATTTCTGTTGTTTATAAGCTACCCAGTATATGGTATTTTCTTATGGCATCCCAAGAAGTCACTAGTCTTATTATGTTGACTTAATAGAATGATGAAATAACCTTTTGAAGACTCATTTGCAGTACCAGCTAGGTGGCAATACTTTGTAGACCTGTGGCAAGGTTCTTCAGAGTGCTATGTATGCTCTAAATAAGGATCCAATATATGATTCTGTTTCTGTCATAGCTAAGATGTTGAGCCCAGGAATCAAGGGGTGAAATGGGAGTGACACTTATCACAATTACCAAATTTTTGCTTTCTTTTCCTACAAACTTTTGATCTGCTGACCTAGAGGTCTTAGTTCTAAAGGGAGGAACACATCCACAAAAAGACACAACAATGATTCCCTAGAACTGGAAATTAAGACTATCACCCAGCCAATTTGGACCCCTCCTACCTCTAAATCAATAAATAAAAAAAGAGAGCGACTTAGGTGGCTGGGGTGATTTATTCTAACTAACAGAGGGAAATGGACTGCTACTCTACAATGGGGGTAAGTAATAGTGTGTCTAAGATACATGACATCCCGTAGAGTGTTTCTTAGTAGTAGCATGCCCTTTGATTAAAGCCAATATAAAACTACAACAACCCTATCTAAGTAGTACTATTAATAGCCCAGACCCTTCTGAAGTGAAAATTTGTTTCACTCCACTAAGTAAACAGCAATGACCAACTGACATGCTTGCTGAAGGCAAAGGGAATGCAGAAAGGGTAGTCTAGAAATATGGTTAGAAATTACAGCTCTAACCATGTGACCAGGTATAGAGATAAGGACTGTAAGGGACTATAATTGCCTTTCATATTCCTCCTCAGCTATTAATACTTTTGTGTGTGTGTGTGTGTGTGTGTGTGTGTGTGTGTGTGTGTGTGTGTGTGTTCCTCAGCTATCCCGTGCACCTGCACATGCAAGTTGCCAGTACACGGCACATACACTGCAGTCATCCCCAGCCCCTAGCTCTGAACCTAGACCTAATTACCATGCACAAGCCTGAAGCCAGCCTCTTATAGTGCAGTGTATACACACCACTGACACTGGTCTCCACTGCTGCGGGACAAAGTGACAGAGCTGAGAATCCTAACAGCCCTTGTAGTTTTCACAGACCTCCCACAGATCTTGCTACTAAGGACTATGCAGGTGCCACATTATAGGCCCCAGCTGCCTAGACTAATGAGAATCAGTGACCCCCTTACATGGAGCCACTGCAAGCTTCCACATTTGGTAGCCTAAGCCACTAGTCCTGGTGCCACAAATGTGTCACAGTGTGCCTCCATTCACCCCTATCATGTTGCAGGTGAAAGTCTTTCTTACCAAACCTAGTCCATAAAGTCTGGAATAGGTAGCAACTTCTACAAATGTAAAGATATCATCACAAAAACACAAGAGTTAGGAATAATCAGGGAACATGACATCACCAAAAGAATACAACAAACTTTCAGTTACTAATACCTCAAAATTAGAGGTACATAAATTGCCTGACAAATAATTTAAAATAATTGTTCTAAAAAAATCTGGTGAATTACAAGAGAGTTTGGATAAGTAATATGATGAAATCAGGAAAAGAATAAAATCATAATATGGGAAGCTAAACAAAGAGATTGAAAACATTGAGAAAAATCAAACAAATTTTGAAGCTGAAGATACAATGATTGAACTAAAAAAGCAATAGAGAGCTTCAACAGCAGACTAAATCAAGGACAAGAAAGAATAGGCAAACTTGAAGACTGATCACTTGAACCTATCCAATCATAGGATAAAAATGAAGCAAAAATGAAAAGAAATAATGATCTATGAAACACCATCAGGAGAGCCAAAATTTTCATAATAGGAATGACAGAAGTTGAAGAGAGAAATATAAAAATAGAAAGGTTATTTTAAAAAATAAAAGCTGAAAACTTACCAAGGCTGGGCAAAGCTACAAATGTGTAGGTACAGGAAGCTCAGAGGTTTCTAATCAATTTTAACCCAAAGAAGAGTTCCCCAAGACACATATAATCAAACCCTTAAACATCAAAGACAAAGAGAGAATTCTGGAAGCAGCAAGAGGAAATAAGTATATTACATGTAAGAGAGCACCAATACATCAGATTTCTCAGCAGAAACTGCAGGCAAAGAAAAAATATGATGTATATTCAAAGTACAGAAAGGGAAAAAATACAGTCAACCAAGAATATTTTCCTCAGCAACCTATTCTTAAAAAATGAAGAAAAGTACCTTCTAAAACAAATAGAAGTTGAAAAAGTTCATCACAGTTACTCCTGCCTTGCAGGAAATTCTAAAGGAATTACTTTAAAATGATAGAAAAAGATGCTAACTAATAATATGAAAACATAGAAAAATATAAAACTCACTGGTAAAAGTAAATGCATTGTTAAATACAGATTATTCTACTACTATAATGTTGGTGAGTAAATCAATTATACTTTAAATATGAAGATTAAAAGTCAACTTATTTTAAAAACTATAAGTAAAATAACTTGTTAATTAATACATATTATACTAAGCTGTAAATTGTAACATGAAAAGCATAAAATAGTGGGGTAAAAAGGGTATAGAGATCTTATATGCAATTAAATTTAAGTTTTATCAGCTTTAAAATTGTTTTAAGTATAATATGTTTTATGCAAGTCTTTTCATACCAACAAAGTAAATCCTATATTAAATACACAAAAGATAAAAAGAAAGGAATAAAAGCATACTATTATAGAAAATAATCATACCTCAAAGAAAGACAACAAGAGAGGAGGAAAGGATTAAAGTGTCTACAAAAACAACCTGAAAACAAATGGCAGAAGTAAGTTCATATTTTTAAATAATTACCTTGAATGCAAATGGATTAAATTATTTAGTCAAAAGACATAAAAGTAGGTGAATGGATAAGAATGATGCAATATATACTGCCAAAAAGAGACTCATAACCTTTACAGATACATATAGACCTAAAGTAAGAAATAAAAAAATATATATTACATGCAAATGGAAACCAAAAGAGAGCAGTAGTAGTTATATCAAATAAAAATTGACTATAAGTAAAATACTGTCACATGAGATAAAGAAGGTCATTACATAATGATAAAGAGGTAAATTTATCAAGAAGATAAAAGCAACTGTAAATATATATGCAACCAACATTGGAGCACTTACATATATAAAGAAAAAACATGAACAGAACTGAAGCCAGAATAGACAACCATACCATATGAACCCGTAATTCCACTTCTGGGTATATATTTAATGAAAATGAAATCAGTATCCTGAATAGATTTTTCTACCGCTATGTTCATTGTAGCATTATTCATAAAAACCTATAAATGAAATTAACTTGAGTGTCATCAATAGATGAATGGATTAAAAATGTGGCATGTATATATAAAATGAAATATATTTCAGCCTTCACAAAGACAAAAATTTTATCAATTGCAACAACATAGATAAACCTGTAGGACATTATGCTAGGTGAAACAAGTCAGACACAGAAAGACAAATACTGCATGATCTCACTTATCTGTGGAATCTGAAAAAGTCAAACTCATAGAAGCAGAGGGTAGATCACATTTTCCAGAGTCTGGAGGAGTGGAGGAACTGGGAAAATATTGGTCAAAGGGTGTAAAGTTTTAGTTATGCAGGATGAGTAAGTTCTGGAGATCTAATGTATAGCATGGTGACGATAGTAGCACTGTATTTTACACTTTATACTTGTTAAGAGAGTAGATCTTAAATTACTTAAGTCAATTAATCAGTGTCATCGGTGGGATCTGATCTATATAGTGCTTAATTTTTTATTCTTTTTCCCTTCCTTTGTTTTAACATTTTCAATCTTTTTTTATTACTGTTGTAGTCTATGGACAAATTTACCTCTAGATACTGCCATAATGTTTGAAACAGTAGATGTGCATGTTAATAATACATAAAATAAGTATGTAGTATGCATTTTGGATAACTTCCCACTGGAGGGAAATATGGTCATGTGCAGCATAATGACATTTTGATCAATGACAACCACATAGATGATGGTGGCTCCATAAAGATGTAGCTGAAAAATTCCTATTGCCTAGTGATGTCATAGCCATAAAAATGTCATAGCATAATACATTATTCACGGGTTTGTGGTAATGCTGGTGTAAATAAATCTGTACTGTCAGTTGTAAAAAATTATGTATAATTATGTACAAGTATATCAGACTTTATAATAATAATGAACAACTATCTTACTGATTTATATACTTATGATAGTATACTTTTTGTCATTATTTTACAGTGTGCTGTTTCTACTTATTGATGAAAAAAAAAAGGTTAACATAAAACAGCCCAGGCAGGCCTTTCAGGAGGTATTCTAGAAGAAAATATTGTTATCATAGGAGATGACAGCTTTATGTGTGTTATAGTCCCTGAAGAACTCTTAGTGGGACAAAATATAGAGGTGGAAGACAGTGATGATAATGGTATTGGTGAGTCTGATACTATTTAGGCTCAAGGTAATATGTGTGCTTGTATCTTAGTTTTTAATTAAGATGCTTAAAAGGTAAACAAAATAAAAATAAAAAACTTTAAAACTAGAAATAAGCTTATAGAATAAAGATATAGAGAAAGAAAATATTTTGTACAGTTCTAAAATGAGTTTATGTTTTAAGTCAACTGTCCTCAACCTTATTGGCATCAGGAATGGGTTTTGTGGAAGAGAATTTTTACATTGACTGGGTGGGGGCATTGGGAAGGGGGTGCACAAGGATGTACAGTCTAACCTCACTGCTAATGTTAATCTGTATTTCCAGCTGCTCCTCAGTGCTAGCATCACCGCCTCAGCTCTACCTCAGATCATCAGACATTAGATTCTCATAAAGAGCACACAACCTACATCCCTTGCATGTGCAGTTCACAATGGGGTTCCTGCTCCTATGAGAATCAAATGCCACCACCACCGCTGCAAGTACAGATGAAGCTTTGCTTGCTCCTGCTCACCTCCTGCTGTGCAGCCTGTTTTGTAACAGGCCATGGACCAGAACCAGTCTGTGGCCCTGGGGCTGGGGACTCTTGTTTTAAGCTAAATGCTATTACTAAAGAGTCAAAGGTTTAAAAAAAGAAAAATATAAAAATTAAAAATCTATAGTGAGCCAAAATTAGCTTATTATTAAAAATAAAAATATTTTAGAAATAAATTTAATGTAACCTAAGTGTATAGTATTTGCAAAGTCTGTGATAGTACATGGTAATGTCCTAGGCCTTCACATTCATTCACCAGTCACTCACCAATTTACTCAAAACAACTTCCAGTACTGCAAGCTCCATTCATGGTAAGGGTGCTATACAGGAATATTATTTTATATTCTTATACCATATTTTTACCATATCTCGTTTATGTTTAGATACACAAACACCACTGTTGCAATTGCCTACAATATTCAGTGCAGTAACTTGTAGTACAGATTTGTAGCTCAGAAGCATTACAGTCTAGGAGTGTAGTAGGATGTACCATGTAGGTTTGTATAAGTACACTAAGTGATGTTTGCACAATGGAACTTCCTTACAATGTATTTTTCACAAATATCCAGTTCCAAGCATTTGGTGGGACATTAGTCTTCTCCTGCTCTCAGTGCTCTTTTTTTCCAGGTCTTCAAATTCTCATCAGAATCTACTCCATCAGCTCTCTGACTCTCAGGCTTTTGAACTACAACACTGGTTTCCCGTCTCTAGTTTGCTGATCATGGGACTTTTCAGCCTTCATAATCATGAACTTGTACCTTATAAAAAATAAGTATGTATATGTATATCTCCTATTGGTTGTTTCTCTGGAGAACTCAAACCAATACAAGTACCTAGGGTTTTACAATTTTTAACTTGATTCAAATCACTTGACATGGAATCTTATTTGATACAATATGGATATGATAACAGGGACCTGTAGTGGACATTTGGTGTGCTAAAAGTGATTTGTTGTTTGCTTTTTAAAATGACTACATATAATTTAAGAAGACAAACCTGTTAAGAGGTAGTTACAGCACATGTAAGGTGCTGACCCTCTCCCTGTCTTTTTCCCTTAGGGTGTAGTGAACCAAAGCAGACAAAAGAGAACAAATGGCTAAGCATATTATTGTTGTTGCTTTAATAATGAAATGAAAGTTTTTAAGTATACCATATAGTATCACAATATTTCAGGCAAATTATGAATTCTATTTATTTATTCTAAAAACCACCCTGGAATGTCTTGTAAACCCCTAATTCTGGGTTATATACTAAAGATAAAAAGACTAATGAAACATCTTCCCTCAGTAAGCTCATGGTTCTAGTGAAGAAGAAAAAGACTAACTGTATTATAATCTGTTAAAAGTGATGTCACAGGGTGGCTCAGGGATTCATGGGGACAATTAAGCTAAAGGATGAAGATAATTGTATCCGCTCCTGCTAGTTTAAATTGCATTTGGTTAGCCGGGCTCGGTGGCTCAGCCTGTAATCCCACGCCTTTGGGAGGCTGAGATGAGTGGATTGCCTGATCCTGTGGGTTCGAGATCCGCCTGGGCAGCGAGACCTCATCTTTACAATAAATCAAAAAATCAGCTGGGCGTGGTAGCACATGTCTGTAATTCCAGCTACTTGGAAGGCTGAGGCAGAAGGATCGCTGGTGCCCAGCAGGTCGAGGCTGCGGTGGCCGGGAGCGGCCTCTGCACTCCAGACTGGGTGACAGAGTGAGACTCCAACTCAATAAATAAATAAATAAATTGCATTTGGTTAACAGTCTCTTTGCAAGCTCTCCAAACTTTACACTAAAACAACAAATGAAAACACACAAAAACTCACACGAATGTTTGATACTAAAACCAATGCATTTTGTTCCTCAAGAAACAATGGAGAACTTCGATAATTTTTAAAAGTAGTTGAAGTTGTCCCGTTAGAGTTTTGCAGCTATAAACACAAGTTCCATTTGTTTCAATAATAAATTCCATGTGTGCATGTGTTTTCTTTATAGAAAGTAAATGTAAGGATATAGCAAGGATTCTTAATATTTTATCCAGTCATATTTATTGACTTTGTGATTTCCTCAAAGCTATTAAATTTGTGCTATTTAAATTTGTGCTGCTTCTAAAAGATCACACTCTTTAACTGTAAAATAAATGAAAAATAATTATATTTATTAAGCATTTATTGTTCCCCAACTATGTTACAGGTACTGAATTAGAACTAGTGATGATAACATTTTCAAGACAAAATCCTTGCCCTGAAGAGTTTCAGAATTATATTTTTGAGACAGATGAAGAAACCAAAAAAGCCATATACAGTGATAGACTTCAAAAAATGATGAACATTCATAGGGATTTAGTAATTTACAAGAGAGTCCCATACTTTGAGAATATCAATATTTTGAAACTATCATTCTAAGGGTGAGGAGTAAAATACTTTAGTGAAAAGAAGGTAGATAGCTTCATGATAAGTGTTAATTTAGATAAGTGATTAAAATAAAGGGCCATTTTGGAAGAGAAGATATCATTTTCACAAGGAAGAAAAGAATGAAAGAAGGAGAAAGGAGGAAATGAGGATGGGAGAGAAGATGGAAAAAAAGAAGGAAGAAAGGGAAGAAAAGAAGGAAGGAGGAAGGAAGGAAGGAAGGGAAGGAGGGAGGGAGGAAGTAGACAATATATGTCAGAATAAATATAACTATGTTTGCTCTGAGGAACACTTGAAAATACAAGCAATATTCCATAGTATAAGAGTCTAGTCTTTTGTAATATTTAAGCAGAAGAATTTAAGACATTTAATGTATTGTTTTCTGCCTATAATATAAAAAAAGTTCACCAAAAGACTAGTAATTTCATAAGGCTATGAAACATTCTTGGAGGGAAAAAGACAAACCTCAAAGTCCGTCATATTGAGAAAGGGTTTCAGTGTACTTCAATCATTAAATTTATCTGGAATGAATTCACAATGTATCTTTTAAAAACACTAAAAATGCTAAGTACTTAGTACAGGTAAAACAGCAAATGTTTCTCCAGAGAGTACTTCTATAGCAGTCCAAGTGGTGCTTATGTTAACTTAGAGTTGAAATGACATTTCCTCCACTGTTATCAATTGCATCTCTATGACTAAAATGTGTTTCTCAAAAGACCAGGTAAAGCTGATAGAGTTCCTAATGTGTATACCTGCACATTTTCTATACTGGAGGGAAAAATAGTTTCTACCTATGCGGTAATTTTCCCATGATTGAATTTGAAACTGGCAAAAGATAAACCAATAAGTTTTAAAAATAAATTAGTATGCCATAAAATAAAGGCTCACAAAATGCCCCTAGCACCAGAGAACCACTCTAAAATACTCTATGTCCTGTTCTATGCTTAGTAAGAAGAGTGGACACGCCAGGCCTAAGCACACTATCTTTGTGGGGAAGATATATTTAAATAAATACACATGTTTGTTCTAATTGAGTTCATGCAAATAAGAATGATTGATATAGCAAGCAATACATTTATAGAGCTAATTTACAAAGATAATACAGAACAGCGCTTAATAAAACATGCCCAAGAATCATACTATTCACATCCAAATATAAGCTCTTGCTAAAAATTACTACTCAAAATCTTGGTGTACCAATTTCCTCATCTGAAGGAAGGAATTAATAAAAATACCAATCTCAAGGGGTTTCTGTGACTCTTAAAACTTTCACTTCTTATCAGGATATTTCAAACCCAGCGCTATTGACATTTGGAACTAGAAAATTCTTTATTGAAGGGGCTGTCCTGTGCTTAATCCTGTACCCTACTCACTAGATGCCTATAGCATCCCCACACTGATGTGACAAACCCAAAATAGCTCCAGATGTTAAATGTCCCCTAGGGGCAGGGCAGTCTCACCAGTTGAGAGCCATTAATATGCATATAGGCACGGTAATAAGTATGCAATAAATGTTCCTTAACATTTACAGGATTCTAACTTGTTACTTTAAAGAAGAACTTCATCTTCTGAAAAGAACTAAAAGGCAGAAGTATCACCCAGAATAACTATAATTTACCAACCAACCACCCATCCCCCCACAGGCTACACAAAAAAGAGACACAAGGAAGAGGATTCTCTTAGCATTTGATAAACTTTTCTACTTCTTCTAAAATGTACACACACACATCTTTGTTTTCATAAAGATTATTTTATGCTTTGTTCTCACTTCTTCTAAATAATTTCATTAATTCATCTTTCTTTTTTTCTTTTTTCTTTTTTTTTTTTTTTGAGTTGGAGTCTCACTCTGTCGCCCAGACTGGAGTGCAGTGGCCGCTCCCGGCCACCGCAGCCTCAATCTGTTGAACTCCGGCGATCCTTCCGCCTCAGCATTCCGAGTAGCCGGAATTACAGGTACGCACTACCACGACCGACTGATTTTTTTATTTATTGTAGAGATGAGGTCTCGCAAGTTGCCCAGGTGGGTCTCGAACCCGCGGGCTCAGGTAGTCCACTCACCTCAGCCTCCCAAAGCGCGGGATTACAGGATGAGCCACCGAGCCGGGCAATTCATCTTTCTTTAGTCATCTTTCTTTCTTTCTTTTTTTTTTTTTTTTTTTGAGTTGGAGTCTCACTCCATCGCCCAGACTGGAGTTCAATGGCCGCTCCCGGCCACCGCAGCCTCGACTTGCTGGGCTCCGGCGATCCTTCCGCCTCAGCCTTCCGAGTAGCCGGAATTACAGGCATGCGCTACCACGACCAACTGATTTTTTGATGTATTGTAGAGATGAGGTCTCGCAAATTGCCCAGGTGGGTCTCGAACCCGCGGGCTCAGGCAGTCCACTCACCTCAGCCTCCCAAAGCGCGGGATTACAGGATTAGCCACCTAGCCGTGCAATTCATCTTTCTTTAGTCATCTTTCTTTCTTTCTTTTTTTTTTTTTTTGAGTTGGAGTCTCACTCTGTCGCCCAGACTGGAGTGCAGTGGCCGCTCCCGGCCACCGCAGCCTCGACAGGCTGGGCTCCGGCGATGCTTCTGCCTCAGCCTTCCAAGTAGTTAGAACTACAGGCACGTGCTACCACGCCTGGCTAATTTTTTGATTTTATTGTAGAGATGAGGTCTCGCCTGCCCAGGCGGGTCTCGAACCCGCGGGCTCAGGCAATCCACTCACTTCAGCCTCCCAAAAGCGCAGGATTACAAACTGAGCCACCGAGCCTGGTTTAGTCATCATTTAAAGGTAGTATTCGCCCAGCTCGGTGGCTCAGCCTGTAATCCCGCGCTTTGGGAGGCTTAGGTGAGTGGATTGCCTGAGCCCGTGGGTTCGAGACCCGCCTGGGCAACTTGGTGAGACCTCATCTCCACAATAAATCAAAAAATTAGCCGGGCGTGGTAGTGCGAGCCTGTAGTTCCGGCTACTTGGAAGACTGAGGCGGAAGGATCGCCGGAGCCCAGCAGGTCGTGGCTGCGGTGGCCGGGAGCGGCCACTGCACTCCAGTCTGGGCGACAGAGTGAGACTCCAACTCAAAATAAATAAAGGTAGTATTCACCTAGAGTCTAGTCATCTTCACTCTTCCTTTCTTGTGCCACTTCCTCTTTCTCTGGAAATTTTCATCAGTTTTGACTTTTTCCCACTGATTTGGTGACTCTTAAATCGGTGTCTCAGACTGCTCTCCTCAGTCATTGGCTGGTTGGAGCTGATGGAAATGGGGACTTAGATTGTAGACCTAAAGCTACAGTTGCCATGTCCTTGTTTATGGGAGGCCAGCAAATAACTTATGATCTGTGAGGGCAGTCCTTTGCAGATGCCTGAAGTCTTTTACTTTTCCATGGAGATCTGGCTGAAGTATGATATTAGTAACAGCTATTCTTTTTGAAGAGGGGTGTTGCATGACTCAGCCTCCAGGCTTAAACTTCCCTTTTGCATAAGAAGTTGGGAGTCCTGAGACTTCTTTTTTTTTTTTAACTTTCCTTTATACATTTACCAACCATCTCCTCCCCCCCCCCACCTGCTACACAAAAAAGAGACACAAGGAAGAGGATTCTTTGGAATCCCAAACTTAGGAAATCTGAATCTTTTATAATAGGCACTAAACTTGCTTACTTTGCTCTTTGCTCCGGAGGAAGACATTATCTCTATTTCACAAAGCTATAAACAAACCTGCCCTCTGCTTGGGAGGAAGACATTATCTAGAGTTTCCAAGACTATTTGCTGTAAAGTGCACTTGAAAAGATAGTCTAAAACTAAAGTACCTTACTCACAAGACATGAAGAAAAATAGGAGTATCATGGAAAACTGTTTCCAAATAGATGGTAACTAAAGAATTCTCCATGTCAAGAGAGAATGTTAAAAATTAAGTCTGGAGGGAGACCTAGACTTTTTTGTTTCTCCAGAACAAAAGCCCAAGAAAGTCTTATGTTTTCATTAAACAGGTACATAAGGCAGATGGACAGTTGAGTACGATAAGGACAGATAAAATGGAGACTTGTGAAAATCAAGAGAGAAGAAAAGAGAGAGTGTTGAGCAAATACTATAGAGTGGTTCAGGTTATTAAGTTGTGTGTTATTCTTTACAACATCTGCTATATTCTTTGTGAAACCTTGGGGAAGGGTCAAGGTATGGATCCCAAAAAGTACCATATGGTGTGGCCTGACTAGTTACTCTGACTGCAGTCACACCTCTCCTAGTTTTAAAACATGGCTCTCCTCTTTTCACTCCTTTTGTCATGAAGTTCAAGCTTCTTAATAACCCTTGAATTCTTTCCTTATCTTAAAATAAAGGCAATCCTTCATACCATAAGCCCACAACTCATTGATACATGCAAATTTATATTTAGCGTCAAATTTGTTTTCCATACATAACAGTATTTTCTGATCTTTCATGTTGATAGCTTGCCTGCAGAACCTAGCCAACAGTCAACAATAAATAAAGATTACAAAAACAGAACTTAATTAATTAAAATTCCAGTGCTCCACTTTCTTTGAACATACTTTTAAGGGACCCATCCCTGACCAGTCTGTCTACTAGTTGTACTGTCAAAATAATATTGAGGGTCAATGAGGAAAACGATAGAGTAAGAAGCAAAATACATTTACTTTACTTCTTCTTTTTTTCTTTTTTTTGCCTCTGTTCAACTATTACAGAGGTTTTTTTGGCATTTCAGTGGGTAGAGTATTTTAAGGCTAATCTCTACTCAATCTGCTGCATTCATTCTGGGTTTTCTGCTCTATCTGTAACGGAGGCCTAAATCATTTTTATTATAGGCCCGATTTCTTTTAATCTAATGGCTTTATTCCCTTTGTATTACAGCCTAAAAGCTCTTTTTAAAAAAGCTATCTAATGACAATTAAGCCCTTGCCCAACTGAATGCATCCATTTTTAAGTGGGTGATTTGATTCCATCTTCAAGAGGGATAAAGGAATATTTAGCGTAAAACAAAATGGAAAGTTTGAAAAACTAGCCACAAGCAATGAATGTAACCAACAAGAACTTTTTCTTAAATTTCATTAAATTCTAATCCTGTGTTTTCCCTAATAATAATTTGGCTCTCTTTCACATTGACCATAGAGAACACTTTTCATCACCTCCATAAACCAGAAGGCTAAATAAGGTTTTGTTCTAATTCTTAAGGGTAATTTCTATACATGTCTTGTTTTCTATTTCACCATTCATCACATGTTGGATATTCCATTCCCTCAAGTATATGTTAGAAATGGGAGTACAATAAATACCACCCATATGAGATATTATTTTCATCTCATGGGAAATCATCATGTATCACCAACCATCTTCCAATACATAGAGGAAGTAGAATTCAAAGTATATTTCTCACTTTCTTTTGCAATTATGGATCTGAATGTAATTTGGCTTCTGCCAAGTAGATTCTGTCTCACATACATGAAATGTTAATTCAAATTAACATGAGGATAGAGGCAGAATATAACATGTTTGTTTTGCCAGCATGGATTGTAGTTAGAAGTTTGAAGTTCTTAAATGTGGTTCCGTGCATCAACAAAGAGTTTCCAATATTACTAGCTTCTTGCTGAAAAAAATGAAGAAATTAAGGAAGAAAGGCTCTGGAGCTGATATGTTCAATGGAAGCTTCTGCTTCTAAACTTACTGAGCATGGCAGAAGCAGTGGCAACGCCAGTGGTTTAATTCTGTATGGTTCTGAAACTTGATCATGGAATCATCACAGCTGCGCTGCTGAGTTATTTTCTGATACTATGCAAGATCACAGACAGCCATAAGGCAAACTGAGGTAAATAAAAGCATTTTAAAAAATGGATTATCATTACAGACATTTCATAATGTTCAGAAACATAACAATAAGAAAATAAACAAATAGAATTTCATCAAATTGGAAAGTTTCTGCATAACAAAGCGAACAATTAACAAAATGAAAAGAAACCAATGAAATGGGGAAAAAAAGCTCAGTTCAAAAATCAGCAAAATACCTGAATGCACAATTTTCCAAAAAAATGGAAATGACCTAGAAATCTTACTGCTTTGTAGCATATGAGAGGAACCCCCCAAAACCAGAAGATATTTTAAAAATTGTGTATTTATTCTTGCATGCTTAAACTTCAGTAACCTTCAAAGTACTCTCCACTGGGTGCAATACACTTTTTCCACAGCTCAAAACAATTTTTGATTTCATCAATTTTGATACCTTTAGGTACTTCTGCTATTTTTTGTTTCACCTCTTCCACATCAGCAAAATATTTCCTTTTGAGCATGTTTTTCATCAGGGAAACAAAGAAAACATCATTCAGGAGAGGTTGGGTGATACACAGGGGTCGTGCTGTTTTTGGTCAAAAACTGCTAAATACTCACCAATGTGTGGACAGGTGTGCTGTATTTATAGCTCTCTTCTTTTTTTTTTTTTTTGAGTTGGAGTATCACTCTGTCGCCCAGACTGGAGTGCAGTGGCCACTCCCGGCCACCGCAGCCTCCACCTGCTGGGCTCCAGTGATCCTCCCACCTCAGCCTTCCAAGTAGCTGGAACTACAGGTGCGCACTACCATGCCCAGCTAATTTTTGACTTACTGTAGAGACGAGGTCTCGCCAAGTTGTCCAGGTGGGTCTCGAACCTGCAGGTTCAGGCAATCCACTCACCTCGGCCTCCCAAAGCGCGGGATTACAGGCTGAGCCACCGAGCCCAGCAGCTCTCTTCTTTATAGATCCTCTTTGTGCATTGTAATCATAATCATATGGCAAACCTATAAATTAATTACAGCAATGTCATTAACAAACAAGAAAACTTGAATTTTTTTAGTTTTTTATTTCAGAATACTGTAAATGTCCCTATGAATTTTTTTACACAAAATAGGATTTGTATAAATGGTCATAACATGCTAATAATGGTTTTTCTCAAGCTATGGTTAATAAAAATAAATGGTGTACTCTTTTGTCTTTCTTTTCTTTTATTAAAATTATTATTTTATTAATTAATTTATTTACTTATTTATTATAGAGCTGTCGGGTACAAGTAAGGATTTACTATATAAGCAGGCTGCATGCAGGTGAAGTTTAGGCTTCTAACTGGCCCTCATTCCCTCTGGTAGTGGACCAGGTAACCTCGTGTTGTCATATGTCCTTCACATTCCTCCTCCCCCCCCTTGCAGTACCCAAGACTGCCGATCCCACTTTGTACTAATGTGACTAGTGTTCAGTGCCCATTTATGTCTTTCAAAGTGCACCCCTACCTTGGAGAAACCATTTTCCCCTTCCTATTTCAGGAGCTTCATCCAGGATGTCATTGTTTACATGACTCTTTAATTAAACCAATTATCACAAAGTGATCCCAATTTCTTCATTACAGTCTTTTCTTTTGCTTGGGAGTACTCAGAATTTACATTCACTTGACAATTAAAGTTCCAAAACAGTCACTGAAGCCTTTTATATCTGATTTTCATTAGTTCATATTAAACGATTCATTGGGTTGAATTTCACCTCAGTGAGACTTCTCATAAAATCTGGTTCGACATCATGGTGATATAGTATGTGAAAAGCAATGAATTAATACATCAGCAAAAACACTGCTAAGTCGACTATTTTAACACATTTTATTATCTCGTGGATGTACTTGTCACTCATATGAGAGATATATCCAAAGGAGAAGAGTGAGGACTCTGAGCGGTTTTAAGGTTGAAGGGATGAAATGAAGCCCAAGCTCTTCTTCCATTTACCGAGCAGATGTGTAGTCAGCAAGTCTCTCTGGAGAAGAATTATTCAGTGGGCAGTTTCCCAGTATTATAGAAGTTCTCACTGATGCCAATGTAATTAAGACTTTTATGGCATTTTACTATTCGAAGCAATTATTTCAGATTGGTACATCAGATATGTGTGTGAGAGAGAGGGGTTTATTTTAACTTACAGAAAATGCTCAATGCAAACTCATCTTTATTGTGGAATAAGATTGCAGGCGCAACACAGCACATGTGTGTATGTGTGTGTCTGTGTGTCTATATATTAAAGAAATGTACATCTTTCATATCTGCAAACATAAATAAGAACAATGTAAAAATCCAGTAATTCTAGAGAATATATTTTCTTAAGTTTTATTTATGGGAACTTAGAGAATGTATCAGAAACTATACTTGTTTTGTTTTGAGTTGGGGTCTTACTCTGTTGTCCAGGTTGGAGTGCAGTTGCACAATCATGACTCACTGCAGTTTCAACCTCCTAGGCTTAGGCGCTATCTCCATCTCAGTTTCTGGAGTAGCTGGGACTGCATGCCATGCCACTGCACCTGGCTTACTTTTTTATTTGCATTTTTTTGTAGAGACAAGGTCCAGCTATGTAGCCTAGACTGATCCCAAACTCCTGGGCTCAAGTGATCCTCCTGCCTTGGCTTCTCAAAATGCTGGGATTACAGGCATGAGTCACTGTGCCATGCCCTTATACTTAAAAAAAAAGAAAGAAAAAATTAAAGAGAATAGAATATCTAGATGATCTTCTAAATCTAAGTAAATTACTTTTTACAAATAGAGTCATTTTGAAGATGATTTAAATGCTGTTGCTGATCACTGGCTGTGTCTGACAATATGTCTGGGTAAGATAGAAAGTAATAGGAACATAGAAACCCAGGCACAGGAAACAGCCCTTTGAAATGCAACAGCCAATCCACCTTCTCTAATTAAAAAAAAAAAAAAAATTATGCTTTAGGATAGCTAAGTCTTCAAATTGTCAAAAAATACACCTAGGCAAAATTTACATATCCTAAGAGAAAGATAAGATTTTTTGCAAACTCCTAAAAGTTATAAACATTTATAAGAATGTAGATATCAGGTGCTGTACATTAACTCACCAAAGGTAAATTGCTTTCACATTTTCCAATCAAGAACACAACAGTGGTTTTTATTCCTGGAAATTGAATTTGGCATAACAGCAAAAATAAGAGATGAAACTTTATTTTGTAGTGATGCGAAGGCATAGCTCTCTTCCTGGGATCAAATACAAATGTTGGGTCAGAAGCAGTAGTTATTCAAGCCAGTTTGTTTGTTCATTCATTTTTGAATTCTAAAAATCTTTAAGCATGTTTATTTAACATCTCTAGAATGTAAGATTTTTGATGGAAGACATTTTTGTCTATTTTTTTTTAAATTCTTTATCTCCAGCTTGGAAAATGGTAGATGTTCAATAAATACTTGTTGAACAAGCATTTGTTTTGTCACTCATTGCAGATTCTCCTCTTATTGCCTAAGCATTGAGCTAACATGTTCATCAGACTTTTCTGGATGCTCTTCTCTCTCTAATCTCTCTTCATTAATATTCCATTAACTCCAGGGGGTCCTCCAACTTCCCTTTAGATATGGTCCAAAATATACTTCTCCAAACTCGACTACTTCAATAAGTTCTAATTCCTCCAAAGTTACCTGAATGCTTCACCTCTGCAACTTTCATGGATTTAACTTTTGACATAACCTCAAAGAGCTCAAAGGAATCAGATAGTTTGGTATCAAGTCTTAGCCTTCCTAGCTACAAACTCCGCATTGATGTTAAATTACATTACCTGAGTCTCTGGACTTCTATTTTCCCCATCTGTAAAATAGAGATTTAAAAACTCAACTCCCTAAATGTATAACCATATAATTAAATCTATGTGAAAAGCTTTTTGCATACCCCAGAGCACTGAACAATGTAAGAGTGCTATCACTGCCATCATTATTCCTCAGGCAAGGATTTCCCCATTGGTTTCTAAGATCAGGCTTAATTTCCTACTTGGCTGCTTCTTACTGCTAGATTCTCCTAATTTATACTCTGCCCCTATCATCTCTCTATTACAGCCTGCTGCAGATTACTTTTCCTAAAGCACAACTCAGATTATGTCACCCCTTCATGCAAAATTTTTCCATGCTTCCCTTTCATCTTTTCCAACATCCAAACTCCTTTGTCTTGTATTTTAGGACCACAGTCTCTTTTCCGTTATATTATTCATTTGGTCCACCCTCCTATTCATTATGCTACTATCAAATGTGTTTCACATATGAGTCAGCAAGCTTTTTCTCTTTCAAGTCTTTTTGAACATTTTTTGTTACCTTGGGTGCCATTTCTTCTTAACGTGTTCAAATCTTGTCTTTCAAGGCTCTTTCTCTCTATGTGTGTGTGTGTGTTAGTTCTACCCCTCTGAGAAACAAATGCCAGGATGGCATTACATACATAAGAGATTTATTTTTGGCAGAAAATGCTCATACAAACTAAAGATGAGAGAGAAGAAGGCAAGGACATTAAAATCTGAAACATTTGAGGCAAAGGCAAAGGAAGGAAATCAGGTAAGAAGTATATACTATCCTTCAGCTGTTTGTGAAATTTTCAGCAAGACCAATGTGAAATCCTCAGTTATAAGCGTCCTGACAGAGGAGTTGCTCATCTCAAAAGAATAGTCCAGAATTAGAACCCACACTGCCATGGTCTGAATAAATGTGTGCCACACCCAAGATTCATATGTTGAAATTTCAACCCTCAAAGTGATGATAGTAGGAGGCTGGACTTTCTGGAGGTGATCTGGTAGCTCTGCCCTCATGAATGAGATTAGTGTCCTTAAATAAGAGTCTGGAGAAAGACTCTTCACCACTTCTGCCATGTGAAGACACAACTGAATTGGACTGTTTACAAACCAGAAAGTGGGCCCATACTACACCCTAGAATTGCTGGCACCTTTTTCGTGAACTTGCCAGACTCCAGAACAGAAATGTTCTGTTGTTTACAGACCATTCAGTTCATGATATTTTGTTATAGTAGTTTGCATGGACTATGACATATACGGTTGGAGCTGATGGAAATGGGGACTTTAGCTCTAAGACAGCAGTCGATTCAGAGGGTCAGCTGCTAGAACTATCAGTTACCTATTTTCCCTTGAGTGGGAAATCTGAATGGTATAGGGTCCAACAATTAAATTCTTGAACTCATCTTAGAAAAAGTGCTACATACCTCATTGCTGAATATCACTGTGGTCACCTTCAAAGGACTCCCTTTGGGAAGCTATGCACCAATGCCAGAGCCTAGTCCATCCCTCAAAGCAATTTTGGAATTTTTCTGGAATGGCAATCAGAGCTGCCATTGTACTTACTACACTTGATGTCCTGAATGTCATCAAATATCTTCCTTTCAATATTTTCTTTATCTGCAGGTAAAGAAAAAAGTCACTGGGGGTCAGATCAGGTGAGTAAGAAGAGTTGTTCAATGCAGTTACTTGTGCAATGCTGCCAACGTAAGCACATGGTGGCAAGTTCGTGAACTTAATTGTCACACCTCAAAAAATAAAGATAGGCAGCATGGTTGTTTCCAGGTTCTTGCTATTGTGAACAACGCTGTGATAAACATACGTGTGCAGGTATCTTTTTTATAGAGTGATTTGAGTTCTTCAGGGTATATTCCCAGTAGGGGGATTGCGGGGTCATATGGGAGGTTGATGTTTAGAGCTTTTAGGAATCACCACACTGCTTTCCACAGGGGTTGCACTAGTTTACACTCCCACCAACAGTGTAGAAGTGTTCCCTTTTCGCCACACCCTCTCCAGCAGCTGTTATTTTTTGAGTTGTTGATAATTGCCATTCTGACTGGAGTTAGGTGATATCTCACCATCTCCCTGATGATTAGTGTGGTTGAACATTTCTTCATGTGTCTGTTGGCTGCTCGGATGTTCTCTTTTGTGAAGTGTCTGTTCATATCTTTTGCTCATTTTATAATGGGGTTGTTTGTTTTTTTCTTTTCAGTATGTTTGAGTTCCTTGTGGATCCAGGATGTTAAGCCTTTGTCAGACCTGGTGTTGGCAAATACTGCCTATCGAAAGAGGACTGGATTAAAAAAATGTGGTGCATATACATGATGGAATACTATGCAGCCATAAAAAAGAACAAACTCATGAATTTCGCAGCAACCTGGATGGAACTAGAGTCTATAATACTGAGTGACCTCTCACAGAAACAAAGATCCGAGTATCACATGTTCTCACTCATATAACGGACCTTGAACATCCAATGTAATACTATAAGAAAATGACTGATGGTACTGGGAAACTATGGGAGGGGGGAGGGAGATGGGATTAACAGTAGCAAATATCTGTCTGGGGATGGGGAAGCACCTCTTATCAACAGGATGCCTGAATGAAACATAATTGTACACCTAACCCTTAACTCTACCCCACAAAACCATAATAAAAAATATTGATTATGAAAAAAAATAAAAAAGAGTTCCAAAATTGCTTTGACAAGTGGACTAGGCACTGGCTGGGTGCATATCTTCCCAAGGGAGTACCTCAAAGGTGACAGTCAGCAATGAGTTATGTAGCACTTTCTCTAGGATGGTTCGTGACCTAATTGTAGAACTTCGTATATTTTCGTGGCCAGCATACACAGCAATATCCATGATGTTTTCACTCATCCTGCTGCTCAATCTTCATAGTACGTTACCTCTAAAATTCTCAAGAAACTTATAAATTTCAACCTAAAATTCAGTTATATATGGAACACCTTTCCTACTAAATTATAAACTCTTTTAGGACATAAACCATTTCTGTTTCTGTTTTGTTTCTTCTAAAACATGAATTTCATTTGACATACGGCTATAGGCTAGGTAATCATGAGGGAGATCCTCTGAGGAAGTAAAAATTAGCTGTGAAAAAAAATGTGGAAGACCATGTTTTGGTTATCTATTAATCTGTAACAATTTACTTTTAAGTTCAGTGGGTTTAAATAGTAGAAATTGATTATTAGTCATGTTTCTCTGAATTGGTGAGTTGACCATGAAACTCCCTTTTTTCATGTGGCATCAGATAGGCCTCTGGGTGGTTAAAAGGTCCAAATGGCTTTATTCACAGGATTGATAGCGGGGGCTGTCAGCCAAGGATGTTAGTTCTCCTCCACATGGATTATCTGATTATTAGCTTATGACTGCTTAGCCTACCTCATATTATGGTATCTGGAATCCAAAAAGAATATTCCAACAGTACAGATTAATGCCTGATATTAATGTTGCATTGACCAAAGCTGGTCTCATGGCCACACCTAGAGATGATATGGAGGAGACTCATATGGGCATAACTATCAAGGGATATGTGCCACCAGGAGCCACCAAAGTTCAACCTCCCACATACCATTTAAATAATACAAAGATGATTCATCAGAATTAGATTCATGAAATAATTGAAAAGATATAATAAAAGGATAGGGTAAATAGGAATAAAGAGATAAGAATTGGAAAAAAATTCCGATAGAAGAGGATAGACTATATTATCTTGAATATTATCTACCTTGTATTTATATATAGCATTTTTATTAAATAATCAATATTACATGACAGTGCCATAAATCTCAGTCAGGAGGGTTTACACAAACAATACTAATTTGAGAAATGAGCAGGCATAGAATTTTGTCAAATATACCTAACACACACACACATATACACCCACACACACACTCACACACACACACAGTTTGTTCCTTGAGAATCTCATAATACAATAATATCATGCACATAATCTTCATGTCCATCGAATTTTATCAAAAATTGTGAGAAATAGGAATCATATTCAAAATCAGAATACAATAAAAATAGAGAGAAAGTATGAGAGATATTAACATTAGCAATTTTAGGGTTGTCGTGCCTTTGACTCTTATTTCATTCCTAAGAGTGCTCAGCAAGTACAGGAACTATAGAATTAACCACACAGAGAAGAGAGTAGATCAAGATAAACTTTTGGCAAATTATCTTAGTGTTTAAAATCAGCAGAGTTGCAAGCTGTCGGGTAATTGCCCCAGAGGGATTCACTGTACCCTTAGGTGGCTGGAGTTAGTAATGAAGGGTCCTTGGGCTATTTTCTAAATTTAGAAACATAAAATATATAAGGCAAAGTAAAGCAAGTCACCAAGATATTTTGCTTTTGCCTGGAATTATATCAAGCCAGAATAATAGCCTTGGTTTTATTTAATAATCAGAGGCTCAGTTAGGAATTTGCTTATATCTTTGATTACTATGAAATGGGGAAATATTTTTAGCTCCAAACAGAGAACTACGTCCTCAGGACCTATAATAGTCCTTGATTTATAGGAGGCAATCAACAGCATTTGCTTAATAAATCAATTACTATAAATTAATCTGGAGATTTTGCAGAGAAGGTATCTTCAAACATAGGATTTATGAAGAAAAAAACTATTAAGTGAAGACTTTGTTTTTGGCAGAGAAATATGTCTTCTAGGTACTAAAATAGCCACCCAATGCCACTAGAGATGTGATTAAATATGAGCAAAAAGCTGGGGTATAGCAGCCCATGCCTGTAATCATAGCATTTTGGGAGGTCCTGGTAGGAGGATTACTTTAGCCCAAGAGTTTGGGACCAGCCTGGGCAATTTAGTAAGATCTTGTTTCTACAAAAAATAAGAAAATTAGATTGGCATGGTGACATGGGCCTGTTGTCCCAGCTACTCGGAAAGCTGAGGCAGAAGGATCACTTGAGCCTAGGAGTTCGAGGCTGGTCTAAGCTATGATTGTACCATTACACTCCAGCCTTGGTGACAGATTAAGACTTTGTGTGTGTGTATATATATTTGCTTTAAGTCATCTACATATAGATATATATATGAGTTAAAGGTAACATTAAATGATATTCTTCAACAGTGCTAAAGGATGTCATTTCCTATATACTCCCAAACTCATGACATAATGTTTAGTGATTGACTCTAAATGTTAGTTTTGTCACCACTGGACAATAAGCAGCTATAACTCTTACCCTAAGCATGACTTTATGAATCATTTTGATGTGTTGTTGTGGTGTAAGTTGAGATAGAAAAATTCCTATACTGCAACTTCTGCATTAATTGTTGCTTAGGGTTGATATATCTCCCCCTCATTGTTGCTATGGACACAGGATTGTACCATCCCTTCTTCTACACAGGATGACTAAATAGTTGAAAAGTATTTGACATGTGATCATATAAAGTTCCTCTTCCTCAAGGACCAAGTTACTTCAAATAATTCCTTATATTATAATCATTTATAAGGCATTCATAATGCTTTTAAGGAAACTTTCGGTAATATAGCTACAGGAGATGTCACATACTAGAGTCCTCATGTAACACTAGGAAGTAGCTTGATGACTTATCACTTAAGGAACTGAGAAAAAAAACATAGCTTTCTGACCACAATTCTACACCATCCTTTCTGATACAGATTCCATAAATTTCAGATATTTAAGATGCCAAAAAGTGCTATAACATTTTTATTTATTTTTACTGATGTATTGATTCAAAATGTATGCATTTGAAGTATTACATCAGACACTGGGAATAAAAATAAAAATTAATAGCCAATAAATATTACTATATGACCAAAAGGTGCTTCACTGAACTCATAAGTTCAAAACCAGAATGCAATAAATTTCAATTTTGAGATGATCTATAATATACATGATATTACATTTTACTTGTTATCTGTGTGTGTTTTTAAAACTGTAATTATGAACGTTAACAGGAGATGACTGTTCAGGTATAAAATACACTTTAAAAGTCTTCATTATGATATATTTGTCTAAGTCTTAAATATAGGAGGATATATTACTCCTTTTATAACGTCATGTGCCATTTCTCAAGATATATGAAAATCATTAAAACATATAATTGCTGTGGATAAATTCTTGAAAAACCTTAAGCATCTTTGCAAAAATCAGTGTGAAAATGTTTATAAGATCAGGCATAAACTCTTCTGATAAACAAATCAGTTCAGTCAGTGTGTAATATTAACTCTAGTAGAACATGGTTAAATATAACTAGATCCTCTGAACAGCATAAGCCCTGAATAATCCTTCTTGCAGTTCTTTCAAAATGTTAAAGTATTTGAAAGATTAAATATTGTAATAGATTATTTTCAAGTTTAGTCTTATTTTTTTTTTTTTTTTTTGAGTTGGAGTCTCACTCTGTCGCCCAGACTGGAGTGCAGTGGCAGCTCCCAGCCACCGCAGCCTCGACCCGCTGGGCTCTGGTGATCCTTCCACCTCAGCCTTCCGAGTAGCTGGAATTACAGACATGCACTACCACGCCCGGCTGATTTTTTGATTTATTGTAGAGATGAAGTCTCGCTGCCCAGGCGGGTCTCGAACCCGCGGGCTCAGGCAATCCACTCACCTCAGCCTCCCAAAGGTGCGGGATTACAGGCTGAGCCACCGAACCTGGCTTAGAGTCTTATTTTTAGTAGTGAGACTTTAAATATTATTGGCAAGGAAAATCGACTAAATGAAAATCACTCTTTTATCTGGGAAAAGCAGTTATCAAACTGTTAAACAGAGTTTTACTCTGAATGATAATTGTTTTTAACTGTTTTTATAACTAAGATTCTTTAATTTGATTTGCTGGTGGAGAACGGCACTTTTTAAAATGCAGGTGTATATTGAATTGAGATACAATATTTTAAAATGTTAATTGTTTTTAAGTGAGTTGTTAAAGTCACTAATTATATCAATGAAGACAAATTTGGTTTGAGCAATGAGAGTTGCAGTTTCAGATATAATGAAATAGATCCTGTTTACGTATAAGTAAAAATCCTCATATAATAAAATAAACAACATGAGAAGAGTTTGAAATGTGGAAAGAAGGCATATATTGGGATATGAGGAATAACAAGCAGCAAGTTGTTGCGTTATAGGAGCTGGAGAAGCTGGCAACCCAGAAATGCCAATGGGCACAGGCAAAAAGGTCCAAGAAAGTACTGCTCTCTCTAGCCAGACATCCAGGAAAATAACAGCCAAGTAGAATAGAAAACTTCCTCAGCCTACAACACAGGCAAAAATATGTTCTTATCACTTCACCACTACCACCACTTCTTCCTCCTCTCCAACCTCCCATGGTGTCATCAGAGCCCAAGTGGACAGCCTGGGCTTCCTTTGCTGTTAAATGGTAGTAAACAGTGCTCTGCTTCTCATGATGGGGTAAGTGAGAGAACAGCTTTGACTTGCAAGCCATCCAGTTTTAACAGGAGGCATTACATGACCCCAGTCCTGTAAGGGTCAGTGGAAAGCCAGTAGAAAACCTGGCTCACCTTCCTGCACTAGCGGAAAGAACTCTTTCCCTCCTAACTAGAGTGTTGGGCAGAATATTGGTGAGGAGGAGCTAGTGAAAGGCATTCAAGCCTGTATACAAAGTCCTAGGCGAACTCCTGAGCAGCCCCCATAAGAAACTAACCAGATTTAACATGGCAAATGATTTGAGAGTCAAACTACTTGTGTGGAAAAGCAAACATGTTTTCAGATTAGTCTTGGGGCAGCACACAAGCAAAGAACAACAAAAGTAGGCTAGAACCTGTATGCTAATCCTAAACAAAGTGACTGCCTGATAAAATAGAAGATTTAAATAGGATCCAGAGCCTAATAACATAATACCCAAAACGTCTAGGATATATTTGAAAATCTCTTGTCATATCAACAAACAGGACAATTACAGTGGAATAAGAAAAGAAAATTAATAGACACCAACCCCCAAAGCAAATTAGTTACCAAGATTGTCTGACAAGGATTTTGATGAAAACGTCTAAAAACCCTCTGATAAACAATTACAAACACTCTTGAAATTTAAAAAATTCATAAAATCATGGATTTTTAAAAATAATCAAATGGAAATTACAGAATGAAAAAACACAAACACCAAAATAGGCATCTCGCTGGATGTACTTAACAACAGAATAGAGAAAACAGAAGAAAGAATCAATAAATCTGAAGATCAATCAATAATTATTATCCAATCTGAGCAAAAGAAAAAACAGTCTAAAAAGAAAATATGAACAGACCTTTGGGAACGCGTAGAAAATACAGAAGATTTGAAACTTATGTCATTGGAGTCCTAGAAGGAGAGGATAAAAAGTGTCAGGCTGAAAAAAAAATTTGATAAAGTAATTGATAGAAATTTGGCAAGAGGAAAAAAGTCTACATGTTCAAGGAAATGAATAAATCTCAATGAGAATAAACTATAGAAATCCATACCAAAAGACTTCATGCTCAAACTTCTGAAAATGAAATGCAAAAATGTGTATAATGAAAACAACTAGAGTAATGTAACACATTACCTATAAGAGAACAATAAATCAAATGACAGCAGATTTCTCCTCTGAAACCACAGACATCAGAAGGAAGTGGCAAAACATTTTTCAAGTGCTGAAAGAAAAGTACTTCAGCCCAAAACAAATTATATATAACTGAAATGAAGGAGAAATAAAGATTTTTCAGATGAAAGAGAACTAAAATCATTTGTTGCCAGATGGTCTACCCTAAATGAATAGTCAGTGGAAGGTCTCCAGTTAGAAAGGAAATGAACACAGAAGGAAACTTGGAATATCAGAGAGGGAAAATGAACAATAGGATGACAAAAATGGGAATAAATATTAGACTATGCTCATTTTGAGTTTTAAAAATTAGAATTATAAGTTCTTAAAATTGTACTCCCCTATGCAAAAGCTACTCATGATATGTGACAATAGAGCATTTAAAATGTAGCTACTTTTAGTAGAAAGGTATTTTAAGTAGAAAGATATTTTAAGTATTTTAAGTACACTCATCTTCAAAGACAGTAGAAACCTTGTAAAGAATTCCATTAACAATTTTATTGATTATATGTTGATATAATATTTTGATATATTGAATTAAATAAAATATGTTATTGAAATTAACTTCACCTATTTCTTTTTCATATCTTTAGAGTGGTTACTAAAATTTTTAAAATTATGTATGTGGCTCCCATTTGTGGCTCGCACTATGTGTTTTTTAGGCAGTGCTAACCTAAAAGGCTTAACACTCATATTCTTTCATGAACAATTACCAGAAGACAGCCTTCATTAAGAAGAAATTTAAAACAAGTAGGAGCAAGTAAAACATAATCCTAGTTAAAATATATTGATACATTTAAATAACTATTTTTTTTTATTTGGAGTCTCTGTTGCCCAGGCCAGAGGGCCATGGCGCACTCACGACCACCCCAATGTCGACCTGCTGGGCTCCAGGCATCCTTCCACCTCAGCCTTCCAAGTAGCTGGAACTACAGGCACGTGCTACTACTCCCAGCTAATATTTTATTTATTGCAGAGACAAAGTCTTGTCAAGTTGCCCGGGCTAGTCTTGAGCCCTCAGGCTCAGGCAATGCTCTTGCCTTGGCCTCCCAAAGTGGGATTACAGGCTGAGCCGCCGATGATAGTTTTTAAATAACTATTGATGTACAATTTTAGGAGAATTTGGTTTTAGGAGGATGAGATAGGAGACTGTTCATCTAGGAGAGTAATCCTGGATCATTTGTCTTATTAAGAAGAAAATATTAGCCGGGCTCGGTGGCTCAGCCTGTAATCCCGCGCATTGGGAGGCTGAGGTGAGTGGATTGCCTGACCCCGCGAGTTCGAGACCCGCCTGGGCAACTTGGCGAGACATCATCTCTAACAATAAACCAAAAAAATTAGCCGGGTGTGGTAGCGCGCGCCTGTAGTTCCAGCTACTTGGAATGCTGAGACGGAAGGGTCGCCGGAGCCCAGCAAGTCGCGTCTACAGTGGCCGGGAGCGGCCACTGCACTCCAGTCCGGGCAACAGAGTGAGACTCCAACTCAAAAAAAAAAAAAAAAAATGAAGAAAATACTGTTAACTAAATACAGGACTTGCTTTAAAAAGCAAAAAAAGTTTGGTAAACATTCAGCATTACAAATTTTATGGAAAATTCCAAAAGAACAAATCTGTAATCTACAGCTTCAAGCCATTGAGAGGAAAGGGGAGGCAAAATACAGAAACCTTTCTCAAGTCAAAAGAAGCGAAAGACAAATAAATAAGTAGAAAAGACAAGAAATATAAATAGAAATTATAAAATAACATATTAAATATAAATACTAAAATAAAGAGGAAATAAACCCACATTTTAAAAGAGCACATCAGATAGGGCAAAAGACCACTACTCATGCAAAATAATTTCAATTTCACTTAAATAAATGCAAAAGGGCAAATCAATGACATACTACTTTCACCTATTTGTTGTAAAAAAGTGTGGTCAAGGTCATCAAGAGTAGATTTGCTTAAATAGTACTGATGAGAAACAAATTGTTGCACTTCTTGAAAGAAAAAATTGGCAAAAATATGTTCATGACAATGTGATATATATACTTAAAAGTCAGAATCTATATAGATATCCAGCAATAGAGAATTATGAAATAATTCATAGTACATTCCTATTATTGAATATTATGTAGCCATTAAAATCATTTAAATATTATGTAGTAGGATGGTAAATGGTTGGAATTTATTAAATAAAACATGATACACAATTGAATCACAAAATTGTTTAAGAAATTCATATTTTAATTAATATGCATAAATATTTGTTTGTTTTTAAAGCTAGTGCAATACAATGTTAAAATAGAAATATTGTAGTTTCTACTGAGGAGCAAGAAAATAGATTCTATGTTTTAAAATAAAGGATGAGAATATTATATAATTCTATATAAAATTCTATGCAGAACTTTTAAAAGGAGGTTGTGGAAAACTACTAGTTTTCAACCTTCTCATCCTCATCAAGAGGGGAAGTAGAAGATTTGAAGACATTTTTGACTGGAGTATATGATGTACTTGTGCACAAGGCGTTTCACTCTCCTCCCCAAGGAAGGAGAATAAATGAACTTCACCCTTCACCTCAACTAAAGGAAGAAGACAATAAGGAAACTACTACAGGAGCTTAATATGTATCACCTGCAGTTGGTCCCAAAGGTGGACAGCATCAAAATGAGCTTGAGAAGTCTGAGGATGAGTAACTTCCAGCCAAGTTAGTCTGTTTCTGAGACAAGAGGTACTTCTGCATTGGAATCAGCCTTTCTCAGGATTGTCCAGACAAAGAATATGGGTGTATTTCCAGGCGACAAACTACCAGACCAGCATGATATCCTTGAATATTGCCCTGAGTTTCCATTTAGAAGGGCAAAGTGACCCCAACAGTGAGAGAGAGAGATTTTATGCAGCAGTGGAACCCAGAGAACCAAGGAGAAAAAAGATGGTAAGAAGGCAAAGCCATTATCTAGTGAAGGGAATTGCAAGTGAAAATTCCTGTTGGACAAAAGTATCATGCAGATCTGTCCCCAGGAACCCACAAGAGTAGGCCATGAGAAAAAAGTTAGCTTTAAGTACCTACCTGCTCAAGGAGCACATTTCAGCTATGAGCAGCGTTAGTCAAATGTCTAACTCTTTTCCTTGCTTGCTTTCCCACTACCCTTAGTGGGCCAGACACTATAACTGACAAGACAAAGAAGAAGGGACAAAGATACCAGTCGGAGAAAAAACTGACAACACCCATCTTTCCTACTTCCCTTGACTAGCTGAGGGTAGGGCACAGGCATGCCTAGTATTCTGAACAAGGCTAAAATGTTGACTATTACAGTAGACTGAAATTATTAATTACCATTTGGAGAAGATGTCCTTATCTGAAAGTGACTAAATAAGTCTGGGGACTTGCCCTACATTTCATCCAAGAAAAGGCAGAGACTGGAGAAGACAAGAAGAAATGTACATTGTGATTTTATCTCACAAGACATGCTTGATTCACATGGTAGCTACATCAGGAAGAAAAACTAAAAACCAAAAGGAAATCTGTCTTTATGCAACAGTAGTATTTGAGGAGGTGGTAATGGGATCACTAGTAACTTTTATTCTCCTTTTCTGTCTTTGATTTTTATAAAATCAGTAAGATATATTTTATCCTAATGAGATCTGCACTGCAAGATGTATTGGGCCCCCAGATCATAAGGAAATGTCTCTTTTTAGTAAATATGCAAATTTCTCTCAAAAAGATGGGATTATTTCTTACTAAGAGCCAAGCACTCCTAGAAAATTGATAATATTAATATCCCCACATAATATATTAAATATCATTTTTACTACTAAATGTTTTGAAAAAGATGCACAAAGAAATTTTCTTTATCTTCTTCATGTCTTCAAGAATAAGGTTGGATTTGTTAGTTTAAACAGAGAAATATTATGACTAAAATAGTAAAAAGCAATTAAAGAAATCAAATACTGTAAGAATCTGATAGGTCTGTGTCAAAAAAAGTAAAACAAACAAATACAGATGTGCACGTGTGTGTGTGTGTGCATGCATATGTGGAGAGATAGAGACAGAGACAGAAGGAGAAGGCATGGAGTATTGTAGAAGGAATACCAAGATGTCCCCCAACATTTCTTGTCTTCTGGTGTACTCAACCCCGCATATGAGGGGGAACCCCCCAAAAAACAAAATTTATTTATAAAAAATTGTGTATTTATTCTTATATGTTTAAACGCCAGTCACCTTTATGGTACTCTCCATTTGGTATAATCGAGATGCTTTTTGCACTGATCAAAACAGTTTTGAACTCGTCAATTTTGATGTCTTTTAGTGCTTCTATCGTTTTTTGTTTCATCTCTTCCACATAGGTAAAACATTTCCCTTTGAGGACTTTTTTCACTGGGGAAACAAAAAAAAAGGTGCTGGAGTGAGATTAGGTGAATAAGAAGGACGCAGCACAGGAGTCATGCCATTTTTTGGTCAAAAATTGCTGCACTCAGCAAGGTGTAGGCAGATATATTGTCATGGTGGAAGAACCAGTCACCTGTTTGCCGCAATTCAGGATATTTATTTGGCAAATCATGATGCAATCTTCTCAAAACTTCCAAATAAAAACTTCGGTTGACTGTTTTGTCTGGAGGAACAAATTCTGTGTGCACTGCACTATCCTTCTCACATTAAATAAATAAATGTTTATTTTTTTCCCAGTTGACTTCACTTGTGCTTTTTTGGGGAGTCATGGGGAAGTGGCAGTTTTCCATTGGCTAGATTGTTGTTTTGTCTCACAGTTGTAACCATAGTACTAAGATTCATCTCCACTTATGACTTTGGAAAAAAAAAAATCAGGGTCAGCCTCCAACTGCTCCTTTAAAGCATAGCAACAGAAAAAGAAATTTCACTGCCAAACACTGTTGGTGTAAATCACCCATCAAGGAATGAGCAAACACTGAAAGAATCTCCAAAAAAAAAAAAGAATGCACTGAAGCCAAACATAGCAGCTTCTCACAACAAGGCAAGCTGGCACACTGATGTTGATGGGTTCCTAGAACACTTACCTATGGGGGGAAGCCTGTACTACAAAAGTCCTGCTCGCCAAAAGATAATTCCAGTTTTGTTTGTTTGTTTGGGGTTTTTATATGTGTGTTTTTGGGGTTTTTTTGTTTTGTTTTGTTTTGGTGTTCCTCCCTCATACTTACTTGACCTATGAATATTAGGGGATAGTCCCTTCCTTGATTAGGTTATATTTCATAAGACACTGTTATGTCAGGCTAGAGAGACTGATTCTTTTGCTGACTTTGAAAAAGTAAGTTGTGATATTGTGTCAGGGTCAAGAGCCTAGGACCAGAGGGTATCCTCTAGAAAGTGAGACTGACCGTAGAACTGTGTTTCTTTCTTCAACCTTTAAGGGAAGTGTGTTTTCTTGCTTTTTTGCAGCTTTTAGAGGCCATCTGCATTTGGCAAGTGGACCTTACCTCCATCCTCAGAGCCAACAAATGTGGATCAAGTACTTCTTACATCTATCATTCACCTCTTCTAAATTCCTCTTCCACATTGAAAAGTTTTTGTGATTACATTGAACCCAATAGAATAATACAAGAAAATCTACCTGTCTTAAGGTCAGCTTTTTAGCAGCTTTAAATCTATCTGCTACTTTTAATTCCCCTTTGCCATGTTGTATAAGATATTCACAAATTCCAGAGATCAGGGCATGTATGTTCTTGGAGTGCCATTATTTTGGCAATGAAATACCACAACCGAAAATAAGTATTAGGATAATGAAAGAAAAACAAAACAAACATTACAATTTTAGAGGTTTATTCTAAAATCTTTATTACATTACTAGAATGAATATTTAGAAAATTTTCTATGTTGTTAAAACACAACAGAACTAAACATTAATCTTTCTATATCAATTCCCTAGTATTGTATAGCTTTTTTAAAAATGTAAACCATATTTTAAATTAAAATGTTAATATACAATAAAGACATAAAATATATTCAAAACTAGTATATTCAACTAGTATTGATTTAATATTACCTTCCAATTGATTGTGTGCTTTAGCAATAAAGCCATAAGCCTCTCTTATTGCTTAGGATAATCAGGGACATTGGCAGGTTTTATTAAAAGCTTCCTTCTTCACTAAAATTGATCAATGTTGTGATAAAACAAGATTATCATAACTGTCCGGATGAAAATCCAAGTACAATATTAATATAAATATTTAAGACAAAATATGAGAAGGAGAAGGAATAAATTGTATGATTTCTCATTATTTTTCTAAAAACTCTAATTAAAAATACAATTTAATGATGGTTTAAAATAACACTAATGATATTTATTATTTTACAAAACTGTATATCAATTTTTTTCAAGGTCTAGTGAAAAATTATTAAGTGAGTATTATTGAATTTAGATTCATGGTCTCCTAAAAAACTTGTTTTGTCTGTCTCCGTTCAACAATTTGACTGTGCTCACGATATATCATAGGCAAAGATTCTTAGTTCACAGTTCATAATAAATATGTCCATGAAATAAGCAAATAAATTCCTTGGTGTAAACAAGGAATTCTAGATTCCTTGGGGACTTTTGCTCTAAACAATGAAAAGTGTTACCTCTAGGAAAGAAATACATATAATCAGCTCAACAAATCCTTGGGTTTTCAGCCACAAGCAAACAAGAAATATGTATCAACCTTCGAGGGATATATATAAATAATATACAATATCTAAAATATTATCCAAAAAATTGAATTTACTTTAAATTTTATACTTCATACTAGCAGGGGGAATGGAAGAAGAAATGGTGTAAGATTCATTATATTTTAAACATATACACATCTTAGCTTATAGGAAGACAAATATGTACACTAAGACATGATCATTACAATCAATGCTGTAGTTTGCAGTCTCTGAAGAATGTGGCAATTTTTTATTTGAAAATTGGTTGCTTTTTGGTTCATTTTTAGTACTTCAGTATGCCTTTTTGCTATATTATTGCTGATTTGAATTTGAAAATACCTTAAAAGACTGTGTCAAAATTCTTTTAAATCTACAATCTAGCCAGACTACACAATGGTGTGGAGTTATAGTTATCAGAGGAATTACTGTAAATTATCCTCATATTCAACGAGTGGGGTTGAACACTGTATTGAAGATAGCAAGGCCAGCAGATAAGAATCTCAACTGATACTCTCCCTTTAGAGTGGATGAATTTATCAGTACAGTTAAGGGCAAAATATGTTTTCAAGATTATCCTTCTAAAAAATAAAAATAGAAAAATTAGTAGCATTTATGAAAAAGAAATCAAGAAAACAATCCTATTTACAATGGCATAAAAAATAAAATAAAATACATAGGAAAATTTAACCAAAAAGGTGAATGATTGGTAATGGAAAATTATAAATTTAAAAATATATTTAAAAATAAATTTTAAAAACTGAAGAAGACACAAATAAATGCAAACACGTTCTGTGTTCATGGATTCTGAGATATTGTTAATATGTCCATACTACCCAAAATGATAAACAAATTTAATAAAATTCCTAACAAAATTCCAATGACATTTTTTCACAGAGATAGAAAAAAATACTAAACTTCATATGGAATCACAAATAGTCAAAGCAAGCCTGGGTAAAAAGAACAAAGTTTGAGACATCATACTACCTGGGTGTCAAAAATCTATTACAAAGCTATAATAATCAAAACACTATGGTAGTAACATAAAAACAGAACATAAATCAATGGAACAGAATAGAGAACCCAAAAATAAACCAAGTATATATGGCTGACTAATTTTTGACAAGGACACCAAGAAAATACCATGGGGAAAAAATAGTCTGTTCAATACATGGTGTTGGGAAAATGGGCTATCCACACGCAAAAGAATGGTATTGGACCCTTATCTTGCACCATACCAAAAATCAACTCAAAATGGATTAAAGGCCTAAACGGAAGGCCAAGAGCTATAAAACTCTGAAAGAAAACACAGGGTAAACTCTCTTTGACACTGGTATTGGCAATGCTTTTTGGGTAGGACATGAAAAGCACAGGCAATAAAATAAAAATTAAAAAGTGGGACTACATCAAATTAAAATGCTTCTGTTTGACGAAGAAAATAATCAACAAAATTAAAAGATAATTTATAGATTTGGAGATAATTTATCAGATATATAGTGAACCATATATCTGATAAGGGGTGAATATCTAAAATGTATAAGAAATTCACACAACTCAATAGCAAACAAAACAACCCAATTTTTAAAAATGGGCACGTGCAGAGGGTGGAGGGGAAATAGTGGCCAAGCCAGTCGGACTATGCGAGACCCGTGTGAGTGAATGTATGGGAAATTTTGTGTATGTGCTGGTGAGAGAGTGGGCATGTGAGTGGCTGGCTGAGTGAGGACTAGGGAGCTAGCGGCCAGGACTCTCCTGGTGCAGTGGCTAGTGTCACAGCTGCTGGACTTGGACCCTAGCAATTCCCGGGAAGCAGAGGCCGAGAGCCATTTTCTTTTCTTTTTTTTTAAATTAACAAACCCTCCCTGGGAAGAAAATAATGGGAGATACTGTGTAAGTGGGGGCTCATGGGCAAGTGGCCCCAGGCTCCTGGTGCAATAGCTGGTGCTGCAGCTTCCCTACTTCATCCCTGGCTCCTCCTAGGTCACAGAAGTCGAGTGCCATTGTTTTTTTTTATATGTACAAATGCATTGGTTTCTGCTTTGTAATGCCATATAGAGTGGTGGTGGGTAGTGGATCTCAGGGAACACATATGACAATAAGTGAGCATTGCAATTTGCAAGTAGTTTCTGTATCCTAGTGCCCCATCCCCTATTTTATTCAACTTTCAAAAACTACAAGAGACAGCAAAGCTTCCCATCCACTGTCCTATTTCAAAATAGAACAAATGCAGAGACTGGATCAGGGAAGAATATAGGACTGAGCAAACATCAGAAGTAAAACCCTCTCCCACTGACACTGAATAACAGAACTAAAGAGAAAAACAAGAGATCTGCCACAAATGAGGAAAAATCAAAGGAAGACCTCAGGCAATTTCAAGTGTACCAAAGACGAAACTCATGAAGAATCAGACCTTGGTGCGCAAACAATGGAAGTCACCAATGACTGGCCTCAAAATATGACGGATCAGGGAATGGATGGAAAGAGTGAATAAGACTCATGGAAAACAAGATGCAACACTGAAAGAACTTACAACAAAGATTTTGGCAATAGAAAATTTCATCCAGGAAGTAAATAACAAGATGACAAGCACAGAGAGCAGAATTAACGTAGCTGAAGAAAGAATCTCAGAATTTGAAGACCAGAACATAGAATTAACCAGATCTGCAAAAAACATAGAAAGAAGATTCAGAAAGAAAGAACAAAGCCTATATGAGCTGTGCAATTATATCAAGAGGCTGAACCTACACCTGATTGGTATTCCAGAAGAAGAAAGGGAATTGGAGAACAACTTGGAGCAAGTATTCCAGGAGATAACCCAAGAAAACTTTTCCCACCAGAGATGTGACACGCCAAGCACAAGAGATACAGAGAACCCCCACAAGACATCAAATGAGAAGACCCACCACTAGACACATAATAATTCACCTATTCAAGTAGGCACAAAAGAAAAAAATCCTAAAGGCAGCAAGAGAGAAAGGTCAGACTACCTACCAGGGAAAACCAATCAGAATAGCAGCAGACCTACCTGCAGAAACATTACAAGCAAGAAGGGACTGGAGCCCTATATTCAAAGTCCTCAGAGATAAACAATTTTAACCAAGAATTGCCTATCCAGCCAAGCTCAGCTTCATCAGGGATGGAGAATTAAAATCCTTTCCAGACATCCAGTCCCTAAGAGATTATGCAGCTTCCAAACCAGCTCCACAGGAGACACTTAAAAAAGTATTAAGCACAGAAGATTGAAAAAAATGAATGACCACACACATCCCAATAGAACAGCAGAGCACAGAATAAACAGAGAATACAGTGCAACAAGAAACTTGAATATACACTCATATATCAACCCCAAAGCCAAAAGAAAACAAGCAAACAAAGAAAAAAATTTATAGGAACCTCATGACAGCAATAAACAATCACATCTCAATAATCAGCATGAATGTGAACGAACTAAATGCACCACTGAAAAGACACAGACTGGCAAATTGGGTAAGAAACCATGACCCAATTATTTGCTGCATCCAGAAGACTCATCTCACCACAAGGGACGCATGCAGACTCAAAGTTAAAGGATAGAAAACAAGTTTGCAGACAAACCAATCACAAAAGAAGGCAGAAGTCATGATCTTAATACCAGACAAAACAACATTTAAGCTATCAAAAATTTTAAAAGATGCAAAAGGATACTACATAATGATAAAAGGTTCAATCCTTCAACAAGAAACATTCATCCTAAACATATACTCACCCCACACAAGAGCACCAACATTTATAAAGCAACTACTAAATAAACTTTAAAAAGATATTATACTATTATAGCAGGAGACTTGAATATCCCACTGACAGCCCTAGATATATCATCAAGGCAAAAAATCAACAAAGAGATCAAGAACCTAAATTTGACACTCGACCAAATACAAATTATTCCACCCAACAACCACAGAATATGCATTTTACTCATCACTATATGGAAAATACTTCAAGATCAATCACATCCTTGGCCACAAATCAAGCATAAACAAATTCCATAAGGTAGAAATCTTGCCATACACATTCTCAGACCACAGTATAATAACAATAAGTATCAATACCAACAAAATTTTCCCAAAGCCCACAAAGACATGGACACTAAACAGCATGATGCTGAACAACTGCTGGGTCAACACTGATAACAAAGCAGAAATTAAAAGATTCCTAGAAACAAATGAAAATGAAAACCTTATCTTACCAAAACCTCTGAGATGTCATGAAAATAGTTCTAAGAGGAGAATTTATATCTCTACGAACATACATCAAGAAAATGGAAGGATCACAAGTGGAGAGCCTAACAAATCACCTAAGGGGGCTGGAAAGAGAAGACTATCAAAACCCCAACTTTAGCAGAAAAATCCAAATCATCAAAATAAGAGCCCAAATATGAGACACGAAAGACAAAAATGTCATAGAAAACATCAACAAAATAAAATACTGGTTCTTTGAAAGAATTAACAAAATTGATGGACTCCTAGCCAAAATAACCAAGAAAAGGAGAGAAAACGCCCAAATAAACACAATCTGAAATACAACAGATCAAATCACAACTGACCTAGAAGAAATAAAAAAGATTATCAGAGATTACTATGTACACCTGCAGGGAAATGAACATGATAACCTAAATGAAATAGAGGACTTCCTGACATCACATGAACCTTCCCAGGTTGAAACAAGAAGACACTAAATAGACCAGTAACAACCCAGGAAATTGACTCTGTCATAACAAAACTACCTACAAAAAAAACCCCTGGATCGGATGACTTTCCAGCAGAATTCTAAAAAATGTACAAGGAGGAGCTGATACCAATCCTTTTGAAAGTATTCCAGGCAACTGAGAAAGATGGAATTCTCCCCAAATAATTTTATGAAACTAACATCACACTGATACCCAAACCGGGTAAAGACCCAACAAAAAAAGAGAACTACAAGCCAATATCCCTTATGAACAGAGATGCAAAAATCCTCAACAAAATTCCAGCAAATTGGATCCAAAAACACATCTCAAATCATTCACCATGACCAAGTAGGCTTGATTCCCAGGATGCAGGGCTGGTTCAACATTCACAAGACCATAAATGTCATTAAATATATCAAAAGATGTAAAAACATGAACCACATGATTATATCATTAGATGCAGAAAAAGCTTTTGATAAAATCCAGCATCCTTTCTTGATTAAAAAAACCTTCCAACACGTAGGTACAGAAGGAACATACCTCAAAATAGTAAGTACTATCTATGATAAACCCACAGCTAACATATTTCAAAATGGGCAGAAACTGTGTTGGAAGCCCTAGCTCAGGCAATTAGATAAGAGAAGGAAATCAGGGGTATCCAAATAGGAAAAGAGGAAATCAGGTTATTCCTCTTTGCAGATGATATGATCCTATACCTCGAAAATCCAAGAGAATCTGTCAAAAAACCTACTTGCACTCATAAAGGACTTTGACAAAGTCTCAGGGTGCAAAATGAATGTGGAAAAGACAGCTGCATTACTATACACCAACAACAAGCAGGCAGAGACCCAAACTAAAAGCACAATCCCATTCACAATAGCCACAAAAAAAAAGAAAGAAATTACCTCAGCATCTTCTTAACCAGAGACATGAAAGACCTTTACAATGAGGACTACAAAACACTGCTCAAAGAAACCCAAGAAGACACAAACAAATGGAAAAATATTCCATGCTCATGGATAGGAAGAATCAACATTGTTAAAGTGCCCATCCTACCAAAGGCAATCTACAGATTCAAATGCAATACCTATTAAGTTATCATCATCATTCTTCTCAGACCTGGAAATGACAATACAGAAATTCATATGAAAACATAAGTGACCACAAATAGCAAAAATAATCCTTAGCAAAAGAAACAAATCAGGAGGTATCACACTTTCAGACTTCAAACTTTATAATAAGGCTACAGTAATCAAAACAACCTGGTATGGATACAAGAACAGGCACACAGACCAATGGAACAGGATAGAGATTCCAGAAGCAAAGTCTCAATTTCTCAACCAAATCATCTATGACAAAGTCTCCAACAACCACCACTAGGGAGAGGAGAACCTATTCAGTAAATGGTGCTGGGAAAACTGGGTGATCACATGCAGAAGATTGAAACAGGAGCCCTATCTATCACCATACATAAATATCAACTCTAAATGGATCAAACACCTAAACGTAAATCCTCAAACTATGAGAAGCTTAGAAAATTCAGGAGATTGAAATTGGAACTGACAACAGATTTTTATTCAGAACCCTAAGTGCCCATACTTAAGAAATAAGATAGACAACTGGGACCTCATCAAACTAATAAACTTCTGCAAAACAAAAGATACCATTAAGAGAACAGGGAGACAGCCCAGAGAATGGGAAAAAATATTTGCCAACCAGATATCTGACAAAGGCCTAACATCTAGGATCCACAAGGAACTCAAACACACAGAAAGGAAAAAACAGCCCCATTAAAAAGTGGGCAAAAGACATGAATAGACACTTCTCAAAAGAAGATATACAGGCAGCCAACAGACACATGAAAAAGTGCTCAACCTCACATCAGAGAAATGCAAATCAAAACCACATTGAGATACCACCTAACCCCAGTAAAAATGGTCATCATTAATAAAACAAATAACAGATGCTGAAGAGGATGTGGAGAAAAAGGAACACTTCTACACTGCTGGTGGAAATGAAAACTAGTGCAACCTCTTTGCAAGACAGTGTGGTGATTTCTGAAAGAACTAGAAATTGACCTTCAATATGACTCAGCATTTCCCCTACTGGGAATATACCTAAAGAAACTCAAGTCATTCTAGAAAAAAGATACCAACACATGTATGTTTGTTGCAGCTCTATTCACAATAGCCAAAACAAGGAACCAACCATGTTGCCCATCAAAGCTGGACTGGATTAAAAATAATGTGGTATATACACAATGGAATATTATGCAGCCATAAAGAAGGACAAACATATGGACTTTGCAGCAACTTGGATGGATTTAGAGTAAATCATACTCAGTGATCTATCACAGAAACAAAGAACCATATGTTCTCACTCATAAGCGGACCTTGAACAATTATAATACTGTAAGAAAGGGATTGGCAGTAGTGGGAAACTGTCAGGGGAGGGGAATGGAATTGGCAGTTGAGGGAATCTGCTAGGGGAGTGAGAGGCTTCCCTCATCAACAGGGGTACTTGCTTAATCAATATTTGTATACCTAACCCTGAATTGTACCCCACATCTTTATAATAAAAAAAGAAATTAAAAAAAATAAATAAAAAGCAGGCAGCAAACCTAAACAGACCTTTTTCCAATGACAGCTGGCAAGGGTGAAAGGGAAAGGGAATCCCTGCACAATGTTATTGGGAATGTAGACAGGTGTGGCCACTGTGGTATGGAGGTTTCTAAAAAATCTAAAATTGAACTACCATATTACCCTACAATCTTGCTTCTGGGCATAAACCCAAAGGAAATGAAGTCATCATCTTACAAAGATATCTATATTCTCATGTTTACCACAGTATTTCTCACGATTGCCAAGATATGGAAACAATTGAAGTGTCCTTCCACAAATGAATGAATAATGACATTGTTATATATGTATACAGTGGAATATTATTCAGCCTTCAATGGGAGGTTCTGCTGTTTGCAATAACAGGAATGAAACAAGAAGATGTTATGCTAATAAGCCAGATACAGAAAGAAAAACATCACATGATCCCATTTACATGTGGAATCTAAAAAAAAAAAAAAAATACATAGATAGCAACAGAGAATAGAGCAGTTGTTACCAGTTGCAGAGGAGATGCCAAGGTGTAGGTCTAAGGGTACAAAATCACAGTTATGTAGAATGAATAAGTCTAGAGATCTAATGAACATGAGGACTATAACTAATAGTATTGTATTGTATATAGTATTGGTAATTTGCCAAGACAGCATACCTTAGGGACTCTTACACAGCAAAAAAAGACACAAAAAAGAGTAGTTACATAAGATGATGGACATATTAATTAGCCTGGCAGTAGGAATTACTTTCCTACAAATGTGTTTATCAAGGTAATTGCATCAAAACATCATGTTGTACAGCTTAAAAATATACAATTAAAAAGTAATTAATTCAATAAAATAATTTTTTCTGCACACATCTAAGCATAAAGTTCTGTAAATTTAAGACAGTTGACAAATCCTAAGTCAAGCAGCACTTTCAAGAGTTCCCCAAACATTTGTTTATCCAGAAATCTAGAGTTGTACTATAGTCCTCTATAAATCCCAAACATATGTAATGGCATCTCAACTACAGGCAAGCTACTGTAGTTTAGAGTTCTCAACCCCTGGGACAAAAAGTAAAACACATAATGTCATGTTCTAATTTTGTATCTTATTCATTATATTCCCAAGAGTGAGACTGGGTTCCTAAACACAATTTTCAATATCACTTCAGTTAATATAAATGACAGAATGCCACAAGTATGCACTATATGAAAAGAACCCCAAAAGAATGCCTAATTTGTATCTATTGTACAGAATGAATGTTGAGTATAGTCTTTGAATTTAAACCAAAATGTACTATATTCTAATCACATATATCAAAAATATTGCTCTAGTATACTTCACAAATGACTTGTGATTGGGTTAAAAATACTTAGCCAAAAATCTCTATTATAAAATGTCAAAAATATTACATAAAATATGCTTAATATTGTCGTTTATTTAGGGACCTACATATTATCATCCTGAATTGTGTTTCTTCCTGCCAAATTTATATATTGAATCAGATGTGACTGTGTTTGGGCATAAGTGTATAAGGAACTAATTAAGGTTAAATGTAGTCACAAGGGTGGGACCCTGATCCCATAGGATGAGTGTCCTTGTAAAAAGAAACATTGGAGAGTGCACTCAGTCAGGCTCCACGCACACTCAGAGGAAGGGCCATATAAGGACCAGTAAGTAGGCCGTAATCTGTAAACCAGAAGGGGAGCCCTCACCAAAATCGGCCCCCAATGGAAAGTGATTAGTCTAGCCTCCACGACTGTGAGAAATAAATTGCTGTTTTGTTTTTTTTAATAGCAGACCTAGCAGACTAATACAGTGTTGCAACTCACACAGAGTATTTTCTTTCTCAAAAAAGATTAATCTACTTTATATCATTGCTTGACTATTTAGACTAAATATATAATTAAAATATAAAGTAACATAAATTAAAATATAATTATAACCTAAAATATAATATATTTATACATTATATATTGAGTCTAAATAGTCAAGTAATGATATTTTATATATATATGCATATATATATATATATACACACATACACATATGTATGAGTGGGGGACACAAAAAATGGAATTTATTTATTTTTTAAAATTTTTTTAATTTTAAAGATATGGGATACAATTCACAGTTAGATATACAAATGTTCATTATGCAGGCACCCTTGTTGATGAGGTGTGTTCCTCCCTTCCCTGGCAGTTTCCCTCAACTGCCAATTCCACCCCACCTCCCCTGGCAGTTTCCCACTACTGCCAACCCCTTTCTTATAGTATTATGATAATTATTCAAGGTTCACTTATGAGTGAGACTATATGGTACTCTGTTCTTTGTTTCTGTGACAGATCACTGAGTATTACAATCTCCAAATTCATCCAAGTTGCTGCAAAGGCCGTATGTTTGTCCTTCTTTATGGCTGCATAGTATTCCATTGTGTATATATCGCATTATTTTTATCCAGTCCAGTTATGATGGGCATCATGGTTGGTTTCATATTTTTGCTATTGTGAATAGAGTTGCAACAAACATGCATGTATTGGTATCTTTTTTGTAGGATGATTCGAGTTCCTCTGGGTATATTATCAATGAGGGGATTGCTGGGTCATATGGAAGGTCAATTTCCAGTTCTTTCAGAATCACCACACTGTCTTCCAAAGAGGTTGCACTAATTTACATTTCCACCAGCTGTGTAGAAGCATTCCTTTTTCTCCGCGTCCTCGCCAGCATCTGTTATTGTTTGTTTTAATAATGATGGCTCTTTTTACTGGGATTTGGTGGTATCTCAATGTGGTTTTGATTTGCATTTCTCTGATGATGAGTGACGCTGAGCACTTTTTTATGTGTCTATTGGCTACCCGAATACCTTCTTTTGAGAAATATCTATTTATGTCTTGTGCCCACTTTTTAATGGGGCTGTTTGGTTTTTTCCTTTCTGCACATTTGAGTTCCTTGTAGATCCTAGATGTTAGAATTTTGTCAACTATACAGTTGACAAATATTTTTTCCCATTCTGTGAGCTGTCTCCCTGCTCTTTTGATGGTTTCTTTTGCTTTGCAGAAGTTCATCAGTTTGATAAGATTCCAGTTGTCTATCTTATTTCTTATGGTGTGGTCACTTAGGGTTTTGATCAGGAATTGGTTGCCAGTTCCAATTTCCATAAGGGTGTCTTCTGCATTTTCTAATATTCTTATAGTTTGAGGTTTTACATTAAGGTTTTTGATCCATTTAGAGTTATTTTTTGTGTATGGTGATAGGTAAGGGTCTTGTTTATTCTCACATGTTTAGACTTCAGTCACCTTCAAAGTACTCCCTGTTTGATGCAATACAACTATCAAGATACTTTATCCACTGCTCAAAATAGTTTTTAAACTCATTAATTTTGATGCTTTTTAGTGCTTCTGCTGTTTTTTATTTTTACCTATTCCACAAGGGCAAAACGTTTCTCTATGAGGACTTTTTCATCCAGGGAATCAAAAAAAGTTGTCATTCCGAAGGAAATCTGGTGAATGTGGAGGTTGGGACATGGGGCTCATGCCATTTTTGTTCCAAAACTGTTGAACACTCAGGACAGTGTGGGCAGGTGCGTTGTCATGGTGGAAGAAACATCCACCTGTTTGCCACATGTTGGCATGTTTCTTTCACAATGTAGCCTCTCACAACAATGCCAACTAGTCCACTGATGCCGATGGGTTCATAGAACACTTACCTAGTGGGGGAAGCCTCTACTACAAAGGGCCCACCTTCCAAAAGAAAATCCCAGTTTTGGGGGGGCCCTCCCCATATATAAGAATATATATAAACGCATATATAAAAAGAATATGCATAGGAACATATATCTAAGCATATATATGAATATATATCTAAGAATAACTATATGCCTATTTCAAATTTTTCTTTATCAGTTAAGTCAATGTTTAATTCCACTTTGGGCATCGTTTTCATATCATCCCTATTTAGCCTTTTTTCTACCTCTTTCTTGGGATTTCTCATTTTATGTTCCTGGACCTTTATATGACTCCTCCCTACCTAATTTTCCTAAAGCAGCTTTTTCTACAGCTTTTGTCAACAATGCCACATACCTCCAGAGGAAACTTTACAAAATTCCTTGACTCAGCCACAATGCCCTTTAGGCCTCTCAGAAACTTTGTCAAATCCACAGACTATTTGCTCATGTTACTCCCTGTGATTTCCCTAGTGCTTAGTAGGCATAATAGATCTTTACAAGATATCTGCTAAACCAATGAACAAACGGCTTTGCTTCTTCACCCCTGTCTTGCTATGTAGGCACGTGAGAGGGTAGGCTCAGCCTACCTTACTCTGACCATACCTTGCCTTATTTATGACACTCATCTGCTTTGAGGCCTCAAAAGATGGTACAGTTTTATCCAATGTTAAGTATATCAAATTAAACCTGAGATCTTCTTTTAAGTTTGTGGTGTGTGTGTGTGTGTGTGTGTGTGTGTGTGTGTGTGTGTGTGTGTGGTTTTGTTTTCCATAAAGTAATCATTCATGGTATGAATGAAGACCTGAACTATTAGTATGAGAAATTGAGTAATAGACATGGAAATAGTCTAAGAGTTTGATAAGAACGTACAGGGCAAACTTTCTATTTCTCTCTTTATTAATAAAGTGGTTTAATTTGTTTCACTAGTTTCAAGTCCATGTTTTACCAATATATAATCATAAATATATATTATTTACCAATAATATTATCAATAAAAACTTTCAGGCAAGGCTTCAGAAAAATGATGACCTTCTACCACATCTTCTGATGCTGGTCCTTAAAAGTTATGAACTCATGAATAGAGTACTATGTGTGTTCAAATTCCAGGTTACTTGGACTCAGCTAAAGAGAATCCAGAAATCATTAATTTATATAAGAAGTCATTCATCTGGTTAAGAACACATAATAGAATACCTCACATATTAATGATGTGATGACCTCCTACCAATATCCACATCAACAGAATAAATCAGAAACTAACATGATTCATCTCATAATATTAAAGAAGAGGAGATAACTTTAAACAAAAAAATGGCACAATTGGGTCAAAATACAGTATTATACATGGAAATATAGTCTTCTTCTAGAAAGAAAAAACAGAAGATAAGAACGGGGCCAAGAATTGTTTTGGCTATTCATGGTCATTTATGTTTACACATGAATTCCTATATCATCATTTCCAGGTCTGAGAAGAGTGCTACTGGTAATTTAATGGGTATTGGATTAAATCTGTAGATTGCCTTGGGAAGGATGGACATCTTAACAATGTTGATTCTTCCAATCCATAAGCATGGAATATTTTTCCCTTTGTTTATGTCATCTTTGATTTCTTTGAGCAGTGTTTTATAGTTTTCATTGTAAAGGTCTTTCATGACTCAATCCTTAGCAAAAAAAAAAAAAAAAGTGGGAGGAATTACACTCCCAGACTTTAAACTTTATTATAAAACTACAATAATCAAAACAGCCTAGTATTGGTACAAGAATAGGCATATAGACCAATGGAACAAGATAGAGATTCCAGAAACAAAACCTCCATTTCTCCACCAACTCATCTTCGACAAAGACTCCACCACCAACCACTGGAGAAAAGAGAACCTATTCAGTAAATGGTGCTGGGAAAATGGCCTGACCACATGCAGAAGATTAAAACAAGACCCTTACCAATCACCATACACAAAAATCAAGTCTAGATGGATCAAAGACCTAAACATGAAACCTCAAACAATAAGAACCTTAGAAAATGCAAGAAACACCCTTATAAAAATTGGAACTGGCAACCAATTCCTGATCAAATCCCCAAATGCCTATGCCATAAGAGATAAGATAAATAAGTTTCTACAAAGCCAAAGCAACCATGAAGAGAGCGGGGAGACAGCCCACAGATTGGGAAAAAATATTTCCCAATGGTATATCTGACAAAGGCCTAACATCTAGAATCTAAAGGAACTCAAACATGCTGAAAAGAAAAAAACAAACAGCCCCATTACAAAGTGGGCAAAAGATACAAATAGACATTTCTCAAAAGAAGACTTACTAGCAACCAATAGATATAAGAAAAAATGCTCAGTCTCACTAATCATTAAATAAATGCAAATTAAAACCACCCTGAAATAGCACCTAACTCCAGTCAGGATGACCATTATCAATAACTCAAAAAACAACAGATGTTGGAAAGGATGCAGGGAAAAGGGAATACTTCTACACTGTTGGTTGGAGTGTAATCTAGTACAACCTCCGTGGAAAACAGTTTGACATTCCTAAAAGAACTAAAAATTGACCTTACATATGACCCCGCAATTCTCCTACTGGGAAAATACCTGGAGGAACTCAAATCACTCTATGGGAAAGATACTTGCACACACATGTTTATTACAGTATTGTTCACAGTAGCAAAAACTTGGAACCAACTGTGCTGTCCATTGAAAAGAACTGGATTTTTTAAATGTGATACATATACACAATGGAATATTATGCAGCTGTAAAGAAGGACAAAATTATGAGTTTCACCGTAACTTGAATGGACTTAGATCTATAATACTGAGTGATCTGTCACAGAAGCAAAGAACTGAGTATCACATGTTCTCACTCATAAGTGGACCTTGAACAACTATGATAATATTATAAGAAAACCATTGGCAGTGGTGGGAATCTGCTGGGGGAGGGGAGAGGTACACCTCATCAACAGAGGTACCTGCATGATGAACATTTGTATACCTAACCCTGAATTGTACCCCACTTCTTCAAAATTAAAAATTAAAAAAAAAAAGAATGAGGCCAAGTTAATCAGGGTTCTACCCAAGTCTACAAACATTCCTGGGTTTGTAAGTCTCTACCATGAGTTTGTTTATATAGTCAGACAACGCTACCTTAAATATATATCACTGCAACAAGATGAGTGTGGAGAAAGAAACACCAGCTGGGATGGAAAACATCTTTCATTTATTGAGCCAACAAATATGTATTATCTACTTCTTAGACGCTGGTTCCTACTGTGTTGTCCAAAATAGCAGCCAAGGCCTGTGTTGTCCAATAAGGTAGCCATAAGGCAAGTGTGGTTATTTAAATTTAAATTTAATTTAATTTAATTAAAAATTCACATTTTCAATAGCACTAGCTGTGTTTCACGTACTCCATGGGCACATGTTCCTAATGCTACCTTAGTAGAAAGCACATCTATAGAACATTAGTGGTCCATCCTATTCTATGCTATAAGTGTACAGCAGTGAACAAATCCATGCTCCATAAAGCTTACATTATCATATAGGAAACAGAAAATAAACAAATACATGGTTAATATTTGATATTGGTAAATCCTGTGGTCAAGGAGTCTATGATGTGCTGTGGAGGGAAGTGTGGGGGAGGTGTGTTATTTTACAAAGAAAAACTTTCTTAGGTTTCTCTGAGAAGGTGACATTTGAGCTAAAATCTTCAGGAAGTGAGGGTCAGGTCACAGAATATACTGGGGGAGGAATTGACAGGAGAAGCAACAAGGGCAAAGAACTTGGCAAAACAGTAGCTGGGACATCAGCTTTAACCTCCCCTAGTGCTGGAAATGCTTTAATCTTTACACAGTGATAACTCTTAAGACAAGAGCCGCTGGACTTTCTCAAAGATAGAAATGATCTCTTCTATATGCTTCAAAATATCTATCACTGTGAAAAAGAAATAGGGATGATGGGAGAGGTCTTGCTTGTTTGTAACTGCAATACTATAACTTAGTCAACTCCTATTGCTCTTAGAGAAGATTTCTAAGGAAGGAATGGTAACAACCACACAAGCTTGTAAATTATCGACTTGAGTACACCTTACATGTACAAAAAGGATTGCTCAGACCTTGTTGTAGGGACATGTATTCAGAGCGCATGCTTCTGAGTTTTTTTGTATGCCACAAATATTTCTACATACCAAGACTATGAAACAGAGCATGCCAGCCAGATCAAAAGCAATGTAGCTGAGTAAACTAATCGTATCTCAAAATGTGATGAAATCTCAGGAACTAAGATAATTAAATGATGTGGGGAATAAATCTTGAGCTCTTGGCATTATCAAGAGCTTAGGAACTCAGATCAGAAGGCACATTTAGCTGCCTTTGCAAATACATTGTTAAAATGCAAAGAAGAATCGACTGAAGTCAATTTTGTATTCAGAATTATAATCTTGCCCTTACACTAATGGGTCAATAACCATGTCAGAGCAATAGATGATCTTGAGATTAAACATAGTGAAATGTAGAAAAATCATAATGCTTTCACTAATTCTATCAGTGAAATTAGTATCAGGCACTAATGATACAAGGTCACATAAAGAAAGGACAATTGTAAGGCACTTGTTTGCTAATAAAAATTTTTTGAAGTTGTATGCAATCAAAGAAGAATTTGATTCAGAAGATAAGCAGAGAATGGAATATTTTAGTTTCCAAGAGCAGCAGAAATCAAGATTACTGTAAGAGCCTCCAGTGTTGGTGACACAAGCTGTGGATATGCAATGATGACATCATTTTGTGGTGTGTTTTGGGCATTGTTCAGAGTCTAGTTTTCTAAGCCACCAAAAGATTCTATGAACTGCTTAAAATCCTTTAGCAAATCATGTTTCTGCTTGAGCTGGCCAGAGTTGGTTTCTGCTGTTTTGAATAAAGATCCTTGACTAAATTTTGCTTTTATGTAGGCAAAGAATTCACTGCTTTCAATAGATATGGCATAAGATCAGTGATCCAAAAAAAGGGTTAAAGTTACAATTTAAAGGAAAATAACTCTCTTGAGGAAATCATGGTTAAAATATCCCTCCAATTAAATTTTGTTTTAAAATTTTCAATGCAAAACATTTTAAAAAGGGGCCTGTAGAGACAAAATGTCAAGTTATAGTGAAAAGATTCATATTGTTATGTCTTTTTTTTACCAAGTACCTTTATTCTATTAATCATGTAGCATTAAAAATGTTAATAATTTTACTTTATATTCACATTTTTATTCATCATGAAACTCCTGCCTATGTTGTATAATAAATGCATCATCTTATGTTTGAACATGAGTAGAATCCTATGTATAGTCATGTATGGTGGGAACATGAGATACCAGTGTACTTGAAGTTTTATAATATAATTTAAGGGAATCTAGTAAGTTCATAATCTTTCCCTCTTTAGCCATTTATAAGAGATGAATCAGATGACAATATCCTTCTCTAAAGAGCTATAAGACCTTGACAGGTATTATCTAATTCATGTTCTCACTGATCTTGGTATGATATTACCATCCTCATTTTAACATTGGTAAAACTGAAGGAGAGAAAATTAAGCATTAGTCAAAGTCATGAGTATACATTCTTCCAGAAATCATGTCTACTCTTAAATCTAAGCTCATAAGAAAAAAAATTAATCTTTTCTTTAGCATCCTTTTTTAGTATGAGTGTGCATAATGGTAGGGATTAAAATTATCTGCTCTGAGAACCTGAATTTTATTCTGCTAAATTGTTATCTTGATGACTGAATCATGAGTGTGACAGTTTTATGTGTCAACTTGACCGAGCTAAAGGATGTTTATATAGTTAGTAAAACATTATTTCTAAGTGTGTCTGTGTTTCTGGAAAATATTACCATTTGAATTAGTAGACTGGGCAAAGAAAAAATCTCCCTTGGTGGGCATCATCCAACCCAGTGAGGGCTCAAATAAAACCAAAAGGCAGTGGAAGAAGCAATTATCTCCCTTTCTGAGCAGTGTCATCCTTCTTCTCCTGCCCTTGGGCTCTTGGTTCTCAGGCCTTCAGACTTGAACTGAATTATACCACTGGCTTTGCTGTTTCTACAACTTATAGAAGTATATCAAGAAACTTCATGGCCTTCAAAAGCACATCAGCCAATTTACACAACAAATCTCCTTTTCAAAATATAACTCTATGTACCCTATTGGTTCTGTTTCTCTGGAGAACCCTGATAATACAATGAAATGCCTCAGAACATGTCTATCTCACAGTTTATTTTAAACTTTTGAAGTGGCAAACTGTTACTGGGTTTACCCATCATCTTGTTCTATAATCTCTCTTTCCATCATCCATGAAGATTAGGACTCAATAGGCGTCCAATAAGGTCAAACCTTCTGATCTGGTTTCCTGTTTTCTTGCTTATCCTAGTGGACAAGATAGCAAGTACACAGAGCTAGACGTTCTCTTTAAGCATACATAAAAGTGCATGGCTCAGTGATTGCATTCAGTTAGTTTACTTTTCCATAAATCTACAACTAATTATAAGCAGTCATCTTTACATTTTATTTTAACTTAGATTACCCCAGAGAAAAAAACTAAAGACATATCACCCAGCACTATTTAAATACAAAAGAAAATAAAAAAGAAAAAGGAAATGTTATGGACCTTAACATTTAATATAATCACTGATTTTATAAGCAACAGTGAAATTATGCATTTTTAATAATGGAGCAGCAACATCACATTTCTTTACTCAAGAAAGTGTATAAGAGAGTATATATTACTGACAGTGTTATCAGAGAATGTACAGACAATCCCCAACACAATGGTATAACTTACCATTTTCTGACTTTGTGATAGATTTGGGGGGTATTTAATGGATTTTATACTTACTGTATTTTTGACTTACAATGGGTTTATCAGGACATTACCTCATCATAAGTCATTATTTGTTTTTTAAAGCCCTGATGCTTCTATTAATAGCTGAAGCAAAACTCAGAAAAATCAACATGAAATTTTAGGAGGGTGGTGTGTGTGGTTGAAGGGATTGGACTGCAGAGCAAAAAGTGAAGAAAGGAAAGGGAGGAGATGATAGCAGGAGTTTAAGGCTAAGATCTCTTCTAATAATTGTCCTCACTGTCAGAAGTCAAAAGTTCTGAGTAAGAAATACAAGGTCATTCCAACAATTTTAGTTTGAAACTCTAGAAGTAAAGAGCTGCCTCAAGTCTAGTGTTTGGCAGGAGATCTTCAGTGTCTACTAAATGTGATGGCCAGGCAAACCCCCTGGATCAGAAGGAGGCAGAAACAATAGATGAGAAACAAAACCCCAGATGAAACAATCATGGGAGTGAGACAAAACAGTAGTTCACACATTCATTCAGGCATCAAAATTAGTCATCATTTAATTCATGGTGCCTCTTTGCATTAAGCAGAGCTCATGATTTGTTGTTTTTTCTATTTTCAATCTTGGGAAAATTCTTCAACATTCACACTACAATGAAACAAATACAGGTGTCAATTAATCTTTCTCAATTTCACAAGAGCTAACTTTTTGGAATATTAGTACTTTTTTCTTCTTCAGAGATGACCAATATGTAATCCTGGGCAATGAACTGCAGAAGACAGAAAAAAGCTAAATCATGATGTGTAGGTGACCCTGGGACTCTAAAAAAGAGCAGCAAATGTGCTAATTCGAAAGAGAGAAAGAAAGTTCATGTCAATTGAAAAATATTTTAAAGACCCATTCTACAATGCAGCTGTCTACCTCCTGATGCAGTTACATTTCTTATCTCAAATAGCCTCTGGGTTTCACTGAATATCAACAGAAGGATCTCATTTATCACTTCGTAATCCAAACTATAATTCATGTTTTTCAGTCCTGCACCACCTTCCTAGACTCATCTTTTTGGACAAGGACTTCTTTCTTGAGGTTATTCCATCTAGTGATCATTCCCACATCAATTATGGCTCTTCATAATCAATCATATCAATAATGGAGAAGTCACTCCTCACTACGTTCTTTAATTATTTATTTTTTTGGGATCAGAGTCTCACTCTGTCACCCAGACTATAGTGCAGTGGCAAGCTCATGGTCACCCCAGCATCAATCCGCTGGGCTCAGGTGATGCTTCTGCCTCAGCCTTCCAAGTAGCTGGAACCATGCCCGGCTAATTTTTGATATATTGTAGAGATGAGGTCTCACCAAGTTACCCAGGTTAGTCTCAAATCCTTGGGCTCAGGCTGTCCTCTCCCCTTGGCCTCCCAAAGTTCTGGGATTACAGGCTTGAGCCACCATGCCAGCCTCACTAAATTCTTTATGTATCTGCTCATTATTGCTCATGGAGCTTCATGCCTGTTCTAAGGTTTTGCAGGTCAACATCAACAACTTGTTCTTAGGAAGGTCTGTAGCCATTTTGATATGGTATAATATGACAAACTTTGACCAAAGAATCACATCTTAGTAATTAGAAAGAGGTATAGACATACTTGCCATTTAAACCTACAGAGATACATTGTGATGCAAGCTTCGTGCTCTGCTTTGTATTTTTTTACTCAGATGACTATATTTCTCCACATGACATAATGAGTCTGGTCAGTTGGCCCCAGATATTACTCAATTTACTCCAATTAAATATGGCAATTATGTGGGCTCTTCGTGTTAGATAATAAATGTATTTAAAAGTACTTGATGTCAAATGCTGAATTGATATTGCAGAGCTATATGGTTAAAAAAAAAAAACAAAAAACCGAAAAAAACATAGCTTTGGAGTCCTACAAACTTTGTTTGAATCTTTGTTCTGACAGTACCTGTGCAGCTACAGACAAGATCTTCATTTCTTTGAACCTTAGTTTATTTAACATAGGGATTATATTATTAATACTCATTTTTTAGAACAGTGAGAATTCTGTGAAATAATGAATATAATATCTTTCTCATACTTTTAAGTTTAAAATTGTATTATTATTATCATTGTTACGATGGTACATGTTTCAGACTTGTCTCCTTATGTGATATTATAAAATGTCAAGGTTCCCAGAGTCCAGCATCTCATAAAAAGTTATATGATATGTATTATATATGTGCAGAATCTGATTCAATTATTAATAAATGCAGATCTATGAAAGTTGAAAATTAAATAACTTTAACTGATCACACCAACATTTAATATAACTACTGATTTTCTCATTAACAGTGGAATTGTGCATTTTTTTAATGGAGCAGTAGTATCACATATATTACTCAAGAAAATTCATAAGATAGTGTGTATCACTAACAGTGTTGTCAGAAAATATACAGATAGTCCCCATCTTAGCATGATTAAACTTACTATTTTTGACTTTATGATGGGTTTTTTTGGGATATTAAATGCATTTTAAACTTAATAATGCATAGTAGACTTTATTTACAATGTATGTATCAGGACATTACCCCATCATAAGTGAAAGAACATCTATATAAATAAATATATTTTAATTGTAGTTTTAAAATATCTTATGTTGGTACAGGCAAAATTGCAGTGGTTCCAAAATAATTTTTAATAGTCCCAAGTCCTCCCATAAAAACAGAACAACTAAGATAATAAGACATAAAATAAGCAAATAAGCAGAAAAAAAGCCCACAAGCAAAAAAAATAGAGTGAAAATCAATAAAATGAAGAATAGAAAAATAATAGAGAAAAATTAAAGGTTGGTTATCAAAAAAATCAATGAAGTTGACAGGCTTTAATGAGACTGACAGAGAAATTTAAGAATCTTCACATTAAGACAATTAGGAATGAAAGTGGGACCTTCACAATCAACCTTACACAAATAAAAAGAATTACAGGTAATACTATGAACAATTGTATCCCAACAATTAGATTACATACACAAAATGGAGACATTATTAGAAAGACACAAACTACTGAACTGACTCAAGATGAAACAGAAAGTATGAATAAACCTATATTAGGTAAAGAGGATAAATTAATAATCAAAAACTTTTTACTTCATAGAAAATCCCAGGCCCAGATAGCTTCACTGGTTAATTTTATTAACCATTTAAAGAAGAATTATGATCGATATTTTACAAACTTTTACAAAACTAGTGGAGGGTGGAACAGTTTTCTCATTATTCTGTAAGTTCAGCACTCCTGTGATACCAAAGCCATATATCATGAGAATGCAAACAACCGTACAAACTATGAGAGACAAATATTCGTTATGAATAAAGACAGAAAAATACTCAACAAAATACTAGAAAACTCAATCCAGAAACATAAACAAAGATTATGATCAAGAGAGATTTATCCCAGAAATACAAAGTTGTATTAACATAAGGAAATCATTATGCTGCATTAATAGAAAAAAAGGGCAAAAAACACATGATCATCTCAACTGACACAGGATACATACTTGACAAAAATCTCACATCATTTCATGATAAAACTCTCAGCAAACTAGAAATAGAAGACAACTTCCTCAACATGAAAAAGCGATCTATGAAAACCTCAAAACTAACATCATACTTAACAGTGAAAGACTAAATACTTTATAAGTTCAGGAAAAGGATGTCTACTCTCACCTCTGATGTTGTACTACAGGTGCTAGCAAGGACAATTGGGCAGGTAAAAGTTACAAAAGACATCAGATCAGAAAGGAAAAAGTAAAACTATGTCTATTTGTAAGACGGTTTGTACACAGAAAATCCTAAGGAATCTACTTTAAAAAAAAAAAAAATAGAAGAACCCATAAGAGCAAATGAGTTCAAAGAGATTGCAAGAGAACATAATATACGATATTATGTATTATTAATACATAATACAAATAAATAAAAACATAAAAATTAAAATAAGAAACAATTTCATTTACAAAAACAATAGAATATAGTATTTAGGAACAAACTTAACAAAATAGTGCAAGAATTGTACATTTAAAACTAGAAGCATGATTGAAAAAGATTTGAATAAGAAACAATATCTAAATAGAAATCACATGTTGATGAATCAAAAAGTTTAATAGTGTTAAGATGGTGATACTTTCCAAACTGATCTAAAAAGACAACACAATATATTCCAAATTCTCAGATGATATATTTGCAAATTGCAAGCTGATGCTAAAATTTATATGAAATTGCATAACAGCCAAGACAATCTTGAGTAGTATAACCAGGTTGGAGGACTCACACATTTCAATTTCAAATCTTACAATAAAGCCACAGTAATCAAGACAAATAGACATATAGATCACACAACCATATACCAATATAAAAAAATTGAGAGTAAAGAAGAAACCCTTACATTTATGGTAAATCTATTTTTGATAAGGGTGTCAAAACAACTCAATGAGGAAAGAATAGTCTTTTTAGCAAATAGTGCTAGAACCATTGGATATCTACATGTAAAAAAATTAAGTTGGAACCCTACCTTACACATACACAAAAACTAACTCAAAAATGTACCATGAACTTAAAACTAATAGCCAAAACTGTACAACTGTTAGGAGTAAACACAAGAGTAATTCTTGGTGATCCCTGGATTTTAGCAAATCCTTAGATGTGACACTGAAAACACTTGTGATAGAAGAAAAAATAAATAAGTTGGGCTTCATCAAAATTAAAAACATTTGTGCTTCAAAGGATACCATTAAGAGAGTAAAAAGATCATTTACAGAATAGTAGGAGATATTTGTAAATAATTTATCTAATAAGGGATTTGTGTCCAAAATATATATTTAAAATATCTTACAACTCAGCAATACAAAGACAACTTATTTGAAAAATTGGCAAAGGATTTGAACAGACAATTCTCTAAATAAGACATATAAATGACGTATAACATATTAAAGGTGTTCAATATATTAACCATTAATAAAATGTAAAAAAAGCCACATGAAATATTGTTTCATACACATTGTGATGTCTATTATAAAAAGACAAATAATAACAACTTGGATAGATGTAGAGAAACGAAAACCCTGATACATTGCTGCTGCATATATAAAATTGTGAAGTTATTTTAGAAACAATTTTGGTGTCTCTTAAAATATTAAACATGGGGTTACCATATGACACAGGAATTTCACTTGTAGATATATATTGAAGAGAATAAAAACATATATCCATCAAAAATGTATAGACTAATGTACATAACAGCATTATTCATAGTATCTAAGAAGTAGAAACAACTGATAAATGGATAAATAAAATGTGATGCATTCATCCAATAAAATATTATTCAGCAATAGAAGAAATGAAATAATGATACATGCTACATGGATGACCCTTGAAAACATCCTGCTAAATGAAAGAAGCCAATTACAAATAAAACACATATTGCCGGGCTCTTGGCTCAGCCTGTAATCCCGCGCCTTTGGGAGGCTGAGGTGAGTGGATTGCCTGAGCCCGCGGGTTCGAGACCCGCCTGGGCAGTGAGACCTCATCTCTACAATAAATCAAAAAATCAGCCGGGCATGGTAGCGCATGCCTGTAATTCCGGTTACTTGGAAGGCTGAGGCGGAAGGATCGCCGGAGCCCAGCAGGTCGAGGCTGCGGTGGCCGGGAGCGGCCACTGCACTCCGGTCTGGGCGACAGAGTGAGACTCCGACTCAAAAAATAAATAAATAAATAAATAAATAAAAAAAACAAATAAAACACATATTGTATTATTCCATTTATATGAAATCTCTAGAATAGATAAATCTATAGTTAGAACCTAGATTAGCAGTCACCTGGGGCAGAAAGGATGGGGTTGGAAGAAAGGGGGGGTAACTGCTAAGATAAAAGGGGTGAGTGATTCTTTATGAAGTGACAAAAATGTCCTAAAATTGATTGTGTTGTTGGTTGCCCTACTATGTGAGAATGCTAAAATCCATTAAATTGTACTTTGCAAATGGGCAAATTGTATACTAGGTAAAATAAAGCTATTGAAAAGAAAAAAAAAAAAACTGCAGGCAACTTCTTTAACAAAGTCAATGACAGAATATCCCTTAAATACGAAAATACTAAAGTAGGGTCAAACTGTGAGTGACCAAAGACATGTGGTAGTAGCAATCATGCAGGAGAACTCAAAAAGAAGCAAAGAGATTTGCAGTGACCCAGAAAGTCAAAGACTTCATGAAATGAATAATCCACAAGTATTTATTGTCATACAGAAAAGGCTCCAATCTGCATGCAAAGTTCATTGGGACCATTGAGAACAGCAACAGAAGCTAGAAGAGGCCATTCAGGCTCCAAACCACGAGTGAATGAAGGAGACAATGGAAAACATGGTCAGTACATGGCTGTCTGAGCCCTGTAAACTCTAGAAAAAACCTGCTGTAGCTAGGTTCCAGGACTCAGTCCATCAGTCCATGCTAAAAAGAAACCAATGGAAAGAAACCAAATTGAGGACAAAGGAATCTCTGGGGCAAAGGAAAAAGAAAGTCCAAGTACAAGTAGGGAGAGAAGCAGACAACACAGATCTGAGTGCACAAGACCATATTATTGAGTATCTAGTGCTAATAACAGAGGAAAGGGCTTTAGAGATGCAAAGCTGGAAAGCGTATCCCAAGCCATACCTCTTCTACTAAGAGAAGACAAGAACAATGGTTATGTCAATCATCTATTAATGCTCAATTTCAAATCTATTCTTCTGCACTCTGTGATGCTGGAGCTAGAGCACTCTGTAAACTATTTGCCATCTGACATCTTGTTAGGTTCTGTCAATAGTAGGAAGTACTAAAGTATAACTTAATGGCAGAGAAAGGAAGACTGATTATTATTTTCTGTTTTCATACTGCTTCTGACAATAATGCCCACAGCAGTAGCGGTTGGTTCCAGCCTTCAACTGCCTTGAGCATTCCCAGAACTGCTCCATTCTCAACCTTCACCATTATTCTCAGATGTTCAGCCGGTACCCCAATAAATAATTCTGAGCAACAGCTGTGGAAAGACTTCATGCAGTAATAGCTGCATGAGGTCTTTACTTATGTGTCTGTGTTTTGATAAAGCCAACTTCCTGCATTTCACCAGGTCTAAATTCACCAGCTGTGGAAACAGCTATAATTATCATGTTACGTTAGTTCTCTGTTTACTCATTCAGACTTTCAACATCTGTGTAATAATCAATGCGTGTATTAAATTCCTTGCATTGCAATACCTAGCTTGGTTGCTCTATTCCTGTACAGGCCCTGAGAAGGTTCTTCAATTGATTGGCAATGTTTTTGAACATCAGCTAGATTCCATGCCGATGTGAAATAGGATCTTAGTGATCCACAACATCCAGTAGCATCATAACCAATTGAATTGTGAGCTGTTGTTTGTGACAAAGGGCCTTTTGAAGTAAGTGCCTTGACAGATCAAATGGTTGTTTTCCTTTACAATTGTAGCATGGTGGTAATGATAAATATAAGAGCTGTGGGGGGAGGCTAGCTGTTTCTTATTGCATTGTAGAGTTTTACAAAAAGAAGACACACGGTTAGAGCTTTCAACTCTCCATTTAAGTCACAAAGAACTAGAGTGCATCTATTCTATGGCAGATCTAAAGGATTCAGTTATTCCTTACTGTCATAGAGCCAACACTGCTGAAAGTAAGACCCAACATTTAATTGTACACATTGAAGAAGTACAATGTAAGCTGAACTTGCCGATTCGCCAACTAAAAGTCAGAGCATTGATTGGGAAATAATGAAACCCCAAGACTGGAAATGGGGACCCATGGGAGAACTCAAATAATGCCGAGTATCCAGAGCCTGCTAGTTTTTCTGAGTTTTCTTCACCAGCAAAGGCTCCCCCTCCTCCCATGTCTAAGGAAACTAGTGCTTTTTGCTTAAAAACCATGTAATAAATATACCTGAGGAAATAGCATGGTAAGGAAATGTTGTGAGCCTCAAGACCAACCCAAACCACCCTGTACTGCCTCGAGTTGTATATTTAGTGTCAGATCTCAGCAGGATAGAGGCAAACAAATGTGAAGCCTAACCAATAAGAAAAGAAGACGGGTTATACTCCAAAGTAAGTGCAATGTTTTGCTAATTTATAACACTGAAAAACTTGGGAAATATATGTGAGAATGAATTCTAAGAGTGTTAAACCATAGAAACAAAATATAACTGATTATGCCAAATGGCTTATGTAGATGTACTTCATACAGGCTAGATTTAATGTGGTGGCTTTAGCCATTAGAAGCAGCTCTAGCAGTTTTTTTCTTTTTACTAAAACATGAACTTGAGAGTGTCCTATATATTCAATAATATTGATATGTTAGATTTTCTTTAGTAATCAAGAGGAAGGGATCAGTAGGTTAGGAAGACAAGGATGTGGAAATAGACTCATTATGTGACATTTGCACACTTAACACTCAATTATTTGAGAATATCCAGAGGATGAACCCTTCAATAAAGGATTGAAAAATATGATAGGTTCCCACAGCGTGAGTGATACAAAAGATCAAGGTTGAAGTCACAACATCTTTTATGACCTAGCTTTAGGAATTATAGACCATTACTTCCACAATATCTTATTGGTTATAGGGATTAACCTAATTAAGTGCAAGAGGGAATTTTAGAAAGACATGAACACCAGGAGCCAAAGATCTTTGAGGGCATAAACATTTTTTTAAAAAATTAGAGTTTGGAAGCTGGCCTACTGCATCTGGTTTGTGAATTTGACTTTAAATAATGAAAATATTCTAAACAGTCATGATAAAATTAGAATCAAAATTTCTGTTAGAGAAATGTCTTAAAATTTAAAGTTTGAATATTTACTTATTATAATTAGTTATTGATTTACTAGCATAATCAAAGAGAGGAACTATTTCAAGTAGCTAAATATAAAATTTGAAAGTTCATTCTTAGTTTGATAAATCCTAAACACTAAAAAACTAGATAAATCGTTTCAAAATTTTTTGTGTGATTATGTTGGTGGCGATAGTGTTTTTCTGAAAGAGTTGTATGTATATTGTATTTAGAATAAGCAAATGAGTAATTCTATTGGTGTATTTGGAAACCTGAATTTCCAGCCTTAGTTGACAGGAAATATAGATATAAGATCAATGAGGTTATATATACAAATCCAAATCAATTAATTCTACATATAAATTCAAATAGTCTGAATGAACTCATTAAATATTATGTAGGCATTTGTTAGCTCTTTCTCTGAAATGGTCTAGAAACTACAAATGAGTATATCATCTCCTATACAAAGGAACTAGGAGTGTTTTGAAGAGTGACTGATTCCAATTCTGGGATAGATAGTGTCAGACCTAGTCTGGAACATACTGTCAACCAGAAAACAAAAGAAAGACTACTGGGGTTTTATTTTTTTAAAAAAAGAGAGAGAAAAGAAAAACTCAGTGGCCCACCTAAAGCATTTCCACTGGACAATGAATTAAAATGCATCAAAGATGATTAAATCTATGGGCTCTTAAAATTCCTATAAAAACAAAAAGGAAAGGGGAAAAAGAACAGAAAGAAACTCATTTTTCACTTTTGAAGATGCAATTCATTATTCATTATTTTAAATAGGTTAATATAGAAAAAATTAAGCATTTGATACTGGTCCAATTTCCCCCATAGAACTAATATTTATGAGTTTTTAAAAAATAAATGTAGAAATTGACTTCCTTGTCTTAAAACTTAAAACTTACAGTTGCCTTATCTAAGTTTCTCCTCAAGAGACTGACTCTCAGGCAAGGGGCAGAAACTCACCAGAACATAGCATCCAGACAATGAGGCACCAGACTGCTCACTCAACAGGATTCCTTTTTTATCCCTCCCTAATTGTCATTTTGCATTCCTTCACCCACTGTATAATCTCCTATTTCAATTCATTGGGAAGACAAATATGACACTGATCTTCATTCTCTTGGTTGATATCACTCAAAAGCCTTCTTTCCTGGCAACATTCATTGTCTCAGTGATTGGCTTTTTTATGTTTTGAGCAACAGAACTTCAACGGAACTCCTGGCATTTTGGTAACACATTTGTCCACCTTTTTCTATGTCAATTGTACCTCAGGATAGCCACATATGTCTTGAGTAGTTTCATTGATAATTATGTTCTAGTTAAAGGTTAAGAGATATAATTACCTAATGAATCAATAGATTTAGATAAATGATAGATTTGGAAAAAGAGGCATCCATGCTTCCTGATGGAAGTACACAAAACTACCTCTGAGATATATTTTTCCAAAGAATCTAACCTGAATATTATCAAGCCTATAGATTTAACTTCCACGCTTCAAAAAATATAAGGATCAGAGGAACATGTTATATAAGTCCACAGCAAAATTCAGACTGCCATGAACTTTAAGACAAATGACTCAGTTTCTTCAAAAAATAAATTTCAAGGTGAAAAAAAAGAGAAAAGGGATTAAAATTTTAAAATTGAGCTTTGGAAGCCTGAGACAAGAGGATCACTTGAGACCAGGAATTCAAGACCAACTGGGACAACATATCAAGACTTCTAATCTCAACAAAAAATTTAAAATTAGCTGGACATGATGGCATGCACCTATAGTCCTAGCTACTCTGGAGGCTGAGGCAAGATCACTTGAGCCCAGGAGTTAGAGACAGCAATAAGCTATGACCATGCCACTGCACTCCAGCTTTGGCAACAGAAGAAGCTGCTATCTCTAAAAATAGAATAAATAGACTTAAAAGATATATCAACCAATTAAAATGCAAAAAATTTGTTTGGTTCTTGATTTGAACAAACACTTTTATGAGACAACAGGCAATATTTGAAGATAGATTATGAGATTTTCCAATACTAAGCTATTAATTTTTAGTGTGTAATGGTATCAAAGTTAATCTTTTAAAAAAATGACATTGTCTTTTAGATATGTTAGATATATGTATTGAATATTTATAGATAAAATAATATGATGACAGGGGATAGCTTCAACTTAAAATTGAGGAAGGCAAGTGTAGCTATCTATAGATAAAACAAAATTGGCCCTGAGTTGACTACTGAGTTTGCATTAACAGGTATATGTCACTGAATTATATATACGTTTTTTAACTTTTACATAGATTTGGAATTTTTTAATTTTTAATTTTTTTTTTAGTTGGAGACTCACTCTGTTGCCCAGGCTGCAATACGGTGACACTACCATGTCTCACTGGAGTCTCTCAAACTTCTGGGTGCAAGAAATTCTCCCACCTCGGCCTTCCAAAATGCTGGGATTGCAGGAATGAGCTACCATGTCTGGCCTTTGAAATTTTTTATAATAAAATTTTTTAAAATTAAAATACACGGCATTTATGTTTTCAATTTTTGCTTTTAGTCTATTAAAATGATAACTTTTAATATTGGTGTCTATAGCACCACATCTTATATAGTCCTACATTGGTATATATTTTATATGTGACAATTCCTGTAATTAAAGTATCTTCTACTTGACTTGTTTTGTTCCTGGCACTTTAGACAACAATAACCATAAGGATTAGCACATGGCTTTATGTCCAGGTTCTAAGACGTGGCTAGAGCTAACAATAACAGTAATGACCAAGCACTGTCAATTCTTTACCTTTAGTTAGATGCTCAAAGGCTTTGAATTCAGCAATTAGCCAAATTACACTTGGCTACAGATAGTCACTTCATTTTAGAATTTATTGAGTTTGATAGTCATAAGATAGTGTAAATTGTAGAAAGGAGATTTGACATACATAGGAATAAAGGGATCGGGCCTTGTTATCCTTACATCTCTAGTTCTTTATATTGTGCCTGCCACACAGCAGGTAATGAATCAATTTTGATTTATCATTAAAGTAAGAAAGAAACAGATTGAGGGAAAGAGATGTAGAGAAAGAGAGGGAGGGAAAATGGAAAGGAGCTGTACTATTGACCTACTGCTGCAATAATGCTGTGTAAAAAGAACCTAAACCCTAGGGAACATACAAAAACAAGCTTGCAATGCCCAAGTGTCTGGGATGCTTTCTAGGGAGATCTGCTGAACTTTACTGCACTTCCTTGGTAGGCATTGGGCTTATCTAGGCAGGTATCAGATGAGACAATGGGAATAAAATGCTCTACTTCATATCTTTCTTTTTGTTTAATTGGAAAATACAGTTTATTTATAAAGTAAATTAGAGATGAAGAGAGAGAGAGGAGATTCACCTCCCCAACATAGGGGAGGATGCCAAAACCAAGAAACATGGCAGCCATAGCTCAAAGAACAACATAGACACACCAGAATTTTAAAAAGCAATGACCTACTTCGTATCTTTCATAGTCCCACAGGCTAGCTTAGGTGTGCCCATGTGATAATGGCTACAGTACAAGAGACAGGATAGGCCCAATCTTTTAAGCATTCTACTTGGTCATGTTTGCTGCATCCTACTGACTCAAGCAAGTCATATGGCCCATTCCAGAACATTTCTAAGTTAGATGACAAAGAACATAAAAACAAAGAACAGAGAAGACTTTAGGTTTTTTTTTCGCCATCTACCACAACAAAAATAAAAAGAAAAGAGATTAAGTCTCTCTCTCTCTCTCTCTCTCTCTCTCTCTCTCTCTCTCTCTCTCTTATCTCCTAAACAAAGAATTGGAATTATAATGTCAATTAACTGAATTAACTTTTGGTTTTGATTTTTATGTTCAACTGGAGCTTTTATATCATATTTTCATTAATTCACCAAGTATATATTGAGCTCAACCTTCTAGACAATATCTGTATAATACATTCATTTGTACATGGCAGTTACTTGATAAATATTGATTTAAATATCAATTTTAGCTACAGATTCTTTGTCTACCTAGCCCCATTTCTTATTTGGTCCCATTGTCTCATACCCAAGAGTTGCTTCTGAAGTAAGTGTTAGTCTGCTTCTCTACTCCTAATGTGTCCTTGGATGTGAAAGGAACCCCATTGGCTAGTATTCTTGACCTCTCCATCCATCTCAGGTGGAGTAATTTTTTCAACTAGTGAGCATGGAAAGAGAAACTGGACACTTGTAATCCTATCCCTCTTTTTCTGTTAATCACAGGAGAATAGACATAAACCAAGATTATTTTTGCTCTACTCCGATCCTCTAGGAAGTCTTGTCCCTGTGGGAAGTATCTCATCTAATTTGGGGATTGACTGTGAAGGAGTCCACTTGCCTTTCAATATGAACCTATTCATTGTATCAATAAAAAAAGGTATTTTAGTTTCTATCTATTTGACTCTGGTTTAGAACTTGCCTGTGGAAAATGCATTCTATTGATGGCTCCCCACCTCCAAACTACCTCCAGTAAGTCACACTGTATTATTCTTTAGTGATATTACTGTACTTATTATTACAGTGTTGGTGGTCATGTTCATTCAAACTAACCCAAAGGAGAATATATTTCCCAGACTACATAATCTGTGGCTTTTCAAGTGTTTTTCCAGGATGGCAGTATATACACAGTGCCAAATACTTGACTCCGTGTGAAAAATACAATCTATACAATGGTTAATAGTCAGAACTTAAAAAAAAAATAGTCAGAACTTTAAAAATATCAAAATGACTACCTTTCTTGTATGTCTTTCAATGTCAAATTTTGTCTACAGAGCTTAATTCAGTCACTTTTACAATAAAAATTTTAATAACCTCCATTTCCAATAGCATGTTTCTTTTATTTTCCAAAAGATCTAGTCACTTTAATTTTGCATAATGTATTTTATACAAATATTTTCCCAAACAAGTTGTGTAATATATATTTTAAAAATCAAAGATGGCTAACTAGTCTTGCAAATAAGAATGGTGAATATAAGATTTTAAAGTGACATCAGCCCTGCCACAAGCTGAAAATAAAAAGTAGTTGATTTCTGTGATTCATTATTATTTACGCTTGTTTGCTAACAACTTATATTTAAGCTTATTTATTTAACCATCAAAAAGGTGTTTCCATGTATGTAATACAAGTGTTTTGCTTATGGGTAGTGAAATTATTATAATTGTACTCAGGGATTACTTATTTGGTTACATACAGAAAAATTAGTAATAACAAAATGAATTAAACATTATTTATGAGTTAAGCTGTACCTTTTCATGACCTGCTATACCTTTTAGTGGTAAGCTAGGGCATAAGAAAGATAAGATCCATCATATGTTATGCTTCACAAACTATCTCCATAGAAATACAGAGTTCATTTCTTCTTCCTTCAAAAAGTGTTTAGATTGGGTTCACTACTGATTTGAAATTTAAATAAAATTTTGCCCAGGAATGAGAGGATTTTGTTAGCCATGCATGCACTGCTTTTTTTCCTAATATGACCTCTGTTTTCAAATGAATGACTCGTTCCTCTTCAAAAACTGATGGATTCTATAAGGGGGAAAACTTTACTATAGGTTTGAAAGAATATTGCCCTGAATGCTTATTTCAATATTTTCTGATGCAAAAGTGAAGACGCATCAAAATAATTTTCCTGGCTGTATTTATATATAGGTTTACCATTTTGGAAATGCATTAGGTATAAGAATGTAATGGACGGATTTTGGCTTTTCATGCAATTCTAAACATGACTCAATTTAAACATATTGAAAGATGTGAAAATGTGAGATAAAAGTACTGTTGTTTTACTTACATTATACTCTACAGTGGGTTTCTGTGGTTATGCTACATAACTGAATAGCAAATTAAATATATACAATACAAATACTGTATTCTTTTTATAATACCCTTTTATAGTAGGAAATTGACTGATGTATTTGATTAACCCCGTTTCAGCATAAAATGAGGCACAGCTTATTTTATTCTATCTAAAATTGTTTTAAAGGCTAACTCTAATCCCATATGTACAAGCTATTAGCCAGGTACTAGGAATGCGTTTTATTGTCATCAAAATTAAAACCTTCATGTAGCACAAGAAAATAGATTCATTCATTCTGTAAAATAACACTTTTTCACTCTGCCTGGAAAGCTTTAAGGTTAGCAATAATAACTGTGAAATTAATGTTAACATTTGTTTTTGTTCATAGCAAATTATATTTACAAAGAAAAAAATTAACATTTTAATCAGTGTTGTTTTTAGATTGCTGTTTTTTTTTTCAATTCACAATCACTGTGGTGCTTAGATTATTTTTATAGCTCAGATAAACATAGATTTTAAAAGCTTAGCTAAGGTTTACTGTAAAAGCAAACACAGGTAGATTAGATAGATAGGTAGGTAGATATAGATGATAGATTAGATAGATATTGATAGAGCTGTAACTACACACAATAAGTAAAATTATAAAAAAATCACTCATTAAAAATATTTTACTTTTCTTTCATTAAATTGTTAAACATATATTAAATGTCAACTCACTGTTTGCCAGCTATAGCACTAAATATGTAAGAAAAAAACAAAACAAAAATGTGCTAGCACATTTATTCTTTGTAATTATTTTAGGATACAGGTGTGAGTACTGCTATAATCTCTATTTATAGATGAACACACCGAATTTTAGCAATGTATAATATTCACAGACTATGGAAGTGGGAAATGGCAGAAAATAAATCTGGACTCATTTTTGTTGGCATATACCATAGACATCTCTTTTTTACTCAGTGGTTTATTGGCTCATCTCCTCCACTGAACTTTAATCTTGAATTCTGAGATTATACGTATACATTTTCTTTCTATTGCAAATGCCTTACAGAATCACATTATCTGGAACTCAGTAAATGTGGTACTCACAATAAATGTTTGAATAGTCTCAGTTGAAAGATGAAGTTATCAGTTGGACTTTTCCCTATTTACAATTATACCCTCACCTCACCCTATCCCAGTTTTCCTAATTTTCAGCCCTGCCTAGTTTCCTCATTCTAGTTATGACCATTTGACACATGTATATTTTACTGGTTTACTATTGTCTTTCTTCCTTCACTGGAATCTAAACTCCATGAAATAAAGTATTTTGCTTGCTTTGCTCACAGCTGAAACAAAATAGTTCCTGGAACATAGTAGACATTTAATAAATATGTGTTGAATTAATTAATTAATAATCTATTATTGAAATGCACAATAGACATCTCAGAAAAAAAACAGCTTGGGGTTTCGTACAAAAATTCCAGATGCTTAAGATTATGACTAATGTAATGGTACTGAAAATAGGAGAGAATATAATGGATCTAAGAAACATTTAAGGACAAGCAAGGTAGATCTTGCTTACCAAGCAGATAAACAGTAGATAAGTATCTTTTACATGTCATGCAAGCATCTTTACAAGCCATGCAAAGTCATACATGACTTCAAATGAACTCCTAGTATCTCAGAGTTGGAAAAACTTAGATCCCAAGGTCATCTCACTTCATCCCCTCACTGTTATTGTGAAACTAAGCTTCGAGTTGTTTATGTTAGCATACACAAGGTGAACCAGTCCTAGACTCTCCCCATATGATGTGGTTCTTTCATAGATAACAGCAACTATATTTGTAATGTGTCACTGTACATCTTGCAAAGGTAAAATTTAGTAGGAAGCTTTGGTTGGTTTTGGTATGAACCAAAATTAATCGTGAACTAATGGGGCCTCCTGATTAGGTCTTACTAGCCATTCAGCATCTCCTCTCTAATCCAAATATCAATATGAGTATGCTGCATAGAGAACTAAAGGATAGCAAAGTCTAACCTTGAACAACATTCTTACTGGGTAATGAGAAAATAAAATTATAAACTCTAAAATACAGGGAAATTTTATACCAAGAGTTTGATGAGATAATACCATTTCTATTTGCAATATATGTCTTACATGTTAAAGATTGATCTTTAGTGCTTGCTGAATATAAAGGTTTTTCTAATACTTAAGAATGTTACAAGAGAAAGAGGATCATTTTAACAAGATTGCAAATGAAATAAAAAGGTCATTTACCAGTACATATTTGAAACATACAGAAAAGCTAGCATTCTTAAAATTTCCTCTTGCTCATAAAATTCAACTTGAAGGAGTGGTTGTAATGCCCTGTTATTCCAGTTCTCAGAGTTGTTACACTTTAAATAAAAAGCAACAATTATGACAAATAAGTTTCTACAGTTATTTGTAGATAAAATTAGACATACATTTAATTTCTACATCTATGTCTCAATAAAAAACCAATAACAATAAAATGATGATATTATCTAGGCAACATTAGATATGTTTTTCATATCTTTGCAAACTTATAGGCAAATAATTAACATGGGTCCCAGAAAGATGACTAAACTGGGTCTAGACAGATTAACCATAAAATCAATTAAAGAAAGAAAGTCCATGGAATTGTTAAAATAATACTTTTCACTCCAAATTATTTTAATTTACAGGATTTATTGTTCCACTAAAATAGCACAGAAAAAATAAAATTTGAAATTTAATCAATTACCCATGATTTAAATATTTTTCCCCACATCCCCCATGTCTATTTTTAACTGACTTCCATGTCTTGATAGAATGATATAGTGAACAACCATCTCAGAGCTCAGGTTGTCACTCTATTGTGAGGCCTTTCAAAAGTGACGGAGGTGCTATTTTCTGCTAAGTGAGGAGCACAGGTGGCCATATAAGTGTTAACGTTTTCAAGCCCACATCTAACTTATCCTGTAACTTCACCTGAACCTGAAGCTCCATGGTGGTTTACCTCACATTCTAGAGCTAGCATCTTTGGGTTTCTTCTCTGTCTACGCTGCTTTCAGGGTTACAGCCCCATAAGCAGCTACAGCTGACATCTGGGCCCCAGCTCTCAACCTGGTTATTGCCTAGCCCATCTGTATTCTACACGCTGAGCCTGCGATATTTTCTCTACCATCCCCTTTGTGGTGAATGACTGGGAAAATAGAGCCCTTTCAGAAGTGACAGAGGTGCTATTTTCTGCTACTAAGTGAGGAGCACAGGTAGCCATATAAATGTTCATGTATTCCACATCAGCAGCATTTAACAGCCTCAGTTAAACTTTCCTTGACTCATTCTCTTCACTTGATTTCTGATACCACATCTCCCTCGTTCTCCCATCACCAACTGTTTACTTGTTCCCAGTCTCCTTTGCTTGTTCCACTACATACTCACCACCTACAACTCAGGCTTCTTTTCATCTCTAAGCACACAAACTCCCCGAGGGACCTCATTCCATTTGATGCCTTTCAACAAAATCCTGTTGTATGTTAATCTATGTCTTCCACATCCCCAGTGAGTTTGCTAATAGTCTCTCAAAACCAGCAAGTCCACAAGCAAGCTTCCAATTTACCCCATAAACCTTGTATTTGTCACATTTTTCTCCATCTCAGAAAATGTCAACTTCATTGTTGCATTTGTGTAGACAAATTATTTAGTGTTATCTTTGACCCTCTCTTTCCCTCATACGTTGTGTCCAATCCAGCAACAAAATATATAGGCTATGGTTTCAAAATATAGTATGTTCTTAGAATACTATCTCTTACTACCTTTACTGCTACTACCCTGGTCCTGACCATCATCATGTCTGAGATTATTAAAATGGCCTTCTAACTAAAATCCCAGTGTTTGCCCTTGCTCCCTCAAATCTATTCTCCATGGAAAGTCACAGCAATCCTTTTAAAGACTAAGTCAGATCATTGCAATCCCATGCTAAAAGCCCTCAATTGCTTTCCATCTCATTTAGAATAAAGGTTGTCAGTATCCTATAGACCTGGTTTTGTTTCTCCTCTCTGCCCTCATCTTCTCACTCTCTGCCTTGTTCTCTGCTCACTTGCAATGATCTTGCTGTTCTTTGAAAAGAACAACTTTACCATCATAGTCCCTTAGGATCTTGTAGTTTCTTCTGCATGAAATCTTCTTCTCCCAATATCAACTCTCATACTCCTTATCTCGGATTTATGTCATTTCATCAGTCAGGCTTTCCTTAAAACTCTCATAAACAGAGCAGTACACTCACCTTGACTTTTCTTATCTTTTTACTCTATTGTATTTCTCTCCGTAGAACTTATTACCACAGACATAGGCCAGCCTCTCACACTAGAAGACTGGGTCAAAGTGGAAACATTATTTTGTTCATTGATTTATCCTTAATATTTAGAACAGTGCCTGGTAAACAGTGGAGATTCAAGGAATGTTTGTTGAATGTTGCTATCATCCTTCACAGTGAAAAGGACAGTTCTATACTTGCTAAATGCAGTCAACTCTATTTTTTCAGGCATTTTCACTTAAAAAAATGACAGGAAATTCAGTGGAGATTCATGTCTTTTTTTTATTTCTGGTAAGTGTGTCTTTGCAAATTGACTCCTTGGTCTTATAATCTCTTTCCTACCCTGGTCCACCTTTCTTACGTTTGTCAGCAATGAAGTTAGAATCTTATATCAGCACCATCTATCTCATTAATGATCTTCTAGAAACTCCAGAACAAGTTGCTGCAAATAATTGCCACCAAAACCTAAGATGCAGAGAGCTCAGGTGACAAGAACTGTATGCTGAAGTCCAAAGGAAACGTCAACTCTGCTCTGATTAGAAGATTTGACATAGTAGTGTCTACTTACTATTTGAAGTGACAAGTGAAACTTTGTTCCCAGGTTCAATTCACCTCGTAAATCTTAAATGCCTGGTACAGAAGCCAAGCAGTAGAGCTTATTTCAACTATAATTAGATGAATGGTCTTCTTTGGAGGTTAGCTAGTGGTATCAGTGCAGCCTTTTGACTGCTAACCAGTGGATTGGTGGGTGTTGGCACCATGGGGGCTGATTGGATATATTTTGGAGCAAAGTTCAGCAATCTTTTCCCTCAAAGGACCAGACAGTAAATATTTTAGGCTTATTTCCCACATACTGTCTCTGTCACATATTTCTTTTCTTTTAACAACTCTTTTTTAAAAAATGTAAAAACCATTCTTAGCTCTAGGGACTGTACAAAAACAGACCACAAACTAGATTTGGCCCTTTGGCCATAATTTGATGATCTCTGATTTACAGTTTAGCATCTTTTGGTAACAAGTGAAGTGGGTCAAGTGAAAGATCCCCAGGACCCAAGAAAGAAACATCTACAGAGATAGGGCAACTAATAAAAGAAATAAAAATTAGCAGGGCACTAAAAAATGACCTCATCAACTAGCAATCAGTATCAGAAAAGACACATGGAAATTTTAAGTGTACACCACTGTAAGTTATATGGAACATTATTTCATGAGGCCTTATAAGAGGCAGTGGATAGAGGTCTGGGCAAGTGAAGGATAGACCTAGAATAAAACAGATCTTACCATCAGGAAAAAGAAGAAGACCTGAGAACTGGTCTCATGCCTGAATCTTATCCCTATTTTTTGTGAAAAGCATGGCACATGCAGAATTTCTTGCAGGGAAGAGTTTAGATGAAGTAGTTGACCACATATGCAGTTACCATTTATTCGGTGTTCATATTTTTATTGAAGATCTAGTGTATGCCAGCAACTCTTCAACATACTGTCGTAGCAGGAGACAGAGCAAACAAAGTCTCTGGAATAACAAAGCATGCATTCAAGTCCAGAAGTGGAGGCTGTAAAAAAGATCATTTTCCAGCAGGGGTATGTTTTTCACAATCACATATAGAAATGGTTCATTTGGATTATGAGTCAAACTGAAAGTAACAATCACACCTTTATTCACTTACTGCCAACAAAGACAACAAGAGGCAAAATGAAGCACCAGCTCACCAGTGTTCTCTTTTCCCCACAGAACAGCCCAGAGGGAGAGATCAAAATGGACAAATTGCAGATGGGAGAATCATCTCCCTGCCCAGGAGCTCCCAAACAAAAGGCACCTGCTTCTTTATGGATCCATGGGCTGGGGAAAGGGAGAGGAAGAAAGTTTAGGAGCAGAAAGGTTCTGATTTGAAATGTGTGCACCAGGGACCCTGATATACATGGAGGTTTCTGGATGCTGGAACCTGGGCCAGGGATGTAGATATGCCTATGAAAGGATATGCCTATGAAAGGATAAGCATGGATGACTGGGTAAAGCGGTGCTTTGCTAAGTCCTTGACTACAGCTCCTTCCAGGAAAAAAAAAAAAAAAAAACCCAGAAGACTGTAATATTATGGTTGTGGTGTAGGAAGGGTACTCTCCCCCCTCCTCAGCTCCCCACCTCATGGGGTCTGCAGACAAAGCCCCACAATAGCCTATGGTTGGGCCTGAAAAAACACATAGAATTGGAGCCTGGAAAAGGACTTCCACTTAGAAGAAAGCTGCATATATATATATATATATATATATGCTTTGCTGAGGAGGTACACCATTAAGCTGGCACTCAAATGACAAGCAGGAGGTCACCACACAAAAGAATCTAAAGATTCATTTTTCTAGAATGGTAATTCTAGCAAAAAGAAGAGCAATTACAAGTGATGCAGCAAGGAGCTTGGGAGATTCAAGGCATAGAAAAAAGACAAGTGTGTCTAGAGTATTGTAAACAAGGAGAGGCTGTTATGAGATGAGACATCTCATTGCCTGAGCTCCTGCCATGATCCAGGCATTTGGCTAGAAGCTGGAGATATTGCCTAAAATAAAACAGTCTCTGCCACCACTGCATACCCATTCAGACTCAGGTAGAGTCATTGCAATATAAAAGAGAAGGCAAGAAAAAACAAACATTTACTGGTTCCACTATATCAGGGACTGTGGCAGGAGTATTATAATATTGAGTCCTCAAAGCAACCTCATAAACTGAGTTTTATAATCTGAGTTTTTACAATCACTTGATAACTGAAACTACAACCTATGTCCTTGCCTTATACAGCAAGTGACTGGAAGTTTAAGGTTGCCATTAAAAACTAGGGCTCAAAGTCATTGAAGTCACATAAAGTAGGATGACTTGTTGTCAAGCTTGTACCTATTTTCTTAGGAATTTTTAACTACATTTGTCTAAAGAGTGATTTCCTCGAGAATCTTGGATGATGATGAACACATAGCAATAGTCTAAGTGACTGATATTGCAAATGCCAGAAGCTGCTCAGAAGGTCAGCAGATAGACCATTATTCCAGCAAATTTCTCAACACCCCCAGGCCCTTTTTTCCCGGGCACCCCCAGTCATATGCCTCATATTATGCCATGACCCAGTATTATGTTCACGTGGTTTCAGAAACAACATTTTAGCTTACATCTTGAACTGAAGCACAGTCTATTAGAAGAACTGTTGGCTGATTAAAAGAAAAAAATGTTATGATTTGACAGAATAAGCAAACACCTAGAACTGAGTGTGCTCAAAGGTATTTGCCTGCCTCAGAAATGAGGTGCTGTGCCTTCCTGAATGATTTCTTTCATCTTTTCTTCAATTTTGGTTCCATTTTACTCAGAATATGAATATGTCAAGCTGTAGGATGAAAAAAATGTGTATCTTAGTGGTCTTGTCTTTAAAATGGGGATAGCATATACCTACAGTCAAGCATGTGTGGGACAAAAGCAATGTGTCTTGCATAAGTACAAGAGGAGTCTGATGATACAATAATTATAATCTTTTTCTGATCTGAATATTTTCCCCTATTGTGTAAAACATTTCTCAAGGCACAAATGGAAAGCCTCCATTATCACCTGCATTTGTCATTATGTTTCTTCTCTTGCATACCATCTCCCAGGGTTACAAAGAGAATGATTAATATTTTAAAGTGGTAGCTCCAGAGTGTTGTTATAGACTGTCATTCTAACCAGGACATTTTGATGCAATTGTGCGATGTGACTGGAGTAGAAACCTCAGGTTAATGTCTACTGTCTTTCACTTTCAATTTAAACAGTAGATTAAGGATGATTTGCTCTTTTTGAACGTGACAGAGACCTTTTGAAATGAAATGTATTTAAGCCAATTTGGTTGCTGGAGTTGTTGGACCCCAAATCCCTGAGGGTAAACATTATGGTGACTGCTGAGAAATACCTCTCAAGTTCTTAGAAATGACTGCTTTTCAACTGCAGCAATGACAGACAGGAATACCAAAACAAAATTCAGCACCATTTCCATCCTTTACCAACTTATCTATTCATATCAAGAGACTATTTTTCTTAACAGAGGAGATTCACCGTATTTTTTCCTCTTATTGATTGGTTCATCCGTGACTCCTTTTTCTTTTCCGAAAATGTGCTACACATCCTTAACCACCATAGTTTTTTGTTTTTTTTGTTTTTTTTGTTTTTTTTTTGAGTTGGAGTCTCACTCTGTCGCCCAGACTGGAGTGCAGTGGCCGCTCCGGCCACCGCAGCCTCGACCTGCTGGGCTCCAGTGATCCTTCTGCCTCAGCCTTCCAAGTAGCCGGAATTACAGGCATGCACTACCACACCCGGCTGATTTTTTGATTTATTGTAGAGATGAGGTCTCGCTGCCCAGGCGGGTCTCGAACCCTCAGGCTCAGGCAATCCACTCACCTCAGCCTCCCAAAGGCGCGAGATTACAGGATGAGCCACCGTGCCCGGCAACCACCATAGTTTTAAAGACTACATCATCCAATTCTTAGTTTTCTATTCAATTCAATGCTACCACAGGCTGTCAAGCATTTCTGAGGCAAGTTTAGGCAATTAACCCCTCTTTTGTATTGTGTTCGTAATTCTTTAGGTAGGTGAGCCAATATAAACTCATGGGGGAAAAAAACTCAGATACTATGAAATGGACATATTTTGTGCTAGAAAACCATAGGAAAAAACTAATTATTCTAGCTATTCATATGCAGATTGATTTTTTCCCTCATTGTTGCTGAGCTTTGCACCTACTAAGTGCTCAAAAAATGATTGCTTTTTTTTTTGTTTTATTTGTTATTAAGAAACATGAATGATGATGCATTTTCTCAGAGTTTTTCTCTGGATGAATTGCAATAAATCTAGCTCACACATTTGCCAGAAAGAGCTGTGAGGTCTTAGTTACTATAAGCACAATACATTCAGTAACTAAGTCACTTACATTGCATAATCTAAAATCCTTCTGGAAGCTTCAAATTTCAGGACATTCCCTTTACAAAGGGCCTTCAAACAAAAATATCTACAGTGTTTCAAACAACAGAAAAGAGAAAACAACATTAGAAAGTACTCTAAAGAAATTAAAATGAGAGGGGAAAAAAGCTAAACCCACATAATATCTAAGACAACGAAAATCTCTTTAAACTTTTTATTTCCCATTTGCTCAGTAAAAAGTGGGACAGTTCAGCAAAACTAGATTACGAAAGATTCAATAAGGAAGAAACAACTAGGCTGCGTGCAATGACTTACACCTATAATCCCAGCACTTTGGGAGGTGAGAGTGAGAGGGAGGATTGCCTGAGCCGTGGGGTTTGAGACCAGCCTGGACAATTGACAAAACCTTGTTTCTACACTAAATTAAAAAATTAGCTGGGCATGGTATCATATGCCTGTGGTTCCAGTTATTTGAAATACTGAGGGGAAGAATCACCTGAGCCCAGCAGGTCAAGGCATTAGCTATGTTAATACCACTGCACTCTAACTTGGGTGAAAAAGTAAGGCACTGACTCAAAATAAATAAATAAATAAAATAAAAAAGAAGGAAAGAATAATAAAAAACAGTGTCATGTATTTTTGCATTCTAGCTTAAATTTCTTCTTGTAATAAGTTTAATACATTGTTAGTTAAATCATAAAAATATACCAGAGTAATTTTATAGCTGTTTTTATATCTTCTTAAATTATAATTTTCAAGAATAACTTTTTTAAATTGTCAATTAGTAGCTCCTATTAAAGGAACCCTAGACTAAGAAAAATAGATCATGTTTTAAATAACTTCCTATTTGTTTTAAAGCAACAGATGACATTTATGCCAGTTGGGGTGTGTTGTGTTGCTCCATGGGTCTTTATTTCACCATAGAAAATAATTTCAGAGTGAATCCAAGGCATAGTTTAAGAAAGAATTTATGAGAAAGAAAAAGGCCATGCTCAAAAAACGTGCCCTTAAGAAAAAGGGCACGTGCCTGCCATTGACAAGGAGTTTTATATACTTCTACAACAATGATTTAAACAAACCATGAGCTAAGAGTAGAGGGCTGCAAGTATCTGGTCATGAGTTTTGATTACCATGTCTCAAACTTTTGAGGTCACAAAGACTTTCTAAATAATGAAAGTTATTGTCAAAGTAGACTTGAGCTTTTCTTAGAACATCAGTTCTGTGTTTTTGGTAATTATTGTTCCTGTGATTTATTGCACTGGTAGTTCCACATTCCAATCCGCAAAGTGGTTAGGTCTAATATGACCGGTCAGTCAGGTGAAGGTTGTATATGGATAAGAAAGATGTCTGAATGCATATTGTATTTTAATTTAGATCTGCCTAAGAAAGATGACTAACTACTTCTAGACTATATTAACTATGCCTGCCTCAACATTATTTCTGTTAGTTCAATCACATAGTCAGTTCTTTGTTCCTCCTGCTTCTAGTTCCAGCAGCATTAGCTTTGTATCACATGCAAGCTAAGATGTTTTATAGTACAATTCCCAGCTGGACAGAGCATAGAGGGTTACTTCTTGGCCACTTCTCCTGGGAACACTACTTCTACTGGCTTTTGACTGTACCACAGTGAAGCAAATAACACTGGAATTTTTTTCAACCTGGTTACCTTGTGATCAGAAACATAGCTAGGTCAGAGTAACAGTCTCTGAACCTCAAAATTCCATACTTAATTTCAAGTTAATTTCAAAGAGGTTTTTATTTTTAAAAAAAGCTGACAATACTATCATGACATTAAAATATACCATAATTTTGCATTGCAGTTCTTAATGGGGGGGGAACTTCTGAATTGTCTCTGCTGTGAATTTCTCTTCTACATTCATTGTTTCCCCCCACTCCTTCTTGATGACTGAGTTCCTGAAGGATGTAGAAGGCAGACACAGCTGGGCCTAAGAAAGTTGTACGCGTGTATGGGCTATGTGTATTAAACTATTTACACTGGTGTGTGGGAGGAAGCGAGAGATTTTTTTTGCCCAATAAAGAACAGGGATACAACAGAGGAATGGGAATTGAGAATAATAAATGTTAAGAGCCTCAACAGTTGACATTTTAAATGTTTACAAACCACAAAATTTCCATCAACATAAGCAGTGTTATTATAAAGCAATAAGACACAACATAATGAGACACACATACACAAATAATCTCTGTATATTTCCCGCATCAGAATGGATGGTACTAGGTGATCTCTAAGATTCCTATGGAATGATCCTCCCAAGTCTTGTTCATGTGCAGTATGGATACTGGTAGAACTCAGAAAATGCATAAAGTTTGAGTATATATTTTTTTTAATTGCAACTAATTTCTTCCACAGAACATTATGTTCTAGTGTTCTCTAATGGCATAGTCAACCCCTAAAAAGTATCTATGTATATTAAAATATTAAGCTCTAATAATGTGTTTAAATTTTTTTTTTTAGTTCTCATCAAAATATATTAGCTCAATGCAGACTCCTTGATTTTTCTAATCATGTTTGCTAATATGCAAAATTTAGTAATTTGCAATGGATCTCCCCATCATTAGTGTCAATTAGGGAGAGTCTCCCTCACACCAGATGGTACTGAGGGAACAGAACAAGAGAGTGGGAATAAGAAACCCTCCTACACATCACTTTAAACAAAAAGTATGTGATTGAGTTGAGAAAATAACACCTTGAACTTATGGAACTTCTTAAACTCAGGGAATACACACATTTTAAAAAATGACTAATGACACCCTTTTGAGTTGGGTATCCAAAGTTCATATGGCAATAATTTCTGTTTGCATATGAAACAGGAATGGTATAGTCTATGCATACAAGGTCCTGTTTTACTACTGCCTGGTGCTTCATTTTAAAATCTCCACCATTCACAAATAGAGAATTAATAAATCTTCCTTATTCTATCCTGTCAACTTATGATTTACTTTCCAGGACAGCAAGGAAAAAAAAAAAGAGGGAATAGTCTCAGCATTTAAAAGTTCTGATATTTTGTTTAACTCTGAGCCCCCGACAAATAGAAGTCCATTCTTTTTCTTCAGTACAAGGTGTCTACCTTAGTTATGAGCACATTGCAGGCCCACAATAAATGATGAGTGAAAAAATGAATGAATGAGTACATAGCTGAATGAATGAATATGGTCTGTTCTCATCCATAAATAACTCTTTCGGATCATCCTAGCCATGGTGCTTCTGCATCATTTTATGACTCCTTATCTTAGGTTAAGTTCTCTCCAAGAGAAAAGCTGAAGACAATGATTTGAGTGTAATTGTTTTTGGGGAAGTGATTCCAGGAAACATCAGTACTAAAGTGGAGAAGTGAGACAAGAAAGGAACTTTATACAAAATATATCAGTGAGTAGATTGCAATGGAGCAGTGCACAGCTGGGACTCAGAACTGCTGGGACTTCTGGAAGTTTCTAGAAACTTCTGGGGACTTACTTCTCCATGAATATAGGATGTATAGTCATCTCACCCAAGGGACTAGAAAGTTGGATATTTATCTGTCAACTGCCTCCATCATTGGTTGATGTCTACTCCTGGAATTGTTGACAACCAGGCATTTCCAGCTTGCTACACAAAAGGCTGAGAAAGAGTCACAGATGCTTACAGTTAGAAACCATTGGTGTGTATAGAATGGTAAGTGCTGAGGAGAAATGGGCAAGGCATCCATAATAACTGATACCTAATATTCTCTATGACAAAATGACATAGACCAAAATGGTGGCAGTCCAAAACAATTACAATTTTACTACCATTCTGAGACAAAGTACCTTCAGATACAACTATGCATGCAGATAGATGCAGCATTCTTTATGCCTTAATAAGCAAAAGCTTAAATTCATAACTGCTTCATTTGTCTCCCATTAAAACCAACTGAATCAAGACCCATGTGTAAATACCAAACTATAAAAACAGGTCAGCTATTTAAAGAAGAAAGAACATTCACTTTTGTTATCAGTCCTGTTAAAATCTATGGAGTCTTTATGGAAAAAATGAGCCATCTCATCACAACTCTTGCACTAAGATCATATTCACAAACTGGTCCGATACAGGCTCAATGTTTTTCTCCCCTGTTTTAATCCTGCCACTTCAGATACCTCCAGTCAATTTTTTGGACCCATCACCCCAAAGGTGTCAACAGAATATATTTTGTTAGTATTCCAAAGTGAGAAATTAACTCCACCTTGGCAGATAACTGACTTTAGAACTCTCTGTCCTCATCGAAGTAGTTACTATAGTAGCATCTCTAATAACTTTATTTATTTCCCCAAATTATTCTACTTATCTTCATATTTCACCTTCCTGTTGAGAAAGTTTAGAGCTCTCAGTATGAGATGACTTTTTGTTATGGTTTGAAGAAGGAACATGCACCAAGTAGGAGTTTTTGGATGGAAGAAATAATCTGAGAAGGTTTCTTAGTATGCTGTTATACTTGAAGTCCACAAGTCCATATGGCCTCAACAATCTGTGTCTCTGCCCACACAGGAACTCCTGGTGTGCTTCTGAATGTAGTCAAATGTTCTCTGAAAAACATACATATTTAGGGCATTTGTTAAAGTCAAAATAGTAGGAAGAACCACAGGAGAGCTTATTAGAGTACTGATGGATATAACAGGTTTTTCAACTTACAAAGGCTGTTGCTGAATCTTAAGTCTGACCCAAATCCATGTCACTACTTTAAAACTAATTCCCTCTTCTGTCATCAAAGTTATTGCTATGAACACTCCTTTTTAAGAGTTTCCAGCCTTCCACTCACCAGTCAAGGTAAATTTTGTGACTCCTTTTTCCTATTTTCTTTTGCTTTATATACAGTTGAAAAATTCATTATATATATTAGGAAAAGTAAGGTTTAAAAAGGTTAATCAAGTTTTCCCAGGACACACAGTTAGTGGTAGAGCCAGGATGCCCATACACAAATGACTCAAGAGTTTCAGCCATTGTCCTCTGTGTCATGTTTGCAGTGTTGTCTTGGCAGTGCTCAACAGAGACAAAGGAAATGGCCTGTGATGGAAATAATAAATTAAGGAAGTACTCCCAAACAACTGGGAACATATAAAAGGATTGCAGGAAAAAAATAATAGAGAAATAAGGTGAAAATCAATGAATTTTAGTAGTATTTTTTATGTATATACTAATATCTTTTGCCACAATCCTACCAATACATTTTGTACATATAAATTATCCAATTCTCATTCAATAATATTTGTCAGTGCCCACTATAATCCAGATACTATTCTAGGGACCACAGATATCAAAACAAAGCCCTGGGTACCATAGTTTTTTTCCATTGTAGTGGAGCAGAGAAATAATCTGCAAAGAAATAAATAGATAGCTAATGGAACATCAAGTAGTAAATGCTAAATGCTGGATCATAGCCAGGGAAAAATGACGTATTAAATCAATGCTTCCAGTACTTCCTCTGCTTGTAGTCCTAGGTTAAGCATCTAGTTCAAGCATCTAGTTTGAACATTTAGTTCATTGGTGTTATTTTAAATAGGCAGGCCTCATTGAAAAAAATAATAGTGCATATCACATGGTTGTTACTGGTATTCCAAATACTGCTTCTGGGAGGCAGAAAGGAAAGAGGCCATTCTTGTTTTCCTAAGAGGAATTAAAGTACCTGCTCAGTGATGCAACTTGCCCACATGTGTCCTTATAAAACTTTGAATAAAATAAAAAACTCCAGAGGCTCAATTCACTGTTAATAGTCATCGTGTTTGTTTGTTTTTTATATCTGTAACCTCATTTTCCCTTATTGGCTAGACAGGGCTTATACCATCCTCCCCCCATCTTTTTTTTAGATGATAGAAAAATATTATTAAGAAACTTAACCCGGCCGGGCTTGGTGGCTCAACCTGTAATCCCAGCGCTTTGGAAGGCCGAAGTGAGTGGATTGCCTGAGCCCGTGGGTTAGAGACCTGCCTTCGTAACCTGGCGAGACCTCGTCTCTACAATAAATCAAAACTAGCCGGGCGTGGTAGCGCGCGCCTGTAATTCCGGCTACTTGGAAGGCTGAGGCGGAAGGATCTCCGGAGCCCAGCAGGTCGAGGCTGTGGTGGCCAGGAGCGGCCACTGCACTCCAGTCTGGGTGACAGAGTGAGACTCCAACTGAAAAAAAAAAAGGAAACTTAATCCAAAGTCAGAGAAGAAAGGGTATGAGTCCCAAACAGAGTTCAGACTCCAGACATCTCTTCCTGTGTTCTTACCACACACTATAGTACCTTCCAACAGATCAACAGGCTTCTAGTAAATACTGATTCCGTCTTCCTCCAGAAGTAATTTAAAGTAGTGGATATATCTCAACAAATGTTACTCACCGTCCACTCAGGCTTCTCAACAAGAACAGTGCTATGTTTCAAAGGAATATATGAAAACATTTCCTACTAGTTTGTCATGTTCATCATTCATGAATATTTGTAGATTTTTTTAGTCTTAGGTTTTTTGAAATCACAGAACCTTGTAAAAATTGAAGGCTATAAACAATCTTTCTAAATGAATGCATAAAATTTCATGACGTTCACAGGCACTTTGACGTATATTATCAAGCCCACCAGGGTCAATGGGCCTCCAAGTTAAGGATTTTTGATAAGGGCTAAGTGACTGTGGACCCACATGTCCCAAAAAAGCAAGCAAATTAGCCATTTCTCCTTAGTTGCATCTTTTGGATTTTCAAGTGTTTGCAATGCCCTTCATAAGATTAAGGGAAAGGGATCAGAGAACGTACACAATCAAGAGAGAAGCAGCCTAGGAGTCACACAAACTTGGTTTGTTTCCGTGAAATGTAACCAAGAAGAGCTGGGAAAAGGTTAGTTTTAATTATTATCAGTCAAAAATATTATGCCTTGCATTTCAGAATGTATGAGACCATGTCAATTATCTAATTCAACCTGTCAATCTGTAGAAAAGGAAAACAATTTTCCAAAAGGCATAAGGCCTGGACTTAGTCTCATGATTTTGTTTTCTTGCTTTGTCTGTTATACCATACTAATCACTTCATTTAGTTGAGTGATCATAAAGTCTGATTCTAGTTGAGTAATTGCATTATATTTATTATCAATAATCATCACCAAAAGAAGTACAAAAGGACATTTTTTTTTTTTTTTTTTGAGCTGGAGTCTCACTCGGTTGCCCAAATTGGAGTGCAGTGGCCGCTTCCGGCCACCGCGCCTCGACCTGCTGGGCTCCGGCGATCCTTCCGCCTCAGCCTTCCGACTAGCCGAAATTACAGGCATGCACTACCACGCCCGGCTGATTTTTTTTTTTTTTTTTTTTTGATTTATTGTAGAGATGAGGTCTCACTGCCCAGGCGGGTCTCGAACCCGCGGGCTCAGCCAATCCACTCACCTCAGCCTCCCAAAGGCGCGGGATTACAGGCTGAGCCACCGAGCCCGGCTCAAAAGGACAATTTTTAATACCAAACTCTGATAATGAAAATATGCAAGTACCTTTGGCAAGATCAGAATACTCAAATCCAGGAACAGTCCTCTTTCTGTATATCCATGAAGAAAATGCACTCAAAAGACATCAAGGGCCAATCAATGCAGTTTTATTGCTGACCTGAGATTAGAAGTTAATTCTTTACCCTTTTATAAAACTAAAAATGCTTCACAAACTCTATTTTTTATCTTTAGGAATCTAAGAAATCTCTAAATTAAAAAAACTATTTTCCTTTTGATGGTAATCTAAGAATTAATAGATGCATGATCTGGATCAATCTTATATTCACTTAGAATAGAGGCTGCATTAAGAATTTGTATATATAGAATGTAGGAAAAAGTTGAGGCCAAAGATCACATTAAATGACATTATTAATATATGTTGGTTATTCGTCTAATTTTAAGACATCCAACTGAAGTAAAATCTGAATGATTGTAAAAGTACTTCCTCATTTATCGTGTGTATGTTGCTTGCTTTAGATGAAAAAAGCTGTAATTATGCTTGCATACTAATGGGAATAATTTCTTTCTTTCTTTTTTTTTTTTTTTTTTTGAGTTGGAGTCTCACTCTGTTGCCCAGACTGGAGTGCAGTGGCCGCTCCCAGCCACTGCAGCCTCAACCTGCTGGGCTCTGGTGATCCTTCCACCTCAGCCTTCCAAGTAGCTGGAACTACAGGCGTGCACTGCCACACCTGGCTAATTTTTTGATTTGTTGTAGAGATGAGGTCTCGCCAAGTTGCCCAGGCAGGTTTCGAACCCACGGGCTCAGGCAATCCACTCACCTCAGCCTCCCAAAGCATGGGATTACAGGCTGAGCCACCAAGCCCAGCTGGTAATAATTTTTTAATAGGCAAAGCTCAATGGTGCAGAAAAGAGGTGATATATTTACAGGAGCAAATTCCTTGAATAGGAAAAGATGAGTGGGATCAGGTATGTAAGTATAGTGTCTTCAATAAGAGCAGGAGTATTGGATACATGTAACAGGAGGGAAGACAGTGATATAGATACATATGGATGCATTTGGTAAATTTGGTGGCAAAAAAAGACAAATAAGTTTTGTTTTCACTGCTTGAATATTTTCAGTGAAATAAAAGCAAAGCCATCAGATGAGTCCATTTTGAGATTGTGAGAGAAAATGAACTGGGAAACACATTGAGTATTGCATGGAAGTGCTGAGAACACAAAGTTTGGCCTAACCCGCAAAAATGTTTCTGGGTTCGAGATAAACCTGGGCCACTTGGCCTCATCTCTATAATAAATCAAAAAGTTAGCCGGCCATGGTGGTGTGCACCTGTAGCTCCAGCTACTTGGAAGGCTGAAGTAGAAGGATCACCTTCCACCTCAAGTCGAGGCTGTGGTGGCCATGAGCGTGCCACTACACTCCAGCCTGGGCGACAGAGTGAGAAGCCAACTAAAAAAAAAGTTTCTCCGGGCTCGGTGGCTCAGCCTATAATCCCGTGCCTTTGAGAGGCTGAGGTGAGTGGATTGCCTGAGTCCGCGGGTTCGAGACCCACCTGGGCAGCGAGACCTCATCCCTACAATAAATAAAAAAATCAGCCAGGCGTGGTAGCGCATGCCTGTACTTCCGGCTACTTGGAAGGCTGAGGTGGAAGGATCGCCGGAGCCCAGCAGGTCGAGGCTGTGGTGGCCGGGGGTGCACTCCAGTCTGGGGACAGAATGAGACTCCAACTCCAAAAAAAAAAAAAAGTTTCTATAGTAAATAGAAGGAATTGTGGACAGAAAAGAGAGAGTACGAATATAAATGCAAGCAGGCTGTGTGTGGCACAAAAATATAAAATGTAGGCAAAAGTGATTTTTACATTTTTTATATGAGATAAAGGATGATGCAAAACAACAAAAACACTCAGAATGATACTAGCCTTACAAAGGTTCTCTGTTGCAAGTTGATGATGGTTTGAGAAAAATGAAACAGAAAAGTAATCCACAAAATGGCTCAGACAAATGATGGCTATAGAAAGTGGCAGAAAAGCCAAGCCAGGAAATATAGACAAATGCTTCTGGACACATACTACAGCCATAAAGACAACAATCAATGTTTAAAATGGTTGGGCAGTAAGTGACAATCCTGATGTGGTTGATATCCATGAGATGTTTACTCAATTTCAAAAAAGAGAATACAAAAAGCCTAAGACTCTGTTAGAGGAAAAATGAAAAGAGTGCCTCTGGTCATCTAAAGAAATTTTTATAAGCAGTAAAACTGTAGCAAGTTTAGAGTGAACATTTAGGCACAGGTAGAAACTACTTAGCATATGGATATAGTTTGTGTAAAAGGCTTCTTTATGTAAATTTAAAGCTTGAATCACTGGGGCCATTATGGTATCAAATCATGGTCAAGAATGACAAGGACATAGGAAAGATTCTGTAAACTTTGTTTTGGTGTTTATGGTCAAGATTTTATAAAGAATATCTATTCCATTTCAAATAAGCTTAGCAGACAAGAAGAAAAAGAGAATAGAATTGCTGATTGCTTTACATTAGGTGATGAACTAGATATAAATAAAACACACACAAAAAATTGAATCTCCAGCCAAAATTTTGAGAAGACCGTAAGTATAAATCCAATTAATCATGATTAATGTACATGGCCTGGATAGTACAAATAGTAACTCTCAGAAAACCAGAGACTTGCCAAGATATGTCCCATCTCTCAGAAAGTTCCCAATAAAAGCAACAGAGCACATGCAATTAAATTAGACTGATTTCCATGGAAGGGAAGTTATAGTCATAATGTTATTTTCAGAAATACAATCTATTGAGATCAAGGCAACATTAGTTCTCACTAATCTACTAGAGTTCTTTGAGAAGGACAAATAAATGGTTGGACGAGGAAGAACTGGTAGATAATTGTTTTTGACAGGAGAAATTTTCATGTTATTAAGCCTCTATAATAGAATCAACTTTTGTTGGCAAGGCAAGAAATGAAGTGATTTAACAACAACAACAACAAACTTTGTAATATAGCCAGTTGAACCCAGACTTCTAATTCACCTCCCCTTCAACCCATTCCAGATCACAAAGGAAATTACCAATACAATATGAAAATAAAAATCTACATATGAAAACTTCGGTAGGTATTATTTACATTTTAAAAATTAATGAAAAATGACTACTATATATAATGCAGTTGGATCCAAAAGATGCCTTGTGACTCCTTTGCTTGAAATGCAAGGAAGAAAGTATAGGAGGCTTTGATGCCCCTAATTTGAAAAGAAGAGTGCCAGAGTTGAGAGAATGCTGTAGTACAAATTTGCTACACTCCTCTTGGTTCATTCACTCACACCTGAAATCTCACAACAGTTATGCTGCACAGACAAGTTCTACACAGGCTCACTGAGTGGAAAGACAGCAGGATTTCTATCTGACGTCAAAACATAAAAGGTAAGGCAATATCAGTAAGGAGGTTGAATATCATCATACCATACATTTACAAAAAATTAAATTAAATTAAAAATGTTAAAGGCCAGATAGAGAAGAGAGTACAGACACTTGATCTTTCAGGGGAAAAAAATGCACTAGGCATGAAGTCTTCTGCAATAACATACTTATTTAGTGCTCTCTTCCTGCTGTACTCTGACTCCAGGATCTCTGAATTCGTAATTATGCTAACAACAGCGACCCTTCAGACAAAGAAAAAACTATGTTTTTAAACTTTAATAAGCAAACATATTTTGAGGGGGCCAAGATGGGAGGATGACCTAAGGTCAGGAATTCCAAATCAACCTGCAAAACTCATCACTATTAAGAAAAAATTGTTTTTAATTAGCCAGTTGTGATGGCACATACCTGTAGCCCAGCTATTTAAGAGGCTGAGGTGGGAAAATCGTTTGAACCAAGGAAGTAGGCTGAAGTGAACCGAGATTGAGTCACTGCACCCAACCTGGGTGACCCTGTCTCTAAAATTAAATAAACAAACAAACATACCAAACCACACACACAAAGTAGAAACTGTGTATATCACTATCTATGACCCATATTCAAGAAAGAACATGGAAGGAGAAGTAGGTTTGGAAGCAACATTGATGGAATAAATTTTGAATAAGTTGAGTGGCAAGTGCCTGTGACACACTGGGAGGAAATGCTTACTTGGTACATATGGTGGGCTGCCTCTTAGATGGTCCCCAGTGTTCGACATCCTGATAATTAATGTTTTTGTGTAATCTCATCTTAAGGAAGACTGACCAAATGACTCACTTACTAATGAGTAAAATACAGCAAGAATGATGGGTTCACACTTCCAAAATTAGATTATGATAAGACTGTGCATTTCTTCTTGCTTGCCCTTCTTGCACTTTCTCACTCCTAGGGAAGCCAGCTGCTTTATTGTAAGTTGCCCAATAGAGAGGTCTGTAGGGCAAGATACTAAGAGAGGCCTTGGCCCAACTGCTGACAAAGAGCTCAATCCTACCAATAATCATAAGTATGCTCTTAGAAGCAAATCCTCTTCCGGTTGAGCCTTGAAATAGACCACAAGAATACACCTGGATTACAACCTTGTGGGGGACTCTGAGCCAGAAGACCCAGCTTCCTGGCCTACACAAATTATTATGAGATAATAACTATTTGTTGTCTTAGGCCATTATATTCTAGGGTAATTTACACAGCAAGAGATAACTAATACACTGTAGTAATTTGATATAGCCATTTGGAGCTCAAGATAGAGCCTGATATGGAGTTTTACTTGGAATTTGAGAGAGAGAGTTGAAATTGTGATTAAGAATGAGATAACTCAAGAAAAAATAAAGAGTGTGACGAAGATTATTGAGAGAAGTGTCCATGTTAAGCATGTTGACTTACTTGCTCACAGCCTCAAAAAAAAGAATCTTTGTCTTTCTGTAGGATTGTTTTTGTTTTTAAATCCACTCACTCAATATATGAATGCAAAGTGAAAAATAAATATTCAAAACCATGTTAATTTCACATAATTAGTGATTCTTTTTGTTTGAGACTATACTTTTTTATATGTGAGTAATGAGCACAAATATCACTCAGGCAGTTTCTTCTCAGGACCATCTATAAAATGGAAAATTGCTAACTTATTGGGATATTTTTATTCTAGGTCAGAACATTCATGAAAAAATGCCTTTGAGTTATTTTTAACTGAGGCTGCTTTCTGAGAGAAGGCAAAATGTTAGCAGCAGCCAGTTTAGCAGAATTTTTCTTTGTTTTCTTTTTTATTTTTGGATCGTGCATTATGCTGCTGGGGGAAAACAATAAAGAATAATTGGAGAAATAAATTACAGCTAAAATTAGATTGTGTAATTTTTTTTCCTAAATGATAGTAGAAACAGTGAGCCTCATACTATGATGAGATTTTAATCATCGACATTTCCAAGACAGTATCAGCAATCCATGTTTCTTCTTATATGCTACCATACCTGTTGACATTTAAATTTCAAAAGTACTGTAGAAACCATCTTTATGTGAAAGATAAAAGCTATTCATATAATTCATTTACATTATTATGCCAGCAAAACTGATTATATTGCAACAATAATTTGAGAAAAATTTGAGGCCATGCTCAGTGTCAAAATGTTTATTGCAAAACTTAAATTTCCTGGACTTTTCTTTCCAGATTATGAAACAGACTGCTATAATATAAAAATTGAGAAATTATTGAGATTACAAAAGGCAGCTAAATTTAACAGTCATAAATTGCAGGCAATAAGTTTTAAAAAAGCAATCCCATATAGTCAAAAATAGGGTGTAATATTCCTTTGACTTAAACAGACATATAGAGTGCATGCTACCATTTTACAAAACCTGGAGCTTATTAAGTCTAACCCAATGTAAAGCTCAGCTGTTATGAGCCCTTGTTTTGTCTCTGATTTGAGGAATGTTTTTGAGAAACCAGGAAGTAAAGATGAGATACAATGCGCAAAAGGATACTCATACACAAATAATCCCAGAAGAAATATCCTATAATATCCACAGATAATAACTATTGGAACTTACTTCACTGCCTCATCTGTGTCATCATTGGTTTGCCAATTTCCTCAGCTGGCCTCTTCAGGGCAACCTCCCACCAGTCTTCATTCTGCTCAGTGTTCTAGGAGGCTGACATTCATGGACTGCATAAAACAGACTCCTTTGTCTTGTGTTTTGGCTCCTGTCTGGGTTTGGCCAATGGCAGACATTGGCAAGAGACTGAAGTAATAGAACAGATAAAAGTCTACGTATCTAGTAGTCCTCTAGCTATTTTTCTATTGGACCACAGGTTGGCAGTGGCTGGTTTTCTCTACCAAAAACACCTTTCCTAGAGCTTCAACTTTCTTTGGCTGCCATTCCCTCTGCTTACCCTCCTTCCCCTTTTCAATGTAGGATGTTAATGCCTCCCAGCCATAATTTTTATAAGTAGTTCCTTTATTAATTCCTCTTAATCATTTCATTTGAGTGTATCATCTGTTTCCTAGATGAAGAACAACATGCGCGCACGCGCGCGCGCGCGCACACACACACACACACACACACACACACACACATTTGCTATATACTGTAAACATTTATATAAAATCACCAAAAGAGCCAGTGGCCTTTTACCTAAAAGAATATAAATGTTCTGTACCTATACTCATACATACACACACGGACATGGAAAAATAAACAGATCATTTTTCTCATGTGTATTCTCTATTGCTCTTTAAGTTCAAGAAATAAAAAGTTAAGAAGGAGAAAATGTCTTCTTGCTCAGCAAACCCCACCTTTCCTTCTAAATCTTTATTGCCAATTTCCAACCCATCTAAAGGCAGGATGGGCTGAAATAGCACTCCCTCCCACCTAAGAATAATGTACTCTAGAATAGTAACATCCCAGCCTTATCTTCCAGTTGATATGTGATCCACTTTTAAAATGCTTACATCTGCAACTGGATACCTTCATTCTTCACAGTTTACCAATATATACAGACGTTGTTTCCCAGGAGTACCTGTTTGATTTCTGCCCGCTGCCTAATGTTTGTTAGTCATATAAATAGAATAAAAGGAAGCAAAGTACAAAACCGTCTTCTTCCCTCTTATTCTAATGTCCCATTATTTCTCCTCTAAGCCAATATATAAATGAGCCAGAGCCTTCTGTTGTTTCATCAAATAATATCTTCACTCTTCCCAGCAGCCCCTAAAAGTTCTGTGCATTTCTCAACGTAGAATTTGAAACTTGGTCTTTTCTCCAGGAAAAGCTTCTTTTCTTATTCCCTAGTTGGCATTTCGAAAACACGAGCTATGCTATGAATGGCAATGTAAAAGCACTTTACCACAAAATGTAAAATGCCAAGTGATATTTACAGAACTGTAAATACCTTCTTCATTGAACTTAGAACTGTCATATATAAGGGCAATAAGTCACTCCTTAGTAGTGCTGAGGAAAGTTAGAAGAAGGTCAAATAAGTAAATTTTCAGTCACAGTTCACCCTTAGCACTGCAAAAGTCTCTGTTGTGAAAAGTCAAATAAGAAACAAGTGGGTCATGACAAGACCTAAAGAATTATTCAACACATGACAACTTACCAGAATTCTGTCAAAGTACAATTCCAAACATGAACGGTTATTAGACTTGTCTGGACCTCCTTATCTGTTGAATGAAAATAATGCTATTACCTACAACTCTTAAGAAGATATCATGCCTTCTCCATAGACATCTTCATTAAATGATAATTCTCTTCTCAATGACAATTTAGTAAAGAAAATATGACATGTCCACACAAAACAAATTATGTGAATAATACGACATACTGAAAATGAAGTATAAATGCATATTAGAGGGTGGTAATCATGTCAAATATTAAATTTAGGTGGTGCCATGTAATGGAAAGGAGAACAGTATTAGAAAATTATGGGGCACATTTTAATGAGGACAAAATCTGTTTAAGAAATAGAAATAATAGTTTACCAGCAGAGTAAGTTAATTTTCAAAGAGCTAGTAAGAGATAGTCTGGAAAGGTGGGTTTGTACCATGTTGTATGACCTTGGCAGTTTGGAAGAGCCATCTAAAAATATTGATCTAACATCATTAAGTAAAAGGATGCCCTAGTTTTAATGGTTGCTTTTTGTTTGTTTTATTTGTATCCAAGTGACTAGGGATGGGCTTTTTTTAAAAAAGTTTATCTGGGGGTTGTGTATAGGTTGAATTAGAAGAAGAACAGCTATTGAAGGGAAGATCAGTTGGGAACAGCTGAGGACAGCCCAGATGATGATGGTATGAGCCAGAGTGGACACAAAAGACCTAGAAAGTGGTGGAGAATGGGGAGAGCCAGATCATGGTGGGTAGAAGGGAGGGCTCACAACTGGCTGAATGCTAATCTTTAAAAAGAACAACTAAAAGACATTTCTTATATATTAACTTCAAGTAACAGGGAGAATAGCATATCCTATCCAGAAGAAGGAGCAGTTTTGTGAGGAAAAATGATGAATTTAGGTTCTCACATAGTGAGTTTTAAGTGTGAAGACACCAAGGTGGTCAGATTCAATAGCTGCATGAAAAAAAGAATTTGAAACACATGAGGATCCTCAGAGCCACAGATATAAACTTAAGAAACAGTAAATATGAATGCTAAAGATAAAGATGTAGATGAGCTCAAAAGATAAGAAGAAAGAGCACCAAGGGCATGGATTTTAGGAAATGTCTATATGGAGAAGGTAGAGGAAAAGCTGTTCAAAGAGGCATAATTAAAGAGTTCACCAGAGTAGGAGGAAATCCGGGTATTATAGAGTAAAAGAGTATTGCATAGCATTTAAGAAATTAGACAGATTAGTATTCTAGTGCTGGCTCTACTTGCTCATCTGAATAATGAGGATAATAATGATACATACCTCATTAATTTGTATGAGATTGAATCCAATAACAAAAGATAATTTAATAGTATGTTTAGTACAGAGTTACTCTTCAATAAATTTTAGAAATCAAGTAATTTCAAAGTGTAACTTTTTACCAAAAAAAATTAGAATGTGAAACTGATAAGGTGTCCTTATTGTCCCCATTTTATAAATTTAGAAAAGACACCAGGAAGTTAAATACCTTAACTTAAGAGATGGTTAAATAGCCTTTAGAGATGGTTCCAGTGGCAACCCCCTTGGGTCCCCTCCCTCTGTGGGAGCTTTTTTGTCCTCTTAATAACGCTTGCTTTAAAAAGAGAGAGAGACAGAGAAAGAGAGAGAGGGAGAGAGAGATGGTTCCAGGCTGTGTGACTCTAGAATGCCTTTTCACCTGATAATAATTGGTCTTTAGTAAAGTAATTTGGACTCAGATTCCTTGGAAAAGTACTTGTAGTTAAGGCCTACTCAAGAGTTTGCATTCCTATTTGCTTTCTGAAATTTTTGTTTTATTACACAAACTTGATTTTGCTCAGGAATCCGAAAACAGTCACTTAAAATAATATTGATTATCAATATAAATGTAGATATTATTAATTAGTTAATTATTGCTAATGCATACTTGGCCACTAGTACCCACACATTTTGCCTCTAAAATTTTGCGTAGGCAGCTTAAATTTGTTTCATTATAGTGTTTCAGGATTTACAAGAAAAGTACTAGAAATTGTGTTGCTTTCAGTTTGTGAAACATTTGTATTCAGGTCATCCATTTTTGAGATTAATTTGGAAAGTGAATCAACTAAAACTAATACAATTAGTTAGCTGGGCATGGTAGCGCACGCCTGTACGCTCTCCCTATGTTAGACACATGCTTTTCTGAGATATAAAAATATTTTCAACCAAAACAAGTGCATTAACCACCCAAAACTATAAACCCTTTTTATTACATTAACTATTAACTCCTTAAGCCAAAATAGGGCAGGACAGAAAAATGAATATAAACATATGTAAATTCACAGATCATATGTATACACTTAAAAGTTGATTCAATTCCTACTTTTAAACTATTAAAGAATACACTATTAAAATTCTGATAGTTGCCATCCAATATGCTTTTTACAGGAGACACACCTAAATCATAAATTAAGGTATAAAAAAGATGTATCAACAAACACTAGTCAGAAAAAAAGTTGAGACAGCTCCACTAATATCAAATTTAGAAATTGTGAAAGCCAAAAAAAGTCAAGACATATTGATCACTATATGAAAATAAACATGTCAAATTACCAAAAACCTAGTCATTCTAAATGTGTATGTCCTGAATAACATAGCTTCAAAATGGAAACCCAATCATTATAGGTGAAAATTTTTAATACATCTCTCCCGGTGGTTGATAGAGTAAGCAGACAACAACAACAACAAAAGTAAATTAAAGTTACTTGCATCAAGATGGATGAATTTCAGAAGCAAAATGCTGAGTAACAAGCAAGTCACACAGAATATAAATTAGTGATTATGTAGGGTTGAAAGCTATGAGGAAGAATGGGGAGTGACTGCTAATAAACACAATATTTCCTCTGGGGGCAATCAAAATATTCTAAAATTAGATTGTGTTGACAGTTGCAAAATCTGTGAGTATACTAAAAAAAGTTGAATTGAATACTGTAAATTGGTGAATTTTTTTGGTATGCGAATAGTATCTCAATAAAGCAGTTTTTGTGGGTTTTTTTTGAGTTGGAGTCTCACTCCATTGCCCAGACTGAAGTGCAGTGGCACACTCCTGGCCACCACAGCCTAGACCTGCTGGGCTCCGGCGATCCTTCCGCCTCAGCCTTCCAAGTAGCTGGAACTACAGGCGTGCACGACCAAGCCCAGCTAATTTTTGATTTATTGTAGAGATGAGATCTCGCCAAGTTGCCCAGGTGGGCTCAGACAATTCACTTACCTCGGCCTCCCAAAGCGCTGGGATTATAGGCTGAGCCACTGAGCCCGGCCAGGCAGATTTTTTAAATGTCACAGAAAAATATCCAGAGCATGATATTATTTCTATATATATATATATTTTTAATTAATCAGTATTTTTTATTATCGTTTTGTAGGGTACAGTTAAGGGTTAGGTGTACAATTACGTTTCATTCAGGCACCCTATTGATAAGAGGTGTTTTCCCAGTCCCAGATAGATATTAGCTACTGTTAATCCCATCCCCCCCCCATAATTTCCCAGTACCATCAGTCATTTTCTTATAGTATTACATTGGATGTTCAAGGCCCATTATATGAGTGAGAACATGTGATATACTGATCTTTGTTTCTGTGAGAGGTCACTCAGTATTATAGACTCTAGTTCCATCCAGGTAGCTGCGAAATTCATGATTTTGTTCTTTTTCATGGCTGCGTAGTATTCCATCGTGTATATGTACCACATTTTTTAATCCAGTCCTCTTTTGTTGGGCAGCATGGTTGTTTCCAGGTTCTTGCTATTGTGAACAACGCTACAATAAACATACATGTGCAGGTATCTTTTTTATAGAGTGATTTGTGTTCTTCAGGGTATATTCCCAGTAGGGGGATTGCAGGGTCATATGGAAGGTCAATGTTTAGAGCTTTCAGGAATCGCCACACTGGTTTCCACAGAGGTTGCACTAGCTTACACTCCCACCAACAGTGTAGAAGTGTTCCCTTTTCACCACAGCCTCTCCAGCAGCTGTTATTTTTTGAGTTGTTGATAATTGCCATTCTGACTGGAGTTAGGTGGTATCTCAGTGTGGTTTTGATTTGCATCTCCCTGATGATTAGTGAGGTTGAGCATTTCTTCATGTGTTTGTTGGCTGCTCGAATGTCTTCTTTTGTGAAGTGTCTGTTCATATCTTTTGCCCATTTAATAATGGAGTTGTTTGTTTTCTTCTTTTCAGTACGTTTCAGTTCCTTGTAGATCCAGGATGTTAAGGCTTTGTCAGACCTAGAGTTGGCAAATACTTTTTCCCAGTCTGTAGGCTGTCTCCCTGCTCTCTTGATGGTTTCTTTGGCTTTGCAGAAGCTTGTCAGTTTAATAAGGTACCATTTGTCTATCTTCTCTCTTAAGTCCTGTGGATTTCGGGTTTTGTACAGGAATTGGATGCCAGTGCTGATTTCCATGAGAGTATTTCCTTCCTTTTCTAAGGTTCTTATGGTTTGAGGTTTTACATTTAGGTCTCTGATCCATTTGGAGTTAACCTTTGTGTATGGGGATAGATAGGGGTCCTGTTTCAATCTTCTGCATGTGGTCAGCCAGTTTTCCCAGCACCATTTACTAATAGGTTCTCCTCTCCCCATTGGTAGGTGGTGGGGGCTTTGTCAAAGATGAGTTGGTTGAGGAATTGAGGTTTTGCTTCTGGAATCTCAATTCTGTTCCATTGGTCTATATGCCTGTTCTTGTACCAATACCAAGCTGTTTTGATGATTGTAGCTTTATAGTAAAGTTTGAAGTCTGGTATTGTGATACCACCTGCTTTGTTTTTTTTGCTGAGGATTGTTCTGGCTATTCTTGGACGTTTGTGTTTCCATATGAATTCCTGTGTTGTTTTTTCTAGGTCTGAGAAGAATGTTATTGGTAATTTAATGGGTATTGCATTGAATTTGTAGATTGCCTTAGGTAAGATGGACATCTTCACAATGTTGATTCTTCCGATCCATGAGCATGGGATATTTTTCCACTTGTTCATGTCAGCTTTGATTTTTTTGAGCAGTGTTTTGTAATTTTCATTGTAAAAATTTTTCACGTCTCTGGTTAGGAAGATGCCAAGGAATTTCATTTTTTTTTGGCTATTGTGAATGGAATTGTGTTTTTTATTTGGGTTTCTGTTTGTTTATTATTGGTGTAGAGAAATGCGATTGTCTTTTGTACATTTATTTTGTATCCTGAGACTTTGCCAAAGGCCTTTATCAATGTAAAGAGGCCTTTAACAGATTCTCTTGGGTTTTCAAGGTACACCATCATATCATCTGCATAGAGAGATAACTTGATTTCCCTCTTTTCCTATTTGAATACCTCTGATTGCCTCCTCTTCTCTGATTGCTCTAGCCAGGACTTCCAATACTATTTGAACAGGGGGGGAGAGAGTGGGTATCCTTGTCTAGTTCCAGTTTTCAGGGGAATTGGTTCCAATTTTTGTCCATTTAGGAGTATGCTGGCTGTAGGTTTCTCGTAGATGGCTTTTATTATTTTGAGGTATGTTCCCCATATGCCTAGATGTTCAAGGGTTTTTATCAAGAAGGGGTGCTGGATTTTATCAAAAGCTTTTTCTCCATCTAGTGATATGATCATGTGGCTTTTGTTTTGACATCTGTTGATGTATTTAATTACATTTATGGTTTTACGAATGTTGAACCAGCCTTGCATGCCAGGAATGAAGCCTACTTGGTCATGGTGAATGATTTTTGAGATGTATTGCTGAATCCTATTTGCTAGGATTTTGTTGAGAATTTTAGCATCTATGTTCATCAAAGATATTGGCCTGTAGTTCTCTTTCTTTGTTGGATCTTTACCTGGCTTGGGTATCAATGTGATGTTGGCTTCATAAAATGATTTGGGGAGAGCGCCATCTTTTTCAATCGCCTGGAATGCCTTCAGTAGGATTGGTATCAGCTCCTCCTTGAATGTCTTGTAGAATTCTGCTGGAAAGCCATCTGGACCAGGGTTTTTTTTTTGTAGGGGGTTTTTCTTATTACGTAGTCGATTTCCTTGATTGTTATTGGTATATTTAGGGTCTCAATTTCTTCTTGTTCCAACCTAGGTAGGTTGTGTGATGTCAGAAAGTCCTCCATTTCCTTGTGGTTTTCAAGTTTGTTTCCATACAAGTGTACGTATTAGTCTCTAATGATCTTTTGTATTTCTTCAGGGTCAGATGTGACTTCATCTTTTGTGTTTCTGATTATGCTTATTTTTTTTTTTTCTCGTTTTTTCTTGGTCAGTCTAGCTAGGGGACCATCGATCTTGTTTATTCTTTCGAAGAACCAGCTTTTTGTTTCATTGATTTTTTCAATTATCTTTTTGTCTTCTATGTCCTGGATTTGGGCTTTTATTTTGGTGATCTGGATTCTTCTGCTGAAATTGGGGTTTTTGTGGTCTTGCTTTTCCAGCTTCTTTAGGTGGCTTGTTAGGTTGTGAATTTCTGTTCCTTCCATTTTCTTCATGTGTGTTTGTAGGGATATAAATTCCCCTCTTACTACAGCTTTCAGGGCATCCCAGAGATTTTGGTAAGATGTTTCTTCATTTTCATTTGTTTCCAGGTATCTTTTGATCCCTGTTTTGATTTTGTCGTTGACCCAGGAGTTGTTTAGCATCATGCTGTTTAGTGTCCATGTCTTTGTGTGTTTTGTAGGGACTTTGTTGGTGTCAATGTTTATTTTTATTCCACTGTGGTCCGAGAAGGTGTTTGGTAGAATTTCAGTCCTTTTAAATTTGCTTATACTTGATTTACGGCCGAGTATGTGGTCGATCTTAGAATATGTTCCATGTGGTGATGAGCAGAATGTGTATTCTGTGGTCTTTGGATGGAGTGTTCTGTAGGTATCAATTAAGTCCATTTGGTCCAAAGTCACATTGAGGTTCCGGATCTCCTTGCTGATCTTTTGTCCTGATGATCTGTCTAGAGTTGTGAGTGGGGTTTTAAAAGTCCCCAGTTATGATAGTGTTAGAGTCAATATCTTTCTTTAGTTTTCCAAGAAGTTGCTTTATGAAAGTTGGCGCACCTATGTTGGGTGCATATATGTTTAGGATAGATATTTCTTGTTGATGGATTGAACCTTTTATCATTATGTAGTGGCCTTCTGTATCTTTTTTGATTTTTAATAGTTTGAAGGATATTTTGTCTGAAATTAAGATGGCTACTCCTCCTTTCTTTTGTATTCCGTTCGCCTGGCGGTGGGGGGAGCACCGGGCGGCGGGCGGGAGCGCTGGGCGGCGGGCGGGAGCCATTTCTATATATTTTTAAAGTATATTGTTCATGGCATACACATATGCACAAGATAATTATAAGTTCAAAGTCAAAATGGTCCTGTCTCATTACCGGCTGCAAGCCGACAGAGTGTACTGGAAACAGGGCACACAAGGAACTACACAGGGATGCTGTATTTTTCTTATTGGGTGCCTCCATAATTTTATTGTTATACTTTAAATGTTTACATATTACATTATGTTTTCCCATTTGTATACACTATTTCATAATTTCAAAATACTGATAACATAACTGGTTTCAATTATATCATATGTCTACTCAACATAAGTCTAAACATTGTAAGGATTGCTACTTTTCTCTTTTTTTAAATTTAATCGATATTTTTTATTTTGATATTGTGGGGTACAGTTAAGGGTTAGGTATACAAATATGCTTCATTCAGGCCCCCTTGTTGATAACTGGTGTTTCCCCATCTCTAGACAGATGTTTACTACCATTAGTCCCATCCCCCCCCCATAGTTTCCAGACACTGTCAGTCATTTTCTTATAGTAGTGCATTGGATTATAAAGGTCCACTATATGAGTGAGAACATGTGGTACTCAGATCTTTGTTTCTGTGAGAGGTCACTTGGTATTATAGACTATAACTCCATACAGGTTGCTGCAAAATTCATGATTTTGTTCTTTTTTTATGACTGCATAGTATTCTATCGTGTATATATACCACATTTTTTTTATCCAGTCCTCTTTTAATGGACAGCATGGTTGGTTCCAGGTTCTAGCTATTGTGAACAATGTTGCAATGAACATTCGTGTACAGGTATTTTTTTTATACAGTGATTTGAGTTCTTCAGGGTATTTTCCCAGTAGGGGGATTGCAGTATCATATGGGAGGTTGATGTTTAGAGCTTTTAGGAATTGCCACACTGCTTTCCACAGAGGTTGCACTAGTTTACACTCCCACCAACAGTGTAGAAGTGTTCCCTTTTCGCCAACCACTCTCCAGAAGCTGTTATTTTTTGAGTTGTTGATAATTGCCATTCTGACTGGAGTTAGGTGGTATCTCAGTGTGGTTTTGATTTGCATCTCCCTGATGATTAATGAGGTTGAGCATTTCTTCATGTGTCTGTTGGCTGCTCAGATGTCTTCCTTTGTGAAGTGTCTGTTCATATCTTTTGCCCACTTTATAAGGGGGTTGTTTGTTTTTTTCTTTTCAGCACGTTTGAGTTCCTTGTAGATCCAGGATGTTAAGGCTTTGTCAGACCTGGAGTTGGCAAATACTTTTTCCCAGTCTGTAGGCTGTCTTCCTGCTCTCTTGATGGTTTCTTTGGTTTTGCAGAAGCTTGTCAGTTTAATGAGGTCCCACTTGTCTATCTTATCCCTTATGGCCTGTGGGTTTCGAGTTTTGTTCAGGAATTGGATGCCAGTTCCAATTTCCATGAGGGTATGTCCTTCCTTTTCTAAGGTTATTATGGTTTGAGGTTTTATATTTAGGTCCCTGATCCATTTGGAGTTAATTTTTGTGTATGGGGATAGATAGGGGTCCTGTTTCAATCTTCTGCATGTGGTCAGCCAGTTTTCCCAGCACCATTTACTGAATAGGTTCTCCTCTCCCCAGTGGTAGGTGGTGGAGGCTTTGTCGAAGACGAGTTGGTTGAGAAATTGAGGTCTTGCCTCTGGAATCTCAATTCTATTCCATTGGTCTATATGCCTGTTCCTATACCAATACCAAGCTGTTTTGATGATTGTATCTTTATAGTAAAGTTTGAAGTCTGGTAATGTGATACTACCTGCTTTTTTTTTTCTGCTGAGGATTGTTTTGGCTATTCTTGGTTGTTTGTGTTTCCATATGAATTCCTGTGTTGTTTTTTCTAGGTCTGAGAAGAATGTTGCTGGTAATTTGATAGGTATTGCATTGAATCTGTAGATTGCCTTAGGTAAGATGGACATCTTCACAATGCTGATTCTTCCAATCCATGAGCATGGGATATTTTTCCACTTGTTTGTGTCATCTTTGATTTCTTTGAGCAGTGTTTTGTAGTTTTCACTGTAAAGGTCTTTCACGTCTCTGGTTAGGAAGATGCCAAGGTATTTCATTTTTTCTTGTGGCTTTTTCTTGTTCTAGCTAGGGGCCCATCGATCTTGTTTATCCTTTTGAAGAACCAGCTTTCTGTTTCATTGATTTTTGTGTTGTCTTTTTGTCTTCCATGTCCTGGATTTGAGCTTTTATTTTGGTGATGTGGATTCTTCTGCTGAAATTAGGGTTTTGTGATCCTGTTTTTCCAGCTTCCTTAGGTAGCTTGTTAGGCTATTAATTTGTGCTCCTTCCATTTTCTTCATGTGTTTTTGTAGAGATATAAATTTCCCTCTTACTACAGTTTTTAAGGCGTCCCAGAGATTTTGGTAAGATGTTTCTTCATTTTCATTTGTTTCCAGGTATCTTTTGATCTCTGCTTTGATTTCATCATTGATCCAGGAGTTCTTTAGCATCATGCTGTTTAGTGTCCATGTCTTTGGGGGTTTTTGGGGGTGACCTTGTTGGTGTCAATGTTTATTTTTATTCCACTGTGGTCCGAGAAGGTGCATGGTAGAATTTCTGTCTTTTTATATTTGCTTATGCTTGATTTATGGCCGAGTATGTGGTCAATCTTGGAATACGTCCCATGCGATGATGAGTAGAATGTGTATTCTCTGGTCTTTGGATGGAGTGTTCTGTAGGTATCAATTAAGTCCATTTGGTCCAGAGTCACATTGAGGTTCCAAATCTCATTGTTGTTTTTTTGTCCCGATGATCTGTCGAGGGTTGTGAGTGGGGTATTAAAGTCCCAGTTATGATTATGTTAGAGTCAATATCTTTCTTCAGTTTTCCTAGGAGTTGCTTTGTAAAAGTTAGTGCACCTATGTTAGGTGCATATATGTTTAGGATAGATATTTCTTGTTGATGGAGTGAGGCTTTTATCATTATATAGTGGCCCTCTGTATCTTTTTTAATTTTTGATAGCTTAAATGGTATTTTGTCTGAAATTAGGATTATGACTCCTCCTTTCTTTTGTGTTCCATTCACCTAGAAATTTGCTTCCCATCCTCTTACTTTGAGCCTGTGCATGTCCTTTCTAGTGAGATGGGTCTCTTGAAGGCAGTATATTGTTGCCGGGGGATATTTTATCTGTTTTGCCATTCTATGTCTTTTCAGTGGTGCATTTAGTCCATTCACATTCAGGCTAATTATTGAAATGTGAGAGTTCATCCCTAACATACAGTTCTTTTAGAGTTGTTCTTCCACTTGGTTTATTGTCTTTCTTTTGTTTTGGGAGTTGGTTCATATGTATTTTATTCTTTTTTCTGTACTCTTGTGAAAAATGTTGCTTTTTTTTTCCCCCTTTTCTTCTGTGTTTAGTACTTTCTTAAGTGTTTCATGTAGAGGTGGTTTGGTGGCAGCGTAAGTTCTTAGGGATTGGATATCTAGGAAAGATTTTAATTCTCCCTTGCTGATGAAGTTTAATATGGCAGGGTAGGTTATTCTTGGTTGAAATTGTTTATCTTTTAGGACTTTGAAGATAGGGCTCCAAGCTCTCCTAGCCTGCGGGGTTTCTGTAGATAAATCTGCTGCTATTCTAATTGTTTTTCCATGGTAGGTAATCTGACCTTTTTCTCTTGCTGCCTTTAGGATATTTTCTTTTATGCTTAGTTTGTTTAGGTGAATTATTATGTGTCTAGGAGTTGGTTTTCTCATTTGTTGTCTTGCAGGGGTTCTCTGGATCTCTTGTGTTTGAGTTTTTGCATCATTGATTAGATAAGGGAAGTTTTCTTGAATGATCTCATGGAAGGTTTGTTCCCATGTGGTCTCTGTCTCTTTTTCTGCCTCAGGCAGACCAATTACTCTTAGGTTAGGCCTCTTGAGGTAATCACTCATCTCTTGAAGGTTTTTTTTGTCTTTCTGAGCTTTTTTTCTGTGTTCTTGAGAGTTTGGGTTATTTTATTTTTTGGTCCTCAAGCTCTGAGATTCTTCTGCTTGGGTAATTCTGCTTCCCATGCTTATCAGTTTATTGTTTATTTCATTCACAGTATTCTTTATTACTGTTATCTCAGATATCAGCTCCTTTCTAGTTTCTTCTTGAGTATCCTCAATTCTTTTTAATCTCTCCATTAATGTCTTGATGTCTAGGGTTGCATTTTGAGACCATTCAGTTGTTTGCATTTCAAAATCAGTTTTCTCAGTGTCTGCCCTCCCAGGAGTCTGGGAAGGACCCATATTCTTCTTTTGGTTTTTCTTCATTTGTGTAGATTTTTCTCTCTGGTCCCTTAGTGGATCAAGTTCCTGAGATCTAATCTCTAACCTCTCTCCTCTGTTTCTGTTGCAGGCAGTTAGCTTGTTGCTTGGAAGGTCTGTGACACTAGTCTGTATTCAGCATAGGAGAGGGGCTTTGTCTCCTGTTAATGACATCACCATGGGAACCGAGGTGGAGGCTCTGCTAGGTGGGCGGGGTAATGCGATGTAAATATGACCTGAAAATGGCAGAGGTGGTGGTTTTACTTTCACTTTTAGGGGCCTCCTGTGGGTCTCTAGACGGGACCAGCTGCACAGCTGGGTGCCTCCAGCCGGCTGGGGTGGAGGACAGGGTCCAGCATTTCCTCCTCTGGAGCTGGAAGCCTGCGATTGTCACCTTACTCCAGCTTGGGGTTCTGCTCCCTTGCACAGGCTTGTGCTCCCTTGCACAGGCTTGTGGTCACGCACACTGAGTGCCTCAGCCAGGGGGGGCCCCGGGGCTTCTGACCTCCAGAGCTCCAGAGCACAGGTGGTGGCTCTGGGTCCCTCCCAGGGCACTTTAGCCAGAAATGGGACCGGTATCTCTAAGGGGCAGGTGCTCAGAGCCTCCCTGCATGACCGGCAGCTTTGTGCTGGGTGCTGGTCGCAATGGGAGATGGAGCTGGGGTCTGGGATTTGGAATTTCCCAGCTGGCCTGAATCACATATAGTGGAGCAGCCGCCATCCGGCGGCAATGTCTGGCCCCGCGTGGGCCCAAAAAGTCCCCAAGCCTCATACCAGTGCAGCTGGAGGTGGGCAGGGGGGTGCAGGAAGAAAAGTAATAGTCTTTTTGGGAAACTCACGTTCGAAGAAAGAGATCCATCTATGCAGTGGCCATCTTGCTTCTCTCCCCCGCTACTTTTCAACACAACTAATTTCACACATATTATCTCACTTCATCCTCACTGCTAAGTAACTTTGGTCATCAAATATTATCATTTCTTTCTACAAATGAGGAAATTAAAACACACACACACACACACACACACACACACACACAAAAATGTCCATTTGAGTTAACTAGTACAGAATCATTGAATGAACATGTACATTCTTATTGGTGGCAGAAATAGCACCCTTGTCTTTCAATATTAGTTTTGTCCATATTCCAATACAACTGAAGTCATGCTTTGCTGTTTTTTACTTTGATTTTTCCCCTCCAAAAAATAATTAATAACGGTAACTTGCAAGTCATTGAGTCTATATTATGAGCCAGGATCTCGGCTGTCATTATCTCATTTAATCCTTAAACAACTCTGTAATGTAGGTATTGATATCCTGATATCACAAGTTAAGAATGAAAAAATGGAGAATTTTTACTTACCTAAGATTATAAAGTGAATAACTGATAATGATATGATTCCAAAAGCCAAGCTTCTATGGCATCAGAAGCAAAATTTTCAACCAGCCTAATATATTAGCTGGCTAGAGTTTAATGCAATTGGGAAGGCTTAAGAAGAGTTTCATAGTTTCTATTAAATGTATTAAATGCATGTCACTGACAATATGTAACAATAATATAAAAACTGGTACTTCAGAATCTTGTCTCCTATTTATCTACCTTTAAGCCAATAATTTAGGCACTAAAGGGAACACTGCCCACATTCATTTCCTGATACTGATGAGCATAGTTCTTAAAATTTTAACTTTACATGGCTTTTTTAACAGATGAAATTTTGCAACTTCACTTACATCAGTAAAACCTTCAATACCTAGCATAAATAAATGTCTTAGTTTGGGTCTTATGTTAATTCATTTTAATTTGGGGTATAATTGTTGTCTTTGAAGAAACGTCATGAATTGGAATATGAGGTGGGGGATGGGACAAAAGACAGACAATAGGTTTCTAATATGAGATGAAGCCACTGGGTAAGGACCACCAATGTAATTCAAAGTGCTGCTTCAATCATAGAATTTTAAACCACCTGTTTTGAAAAATTGGATTGATTATGAGCCATGTGAGCTTAATTGCTTACATATAGGCAATTCAGATAGACTATTTGGCTTCTCCTTAGCATTGCTACTCTAATGGGAAAATCACTATTAACCCGTATCACATTGCTAAATATCAAGCTCAAATCTGGGCCAATCAAATTTGAATGTTTAGGATTTAAATAGTGTTGCTGATTGTTGTGTGTGTGCGTGTGTTTAATTTGTGAGGTACACAATGCACCAGCACACCAAATGCAGAAGCGCAACAAAATCTGTGATTTTCAGCTATGTCTGGGGGTGTTGGTGAAGGGGGAAATTTATTTTTCAAATGACACCTGCTCCACATTCCCCTTATGTTGTCTCATGTCTCTAAGAAAAACTTGACTACTCCCATTCACAAAAAAAACAATACATTACAATCTATTATATGTATGAATAGGGAATAGTCAACAAAAGATGAAGACTTTTGTAATTTTTCCCAAAGAAAATTTTATGATGGCTTCAGAATTGTCAAACTTATTTAATCATCCTCGCATAATCAAATGGTAAAGAGAATATATGATTATACAGAGGTTCTAATATTGCATTTTTAAATAAAAAGTTCTAAAAGGAATGTTGGTGTATTCTGTCAGTGGCCTATTATATTAATAAGCATGTTAAAATTTCCTTTGGATTATATTTCATTAAAATCCAGATTATTCAGGAAAAAATATTACTTTGGTTAAATGTCTGGAAAGTATTTGTGTATGTTTGCTCTAGTCTAATGTGTATAGCTAGTTTAATATTATTGTTTCCTAATGTATTAAATCTCTTGGGGTTTTTTTTAAATTAATTAATGCATTTTAATTCTATTTGACTAACCTAGAATATAAAAATGTAGATATATTAAAGGAGTGATAATGAATAGGTATTAATCTTGGAGTTCAGTATATAATGACAAAGAGGATAAAATGTAAAAGTTTGAGATGAAAAATTATATAAAATCTTTTGAAATATATTCATGTATATTTATGTAAAATAAATGTATTTATGTAAAATAATTCTAGGTCTAGAAGAGTATAGGGGCAAGAGAGTTCTGACATGAGGTGAGACTTCACTATAAACATTTGGGATTGTCAAAGGCAGAAAGAAAGGGCACCATTAACATGACAAGTTTTAGGTGATCAGGCCACACTCCTTGCCAGGACTTATTGTCTGAAGGATGAAGAGAAGATTCCGTTTTACAGAAAAATTCAAAGACTACATTTTTCCCACTTTCTGGAACTGGATATTTAAGAACCAAGAATCTTGTTTGCTTCCTGTTTCCTCCATGGTGTGTACATAAAGAGAATAGAAGGTGTCTGTATTGATGAGGCCACATGGTCTATAGCCTTATATTGAAGAGGGAGAAGCCATTGCCATTTGGGATGTGCAAAAATGCGTTTGTGGTGACAGCAGTTAACTCAACTGTTTGTAGTTGTAGGGGCCAATGGGAATATAACTATACAGGAGTTTTTCAGAGGCTGTGATTCCTGGAGCAAATTAATCAACTGCAATGGAGGCCCTTGAGGAAGATATAAATCCCAGTAAATACATACTGAATAGATTGCAATTTGGGCTTTGGAATGGAAAAAAACTGCAAAAGTTTTATGTGCTACTTTGAAAAATGGGTCAGTGAAAGAGAGCTAGAAGACCAGTCAGCTAGCCTTAGATACGTCATTGAAATGTGAAGAAATAAAACCCGATGGGAGAGAGAGTAAAATTCAAAAAACAAGAGAGCAATCTGGGAAAGAGAGATTGATGCTTAGGAAAGAAACCAAATAAAGTCCAGAAAAGAATCAAAAAAGATTATAGGGCCTTAAAAATAAACCTAGTAAATATTACAGTACTTCATTATGCTAATGATGACCTGTAATGTCCTCAGGCCACAGGCAAGAAAAGCTCTTATTCTGTTCCTCACACTTTATAAGACTCCACATTCTCTCTCTCTCTCTCTCTCTCTCTCTCTCTCTCCCCTTCCACACACACACACACACACACACACACACACACACATGTACACACACATACACACACACAACATAGAGCTGTACTAAACCATACACATAGGCAACTCTGCATTTGGATCTTCTGCTCAGCACCAACAGATTATGACCATTAAGTTACCACGGAAAGTCGGGCACTGTGGTCCAACCTGAAACCCCCAGCACTTTGGAAGGCTGAGATGGACAAATTGCTTGAGCCAAGGAGTTGGAGACCAGCCTGGGCAACATAGCAAAACCTGATCTCTAAAAAAAAAAAGAAATCAAAAAATTGGCCAGATGTACACCTTGTATTCCCAGTTGCTTGGGATGTTGAGGTGGGAGGGTCACCTGAGCCCAGGAGGCCCAGCCTGGGCAACAGAGTAAGACCTCAACTAAAAAAAAAAAAAAAAAAGAGTTGTGCTGCTGCAGATATAAGAGAAGAATACAGTTCCTAATGGGAACAATTTGAGTAGTAAAATTGCTCAAGTAAGAAAAGTGAGAAATGAATTTTCTTGTCAAATTTTTTTCCCTCAGGTAGCATGAAGAAATGAATTCCCATGCAACAAAGCATCAGTCTTAGTAGTGCCAAGTATTTGTTTTTATTATTTTGCTTTGTGTTCCAAATAATGCCTACAGAGGCACTCTTGAATCTGAGTGGTATTTACAATAGTTGCATGTGATGGCTGAAAAATATTCTGCAACATTTATATAATTTATACCACTCTTAATGATGTATATGCTTAGATCTACACATAACCAGAAGGGTTTTGAGTGTTAGAATTGATCATTTTTATAAAAATATTTAATAAGATTTTATTTTAAAATACGAAATTTTTATATATTTACTTTTTTAAATTTTTGATTTGAGAATTTTATATTTACTAATTTTAATTTGTATCTTTCTTTTAATCTTAATATATAAATCTAATATTTTAAATTTTTTAAAAATATGATGGGGGCCCCCCAAAAACCTGGAATCTATTTAAAAAAAAAAATAAATTTATTCTTGCATGTTTAAACTTCAGTCACCTTCAAAACACTCTCCATTTTATGCAATACATCTATCAAGAGGCTTTTTCCACTGCTCAAAACAGTTTTTGAACTCATCAATTGTGATGCCTTTAAAGTGCTTCTGCCATTTTGTTTCACCTCTTCCACATCAGCAAAACTTTTCCCTTTGAGGACTTTGATCATCCAGAGAAACAAAAAAAGTCACTCAGAGCAATTTCAGATGAATAGGGTAGGGCATAGGGTTCATGCCATTTTTAGTCAAAAACTACTGAACAGTCAGCACAGTGTTGCCAGGTGCATTGACATGTTGGAATAACAAGTCACCTATTTGCTACAACTTGGGACATTTCTTTCACAAATCATGATGCAACCTTCTCAAAACTTCCAGATAAAAACTGATGGGTTCCAAGAACACTTACTTAGTAGAAGAAGCCTATATTACAAGGGGCCCATCCTCCAGTAGATAATTCCAGTTTTTTTAAGGCCCCCTTTCATATGTTTATATTTTTATTAATTTAATAGCATGGTACCCAGTTTCCAATCAGAAAACAGAATCCATACAAGTTATTTTTACAGAACGGAATTAATATAAGAAATGTATTAAATTGATTTCAGAGAATTGAAAGGACAAAATTGTAACAAAGTGATAGTAATGACCAAAAGAAGCTGCCACTCCATGAACTGGGTGAACAAAATGAACATATTGGGTTTTTAGAACCTTGAAGTTTATGTGGAGCCCTACAGAGCTGAGTTCCAAACCTTTAAAGAGGGGATAGTAACCAGGTGGTGCTCATACCTCAAGAGCTTGGAAGTGTCCACACACCACTGGCACTAAGATCTGAGTAAATTACATCAACTTTCTTCTGCTGGTTCTCTGAGGGGACACAATGAGGCTAGATTTGGAATGTGAAACAAAACAAACAACCACAAAATTGAAAGTAACAACCATTGTTAGGATGAAGAACCTTGTTAAGAAACTCTGACAAGAATAGGAAGTAAAGTCATAGGAAGTCTAGCCCTTCTTCCTACAATAGCTTTCCAGTATTCCTCCAGTTCCTATATTGAAAGAATCTAACTAGGGACCAACTGGCAAAAAAGAAATGGGGTTTCCTATATATGAAGTTCAGCACAATGTAGTGTAGAAAAGGGGTGGTTTTGAAGCAAAGGGCTAAAGTACACAGTCGACTACACAATCCTCCCTTGTCAACTCAACATCTCTCCACATTCAGCTGCATGTATTTTTTTTTATTATAGAGATGTGGGGTACAATTCAGGGTTGGGTATACAAACATTGATTATGCAGGTACCCTTGTTCATGAGGTATGCCCCCCCCTCCCCTAGCAGTTTCCCTTAACTGCCAATCCCCCCCCCCACCCCCCTGGCCTTTTCCCCACTACTGACAATCCCTTTCTTATAGCATTCATTGTTCAAGGTCCGTTTATGAGTGAGAACATATGGTACTCTGTTCTTTGTTCCTGTGATAGATCGCTGAGTATGATCGACTGTAAATCCATCTAAGTTGCTGCAAATTCCATATGTTTGTCGGTTTTTATGACTAATATTCCATTGTGTATACATACCATATATTTTTTTTTTTTCTAGTCCAGCTTCAATGGGCGGCATGGTTGGTTCCGTGTTTTTGCTATTGTGAATAGAGCTGCAACAAACATACATGTGCAGGTATCTTTTTTGTAGAATGATTTGAGTTCCTCCAGGTATATTCCCAATAGGGGAATTGCTGGGTCATATGGAAGGTCAATTTCTAGTTCTTTCAGAAATCACCAAACTGTCTTCCAAAGATGTTATACTAGTTTGCATTCCCACCAGCAGTGTAGAAGCGTTCTTTTTTCTCCACATCCTCGCCAGCATCTGTTGTTGTTTGTTTTATTAATGATGACCATTCTTACGGGGGGGAGGTGGTATCTTAATGTGGTTTGAATTTTCATGCAATAACTTTTTTTTGCCTACCAAAATTCATCTTATTTTAAAGCAAAATTCTTGTATCTCACTTTCTTTCCCCCCAAGGTGAGTCATGTGAGTGAACAATCATTGTGATTTCTGAGGGTACACTGTGCACACTGTAGTGACAATCCATCCATTTTTTGATAATTATTACTACCTTTATAAAATTCCAAAAAATAAATTTCCACCTGAATATCCAGTAACCTAAAGACTAAAGTACAAAATTAAACAGCAATCATTACATAACAATAAGGTGACATGAACCCATAACAAGAAAATGTGCACATAGTTTAAATCCCGCATTCCTATAATTGTCCAACAGGCTATGGTTCCTTTTCTTTCACTATTCTTTTCATGTTACCTTTATCTTCAGCCAGAACCTTGGCTGGGTTGGTGTTCTTTACCTGGTGGGATGATCCAAAACTTCATTCCTAAAGAATCTGAATATTCAGTGTTGCTACTTGTTTGTCTCACTGTAGTTTTTCATTAACTTGTATGATTTGATATGGAAATATTAAAAAGGAATGCCAGAGAATCTTCTGGGGATTCCAGACATAGTCCACCATAGCCCCATTACAAAAGAGAATCCCAGCTTCCTCTTGATAATTACCACAGCCGTTAGAGTAATCCCCACTTCTTTGCCTATGGATTTAATAGCAAAAAAGATCAAATATGAATGTAGTAGCTAAATTCAGTAGAATTTTTATATGCCCTCTGTCATACATTACTCCTTTGTAAACTAAAAACTCTAAAGTAATGCATATCCAAGCTGCAGGGACAGAAGCACAAATAAAAATCCTGTGAGTGGGTTACTAGGTGTTATAATAATAAGAGTTATTCTCATGTCTACCTTTGATGTCCAGACCAATTATTTAGTAAATCGCATAATGAATTGGTCACTAATTTAAGCATAAACTGCATCCTATTCAGGGTACTGTCTCCCAACTGGTGTAATCGGGTATTATTGAGAAAACATCTTAATAGTCAACACATCGATGGAATATGTTTTAATTTTTTAACACTTTATGTTTAATATGCATTTTTTATGAAAATATATTTAATTTTGAACTCTTCTAATGCAGGTACACTTTATTTTTCAACTCTTTAGATTACTTTGATTGATTGTAAGTCCAGATTATAAGAGAAATAGAAGATTCAAAAGCTGATGGTGAAAGAAAAAAATAGAAAATCTTCCAAGAATTGGTAGATTGTTAAAATGGTAACAAGTAATCCTAGCTACTCAAGAGACTGAGGTGAAAGAGTTAATTGAGCCAAGAGTTTGGGATCAGTCTGGGCAACACAGCAAGAACCTATCTCAAGACAAAATGTGTAAAATGCTGATAATAAAATAGAACAGACTTCTATAAAAGATGACATACAAAATCCACAAATGAGACATTATACATATTTAATGATGCTTTAGTTAGTAAGCAAAGCAATACTAACAAATTAGTACAGACATAGTGGTTCATGCCTGTAATCCCACACTCTGGGAAGCCATGCTGAGAAAATCATTTGAGGCCATCAGGAGTTGTAAATCAGCCTAGAAAACATAGAGATAATCCTAGCTCTACAAAAAATGTTTTTAAAAAAAATTTGAAGGGACTGGTGATGTGCATCTGTAGTCCCAGCTATTAGGAGGCTGAGGTGGGTAGATCACGTGAACCCAGGAGTTCCAGGCTGCAGTGAGGCATGATCACGCTATGTACACCAGCCTGGGTGACAGAGCAAGACTCTGTCTCTAAAATAAAACTTTGAAATTATTATCATCTAATCTGCAATTTAAACAAATCAGATGAAATAAAATACATTATTTACCAGATAATATAATTACTGATCGAAATAATGAAAATATAAAATAGAATTACTCATTATATCAAATTCACAATTAGAACCAACAAATGCATCTCTGGATTGCCGTTAGAAAATTAAGAAAATCGTATCTATGATGTTAACTAATAAATTGAACAAGGAAAAAACAAAGAGTCTTGATCATTTACTATGTTTATTGGATGGTGATTCAGGAGTATGGTAATCATCATTTTGAAATCATGAGAATATTTCTAACAAAACAGATTCCTATTTAAATGTATCATTACAATGTCCCTTTCTATTATCCTGGCAGAATATTTAGATTTTAATTTTATGTCAAAAATATTTCCAATGTAGGAAGAAGCTTTGGATAGACTTTTTTTTTAAATTTTGGTAAAATATGACTAACGTAAAATTTACTGTTATCACTGTTTAAGTGTACAGCTTAGCAGCATTATGAGCATTCACATTGTTGTACAATCATACCACTATCTCTTGAATTTTTCACCATCCCAACTCTGTACTCATTAAATAATAACTACCTATTCTGCCCTTCTCCTAAAGAAATGGGTTCTTATACTCTAAATTCAGAAGCAAAGTATTTTTTTTACTGTTACATTATTCACAACCAATCTTCAAGGTCAACTTTGGACTTCATTTATGAATGGAAATATTTAAATTTACACATAAAAGAATAAAACAGGAGCTATAACTTACACAGAAAACACATATTCGAGGAAATTTTTCGAATCATTAGGAAAACTGAGTGAATAAACAGCAAGAAAATTGTATCTATGATGTTAACTAATAAGTTGAACAAGGGAAAAAAAAATATTTAACACAGACAAGTAAATGCCAATATAGAACATTTGTCCCATTTGTCCCCTGAAACAAGAGCTCATCTCAAGCATAAACAGATACCTAGGCTACTGGTCTTTCTTCTTCTGGGTACCTATATCAATGCCAACTTAAATTTTTATTTCTAAGGCATGTTTTGCAAAACCGCAAGTATTTAATCTATTTTATAAAAGCTGCTTCTTCAGGATAAAAATAATTCTTACTTAGAGCAGGGGTCCCCAACCCCAAGGCTGCATGCCCTGTTAGAAATCACAGCTCCATTTGACTTAAAGCTGCTCCCCTAGTGCTTGTATTACCCACTGAGCTCCACCTCCTGTCAGATCAGCAACTGCAATCGATTCTTATAAGAGCACCCCCTATTGTAAACTAAGCATGCAAAGGATCTAAGATGAGTGCTGCCTAAGAGAATCTAATGCCTGATGATCACCACCCTACACACACACCAAGTCATGGAAAAATTGTTTCCCATGACCAGTCCTGATGCCAAAAGATTGGGAACTGCTGACTTAGAGTCTCTATAGTTTACTTGAAAAGGTATTAAGAAACCATTCAGTACTCAGAAACTGCAGAATTAAAAAAAAAAAGGAGTTTTCATTTGGAAACAGAGGTCTATCGTTCACATTAAGAAAGCCATTCTCTTCTGAGTCTGTGGTTGGTGGCCGGTATGGGGTGGGGGTGGCCCTCAGAGATCTCACCCATGCTTGTGTGGTCACGTGCCTTCTCTATGTCCTCCTTTCCTATAGGTCCAGAACATATATTCAGCAACTAAATTTGATATATACCTGTAGAAATCACAAAGTTAAATGCTGAATTCTTGGTATTCAGAAATGCTGGAAAAATATCTGGTCTTTGAGTAATTAAACAAAAGTCAGTTAACTCATAGTGCTTAATTATTTTCCCTTTTCTCTTTCAAGTATAATTTTCCCTATCTGAAATAAGATTTTTTTTTTTTCATTTATGCTTATGGTCATTTTGTGAAAAGTGGGAGAAAGTATTTCTTTTAACACATCAATAACAACATGTTCCCTGTATTATTTGGAGTGTGAGACATTCGGTTACATGGTTTCATTGTATTAAGGCAAAGATGTCTGAGCTTTGGCTGTACCCACCACCTTCCCCTGTATCTTATGTATAATTTCTATCCCTCTGTCCCTCCTTCCTTTCCTACCTTCCATTTTGTTTGACAGATGTTTGTAGTGAGTTGTGTGAGGACAAACATTAAATGCTTTAAAGCAAACATCCGACATTTTCTTTTTCATGGATATTAAAAGTCACATCACTACTTTGGATTTTGTGTTCAGTATGTAACTCATAAACTTACATTACCTCAGAGCTGAATTATATCCTCACCTCAGAATGGTTTACTTGGATGGGATCATCAGACAAGAAACTCTCAACTAAGGAGTGATAAGTTTCTTCTTTTTTGCCATATGTTTTTGAAATTTTAAGAATATAATGCATTTTAAAAGTTACTTTATGTTTGGCATCTTCTAAAAAAGAAAAATTGATGTTTTGTTTCTTTTTTCTTTCAGAGTAAAAGACAATGTCCTCAGGAATAAAACGCAAGGGCTCCAATCTATCACCTAATAAGTCATCAAAGGCATATAGCCTTTTAAATATATTTGTCTTTTTATCTGTGACTGACATCTCTCCTCACTGGGTCACTACCACCTAGTTTTTATGCTAACAATCTTATTCCCTAAAATTATACATAAGATACAGATGAAGGTGGTGGGTACAGCCAAAGTTCAGACATCTTTGCCTTAATACAATGAAACCATGTAACCAAAACTATTTGTACCCCCTAAAGCTATTGGAATAAAGGGAAAAAATAAATAAATTATATATAAGAGCCTTGACTTGGAGCTCCTTGTAATGAGATTATAATTTTGCAATGCAAATGTACAGTGTAATTAATACTTTGGCAATTTGATTTTTATAGAACTAGATGTATAAAAGTTTATGTAGAAATTGTTTCATGTGAATTTTCTGAATGAGAGTCTTATGTTCTAATTTTAGCCACTTTTTTCCCAGACTTAATAAGACTCCGATTTTGTCTTGTAAGTGCCTCGAAGCAACTGAAGATAGGCGCGATTTTTTTTTTTTTTTTTTTTTTTAGTTGGAGTCTCCCTCTGTCACCCAGACTGGAGGACTGGAGTGTAGTGGCATGCTCCCAGTCACCGCAACCTCGACCTACTGGGCTCCAGCGATCCTTCCGCCTCAGCCTTCCCAGTAGCTGGAACTACAGGCGCGCACTACCACACCCAGCTAATTTTTGATTTATTGTAGAGATGAGGTCTCGCCAAGTTGCCCAGGCAGGTCTCGAACCCGTGGACTCAGGCAATCCACTCACCTCAGCCTCCCAAAGCTCAGGATTTCAGGCTGAGCCACCGAGCCCAGCAGGTGCAAATTTGATTGGAAAAACCTGTCGTTCAGATACCTTTGCCACTCACCTGGAAAAATTAACTTAATTTTATATAAAACAAAGTTTGCTAAGGACCAGCTTTGACTAGTAATATTTGATGGGTAGACATGGGTAGGAACCCTTTTATTTTTGTAACATTATGACCAAACAGACTTATATTATTCAGGAAAAAAAGACATAGGAATAACCAATAGAAAATTGAAAGGATGTTACCAGAGGAAAGAAGGGGGAAGGGGGTAGTCTCATAGTGATGCTAAAAGGTACAAGGTTTTTGTAAGAAATAAGTATCCTTAAAACTACCAATGGCAAAAGAAGGAAAAAGGTCAATCCTAACTCCATCCATAGAATAACACAGGATCAAAAAGTAGGGCTTTATTGTCAGTCCAGAGCCTTATGTCCTTATGGTTGAGAATGAGGTTAGGAATTTCTTTCTTTTTTCAGATAGCTGGAACTTGACTCCAGTGAGGCTGCTGGGGTAGACCAAAGGAACTGCACTCTTCTGGGCTACTTTCCAGATGTATAACTAAAGGCACAAAGAGGGGAAGAAGGAACAAGAAAAAGCAGAAAAGTATTTTCACTATTCCCATAAAGGCTTTACTCATATATTTTATTTGTAAATCACATCAATCCTCACAAAGCCAGTAAGAGGCTGACTAATGTACTAGAAATGCTCCTTCATGGCCTAAGTGGATAACACCCAAAATTCTGGATGGCACTATAATTTAAATACATGGACTAGGAATCAGCTACCAGCATGAATAACTATACATATAATATATATGTGTGACTGTACATGGTCCAACAATTAAGTTCATGAACTCATCCTAGAAAAAGTGCTACATACCTCATTGCTCAATATCATTACAGTTATCTTTGAAGTACTCCCCCTTTGGGGAAACTATGCACCAATGCTGGTGACTAGCCTACAGTCAAAGCAATTTTGGAACTCTTTTTCTGGAATGACCATCAGAGCTGTCGTCATATTACCCTTTATGTCTGAATGTCATCAAAATGCCTTTCTTTAAATATTTCTTTTATCTTCAGGTAAAGAAAAAAGTCATTGGGGGGCCCGATCAGGTGAGTAGGGAGAGTGTTCCAACACAGCTATTTGTACAGTGTTGCCAACATAAGCACACGGAGGCCAGTTCGTGAACTTAATTGTCTTAACTCAATAAATAACAATGACAGCGCTGATGGCCATTACAGAAAAAGAGTTTTGAAATTGCTTTGATGGGTGGACTAGGCGCTGGTGTCTGTGCATAGCTTCCCAAGGACGGAACTTTGTAGGTGACCATAGTGATATTCAGCAGTGAGGTTTGTAGCACTTTTTCTAGAATGGTTCATGGACCTAAATGTCAGACCCCGTACAGTTACATTTGTAATATACATTTACAAACAATCTAAGGTCACTTTCAAATAATACTATACCTTCACATAGTGAGGCTACCTTTTTAGCAAAGTATTCCAAATTTATTTCTCTTCTCTCTCATTATATTGCAGCATTCATTTAACTTATCCATAAAAGCTAAACTCCTCCAAAACATTGGTATTATTATTTTGAACACACTTTTAGTTTTAGATCAATTAAGAATAAGAAAAATAATGTATTTTATCTTCATCTGTTTTTACTCTATGTAGAAACCAATTTGTGACCTATGAGGCCTGACAAATGATATATTTAATATATTTAATATATAGAACTTCTGAGACTCATCTAATAATTAAAAAACTTAACTTCAGTCTGTGATAAAATTCAGCATGGTTCAGTGCAGTAGTAAGTTGCAGGTCACTGGTGATTTTCAAGTTAAGGATCTTGGCAGGAACAGCCCCCAGCAATACTGATCAGAAAGCTGAGTATTTTTAAAAGTTGATTTTGGCTCTGTGTGTAAGTTGACCTCTAATACTCTCAGGCAGCTTTCTGCTAACCTAACCACAGCTGTCAACCTTTTAAGATTAGGCCACCTGAGATTATATGTATGAAAAGACAGCCATCAACCAAGGAAATCCAATTGCACAATCAAGATACAAACTTGATCTCCCTTTAGAGAACTAAATAAAATTCAACCAAGATCAATTCTGGTTTTTTTGGGCCCGAGAGATGGGACCCAAGGGTCAGGTCAACCCTGCAGCCACACAGCTGCCTTGGTTACCACTGAAAGCAAAGGTGGGACTTTATGATAACCATTTGGGGGTTGCCAGATATAAAAAGAGGAAGCAAAAGTATGTGAACTTTGTGAAAACCTGTTGATTCTCAAGTAGGGATTAGGTAATAATCACAAGTGAATCTGAGGATGTCATTTTATGTGACTTTCTGCCATTGATTTTGCAAGCTTCAGAGTCTTGCTACCACTCATTTGCCTTCTCCACTGAAAGGTCACTCTATGATGGAGTGGAGATACGAGCACCTTGGTCTTCCCAGAGGTCAAAGCCTTCTCTAACACAGCATGAATTTAGGAAGCCTCTAGGAATTCCTCAACTCAGGCTTTATGGAATAGATCTGGTGACAACAATGAAATCAATGAGTTCAGAGTTGCAAAACTTAAAAGAGAGAATATAACAGGTCATGCTGACTGAAATGTATTAAAAGATTCCAGCCAGATACAAATTCTATTTTTAGTGGCATCCACATAGAAAGGTTACTTTTCATGATATCCAGGTCTAGTATTTAATACCTTTCTTCTCTCTAATTTTTGTTATTCTACTTTCTTTAAAGGGTATTCAATTAATTATCAAACACAAAACTTTTGTATAAAAATTATATCACTCCTGAGCCTTTTTTCCCCCTATCAAATAAACCCAATGTCTTTTTCTCATACTCTTTCAAGTGTTTTTATTACTCATATTTTGTCAGGAAGTAATTTACTAAAATTTATATTTGAAAATACTTAACTTGATAGTCAAAATTATTCAGAAAGATATTTATTTCATAGATGAGTTTAAATTTGCCCTCATCTCAATGTTATAAAACCGAATTTCCTCCATTTCACTTTATTTTTGTAACCTCTTGATTTTGTTTAAGTTTAATAGTACTTCCACTTCCCTTGCTACTCAGAATGAAAATGTCAGGGATTTCAGGATGGTTTCTTATTTCTCTAGCCTCTCTTCTTTCCCTTCTAGTGTCCCCAAACTTTCCTCTATATATCATTACTAAATATGAGGTGAAATCTTCTCCTTCCTCTGTAATTTCCTTGCCAAACTTCATCCTGATCTCAGTTACTTGGACTTCTAAAATGTGACATACTTATTGCTAATAGCCTGCACTATTCTATGTGATTTCTTGTTACCAAGGTGCAACTTAGTCCTTTTAAACCGACCTGCTTATCCCTTTCTGGCAGCAAAATTCCTAGTCAATCCCTTCATAATTTACATCTCAAAGATGAGTTTTAGCTCCTCTGATTCTTAGAAATTGAACAGGAAATGTTTGGGCTTGACCCTTAATCAAAAGTAGCACCAGTCTCAGCTCCTTAATGTTAAGCCGTGTTCCCTAGTGCACTTCCCCAATGGTTATTTCCCTCCCCCAGCCCCCAACTTGGGCTAAGTGCCTCTCTGAAGCCCCTTAAGTTCTGCAACCAAACTGTCTGGGTTTTAAATCCTGGACTAGGAAACCTGGATATGCTGCTCACTAGATTTGTGAACATGGGCAGGGCAATAATCAACTCCAGTTTCCTTACCAGTAAAAAACATGCAAGATTGGCACCTCCTTCATAGCTGCTGTGAGGACTTGGTTAATGCAAAGTTTTAGAACAGTGCCTGGCATCCAGAAAGCACTAAACAAATATTAGTCATTATTTGTTTGAAGAATACATGAGTTTTTTTTTTTTTTTTTTTTTTTTTGAGTTGGAGTCTCACTCTGTCGCCCAGACTGGAGTGCAGTGGCCGCTCCTGGTCACCGCAGCCTCGCCTGCTGGGCTCCGGTGATCCTTCCGCCTCAGCCTTCCGAGTAGCTGGAATTACAGGCATGCGCTACCGCCCGGCTGATTTTTTTTATTTATTGCAGAGATGAGGTCTCGCTGCCCAGGCGGGTCTCAAACCCGCGGACTCAGGCAATCCACTCACCTCAGCCTTCCAAAGGCGCGGGATTACAAGGCTGAGCCACGAAGCCCGGCTAACTTTCATACTCTTAAACTCATATACTCTTTATCACTTTAACACTTTGCAAGACACTTGCTCCCAGAAACCTTTGTGTATATTATAACCAGTCTCCCTGTTATTCTGTCCTCATTTGGGAATAACTATACAGAGGGTGCCAAAACAATACATGCACATCTTAAGAGATACTATCTTTTCTTTTAGTTCTCCATAATCAGAAGTGTCTGGACACTGATGGTAACCACTTTGAGCATCTCTTATAATTGCAGGTCAAACATGACTTGTATTTATCTTTTGTTATCAGTATATATTGAAAATTACAATTTTAATACAGTTTTTTTCCTTTCTTAAAATGTGTATACATTTTTTGGCACACTGTATATATATTCCATTGACATATTTTTAACACATATTACAATTGTCCTAATAATCATCTATATATTACCATTCATCTCCTCAATTAGATTTTAAACTCTATCACTCATCTTTTCTACCTAGTGCAGGACTATAAGAGTATTATAACATATATTTTTAAGTCCTCCTTATTATCACTATGTGCCGAGTACTACTTACACTTAATTCTCATAGTGACACATGAGGTGAACATTATTACCCTCATATTAATGAGAAAACTGAAAACTGGAGACTGAATAATTTTCACAAACAGGACTTAAATCTGAGATTTCCATGCCCTTAATTCTCTCCTAAGGAGAGTTTATCTATAGTACTTAAAAAGTACTTCCAGAGAAAAGACGTGGCTAATCTGAATGCTGTCATCAAGTAACATGATCTTCTCTTGGACAAGTTCAGAGAATTAAATTTTAAAAGTTTCTGTACTTATAGGAGTATAAGGTTTAAGTCTGACTGACTCGAGGCCATTCCTGGCTCCCACAATTACTGATGCATGAGTTTCAGCAAGTAATCTAATCTCTCTAAGACTCAGTCTCCTCACTTATAAACCAGGAAACTATCAGCCTCAGAATATTTTTAGGGATTAAATGGACAAATTTATATAATGCACATAGCTTGACTCTTTAAAAGAACTCAACAGAAATGTAGAAAAGACTTCCATGGGAGATATAAAGGTGAATTGATGTTTGAGATGACGAATAAAACAAAAATAAGCGTCTAAAGGGGCAGGAATGGGAGGGCATGATGGGTAAAGGGAGTGGGAGAATTTGGCAATCAAAGCTCTCTCAAAAACATAGTTTTGCCAGGCGCAGTGGCTCAAGCCTGTAATCCCAGCACTTTGGGAGGCGGAGGCGAGAGGACTGCCTGAACTCAGGGGTTCGGGACCAGCCCGGGCAACTTGGCGAGATCTCATCTCTTCAATAAATCAAAAAATTAGCCGGTTGTGGTATCAAGTGCCTGTAGTTCTGGCTACTTGGAAGGCTGAGGAGGAAGGATCACCTCAGCCCAGAGGGTCGACACTGGGGGGGCCATGAGTGTGCCACTGCACCCCACCTGGGCGACAGTGAGACTCCAACTGAAAAAAAAAAAATCAAAAACGTAGTTTTTTTGCCTTTGTTTTTAAAGTTAATAATGTTTAACATAATTTATCATTAATTTCAATATTCTCAAGTCTATAAAGTGTAAGGAAACTTAGCAATGTGTTATATAGCATTGGTTCTGTAGAGCTGTCATGCCAATACTCTGTTTATTTCATTATTTATACATTCATCCCTCAGTATACGGAAATCTCATCACCAAGAGTCAACCAGTTTCACAATCCAGACAGAATGATCTTCTCGCACTTCTTGAAAGTGCGGAGAGTCAACTTTATTATCGGTCTGAGGGATCATAATGAAGAAAGGAAACCAAATCAACAAATGAAAAGCCACGAGAAAACAAAGAAACTGAGTTCTTAAGTAAATATAAACCCTATTCTCGATAGTATCAAATGGTTTTTTTTTAACTGAATTCACTCTACCATTATGAATCACTAATGTGGTTACGTTCTAGAAAACAAATTTTATAGTCACATAATCTCAATAGTCTTTCTTTGCTAGACTCACAGTCCACCTCATTTTTGTTTTGTTTTTTGTTTTTAGAAAATCACTCTTTATTTGTGTTTCACAGCCCCTAATGAATTAATGGCTTCAGTATCATCCATCAAAGTCAGATAAGGAGAGCAAGAAAGAACAAAACTCAGACATGTCTCTCTTAAGAGAAGCATAAAATTCCCATTATGACAGTTTTACCAAAACATAAACTGAATTCTGACTGAGCCTCTAGTTCTACCAATTTGAAGCAAATACAGGGAACAGAAAAAACACATTAAAAGAAACCGTTGGGAATGCAACAGCAAAATCCAGAACATTCCACCTCTTAATTGTCCCTATTATAAAATGCACAAGAGGGAATGGGTGATTAGGCATCCAAAAGAAAGCACTACTCCAGGACCTTCCTATGCAACTGGGTAAGTGGGGGACTTTTTCAAGTATGCCTTGTAAAGTACTTGATGTTTGAATGATGGTCATAGTAAATTGACTGATAGAGATCATTTTTTTTTGTTTATTTCAACATCATAGCAAGGTTATTGCTCAGATATCTTTCACAATGTGGAGCTTTAGCCTCACAGATTTTGTGTCATCAGTTCTATGCATCTTCACTTTTACTTGAGTCCTGAGCATCGCCGAATCAGAAAAAACAGCAATATGCTGCTCAAAAAAGCATGTTTGGTACAAGTTGTTGGTCATCTAAAATTTCATATTAAATCTTGCTCTTATCAAAATATTAATACTGCTTCACTGAACAAGCATGGACTTACTACTCACAAAGGGAAATTTCTTTTTCTTTTTTAACCCATTGTGACAACACTGCTATTCTTAGAGATTGTGTTCAAATTTGTAATATAATATTCTTATCTCCTTTCATCATACTGCAATATATCTTTTCATGTGGATAAGACTTATAGGAATATAATATCTCTATTGCAATATTCAGGAAATGGGGGTTTTGATAGCTTTCAATATTCTAAAAATTTAGTGCAAGTTTCAAATTTAATTAAAAAAAATATGTACAAGTAAAAGCTGTAGAAAACCAGGCCAGATATATATTGACCCCAGATCTTAAATTAGAGATGTCATTCTTAACTTAAAATAAGGGTTCAAAAAACCTAATTTTCTGATATCTACTTACTTTTCTGTTGTTTTCTTTTTAAGAATCAATGTGGATAAAAATCTGATCAATTGAGTATATTTTTTTTTTTATTTATTTTTATTTTTTCATTTTTTTTAAGTTGGAGTCTCGCTCTGTCACCCAGACTGGAGTGCAGTGGCCGCTCCCAGCCACCGCAGCCTCGACCTGCTGGGCTCCCGGGGATCCTTCCGCCTCAGCCTTCCAAGAAGCCAGAATTACAGGCATGCGCTACCACGCCCGACTGATTTTTTGATTTATTGTAGAGATGAGGTCTCGCTGTCCAGGCGGGTCTCGAACCCACGGGCTCAGGCAATCCACTCATCTCAGCCTCCCAAAGGCGCGGGATTACAGGTTGAGCCACCGAGCCCGGCTGAGTATATTTTTCATTGAATATATTCATGTACAGGTATGCATGAATATTGTGTATGTATGTCATAGTGACATGCATAGTATGTCATATGTTTACTTCTAGTGCCTGACGTATAGAAGTGGCTCAATAATATGAAATAACTATGAATAATTGAATTTATTTATATAAAAATATTTAATTATACAGTTAAATTGAGCTATAAAAAATTATCTAAAACTTCTACCTAGTTGACAGGACATATTTTCCAGTATTATTTAAAGTAGAAACTATTGGGGGAAAAATTTTATGCAATGCAAATATTTTGAAAAACCTACAGAGTGAAGTTCAATATCAAAAATAGCCTAGGGGGGAACCCCTCAGGTCCCCTCCCACTCTGGGAGCTTTTCTGTCCTCTCAATAAATCCTGCTTTAAAAAAAATAGTCGCCGGTCTCGTGGCTCAGCCTGTAATCCCGCGCCTTTAGGAGGTTGAGGTGAGTGGGTTGCCTGAGCCCGCAGGTTCGAGACCCGCCTGGGCAGGCGAGACCTCATCTCTACAATAAATCAAAAAAATTTGCCTGGTGTGGTAGCGCGCGCCTGTAATTCTGGCTACTCGGAAGGCTGAGGCGGAAGGACCGTCAGAATCCAGCAGTTCGAGACTGCAGTGGCCTGGAGCGGCCACTGCACTTCCAGTCTGGGCAACAGAGTGAGATTCTAACCTCCCCAAAAAAATAGTCTAGGGAATATTTAATATAAAGCATGCTACAATGCAATTTTTTTATCCTAATACATTAGCTTTTATTTTTTTATTTTTATTTTTTATAATTTTTTTTTTTTTGAGATGAGGTCTCGCTGCCCAGGCAGGTCTCGAACCCGCGGACTCAGTCAATCCACTCACCTCAGCCTCCCAAAGGCGTGGAATTACAGACTGAGCCACCGAGCCCGGCTAGTTTTTAGTTTTACAATACTCTTCTAGCTATTCCATGCCTATTCTAAATAGTAAATAGTCTGCTTTGAACAGAGTGACTTTAAAAATCTGACATATATATGATTTAATGTTTTATTATTTATATAGGCATTTTGATATTATTTAAGCATGATTTAATGGTCAAGGCAAGCAAAATATGCACTTATCTAGTTATACAGCATATGGTTTCTTCTCACAAATAAGTGCTCCTTAGGTATTCACCTACTTTAATTCCTTATAAAACTATACAACTAGTAGTTAGATTTCACAACTCACATCACCCTTTTAACCATCAAACTGCCTGTATTATTGCTACTTCATTACCTTATTCTAAACCATACTACTGTCCTGCGACCTGCTTCACTAAAGGCAGAAATTGCCAGAAGTGAACTATCATGCTTTAAATCAATATATTCCCTAAAGCCACCTTCTGTAAGTCCTTCACTTGTTGTTGTTGTTGTTAAATCAACTAAGATATTTCTTTTAATGGGTGTGTTGTTGATGACTTTTCTAAAAATGCTTCCATTACTGGGCACATGTTTTAAAATTTTTTAAATAGGCTCCTTTTCTTTTTATGGAATCATTGAAATAACAAGGAACAAAAATAATGAATGTGATATATTGATTCACTGGAGATTTAATTTTCTGTGGGTCCCTGCTTTTACATTTGGTTAAGGTTTAAGAGCTCAAAGTATTATTTTTGACAACATGTTAAATGTTTGAGGTATGGATGTATAATGGACTAATGCAATAAATGTCTTGTGTCCATATTGATTTTTTTTAGATGAATCTGCTTTGAAAATTCTGGCAGCTAGCAGCCCAATATCATTTAACTATGGTAACCTTTGAGTTTTTTAAAAGTGTGGCACTTCTGCACTCAGGTGTAATCTCCCGCAGACTCTTAGTGACAGAAAGAGAATTGATCCTTATCCTCTCATGCTCTAAGGTCATTTCAAGGAATCAGGTTCTCAAGGGCTACACTTCCAGGAAAGGCAGGCAGCACCAACAAGTTAGGACACATCTTCATCTTTTCTACAAAGTCTGATGTTACTTTCAAGTAGAAAATATTCCTCAAGAATTATGGAATGGTTGGTGTACATTGCTCTCAGACAGGTGATGAACAGCAAGTAATAATTTTATTTTCCCTAAGAGCCTCGAATTCCTGGATCTAGCAGCCTTTGGAGTAGCTAGGACTATAGGCACAAACCACCACATTCAGCTAATTTTTGCTATGCATTTATTATTTTGTATAGGAACAGGTCTTGCTATTCTGTGCAGTCTGGTTTTGAATTTCTGGCCTCAAGCAATCCCAGCCTCAGCCTCCCAAAGTGCTGGGATTCCAGGAATGAGCCACCACACCAGGCCAGTATTTCATGTCTTTGTATCAGACTTATCAATATGAGATTTTTGAAGATGTTATGATATCTCTTTGAGAGCTGAATAAACATAAGAAAACAATTCTCTGTTCATTGAAGCTAACGTAAGGATTTAGCATTGTGCATGGTAGATACTTCAGGATTCCTGTGAACATATGATAGCAAAGACAGGCTGTGAAGCAAATGAACAACTGAAGGAGAAGAGGGAAATGTCATTTTTCAGGGTTTCCTTCATTTCCACATTCCTATATTTTCCTGGCCTATATCTTTAGCATCTGTTAAGGTGAGCAGCTCCCTAAAGAGTTCCTTAGACTTGTCTAAATCTCAAAGCAGATGTGTGAAGCTTTTTGTATAGCTTCCATTTGCCTGAGATTCAAGAGGAAGGAAGGGACAGAGGGAGGGATAGAAGGAGGGAGAAAGGGAGAGAAGGAAGGAAGAAAGAAAAAAATATGAATGAACAAACGAGGGATGCAGAAACAGCGATCTTTAGTGAGAAATGTTGATAAAAGAAATAAAGCCATCAACTATGCCTTTTTGCTGTAAATTCACCACCTTTTTATTTCTGTTTTCTCTTGGTCACTTTTCCTATCAAGAAGCAAATTTCCAAAACAAAAAATTACAAAAAGCAAGGGTACACTCCTTTTTATATTAAGCATTTGTTTTTATTTCTATGATTGAGGGTACAGAAGTAATTATAAGTTCATCTTTAGAGAGGGTTTTATTTTTAATTACTTTCTTTCCTCTACAAAGCTGATAGTAGAGAATTATTTGAGAGAAATATGACATCTTCTATTCATGTTTCATTGTCAAATACGTTCATGTCAAGTTGGAAAATTTTCATCATCTTGAATTGATTTCACTAATATTTCATTCAGAGTACTTCCATATTATGAGTCACATTTTGATATTCTGCATTCATTATTTTGTAGGACCTTCGTACATACCTTCAACAAAAATGTATGGAGGGTCTTAAGGGGTCTGTTGTGTGCCCACACTTGTCTAGCATCTAGGGCTGCAGTGATGAACCAGGCCTCCTCGCTTCCAGTTACTTAGGAAACAGACTTTATAACACAGTGATCCAAAATGTAAACATCCACTTTGTACATAACCTTTTCAATAACCCACCTAAATCACTAGACACTTAATTATAGATTACTGCTCTCTCTTAAAAGCACCATAAGTAAGCAATTGAGAAAAATAATCCTAAGTCATTTTTCTGAAATAGGAAAAAATGATTTTTATAAACTTCTAAACTTTGCTTCTAATACAACTACATTTTTGTTTGTTTCCTTCTAATTTTTCAACTTGGTAAAATGTCTGTAATGTTAATTGGGACATTTGTCAATTGTCAGCATGTTAGTTTTTTCAAATTTAAATTCTGTTCTCAGCATTCATTTGTCATATCATTTAATATTACAGAGTGCACCATTTTAAACTATGTGCCCTACATACAAAACCATCTAGAATAAATAATATCTGAAACCGAGAGTAACATTGAATTCTTCAACTTATAGAATTGAGCTCTATGAAAACAATATGTAGGCCAATGAAAATAAGTTTGTTTTGGAAATTCCTGACCCAAATAAAGAGGCTTTTTGAAGTACAAACATTATCCATATCAGCAGCAGCGGAAATCAATAGGAACTTTTCCAATTCATATGTACCCTTGGCCTAAATTTTATTGAATCAAGTGGCATTTAAGAAGAAAAATACAATCTATATTTTTGTTCACACTATTTCACAACTGCTAACAGATTTTAAGCTATCAAGTGACCCAAATAAAAAAGCATTACAGCTGTGACGGACTCAAAAGCAATTTGGTAAAATGTTATTTGAAGTCTCTGAGGCTGCTAAAGGCCAAACACATGGAGGTTTATTTTCCATTTTTACTGACTGTAGTTTTATCCAGACAAATGGTCCTTTCATGTCATAGTATTTTTCTCAATCCTTTGCTCTAAGTTCTTGCCTCTCACCACAGTCAGGGTGATGGAAGGAAACAGAGCTACACTTACCACTCTGAGATCCTATCTGATACAGCTACTTCCCAAGCTGCTAGAACTCCTTAGAGTGCCTTTGGCCTTTTCTCATCTCAGTGAGCTCAGAGAAGAAACTCACCCTGAGCTGTTATTTTCCTCCTAAGATCCATAACTTGTAAAGCCTACAAACTGAGATATTCTGATAAAACAATCACAATCTATTACCCCAGAAGTTTCCTGGAGATTTCAGGTTGTTGCTTCTACAGTTTTTTGAGTAGCACTAAACACTAGTTAGCAGTTGTTTCATACCAGAAGTCAGTCCAGCTAGTGAATTTATTCTGAAGTAACATAAATTCATGACTTGTGTCTTGCTGAATAAGGAAGCATATTGAAAATAATTGGGGTGAAGAAAAGTTTTGTTGTTTTCTTCTTTTATGTTCACTTTTTATTATGCTTTGTTGTATTTTGTGGATGATACTGTCTCATACTATTTCATTTATGTTGTCTCTCTAGATGGAATATAAATTCCTTAGACCAGTGAAGACGTTTGCTCATTTGGAAAAGCCTCTTTCCATGGCCAACACTGAATAAAATGTGATAAATAAAGCCTTTCTGAATTAACTAATTGTTTAATCAGTAATGACCTTTTGCTTTGAAAGAAATAAATTCCATAATCACTATTTATAAAATCATAAATTTAAATCCAAAATATCAAAACTGATTTTGAATAAATCTATAATATTTTTATGGTAAAATATTAGTCTGCATCCTTATGTGGTAGACAGTATATAATAAGTACATATATCACACATAACTTGTATATACACTATATACATATGATATACATATACATTAAATTTACATTAATATACTATCAACTAAATTATGAAATAATGTGATATGTAATGACCCAAGTTCTCTGTAAACTGTACATATAGAGTAGTTGTGTTTTTATCAAAGGACTATTTATATAGTTGTCTATCTAATTCTACATTCCTAATGGTTATTGGAAACTATAACATTAAAAGTCTCAGTTGCATATCCAATGAAATTAACTATTTCATCTATATCTAATCATATAGATAATGGCTTAATTTTCTATGTAAAATATAAACTAGCTATATTATTTATATAAAAATATAAATAATCTTTGCTTAGTCCTTCTGGAGGGTAAGTCTCTTTGACTGTTTTGTTTGTTTGTATAATTCAAACACCCAGAACAGTGCTTGGTGCTTAATAGGATCTCAATAAATATTTGTTGAGTAAATGACTTAGGACTGTGTACAAAAATGCAATTTGTGAGTTTATGTTTGATTAAGTTATCTAGATGAAGCAGAGGGGATTGAGAGTTTGGGAGGAAGAAGGAACAGCATGTGCAAAGGCCCTGTTGCAGATGATATTGAGTAATACTCCAGTACTAAAAATCTCAAGTGACTGGAATACAAAAAACGGGAGAAAGTGACTCAAGATAGTCTTGATGATAAAAGTAGGCCATGTTATAAAAAATTTTTCAGGACATGTTAAGAATGTTGGTCTTTATCTTTAGAGCAATGAGAAGCACTGTGGGATTTTAGACAGGGTAGAGGCAAAATCTCCATTTGGTGGACACTACACTTATTATAGAGCTGAAAAAGATTTGGAGGGTAGCATGAGTGGAAGCAAGAAACCCAGAAGGCTGTGTAGTACTCCAGGTTAGAGATAATGTGGGCTATACTAGATGTCAATCATGAAAATAGAGAAAAGTTTACAGCTTTGATATGATGCTTCCAATAACCTTCTCCATTTCATTTATCAAAGTTTACAATCGCACATTTGATTATATGTCTACTGAATGATTTCTGCCTTTGCTGATCTCTGGCCTTCATAAGGTTGACACTGGGTCTACTTTTGCTATCCATTCTATATCAGTGCTTAACACCACACCTGGCTCATAATAACTGCTCCCATTGAATGAAAGGAAGTACATTCAAAATTAAAACTGTCTTGCCACCATAAATAAACGTAAAGAGAGACTTGCTAAGCAATCCATGTTTAAAACACTGAATTTTAGAATTTTAAAAGAAATGTATAAGTACTCTAAAACCCCATGATATATATAGGAGTCCTAGAGTTTAGTGTGTTTCACAGTGTTCCTTAAAGATGGTCGGCTAATGTACCTCTACTATGGGTAGCCCATTGTATTAGGTGATTTATTCCACTGCCAAAAAACTGGGTTTTAAAAGTAATTCTGATAGAGAGGATTAAGATGGCCAACATGAGGCAGCTAGAGTGAGTTTCTCCAGAGTAAACCAAGATCGTTTCCTCAGCAATCAGGAAAGGATCCAGCAGCATGACCCATGAGTCTCCAAAGGAGTGATAATATCTACTTAGAGCAAAGAAAAAGAAAAAAAATATCCATTGACCTAGGCTGAAACTGGCCAGACTCTTGCCTACACTATCACAGACCACCACAGCCTCCAGACACAGAAGGAAAGGTGAGTGATAGATATTCAGGAGTTCTGTGCTCCTGTGCAGACTTGCAGGGCTCCCTGAACCTTGTTGGACCACAGTTCCTTAGGGGAAATGGACTGACCCACAGTCATGCTCTGCCATGTAGTGGTGCAGGAAAAAAAGCCTTGAGCGGAGCTAGTCACCACTTCCCAGGAAGCTAGTCACCACTTCCCACCCTTGTGGGGTGGAACAGCTGCTTTCCAGCTAGGCTGAAAGAGAATGGACCCCAACAGCAAACTCCATGGATGCATACAGTTACTGGCTGGGCAAGTTGCCTGAACACACCTGAGGCCCTGAGGCCAGCTGCACCTTGACGTTCAGATTATAGATTATCTGAGGCCAAGGCAGGAACCAGGTGGGATGCTTAGCCATAGCAATCTCTCACCACCACCCCCTCCACTCCCCTGTGAACTCTTCCGTGCCTGCTCTACACAACAGCATTACCCCAGTGGCCTGGGACTCCCCCCTAATACCCGCTGAGGCAGCTAATAGTACACATGTGTGAGATGCTTCAGTTTCTTTCCCTTGCACTATCCATGAAAACTCAAAACAGACAGAAAATGGGAAATTCTGAGAGCCCCACCCTCATACTTGGCAACACTCACCAAGAAATATTCGCTAAGGAGAAATCCTACAACCACCATCATAGCCAGCTTTCTCCCACAAGTGCCACCTCCGGGCCAGAGGTCAACAGTACGGCACAACAAATCTGATACAATGCCACAGCTTTGGAGAAGGCCTGATCCCAAATGCCAGCTAATAACACTTTCCAAGCCACTCAGGATGTCATGAGCCAGTGCAGGTATATAGCACAGGGCTGCCACATCTGGCAATTGAGAAATTCACCACACCATGGCTATATATAACCAAGGGAGACCTACAGTGCCTACATCAGTCTCTGCCAACCTTAAATAAGAAGTTGTCTATCTACACGATGGAATACTACGCAGCCATGAAAAAGAACAAAATCATGGATTTCGCAGCTACCTGGATGGAACTAGAGTCTATAATACTGAGTGACCTCTCACAGAAACAAAGATCAGAATATCACATGTTTTCACTCATATAATGGACCTTGAACATCCAATGTAATACTATAAGAAAATGACTGATGGTACTGGGAAATTATGGGGGGGGGATGGGATTAACAGTAGCTAATATCTATCTGGGACTGGGAAAACACCTCTTATCAATAGGGTGCCTGAATGAAACGTAATTGTACACCTAACCCTTAACTGTACCCTACAAAACGATAATAAAAAATACTGATTATAAAAAAAAAAAAAAAAAAGAAGTTGTCTATCCAAATGAGGAGGAACCAAAAAAATAATTCTGACCATATGAAAAAACAGTTCTCCAACACCCCCCAAAAGACCATATCAACTCTTCAGCAACAAACTCTAACCAAAATGAAATTTTTGCAATTCCAGACACAGAATTTAAAAGGTTGATGATAAAATTTGTCAAGGAATTTCAGGAAAAGTTTCAAAGCCAAAATAAAGAAATTTTTTTAAAAAAACTATTTGGGATATGGATGAAAAATTCTACAAAGAGACCTACAAAAAAAATCAACCAAGCTGAAATTTTGGAAATGAAAGAAGCATTTAGGGAAGTACAAAATGCAGTGGAAAGTTTTAACAGTAGACTAGAAAAAGCAGAATAAAGGTTCTCAGAACTTGAAGAAAAGCCTTTTGAATTAACCCAAACAACAATAAAGAAAAAGAGAAGCAAAAGAATGGAACAAAGTCTCCAAGAAATGTGGAATAATATAAAATGTCCAAACCTAAAAATCGTAGGTGTTCCTGAGTAAGAAGAGAAAGCAAGAGGTTTAGAAATTCTATTTGAGAGAATAATGGAGGAAAACTTCCCTGGCCTTGCCAGAGATCTAAACATCCAGATACAAGAAGCCCAAAGAACCCCCAGATGATTTACTGCAAAAAAGTCATGCCCAAGGCATATGATCATCCAGCTATATAAAGTTAATATGAAGGAAAGGATTTTAAGAGAAATGAGACAAAAACATCAAATAACTTACAAAGACAAATCTATCAGACTAACAGCAGATTTCTCAAAAGAAACCCTGTAAGCCAGAAGATATTGAACTCCATCTTCTCAAACAGAATAACTGTCAGCCAAGTGTTTTGTATCTTGCAAAACTAAGTTTTATAAATGATTGACAAATGAAGTTCTTTGCAGACAAGCAAACACTGAGGGAATTTGTCACCACTAGACCAGGTCTACAAGAAATATTCAAAGGAGTCTAAATAATGATACAAAAGGTCAAAATACAACAGTAGAAAAACATTGGAAATCATTAAGTTCACAGGTTTTATGGAATGCCAACGCAATAGAAAAAATAAAGAAAGAAAACAACCAGGTAACAACCAGTATGATAAATAGAATAGTACCTTACATATGCATTATTTACTCTGAATGTAAATGGTCTCAATGGTAAACTAAAAAGACACAGACTGGCAGAATGGATAGAGCACACACACACACACACACACACACACACACACACACACACACACACAAAATCCAAATAGCTGCTGCTGTCTCCAAGAGACCCACTTAATTCACAAAGACTCCTATAGACTCAAGGTAAAGGGGTGGGGGAAAATATTCATTATTGAATGGAATGGAAACCAAAAACAAGCAGGAGTAGGCATTCTCATATCAGATAAAACATACTTTAAATGAACAACAATAAAACAAGACAAAGATGACTATTATAATGATAAAGGGACCATCCAAGAAGAAGACATAACAATTTTAAATATGTATGCACCTACCACCAGAGTCCCCAGCTTTATAAACCAAAGTCTATTAAACCTATGAGAGAGAGAGAGCACAATACAATAATAGTGGGAGACTTCAGCTCTCCACTGACAGCAATAGACAGATCAAAACATTGGAGTTAAACAGGACTCTAGAGGAAATGGAACTAACAGACATCAACAGAACATTCTATTTCAAAACTACAGAATATACATTTTTCTCATCAGCATATGGAACATTCTCCAAAGATACATTATATGACAGAGCACAAATCAAGTCTCAATAAATTCAAAAAAAGCAAAATCTATTAAACATCATCTCAGACCACAGTGAAATGAAACTAAAAACTAACTCCAACAAGAACTCACAAAGCCAAAGAAAAGGAAGTTAAACAATTTACTACTGAATGATCCTTGGATCAACAATGAAATCAAGATGGAAATTTTAAAATTTTCTGCAATGAATAACGGCCATGAAACAAATTATCAAAACCACTGGGACATAGCCAAAGCTGTACTCAGAGGAAAAATTATAGGACTTAAGACCCACATTAATAAGACTGAAAGATCACATTTTGACAACATAGCATTGTTATCTCAAGAAACTAGAAAAACACACAAAAAAACAAATACAAAGCTAGGTGAAGAAAAGAAATAACAAAGATCAGATCAAAACTAAATGAAATTAAAATGTATAAAAACATAAAAGAGCAATGAAACAAAAAGTTGGTACTTTGAAAAGATAAGCAAAATTGATAGACCACTAATTAAGTAATTAAGAAATGAAGATAGAAGACTCAAATTATCTGAATCAGAAATGAAAAAGGAGACGTTACAACTGATGTGACAGAAATTCAAAAGATCATCTGAGACTATTATAGATACCTCTATGCAAACAAACTACACAATTTACAGAAAACTGATAATTTATTGGAAATATATACCTCTCAACCTTGAATCAGAAAGAAATAGAAACACTGAAAAGACCAAAAATGAATAATTATTTGAAACAGTAATTAGAAGTCTCCCAATAACAACAACAACAAAAGTCCAGGACCTGATGGACTCACAGCTGAATTCTACCAGACCATCAAATAACTACTGGTACCAATTTACTGAAGCTATTCCACAAGAATGAAAAAGAGGGAATCCTCCCCAACTCATTCTATGAGGCCAGTATCACTATGATATCAAAGCCTGGAAAATACAGAACATAGAAAGAAAACTACTGACTAATATCCCTTATGAACATAAATTCAAAAATCCTCAACAAAATATTAGCAAACCGAATTTTACAGCACATAAAAAATAAATAATACACCATGACCAAGTATGTTTTATCCCAGGGATACTAGGGTGGTCCAATATATGCAAGTCAATAAATGTGATCTGCTACATAAAAACAAAAACAAAAGTCACATGATCATTTCAATAGATACAGGAAAAAACATTTGATAAAATCCAGCATCCCTTCGTGGTAAAAACTATCTGCAAAATAGGCACAGGGAACAGTCCTCAAAATTTTTAAAACTATGTATGACAAATCCATAGCCAACATCATCCTGAATGGAGAAACGTTGATTAAACACATTTCCTCTCAGAACTGGAACAAGGCAAGAATGCTTACTTTCATCACTCCTATTTAACATAGTACTGGATGTCCTAGACAGAGTATTCAGGCAAGAAAAAGAAATAAAGTGTATCCAAATTGGAAAAGAAGAACTCAAACTATCTCTGTATGCCAACAATATGATTGTATACATAGAAAACACCAAAGACTCCTCCAAAAGATTCCTGAACTTGATAAATGAATTCAGCAAAGTTTCAGGATGCAAAGTCAACACACACAAATCAGTTGCACTGCTATACACAAATAGCAACCAAGATGAGAATCAAATCAAGAACTCAATTCTACATACAATAACAGTCAAAAAGCTGAAACCTAGGAATATATTTAATCAAGAAGTAAAAGATCTCTACAAGAACCACAAAATTGTGATTAAGTAAATTACAGAGGACACAAACAAAGGGAGAAACGTCCCATACTCATGGATTAGAAGAATCAGCATTATTTAAATGACCATACTACCCAAAGTAATCTACAGATTCAGTATAATACCTATCAAACTGCCAATGTCATTTTTCACAGAATTAGAAAAAACAATCATAAAATTCATATGGAACCAAAAAAGAGTCAGAATAGTCAAATCAATCCTAAGTAAAGTGAATAAACCTAGAGGTATCACATTATCTGACTTCAAATTATACTATAAGACTGTAGTAATCAAAACAGCATAGTACTGGTACAAGAGCAGACATGTGAACTAATGAAACAGAACAGAGACTCCAGAATAAACCCAAATACCTACAACCAGCCGATCATTGAAAAAGCAAACTAAAATATATACTTGGGATAGTATACCTTATTCAACCAATGGTGCTTGGAAAATTGGATAGCCAAATGCAGGAAAATGAAACTTGATACCTATCTCTTCCCATATACAAAATTAGCTCAAGATGGATTAAAGACTTAAATGTCAGACCTGAAACAATAAAAATCTTAGAAGAAAACCTAGAAAAATCTCTTTTTTTAAATTAAATCAATATTTTTTATTATGGTTTTGTGGGGTACAGTTAAGGGTTAGGTGTACAATTACGTTTCATTCAGGCACCCTGTTGATAAAAGGTGCTTCCCCTTCCCCAGACAGATATTTGCTACTGTTAATCCCACCCCCCCATAGTTTCCCAGTACTGTCAGTCATTTTCTTATAGTATTACATTGGATGTTTAAGGTCCATTATATGAGTGAAAACATGTGATACTCAGAGCTTTGTTTCTGTGAGAGGTCACTCAGTATTATAGACTCAAATTCCATCCAGGTTGCTGCAAAATTCAGGATTATGTTCTTTTTTATGGCTGCATAGTATTCCATTGTGTATATGTACCACATTTTATTAATCTAGTCTTCTTTAGATGGTCAGCATGGTTGTTTCCAGATTCTTGCTATTGTGAACAACGCTGCGATAAACATATGTGTGCAGGTATCTTTTTTACAGAGTGATTTAAGTTCTTCAGGGTATATTCCCAGTAGGGGGATTGCAGGGTCATATGGGAGGTTGATATTTAGAGCTTTTAGGAATCACCACACTGCTTTCCACAGAGGTTGCACTAGTTTACACTCCCACCAACAGTGTAGAAGTATTCCCTTTTCACCACACCCTCTCCAGCAGCAGTTATTTTTTGAGTTGTTGATAATTGCCATTCTGAATGGAGTTAGGTGGTATCTCAGTGTGGTTTTGATTTGCATCTCCCTGATGATTAGTGAGGTTGAACATTTCTTCATGTGTCTATTGGCTGCTCAGATGTCCTCTTTTGTGAAGTGTCTGTTCATATCTTTTGCCCATTTGATAATGGGGTTGTTTGTTTTTTTCTTTTCAGCACGTTTGAGTTCCTTGTAGATCCAGGATGTTAAGCCTTTGTCAGACCTGGTGTTGGCGAATATTTTTTCCCGGTCTGTAGGCTGTCTCCATGCTGTCTTGATGGTTTCTTTGGCCTTGCAGAAGCTTGTCAGTTTAATAAGGTTCCACTTGTCTATCTTCTCTCTTATGACCTGTGGGTTTTGGGTTTTGTTCAGGAATTGGATGCCAATTCCGATTTCCATGAGGGTATTTCCTTCATTTTCTAAGGTTCTTATGGTTTGAGGTTTTACATTTAGATCTCTGATCCATTTGGAGTTAACCTTTGTGCATGGGGATAGATAGGGGTCCTGTTTCAATCTTCTGCATGTGGTCAGTCAGTTTTCCCAGCACCATTTACTGAATAAGTTCTCCTCTCCCCAGTGGTAGGTGGTGGAGGCATTGTCGAAAATGAGTTGGTTGAGAAATTGAGGTTTTGCTTCTGGAATCTCAATTCTATTCCATTGATCTATATGCCTGTTCCCATACCAATACCAAGCTGTTTTGATGATTGTAGCTCTATAGTAAAGTTTGAAGTCTGGTAATGTGATACCACCTGCTTTGTTTTTTTTGCTGAGGATTGTTCTGGCTATTCTTAGATGTTTGTGTTTCCATATGAATTCCTGTGTTGTCTTTTCTAGGTCTGAGAAAAATGTTTCTGGCAATTTGATGGGTATTGCATTGAATTTGTAGATTCCCTTAGGTAAGATGGACATCTTCACAGTGTTGATTCTTCCAATCCATGAGCGTGGGATATTTTTCCACTTGTTTGTGTCAACTTTGATTTCTTTGAGCAGTGTTTTGTAATTTTCATTTTAAAGGTCTTTCACATCTCTGGTTAGGAAGATGCCAAGGTATTTCTTTTTTTTTTTTTTTTTTTTGGCTATTGTGAATGGAATTGTGTTTTTTATTTGGGTTTCTGTTTGTTTATTATTGGTGTAGAGAAATGTGATTGTCTTTTGTACATTTATTTTGTATCCTGAGACTTTGCCAAAGGTCTTTATCAGTGTAAGGAGGTTTTTGACAGATTCTCTTGGGTTTTCAAGGTACACAAGCATATCATCTGCAAAGAGAGATAACGTGACATCCTCTTTTCCTATTTGGATACCCTGATTGCCTTCTCTTCTCTAATTGCTCGAGCCAGGAATTCCAATACTATGTTGACCAGGAGGGGTGAGAGTGGGCATCCTTGTCTTGTTCCAGTTTTCAGGGGAAATGGTTCCAATTTTTGTCCATTTAGGAGTATGTTGGCTGTGGGTTTCTCATAGATGGCTTTTACTACTTTGAGGTATGTTCTCCGTAAACCTAGATGTTCAAGGGTTTTTATCAATAAGCGGTGCTGGATTTTATCAAAAGCTTTTTCTGCATCTAATGATATAATCATGTGGTTTTTGTTTTGACATCTTCTGATGTATTTAATTACATTTATGGTTTTACGAATGTTGAACCAGCCTTGCATCCCAGGGATGAAGCCTACTTGGTCATGATGGATGATATTTTTAGATGTATTGCTGAATTCAGTTTGCTAGGATCTTGTTGAGAATTTTAGCATCTATGTTCATCAAAGATATTGGCCTGTGGTTCTCTTTCTTTGTTGGATCTTTACCTGGCTTGGGTATCAATGTGATGTTGGCATCGTAAAATGATATGGGGAGAGTTCCATCGTTTTCAATTGCCTGGAATACCTTCAATAGGATTGGTACCAGCTCCTCCTTAAATGTCTTGTAGAATTCTGCTGGAAAACCATCTGGACCAGGGCTTTTTTTTGTAGGAAGTTTTCTTATTATGTAGTCGATTTCCTTGATTGTTATTGGTCTATTTAGGGTTTCAGTTTCTTCTTGTTCCAATCTAGGTAGGTTGTGTGATGTCAGAAAGTCCTCCATTTCTTTAAGGTTTTCAAGTTTGTTTCCATACAAGTGTACGTAGTAGTCTCTAATGGTCTTTTGTATTTCTTCAGGATCTGATGTGACTTCATATTTGTATTTCTGATTGTGCCTATTTGATTTTTTTTTCTCGTTTTTTCTTGGTCAGTCTAGCTAGGGGACCATCGATCTTGTTTATCCTTTCGAAGAACCAGCTTTTTGTTTCATTGATTTTTTTGTATTATCTTTTTGTCTTCTATGTCCTGGACTTGGGCTTTTATTTTGGTGATCTGGATTCTTCTGCTGAAATTAGGGTTTTTCTGGTCTTGCTTTTCCAGCTTCTTTAGGTGGCTTGTTAGGTTGTTAATTTGTGCTCCTACCATTTTCTTCATGTGTGTTTGTAGGGATATAAATTCCCCTCTTACTACAGCTTTCAAGGCATCCCAGAGGTTTCGGTAAGATGTTTCTTCATTTTCATTTGTTTCCAGGTATCTTTTGATCTCTGTTTTGATTTCACCATTGATCCAGGAGTTGTTTAGCATCATGCTGTTTAGTGTCCATGTATTTGTGGGGTTGGGGGGGGCTTAATTGGTGTCAATGTTTATATTTATTACACTGTGGTAGAGAAGGTGCATTGTGTAATTTCGTCCTTTTAAATTTGCTTATGCTTGATTTATGGCCAATTACGTGGTCGACCTTAGAATACGTTCCATGTATATTCTGTGGTCTTTGGATGGAGTGTTCTGTCAGTATTAATTAAGTCCATTTGGTCCAAAGTCATACTGAGGTTCCAGATCTCCTTGCTAATTTTTTGTCCTGATTATCTGTCTAGGGTTGTGAATGGGGTATTAAAGTCCCCAGTTATGATGGTGTTAGAGTCAATATCTTTCTTTAGTTTTCCTAGAAGTTGCTTTATGAAAGTTGGCACACCTATTTTGGGTGCATATATGTTTAGGATAGATATTTCTTGTTGATGAATTGAGCCTTTTATCATTATGTCGTGGCCTTCTGTATCTTTTTTTATTTTTAATAGCTTAAGGGTATTTTGTCTGAAATTAGGATCACTACTCCTCCTTTCTTTTGTATTCCATTCGCCTGAAAGTTTGTTTCCCATCCTCTTACTTTGAGTCTGTGGGTGTCCTTTCTAGTGAGGTGAGTCTCTTGAAGGCAATAGATTGTTGCCTGATGATATTTTATCCATTTTGCCATTCGGTGTCTTTTCAGTGGTGCATTTAGTCCATTCACATTTAAGCTAATAATTGAAATGCAAGGGTTGATCCCTGTCATAAGGTTCTTACAGAGTTGTTCCTGTTTGTTTGTTTGTTGTCTTTCTTTGGGTTCTGGAGTTGGCTCATGTGTGTTTTTAATCTTTTGCCTGTACTCTTGTGAAGGATGTTGTTGTTCTTTTTTCTTTTTCTTCTGTGTTCAGTACTTTCTTAAGTGTTTCTTGTAGAGGTGGTCTGGTGGCAGCGTAGGTTCTTAGGGATTGGATATCTGGAAAAAATTTCAATTCTCCCTCACTAATGAAGCTTAGTTTGGCTGGGTAGGTTATTCTTGGTTGAAATTGTTTCCCTTTTAGAACTTTGAAGGTAGGCCTCCAGGCTCTCCTAGCCTGAAGGGTTTCTGTGGATAAATCTGCTGCTATTCTAACTGGTCTTCCCTGGTAGGTAGTCTGGCCTTTTTCTCTTGCTGCCTTTAGGATTTTTTCTTTTATAGCTACTTTGTTTAGGCGAATTATTATGTGTCTGGGAGTTGGTCTTCTCATTTGTTGTCTTGCAGGGGTCTCTGAATCTCTTGTGTTTGAATTTTTTCATCCTTGATGAGATGAGGGAAGTTTTCTTGAATGATTTCATGAAATGTTTGTTCTAGTGTGGCTTCTGTTTCTCTCTCTGCCTCAGGAAGCCCAATTACTCTTAGGTTTGGTGTCTTGAAGTGATCATTCATCTCTTGCAGGTTTTGTTCTGTCTTTTTGCGCTTCCTTTTTATGCTTTTGACAATTTGGGTTAGTTCTGTGTTTTGGTCTTCGAGCTCTGAGATTCTTTCTTCTGCTTGGCTAATTCTGTTTTCCATGCTTATTAGTCTGTTATTCATTTCCATCACAGTATTCTTTACTGCTGTTATTTCTGACATCAGAGCCTTCCTATTTTCCTCTTGTCTCTCCTCTATTTTTTAAATTCTCTCCATTAATGTCTTGATGTCTTCGTTTGTTGCATGTGACCAGCCATTCTGGGGGCTCTTCAATTTTTGTGTTTCAGAATCTGTTTTCTCAGTGTCTGATCTCCCAGGGGTCTGTGTGAGACCTATATTCTTCCTTTGGTTTTTCTTCATTTGTGTGGTTTTCCCCCTCCCTACTTTTTCCTTCCCTCCACATCACCATCTTCTTTAATTCTGTTATTCAGGGGTAAAGGGATTGGTTTTACTTCTGTTTGTTCAATCTCCTATTCTTTATGTATGCCCTCTTACTTTGTTCAATTCTGGAGTTGCACTGTAAGTTGGGGTTGTCCTTTTTGCAGTTTTGAGATTTACTTAAGGGGGGATATGTGATTCAAAATCTATCTGTAGGTCCTGGTATTCGCTGACAGCTGTGTAGATAATCTGGAAACCACTTCCCACTGCCTTGGAATCTGTCCGTGCAGTGGAGCTGTAGGTTTACTCCCTGAAATAAAATGTGGTTAGCAGAGGGAAGAGAATGGAGCAGACAGTGGGTTGAAGAGGGGGGTGGAGAGATATAGGAGTAAGGGGGGAAACTTATGTGTGCCAACAAATGGAGAGACCTATACTGAAACAGATAAAAACAATAGACCACAGCTACTGACGAACCAATTCCCATACAAAAATAAATAAAACATATAGTGATGCTAACATACAAGCTAACCAACCACCTTATTGGTGTGGTGTTCCTCTATACAAAGATATGGTTTACAGAGAGAAGAAAAGGAAGAAGGAAAAAAAGGAACAATACAGTAGGAATTGAATTAAGTCATTAAACTAACAGAATCCATGAAGCACACTCTGAGACTTTTCATTTAAGTCCAATATCTTTTCAGTTCTGATTTCTAGCTTTCTTTCAAGCAGGTAAATTAGTTTGCAGTTAGGGTCAGTTTCCCCTGGTCTGCTGTGAAGGACAGTTCAGATCACCCACCATTCACCACTCTGGCCTATGTCTTTTTCAAGCTTGTTTCTCCCGTTTCAGCGTTGTTACCTTGAATCGCCAGCAGGTGGTGCTATCTCAGCTGCTCGCCCCAGAGGGTGTGGGGCCGGACAGGAACTGACAGAGACTGGAGCTGGATGCCTGCCTCAGGGCATAGGCAGGGTACTCACGGCAGGCAGGACGTCTCTGTCACGGGAGAGATGGCAGCGATCCCAGCAGATCTTCCTGAAAGGGCTTCAAGGACTGAAGTCGTGGATCACCTCTGGCCTGGGTGGTGCAATGTGCTACCCGCGGCGGCTGCAGCAGCTGTGGTTGCGGCAGCTGCAGCAGCGACAGCAGTGGCGTCTGCATCTGTGCTGCAGTGGCTGTCCAGTCCACTGTGATGTCCCAGCGGTGAAAACGGTCGAACTCTGTATGAAGAGCAGGCTGCGATTTTGGGGTCCGCAGCCCCCGGGGTGAGAGCCAGAGACCCACTGCAGTTCTCCTTTGCAGAGGGTTTCACAGACCAGGTTGCCCCATCGCCATCTTGCCGGAAGTCCCCAGAAAAAACTCTTATGGACATCAGCCTAGACAAATAATTTATGGCTAAATCCCCAAAGTAAATGCAACTAAAACAAAAATAAATAAATAGGACTTAATTAAAGTAAAAGGCTCTGCACAGCAAAAGAAATAATCAACAAAGTAAATAGGCAGCCTACAAAATGGAAGAAGATATTTGCAAACTATACATCTGACATAGGACTAATATCCATAATCTACAAAGAACCCAAACAAATCATCAAGATAAAAAAGCAAATTACCCCATTAAAAGTAGGCAAACTACATTAACAGAAATTTCTCAACAGAAGATATACAAACAGTCGACAAACATATGAAAAAATGCTCAACATTACTCATAATCAGGGAAATGCAAATTAAAACCACAATGAGATACCACCTTACACCAGTCAGAATGACCATTATTTAAAAATCAGAAGCAATAGATGCTGGCACGGATGCAGAGAGAATACTTGTGAACTGTCAATGGAAGTGTAAATTAGTACAGTTTCCTTATAAAGCAGTATATTACTCAAAAAACTAAAAGTAGATTTACCATTTGATCCAATAATCCCACTACTAGGCATCTACTGTAAGAAACAGAATTTGTTATATAAAAAAGACACCTGGCCGGGCTCGGTGGCTCAGCCTGTAATCCCACACCTTTGGGAGGCTGAGGTGAGTGATTTGCCTGAGCCCACAGGTTCGAGACCAGCCTGGGCAGGTGAGACCTCATCTCTACAATAAATCAAAAAATCAGCCGGGCGCAGTAGCGCACACCTGTAGTTCCGGCTACTCGGAAGGCTGAGGCAGAAGGATCACCGGAGCCCAGCAGGTCGAGGCTGTGGTGATCGGGAGCAGCCACTGCACTACAGTCTGGGTGACAGAGTGAGACTCCAACTCAAAAAAAAAAAAAGCCAGGCTCAGTGGCTCAGCCTGTAATCCCGTGCCTTTGGGAGGCTGAGGTGAGCGGATTGCCTGAGCCCGTGGGATCGAGATCCACCTGGGCAGGCGAGACCTCATCTCTACAATAAATTTTTAAAAAACTTAGCCAGGCGTGGTAGCGTGTGCCTGTAATTCCGGCTGCTTGGAAGGCTGAGGCGGAAGGATCGCCGGAGCCCAGCAGGTCGAGGCTGAGGTGGCCAGGAGCAGCCACTACACTCCAGTCTGGGCAACAGAGTGAGACTCCAACTAAAAAAAAAAAAAAGGAGGAAAAAGAAAAAAAAAAAGACACCTGAACCTGCATGCTTATTGCTACACAATTCACAATTGAAAGATGTGGAACCAACCTAAATGCCCATCGACTGATCAGTGGATAACAAAAATGTGGAATAAAATAGAATGAAATCATGTCCTTTGCAGCAACATGGATGGAGCTGGAGATCATTATCCTAAGAGAACTGACTCAGAAACCAAACATAGCATATTCTCACTCATATATGGGAGCTAAATGGTCACAATGGGAGTAACAGATGTTGGGGAAACCAATAAGGGGGAGTGGGGAGAGGGTTTAGAGTTCAGAAACTACCTACAGGGCACAATATTCACTATCTGAGGAATGGGCCATCTGAGACCCAATCCCCAGCACTACACAATATGTTCATGTAACTAATACACATGTAAACCCCCTGTATCTAATTTTTTTTTTAAGTAATTCTGATACTAAGACAAAATCTATACTCCTTTTCACTTTCACTGTTAACCCTTATTCTGAATTCTGGACCAACATAGAAAAATTCTCATGCTTTTAATATTTCAAAGTTGTCTGAATATTTAAAGATAATTCTGCTGAGTCTGTAGTTTCAAGTGTAATTCACTTCAGTTGCTTCTACATGACATGCTTTCTAGAGTCCCCAAACTCCTGCATGCTTTCCTCTAGATGACTTCTTCTAGATGCATTCTACTTTACCAGTTCTCCTAAAATGTAACCTACTTTCAGAAAGCACCACGCTATACTTTTTTTAAAGTTTATGAGACAAAAAGTCAATACCATACTACAACTGTGATTTGATCACCATTGTTTGCAATGGGTTTATTGCATCCCATGATTTTAGCATCATTCATAAACAATACAAAACACTAAAACTGACTTGAGGATAAGTCACTTGCCTAAATCAGGACCTCCTGAGTCATAATCCATGCTGTCTATACGCAAGATTAGATGAACCTCAAGATTTTCACAGTAAAAATATGATGACCAGAAGAATAAATTATCTTTGCTATAATATACTTCCACAGCTAAAAGTCGACTATTATCTGTATATAGTATATCTAATTTCCAAGAAAGCATTCAAAACACACAAATGCAGATACTTTTTAATAAATTAGGCTGGTTTTCATATAGAAGCATGATGATGTTGTCATGATCCAGGGAATGCACATATGTTTTTCTGAAAAACAATTTCAAATTGATAACCTTGTCAAATTTAACTAGGACAATAATACAGGCCACACTAGTGTGGTTGTTTTATCTTATCTAATATGCCTTTCAGTAAAGATCTAAAAATGTATTTAAAACACATAAAACAAAATTATATCTAATTATTAAGGGCAGCTGCTACTTTCATCTGCTTGTAATTTTCAACCCAGATATAAATAATTTGTTTTAGATGTTATATCTGATATACTGAAGTCTAATTACTATAGGATAATTGAGTAGGTTGCTAATTGTGATATTTAACTGAATCAGAATTCATTATAAACTATAATATCTATTATTAAATGATAATTACTGCTATAGATATTATAGTTAGCATAATAAGTATTGATAATTTGAGAAAATGTTAAGAAATTTGTAATTTTAAAATGTATTACTTTGTACCTTGTTTGAGTGGATCTTTAATAACAGTTAAAAATATTTGTGTAAATTTCTTAGATAAATTGAATGGAAAAACAGAAAAACTGAACCTGCCTGGGAAAAATATATGCCAAAATGTAGCATACAACTAACATTTATTTTACAATCAACAGTTTTTACTGAGTACATACTATATGTAAGTAATATGCTACCTTAAAAAAATTTAAGTCAGAATCTATTTACTTGTATTGTAATTTTAAAATAATTAATAATGTTTAGTAATATACAGGCACTATAATTTAATAGTATGTAATAATATAGACATACTATATGTATGTTTTCATATGTGCATATATTTTGAACTGGAACACACTTAGGCTATTATATTTATTTATTTTTCTGTAAGCTGAACAGTTATTAGTTTTTCAATAGATAAAGATTAAATGTTATTAAGTTTAGATTTTATATTCACAGCAGATTCTTTCCACATAACAAGTCTACATGCTAGAACAACAATTATTAGTCTGTACAATAAAATTCAAGAAAAAAAAATCATCTGAAGAGCAACCTAAAAACTATAGCACATAATCACTTGAGGTTCCATCTATTTACATTTATCTTGATTTCTCAGATGTAATTTTTATTAGTTGGAAAATTTCCTTTTATTGCAAATAAGAAGTATTCTATAAATACACCAGAATTAGTCCAACTGTTTCCAAACTTCTGCTTCAATACCACCTAAAGGGATTTTGAAAGCCCCTTTACATAATTTTTAGTTGATGTTTAATTTTTCATAATAACTCAAATAGTAACAAATTTTATAATTTCTAACCTGTTGCAATTATTGACATTTTAAAATAAAAAGTCTTATGTCATTTTAAAATATAGCCAGTGGAATCTAAATACCATTGCAATTTATACTTCCACTATTCATGTAAAAAATAAACCACGGAATCTCTTCAATGGTAAGAAATTTAAGGTCATGATTCTTCTTTTTTAACTTATATAACCATTTTACTTATGCAAACAATTTTATTAAGATTTAATCAATTATTCGTTTATAATCTTTTATTGATTCCCCATCATACGTATCTGCTTTATAATACATATGCAAATTGAAATTTAATATTTTTAAAAGTCCCTCTGACTAGAAGACTCTAAGTGCTAAAAATTTCTTTTGATTAAGATATAATTACAATAATTAGTTGTAAAAAAATTGAGTAAAACACATGAATATATTGCATATTTTACAGTATTATAAAGAACAAAATTTTATTTTAGAAATGCATCTCTTAATGAGATGGATGCAGTTCTATTCTCCCAGTTAATTTATGTATTCAGGGATAAATATTACTCATTGCCAGACAAAATAGGGTTCAGTATCAATTCTATTCCATTTGATCTATCATCAAATACCAAATCAATTAGATATTTCTTCAATTTTGTTGAAAGTAAAGAATTAGAAGTCATGGCAAGCAAATGGATTTGGTATTTTTATTAGATTTACTTACTTCCCCAAAACAAACATTCATATTTGTTATTTTCATTTCATTTAGTGCTGAGAGTAGGGTTTCTACACTAAACCAGTTCAGCAATGGCTGCAACACAGGATGGAAGAGAAGGGTACCCAAGTTTTGTGAAGAAAGAGAAGGGCAATTATAAAAAGGCAATGGGAAGGAAAACCAGGCTTAATTTCTCAACTACGCCTTCTCAATCTGGTCAACATTATTTTTTAGTACTTATGGAAGTTAGAAGACCACTGAATTATTCCAGCATGTCACTAGCAAAACAATCCATTTTAAAACAACTTCAGAGACGTGAACAACCATAGCTACCACTCCATGTATGCATTAGCTCAGTCCAGGTTCAACGTTTGAAATTTTTTCAGGTTAAAGAAGAGGAAGGAGCTGGGCTCTTTGGGAGGCTGAGGTGAGTGGATTGCCTGAGCCCGCGGGTTCGAGACCCACCTGGGCAACTTGGTGAGACCTCATCTCTACAATAAATCAAAAATTAGCTGGGCGTAGTAGCGCACGCCTGTAGTTCCAGCTACGAGGAGGCTGAGGCAGAAGGATCGCCAGTGCCCAGCAGGTCGAGGCTGTGGTGGCCGGGTGTGGCCACTGCACTCCAGTCTGGGCAACAGAGTGAGACTCCAACTCAAAAAAAAAAAAAAAGAAGAAGAGGCAGGGCAGTGAATAAAGTAATTCTTTTATTACTCTACAGTATCCAGTTGTCCCATGTGTCTGATTTATCTTAATTCTGGACAACCGTGGGATTGGGCTTTGTGTGAATATGTCACTCACCATCTTAAGACCCACCTGCCTCCAATTATTTTAACCAGAATCAGCATTCTGGAGAAGTAACCTATACTTTTAAGGCAAGAAATGACCCCTCCCATCCCCAAACACAGGCACTTACCATTCAGTGTCAGAAGGAGCCATTCCTGCCATCACAGAGGACTCAATTTCACTGACTTTCTTCGGTGGAAAATGATATAGAATTGACCTATGTTTTACTAACAACACTGATCATAGTTGTTTTATTTAGCTATAAAGATCACATTTAATATCTAGTCCATACTTAGGAAAAAAACTGATCTTCAATCCATGACCTTCTCTTGAGTGAATCTAGGCAAAAATTGTCTGAAATAATAATAATGTTGTATTGATATAGAGTTTCTTCAAGACTCGTGCTTGTTACTAGTGAATCAACTTATTTTATAGCCTACAAATCATCTGACCTACAATTTTTCCATGGATTGATATAAGCTTACCAAAATGAAATGTGTAGGATTTACCCATTTCCCTTTTTTTGGAAAGTATTGTAACATTTGCCCATTTTCTAGCCTTATGTCATAACTACCATTTATATTCATTTACCAAATGTCAAAAGAGTTTATATATCTATATGTGCATATGTATCCTTCTCTGCCATAAGATTAGATTTGTATTTACATAAAGACATCTAGATGTTTTATCATCTGGCTTGATTTTAATTTATTTTAAAGTAAGTAATTTACTTTACATGTTTAAAATATTTTCTTGACAGAAAAATGAGGAAATGAAATATTAATTATATTAAGTGACTTAGAATTAGTTGCATTTTTGTCCATCCACTGTGACTCTTGCCTGTAATCCCAGCTCCATGGGGGACTAAGGCAGACTGATCGCTTGAGCCCAGGAGTTCAGGGCTGTGGTGAGCTGTGTTGTGCCACTGCATTCTAGCCTGAACAACAAAGTGAGAAGCCAACTGGAAAAAAAAAGTGCTGCATTTTTATTTTATAAAATATTGGAATGATTTTGTTTTCACCAATTAGAATAACAATATATTTATACATTTGAATATGACATCTTAAACATCGGATATCATCCACTTAGGCAGACACTTAAGCTTGAATGCTTAATAAGTAAACTACTTCATTTATATAAGCATTTAGTTACAGGTATGTATTCTGCTAAATGTATTCCACTAAGGTGGCTATTGTCTGAGTACTTAATTTCCCTTAGGGTAGTTCTTACATTCTAATATGGCTCTTATTGTAACGCTATTAGGATTTTTTTTTTTTTTTTTTTTGAGTTGGAGTCTCACTCTGTCACCCAGACTGGAAAGCAGTGGCCGCTCCCGGCCACCGCAGCCTTGACCTGCTGGGCTCTGGTGATCCTTCTGCCTCAGCCTTCCGAGTAGCCAGAACTACAGGCATGCGCTACCACACCTGGCTAATTTTTTTTTTTAATTATGGAGAAGAGGTCTCGCCAAATTTCCCGGGTGGGTCTTGAACCCGCGGGCTCAACCAATCCGCTCACCTCAGCCTCCCAAAGTGCTGGGATTACAGGCTGAGTCACCGAGCCTAGGCAAGATTTTTTTCTTTTTTCTCTTTTCTTTTTTTTTTTTTTTTTTTGAGTTGGAGTCTCACTCTGTCACCCAGACTGGAGTGCAGTGGCCGCTCCTGACCACTGCAGCCTCGACCTGCTGGGCTTCCGCCTCAGCCTTCCAAGTAGCTGGAACTATAGGCACGCACTATCACACCAGGCTATTTTTTGATTTATTGTAGAGATGAGGGCTCACCAAGTTGCCCAGGCGGGTCTCAAACCCGCAGGCTCAGACAATCCACTCACCTCAGCCTCTCAAAGTGCTGGGATTACAGGCTGAGCCACCAAGCCCGGCTCTGGTCAGAATTTTTTATTTGGCAATATTGATATCTGTTCTCAAGATTCAAGCTACATCATAAAATGTTCTTCTCTGCATAATATCTTTATATAGTATTCACAAAGTTACTATGGCTTAACTCCAATAACTTTTGTATTGAATGAAAATATCAAATTATTGTCAATATTCTTACATTTAACAATTTTAAATACTTGATAATTTGGAATAGACTACCTATGAGTGAACTGGAAATTTTCCTAGATTCTTGAAAAATGACAACAATTTAGTCATTTAAGTAGTTACTAGGTACCTATTAAGTAACGAGTGGAATATGATATGGAAAGATCCCTGCCTTCTTTAGAGTCAGCTCCTCAGGTGTGATCACTAAGGAGTCAGTGGAAAATGATATAGAAAGATTCCTGCCTTCTTGGCACTTAACTTTAGTTGAGAAAGACAGAAAAGTCTGATAGTGCCAAGTATGATGGGAGAAAAAAAAGGAAAATGTGATGTAGAAAGGATATGAGGGTGGGAGCCCCTTTGGGTAGCTGATCATGAAAGACCACTTTGGGAATCTTGGAGGCAAGAAATTGCAGTAGTGAATGAAACTATCCACCAAGCTTGAAACATCTTTATTGTACAGAATTGTCATCCTTTTAGTTGATTCAGTTCAATTTTATGAATTGTTCTGTCTAGTACTCTTTTATTTTTTTTTAAGAGAAAGCAAACCATTTCTTCTCCATTTTCCTCTGTCCCCTTCTTTAGCTGGATCCTAATTTTTATCTTTGAGTTATATGGTAAAACATAGAAGTCTTATAACTAAAGATTTATTTTTGGAGACTATAGAGATGGGGAAAATAACAAAGTCAGGACTGATAATCCTGCTCACATTGGCTAGTCTGCCTGATGTAGATATTCTTCATGGGCAACAAAGGGTTTCCATACCAGTACTGTTATTTTCACCATGAAGTACATGAGAGATAAAGTTGTAAAGTTAACACCAGTTCCAGGTGATCTTAAAAAGCAGAAATACACAAATAAATAGGGTGAATTGGAGAACATAATCATTCTTATACTGCATGTATGTGAGACCTTAATACATGGCTCTTGGGGTTAGAATATTTCCAAGTTTCAAATCAAGTGCTGTAGCATTTTTTAAAAGACCCTACCCTGGGGGAAATAACTATACTGGTACTTGAAGATACAAAATTCATAACCATAGAAGTTATTCTTCATGTCTCACATTAAGGAAATTGGCAGTGATCTGCCAATAAATAATATGCCCAGAAAAAGTTTTGATTCTCTTTCTTTCTAGGAGAGTAATTGATTATTTCATAGACAATGAGGTTGATATGACAGATGAATACTAATTTAACAGAAAGACCAATAACAACTGGATATTAAGTTGCCTCTGTTCTTGTGAAGCAAAAATTGTTTTAAGAAGTAAATCAGTGACTGTGCCCACTCCTGTAGTGCCAATACCTGTGCATACTTCCTCAATGCCTGAGTACCAGACCACTCAGTGTGCCAGTCCCCAGCAAAGGCTTACCACAGCCTCCATAAACAACCACAGCCTAAGTCATTAAGGAACTTCCAGACAATGTGGATATTAATTACAGCCACATAAATCATATAATGACATTATGGTGCAGAAACAAGCCAAAGTATACTACTCAGTCTGTGTGTTATGGATATATGTACCAAAGAAGGTATTTTTCTGTGAAAGTTATTTCATAAAATTGGAAGAAGCTACTGTTATACCAGATGAGCAGATATCAACATAAAAACACAAGAAACTTGAAAAAGCAAGAAAAAATGCCACATTCAAAAGAAAATTTGTGAAATTCCTGAAAAAAGAAACCAAAAGAATGATCTCAAAATAATCAGGGAACACAGATAGGAAATACCAAGAAATCAGGACAACAATGCATGATTGGAATAAGAAATTCAACAAAGATATAAATGTCATTTTAAAAGAACCAAACAGAAATAGTGGAACTGAATGCGTCAATGCATGAATAAAGAGTCAATAGAGGACTTTAACAATAGACTAGATAAATCAGAAGAAAGAATTTCTAAACTTGAAGACACAAAGTCAGACAAAAAAAGACTAAAAAAGAATGAAGAATGCTTAGGTAACATATGGGGCACCACCAAATAGAATTGTGGGAGTTCTAGAAAAAGAGTGAACGGGAAAAGGCATTAACAACTTATTTAATGAAATAGGTTTCATTAGCTGAAAGTGTCCTAGTTCTCAGAAAAGATATAGACATTTATATGCAGGAAGCTCAAAGTTCCCAAATAGATTCAATCCAAAAATGGATTTTCCAAACTGTCAAGTGAGAGAAAGAACATTCAAGCAAGAATTGAAAGCATTCTAAAAATCAGCAAGAGAAAAGCATTGTCACATATAGGGGAATCCCTTACAGAATAACAGCAGATTTTTCAGCATAAGACTTGCAAGTCAGGAGAGAATAAGATGATATATTCAAAGTGTAGAAAGAAACATATTATCAATTAAAAATGTTATACCCAGCAACGTTATTGTTCGAATATGAGGGAGAAATTGTCTTTCCATGACAAGCAAAAACTGAGGGAATTTATCCCCTGGACTGACCCTATAAGAAACACTTAAGAGAGACTTACATCTGGAAATTAAGGTGCAACATCCACCAACACTAAAACACACAAAAATATAAACTCACTCCTTGAGCATATACACAAATGAGAAGGAGAAAAAAGCAAATGTTATTACTACAGACAAACACCAAGTCATAAAGAAAATCAGTAAGAGAGGAAGAAAGGAACAAAGAATATACAAACCAATCAGAAAACAATTAACAAAATAACAGAAGTCTCCTAATTTGTCAATAAAATTCTTGAATATAAATTATTTGAATACCACTATTAAAACATATAGACTGATTAAATGGATTTAAAAAATTAGGACCAAACTATATACTTTCCACAGAAAGTTCACTCAACCTATAAAATCACACATAAACTAAAAGTGAAGGAATGGAAACAAATGCAACACATGCAAGTAGAAACTATAAGAAAGCAGTAATTGCTATGTTTGTATCAGCCAAAGACCTTAAGTCAAAATCAAAAAAAAGAGATAAAGATGGTTATTATATAATGATAAAGAGATTAATTCAGCAAGTGGATATTACAATAAAGTATCAACACTTAACAATAGAGCATCCAGATATATAAAGCAAATATTATTGGAGAGAAAGAGAGAGATAGTCCTTAATGCAATAATAGTTGGGAACTTTAATACCCAATTTCCAGCATTGAATCACCTAGATATAAAACCAACAACAACAAAAAAAGACTTAAACTTCACTATAGATTAAATGAAACTAGCAGACATTTTCAAAATATTTTTTCCAACAGTTGCAAAACAAGTATTCTTCTAATCAACACATGGAACATTCTCCAAGAGAGACCATGGGTTAGGCCACAAAAGAAATATCAACAAATATTTAAAAACTAAAATCATGTCAATTATCTTTTTAGATAGCAATTTGATAAAATTAGAAATCAACAACAAGAGGAACTCTGAAAACTGTACATGGAAATTAAACAACATGCACCTGAATAACCATTGGGTCAATGTAAAAAAGAAAAAAAAATTTTTTTATGTCTAAAACAAATGAAAATGGAAACACAACATACCAAAACTTATGGATAAGCATTAGCTAAGAGGGACATTTATAGCATCAAATGCCAACTAAAAAAATTAAAAGGATTCAAATCAACAACCTAACAGTGTGCCTGAAGGAACTAGAAAAGCAAGAAAAACCAAACTCAAAATTAATACAAGGAAAGAAATAATAAAGATCAGAGAAGAACTAAACAAACTCCAAAAAATACAAAATATAAATGACAACTAAAGTTAGTTTTTGAAATAATAAACAAAATCCACAAATAGCTATCTAGACTAAGAAAAAAAGAGAAGATCAAAAAATAAAATAAAATCAGAAACAACAAAGAGAGACATTACAACTAATACCACAGATACACAAAGGATCATTAGAGATGATTATGAACTATACTCCAAAAATTTAAAAAATATAGACAAAAATGAAAAAATTTCAAATATAATCTACCATGTTTGAACCAGCAAGAAGTAGAAAGAAGCACTGAGACTGAATCCATAATAGTCTCCTCAAAAAAGGGATGTCCAGGACCAAATAGCCTTGCTACTGAATTCTATCAAACTTTTAAAGAAGAGTTAATATCAATTCTTCTCAAACCATTTTAAAAGATTATAAAGGATGGAATTCTTCCTAATTCATTCTATAAGACCAGTATTGCCCTGATATCAAAACCATTCAAGAACAAACAAACAAACTACAGGCAATATCCTGATGGGCATAGATGTAAAACTCCTCAACAGAATACTAGCAAACCAGACTAAGCAACACATCAAAAAGATAATACATCATGATCAAATGGCATTTATTCCAGGAATGCAAGGATGGCTCAACATATGCAAATTGATAAATGTGATACATCACATCAATACAATGAAGGACAAAAATCATATGATCATCACAATAGATGAAGCAAAAGCATTTGATCAAATTCAGCATAACTTCATGATAAACACTCTCAAAAAATTAGGTATAGAAGAAATACAATTCAACGTAAAAAATGCCATAGATGACAAATCCACAGCTAACATCATGCTGAATGAGGAAAAATTGAAAGCCCTCTTTCTAAAAGCTGCCCATTTTCATCACTCTTATTCAACAAAGTATTGGAAGTCCTAGCCACAGGCAATAGAAAGAAATAAAGGGTATCCAAATTGGAAAACAGAAAGTCAAATTGTGCCTCTTTGCAAATGGCATAATGTTATATAACTAAAGAATCCACAAAATATTATTAGAAATGAAAAACAAATTCAATAAAGTTTCAAGATATAAAATCAGCATCCAAAAGTCAGTAGCATTTCTATACACTAATAATGAAATAGCTGAATAAGAAATCAAGAAAGCAATCCCATTTATAATAAATACAAGAAAATAAAATGACTAGGGATAAATTTAACCAAGGAGGTAAAAGATCTCAACAATGAAAACTACAAAACACTGATAGAATAAATTGAAGAGAATACCAAAAAATTGAAAGACAGCCCATGCTCATGGATTGCAATGATTAATATTATTAAATTGACTATTATATCCAAAGTAATCTACCTGTTCAATGCAATTCCTATCAAAATACCAATGACATTCTTAACAGAAGTAGAAAAAAAACCCTAATACATATAGAGAGAGAACCACATATGACCCTAAAGAGTCAAAGTAATACTGAGCAAAAAGAAGGAAACTGGAAGAATCATGCTACCTGATCTCAGAACCTACTATAAAGCTATAGTAATCAAAAATGTATGGTACTGGCATAAAAACAGATACACTGACCAATGGAGGAGAATAAAGAACCCAGAAACAAATCCATTCATTTAAGGTCAATTGATTTTCAGCAAAGATGCCAAGAATACACAATGGGGTATGGTTAATCTCTTCAATAAATGATATTGGAACAAAGGGACATTCACATGCAGAAGAATGAAATTAGATCCTTAACTAAACAGAAATCGACTCAAAATATGTTAAAGATTTCAACAAAAATACCTTAAACTTTAATACCACTAGAAGAAAACATAAGGGAAAGTTTCTATGACTTTGGTTTGGGCAAACATTTTTTCAGATATGACCCCAAAAGTACAGGCAACAAAGCAAAAATAGACAAATGAGACTATATCAACTTAAAAAGTTTCTGCACAATGAAGGGAACAATCAACACAGGAAAGAGCTAGCCTGTGGAAAGAGAGAAAATATGACAAACTGTTCCTCCAACAAGTGATTCACATCAAAAATATACAAGAACTTAACTCACAGCAAAAAATAATAATAATCTGATTAAGAATGAGCAATGAGTCTGAATAGATATCTCTCAAAAGAAGACATACAACTGGTCAACAAGTACATGAAAAAATACTCAACACCACTAGTCCTAAGAGAAATGCAAATCAAAACCACATTGAGATATTATCTCATCCCAGTTAAAATACCTACCATGAAAAAGACAAAAAATAGCAAATGCTGGTGAGAATGCCGAAAAAGAGGAACTATTATACACTGTTGGTGGGAATACAAATTTAGTACAACCATCATAAAAAACAATATGGAGGTTTCTCAAAACACTGAAAATAGAACTGCCATACTATCCAGCAAGCCCACTACTGGGCATTTATCCAAGGGCAAATAAATTAGTATATCGAAGAGATACCTGCACTCCAATGTTGACTGTAGCTTTATTCACAATAGCCAAGACACGAAATCAACCTAAATGTGCATTAACAGATGAATGGACAAAGAAAATGTGAGATGCGTGCACAATGTAATACTATTCGGTCATTAATAAAAATAAAGTCTGTCAGCTGGGCTCGGTGGCTCAGCCTGAGTCTCAGAGTGAGACTCCAACTCAAAAAAAATAAATAAATAAATAAATAAAGTCTGTCATTTAAGGAAACATGAATAAGCCTAGAGTTTATTATGTTAAGTGAAATAAGTCAGGCACAGAAAGATGAATATTGCATATTCTCACTTATAAGTGGGAGATTAAAATTATTTTCATAGAAGTAGAGAGTAGAATTGTGATTATTAGAGGTTTGAAAAGGTAGAGCGGGAGAGAGTATATGGATACAAAGTTTCAGCTAAACTGAAGGAACAAATTCAAGTGCTCTGTAGCACTGTAGGATGAATATGGTCCACAATAATTTCTATTTTCAAAAAGTTAGAAGAAAGTATTTTGTGTTCAAAACATAAAGAAATGATCAATGTTTGACGTGATAGAGATGTTAATTGCCTAGATTTGATTATTACACATTGTACACATTTGTTGAAATATCACTCTGCATCCATAAATAGGTACCTGTTAACTAAAAATAAAAGACAAAAATAATAAATGTGTATCCACTACAAACAAAAAGAAACTTACCTAGGACTGGGCTAAACAGATAATCCAAAGAAGGTAGAATGAGATCATGCATTACTTCTGTCCCCACAGTCTGGCTATTGACTATGGAAGGCATAGTTCTAAAAATGGAATTCTGCATGGATTTAGTGAGTAAAAAGTTGGGTGAAGTCTTTTGTGTCACACCTAGGTGTCCTCACATGTAAGGAAAAAAGATGGCATCAAATGAAACCATCAGAGATCCAAGAGTGCATCAAGCAAAATGAGGTATCTACAAAGTCAAAGCAGTATCCCATAGAAAAGGTAGAATTCTATATTTTGGAAACATGACTATTTATATCCTGTTTTTAATATATTTTGTATAATGTAGTAAAGCCACTTATAATGTAGTAAAGCCACTTTTGAAAATGTCATATTGTCACAGCTGTTTTGAGGAAAAGAGGCTGCTATCCATGCTTGGGTGAGAATATTATAGCTGGGAAAGGGTATGGATGGCCCCAAAAGGAAAATCCTCCAAGAGGAAGTGGACATCAGCTCTACGTAAAGGCTGGGATTGAAGAATGGAAAGTTCAGAACTAGGTATTGAGAACTTTCCCCAAAACGTCGTCCTTCCTTTTCCCTTCAGTAAGAGTACTTTTAGAGGATTGATTAGACCATGGTATGTTGGCCCTTCTATGAGGTAAACAGAAACGAGAAGAAGCTGGTTCTAAGATGCTCTAGGAGAGCCTACTGTTTCTAAGCAGACTCCATAAGTGGATTGGAAGATGTAAGTCACTGATTCCAGCATAAAAACACTTAACTATCTGCACTGTTTAGAAAGAGAAGCAAAGACTTTCATAGTCATGCAATCAATTGTCCCTTTAAGCGCTTCATAAGTGTTCATTAACCACCTCCTAAGTTTTGTGCTCTATGCCAATGACAAAAGAAAGGAAGAGCTGTGGTGATGGTGGTATAGGCACAGGTCAATTCTTGCAGGGAGTTTGGAGACTCCCACCACTTGCAGGAGAGGGAACCCTGGCAGCTCTGAGCTACTTCAGCATTCAGAAATGCAGAGCCCTGCAGAGCCTGCCAGGGGATCACCCTTTATATGCTAAACTTCAGACAAACCAGGGCAGATGGAAACTGCTCCTTCACTCAACATGTCATTAGCAGATTTGGAAAAGATTCCTTCAGCCACTGAAGTCTGACTATGGACACGTATGTAAAAAAGAAAAGAAAAGAAAAAGGAAAAAAGTAACTTTTCATGCATAAGAAAAAAGAGTAAACTAAAGTGGAGATTGCAATGTGATATGACATTTAAAAAACTGAATGTGGTAGGATAATCCTATTAATTTTGCCCTTACTCCATACATCATATTAGGTTGTTTTATGCTGATTCCTATAGTGATGCATCAAACCATTTCTATTTATTTGAATGTTGTTATTCCCTATTTAAAAATAAGCAAACTAAACTTTACTTAGGTTAAGAACTTGCTCAAAATCATAAAGGTAGCAAAGATTAGAAGTAGAACCTATGTCAAATATATTCTATTCCCAAATCTTTCCATTATGACCAGAAATCGGAAGACATAGTTATTGGTACTGAATCTTTCCTTGTACTATCTGGGTTTGAACATGTTCGTTTTACTTTCTGGATCTCAGTTTCCTTTTATATAAAATTATGCTCCCTGGGGTCTAGTTCTAATTATGACTGAAAAATTGATCATGTGTTGACTTTTTACAGAATATAGGCGGAGAGAAAAATGTGGAAAGGAAAAGACTGAAGTGGTAGGAAGAATGGGAGGTAGAAGGACACAAAATAAGATTAAAATCTTATAAGAGGACTGGGAATGATAGGTTGCAGAATCCCAGAAGAAGGAGCTGGTTAACATATTCTCTCTAAACACACACCCACACACAGGCACCACTTATCCTGTACACCAACTACTAATCTTGGAAATCTGAGCTGGTTGCCTCACAAGGAAACACAAAATACAGAGAACATTGTTAGTCAAGTGGCATTTGACCTGGTGGCCATAAATGTCCCAATGACAAACTACATTTTCTATCCCCAGGGCCATGGATTAGCATGATTGTCAATTGCTTTGGTCCTTTACTCTCTTCCATAATGTCAGCCCTCCACTGGTTCTGCATCTGTGGGGATTATTAGAGGATTGATTAGACCATGGTATGTTGGCCCTTCTATGAGGTAAACAGAAACGAGAAGAAGCTGGTTCTAAGATGCTCTAGGAGAGCCTACTGTTTCTAAGCAGACTCCATAAGTGGATTGGAAGAAAATAAGCTCAAAAAGACAGAACAAAACCTTCAAGAGATGAGTGACTACCTTAAGAGGCCTAACCTAAGAATAATCGGACTCCCTGAGGCAGAAAGAGAAACAGAGACCACATTGGAACAAACTTTCCATGAGATCATTCAAGAAAACTTCCCTTATCTAATCAGCGATGCAAAAATTCAAACACAAGAGATTCAGAGAACCCCCACAAGACAACAAATGAGAAGACCAACTCCTAGACAGATAATAATTCGCCTAAATAAAGTAGGCACAAAAGAAAAAATCCTAAAGGCATCAAGAGAAAAAGGCCAGATCACCTACCATGGAAGACCAATCAGAATAGCAGCAGATTTATCTGCAGAAACCCTGCAGGCTAGGAGAGCTTGGAGCCCTATCTTCAAAGTCCTAAAAGATAAACAATTTCAACCAAGAATAACCTACCCGGTCAAGCTAAACTTCATCTGTGAGGGAGGATTAAAATCTTTCCCAGATATCCAATCCCTAAGAACTTATGCTGCCACCAAACCATCTCTACATGAAACACTTAAGAAAGTACTAAACACAGAAGAAAAGGAAAAAAGAACAACATTCTTCACAAGAGTACAGGGAAAAGAATAAAATATACACGAACCAGCCTCCAAACCAAAAGAAAGACAAAAAAAAGGAAAAAAGAAAAAACCAAGTGGAAGAACAACAACTCAATAAGAACTCCATGATAGGGACGAACTCTCACATTTCAATAATTAGTCTGAACGTGAATGGACTAAACGCACCACTGAAAGACATAGAATGACAAAATGGATAAAATATCACCAGGCAACAATATACTGCCTTCAAGAGACCCATCTCACTAGAAAGGACATACACAGACTCAAAGTAAGAGGATGGGAAACAAATTTTCAGGCGAATGGAACACAAAAGAAAGGAGGAGTCGCGATCCTAATTTCAGACAAAATACCATTTAAGCTATCAAAAATTAAAAAAGATACAGAGGGCCACTACATAATGATAAAAGGTTCACTCCATCAACAAGAAATATCTATCCTAAACATATATGCACCCAACATAGGTGCACCAACATTCATAAAGCAACTTCTAGGAAAACTAAAGAAAGACATTGATTCTAACACCATAATAACTGGGGACTTTAATACACCACTCACAACCTTAGACAGATCATCAGGACAAAAAATCAGCAAGGAGATCTGGAACCTCAATGAGACTCTGGACCAAATGGACTTAATTGATACCTATAGAACACTCCATCCAAAGACCACAGAATACACATTCTACTCATCACCACATGGAACATATTCTAAGATCGACCACATAATTGGACACAAATCAAGTATAAGCAAATTTAGAAGGACTGAAATTCTACCATGCACCTTCTCGGACCACAGAGGAATAAAAATAAACATTGACACCAACAAAGTCCCTCCAAAACCCACAGACATGGACACTAAACATCATGATGCTAAATAACTCCTGGGTCAAGGATGAAATCAAAACAGAGATCAAAAGATACCTGGAAACAAATGAAAATGAAGAAACATCTTACCAAAATCTCTGGGATGCCTTAAAAGCTGTAATAAGAGGGGAATTTATATCCCTACAAACACACATGAGGAAAATGGAAGGAACAGAAATTAACAACCTAACAAGCCACCTAAAGAAGCTGGAAAAGCAAGACCACAAAAACCCTAATTTCAGCAGAAGAATCCAGATCACCAAAATAAAAGCCCAAATCCAGGACATAGAAGACAAAAAGATAATAGAAAAAAATCAATGAAACCAAAAGCTGGTTCTTCGAAAGAATAAACAAGATCAATGGTCCCCTAGCTAGACTGACCAAGAAAAAACGAGAAAAAAACCAAATAAGCACAATCAGAAACACAAAAGATGAAGTCACATCTGACCCTGAAGAAATACAAAAAATCATTAGAGACTACTACGTACACTTGTATGGAAACAAACTTGAAAACCTTAAGTAAATGGAGGACTTCCTGACATCACACAACCTACCTAAGTTGGAAAAGAAGAGATTGAGACCCTAAATAGACCAATAACAATCAAGGAAATCGACTACATAATAAGAAAACTTCCTACCAAAAAAAGCCCTGGACCAGATGGCTTTCCAGCAGAATTTTGCAAGACATCTAAGGAGGAGCTGATACCAATCCTACTGAAGGTATTCCAGGTGATTGAAAAAGATGGAACGCTCCCCAAATCATTTTACGAAGCCAACATCACATTGATACCCAAGCCAGGTAAAGATCCAGTAAAGAAAGAGAACTACAGGCCAATATCTTTGATGAACATAGATGCTAAAATTCTCAACAAGATCCTAGCAAACCGGATTCAGCAATACATCTCAAAAATCATCCACCATGACCAAGTAGGCTTCATTCCTGGGATGCAAGGCTGGTTCAACATTCGTAAAACCATAAATGTTATTAAATACATTAACAGATGTCAAAACAAAAACCACATGATTATATCATTAGATGCAGAAAAAGCTTTTGATAAAATCCAGCACCCCTTCTTGATAAAAACCCTTGAACATCTAGGCATACAGGGAACATACCTCAAAATAGTAAAAGCCATCTACGAGAAACCCACAGCAAACATACTCCTAAATGGACAAAAATTAGAACCATTTCCCCTGAAAACTGGAACAAGACAAGGATGCCCACTCTCACCCCTCCTGTTCAACATAGTATTGGAAGTCCTGGCTCGAGCAATCAGAGAAGAGAAGGCAATCAGGGGTATCCAAATAGGAAAAGAGGAAGTCAGTTATCTCTCTTTGAAGATGACATGATTGTATACCTTGAAAACCCAAGAGAATCTGTCAAAAACCTCCTTACACTTATAAAGACCTTTGGCAAAATCTCAGGATACAAAATAAATGTACAAAAGACAATCGCGTTTCTCTACACTAATAATAAACAAACAGAAACCCAAATAAAAAACACAATTCCATTCACAATAGCCACAAAAAAAATGAAATACCTTGGCATCTTCCTAACCAGAGACGTGAAAGACCTTTACAAGGAAAACTACAAAACACTGCTCAAAGAAATCAAAGTTGACACAAACAAGTGGAAAAATATCCCATGCTCATGGATCGGAAGAATCAACATTGTGAAGATGTCCATCTTACCTAAGGCAATCTACAGATTCAATGCAATACCCATCAAATTACCTGCAACATTCTTCTCAGACCTAGAAAAAACAATGCAGGAATTCATATGGAAACACAAACGTCCAAGAATAGCCAGAACAATCCTCAGCAAAAAAAACAAAGCAGGTGGTATCATACTGTCAGACTTCAAACTTTACTATAAACCTACAATCATCAAAACAGCTTGGTATTGGTACAGGAACAGGAATATAGATCAATGGAATAGAATTGAGATTCCAGAAGCAAAACCTCAATTTCTCAACCAACTCATCTTTGACAAAGCCTCCACCACCTACCACTGGGGAGAGGAGAACCTATTCAGTAAATGGTGCTGGGAAAACTGGCTGACCACATGCAGAAGATTGAAACAGGACCCCTATCTATCCCCATGCACAAAGGTTAATTCCAAATGGATCAGAGACCTAAATGTAAAACCTCAAACCATAAGAACCTTAGAAAATGATGGAAAAACCCTCATGGAAATCGGAACTGGCATCCAATTCCTGAACAAAACCCAAAACCCACAGCTCATAAGAGAGAAAATAGACAAGTGGGACCTTATTAAACTGACAAGCTTCTGCAAAGCCAAAGAAACCATCAAGAGAGCAGGGAGACAGCCTACAGACTTGGAAAAAGTATTTGACAACTCCAGGTCCGACAAAGGCTTAACATCCTGGATCTACAAGGAACTCAAGCGTGCTGAAAAGAAAAGACAAACAACCCCATTATAAAATGGGCAAAAGATATGAACAGACACTTCACAAAGGAAAACATCCGAGCAGCCAACAGACACATGAAGAAATGTTCAACCTCACTAATTATCAGGGAGATGCAAATCAAAACCACACTGAGATACCACCTAACCCCAGTCAGAATGACAATTATCAACAACTCAAAAAATAACAGCTGCTGGAGAGGGTGTGGTGAAAAGGGAATACTTCTACACTGTTGGTGGGAGTGTAAACTAGTGCAACCTCTGTGGAAAGCAGTGTGGCTATTCTTAAAAGCTCTAAATACCAACCTCCCATATGACCCCGCAATCCCCCTACTGGGAATTATCCTGAAGAACACAAATCACTCTATAAAAAAGATGCCTGCACACGCATGTTTATTGCAGCATTGTTCACAATAGCAAGAACCTGGAAACAGACATGCTGTCCATCAAAAGAGGACTGGATTTAAAAAATGTGGTACATATACACGATGGAATACTACGCAGCCATAAAAAAGAACAAAATCATGAATTTCGCAGCAACCTGGATGGAACTAGAGTCTATAATACTGAGTGACCTCTCACAGAAACAAAGATCCGAGTATCACATGTTCTCACTCATATAATGGACCTTAAACATCCAATGCAATACTATACGAAAATGACTGACCGTACTGGGAAACTATGGTGGGGGGAGGGAGATGGGATTAACAGTAGCAAATATCTGTCTGGGTACGGGGAAACATTCAAATCAACAGGGTGCCTGAATGAAACGCAATTGTATACCTAACCCTTAACTGTACCCCACAACTTCACAATAAAAAAAGTACAGATATACACATAAAAAAATAAAAAATAAAAAAATAAAACACAATGTTTTATGTAGTGTTCAGAAAACCTATCCAATTCTGACAACTTCTCCCCTTTTGTATCCCAAGTACATCTGTTTACAACACGACCTAAACAAAGGAAATGAAGTTACTCTTCCACCCTCTTAGGGAAAGGAGACTTCAACATCTCCAGGGAAACCCACACAATGCCCCTTTGGTGTGGTAAAGATTATTTACCCCCTGAGAGAAAACCCAATAACTTTCTGGCACGTCTTCCTGGCATCCTTCATTTCTAGGCATTAATAACTACCCAAAATGTATAATGATTTGAATGCTCAGACATCTGCATGTAACCTTCCCCCCTCCCTTTAGTTTAACAAGTTGACAGGCAAGTTTACATACACAAAGCATATATTGTTCATATGTGGTTCTTCATGGTTGATTTAAAGGAGTTTTCAAAGGTAGTTTTGGCTATAATTATTTTAATCATTCTACATCGCAAACCTAATTTCAATATTTGTGGGTAAGTTTGCTTAATTATGTCACATATGTGTGATCCATTTCTTCTGTGACCTATGTATATGGAAACCCACACAAAATAAAAATTATCTTTGAAGGACATATGAGACCTGCAATTTGTTGCCACTATCCAAATGGAAATAATGTGGTATTTGAACTAATTAGAAGTTTTTAAATGGGAAAATGTAAAGATATTGTTGGAATGTTCAGGTTTTCCAAATTATGACATTAAATGCAAAGAAATGCAATGAGACAAGTTTTTACCAGGAAAAGATCTCATTTCTTACTGTGCAGCTCAACTCTGCATCTAGATGACATGTATGTATCTTTAAGCTCTAAATCAGTGCTGCACAGTGGGGGTGAGGTTGGAGACTATCAGAGTCACCCAGGAAGCCTTTTCAAACTGTACCAGCCCTCCTCTACCCAGATTCCTCCCCTCCGAGATGCTACTAAGATGTGTCTCTGAACTTGAGCAACACCATCTGTTCACTTACGAACAGGCATTTTTGTCTCCAAAAAGGCAGGTTTCTGCACATGAGCCTCTAACATGTAGAGAAGGCAGGAGAGGAAACCCTGGGACATACATCAATGACACAATCTTTCAATTGGATGCTGACATGTTAAAAAATGGATATGCCTATAATATTTTCTAAGTGATATATTCAGTTGATTAGATTCTTGTACTAATGAGATGAAAATTGTTACTTTAAATACTTATATAGGTCAGCAAGCTTCACTCTACGAGTTTTCTGTACATTCAGCCTTCATTCTCGGAGATTTTCACAAAGGCAGGCATTAGTAGAGTTAATAAATGAGTGTAGCAACCTCAGCTCAAATCAGCTTGTGCTGTTAGAAGAGCATGGTGGATGAGTAACATCAACTTTATCTCATAAGGAATATTAAAAGCCATTTTTATCACACACGTGTTTTCCATTGCATAGATTCCTGTAACCACTGTGTCACATTCCCTTGAGTATGCTTTTCTCCTTTAAAAAACATTGTGAGGATTTGTAGATATTGTTCTATTCTCCATAGAACTGACCTTGTATGTCTCCTTTGCTGCAAGTGTTATCTTGAGTTTGTGAACATAAGGTGTAAACATAAACACACACGCTGCTCATATTTTTATGTTATAATCACAGAATTTAATCATTTTATTCCAACATGCTTTTGCCAATTTATTTGGAATATGGAATATGTTGAGTTTTTTAACTAAATAATGCTAAATTATTTTAATTTTTAAAAAGTAAAAATGTGTGAATGGACATAACTTTAAATTATTTATGAAATTAAGATATCTAAAATGTTACAAATATACAGTCAGGTGTTGCGTAACATAGGTGATACATTCTGAGAAACTTGTAGCTAGGTGATTTTGCCATTGTGCAAACATCATAGAGTGGACCTACACGAACCTAGATGGTATAGCCTCGAAGTCTCCAGTCATAAGACCATGGAACAGTACCAGTCCGTGGCCTGTTATGAACCAAGCCATACAGCAGGAGGTGAGCTGCGGGTGAACAAGAAAAGCTTCATCTGTATTTATGGCTGCTTCCCACCACTCATATTGCTGACTGATCTCTGCCTTGTGTCAGATCAGCGATGGAATTAGATTCTCATTGGAGCATGAACCCTATTGTGAACTGCACATGTGAGGGATCTATGTTGAATGCTTCTTATGACAACCTAATGCCTGATGATCTGAGGTGGAGCTGAGGCAGTGATGCTAGTGCTGAAGAGCAGCTGTAAATACAAATTAACATTAGCAGTGAGGTTTGACTACACAGAGACCATAATAAATCAATTGCTTGCAGATTCATATCAAGACCCTATCAGTGAATGACAAGTGAGTTGATGTACTTCATTTGTATGGTTGCATCTGGTGGCAGAATTTAAGTCAGAATCTGGCACTTATTTTAGTCTGCACATAGCTCGTCCATTTATTTACCACTTCCATCCATGCCTCTTTTTTTTTTTTAGGGTGAGCTGTATAATTATTGTATTATATGTTTTAGTGTAATAATAATAGAAATAAGGTGCATAGTAAATGTTCTGTGCTTGAATCATCCTGAACCCCTGCTTCCATTTGTGGGAAAATTGTCTTCCACGAATTCAGAACCTGATGCCAAAAATGTTGGGGACTGCTGGTATACACTTAAGCTATCTGGTATAACCTATTGTTCCTAGTTACAAACCCGTACAGCATGTTATTGTGCTGAATACTGCAGACACTGTAACATGGTGATTAAGTATTTGTGTATCTAAACATAGAAAGGGTGCAGTAAAAATAGAATATTATGTTCTTACAGGAACACTGTTGTACATGCAGTCTGTTGTTAACTGAAATGCTATTATGCAGCATATGAGTATATGTAATATAACAAGCCTTTACATCTGTGAGATGACTAAAAGATTTCTGAATTGCCTTTTACAAATAGATTCTTATTTCCCAAATTATAATAAAAATATTTTTTAAATAGCTAATAGTTACTCTATGTAAGCATGGTTATTAGTGCATGATGTGAATGAATTTTCTCAACATACACAACACGCTAAAATAGGTACTATTATAAAGTGGTTATTACTATCCCAACTTACAGACAAGGAAAATAAACTTATGAGCAGATCGTGGAATTTTCTAGGGTGACAAAGTTAATAATGAGGCAGAGCAGGACTTGGAACCCAGGGACTTTTGTTCATGCTCTGAAACACTTGACCACAGTCAAAGTACACTGGCACTGGGTGACTCATCTTCATATTGAGTCCTATTAGCCCTGCAGAACACAATTACCACCCATACCCTTGGCCTCTCCCAGAGTAGGTGTCATGGAAGTTACTGTAGCTTTCTAATCAGTACTACCACATGTGTCTTTTTTATTCAAGGCATTCTGAATGCTTCTCTGACACAAAATTGTTTTCATAGCTACCCTATTTTATTTTTTCCAGAGGCAGACATGTTGATGTAAGGTGATCTTGATGTCTCCTCTCTTCATCCGTAGGGTAGTTCCCCTTAACTCAACTAGAAGTTTCCATACTCCCCTCTCTCATAAGTACACCCCATGGAGGGCAATGAAAACAAAGACTACCTTCTTTGCTCTTTCTTTTTCGTCTTCCTTTTTACCACAATACCTGGAGACAGAATGAGATTTTGGCTTTGGAGTTTTTCATATCCCTATGTTATATTCTCTAAATCAGCAAGCTTAATTGCCTTGATCGTAACTAGAAGTGACATCTTCTCTACCCTATAAAAGATATTCTTAAAACCCATTGTTAGGCATAAAGATATTCCTATCTTAGACTAAATATGAATTCTTACTCATATGCATTTCTGTTCTAACTATAGGTGTGCCCTATTCCTGAACATTTTCCTCCCCTCCAGGTAGAAGAGTACCTCGAAATCACTATGAGGACTATTCTGTTCATATAAAGAAAAAAGAGAAGAGCCTAGTAAAACATTTTAAAGTATTGTGCATTTACGACATAGATCAGTGTGTTAACTGTTGTTGAAGAGTCCAAGTTATCTGAGACCCAGGCTCAAACCATATATGCCATATACATTGGAAGAAGGAAATTATACTTTTATAGATCTATCAATAGAAAACTGTAATATATACAAGCAAGTGGACATTAGAGAAGGGCTGAACACTTGCATAAGGAAAGTTTTGTATGTATGTTAACATTTGGGCTCAATTTTGAAGAATGGTTGGCCTTCTTGTGAGGAAGTAAATTTCAGGTTGAGTAAGGGTCATGAACATAAGCAAAGAAACTTGAAGTTATCAAGTTACCAGGTAATAGGCTGTGACCAGACAAAAATCTTGAAACCCAGGAAAAGGAAAATCAGTTATGCTAACGACATGCAAGCAAAGGTGAGGTTCCAACACAAGTCTCTAGACTGTAGCACCCTTCCTCAAACTCACTTTATTTATTTTTGAGAGATTCTACCTTCCTCATATTTTAAAATGGATTTTTTTAGTTATTTGTCCCTATCTCCTATAATCACAAGTGTGCTCAATAGACTTTCTCTACTCTATATGCAACATCTTTTGTTGCATGGTCAATAAAGTGAAAAGCCATTGCTATAAATGGTCCCCTTGTATTTTTCAGCAGCAAGATGTCAGCAGACAAAGAAAAGTGGGTGAAGGGTGAAGTCCTGTCTTTGACCACACTAGTGTCAGAAATGTAAGGTGAAATTTGCCTTTGAGAATCATAATGATCAGAAGATTTTCCTAGTCCTAACAAGAAATAAAATAGCAAATGATAACAAAAAGTAGAATCAATTAAATTAAAATGCATATAAATGTATTATTTAATTTACTTATTCATTTATTTATTGTTTATGCAACCACTTTAGGATAGGGTCTTCTAAGAGACACTGGGGTAAATGGATGATTCAGATATTACTGCAGTATAGTCAAATTCTTCTCAAGAGACTCAAAGTCTAGAGTACTAACACATGTAAACAAGCAAGCAAATAATGGCAAGATCTTTATCCTTAAAAGTACCTGACTTGCAATGTTTTCAAAAACCTTAATGTTTGATTGTTAACTGAATCCTACTCCATAACACCAGTCTGTTTTGGGCTAGTGGGACCACATGATGACCCATATGGGTGATTATGTGAACCATTGCTTTCTTTTTTTTTTTTTTTTTGAGTTGGAGTCTCACTCTGTCGCCCAGACTGGAGTGCAGTGGCCGCTCCCGGCCACCGCAGCCTCAACCTGCTGGGCTACAGAGATCTTCCGCCTCAGCCTTCCGAGTAGCCGGAATTACAGGGGCGCGCTACCACGCCCAGCTGATTTTTTGATTTATTGTAGAGATGAGGTCTCGCTGCCCAGGCGGGTCTCGAACCCGCGGGCTCAGGCAATCCACTCACCTCAGCATCCCAAAGGCGCGGGATTACCGAGCCCGGCCCATTGCTTTCTTACTGATTAACTTCATCTCATTCTTTTTTAACTTTTATTTCACACAGTTCTGTTTAAAATACCTCTGGAAGATTCTCACTTGGATTGTTTTACTCCTTGTTTTTCTATATTTTCTATATTTCTTCTATATTTTCTATATTTCTTATTTGTTTTCTTCAGTGTGATAAGAAAAACTTATTTCTTTTTTTTTAACCTTCTTTGTTTATTTTAATTCAATTTGTTAACTACCACAAAAAAACAACAACAACAACAAAAAAAACACCATGATCAGCATAAGGCTAGTTAGCACTTGTGAAACATCTATGTTAAAAAAATTAAATCCTTCTATTACCAACTGAATTTAGATATGAAACAGAAAGAATGACTTCATTGTTCAGAGTTGCTGGAAATATAAAATGAACTTAGAAATCTCTATACACATTTTACATTTTCCTTCTCATTCTTTCTTATTTATTAAACAAGTACAAAGACACAATGTTTTGTCTTTTGTTTAATTTAATTATAAGTTATGTTTGGATTGAATTACATATGCTGTAATAGCATTGTTTTCCATATAATGACACATGATTAACAAGATTGTGTGGGCTGAATTCCAGACCATATTTTATGATACATTTCTGTTAGATAAAGCACAACACATTTCTGACAATAAACTTATAAATAAATTTACATAAAATCAAAAGTAAAACATTTTTGTAATAGCTGAATTAGTTTACATATTATGAAATGTTCTTAAAAGTTATTTTTTTTATTTTAAAAAGATTTATTGATTACTTTCTCTGTGCCAGGTACAGTTTTAGGGACTGTGAAAAACAAATAATATTGCTATAAATTCAAAATGTTATTGAGCCATTACAATATTGCTTGAACAAACTATTTTAAGTCCCAATGAATGGTAATAGTCCTGAGAAATTAATGTGTCCCTCTCACCCTTTAAATCTTATTGTTAATTCTTTAATGCCTTTAATTAAGGTGAGGGGAGTTTACTGTAGCAAGTAGCTTTTCAGGGTTACATACTTTATTCTTAATTAGATCATGAATATTTAATAATACAAATTTTTCACCCTGCTTTCTGTAAGTAGTAAACACCATTCTAATTGAGCATCTTGTCTATATCCCTTCACTCATTTTCTACTTACTACTACTTACATTCAGGCTCTCACTGCTTCTCATCTTGGTTATTGGAAGAGACTTCCAGATGGATACTAGATGATTTTTCATACCACTTTAATCAGTCTTGCACACTGATGCAACACATGGTCATGCTATCACCTCGTTGCCCAAAAGAAAACTCTTGGTCACTTTTAGAGAGTCCGATTCCCTGGCAAACCACAAAACACCTTTCAAAAATTAGTTTCATCTTTCTTCCAAATTTATTTTGTTGTATTTGCTTGCATCCAGAGAGATTCAAGTTCAGATCCCAAGCTGACAGTAATTTAGCATAGGCAAGTTACTTAAGCCAATGTTTCAATTTCCTGATGTTTAAAATGAGGATAATAATATCACTTCATATATGCACACTTCACTGTTTGCATTTAATTAGTATTTACCTCTATATAAACACACACAACAAGATGTTTGATGAATATTCAAAAAAGTTAACTGCTATGCATTTTTAACATGATAATGAGTAGTAGTATTAGGTATGATGCTATCTGGGCTCCAAACAAAGTCTCTCAGCATTTGTCATTCTTGTCCTGCTCCCTTTTACTGCCTTGGCTCCAGTTGTTTCTTCAGCCTGAAATATCTTCCTCTCCAACTCAGCAAAAACAAATTATATTTATTCTTTAAGGCCTAGGCCTAATATGCTCTTAAGATTCCCTCATCCTTCGATGTGAAGTGCCCTCTCTTCCCACTGCCCATTGTGATATTTCCATACTTTTCTCACTGCAGTTCTCAGAGTCGCCCCATTTAGTTCTGTAGTCTGTCTTATTTTCTACTTGCTTATTAACCCTATAGAGGAGATTGTCATCTGATTTATCTTGAACATAATCTGAGGACATGGTTTCTCATACTGAGCACCTTAGACATCTTTTGCTGCAACAATGCTGCATTTTAAAAATCACCCCCAGAACTCAGTGGCTGAACACAGCAATATTTTGTTTTTCTTGCTCATGGGAGTCATTAGCTCTGATGTAACTCAGGCTCTGGGATCCAGACAGCAGGTACCAATTTCCAGGCTGCACATCACTCCATGCGTCTCTCAGCTATCTTAGACTGGTGGCTACCTGGAAAATGTTCTAATGGCTCGTGACTTATGGTAAGAACACAAGAAAATGAGGAGAAGCATGCAGTAGAAGCAACTGGCAGACTGTTGCAGTTGCTCACAATCATTGGCCAGAGCACATCCCATAGTGAAGCCAACATCAGTGAGACAGGGAGGTCCATCCTACACACAGTGCAGTGGGTGATACTGCAGAGGCAAAAGGCAAAGGGCATGGGCAAAGAGAAGGAGTAAAGAATCAAAAATAACATCATTTATCATACACTGTTCACCCTAGAACTCCTTTTTTAAGGAGAGGAGTTCCCTGCAATGGTGTTGGAGAAAGCAGTTCTGGGACAATGAGGAATCATTGAATGGGGTTTTAGGACAATTAAAGGATGTGTTTTACATGTTAGAATGTCATTCTGGGGGGTGTGAAGAGCATGGATTAGAATGTGAGGACAGACTAGCTACTAGAGAAGTAATTATGAGATCATGTGGAACAATCAAATGTATTGTGAAGCTATAGAGCTGGTGAAAATGGGATAGGTCCTACAAGACCTCTAATTCATAAAATTGAATGAACTTCATAATTGAATAGGCGATGTGGACAAAGAAGGGAGATAGAGGAACAGCTCTAAAGGTTACACAAGGGTGGTATCATTCATGTATAGAAAGCCAAAATCACTAATAGTCCTCAGATGATTATGTAAATTAAGTATTATGGAAAATATAGAACATATAGTAATGTCTTAGGTACAGACACATTACAAAGCACTCACACACATTTCATCTTCACAGCAACTTTATGTGTTCACATTGTTACCTTTTCTAATAACAAAGAGATTAAAGTGTAAAAAATTTACAGAGATTTCTGAGCAAATAATTTTAATAAATAGAGACTTAGATTCAAATATTTCCTGACCCAAAGTCTTCCCAGGATTCCATATATTTTCTTATTTCTTCAATCTATAAAATGAGTAAAATGACTCTGGTCTCATTTGGCAGACACATTTAAGATGAAATGAGATATTAGAAAAGCTCTATTAAGCAATAATTATAACATCTATCTCCAGTAATAGTCTTCTAAATTACATATTCTATTATTTTCCTTATAGTTTTTATTCCTTATTGTTTTCTGCCTCTCACTGAAATTACAGCATGCTACGCAATGCAGAAATCACACTGGATTTTATTTATCACACCCTTTATTTCTTCTTTTTATTTTCTTTCTTCTTTTCCTTCCCTCCTTTCTTTGTTTCTGGCATCCACTCTTCCTTTTCTTCCTTCTTTCCTTTCTTCCTTCCCAGTCTTTTCTGTCCTCTTTCCTCATTTTATTTTTGCTTTCTTTTTTGTAAATATTATTTCTACAATCCAACAATAAACTTCCTCAATGCTACACACTTCCCAAAAGTTCGGTAAATACACCTGGTGGACTGAATATTTAAATAGAGTCCTTTCCATTCATGTCCTGATGTGACAGAAAACACTCCCCTCACCCCATTCTGGAGGCTGAAGAAAGAGGATTGGTTGAGGTCAGGAGTTCTAGGCTATAGTGTCCTATGAATAGCACTGCACTCTAGCCTGAGCAATATAGCAAGGCACAACAAGAAAGACATTAAGCCAGGAAATTACAGAGTATATTTGGAGAACTATAGATAGTTTTAAAATAGTTCTGTCATTGGTTGAGTTAAAAAGAGGAAGACACCTCTTCCTTTCCCCTTTTTAACTCAACCAATGGCAGAACTATTTTTCATCTATCTATAGTTCTCCAAATATACTTGGTAATTTCCTGGCTTAATGTCTTTCTTGTTGTGCCTTTCCCTTGTTTCTCCTCTCCAATGTGTTGTATCCAGCACTGATGATCCAGTCAGCATCCACAACATCCTTCTCCTTATTCACCATTTGCGATTTGTCTCAGGGGACCACTTGACAGACCATCAAGAAAATGGAAACTGCTTGGGCTGAGGGCTTCCAGAAAAGTTGCTTGGAAAGCACTGAGGCTAGCTACATCCCCTTGTGGCTGTTCCATCTTCTTCTTGACTGGAAAGTGGAACATGATGCCTGGAGGAGGAAAGGCCATCAAACAGCTATGAGAATGAAAGCCATACATTACAGAACACAGAGTCAAGTTATGAAAAGAACAAAACTGAGCTCCTCTAATGGCTCTGGACTTCCTGCTCCCAGATTCCTTATTGCTCACTGTGAGACACATAGTATTATCAATACACAAATCCTTGCCTTACTTCTAGACTCCCTTAGTTAACATTTTCTCATACATTTATGTTCCCACAACATTTTTGTCTTTATTTGGAATCCTTTCTTTATTCATCTATCTTGTTAGACTGTAAAGCCTTGGTTCACAAAGACTATCACTCATGTATATTTTTTCCAGGGATCCTAGAACCCCAATATAACAGGGTTAAGTGAATGTTTTCTGAATTGAATTGAATTGAATTAGTCTTAATTCTGCCAGTCAGATGACAGAAAAAACAGTCTCTATGGGGCTGGCTGTTGTTCATCACTTTTTAACCAATGCTTTTCATTTGCTGCGGTGATGTGTTGTGGCATAAAAGCCTGGAGAAGAACTCATTTTGCCCTACACACACCAGAATAGAAATCTATTTGGTCTGTCCCACATCCAGACCCTTAGCATCTTTTTTCTTGTATTAACTCTCTTCCCCAGTTTAGTAACTTTCCATTTAGGGAAGTTTTCCCTTTCTCAATCCGAGTTCCCAGTTGCAAAAATTGACACATGACCCAGGCCCGGCCATTCAGTATATTCCAGCCATCTGGCCATGGTGATGATTACATCAGTTGTGGGTATGCAACCCAAGACAGGTCAGGGACATAATTCTGAGATTTTTTTTTTCCCATTTGGAAGTGAGAGTATTCTTTGTGTTGAGATTGATAATCATAAAGATGACATAAACCTGGAGTGACCCAAATCCCAGTGTCAAGATCACAAGTCTGTGAATGAAGCCAAAACAGAGGAGAACATAACCAAGATACTGAAGGTAAGAGGACCAGGTCTTGTGAGTGGTATTTAAATGCTTGGGTCTTGAACATGATCCCAGAAATCAAACTGGTACTAATTAATACTAACTATTTGTAACCTTGAGCAAAGTTACTTAATAACTCTGTTTCCTCATTTATGAAATGAGGATAATAATGATACCTTAATTTAATTATGGTAATTAAATGAGATAGCACATGTAAAGAGCTTAGAAAAGTGCCTGACTTGTGAGTTATCTGCATGTTATCCATTATTACTATAGATCATTTTTACCCATGGCTTTTGAGTTATGTGCAGCAATAAATTATCTTTTTGCTTTAGTTGGGTTTCTTTCACTTGCAACCAAATGGGCTCATCTAACACAATTAATAAAAAGCATAAAGCTTCGGAGTAATTAGGTCTATGACAGGTAAAATATCTTTTTCTGACCTGAGGCAGGGAGCGGGGATGGAATCAACTGAATCTGGATCATCTGGCTTTCCTTCATCAATGTTGATCTGTAATATCATCTGATGTCTCTGCACCCCCAACTCCTATTTAGGAAAAGTTTTCCTCATCACTATCCTATTTATTCATTAAAATCCTGCTTCTTCAATGTGCCAGTTAATCCAGTTCCCAATGTGACAGAAAACACTCTCCCCACCCCATTCTGGAGACTGAAGCAAGAGGATTGATTGAGGCCAGGAGTTCTAGGCTATAGTGAATATAATGAATAGCCACTGCATTCTAGCCTGAGCAATATAGTAAGACCCCATACCTAATAAAATGAAATTTTATTAATTTCATTATAGTATTATATTCAATAATATACCTGGTAGGAAGATTTATTTTTAATAATAGATAAAAAGTGAGGAACCAAACATATAAGGAGAGAGATAAAATGAAAGTGTTTCTATAATTAAAATGTATAATCAGTTGTTGAGTTAAGCCTTAAACTGGAAACTTTTTCCGTACTAGTTCAGAGTAAATGATATTATTACTAAGCAGCCTATATGCTAAATAGTATACTTTTCTTAGTGTAGATTTCTGGAAGGATATGCAGGGGATTTGCATGCTTAATTCCCATTAGCACCTGTCACTGAGATTTATTATCCCAGAGTTAATTCTCCATTCACTGCAGCCAAGAAAAAGAAAACCCTTGTATATGGATTTAAATGAAGCTTTTCATTTTTCAGGATGAGATGAATTTCATGTCTGTCCCTTACACACCTGCAGTATTCCAATCTTAAAGTCATATGGAGATAAATTGTTGGTGAAAATTTGTCCAAACTTGATTTTATTTAACAACTAGAAAAGTGTATTCATAATTTGAAATTGTGTCTAGGGGAGTGGAGAGGAAAGGAAAAAGGTTCAATTAAGGACTTAGCTCAGTTTTAAAACCCATTGGCTGATATTCAATCCATTCAATATTCAATAAGTGTTTATTGATCACCTATTATGTGCCATGTAGCCTTCTAGGTTTTGGGTATAGAACACTGAATGTACTAGAAAAAAATATCCCTCCCCTTGAGAAGCATACACTCTATTCAAGATTATACATACATATACCTATATGTATATATAATAAGTACTATGTGGAAAATCAAGGCAATTGAATGCAATTAAGGATGATGTGTTGTTGCTACTTTAGGTAATTTGGTCAGTGGAGGTCTCTCAGGCAGTGTCATTTGAACCAGATCTTAAGTGATATTAGCATACCTATACTCAGAAGCCTATAAAACACTGTATCATCTCTTTCATGGAGAAAAATTGTGACAGTCAACAAAACTAAGCAGGATGGCAAGTTCCATCTGCAACTGTAGATACAAGAAACATGCTTGCTTGTTAAGACTGATCTATTTGCTGGTGCTTTCCCTGTCTTTGATTTTGTGTACTCACTCTCCTCTCCCTTTTCATCTCATCTCTACATACCATTTCTCAAACCAGTCTCCTGCCCCCTTTGGGCTGAATTTCAGTAAACTACTTTTCTTATCTCTTACTCTTTTATTTTTATTTTTAATGAAAGATACTATGTGAAATTAGTTCCTTAAAAGAGTAAGAGATAGCCGGGGTCGGTGACTCAACCTATAATCCCACGCCTTGGGAGGCTGAGGTGAGTGGATTGCCTGAGCCCGCGGGTTCGCGACCTGCCTGGGCAACTTGGTGAGACCTCGTCTCTACAATAAATCAAAAAATTAGCTGGGCGTGGTAGCGTGAGCCTGTAGTTCCAGCTACTTGGAAGGCTGAGGCGGAAGGATCACCGGAGCCCAGCAGGTCGAGGCTCTGTGCACTTCCACTGCAGTACCCCCAGACAGGAATAGGTGACAATTTCAACCTTCTTTAACTGTCCTAAATTTTGAGAAATCATCTCTATTGAGCTTTTTTAGCTAGCAATCAACTAATATTGATTGAGTACCAACTATATATCGGGTTCTGTGTTAGGATCTGAAGTTGAAATAATGAACACGAGCAAATTCTCTATTTTAAAAGAGTCACATTCTAATTAGAAAAAAAAGGTGATAAATTGTAAATAAATAAACAAATAACTTTTGGATGTTGTTAATGTATGTGTAGAGGTTTCTTTTTTTTTTTTTTTTTTTTGAGTTGGAGTCTCACTCTGTCGCCCAGACTGGAATGCAGTGGCAGCTTCGACCTGCTGGGCTCCGGCGATCCTTCTGCCTCAGCCTTCCAAGTAGCTGGAATTACAGGCATGTGCTACCACGCCCAGTTGATTTTTTTTTTTTTTTTTGTAGAGATGAGGTCTCGCTGCCCAGGCGGGTCTCGAACCCGCGGGCTCAGGCAATCCACTCACCTCAGCCTCCCAAAGGTGCGGGATTACAGGCTGAGCCACCGAGCCCGGCTAAGAGGTTTCTTTCTTAGTATTTAAGCTGTTGTCCTTCTTGGAAGATTTGTAAGTATAAATATGAAATATATTCATAAACCTTTCTGGTGATGTCATTCTCAAAATAACTGACAGATTTTGGCAACCTAGCTGTGCCTGACAACATGGTATCCACTAGCCATGTGTGACTATTTAAATTTAAACTAATCAAATGAAAATAAAAATTCCCAATTCACCCTAGCCACATTGCAAGTCTGCAATTAACCACAGGTATTTGATGACTACTATTTTGGAGAGTACAGATATAAACATGTTCCTCATGCAGAAAGTTTTGTTGAACACTCTGGTCTAGATAGCATGAGGCTGTTGGGAATCTTCCACCGATGGCAAAAACAGCCGTTAATTTTCTGTGTCAAGCATTTTACGTATGTTCAACTCATGTAAACCTCGCAAAACCCTATGAAATCGTTCCTGCTACTAGCCCCATTTTACAAATTAGGAAACAGGAGCACCTGGCCTTATTGTTCAATATCAGTCAAGTAGTAAAAAGAAATGCTGAGAATCAAATACAGTCCGGTGTTAGTATCTATCCTCTTACCAAAATAGCATGGTGTCTTGGTACAAAGAAGCTAAAGAGGGTGAAGAAGCGTTTAGTGGGCCAGACAGAGCCTCCGTAGTAATAAGTGGCCAGTTTTTTCAATGTTTTTGGCAAGCATGACCTTTTCAGATCTATCAGATTCATCCAAGACAGGTCTTATCAGCTAGAGGTTTAGATGGAGCTGGGAAGCCAGAATCACAAAATATTAGGACTCAAAAGAACTTTGAAACTATCTTTAAAAATATTTCACAGATGAAGAAACTGAGCCATGCAAAGGTTACCAGACCTACCCCGGGTACCAGAGTGAGTTATGGCCCCAGTCAAAATTAGACCTCAAGTTTCCTGCATGTATGTGCCTGTGTGTTTACACATGGCCCCGTTGGCCCCAAGAGCATGAAATTCCCTGACGTATTATTTATTTGTTTAGAAATATACTAATCTTGGGTAGTGGTTTTCTTCTTCCCAAAATGTTGGCTATGTCCATGTGTTGTCCTTTTAATCCATTTACATTCCTTGTGTTCAGTCTTTCCTTATTTTAGCCATCCATCCTTGCTTTTCTCCTTTATCATTACATCAGGGATCCACAACCTAACTACCTAGACAAATCTTTCCCCGTAGAAAGGCAAACATATTCCCAGCAGTTTGAGTTCTAACACTCGCTGTTAGAAATCTGGAAAACATGTTATAGGTTCCACCATCCCTTTGAGTATCTGGAAGTGTCTTGTGCATTTTTTTCTGGAGAGTTTCTCCCAGTATCGCCTCGCCATTCTTGCCAGCCGCCAAGATGCACGCCGAGAGAGCACTATTGCAGCGTGAGTTTTCCTTGAGCTTTTAATTTCTGTTCCACTGCAAAGAGGTCGTGGGAGCGCAAGCATAAAGCAGTCTGGCACCGCCGACTCCAAGGCAGCAACGGGCTGGGCACTGCAAAAGCTTCATGCCTTCCTCCCCACCTAGCAAGACTACAGTTCGAGTCCCGATCCGGCTCTATCAACCGCAAGACCCGAAGTCCGGGGCGAGTCTAGTTCCAGGGAGTCTGGCTCAGGCTTTGCCGGTGCGGTGAAGAAGCTGGCAGACGGCAGGCTGAGCTCCATTGGACACCGCCAAGTGGCCCCGGGCGCGACCGCTGCGCTCCGAGAGCCGGGGTCTGGCGCGCCGCTGGAGGCAGGCGCGCCCCCACTCTCTGCAGCAGCCTCTACTCGCAGGTCTCTGTCGCCACGGCTTCAGCGGGTAAACCAACAGCCGGTCTCCACCTTCCGCCCGGGCGCGTATCTCCCGCCAATCCTTGATTACATAAACAGGCGGGCGCGCTCCCGCAGCCGGTGGCCCCCCAGAGGAGTTGGGCTGCGCCCTCCACGCCTCCTTGGCCAGCGCATTCGGGCACCCGAGCTCCCGGCTCTAGGAGGTGACCCTCCTTAGCCACCCAGCAGCGGCAGCTAGGACGCCTCTCCGCCAGCGTGAGAACATTGAGATCGGAGACCGGAGCGCCTCACAGTGTCCAAGCTTCCTCCCTCCGTTCCCTCCTCCTCCCACTTTCCCCCACCCCTCCCCACCCCTGGTGCCTGTGTGTGTTCCGCACAGGCGACGGGATCCGGAGAGCAGTCCAGATTCGGCGCGCGGCGGATCTGCGGCTGCTCCTGCTGCTGGGGGGAGCGGCGGAGGTGGCCGCCTTGCGCCTCCCCGGACTTCCCAAGTGGGGGCAGAGCAGTCGCTCGCGGGAGACGTCAGTTAGAAGGCACTGGGAAAGAGGGACCTTCAAACTCCTCCTCGGCGTCTCCTCTCCACCCCCTTTCGGCCCTGCCCTTGGAGAAAGTGGAGTGTGGCGCTCGGCTGTGGTTATTTCTCCGGACTGCTTCGTGGTGCACGGATTCGGCCGCTGCCCAGTGGGGCTTTCCGCTGTTTGCGCGTCTCTCTGTCCCCCTCCCACCCCCCACCCCCGGCACACCTCTGTCGACGATGAGGAAAGGTCTGCGGGCGACAGCGGCCCGCTGCGGACTGGGACTGGGATACGTGCTGCAAATGCTCGTGCTACCTGCCCTGGCCCTGCTCAGCGCCAGCGGCACCGGCTCCGCAGCTCAAGGTAAGAAAGAGGGTCCACCAGGCTCCGCGGCCACCACCCTTCGTGTCTTCCTTCCCTCCTTCCCCTCCTCCTCCCCAGTTTTCCCGACTTCCACAGTCTGCCTCGCCGCTCTCCACTGGAAATCACTTTAAATTTCACTTTCCCAACTAGTCAGGAAGCTTTGATGATGATTATTTGTAAAGTATCTTCCGAGATGAACACGGATGGACCAGGGACGAACGGGGTGTGGACACACATCCAGACCCGTCTCTGTGCATGTGGGAGCCTAGGGCGTCTTTTGCGCTTTCAGCTCCGCACGCGCGCGTTGTTGCATATTGTACACACAGAGAGACCCCCGGTGAGGGTGACTGTGTGACACGCCGTGGGCGCCCCGGAAGCGCGTGGTGAGCAGAGGCTCCCCTCGTCGTGCCAAGGCTGGGGCTACAGGATCTTCACTGAGTCTCTGAACACACCACATGCGGAAGGGCGCTCAGCAAAAGAAATGTCGGTTTTCACCAAGGACCTCAAAACCCCGGTCCCCCTCGCTGCTGCGGGGGTGCTGTGGGGAGACGCAGCCCACCCAGACTCGGATGTGCATGCCTCTGCACTCAGAACACCCCCTCTTGGAGTCTGCCCCCCATCGGGCGACGGACAGACGAAGACACTAGAGCTCTTGGGGAACGGGCTGGTTGTTCAAGCCAAACTGGAAACTCCCCCGGGTTAGGCGACCAGTTTATAACTCTGACGTTTTGATTTAACGCGCATGAGATCTAGAATGAATGACCGGGGCCCTGGGCAAAGCCGACTTTGGAGGAGAGTGGCCGGGAGTTGGGGGTGGGTAAGGGTGGAAGTGATCGCCTTTCTCTTCCTTCGGGTTTGAGGTGGCAGCAGCAGTTCCCGGCCTTCCTAGCCAGGGAAGCCGAGTGGGAGAGAAGGGGGAGCCGCCTTGGGCTCTCTCTCTCGTGTCACCTGGCCCCCCTACCTTGTGGACAAGCCTAGCTCTCACCTGGCTCATTTCGCCCGGTTCAGTGGTGATAGCTGGCTCAGGAGAGGCGGCTCAGCTTTTCCTGGAAGGGGAGAGGGTAAGGAAGTGTAGGTAGCTTTTGGAAGCAATTCAGGGATTCCCCCCACCCCCGTCGACCCTATCTCGGTTACACTTCTTCCCAGATTTGGAGAGCAAGGGGAAACGCGGCGGTAGCGCCAACTTCCCAAGTGATGATCAGACACTCCAGCATTCCCTTAAAGCGTTCTCTCTGATCTTGAAGAGGCGCTTTGGGGTAGGGAGAGCTTGGAGCTCAGAGCCAGGCGAGTGTGGTCTGGATGGGGAGGGAAGTGATTAGCGAGGCTTTGTGAATTAGCGATAGCTACTATGGGAGTAAATTTTCCTGCTGCCCTGCTAAGTGGCCACGCTCATAAATCCTTCTCTTCTCGCCAGATGTGCCTCCCATCCCGGAGGTTCTGCTCCAGTTTTCTTTTGCACACCTCCAGAGTTCATCTGTCTGTCCGTTTTACAAAGGAGTCTCATTTGAGAATCACAGCTTGTTGTAGATTTCTTGAAATTGGTAAGAAGTTATCAGGGCGGCAGCTGAGGACGCTTGGGCGTTGCGGGGGTTGTTAGAAGGCTTAAGTGAGCAACCTGCTGAATGGTCGTGGAGTGTATCCCTGTGGAATTTGCCTGCTGATATTGGGTCCACAAAGCACTGAGTCGTGGTGGGGTAGAGACAGGATTGGGGTACCGAAGGAAAGAGAGAACTGTTTGGGGAAAAGGGCAAGTTAAAGTCCGCAAAGATGCCAAACAGATGATAGGATCTCTGCTGAGAGCTTACAATAGACAACTTTTTAAAAGACTGGGTAGAAAAAAGAATCAATAAAGATAATCAAACAAGAGATTGTAAATGGATTAATACTGAAAGAAGGGAGGCGAGATTAAAAAGAAAAGATGCTTAGGATGGAGACACTGAGTGTCTGCCTCTTGCATTTTTTCTTTTTATAGACCAGGCAAGTCAAAGATTGAGGATTGATTCTTGTCTTAAGTGGAAAATAAAATGTATTCTGTTGGGTGTGTGCATTTTAGTGCTGTTCCTCTCCATTTAGTTTATTTAGTTCCTTCAGTTCCTGGTTAATAAAATTTTTGTTAGAATCTTGTGGTCTGTGAAATGCACTATTCCACCACTTTAATCTTTGTTATTCTTCATGTTCCAGGATATCAGCTCTTCCTGTGTTGTCTGTTAGTTGTCAAAGGAAGGATAAAGTAGTTTGCACAACTATAAGCTACTATCTGCTACTATCACCATCCCTCTAATCCATTACCCCAGAATGTTTACTATTGAACTAGCATTAACAGAATCACACTTTTTTTTTACAATAATGGTTTGATGATGAGACCTCCTTTACAAGACCTCCTTGCCTTCTAATTTTTCTCCTCTCCTTTCTTTAGACTAGAACACTAACCAGTGCCCTCAAGATATGATTTCCTTGTGCTGCTAATGACTTAAAGATCACAGTGAACTTTTTTTTAATGGAAATACATACATAATTAAGATGTGAAAGTTAATTTAAGCACATTACAATATGGATGAGGTTTTTATTCTGTTGGACAGGTACTGAAAAATATAGAAGTTTTAAAAATTATATTATCTCTTCAGAAGTAGCCAAAGACATTTAAGATAAAAAGCAGAATGGCTGTCATTTGTAAGTGTGCTGAGTTTTGTAACTGTGGTTTAAAGACAGCAGTCATTTAAAATAGGTCCTTGGGAAATTCTCTAGACTTTAGGCAACAACTTTCTCCTTTCTGGCTATGCCCTAATTGTTTCACTCAGGATTGCTGGGAACTCCTATCTCCACGGAATTTGTGGTGTTTCTGACTTCCAGGAATGAAAAACTTTCCTAGTAAAAGTCAGTGTGTATGTGTGTGTGTGCGTACACGCGTGTGTGTGTTTGATGAGTGTGCTTCTGAATTAGTGCCCTCTTGTTGTAGAAATGCATTTTATCTGGGCTTCACAGCAATGAAACGCTGCTTATCTAGCACCAACTAGTGTTATGAGTGTTAACACCATCAAACTCAGAACAGAAAATTACTGAAGACTCTAATCAGATTGGGATAATTCTCTATTTTCTTAAGCTAATTCATGTGTTTTTTTTAAATAAATAACATACTTCTTCCTACAAAAGAGTAAAAATTACCTTTATGTGCTTTATGCATATTGCTGTGCTACAAATAGACCACTGACATTGAAGACAACTGAATTTCATTACAATTCTACCATAAATGTTTCCATTTTAGGAAACATTTGAAATGTATGGATTCACATTGGAAATTTGCAATAAGGAAAAGCAGATGAGTTTACTTTTGTTTGGGAAAATAGTTTCATGTACTGTAGCTTAGAGAGTGCCTTTCTCTAAGAGAAGGCTTCAGAGGATAGACTTTTCAAGCACTTTTTTTTAAAAGGCATCCTTGGATTATAACAGATATTTATTGACTTCCTGGCCTCCTGTATTCTGGGTATTGAGGATAAAGAGTTAAACAAGACGTGGTCCAGTCCTCAAGCATCTCCTAGTGTAGTTTGGGAGCTGGTTGTCCTAATCAGAATTCATACTTATCTATTTTAAGCAAATTCCCTAAGGACACAAACAAGGCATGAGCTGTACTGGGCAAACCCTCTACGCTTATTTAGAATTATTGTTGAGTCTTAAACATAACTGTTCTCTAATGTATGCTAGGTTTTCCAATTAGTGCAAACAGTGAGAGTATGCTCTATGAAGCCTTAACTGTGTTTAGTGCTTTTCTGATTTAGGTCATGGCTTTCTGGGAGCAGCAGAGGGAGTCACTCTCAGAAGAAACATTAAAATTACAGGCTGCAACCACTTCAGGAAGATAACTAGGAAAGTGGTGGGAGCTGAGGTTGAGGCAATGTTCCTGTCTTGCAGTTTTTAACCTACATCTTTTTTAGTTTGACATTTGTATTTGAGGCAGTTAAAAACAAACCTGTTCACATTGCCCCACAAATTAGATAAGAGTATGGCAGTAGAGGTAAAGTTCTTAACCAATTATTGTGTACCAGGCTGTGGGCTATTTGTCAGAGACAGAGTGCAAGGAGACTGTTTCAACCCTCAAAGAAGGCAGACTTACAAGGATATATCTGTAATTCACTTTATGAAATAAAACAGTGGGCATGTGTAGTACTTTCTGGATTCAAGCATCCAAAGGTAGGTCAGGCTAGGGTTCTAGTGTGAGTGGTGATAGGGGTTGTAAAATTTCTACCCAGTGGGACTTAAGGGAGGTGATTTGACCAGAAGTGTATGTTCTTGAAGCTAAGCTCGCACTGCAACAGTGTTTTACTTCTATTTAACATGAGCTTCATCTGACTTGGGGGGCACCTGCTAAGGGCTGTTAGTGCTGTATGCCCACTCTGTCAATTAGTAGAGTGGTTACCAATGCCTCATAATCCTGCTTCCAACACACCCTAGTTGTATGACCATGGGTAAGATATTTAACATCTCAGTGCCTCAGTTTCCTCCATTGTAAAGTGAGGATATTATATGCTGTAAGTTATATTTAGAATTGAATGAATACATGTGAAGCGTTTAGAACACTGTCTAGCTCATAGAAAGTAAACATTATTCCTTGGCTTGTAACTCTGTAAACCACTGGTGAAGCAACCTAGATGTTAAAGGTCAGTAATTTTGAACTCAGAGTGGGGACAGCTGCAAACATTCCTTCTCCAAAAGCAAGAAACGGAGCTGCTTGAAAAGATGCTCCAAAGTGAGTCACTGCAAACTCCCTGAGAGGGCATGGTTTTTTGAAGAGCCTGTGGGAATCTCACTCCCTTTCACAGCCTCCTTTCGTCCTTTCTGTTCTTTCTGGGAAAATGAACCCAATATTAGTTCTAAAAATGCCATGTTCAGTCACTGCCCATTAAGTCCTAGCAACAAACTCACCCTTGACTTTCTGTCTTTTCAAGGAATACTAAAAGATAACTTTTCCTAAATACATAAATACTACTATGGGAAAATAAGTCACATCCCAGGGTTTCCGATAAGGGTTTTGGGAAAATGAATTCTTTATGTGAATGTCAATAGGTTTTTTTGTTGTCAGTTTTTTTTTTTTTTTTTAGGAAACTGGACACAAATATACTGTCTAAAGTACATAACTGAATATATTAAAACAAAATAAACATAAAAAATAGATTTACATGAAGGCAAAGCAAATTCACCAGAACTTCATTATTTCATATTATATTTGCTCTAGAAAGTTTTGTTATAATAATTAAGAACACCATAGATAATCTGGGTAACATATTTTGAAATTTTTTCACTTAATTCTAATTGTTTATTGGTGATTGCTGTTTCTTTGCATGTTTAATGCAAATATGGTTTTCTTTCAAACTTTTTAGATAAAACTAGTGATTAGTAGGATTTTTTAATGGTAATTGATGTTAAGACAGATGTTTCTCTTACAAAATTGTCATTCTCCTTTTAATTATTGATAACCTGGTGTCTCTGTCTCTCTCTCTCTCTCTCTCTCTCTCTCTCTCTCTCTCTCTCTCTCTCTCTACTTGACTTCTTAAACCTACGTATGAATGGTCTTTGGTTTCATTTTATATTTGCATTTGTTATTGCTTATGTATTTGTAGAGAAGGGCTACATAAATCTGAGACCTTTGATATTATTCCAGGATCACTTAGTTCAAGGATGTTGCACTCACAAAAACTGTGCAGTTTTTTATGCTACTTCTTTAAGATAGAGTAAGTTTGCCTTGAGCAATATAAAACATTAGTGTTTCTTTTTTCCTAGTTCTTAAAAAGAAATCCAGCCATTGGATAATTTATAGTTTCTTTTATTGTAAATATTTATTATCTCCAATTTTATAGAGACTTTAAGAAAAACATTTTATAGTAATATTTTTATGAGCTAACAAGATCAGAAATAGAAAATGTGTTAATCCTCTACCTATATTTCTATTCATGAATATATTTGTCCTTATAACTCGACTGTTTCTATTTATGAATTTATTTTCCTTTATAACTGGAGTTATCAGAAGAATTTATGCCTTTTCATAACAACCCCAAACATATATCATGTTACAAGTATTTGAACTCTTTATAAACAATATGTTAGAAAATATAGAGCTACAATTTCAGCATTTAAAAAATTTTTATTGAAGTTGTAATGTTGTTTTCATTTTGTACCTTGCTGTTTCCCAAAAAGTTGCTCACTTAGGACTAATTAGATTCCATAGTACTTAAAATATATCTAGCCCTCTGCATGGAGTTTATGATGCTAACATTGCTGTGGCATTAATTAATTTGAAGTTATAATTTAGAAAGTGAGGTATAGTTTCCAAAGTACCAAATATGCAGATATTTGTCCTTACGTCAGTACACATTTTATTAGCAGTGAGCAGTGATTTAAAAGTGCTTTGTGTGGCAAAAGTGAAGTGTAACATCTGAAAACCCCAATGTTTGGGGAATACCCACTTTTAATTAAATAACTAAACACAATTCATTGCCATCATGGCAGTTGAATGTGAGCATGAGGAGAGCCAGGTGAAACTTCATTATATTGGCATGCCTGTTAGGATTCTTATTTTAAATACTAGGGCTCAAAATAATGATGTTAACAGATGATATTGATTACTCAAATTTAACTTCAGAGTTACCAACCAGTCTTCTGTTTTAAAATGTTGTGAGGATAGGGGGTTTTAACTTCATTAATCATTGTGTCATGTGGATCCTGTGTCTAGTTTCATTTCTCAGCAATTATGAGAGCTATAAAAATTGCCTCGTGTAAATGAACATGGGTTTTATCCTCTTCTAACTAGGGTTGTTGAACAACAGAAAGTCCCTCAGCACATTTAACAAGTTTATTGATGAATGCTAACATTTCTCATTTTTGGTCAATTTCTTAATTGATTCTTTAATCATGGACTGCCTGAACTCTACCATTATTTATTGTCTTCTCTCTCTTTCTTTTTTTTTTCCTACTCAGGGAAACCTTATGTATATGAACATTTCTTTCCAACAAAAACAGATTAGTGCTAGTATATTTAAATGTATCTACAATCCAGTTTTAAGGGGAAACATATTCATGAATAGAAATGTAGGTTTTTAAAAAAAGAAGTCAAGAAGATGATCATGTATAATAATATAAAATATACAAACATAGTACAGAAGTAAAGTGCACCATGTGTTTAGAAAAGCAATCATTTAAAATTAATTCATAATATATACTCTCTTAGACAATAGAAGTTTAGTACAATCTAATAGGGTGTGTGGTATAATAATACCCACTTATAATTACAGGCAAAGAAAATTCACAGATAGCAGCCCCCCCCCACCCCATCCACAGAAGATACATTCCACACCCCCCAGTGGATGCCTGGAATAGCAGATACTATGGAACCCAGTTAGTTATACTATGTTTTTTTCATCTGATAGTGGAGATGACTACTAAATGACTAATGGGCTGGTGGTGTCGACAGTGTAGGTATGCTGGACAAAGGGATGATTCATGTCTGAGAGAGTTTTTCATGCTACTCAGAACTATAAGCAATTTGAAATTTATGAATTATTGGACACAGTGGCTTAGGCCTGTAATCCTGACCCTTTGGGAGGCTGAAGGAGGAGTATCAATTAAGGCCAGGCATTTGAGACCAGCCTGGACAACATAGCAAGACCCTCCAACTCAACAAAAATAAAATAAAAAATAAGTATTAAAAACGTATGAATGTTTTATTTATGGAATTTCTTATTTAGTATTTTTGGACTGTGGTTGACCACAAATGACTGAAACTGTGGAAGAAAGCAACACATAAGGGGAGACAGATACAAGAGTAAAGTCAAAGAGAGCAACTTTGGGAAATTCTGTTCTCTATAAATTTACAAATTTGTTACTTGTATTCAAATTCAATATTTTAAATAATTCTTATGTCTTATTGTAAGTTCAAGAGCCCAATAAACCCCTTCAAGAACTAGTTCAAAGAGTACTATTTAGCAAATGGTATTCTGTGACATTTATAGATACTGAAAATGATATTGACAACCGCATTGTTGTTATTTTATATACAATTTGAGAGAACTGTTTTGTCTATAATCAAAACCAAACAAATAACCAAATTATTATCACAACAAAAAGTTTATGATTCAAAAGACAAAATAAATAATGGTAATTTCACTCTGAGCATTATGCTTGTGTGAAATAAATTGATATTATAATTTTGCTTTTGATAAAGAGAAATGATATATTGTATCTATATTGGATAATGTGTTTGCTAAATATACACATTGTAACCACCCAGTGGAAGTGATCAAGTTTAGCAAGCAGCAGTCTTGGAGTCATTCTAAATAAAACATTGATTATATTGCCTGCCATTTTCTTTGACAACTTTCCTTTTTCTTTCTGGATCTTCATAAGATGATGAAAGAGTATAAGCTTTAAAATGTGTTAGGGATCAAATTCGAGGATTGAACGAGGCTCATACATTTCCCACCCAACCTTCCACCACTATCCCCCATAGAGCATTCAGGGTAGTGGAAAACAGAAGCCCATTTCAATAAATGCTCTCAGAAGCTGAGGAAAAACAGGGATGACCAAATGATTTTTTATTTGTGCTATCCAGAATAAAGACCCAAGATCAATATTTCATCATATTTCAACAGTCCCTTTGACTTGAAAGTTGTCTAAATAGAGTCTTAATTTGCACTTATTGTAATTAACATAGCAATAGAAGTTGGAAAGTATTTAAATGGTGTACACTTGTAAGAAGTAAAGTTTTGATTTTATTGGACCTCTTTGAGCAGGATGTGCTTGTTTTCAAAATCTGTATTTAAATAAGTGGTATACTGACATCCTACTGATATCCTTTAGTTAGGTGTTTGTTTTGTTTTGTTTTGTTTTTAATGGGATCTCACTCTGTCACCCTGGCTAGAGTGCAGTGGCAGTGGCATAATCACAATGATCATGGCTCGCCGCAGCCTTGACCTCCTGGACTCAGGTGATCCTTCTACTTCAGCCATGCACCATCACACCCAGCTAATGTGTTTTTGTTGTTGTTGTTGTTTTTACTTTTTGTAGAGATGAGATTTTGCTGTGTTGCCCAAGTTGGTCTCAAACTACAGAACTCAAGCAATCTGCCTACCTCAGTCTCTGGGATTACAGGCATGAACCTCTGTGCCCAGTCCAGTTGTCTTTTTAAAATGCATTGCCACTTCTTGAGCTCCTCTATTAAGCATTGTCATTAATAACAATATCAGTGTTGTTACTTAAAGCACATAAGAAATTGAATAGCATCCTCAGGATTATATAAAGGTTCTTAGGAACAACTGTCCAAAAAAGACTTTAAGTGAAATTTATCTTTAATAGAATTGCAGTATGCTTTTTAAAATGTTGACAATATCTTTCTGTGTATAAAATTAAAAGGACCACGGTGAAAAAAAGTATAGTTTACTTACTTAATATGATGAAAAAAGTAGAAGGCTGGCTAGGAAAAGTTTTAACAGTAAGTATGTTTTCCCAGTGCTGAGGGAGGGGAGATCATTTTCTTGAATTTATTAGAACTGATGATCATGTGAAAAATACACGTCTTTTTTATTGAATAAAATAACTATGAAATTATTTCCTAGGAGAGTATTTCCATGCAGACTCTTAGTGAAAATAAGAATGGCAAGGAGTATACAAATATAGTTGAGTAATTCCCTGTGAGTATATATATACTTGCACGTGTGTGTGTGTGTGTGTGTGTGTGTGTGTGTGTGTGTGTGTTTGTAGCCTTTTTTGGTTTTAGGAGCAAGAGTTCATTTTCAAACACACCTAGAAATATTCTCAAAAAAGCAAATGTAATCTATCAAAAAATGAAAAAAACTTTTTAACATATAAAATAAATTCATAAAAGCCATCACTGAATAGGAAATTGGATTGCATCACTGATTTCCAAATGCAGAATTACATCTTACTTTTCTGCAAAAAGTTACCTTGCACATTGCTAAGTCATTTCTCCAGTATACAGTAGATGACACTGCCTCATTAGTTCAATGGCTTATCTGATAGAAACAAGTTTTTTTCCTGTCATCAAGTGACAGAAATTGGGAATCTCCTCTTTCACTGGCTTGTTTCAAAGGCGTACTGGAGAACTCCTGTTGTTTTCCTTCACGGTGGACCGTAATTTGTTGACCAAAGGAGAATGTTGACTTTCATGCATCCAGGGTGAGATTCTTTATTCATATTCATGGCTCCCTCTCTGGATGCTCTCTAGAATAGACAGCATGCCCCTGGTAAGCACTCTATATGAGGTGACCTTGTATGTCGGCTGATCAAAAGAGAGGTCAGTTGTGTTGTTCTTCCCTAACCAGAATTCCATGATGGTTTGTTTCAACCTCTTAACTAAATGGAGTTATGTTTGATTTTCTTGGACTCCCTCAAATGCCACATTGGTGGCTTTATCTCCAGGTTTATCCCTTACATCCATCTAAAGCTTTTTTTAAGTGGACAACGGTCAAGTTAAGTGGGAGGAGGGAAAGATTATACTAGGGAAAGAATATACAGAATTTCATCCAGGATATAGTGATAATATGCTTCCTTGCTTATATTCAAAATTACATTGAATACAGGTTCATATATACAAATATTTACATGATACATTCATATATGTAAACATATATTGATTATTGCCATACATTTCACATCATTTGTCATTTTTAAACTAGGATTTTTGAAAATATGTAAATGAAGTCTAGGATTCAGAATGTTCTCTATCATACAGACATCATTCATGGACAACATGGGGTTTTCATGGCAAAATATGTAATACTCTGCCAAGAATTGCAAAGTAAATAATAATGCCACACAAAGTTTTGCAATTACAAGTCTAGATGCTAATGAGGAGGGTTGCCTGTTTAATGCTAAATTGCAAGGTTAAAAGGGGGGTCTTAAAGATAACAGCAGACTCCAGAGTCCTTGAGTTTGTTTTGCATTCAGTGACAGTCACTAAATTAGCAAAAGGAATGTTCAAACAACATACTTGAGGAAAAGTGATTTTTATAAAAAGGAGCCATTTCTGCTAATAGCTAGTAACTGCACATAACCCCGCTGACATTAAAAGTCCATTAGCTAAGCCCAGTTTAAATAGCAGCTGATGCAGTGTCAGCTAAATGTACATGGGACTTTTTTCATATGATGCAGTAATAGCAGTTCTATATTTTTTTCCTAAAACTACATAAATTAAGTAAAACAAATGTCATCTGATAGCAGTGGCAAGGCTGTAATAAACAGGCAGAGATTTGTGATGAAACAAAAGTAACAGTCTATATAACAAAAAGATAATACATAGTAGTGATGGTTTTTGAGAAAAATCATATGGAGAAGCTTAGTCTGGCATTCAGAAAGAGTTGTTTCCATAGAAGCACGTATTAACATGAGCTACTTTGAGGAATTCCTCTAAGGAGAAGTGATTTTCTTTTTTCTATTAGTTGCAGAGGCTAGTTTTTCAGTGTATTTTGAAACTCAGGAAGCCCCTCCTTAGACACTGTTATGTGTGTAAATGAGGGACAGGGTAAGGGGATAAGAACAGAGAACAAGTAAAAACACAGGAATGACTTAATATGTCCTAATATTCTTAAGGTGATTGCTATGATAATCCTTTTGAAAGCAATAGATAAGTTAGTGCTGTTTGAAACAAAATTGAAAGTTGAAATGTTCATATTTCCCCCCTCAAAAGAGTTTCCTAAATATGCATTTTCCATCATGTGGATGTTTTTCAAACACCATTTTAGTCATCTGAAAGATAAGAAGGTTTACTGCAAACTTAGGTTTTAGAATCCAAAGCTCTTTAATAAAGTCATCTTAAAGTATTCTCTAAGACAGTGTTCTGTAACTGTGAAACCATTACAGAGACACACAAGGTTGCTCAGTAATCTAATGTGTGCTGAGAACAGGGCAGTAATTAATCAGTGGCTGTCGTGCTCACAGCACTATAAAGTATTATGAGAACCTCCACGCTGACCTCTCCTTGCCCTATTATCAGACCATTAGTGAAACCCTGTACAAGTAACAATGGTGGAGTCCTGCTTAAGCATATGACCCCAATAGCTTGTGCATAAGCTCTGTGAGCATTTTCACAATAGTCACTTGAATTATCATCACAGTTTCTTGTACTCATAATTATTTATTCAACACTCTAACCAGTTACGGTGCATCTTTTATTTATTTATATTGTAAAATAAAGTTCATGTTTCTTTATATAATTTTTTTTTTTTTTTGAGTTGGAGTCTCACTCTGTCGCCCGGATTGGAGTGCAGTGGCCGCTCCCGGCCACCGCAGCCTCGACCTGCTGGGCTCCGCTGATCCTTCCACTTCAGCCTTCCACGTAGCTGGAATTACAGGCACGTGCTACCATGCCCAGCTAATTTTTTGATTTATTGTAGAGATGAGGTCTTGCCAAGTTGCCCAGACAGGTCTCGAACCCGCGGGCTCAGGCAATCCACTCACCTCAGTCTCCCAAAGTGCGGGATTATAGGCTGAGCTACTGAGCGCGGCTTATATGATTTTTTAAAATCTCCAGTAACCTCTTATTTCTTGAAAAGGAAAAAAAGAAAAGAAAATTGTTATTTTTTCTTTATGGTTACTCTTCAACCATAAAGGGATAGTGGAGATCTTCCTTTTATGTTAATAGATTTTCATACACATATTTCTTAATAAACTCAAGAAGTTCTCTCTGGTGTTGTTAACTGTTTTAATTCAGTTCAGGCCACTGTAAGTGCTTATTTTGAATGAAATAGGAGTCTACATGGACTGGGTTTAGGCAATTAAATTACTAACCAAAATCCCATTTACTTACATATTTGCATGAGGGACTTAATGAATAATCTCATCTTTAGTATGTAACTCAAACATTAATAACAGATGGAAATATGCCTTACTTCAAACAGTGGGCTTTGATTTTTAATTCTAAATGCACTTTATTTTTTTCAGACTAAAACATCTATTAAAAGTGACTATATTCCATATGTTTTTCCTTTTGTATTGCATAAATTTTAATTCTATTGCAAAATGAAAAAAGAATGTCATTATATTTGGCCACACAATAAATTTGTACACATCTATGAATACATATTATGAAATTGAATTATGTTGAAAATAACAAGATGATGCTAGACTGATTGAAATAGGATAATTACTATAACATTAGAATTTGGAATAGATTTTTTGTTAGAAAAAAAATTACCCTGAAATGTAAATATACTGTTACTTTCTTGGATTACTTAAAAGTTTATATGTAAAAAATAGAGTAAGATCTAAAGTACATGTAAGAAACAAAATAATTTAAAATTCTTGGGAAAAAGTTACATGCTACAAAAATTATAATTTCATAGAACTAGACAAGAACTAAGGATGAGTTGATTTTAAAAACCTGAGTGATAGTCTGTAATCTCAGCATTTTGGGAGGCCTAGGCGAGAAGATTTCCTGAGCCCAGAAGTTTGAGACCAGCCTGGGCAACTTGGTGAGACCTCGTCTTTACAATAAATCACAAAAACTTGAAAAAATAAAAATAAAAACCTGAGTGAACACAAAATAGGAAATGAGTTGGCCCACACTTAAATTTGTTAATTTATTTATACTCTGAAAACTTTTCTTAAAATAGCCTTTGGTAATGTCCATTTGCTTTAAATGTGTCATGACTCTGTTTACTTGAGAAAATGTCTTTAGATCTCTCTCTTTTTAGACCAGTTTAACATTTCCTTTATTTGACTGCTGGGAAATTAAAAATGTATTAGATGCATCCATGTGTGTGTATGTGTTTGGATCTGGTCATTTACTGATATAAGTAATTGATCAAAATACCTTCAAAAATATTAATATATACAACCCAAAGTATTCCTGTGATACTTGTGCTGGGCAAATACTGATGCCTGCTTTTATATAGTCTCTTGGTAAAGGTGAATAAACTATACTGAATGTTATGCTTTGCAAATTGCGTGAAAGTTAAAGTCCATTAGTTTCACTCCATATTTGCACGGAGATGGTCAGAATGATAATAGTATTTGCATCATAGAACTGTGACAATTACCAGTTTCATCAAAAGTGAAGAACAAAAAATAACTCCTGGCACTAAATAAGCATTTAATGCACATTAGGAATTGCTGTTGCTGTTGCAATTTTATTCTCATTATATAAGTCTATACTACACAATGATTTTCATTTGGCATTAGTATGAAAATAATTTGTGATACAAGTGAGAGAATTGAATACAGTTGGGGTACCATAAGTGAAAAAATGTCATATGGACCCATAAAAACATATTGTCAAAGATAAAATTCTTTAAAGAAATTGATATATTTTAAAATAACATTTTAAAAACTCAGTTTTGAGATTTTAAGTTTACAGTAAAACTCTTTGGGAAGTCAATACACGTGTTTGTTTCAGTATTATGAACGAGCAGGTTTAGGTGATTTCTTTATTTCTATGCCCTGTTCTGAATCTAAAATATATTTCAGTAAAACTAATACCTGATAAACGTCCATGAAAAAAATCAGTTTAGGCTTTTCTCCAGTATACATTTGCTGTATTTGTAAAACCAAATGTAAGTAAAAAAGCAGAAAAAAATTAGCATTTTTTTTAACTTTTTGCTGACATTTCTAGAGGAATGGGAACAATCTTCATTTAAATAAAAAATTTTTACAAAACAAAGCTTTTACTGATGCTAGGATAAAAGCAAAAACTAACTAAACTGAATTTGCCAAACAAGCCCAAAGCTCTACAAGTGTATGGGGGCATATTATAATGTAAGTAAAAGAAAAATTAATGATCTACCTTACTGTTAAATATATATTGTGACTGATATATACTACGTTTAATAATATATTTTCAAATGGATTAATGAGCAGACTAGTTAAACTCTATTGTTTCTCACAAGCATACATGTGTTACTTAGTATATATAATAAGGGGAAGAAAAAAAAAATCCAAAGATTATAGTTCTGCTTGAAAAAAGTTTTCCAGTGTATATTTGCAAAGTAAAAGTGCTTACTTTAAAAGTAACAATTTTATTTTGATTTTTAAAAATGGGGGGAAAAAAAAAACTTTCAGCTACAGAGTATGTTTGTTGTATGTTTTAGGTTACATTAATAATCCCTTTTGTTCTTTTGTTTTATGTTCATTAAAATGTTTTTTTGTAAAATTAAAGCAAGATAAAATATACAAATCTTTGTCCTCAAAGTATGTTACCTTTTAGGAAGAACATAACCCAAAACATTTATAACCCAAATTTGTGCAATTGTGGACCTTTAGCAAACACAGTGTAAGAGATGCATTAAGTGGTAAACACGGACAACTTAGTTACCACATCAAAATGATACCCACACAGGAAACACTTTAAATTGGTCCATAGAACACTGACTCATTTATAATTTTTTTTTGTCCAAAAACCAAAGTTTAACACTTTAATTTTTTAACCTCAACCCTCCTCTCCCACTTCCTCAAGTGCTATTCTATAGGGAACATTCCACTTTTTAAAGGGAAAATTAATAAGAATGCTGGAATCAACAGTGTGGTTTAGTCACCACATAATTATAAAAATCTCTTACCTTCATAGGATCCTATTCCATTTAAAGAATCCAACAGAAGCAGACTAGAGTGCTTTTAATGATTGATTAAGCTGTTTATTTTGAGTTTTATGCCACATATAACAACATTTAGTTTGTAGTAATTTTATTTGAAGATTTCCAGGGAGGAGAGTGCTAAAAGGGCTGGCTGTGTTATAATTCCTTATAGGCTATACCTTTGTTGTTTTTCTAAAATAACAAGTTTCTCCAAACTTCGGTATTCTGAACATTAAACTGTCTTAGGAAGTTCTGTTGTGTGGTTACTTACTTTTTGGGGTTTGTTTTAAAACTGATATAAGCGCTGTCTGACAACATGCTACAATGTATGGTTATTTGCTATTATTATTGCTATTAATGAGAGAGTGGGAGAACAATTCAGAAAGCCAAATGGTTCAAACAAAAACTTAAATTATTCCCTAGAGTCTCATATGCTTATGTTTGCAAAAATTTAAACATACTCAAACATTTGATAATGTTGTATTTAATGATGTTATTTTATTTATTGATGCTACATTTAATGATAAAAAGATGTATGTTACCTAAATGTTTCATATATGTCCATTACTCACAACTGCTTCCCCTGAAGAAGGTTCTTCAGGGAACCATTTCTTCCTCACTCTCCTCTGTCCTCCACACCGGAGCCAGCCAAATCCTAACAAACACTATCAGTAGAGCTCTTTTTCTTAAAAGCTTTTGTTGACCTCCCATTGTCTTTAAAATATGATCTAAACTTCTCAACTGACGGGAGTATTTGTGCTTACCCCTCTAACTCCATTCCTAGATAGCTCCCTGTGGTTATAGTTTCCTTAGAACATGCACCCTCTTCAAATCTGGCACAGGTTTTTCCTGTGCAGCCTCAGTAGGAGCCAGCCTTCAGAGTTTTCTCACAAGCCACTGTGCTCCCTCACTACTAGCTTTTGCCTGTGCTCTTCCCTTTGTCATTAACACATGTGCATTCCTCATGTTCCATTCCTTCCTTCTGGCTGAATCCTGGATATACCTTTGTTTGGCTCTTCATCCCTTCAAACACTTTTTCCCATGTCCCCAGCTGGCATGTCAGCATGATGAGTGCAGGAACCCTGATGATCCTGGTGTCTCCATTACTTGACACAGTATTTGGCATAGAGTTAGCATGCAATCGAGATCCTTTGATTGATCTTAGAAGAATGCATATTTTGCTCATGCATAAACAACACATCTTGGAGGGACTTTCTGTGAGAACTCATGGTGGTGGTGTTACTGGAAACTTCCCTGGTTCTCTTCATCACCCACTTTGAGAGCAACTGGACAGAGCAAGGTGAATGTGAAGTTGTAAGCAGAAAACGAGACTGTCTCAGGAATGATTGTTTCCCCGTCTCTCAGATGCTGGCTAAAAGGCCAACAATCTCTTTACCCACTGAAATCCATTCCTAACTTCAGACTTTCTTCCCTGTAATTTGGGGCTACTGCATAATGAAGAACTTGGATTCTGTGCAGTTACAGCAAATAAAACTCAGACAGTTGATGGGTAAGCAATAAGAGCACAATTGACCTGTGACTAGTTTAGTCAAGTTACCTAAACACAGAAAGAGATCTGTAATCAAACAGTACCCTGATATCCCCAGAGAATCCTTCCAATGATTCACTCGTAGAAAGCTATCATATGGAATATTGATAAAAATAAATCAACTTACAAATTGAGTGATGAAATTTTCTTTAGATGGGAATCATTGTTGTGCCAAAAATTTCCTTCTGGAGAATTTCTTTTTTCTCTCCACTATTAAGTAAACAAGTCTCTTGCAGGGCATTAGGGTGTTAGTGTGTGGTGGTAGGGAGAGGCAACTATGAGAGTGGGGACAGAATGGCCTAGAGTCAAGAAAAATAAATCTGTTTTGAAGTACATATTAAACCTAGTTGTTTCCTGTAATTGACTATTATCTGAAAGTTCTTTTGGTGGAACCACAGTCTATTACCTTTGGGCAGGATATTTTGGTTTTTAGTCAAGGAAATAGTATAGTGAAGTGTACCATTATAAAGAATTATTGAATCAAATATTCTCACAGGCACTTAATAATGTAACCAAAATATGTTATGGATTATGCTACACTGCTAGCAAAAAGGAAATTATAACAAGTAACTGCTTCTGTTTTCTTAAGACTTCAGTAAACACAGACCCAGCTTGCCCTGAATAATTACCGCAGAGAGCTGTGCATTGGTCTTTAACTGGTAGTTGTTTGTAATCAAGCAGCCTGAATCTTGTCTTGACAGAAAACAGAGGAAGTGTTTAGGAGATAGACCTGTAATTATCAGCAGCAGGTGCCCATAATGGAATGCCAGAGAGATGTTTAAATATTACTTTGGGAGAGACTTCAAGACTGTCAATTTAGACCAAAAGACATTTAAGTAAAAACGGCTTAAGAGCAGTATTAAAAGAAGACTACTTTGCAAACAAAGGGAAATGCAATAAATTCCTTTAATGCAAATTAACCTCTTCCTCCATACTAATACTCCTAAATACTATCAGGATATGAAGTCTAAAACATGCCTGGACACCATTTTCAGTAAAGAGATGAATTAACATTAGACATTTTTTGTTATTAAAAGATTTAGTTATGAGGTTAAAAAAAAATTTTTTCTCTGTATTGTAATAAGAATCACATGAATATATTGAATAAATGACAGTTTTTTAAACTAATTTTCAAGACAACAAAGGGCCCCAAATCTTGATTATAGAATCATATATAACCAAAAATTTTTATTTTTCAATTGCTGCACAAATTTCACCTTTCAGGGATAGCTCTTTCCAAATTTTTTTTAGATTGGAAAATATAGTTTATATAGAAAATAAATTAGAAAGGGAGAGAGAGGAGTTTTACCTTCCCAAGGTAGGGGAGGGGGCCAAAGCCAGCACTTTTCAATTTTTACCTTTTTCTAAAAGAAATAAAATAGTGTTCTTTTAAAGCAGTTCTTAGAATAAGTACTGTATATACCAAAAAAAAAAAAACCTTATAATTAAGTTATAAATGAAATGTTAAATGTCAATTGATGAAGCCAGCTCCACTTTCCAAAATTCACTTAGCTAAGGTATTTTGAAGTGCAATGTATTTCAACATTTTTCTTTTCTTGGACTATTCACCACTGTAGTTTATATTAACTTACAGGAAATATGAGGCATAGATAGGCTAAAGAAAACCAACAAAACATAGTTGCCTGGGGGGAGACTTTTACATTTCTAAAGGAAAATTTTCTTTTCACTTTTCTTTATTTTCTAAGTAAGAATACACTTCAGTTATTTTTGTGTTGTGGGAGTGCTAGACCTCATGGAATTGAACACCTCCTAACGGAAAAAGGAGTCATGATATATCTACATGACCCCATTCATTCTCAGATGTGCTTAGCACATATTTGGGGTAATATTTGTTTTCCTGCCTAATGCTAACCATATATGTATCATTAGAAAAACAAGTGGAGAAGTCAATCATTCACTGCACTTGCCAGAAATGCCTTCAGCTCCCACAGTAGTTATATGTCAGAATCTTGCCCCACTTAAAAGGAAGACATAAAATGTATTCTGGAAATTTACCAGGACAGACCAGCCTGCAAAAATGTGAAGGAAAAGATCTCTGTAGCTAAATTAAAATAAACTTAAGTCACACTTGACGCATTATGCTTAAGATAACTCCATCTAAAAATACATATGTAAGTTGCAGAGGGTCTTAGTTGTTGTTCAAAGTGGACACCAAATATGGAAGAGAAATTCAAGAATTACCTAAAAACAGATGGATTAAGAAAAAAAGGGGGAGTAAATTTTTTTATGATTTGTAATTTATCTGCATATTTGACTTTCTTGGAATTCTTTTTTTTTATTTTTTATTTTAGATTGTCAAATAAAACCTAACAGCAGGCCCGCAGTTTATGTGGGTATGACAGAACATCCAAGTAATAACTCAAATTCTTACTAACAAAAATTTAAATTTGCATGAAGATAAAATATGATAGAAGTATACTGTGGAAGTTAGATTATATCTATTATAACTTGTAGTATATTCTCTTAAACCACAGTTCAACTGAACTCTTTATGAAGAAAAAATCCAGTGCATCTGATATTAATTCAATTTTGGAAGTATTAATTGCTTTATCCCAGGGAGATGAATGAGATAGAATAATGTAACATATGGTACCTATCTTTAGGAAACCTATAGTCTTGTTAGGAAGGTAAAATATTACAGATAAAAATATATAAAAACCACAAAATGGTAAAGTGACATGACAAAAGGAATTTAAAATATTTTGAAAAAGATAAAAGGAGGATTAAATGTGGTTTGGTGTTAGAACTTTCTGCTGGGATTGACTTCTAACCTGGTTCTGAGAAAGGAATCAAGCAACACCTTTCGTTGCCTTTAATAAGGACTGCTCTCACTTAACTCAGAGAGGCTACTGGCGATGTTGTGTTATAGCTGTGCACAATTACATGCTCTTTCGCCTCTGTCCATTTTCCTCCCCTTTCAATTTTGAGAGCAATTCTTCCCTCGGGCTTCTCCTATTAACAGCTCTTGCCTTTACCTTGAAGTGAGGAGTTGCACAGAGACCTGGTCTCTGATTACTTGAGTTGCTCTCTGCTTTGACTCTCCCAGGGTTAGACTACATTTTTGCAATGCAGAATGAGTCTCCAATCCAAATTTAGCTGTTTTATTACATACTCTTGTAGCTAAACTTCTTTAGGCCAGACATTACCACATCTTTCAGTAACAGAGTTTGAGTTTGTCAAGTTATGCAGGTTTGTTGTCTCCTTTTAAATGCGGTTTTACATCTTTTAATACTTGTTTGGATTTTGAGTAATGTTCTCCTTCGTGCGCTGATGTTTATAAAATGATGTCAGTGCTTGAAGGGTGGCGATGTTAGATATTTCTCCTCTTGAAAGGTTATATGAAGGGGAGAGGGACCTCCTACATGAATCTCCATGGGTGGGAAAATTGATAGAGTGAAGTTTAAGCAGACTATAGAACTACTTCAAAGTCAATTGTAGAAACTTCTATAATTAAAATTCTTCAAGTAAGTTTCAATTAAAAGAGCCAGAGGGATTTGTATGAAAATTCTGAAACTTGAATTTTAAATTCAAAGCATTAGAATGTTTTTGCCTAACATCTTCCACAAATGTTTTGAAATATAAACATCAAGAGATAGATATTAATTTTAAATTTGATCATGTAATTATTTTTATAGCTTACTCTTTAGTCCTCCTTTTACTAAAAATTATTGAACGTTTTCTTAAGCCTTTTGTCATTTGCAAGAACTAAGAGTATTGCTAGGGTAAACAGTGTATAGAATGCCGATGAATATTTCTGAATTTCTGGTATTTTCTAGTTTTAGAAATGGGAATGTTAAAAACAAAAATGTGGGAGGAATGTGGGAGAAAAGTGTAAAGTGATTTTGCAATATAGTGTCACAGCCATGCACATAGCAGGCACTTATTAAGTTTCTCAATTGACGGATTAAAAAATACATGTTAAAACATATTTTAGAGTAATAAGAAAATCTTCCCCCATTCTCTTAAATGAAGTCTGCATAAGTCTTAACAAATTCCATTCTTCTCATGTGGCATACTGATTATAAGTCTATAAAAATAAACAATTCATTTTTCTTAAAATATTTGAAAGTAGTAGCCACAAAAGCAATTAGAAAGTTTTTCCTATGGCTAAATGTGTATACACAAAAATATATATTGACATTGGCACCTGTATGGAATAACAACTTGAAAAACATGAAGAAAGATAGACTCTGAGACCTACTCCAATATTTTTTAAAACCCAAGTTTGCAAAGCTTACCAAATAAACACCAGGAATCTTACTTAAATCTGACTTTATCAACTCAATTCAATAATACTGATCAGAAGCCTCAATTTACAGTTGTATATCTTTGTGATTTAAAGTAAGTTAATTTATTATTTCTCAATAAATGTGATTTATTTAGTGTGCAATATAAAATAATGACAAAGGCAGGAAAAATACTTTTAAAATCCTAAGTAGGAAAATTTGAAAAATACAGATATTCATGTATTTTATACATTAATTTGTATATGGTTTGTGCTTTTGTTACTGGAATACTTAGAATTGAAAGTGACCATGTTTCTTGAGTCCATTTAATTTTTGTTGTTTGCTTTTAAAAATAACTTGTTTTGGGATCTTCATTCTAAGAAACTTTGCAAGTAAGGGTAAATGTATGTGTATATTTTTTAAATGAATTTGTTTACAGAGTTTTTACATTTGATCTTTAAAATATTGTCACTAGATTTGAAACTTTATTCTAAAAAGTCATGATACCATGTCTGTGTTAAAGATATGCTTTGATATGTATTATTAGGGGTTTTTTTAGTATTATATTTGCTTTTAGCAAAATTAGCATTCAACTCTCAACTAATTTTATTCATGAAGGATTTAGTACAAATAATTATTCTTGTGTTTTTATTGTTAGCTCACAATACTGATAATATAAACATGTTAGGATCATTTTTTTTTTAATGCACATAAGTAGTTTCAGAGCAACACATTGCAAAACTGACATTGTAAGAACATATTTCAAATTTAGAAAATGACAGGACCATTTGGGGCCCATATTCAACATTTTTTTATTTGGATTAATTTATTACACAGTGTTTAGATTATACTTTTGTGATGATTATTTAAATAGTCTGGGCTTTAATTTCACTTTTAAGATGCAAATTAAAAGCTTAAAAGATAATGCAAGTAAGGCATTTTATTTTCATATAACTTATTAGTTTAGTTATTTTAACCTCTTACCATTTTTGTTTTTGCTCAACAAGCTTAAATTTGAAGTACAGCTTGGCAAATATTTGCATGGAAGCATACTTATTTATACCTTATATGACATATCTCCTTCTCTGAGCATTTTCTTCATCAGTTCAATCTTATCATTGAACCTAATGTCTGTCTATCTGCATTGTGTTGCCTAAAAGACTAGATGCGTTATAGTGACACAGCGGTTGGGAAATCACATAATTTACTGCCTAAATCGGATCACTTTTGTGCAGGAAAGGAAAAGCTATTAATAATTGTCCTTTTACAGCAAGTATAAGCTGGGATTGTCCTGGGTAAACAAGATGGATAGTCACCAGCCAGGATACTGTAAGATCATGCAATACCTTCTTAATCTCTAGCGTGAAAAGTTAGATCATGCTTACACTGGTTTTAGAATTAAGTAGTTTGTACTCTATGTCTTTGAAAAGTTACTGCCCTTTTAAAACTTGAAGAAAATGATTGATCAAAACAACTACCTTCTTGCTCATGTCAAATAACAGTGTGCTTTACCGGTGCGCCTTCAGTCTTTCATTAAATGTATTTGATGTTTTAAAATTAAATGTATCATAAAAAGTAAAAGTTTGCCTCCAATGACAGATTTTTTTTAAAGTTTTGAAATTAAGATTTTTTTAAAACAACACAAACCTAGAAAATATTTTGCCAGAGTTGATCTTATCCCCCTTTCTCCCATTCTTGTTAGCTGTCATTCCCCTACTGGTAATGGTCATTAATTGACCCTTACCTTTGAGTAGGGTAGCCACTGTACTCAGCAACAGAACACAAAACAGACAAAACCTTGCTGGGAAAAATGGTGACTTTCTGGAAGTTGATTTATTTGTCTTAGTTGATCTCTACTTCAGAGCACATTGAAATTCAGATGACTAATCCAAAATGGCTTTTTGGACTTAAAGAAGTAATTTCAAACGAGTATCTTGGACATCAGCAAGATTTATTTAACTATATATATCTTTGCTTTTGGTAATAGTCTTAGCACATTTATATGAAAGTTACATATAGGTATTTCTTTAAATCGTACTATCAGAGATGAGAATTTGGGTGACATTTTGAGTTACATGTGTTTCCTGTCTTTTTCTTTTGTGGAATTTATGGAAGTTATTTGATTAAAAATTTCTAGAGTGAAAATCACTAGAATAAATAAATAATAATAATTATAATTATAATAATAATAATTAGTTAAATAAAAAGAATGAATAATGATAAATACCTATAGTCATGGGTTTCAAAACATAATTCTACAAGGTTATAAGAGGATAAGGCTGGAATTTTGCTCAAGGAGAATTAGAGAGCAGATATAATTTACTTTAGTACTTGAGCATTGTTAGGTATTTTAGGATGAAGAATAAACTTGGAGGAAACAATTAGTTCTATTTACTCAGCTAGAACTAATGCATCAGGCCAGCAACACAGGGAAGGCATTCTCAACACTGTGACTCCTATGTGTGTTAGACTTCTTTTTGGCATTTGAGCTTCCAAATGTATTCCATCAACTCTGTGTGCAGTGTTTCTTTTTTTGACAGGAGCATGTGGAGGGAGGACTTTCTCTAATTCAGCCAGGCTTCAGTGACCCACTAATTTGGCATCAGTTTTAAAAAAGAACACATGAGAAACTGAAACCCAGATGGGGAACTGACTTGCCTTGTGTTCAGAAACTTGACCTACCCAGAACATATATTTTACAGATGAGGAAACAGACCCCCATAGAGCCCAGAGTTCACACAGGTGTTAATGTAAAGCTGGGACTACAACTCATATCCCCTGGCTCCTGGTTCCAGCTGCTTTCTACCATGCAGCACTGCATCTTTACCTGCCCCCGTGCAGATTTATGTTGCATGCCTCTGAATCTTATTCCTCCTTGGCAAACCTGGCTGTCATAAGCTCCAGTGCCTCCTGGACTCAGTGAGGTTACATGAGTAAGTGGGTTGAGTGTAGGACAACAGATACTACTGGCAACTAGGACAAACTGGAGAGCGCACATCCTGTTTAACACAGAAGGTTCCACGTTCTCACTGCAGGAGTATGGGCCCAATATAGTGGCAGCTTCCAGTTTTCCAAGGAGAGCTAGATCTCAACTTTTTACTTGAAATCTCTTGTGCAAGGTAGGCCAAAGAAAACACGCATGCAGGTGGACATTTGCCAGCTGCCTGCCAGATTGCAACCTCCATAGAAGTGTCTGCTTCTCATTTCCCTAACAATGGCAATAATTATCACCCTTGTTGCATAAAACATACAAGACACCATTCATGCTTTATCTTTTTTAATCCTCATAACAACCCACAGAAGTATAAAAGATGAGGAAACTGAGGCTCTACCAGTTAGAAGCAATTTGCCAAAGTCAAACAGCTAAACGCAGGGCTAACCCAGACCTGTCTGATCCCACAGTTTTTAATCTGCCCTAACATTGTCCAGCCTCCTTGACTGATGGCTCAGACGCTACTGGTTGAATTAAAGCTACTGGTAAATCTATAGAGTATTCCAAAGTCCATTTCGATTCAGCTTTCATGACATGTTTTCAAACACATATTGAATTGCTGCTATGTAAAAACCATTGTGTGCCCTGAAGATGAAGGGTGTTATTGCATAAAACATGATATTTGGCCTGGTAAGCAAGTCGGGCATGTGAATTAATAATTGTTTCATGGATCATGATAATTTTTAGAATTTAAATTCCATCTTTGGTGCAATAAACTTCTAACTGCTTACTTATTTTTTGGTTGGTATCTGGGTTGACATATTTCTCATTTTTTTCGAGAGAAAAATCAATAAACTATTTGTACGCCTTTAAGAGGTAAAATTAAGGCTTTTACAATTTTTATTAGAGGATTGGTACTTTTGACATTTATTCCTAAAGGTAACATTGTTTCAATTTGATGTATTATACATTTGGAAATTGGAACCCTAAGCGGCTCCAGGTTAACATATGATTTTTAAATAGTGTATGGTTTTAACTGCAATAATAAAAATTAATTACTTTGTTATTAATTATATTGTTCTTTCAACTTTGAATCCAGAAGCATCCTCATCATCTTAGTAAAGCTGGTAGAATACAGTTAATTAATTTTTAATATTTGTATTATCTTATCTCTCACTCTCTGTAGTACAGCCATGCATTCTTTCACAAGCTATATCCCTAAACAATTGCACAGCCACATTTCATTCCAACTACAGTCATAACTTTTCAGCTGTCCTAATGTCTGTTTCTGCTACATGCCGAGATGATCAGTTATGTCAAAAGAACGGTGATGGGAACTCTCTAAGGGGTGGGCACACCAGTGGATGTTGTTATTTCCCTGCCCTGATCTCCTTTACTGGCCCAGTGCACGCATCCCCCAGCTGCTGCGGTGTTGGCGGGTAAAGGCTCACAGCTGTCCCCTTCTCCCTTTTCCAAGGAATTTCCTTTAGCTGAACCAGAAGCTGTCTTGCCTGGTAGGTTTCCTCAAGGTGAGAGCAATTCTGTGAGGCAGATCATGTCCCAGAGGCTCCAGAGGCTTGATAAGACAGAAGCTTGACTCTAGGTGAGACCACACTCTTGACAGCTTCATGGCCACTCTCCTAAAGGTGAGTCATGTGAGCAGACTCGCTCAGTGAAACCCTTCTTTTAGGGAGCCCAGGCAAAGACAGACACCAAGGGTACCTGTCAGTGTTGCTGAAACACCCTGTGATTTGCTAAAAATGTGCCTACAGGTAGCCCTTTCATTTCTTGTTCTCTGCTGTGATCCCCAGGACTGCACAAAACCAGAAACCATAGAAAACGTTGGAGTATTTGAATAGAACAATTATGAGAACATATGGCTTGGAATACAAGCTATTTTCCCCTGCATTTTCTAATACAGAAAAAAATAAATGGTTAGAAGAAAAAGAAAGAAGCAGTTAAGATTAAAACACTGTCATGATTTCAAGACTTCTTGGAGGATTCCAATAGCCCTTTGTATTGAAGTTAGTGGTAACGACAGAACCTACTGTGATTTTAGAGACTGACTCTCCACTCTGAACTTTTAAAGTCTAATTGAAAATGCAGGGTGCTTTCTTTCCCCCACAGTTTATTTTTTTAAGCTTTTTTTTGGTATGTTGTTTTTCATGTTAACCTCATAATGATTAAATTGTTAAAACTTGAATAAAACTTCTCACTTTGTCCCTTTTTTCCTTCCTCCTTTCCTCTCTCCTTTTCTCCCTCCCTCACACACTTCTATCCTCCCGGCTTCGTGTCTCCTGTCTCTCTCTCTCTCTCTCTCTCTCTCTCTCTCTCTCTCTCTCTCTCTCTCTCTCTCTCCCCCCCCTCCTCTCTCTCTCTCTCTCTCTCTCTCCTCTCTCTCTCTCTCTCTCTCACACACACACACACACACACACACACACACACACATTCATATGGATGCTTTTACTTCCATACTTTCTTTCAGAATGGCTTCATCCAGCCTTGTCTATTTTTATTGAAAGAAATATTAACATTGCACTAAAATTATTATTTAAAGCTTCTGGCCATTTTAGGATATCAACATATGAACAACGGAAGATTTTTTTGTTTTTAAATCTCATAAAGAATATTTTTCTAAACATTGTTTTGTACATGGTGTATAAGCCGATATGTGGAAATCAAATTTATAAACTATATCTTTACACAATGTTTACATAATGTCTTTTTTTACATGCATCTGTTCAACCAGGGTCTTGTTTGTAGATGATCTTAGAAAAGTGAATATGATTTACTATACACAATCAATTAGTCCAGAAATAAATTACTGGAAGAAATTTCGTCATTTTTTTTTTCCCTCAGAAAAAAGAAATACACATTTCTGACATTTATTTTCAGTTTGATATTCATTAAGTTGAATCACACAATTTGTAACTGCCAGTTTTCTCATTCACCAAGCCAAGACCAAATTGAATGATAAAATTAAATAGAAAATTATGTTTACTTTTTCATAATTTCACTCATTTAATATTTTTCCTTGCATCTTGTGATATATAAAAATGGATAGGAACGTTTAAAAATATATGATTATTTCTTTCTAAAGACCATATTTTTAGCAAGTATTTTGGAAATTTTATGAAGATATGCATATATTTCTCACATCTTTTCCATGAATTTTTGCTGTGTACTGAATGTTTGTGTCCCTTCAACATTTATATGTTGAAGCTGTAATCCCCAGTGTGGTAGTATCTGGAGGTGGAGCCTTTGAGAGGTAATTAGGATTGGATGAGGTCATAGGATAAAGCCCTGATGATGGGTCCAATACCCTTATGAAAAGAAGAAGAGTGGGCCTTGAACATTAGTCACATTAGCACAAGAGAGGGATCGGCAGTCACTAGGCACAGCCAGAGGTGGGAAAGGAGGGTAGGGGGCACATGACAACACAGAGGGTACCTGGTCCACTACTGGGGGGGGGCGGTGAGGGTTAGTTAGAGGCCCAAACCTCACCTGCATGCAGCCTATTTATGTAGTTAATTCTCACTTGTACCCCATATCCCTATAATAAATTTTTCTTCAAAAAAGAAGAGACACTAGGTCACTCTCTCTACCTTTGTGAACCAAAGAAAGCCATGTGATGCCATAGCCAGAAAGAGGGCCCTCACCAAGAACCCAACCAGGCTGACACTCTGTTCTCAAACTACAGAATCATGAGAAATAAACATTTGTTGTTTTAAGCCACCCAGATTATGGTTATTTGTTATAGCAGCCTGCACTGATTTAATTT